>JABWDB010000019.1:4682663-6166051 GCA_019614645.1 Stratiolaelaps scimitus
TATGCCAATTTGTCGAAGGACTTTGTCTGCCTTAAGACGTTTCCGCGATGGTCACTGTACACCGGTGTGTATACAAATGAGTAGCTCATTTGACGTTATGGATTTTGCTTTGTGACTGATGTGAGTGTTGCTGGGAAGCGTAAGAAGTTCATGGCAGAAAATAGATCATATCATGAGCAAACAAATAGAGTCTGTCAGAATGATCGACGAAACTATGATAATAATAATAATAATAATAATAATAATAATAATAATAATACATCTATTTTTAACGCGATTTCTGGTGATAACCATCGGTGCCCGTCCACTCCCAGTGATCGTTCTTGGCAAAGTCCCTAGAAATCGTCGAAAGATAGAAGATGTTATTAATGTTATTCAAAGGCATCGCGTTACCAATCAATTAATAACGCACGCATATGGAGCGAGTGGAAGGCTTCAGTTTGCGACTCGCTTGATGTAATCTATCGTACTTACTGCAGAATTATTGCACTAATATTGTAGTCGTATAGTGTTCATCGAAATATCTAATATATCCATATCATATGAGGTGTACGAAATCTCAACAGAAATACGTAGATATACGTACAGGAAATTCGGACTATTTTTCACCAGAGCAAAACGCACGCTGCATCGGCACTTCAGCTGCGCGTCTTGATGCTGCAAAATACATCGGAGCACATAAGCCATACATAGTTTCGGCATTGCCCCGCCAACATCACCGAATCCTGAACACGACTGAACAATGCTTGAAGCAAAAGTTCGAACAGCTTAATTTCCTGTTAACGCTAGCAGCCTGCCACGACACTCCGCCGATGTACGATTATCTGATGATTATCTTACGTAAAGCAGCCGCCGATCGGCGTTACATAACAGCAGAACATTTAATCATCCCGCGCCCACGTCTGGGACTTTATTCAGACGTTCGGATCGGCCAAGTGGCAAGGAACGCGTTGTCATACCAAGGGACGCATTTCGCCACACGCACAGATCCATTCACTCTATATATCATGCGTTGTCGCGCGCTCATGATCGTCTACGGGCCGCCTGTACACTTCCAAGGTGAAAACGAAGTGGGAGAAAAACATTCCACAGGAAAAGAGCAGTAACGATGTCCGTCGGTCGATGCAGTGTAACTTTTCATATAGCTAGCACAATTAACAAACATCGCCTGTTCATGATCGATATTGATTAACACGAAATGCTAAAATGGAGGAACAAATACATTCGTTGTAGTTCATTCTCAGTTCACTCTGTGGCATATGGACGAAGTATGACGATATATTGTTAGAAATATAGTCTTATTGATGTTAACGTTAATTAGCATGATGAAAATGCCGAGACAGCGTTTGCGGCGGGCAAATCTCAGATCACGGTGCACGGTGTGATTATTTATCGATTTTCAACAAACTCTCACAGTGAGAGGAATCCGATCATTTTTGGAACGTCGAAGGGATTTCGCCTCTGAGCTACCCTTGTCCACCCTCATCGAATGCCATAGGTCACCGGCATTTCAACGCTATTGCTAACACATGACGTTTGTGACGGGTTCGATTGTCAGTTGACACGCCAACTGAGTATCGTTTGCAATTCATTCAGTTGTCAATACACGCTTATCGAGCGGTGAAATTTCACAAAATATGTGAATATTATTTCAGCCGTTGACCTCTATGCAGTGGTTCTCGAAGTTTGAAAACACACACGAAAGAACAGTAATATGCGCTGAATACAAGCGCTCTGTGAGAGGTTTCAGTTCTATGAAAAAGCTGTTCAATGGTCAAAAATATTATTCGGACCATATCATTTTTATGAGAAAATTTACTTCAATAGAATATGACAACGAATAACGATAATAATAATAAGTATTATTATAATTACTTTATGGTTATTACGATGGTCCAATTTACAACACAGAGATAACACTAAGGATTAATAGTTCTTCATTTGCATCGGGCACAGCGTGGACTATGTCCTGCCGCCCCTATATAGATTTATAATCGTCGAACAAAATGAACAGGTCCATTAATAATCCGTCTCCTCTAATCCTCCTAATTATTGTATATTTTAAGATGCTCAATTATAATCAACATCGACATAGAATTAAACAATATAATTATTTCTTGGTCCATTAATCCATCTGTGGCTAATCTTGTTATTGCTGTTGTTGTCTGTACTATTGTTATCGTATTTGGTTCCGCCAACTTCATTGTAGCCTAAGTAAGGATGGGTACCCATCTACTTATATTACATACGTGTATCCCGATCAACAAACAATGACTACAACAATTGCTGTTAGCCATATCATGCTCTACTTGCACCACGACACTTAGTCTAGAGAACTAGTTTTGATTAGACACACCATTACCTATGACTAATGTCTCCATACACAAGTCACGTTGTCTAGTAGCCTATGATATAGTACGTATGGTGTATTGTGTCATATCCGTATTATTTCGAAAGGTCAAGACCAGAGTCAACTCTCGGAGCGCGGCAGCCAGAGTTGCGCCTTCGGGGGCCTCTTGCGGGGGCCAAACCCCCAGCGTATCAGCTCCCTAGCCTCGCCCTTTTGCCGTCCCCGCTGCATATGCCGAAGTGAATTGGACACAAGACGCTCCGTAGGGTAAGAAGGACACGCCACAGGGGGTCTGTCAGAGTGCATCTAAGCGTACGGTTGTATCTGTGTCCGTAAATGTCGTGTTTGTGCAGCGGCTCGATCGCACTCACGCTCAGCGCAGGGGGCAGCCTCACGAACAAGCGTAGCAGTGTCTGAGGCTATGTTCCGCCCCATCGGTTATTCCACAATCCCTCCCCCTAATCTGCCCAGCTAGTAGTTGGATTGGCTAGAAAATGTCATCGTTAATTAGCTCCGGCAGCGTCGGCCGCATCATTCTAGAAGACGACGACGACGATGACATTATTGGTCGCACTGAACTGTTCACATCGATGGGGCAAGGCAGGACCACACGGAACAGCGAGTTTTCTGGTCGATAGCAACAATACATGAGCGCTCGAGTAGTCCATCTCCATGAGAACCCCCTGCATTTTCCTACCGTGGTCCCTGTCTCTTCGGGCCTGTGTAGCGAGCTAGTTTCGGCAGACTGATCTCTAGTCTAGACCGAGTAAATTCAAGGACATCGGCACCACTGTCCGGGACGGAACACTGTCGGGGTCGACTCGCCGCTAATCGTTGATTGGTGGTTGGAGGGGTTGTTCGCTTGCTTACATTTCTTGCCGCTGACGGTAACGCTGATCACGGCTGCTGACAGAATTGTTATTGCCGAAGCAACCAGTATGTCGCCGCGCCCCATGTCGTGAACACCTCGACCGTGCGCCTGTCGTCGGCGCCCGCTGTCCGGCCGATCGTAGTTAGACGGAGGTGCCGGAAAGATTCGGCAAGAGAGGGGACACTTGAGACTGTTCACGTCACGACAAATAAAGAGAGACGCGTCAAGAGCAGACAAAAAGAGCACAATGCCTAATACCACGAAGCCACATCATATCATTGTTCCCCCCCACAGCGTTCATGGTGCCAATCCGATTTTCGTCAGCGCGAGTGGGTGGTACAGCAAGCAATATCGTTGCACTGATATTGTCATCTCGCACTGGGAGCTACGCGCGGTGCCGGGCCAACAATGGCAGTTTGTACGATACGAGCATAAGCCTATTGCATAAGTACATATACAAAATATGCACCCCGCTTGCTAGTTTCGTGATATCAAAGATAATAATATATACGACGGTGCGGTTTGAGGGTCAGAAGGCGAGGGGGCTCTTATGACTACCGATCGATATTTTCAACAGACGCGCGCGAGCTAAAAGACAAAAAGAACAGGGTTCATACAGTGTTCTTGTTTTTGTGACGACGTGCAAGTATTTCAACGCTCGAAGTTTGATACAATTGTAGATATCTCGTATCTCTGTATCTATGTCTCGTCTCATGTTATCATCGTGTAATGTTTGAGCTATTATGGTGCTGTAGCCGCCAAGAAATCCAGGACAAGACAGGATTGGTATTTAACAATTGAACATTGTTTCGTTTAGTGATGTATTTCCCGCACCGAATCTAGGAGTCACATAGTCGGCATCAGCTATGGCGTTTCAATGGCATCGACGGCGTCATATACATCGCTATCGAACATTGCCATTGGTACAACGAAATTTTGATTGGAAAAATACCGATGAGAGGTTGAAATCCGTTCAAGGGTATAATTCGTAGCACTTCTTTCGGCTGTTTCAATGAAAAATGAACTTAGTTTATAGCTATCATTATTATTACTACTCATAATAATGTCAGAATTTCGATGACTCAGGCATGGGGTGTTCAGGATTTTCGACGCTTGTCTAAATGATAAACACTAAACATTGAAATGTTTAAATAGATATCATCGGACTTCTTCGTGTAGGTCCATACGGTCACAAGGCTTTTTTCGTTTGTAATCGCTGCCCTATCGATCACAACACCGCAGCTAAAAACAAACGTATGCATGCACACACACCCACAAACATAATTACATTTTATGGTGATCATGATGATGATTTATATCTCCCTCGGATTCTACGACATCGAATTGTACCTTTAGGATATCTCCCTATATAGAGCCCCGCCGCGTGACATATAAGAGAGCTTAAGCATTGTAAAATTGCAGCTCCTTTAATAAATCAATATAACCTTTACCTATTGATTGCGAGGGTAATTGAATAGGAGGATGGATGAGGAACTCAACGATGCCCATCAGCGTTGCCACCGACGGTGATATTTCCATTGAGGATATTGCGAGCAACAAACACTTATTCAGGCTGATACGTACGTATCTATCTATCTCTTTTTTTTTAATAGAAAAAGCTACTCGGACATCCTCTTAACTCGATTCGTTCCGGTGATGAACAATATAGGGCAGCATCAATACAGTCCGTGGCAGGCCTTTCGTCGTTGACTTGTGTTGAGTGTGGAGTCCGGGGATATGACTTCGACAATGAACTTGTCTTGAATCACCCTTCGCTCGACTTTGTTGTACTTTCATGCTGCAGAGCAGCCTATCTTTGTTATGGGGAGGTGGGGGGCTGGGTTCTACGAAACGTTCGTCAATTATCACAGGTGACCGCTGAACCGCATACGTTCAACGGAAAAGTGTGCGTTATTTGGCAAGAAAAAAAAAACGCCTTTTTGTTAGCTGGTTTTATCGAAGGTAACTTCGCTGGCCAATGCTCCGGGTCAGGTTCGAGTTTGCAAGATGTCTCCTTGACTTTTGAACATAACGTAGGACAGATATCTTGGTCTCCAATTTGACCTTGTGAAACCAGGTCTCATTTAGTCGATGCCATATTTCCTTGTCGCGTGCGTCGAACGACTCAATTTTCTCTGACCCCCTCTATCCCTCGTCCAGTCACGTCATCCCTCTATCTCACGTCTAGTGAACTTCACTGATACCTATAGAGCTTCGCAACTTTAGCCACCCGTTGGTCTTTCTTGGATCACTGACCGCTGCCACCGCATGGGATGTCTGATATCTCGGCGGACCTCATCCCGTGCCGTGGACACTGGTTCGTTGCTTCAGCCACAAGCGGATACCACCCGAGACTAACCCTGCAGAACGCAGACAAAAAACGTTTGTTATTCCGTTCGAAACGGCACAGTCTCCAGCGGCTTTGGCAGCGTTGCTGGTGCCGGCATTTTTCACGTCCAGCGCCTCGTTCCTCTGCCAGCCAACGACGATCGTTCTTGACTTGCCTGCCAATTGTATTGTTACAGAAAATGGGCTATTTTTGTTCACAACTTCAGCTCGAAAAGCGTGAGATGGCATGTAGCTAATCTCTATACAACAAAGCAGCACCAACAACAGCAGTAAGATCCCGCCCTTCTGCAGTTAGCTATGCTATTCGGCAAAATGCCGCAGCGATCACCCTACTTGGCTAGCGTTGGGGAAAGCGAGTCGTTTCCGCAGCGAATGCCGGAATATCCAAGCTGCTGGAATATAAATGTACGTTGTTGTCAGCGAGGTGGCATCGTCTTGACTTTCGGCGTCGATTGTTGCATCGTGCTGGCAGACACGTAGATACACAGCGTGGAGATGCGCCCACCAAAGCGCCCACGGGCACTGACAACTTCGCCTGTCGTGTCCACCCCCGCCGTCCCGATGGCTGATGGCGAGAGACAGTGCCTTACGATGCGCCAGCCTGTGTGGGTGTGCTTGTGTTACGTGAACTCATGCACATCACTTCCTATCACGGGAACAACGGCAAGATCGCGTTTGCGGACTCCTCAGAACGGACGCACGGGAAACAGAAAAGACGAAGCAGCGAAATGGGAAGCGGCAATATCAGAGAAAGCCTACATAGCATAGTAGTAGGCTAGCATGGCATAGTAACTAAACCGGACAACATGGCCAGTACAGTGAATGGAACTGGGCGCCCCTTTCCAGGATGCTGCTTAGGGGAGGAGTGCGACTCGACTGTGCAACTGCACGGCCGGCCTTTGCAGCGTGCTTGCGGTTGAGGCAATGGTATAAACGAAGCACTTCAATTTCACTAGCGTGATCACTAGCGCATCTGATCACGATGGTCGTGATGATGTCTACGGTGAAGCTCCCGCCACACTGATCAGAACAAAACGATGACAAGGGAAACACAAGAAATGCCATGGCGTCGACCACGCAAAGGTATTGCGGCAGTCAACTAGAAAAACGATAGATCAGCCTCCCGCGTTGCCCGCCCAGAACAAAGTGATTGTCATCATCATTGGACTTCGCATTGTTGAGCAGGCATTGAGGACAGAAACAACGCGCGCTCGGTAGCTGTCAAAGCGAAACGCCCAGAAACAATGAAACTACTATTGCTGCTGCGTTTCGGCGGCGTCTGATCAACTTCGTCGAAATGCAGAAGATTTCCGCCGCCATTGCCGCTCCGCTGAAACGCGACTAAAACATTTGTCAGGCAGGCGCCGACAACGTGGATAACGAAACCGTGAATATATATATATATATATATATATTTTTTTTTTCGAAATAATGATATAACATACAATACATATATAAATAGGTAGACAATGCGATTGAAGCTGGCGATGTGGCTTGCGAGGAAGAAGCTAAACGAACGTAACAGCGTTTGCAGCAAAGACAACTGCTACCGCCACGTATTGTTCTCGTAAGCATGTATAGCGGACAATGCTGGCAGAGCGTGCTCGAAGTAGCGTGTTCATCGAATGAGACGACACGAAATTGCTGAAGACTGCGAAACTCGTTACTCGGATCATGCAATGCATTTATGGGCTTCGAACGCGCGTACGTATTATAGCTGGCATAATCGATTCAAATGCCCCTTGACCTTCAACTACCTGCGCTGATCCGGTGTGCTAACGGATCTTCGAACGACGAGTTGTCAAAGGCTTTGCTTAGGTCTATGAAGTAGCATTCATAATGAGACTGGCGTGGTTATCTTGTATCGATACCTTTGCTTGTAATAATGTCACATACGAAACTTATATAATAGCTATAACAGCTTACTCTGGAAACGTGAGTGTACACGGGACTCGACGCTAGTACAAATAGCGGGAACAATATCGTCGTTTTGTAAAAATTGACTAAATTTTACCGCTTGCAGTAGAAAGGCAGCCGTTTCGGCTAGATTTACTCAAATGGCAAGGATGAAAAGCTTGTTTTTGTTTGAAACAATAGACGTGTTTGTATTGCAATATGGTATATAAACAAAAATTCATAACATATGTAGAAATGCGTAAAATCGAATAAAATTGAAGGCAATCGCTCCTGCGCCGTCTTGAAAACACACACACACACATATGACAACACCGTGTTATGTCTCTACCACCACGATGTGTGGGCAACTCCGCATGGCAACACCCCCTTTGAAATGATTAGATGAAGTGATTTACAACAGGCAAAAAGCATTCAGCTCAATAGCCCCCCAACAAAATGGAAACACTCTTGGACACATTGCCATAGCCAACGTTCACGTCGTAAGTAGTAGCCAGTGATTAAGGCTGTATCAGCCATTTTCTGTACACACTCCCGGAATCGGCGCGCCACTGCGTCGCATTGCTTGCGTCAGTTCGCCACCTCGTTGCGGTTAGCCATACCGAGGTCGGACGCACAAGATCAGACGGGGATTGAAACATCGATTCAGCCGCGTCCATATGCTTCGCTTTATTTAGTGTCTGTCCGAGTGTTCTACCCAACAGCAATAGCCATTACCACCGACGACGTGTTGGATCTTTAACCCTAATAGACAACCGGCAGTAGCGCGGGCTTTGAATAAGATTCATCACACTGCCTCATTAGTCACCTCATGAATAATGTCGATCCAATGCCGTTCAACCAAAAACAATTCCCCATGAGCACAGCAAACTATAAGACGTTGATGCGCCTGCTACAAATCTTTACATATATATATATATATATAATCAACACTGACGGCAGCACAGTCACTCACACCCGTTCGAATGACGTCATCGGGGCTAAGCTAAACATGATGATCGCCTAAAAGCTAAAGCTGGATCGTCGACAACTTTGAACGAACGAACCAACGGGCGAATGAATGGGGCATGCCAAAGCGGGTTGATGCCGCGCTGATTTTACTGGTGCCAGCTGCCGGTCGACACATTTATTTATTCTTGCGGGTCAATACCGAACGCGCGGGCGTCGGCCGTCGTTGACGCTCGCAGCGGGCTTTTCGCCATTGAGAAGCATCAGGCGATGGACGAGAATCCCCCGCCGGTGCAGTGTCGTCATGGTGAGGCCGCTTAATATTATTATGATTCCTGCTTCGTTGCTATTGTGGTCGTCGTTGTGTAATCTCGATTATGTCGCTTCTGCTGCCTCCACTTTGCGGCGCCAGTGCCAGTCCACCGTTGCGCCAACTGCTGTCTTCGACTTACACTGCATAATAGTATTAATAATAATAATAACAACAATCATAATAGCAACAACAACAACAGCGGCGGCGAAGAGGAGCTTCCACATCGACGGATGCCACATTTCGCTTCGGCAGTCGGCAGTGACAGCCAGACAAGGCTCGGACGAGGTCTCTGGACCGCCTGGGAGGGCAGCAGGCGGCACAGCGCTAGAACGCGGCTCATCAGTGATCAGCAGTTTAGATCGGCTGGCCAGATTGAATAGATCATGAACACGTCGTCGGCAATAACGTGAAAGCAATTGTCTGCAACTGAGTTACCGACTGACTGTCCCCGTCGTGTTGGTTGCGCGCAGATCGCATGGCCGGCGAAGATCATTTTATCAGAACTGGTTAGGCAGGAGCAGATCAAATGAATCTTTAAATGAATCGAGAGTCGTACCCGTCGTTTTGACGAACCGAGCGGCTGCAATAGCAACTACAACAACAGCCGCAGCAGCAGCAGGAGGCCGCTACATCGAAAACTGGCGCAAGACGATTGAATCAACTAAGGGAAGAGTAGAAACCTGCCGGTGTAGGCGGTCTAGGATCTTCAATCTCGTCGCGACCTCGCTACGCCGGACACCCAGATACGCACAGCCACTTACATCGGTGTATGCGAAACACAGATGCATCGTACTCAACGGTGTAGAGGGGGACGAAGGTGATTCTCGCAATCAGCAGTGGACAAAATGGAGAAAGCGGGGGTGAACATTCATACTACAAATGCTACTTAGCTGCTGACTGTGGAACTGCTCCGGCCTTCACGGAGGACAGACTGGTGTCAATGCGCACGCATCGAAATCGGCTGAAACGTCCAGACGAACGTCTGGACGTTTCAGCTATTATTATTTTCAGTTATTATTATCATTATTCCCATTTGCATTTGTTATTGCAAAGAGTGTTACTACCCAAGGCGTTTTTCTTGTTTAGCAGGAATAATCGAACGCCCATCGTTCACCGCTAAATGGCCTAGCGCAAATTTATTATACAATGAGATGAGTAGACTCGTCGATGATCGAAGTCACACAGAAACACAACTTTTCTTTAAAATCATTTCGGTGGCCCTACAGCTCAACTAGTCAGACCTGCTTTGGATTACTGAGCCATTTTTATTACACTTATTTGCCTAATTCGTTGACATGCGACAATAATGAATGCTAACGCAACCACATATATCCGTATTTATATCGAATAAACGTCGCACAATGTATTAGAACGCTTGTATGTCACTTGAATCTAGTTCGATTGCGTTCTATATCGTATACGGTATTGGGCCATGGTTGGTGCACCCATTGATTTGTGAATACGCCGTTTATTAAGGAGTTTACTGTTGAATCGCATCATATAGTTATTAGCTGGACATGAAAATGCAAGCAAGATTCTTCAGAAGATCATGTCTGCCATATAAAATTGCTCTACTTGGTGGACTGTCCTAGGAGGCAAGAGCCTCGAATATGAGTCGCCGCATTTTTATCTAACCTGTTGTATACTGTCTATCGTGATTCCGCAAACAAACACAACTCGCACATAGAAGTCTAAAAGCTCCCCGATGCCACGCAATGTTATGAAATCAAAGGGAATCTGCTCGGTTATACTCTCCACGTAATCGATTTTAGAGATCAGAAAGTCGGAAAGTGCGTTCGACGGTATACGATATATTCACACGTCCGTCCCTGACAAATAAATTTCCCACGACACTCTCGTGAGAGAATTGCCCTGCGACCGGATATACCGTGCTATGTGTGTGCACCACATATATGTAGCGTTGTAGCGATTGTAGCTATTTAGCAAAGCTATAATTACCGAATCATCTAGATACAGCAGCAAGAGTTCCTGCCTCATTCTGATGACATCGAGCCTAAACTAGTATACCCATAAGTGGCTTTGCTGGCCCGCTTACAGTGTTCTCTGCCCTGTAAACATATTCGTTAATGAAGTGTGCCCTCACTGTGAGGGCATTCACTTAAGCCATTCAGATTTATTTTAATTTTTTTCCTAATTTCAAAAACACCTTTATTAACAAAACAGGGAAGGAAATCGTTTACCTATGTGAACTGGTTATATCTGTCAATTTTTCTACGTTATACAATATGTACATCTAGAAATGTTATTTACCATCTTTGAGCGAATCTCTTCTGCATCGGGAGCCCTCATGAGTTAGCGGGGCAATTTTGGAACGCGGTGTTCAAAATTCAACATATAAAGCGCATACTTATATTTGTATCGAAACATTGTAACTTTTAAACTAACTGAAATAGTGAATCCGAAAGAGGCGAGCTCGCTGAAGGGTATTCTAGCCGAGGTGTCCCAAACTTAATGAGATACGAATTCATATCAGCTGCGAGAGCATTCCCATAGCGATGGCATTCTGAAAGCGAACGCGTTGCAACTAAATTCTAGGCCGAATTGCCGATGGCCAATCTGAGATTAAGGTGATTCCTCACCCCACCTGTCCTCGTTCCTCGTTTACCATTCAATGGATGTGTCCATCTAGATAGCGTTTACATATATCTATCTATCCATCTATAAAATCTGTCCGTCACCCGATACGCGGCCTCAGCACAGCGTCTGTTCCGCGATGTTGGCGTTTTTCATCTGCTGGAACATGTTCCTGTTTCCACTCGTGCGCCACTAGCTGCAGCCAGCACACAAGCCGCCCTCAGCTTGTTAACCAGCCCCAGTTATTCTTCAGTTGCCTGTCGACACGGCAGCAAACAAACTTTAGTTCATCCGCTAAAGTTTAACTAGCTTCTGGCCAACCGTCGTCTGATAGAAGAGAAGGCGAAGAGCGACGCGGGAACAGCATCTCAGGAGGACAAGCTTCTACAACGAACGGGTCGCTGTGCTGGGTCGTATTCCGACGGCCAGCAGCGACAGCAGCTCAATCCTTACAGAATTGAACGTCTCGCGGTGGTTTCGCCGCTTTACACCGGCCCTTTACGTCGTCCGCTGCAACGCTTTTCTATAGCTAAGGCCGTCACAGCTGTGCTACGAGGATCGTCGGCGGCCGGGGGTAGCCAGACGAAGTGTTTGTCTGATCGTGTCCCCCCACATCTCGACCCTCGCATCGCTTCCTGGTTATTGTGTTCAAAGTGTGAGACAAGCCGCCCTACAAACCATCTGCGCGCGCTCTCTCTCTCCCTCTATCTATCTATCTTCCGGACAAGGGAATTGGGGTCGATTCCACTGTGTTTATCCGTTGGCTGTTCCCTTCTCGGGCTGCAATTTAAGCCGGATATCAGTCAGGCTCTGGGTAGCTAAGGAGGTGATGATACGCCTTGTGCTATGGTCAGCAAGGGGTCTGACTCCTTCTATCACGCCACGAGCATCTTCTCTATTCACTGCCTATCCTAATTCGACTGCGTCATCTCAACAGCCTGATGACGATGATGATGACGACGACGACAAAAGACTTCAGCTGAAGAAGAAGTCGCTTCAGTTCGAAAAAGTCGTCCCATTTTGCCCAACTGCTCGCTAAGCGCTAACCATACCAACGGCGTGTACGTGTCTTTTTACCATACCCCTGATCTGTACTACCACTCCTCTCGAATTGATCTTCTGTTGAAGGCAGGCACTACATCATCATACACTGTCGTATGACCACTGCTGGCCGATATCCGCCGAGGCAGCCGGTCGGGATGCTGGTGCCGTCCAGCCGCCTGGCACAACCATACCGGCTTCAGTAGATCGTTCGAATGTTGTAGCAGTTCTTGTGGTTGCTGGTACTGCTGTTATTTATTTTCGTTATTGTCCCTTTGCAGCTCTTTTGTTTTTTTTGCTGATGTTATTGTTGCTGTTGTTGTTGTTGCTGCTGCTGTTGTGGTTACTTGGCTCGTTGTTCAGCTCTCCAGCGGTAACATAAGCGACGACGAGCAGCAGCCTCGCCGGGCCCTCTCTGGACCACCCTCCCCTGTGGTCCTTCTCAATGCCAAGGTCACGGGAGGCGGATTACAGCCGATGATGACGATGATGCCTGTGCTGGTACTGGTGCTGGTGGCGGAGTTGCCACTCGTTGTCTCGTTTGCTAACGCCTACCCGCCTCAGAGCCGCCGCGGGGAGCGAAGGCAAAGCTAGCACAGCAGAGCTGCGAACACGACGGCAAGCTAGCGGCTAGCCGGCGCGCCAAGGGACCGCAGCTTTCATTAACAACGGCTACCACTGCAACCATTGCTGCCCGAAGTTGTGGTTGGCGTATCGGTGTGAGTGACTAGTTTCGCTGCTGTCGCTGCGGTGTAACGATCCACCGGCCGACCGTCGGCGCCGACGAGAAGCTGGAACAAGCAAAGCGCGATCCGTACGAACTGGCGCGACGGAGCGAACGGCAAACGCCGCTCGGTCGCTGCGAGACGGCAACCCGCCAAGCATCCAGAAGTCCGCAGGGTGGACTAGTCCAGGGGCCAGCCCGCCGCCATAGAGCCACTGGCGAACCGCCCGAGCCAGTCGAGAACAAGAGCGATCGTTCTTGAAGAAGCCAAAGGTGGGCCTGGGCAGCTGGTAGATACTGCACAGTCGAGTGGTACTTCGCGCCACGGAGAGCAGCTGACATATCGCGCCTGGCTTGTTGCGAATGCACGAGTGAACGAAGATTCGTCAATGTGTGCTGCACGATGATAGTCCTGTGCGATTTGATTTCTCCATGTGACAATGAATGTGTGTAATGTGCGAATACGTGTAGAATGGGTGTATCGAAACCGATCAGGATATGGTGACGAGGTGACATCACGAGCAGAGACCACCGCGAGAGAGGGAGCCGATAGGATGTTGTGCATCTGAGCTGCTTGACGCTGAAACGGATCCCCCCCCCCCCCCTGTGTCAGCCTGTTGGATTTTCCACAGAGAAAGACGCCGACGGGAGAGGACGTGGTGTACGATAACACAGGCGTAATGTACTTCACAGAGAAAGACAAAGAAATTCATGGGGGAACTAGATAATGACGGTGATTCGCACAGCTGTGTTTTTGATCTCATGTATTTGTTTCGGAAAGCGGCGATGATGAAGCCGACCGCTTCATGCTGGAGGCAGCGTTCTTATGGTCAAACAAACGTCGTGTGTATTATATAAGACCGGTGTGAAATTGCAACCGTTGGCAAATTTGAATCCGTGAAATATACTGATATTATCGTGTTAGTCCCAAGAACAAAGATCACCTCATGTGGATTATCTGCTGAACGGCGTCGAACGGAGCTAAGACGTATGTGAATGAGGCCCTAATGCAGGTAACTAATTAATTAGGCTCGTTTTTTTTTTTCGTTGCTGAAACCAAACAAGCCCTCAGTTCAGGCCTGAGTCATTTTGTGCGGCATACAACCGAATCGAAGATATTTGCACGATACTCGTGATGTGTAGCCACCTCATCGGTGTATCATGCGTCCGATTGGCATTGCCTGCTAGAACGTGCAAATCCAGCAATCGCCGTCAATTTAAATTGCGTTCATTTGTTGTGGACAGACGGGAACGGGATAGATCAAGACGATCGAATTTATCGAGGCAACCACAGCGATCGGAGATAGCTTCATGTGCATAGTGCTGCGAGCAGCTGGTGTGCGAACGTACAGTGCATAGGCTTATATTTCCATATGGTGATCGGTGTAATCTTCTGTCTAAACAGCGACAACATGCCCGCCACTGGCTGCCTAGGTGGCTGATGAGCCAATGCAGGTATATAGCAGCGGCTAGCATCGGCGCCGTAGAGCGTCATCGGAGCGGAAATCAATAGACGAGCTAGCTGCCGCTTACCGCGTACAGCTTGTGTCGGATTATAATAATGGAGTAGAGTTGCTGCTGTCGTAGCTGCTGCTGTGCTCGTGGTATCGTTCGTGGTATTGCTGCCAAGGGGGGTGTGCTAGCGCGGTAGATAACTACGGCGTGACCGTCAGCGCGATGGCCGCCACTATATCGAGGCCAGAAACCCAGAAATATACATCGTGCAAGGTGGAGAAGATCGTACAACTTTGGTGGCCTTAAAGGATGACCTTTAAACGGGGGCGGCGGCGGCGGCAGGGGGTGGGGGGGTGTATGAAGGAGATTATGCTTTTGTACGTAGGGACGCTTACGGCGTATCGTGTCGTACAGTAATGGCAATTTTTTTTTGTCGCGGTACTGGGTCAGTTCACCGCCCCATCTGAATCGTGAGGTTCCGACATCCACGTCGTAGTACTGGTGGACGTCCTCACCATCAGACGTGATAGCAAGTTTCTTTTTCTCTGTAGATGTGATATCATTGCATTGCCGGCCATTCTCATTCGATATTAATCATCACGCTTGGGGTTTAAGCAACAGCTTCTCTCCCCCCGCCCCCCCCCAATAACAAATATCATTAGATTTGTTCAGAAAGAAGTTATCCTCGTTGTTGCTGCTGCTGCTGCTGCTTTTGCTGGCGTTGCCGATTGATGATAGCGAGATAGACGAACGCAACGGCAAGTCTGGGGTAGCCAACACGGGGAAGGAGGGTGAGCGAGGAGCTTCATGTTATCACGTGAAATCCATCTGTTTCACGGCTGGTGGACGTGATGGGACGCTCGTTTGTTGGGCCAAGCTTAAATGCAACACCCTTCGGCCATCATGGGTCGATCAATTTGTTAGTTAGCCGGCCCCGCAAAAAGGCTGAAATAAACGATTGCTAAAGAACAACGCTGACAGACGATACTGGCTGTTGAAGCGGCCTCGCGGAGACGGTAGCAAGCTGCCAAGGAATTGACTGCTCGATGCCAGCAAGTGACAACCCGATCGGCCAGCACCGGTGAACTGCGCTCGCTACAATTCTTGTTCATGTTACACGTTAGCTAAGGGCAGGTTTCTTCGTGAGCCTAGCCTAAATGTGAATGGTATCGAACGGTTGAATATTATTGACCCGGTGCAGCTAAAGAAAGGAGTCGATTCGCATGATGCGTGTCTCGATTAGCTTTGTTATCGACTAGTAGAAGCGAGCAGCAACAGTATCGTCGGATCGATGTCGCTTTAAAACAACTTATTATATAGAATGCCGTAGCGTGACGATTACTCACTCTGCTATATTGTTATATGTATATATAATCGTCGAGTTCGGTCGGGCAGTTTTTCGATGTTTCGAGTCTCGGACAGCATTCGGCCAGATGCTCGTACTGGTCAACCACGTGGCCATAGACAAATGAGCACAGAGAAAGAGAGAGAGAGAGAGAGAGACACTCAACACGACAATTAAGTGACAATTTCGACACAATCTATGTCGCCTCCGAGTTCTCCTTTACGTTATGTTTGCATCCAGGTGATAATGTATTGGACGTTCCACTTTAATTAGCTGGTGGCGTTATTACGAAACGTCGAAAATTACCCGCTAACGAGACGCCCCTATTCGATAGGCCGTGGAAAGCTCACCGCTGTTGCTCTGGTGGAGGGGTTTATGCTCGTTCGGGCTAGGCGAAGCCGAACAGCAAGAACAGGATTTCTGGCGATTCTCAATGTATTCGAGGTATTGATTCGCTGGTGGCTCAGTTTCCACTCGTTTATAAATTTAGCCGACCGAAACATTGATACTAATAGCCTCTTTCCAGTTGGACCATTTCCAAATGGTCGCTACTAGTCAGAGCTGAGGTACTATAGATATATATATATATACATATATATATATATATATATTCGCTTTGTTCACTTGAGCTGGCAGTCATTCTTTGGATTGTATCTGAGTGAGTCTGAATTTCGTTGGCATACGCTGACGAGTTTTGCAGTGGCAACATCTCCCAAGAACAAGCTTCGCGTTGCCGCGTCTACCTGCTAAATCTCAAAAAATCGTCCTGCGCTCAACTACAACTCAATACATTATGTAATCTGAATAGTTGGTGTTTATGATCTGCCTAACGTGCGCTAACGCAACGTAAAAAAAAAAACGTAACACATGTGTCACCACGCAATACACCTACACGAAAACGCTTAATGAAATCAACACTTCATATTTTGTCTGAATAGTTTAGATGCATTGGTCTGTTTAAGCACATTTGTCTATATCGAACTGGAGTTATACCTCTGCAGGCGATGCGGATATTTCGAAGCACCTGCAAGTTGCGAAGTCTATGAGGACTATTCATGTTTCGTACATGAATGGTCTTCATAAAATTCTACTCATAAACTTCGAGTGTAACGAGAACATAGTTCTGACTCTTAGTTCATCCCCATGGTGCAGGTCGGCTGGATGAGCTCGCGATGCTTTTCGATGCGCCGTCCCATGCCAGCTAGATGTCGACCCGCATGTGCTATTGCATCTGTCCGCCAATCGGTCGCTGTGAGCGGCCAAGGTTTTCCAACATCTGGTAATCACGTAAATAATCACCCGTCGTCCCCCACCCCCCGAACACCGTCTTTAAAAACACCGCTCAGTGAAGCTGCTGCTAGCGAGAGGATCAAGCTGTAGTGCTGATCCGCGTAGGACATTATGGCCACCTGACCAAGCCGTTGGCGTATCCCTTCCAATTCATTTGAATAAGTTCTGGTGCCTTCCCTCTGCTTCTGGCTCCACTGGCGCAGGTTGGTTGTATTTTATTTTTTTTTTGTCGTAACAGCCACGGCCACTAAGCCAAACCGAGACGTCGATCATGTCGCCGAGTGGTTGAACTCCCCGCTTGTCAGAACGCGTAAATACAACGCACGATCGTCTTGCACGCCTAGCGCAAGCCGCCATAGACGACAGTGGCAGCCATCGAAATCATGTCTGTAGAAGACGACGTTTGTTTGCAAAAATTGCATCGAAACAACAGCTGGTTTTTTTTTTTCGTTGCCGGTGATCAATGGTGACTTGGGCATATACTAGTTTTGCCTAGTTGTGTTTGTTAGCGTAGCAGAACAGGAAAACAAAAGCTACATGACGGAGCAGGCGGTAAAATGCACGGGCCAGCAACAGTCATGAGAATGAGTTAATATAATGACATAGACACACACACACACACACATACATACATAGACACGAATGAACACTCACAGACATCCAGGCCCGCTGCTCAAGCGTACACGGAACGCAGCGAACCAGTCAGACTATGTGGTTTTAACCAGCAAACGAACAGCAGCAGCAGGTCGCTCAGCTTTGCATATTTTCATATATATCGTGTGTCTACAGTTTTTCTGCTCTCTTCAATAATATGATTTCTCTGATTCTCGATCGTTCGGCCCTGTTAGCGCCGTCTGTTCGACTGCCACCGGCTCTGTACTGCCCCACTGGCCCCCGTTGATGTGGTGATGGCGCTGGTGGTCAGAATCCCCTTGATCCGTAGCAGACTGTCAGAATCAAGCTGTGCGCCTGACAACACTCTGCATCAATTCAGCCCGTTTTCTGGATCAGTTTAAACACGTAAGCGCGAGGACGACAAGGCGGGATGACGTTTTCGACAGTGAGAGATGGAGTCCGCTCGCCTCGTCTGAATATCTCTCTCTCTCGCTCTCTCTCTCGACCTCCCATCTGCCAGCACTGGATCAGCGCTACTGGTGGCCAAGACTGCAACGCTCGCAGCAATAGCAGACTTGTGCCTGCAGACGCCGGCCATGGTCACGAGCGCGGTGGCAACCGATGAAGTGCGTTTATGTTGCTACGGTTTGATGGGCGACAACAAACAGAGCCGTTCATGACAGAAAAAAACACCACACAAATATCTACCGCAGGCTGCGAACGACCACTGCAGCTGTTGCTGCTGCTGCCGCTGTTACGAATGATTGGACACTTTCCGCATTGCATTAGCACAAGCACAGAGCAACAAGTGCCACTGCGGACGCCTTCCTGTCCGTTGTTTATTTGGGAGTTGGTATTTTGATGTCGGGTGGCCACTCGAGCGACAACAGCAGAAGCGAAATTGCTTCGGCCGGGAGCCATTTCGTCAACAACAGTAAAGCACGCTTTTGAATTTTGAGCCGGGGGCGCGGGGGGGGGTGGTCACCGTGGGCCGTCCGCGCCCTTCGTTCGGGCCTCCTGCTTTCGCTATCGGGCCCCATGCGAAAAGGCGACCCTGGCCTCGTGTGGGCTCGCCTTCGTATCGGGCCGGGAGGGGGGGGGTTACTGTCTGCTTACCCCTGCGTCTTGACCGTATTATCTCACGCGGGTCAGTCAGCCTGTGTATCATAATTACGTGCAAGACCCCGTCCCGCCTCCGACACAGCCCTAAGCAGAGCCCGTGATAAAGATCGCCAGTAGTGATGATGCGGGTGCGCGCGGGAGGCGTTGGGTGTTGCCGATGAGGACAAACTAAAAACGCTAGATGAATGATGCCACGAGGAGTACAACAGCAGTCGGCGAGTGTTTTGAATTGATACGAAACAGTGGTGCCAGCGCGGAATAAAGCTCATTCAGCGGGTATCGCTTCGTTTGTGTCATATGCAGACGCTTCAGCAAAGTGAGCCCAGAGCAACAGCGTTGACCCTGTCATTTGCTGCTTAGCTCTGATTGGGATCTGAGTGCTGCGCAGGTTCGTGTATAGATTTGCCGATGCTTCCGTCAAACGTGAACACTCTGGTTGGCTCCCTCCCACATACCTCACTTTCATTTTCAGCCCAAGCGGGGTGGGCACTCGGCCTTGACGGAGTGCGGGTCTTAGCGAGCGTCGGCACCTACCTCACAGAGATCTTCTATTATTGCACCGTCCCCCTATTCGAGCGCGTTCGTTAGACTGCTCAATTTGAATTGTCATTTTTATAAGAGACTCCGAGGCCATCGTGTAAGCTTCACTGGGCTTGCCTGAAGAGAATAGATGCTATAAGAGGCACCACATAGACGAGCTGTTGCTATATATAACTACGGCTGCGAGGAAGCCCATATACGATGAGGGTCGAGGCGGAGAGAAATTGCCAGCGGAGCACTGCGTAGTCAACATAACAAAACAAACGTTGCATTGGACGGGGACCCCCCGCCCGTCGGCGGTGATCTCGCCGCCCTTGTGGTTTTGATAGATTTCGGCGGATTCATTATCATTCCAGCATGGATGGATCGAGTGTTAGCCTAATGGATATTTTTGTTGATTCCCTTTTGCAGGTGGCCACACTCGCTGAGGCCGTGATGACTGGCTGGAACCAGTGGAGCCGTATCGCGGTTCTGGAGTACTCCCCCTCGACGGTTTGAGCAGCAGAGGTGGCAACGGACGACTCGCATTGCCCCCGCCGCAGCGGTTGCGACCGACACAGCAACCACCGCCACCACCACCACTAAGAGCACTACACCGTCAGGACACCATAGACGCCACCTCAACCCAGAAGGAGAATGTGCCAGGACCAACAGGGCTCGGCAACCTCGCGATCGTCGCGCTCGGTGTGGACCTCGACGCAGAGCGCAGTGTCCTCGTCCTGACGGCTGGCCGCCCGTACAATGAATGGCCAGGCCAATGGGGAGCCACCGGCGAACGAAGCGACCGATCTGGCGACGGTCACAAAGGACACGAAACATGGCGGCGCCAGGGACTCGTCGACCAAGGGGTCGTCGTCACACCTGTCGGCGTTCGGCATCTCGCTGCCGAAATTCCGCATGCGCAACGGCCGACGAGCGACAGTCACGTCGCTGGGCGAGCAGGATGAGATGTGTGGCATCTTGGGCTTCCGTCCCCGGTGGCTGCAGAGGTTCAAGACCGTCGAGTGGTTCCTGTTTGTGTTCTGCAGCATGGGCTACATACAGGGCTTCATCAACAACGGGATCACGACCTCGGTGTCGGCTCACATCGAGAGGCGTTTCGAGCTCAAATCAGTTGATATTGGCCTCGTGTACGCTGGCTATAACATTGCCTCGTTTGCCTGTATCACTCCAGTGAGCTACCTCCTGGCAGAAAGCCATCGGCCGCGTGTGCTTGCCCTCGGCGGACTCATAAACACCGTCTCGTATTTCCTGTTCACCGTTCCACACTGGATCGCCCCTGCTCACGAGCACACAGCGTCTAGCCATTCGTCGCTGACGTGCGGCTTCGAATCTTCGACATGTCGCCAAAGTGACACCAACCTCGAGAATTACAAGTGGATATTTATTATTGCAAACATCCTCCATGGGATGGGCTCATCGCCGTTTTACACTGTCGGCGTTGCCTATCTTGATGACAATACGCCAGCCGAACGCTCCGGACTGTATATCGCAACGTTCTACGCCACCGCTATCCTCGGCCCGGCATGCGGTGTGATGATGGGCGGTTATTTCTCTTCACTTCCTGAAAATCTTCGTGACATCAACAGCTTCTCGTCGGGTGCCCTAGCGCGCAGCGAGACCTGGGTAGGCAACTGGTGGCTCGGCTACTTGATATCGGGAATTCTCTGCGCCGCCCTTACCCTTCCAATGGCGTTCTTCCCGAAGGTCATGGACCCGCTGAAAGCAGCGAACGTTCAAGGTTCGCCGGTGAGCAAGAAGTCCAGCAGCTCGAACGAGAAGCTCGACAAGACGTTCCTCCAGTACATGAAATTTCTGCTGACGAATCCCATCTTCATCACGCTATCGTTAGCAGCAGCTAGTGAGACGTTTGTAGCAACTGGCTACCTGAGTTTTGGCGTCAAGCTCTTCATGACGCTGTTCAGCATGACGGGCCACAGCGCCGCGGCAGTTCTTGGCGTGGTGGCCGTTCCGAGTGCGTTTGGTGGGACCATCCTCGGGGGTTACCTCACCCGAAAGATCAATGCACGGCCAGCCGTCGTTGTAAGGATCTGTACGCTCATCGCGTGCGTGCCGTTTATCGCGACATTCGCCTTCCGCAATTCGTGTCCACCGCGTGAGTACATGACGCATGGGGGTCCCCGGCCTCTGTTCGCCAACTTCTCGAACGCCGACCTACTCATGGACTGCAATTCAATGTGCCGCTGCACGCGCAACACGTTCGAGCCGACCTGTGGTGCCGACGGCCTAAACTATTACTCGCCATGTCACGCCGGCTGTAGCGGCAGTCGGATGGAAACTGACGGCCATATTGTCTACTCGAACTGCTCGTGCATGCTCAATCGCACAAGCACACTCGACGACATCGAGCTGGAAGTCGGCCAGGGCCTGAAACGGCCCTGTGAGCCGAAGCCCTGCTCTGTCCTGTACATATTCTGTGTGGCTATGTTCATATATTTATTTTTTATATTCCTCGTAGCCACTCCGTCGCTCTTGGCCATGATGAAATCGGTGCCCGAGGACTCGAAAACGCTGGCCCTCGGCATCAACTACGTATCGCTTCGCCTCTTCGGCACGATACCGGGCCCGCTGCTGTTCGGCAAGGTGGTCGACTCCAGCTGTGTCCTGTTCAAGCAGAAGCCATGCGACGGCACGGGAGCGACCGGTAACTGCGTGATCTACGAGAACTCGCGTCTAGCCACCAACGTGTTTAACTTAATGATCATTGTCAAAACGTTCGCACTGGCATTCTTCGTGTTAGCCTGCCTCTTCTCGAAGAGTTCGTCACAGACGGCGCCGTCAGCCGATCGAATCACGCCGGTGAAGATGCCAGCCACCGAGGAGAAGGCATAAGCAAAACAGAGTGAGTGACACCCCCACCCCCCCTCCTCTCCCACATCGACGGTGATGACAACGATAAGAATACACAACGTGTGAACAAGGATGTCTTGTTCCAAGCAAAGCACGAGACGGACCGACGATCGACGACTACCCCCGTCATGTTAATCACCCTAGCTCCTGGCCGAACTCTCCCCCGGAATCGAGCCTCCACAGTTGTACATGTTTCAGTCCCCCCACCTCCGAACTACCACTTGGCCTCGAACGAGTAGCGTCTATGTATCTATAAGAAAGTAAATACAATTAATAATAACACTAGGTAACGAGACGAAAAGCAACACAACCTGCGACCCCTGCAGGGCCTTTGACGAGTGTGATATGAGCGCGCAGGGGCGACGTGATATTCGTTGGAGCGGCTAACGACAACGACAAAGCTGACAGGACGAGAGACCGAACGATGACGCGCCGCAATTGTTAGTCATTAATAAATTGTGAAGTATATATATATATATATATATATATATATATAGTATTTTTACAGAAAATCATGTTGCTTGTGTATTCATTTCTTCGGCCTTATAGACGTAGTAATGGGTGAGATAAATATTGTGGAGGGAAGCGCAATTTCGCTCGCGGAGTATGAGATTAACCTGGTGGGTATAATTGGTGGTGATCCGGCAAACATTACATATTATTGTATTTATCAAGTAACTGCAATACTTCACTCCGGCTATATTTACCGTAGCGTTGAAGCTATTACATTACAGGAGAGCCATCGGCGGTAACGAAAACTCTGCTGCTCAACTGATTAAAATTGGAGCTCCCGTAAGGATAGATAGAGGTACGAGCTAGAAGTACAAGAAAGATTTACCATCTAACCTTACTCGTAGGTTAGATGGTAGTAGATGGTAGTAGATGGTGTAGATGGTAGTACACGTAAAAACGTGTACTACAGAAGCTGGTTTGTACTCAATTTATTGATCAGCCAATCAAACCCATCTCGAACACACAGCATACATTTGTTGAGGGGCTTTCTTCTGACTCGTTGACATTGCTTTCTATTAATAATTTAGTGCTATAGAGATTCCCTGCACTTTCAAGTTTCATGTCTTCTGCTTCCCAACAAAGCAGTCCGCGTGGTTTATTCCACGACAGATCAGCGTCGCGCGTTCGCCAGCACCATCAGTGTGATGATACACGAAGGAATTGTCTCCCATTGTTCGTCGATCAGATCCCCATCTGTCCGTTTATGCATGAGCAGGAGAAGGCAACAAAGTATTAGGTCTTCCTTGCAATGACATGATTCCCAGCCCCATCTCGAGATGGGCTCCATTACGAGCGTTGCTATCTACGCGACATACACTGTGCCGTCAGGCGACAGGGCCGACGTAACCTACTTGTCTGAACTATTTGTGCTACGACATCGTCACCAGCGGCGATTGAATTGAAGCACCTGCCACTAAAATGGATCACATACATATGTATATCTGTCGATATAGTTATGGCTACACAAGAACGTCGAGTACCTCTTGACTGCTCCTCGTTGTGTCGTAGCTAGAGGCGCGGTAATGGAGTGAACAAAGCCTGATTCAGTATCGAGTAAAAACGTACAACGTTTCACAGGTATACGCAGCAGTATTTTGTTGTGTTATTATGGCATTTCTACCAATAGACACACCCTGTCATGGCTTGGTCGTCGTCATCATCATTATAATAATAATAATAATAATAATAGTTTACCCATTTCACTCAAGCACAGCAAGCCCTCAACCGCTGACTGAACATGGCTGATGCCCAAGGACACAAACGGACGAATTTATTTCTTCCACTGCGCAATGATGAAAATTTTGATACTTGAGCCACCCACCACGTTCACCATCTCTATCTCGCAGCAGCACTCAGCTCAACGAACCAACGGCTCACATAATTTGGTCACCATCTATCATTCCCATTGCGGCCGCCGCCACCGTCACTGGCCGGACCCGCTCAGTTCGTAGCGAACGTCACCAGAACTGAGCACGCTCACGAAGGCGATCTATGGAAAATGCCCGTGACGCAATCAGCGTGTCCGCAACAGCAGAACCTACCATACAATATGTGGCGCCGCCCTTTCGTTACAGCTTTCCTTTGCTAGCTCTGTTCTGGGTATTCCCTACGCCAGCTAGCTATCACCGATCTAGTCTTCGAGAGTTTCTACGCGACCAAATCAACCGCGCGCCGGATTGAGCATCATTCGCGTATCATCTAGCCGCTCCACCTGCCGCCACCTGACACTAACCAGGCGATGCGGCGAACCATTTCTATGCAAACATAGAGATACGCATCGAGCGTACGGCGCCCGTGTGACGAGCGTGCTGCATCTCTACCGACCTGCGTGGCCGTCATCCAGCGGTTGCATTCGATCGAGAACGTCATTCTGCCTGCTTCGGCTGAGGCAACGAGGAGACGGCGGGCCGAAGAACAAACCAGCAAATTGTTCATGCATCTGGACTTTCCCCTTAATCGGCCGTTGATACGACGACTAGACAGACCCTCCCGCGAATTTCTTCTTTCTGTTTCGTCGGAGCCGGGCCGCCGGGTGACCCGATCCTATACGTAGCACGCTTGCTTGCATGCAAGCACAGTGTCATGAGGGCGATCCATCGTGGCGATTTGTCGCCACGACTTTTTCTCAACAACTGTTTTTCTCAGCCGGCCAGCAACAGCCGGATTCAGGGGCGCGGCTCCACTGATTGGTTATGCTATGCGAATGCGGTCATGCAGCAATCCGGGGCGGCGCTGCGAGTTGGTCGTCATCCATTTCCTCATCATAACACACCTGCGAACTTTGCATTAGTTCTTACACGACTGTCGGCTGTCCGCTGGTTCGACATCAAGTTCACCGGTAACAGCCACTGCACTCAACTTTCCCAACTGTTGCCTCCATCGGTACCACCGGCACCACCACCACCACCACCAGCACCACAACGACGACCATCAGCTTTTTGACGGTGTAGCAAGAAGCTGAATTGGCTTCGGTTCATTTTCATATCATTTTTAAATTTATCACCCGACGAATGAATGGCGTTCGCCATTCACCGACTACGATATCGGTGGCGGCAGCACAAGCAAACAAAATGTCAGTTTGTAGATTTTGAAATAGCGGAGCTGGTGACAAACAACGAACGACCTTCCCAATATCCGGCCAATGCAAGAGCCTCAAGAAATGGTGGCGACTTAATGACAAGGGTGCCAGCATTGGTCTGAGACTCTGTTGTTATTGCTGTTGTTGTTGTTGTTGCTGCTGCTGCTGCTGCTGTTGTTGGTGTTTATGAGTTGTGTTTGACAGTTGTTGTGGCGCGGCGTCTAGGGAGGCAACGGGGTACACGCTGGCACCAGGTTGGGTCCATACCCAGCTATAACTCGGTGATCTTTGAGTTCCCGATATTAGCCTACCGCGCCATCATCAACAAAACAAGGATAGCAAAAATAAATTAATACACTTAATTGTTTAGCACCTGTTGCGATGTTCAAACGAGTTTTTTCTTTTGAGGGGTTAAAGGTATATTCTGCATGGACACCAGGCCTTACACTGAGGTATTTGCCTGGTAAAGTCAGACTCTTACTGACTAAACCAGTTCAAACGAGTTCATATAACGATTCTACTTTATGTTATCGAACACTTCTGTATTTCGACCATGAAACGGATAGGACAACTAGATCCTTACCAATACCATGAACAAGGCAAATATCAAAGCTGTCACCACCGACAATTACCAGTGAACATCGTGTCGACAGGTTTGCTTTTGCCCAAACATCCACAAAGTATGAAAATGCAATCGATGAGAGATACCACTACAAACGAATTTTCACCTGGTATATTGTCAATGACGGCATTTATTATACCAATCTTACTCATCGTCTTGTACACATCACTATGGGAAGAAGTCAACACGAGTTTAGGGAAGGTCTTATATCAAGCACTCTCAATCCATCTCATTTTTGTTGTTGCTGTTATTCTTACGTACGACAAAGACTAGATGTGCTACAAGTGCGTCTAAATAACGTCTAACGACATCTAAGCGCACACTTTCCAAATCCAAATATTTCCCTCACGAGATTCACTTTTTCCTCCATCATTTATATATATATATATATATATATATATATATATATATATATATATATATATATATATATATATATATATATATATATATATATATATATATATATATATATATATATATATATATATATTACTGCAGCGTTCGTCCGGTGAGTTGCACGTCGTCCGTTTCATTATGGCAGCGCCATCGTTCGCTGCCGATCACCAGAGGAAATAAGAGCGAAAAAAATCTTTAACGAGCGCCTCATCCAGTGATCGGTTTTCGAAGCAATGAAAAAGAACAAAACACACCACACCGTCCAACAGCAAATCGACTTATCGCAACGGTGACAGCAACAACGACAACGGCAACAGCGACAATCGAGAGACGACAATGATTCCGATCATTACCGCCGGCAGCGGAGTCCGCCGCCGCCTCCAGCGTCGCCACTGCTCAGCGACGATCGAATGAAGACGAACGGTCGTCGGAACTGCAGGCGGCGCGTCAACGATACGAAACTGCTGCGAACTTTCACGCCCGCCCCCCCGTCTCTGCGTGGTGCTCAGGCAGGTGCTCTGGGACTACCGAGCTGAGAACCTAGTGGTAGTCGATCGCGCCGGATCGTTCGGTCTCGCTCCGGAAAACTTCCGTTTGGTGTCGCAGTCATCACCGGCGAACGCTGACGGCTGAAGGGGGCGAACGTCGAGTAATGACGGTGACCGCCACTACGGGCGATGACAAGGTTAGCAACGACATGAGGATAAGAATATGCTCACTGCCCAGTGGATCTCACACCATCGCTGGCTAACGCACGCCGCCGAGCGAAGTGTTCACACCCCGGCAACGATCCTGCTGCTGTTGGAGAAAGCGCTCCCGAGGGTGCGGGACACGGAAATGAAGTGATCGTATCACATCAGAGGTAATCCGGCAACAGGAGGCGTCCGGACCACGGCAGTCCGATGGGGACGCCCATTCATACTTAGCCTATCTCGCCGTGGACGACTTATGAATGGTGTAACGCGAACTCATTTGATTCCAACTCGTTCATTCGCATAGCAGCGACGACAGCTACGGGCAGCGCTGGGCAGCGAATTTGCTATTGGCTTGGCAGGGGAGAGAGAAATCCGGTAGCTGAGGGCGGACGATCGCGGTATCGCCATGCGAAAGCTATAGCTGTGTACTGGGTATATAGGTAGCATTTTGACTGAGGTAAATGAAATGTTCAGAAGGATACCAGGACACCGACGAGGTAAGGGAGTCACACAGAGACATATTGAGGTTTTCATGCAAGATGATGATTAATAGATGGATAGATAATGAGAGGAGCGAGAACGTCTAAGTGTTATCTCAATTCCTCTAGCCATGTTTGGACGACAAGCTTCAAAGCAGATATTTTAAATCAGGCGCATGGCCGGCCACTTATATGGATATATATATATATATATATTTGTGTGTGTGTGCATGTGTGTACATGTTTGTTGTATTATATAAGACATATATGTATATATAATACAACACCCACGATAAAGGAGGATCATGTTATATATTTCTATAGAAGCTCCAGCACAGAACAAAGTCAATCTGCGTCTGGGATCAAATGCATGTTGTTCCCAAATCGAATCCCCTTGGATAAAGGCAATATACAAAACAATGTGCTAATATCAAGTTTACTCTCGATTCAACTCTATAACAACACACGATCACAATGTTAAATCGCCTATGAGGCCTGATCTCTACCTACCGATGAATTTCTAATTTGGCATCGTGCCGAATTGTTTCTCGCTCAGATTTCAGTTAAATAAAACAAGTGATGCAGGATAGCTACGTGACAGCACATCACAACAAGAATAATACAGTCGTTAAGTTTGCCACAGGCCGTAGATATTGACGTATTCAAATGTTTCGTGGAAACCGTTTAGTTTCTGTGATCGCCCCAGTCGCTCTCCTGGCGATATTCATATTATTATAATTACTATTATGAGATGTGTATATATGTAGCTTCATTCATACCTCACCACGGAATTAGTCGTCTGGATACGTGCGCGGAATGAATACAGGTTTTCGGTGGCAGGAAATACGCGCAGGGTACATGGCATAATTCATAGACTCAGGCCATGGGTGCAAGGAAGGTCTGTTGTTATCTTAGCTCGGAGAATTCATTCTAGGCCGTAGCTCCAGACATTGGGTCACACACAGGCATAAAACGGACTCCTCTGTACAAAAAACATCTTCCTGAGTGAATAGTGGACTGCGAAATCCTTCGGGATCTCAAGAAAAAAATACGCCTAATGAATATATCGTTGATGAATGAGGGCCACTTCGACATTATGTGCCGCTATCAAATCTACTGCTACTTCAAATTCAAATGCGAAAGCCTGAGCGGGCATACTCCAAGCGGTATCTATTGTTATCAAACTCGGGCGACATGAGTCACCGGTAAACACAGAATGAGTGAGCTAGCAATGCGTATACACAACCTAAGATGTCTAGGTACCAACTGCCTGCATTTTCTCTACAGAACACAGTAGATTTTTTGGAATAAACATTTGGGATTTTTTGCCCGCTCAAGATTTGTCAGTTCTCAAATAATTAAGGATATTTTGCTTTTCCTCTTAACTGATCTTTGACCGCTTGTGCCGACCGGCACGACATTCAGCCTACGGTGGTCTTCGGTACTACAGCGTTCATGTCATCAACAATTTCTATGATGCAAGACAGAGCTGAACTGAAGAGCTGTTAAATACGTCCTTACTGCCTCTATGGCGCTCGAGTGCCGAGTTAGCAAGACGCGGTCTTAGAGAACGTTCTTCGAAATAGTCGTACTTATACTTCAAAATATGAACTTTCGTCGCCGGCTGGTGGGTTCCCAACCCATCCCGTATCAGGCACGTCTTGGCACTCAGCCGTACGGCCGTCTCGCTGCGAGCAATCTCGGAAGGGGGAATTCACACCATCATTCAAACTATGGCAACCGGAACTGTTTGTGGGTCTTTCAGCCCTTTCTCTAAGAAATGAACGAGCTTCCGGTCGATTGTCACCGGGACAAACGCGTTATCACTGCGCACCTACCCTTTTTGTTCATTTTCCCTGTATTGTCCAAATAGGCCAAAATAAAAGCTGTAATATAGTGACGTACGTATGCAGTTTCCGCTCATTAGCCGACATTAGCCACAAATATTAGATTTGACTGACTATATCGCACACCGTGCCCTAGTCCTTACATTTTCTGGACTGACTCACAGCCAACATTGAACGTCCATGATACTGCTTTCGGCATTGCTTCGTAAGACAGACGTCTTTAAATGCAAGTGTGCAACTGTGGGGACCCGTGCACCTACGTGCCTCCTCCGATTGCAAAGCGCACAGGAATGCACCACGCCACTGGGCTCGACAACCTCATGAGCTTTGATTCTTGATAGTGCTGCATTGTAGTCCGTCAAGTGTCCAATGCCAGGTGTTTAGGTTGACGTTGAATAGCGTTTGTGTGGCCATTATGAATGTCAAATCATATGCTGGAAATTCGGAGAATCTCATATTCATCGAGTTTTGTCTCAAATGTATTCATAATTAAGTTAAAATCGTTTTTACGGAAAATAATTTACTTAACATGCTTTTCTTCCCGGCGATTTCTTAAGATCACGGAGGTCATAATAGATGTGCTTTTGTTCACCTACTGCCACTCATAATAATATAAACAAATTGTATATACTGACTGCTTATTTTGTCGTTCATAGCATTGACTCAAAGCACAATTTTACCTCTCACTATACCCGTGAATTTAACGCCCGTGATATTTGACATAGTATTATTTTGAACGCCTGTACGTAAATAAAAACATACCTGTTGTGTAACTCGTGATCTTGAGAAATCGCCAAGAGCAGTTAACAATTTCATATAAATGAAAGTTATAGTTGCATGTATTTATTTATGTATGTGCTGACGATCTCGAGCATAGCTTATTGTACGTCGTGTTTTGATATGGCTCGACTTCATGCTCAAAAAAATCTCCAGTCACTTGCATTGAAAATACACACTTTCATATTTCTCAGAACTTGTTACTCGTTTTTACCAAGAAAAACCCATCATATTTGACCCTTTGTAAGACAAAGAGACCCAAGAAAAATGCCCACCATATCATGCCAAAAAAAACTAAGTTTGAATTTTGTTGAAAATTCTCAACAGCTACAATTGAAATAACGACCCAAAAAGTCACATTTTCCGGCGCCAACAACTTTTCATGGAGAATTTTTCAGTTTGAGCTGTGAAGCTGATTTTACCAAATATGTCGTTTTCACCGTAGGGTTTTCTCGTCCCACCAAGAAAAGGATTAATTAATTAATCAATTTTAATCCTTTCCTTGGCCTACACCAAGTAAAGGATTAAAATTGTCAGAGCAGTTTTTCAGATCATTGGCACAAGCATGGATACATTTTCTGTTTTGTACACAAAGTTGATTTTCGATCAAGTTCATATAAAATATGGTTGCTAATTGCAACAGAGCAATGAGATAACAAAATGATTGGGGTTGCAACGACGATGGTGTTGTAGCATCCGATGAGCTTGCACCGTGTGGAGCATATCGATCTATCTCGGTATCATGTTGTATTTAAGTACACCTTAAATAAATTCACAATACTATAGTCATATATACATGTCATTCTTTATTATAGTATACAATATGGAGCTGATTTATAGATCTCGATAGGCACAAAACGATCATTCATAATGAGTGCAACCTTCCACAAAGCAATACATATTGCCATTTATGCCGCACTCAAATACCAACCTGTACACGCATGAATGGACCTTTGTGCTGTGAAATTACCTCGCTACATTTTCCCCTCTCAGCTTTTCAGCACATTTGACTTCGTTCAATTCGTTAATCAACCAATATTAGCAGAAGCGCAATATGTCGTTGTGCTTGTGTTAAACATGGTTCAAATGTGTATCACGCTGCCCACATAAACAGTCAGGAACCAAGCGCCACGCCAAAGTCCCTCTCATTCGATGAGTGGACCACCCGGCAAGCGATTACAGAAATTACAACAACAAAAGAAATCAATCCCGGATTTCATTCAAATCATCCCGTCGGCGTCAGTGAGCGGTGAATTTCTCAAGAGTCTTGAACACCAACGACAACGAGACGACCAATCATTTAATAGAGCTTCAGGCTGGCATAACCCTTACGGTATCGTCGCCCTGCGACAATTCGCTTCTGCCATTTCTAAAACGGTGGAAAATGGGGGTATGTCTATTCAGGGCCTCGGCTCCTTTTAACGGGAGGTTCAACTTCAGTCTCGTCATCCTGGTCACCATCGTCAACGGCGTCTTCATCTCCGTTACTGGTCATCATGTCGATCTGACGACCATCGTTATTCGCTGGTTGCGAGCTCCATCCTTCAGGTTCTCCAGCATCCTCTGGATCCTCGTTCGCCACGGATTCCTTTTCAATTTCGACACAGGCGCGTTCGATTTCGTAGTTCTTCGAGACTAGGCCGACCCACTGAGATTCAAGAAGCTGCAACCTTTCACCGACCTCGGTCTGTTCGGTCTTGCGTCCCAAGTGAATGTCTTGAATCTCTGAGCGCATGTCACGTAACCGGCCCTGTACGTGCCGCACAAGTCCGACAAGAACCTCATTGTGGATTTTGCACACCTCCGCGCCATACTTCTCCAGTAACTCCAAATTAATAATGCGAGTCACCTGCTGCTCAAGCTGGGCGTACGAATTGTCCACAGCTTCAGTCCACGCCTGAAGATCGTTATGACGTCCATGGACAGGTGGCGGTAGCTCATAGCGTTTCATAGAGATCATGTCCATTGGTGTACGCGATTGTAGTCGTTCAAGTTCTGCCCGCATGATGTCCGTCTCGAACGCGTGCAGGTTTAGTGGCGGGAGATGTTCGAGGTAGTTTTTTGTAGGTCGGTAACGGCGGGTCTCTTCCTCCACCATGGCTAATACCGCTTCGCGAACTCCGGGTCCATCGTACTCATGGTCGATATACGGCAGGGCATCGACAACGACGGTGCCAACATCACCGCCTGGGCCACCCACAACGCTTCCAGTAGGGCCGGCAACCCCTGAACCGCCACCTATGACCTGATACACCATCGCGGAACCAGTTTCACTCGATGTGAACACCCACTGTGTCACGTGCTAGAAATGTAATTTAACACAGTTTCGTTTTTTTGCCGCAGTTCGTTACACAGGAAAATGTTGCTGGCCAATTTTACACCGGTTTATTGAGACCCCGAACATCAACAACAGACAACCAGCCGAGTCGAGCACTCAGCTGTGCCTCGCTCGCGAATGGACGCATTCGTGTTTACCAGCGGAACCTGCGCGGGCGATTGAACAGTCGAAACTCTAAGCAGGAGCGTAACGGGTGAAAACGTGCGGATGCCACTCGTCTCACAATTGCTAGATTTGTGCCAGGTTCGCTTTATTTCGACATATAAGTGTCAAGAGCTCTTTTAGATTCGTGCCAATATATAACGGAGTCTAATAGGAAGAAATCTTGATTAAGCACACCTGGCCGGTCCGGTACAGACATTCGACATTCATAGATTTGTTTGGCTCGCCACAGTGGTGTATTTTTACGTGGTGTTTTTTTTGCATTTCTTTTTCAACGCTATCGATATTGATTCATGGGAATAACACAATGTATTGCTCGAGTCAGTGGTACGCTTGTTTCTGTTACTGGTTGACGAGATGGGTCGAGCCAAACTTGCCTCTGAGATCTCGGTTGAAGATGAATATGTTTTCTGTGTTACCTGTTGTGTTATTTGAATTGGTAAATTGACGTGGGCTGTGAACCAATGTAGTGGGCAAGAATATAGGTAAAACAAACAATGGCGATTTTAACGTGTGTTGCATTGGGATGCCTAATTAATAATTGTCTTTAATCTGGACCAGCAGCATTTCACTGCGGCCGAAAGAAGCAGCCTGGACGACTCAAGTTAGATAAAACCTTGGATACCCTGAATCGATCTACCTGGGATACTCTGATAGAAGATCAGAGGTAGCCGAGCTGGTCGAAGATTCCAGGAATTGCCGGTTCAAGCCCTGCGGGGCGACGTGTACATACATTATTCGTGAAGAAATAAAGAAGTGTATTTATTAATCTAGGAAAATACGCCATACATTAAGGTTTGGGCACACAATTGTCTGGGTAGACATTGTCGGTAACTATTTATTACCCGATAATAAAACTGGGCGACAATTGTACCCGCGCGAACGTGAAATAGATCTAAGAACACCTCCCTCTATATATATTCTTAATAGAATACCTAGAACAAGGAGGCCCCACTTTCCCAATCCTTAAGCGTGCCAAAAATCGAAATTGCGTTGCCCTTCTGGACATTTAAGAAAAATCTCTGCATTAAGAATTTGCTTGCACGTGTTTCACCTTTAGCTTTAATGCTATAGGTAAACCACGTGCAACCGGATTAAACGGTGTCTTAATTTTCGTTGAAATTAAATTTGCTCGAGATCGCATATGCATTGTTATGTCGAAACGAGCCTAGCCAAAATGCTCGCACATGACACTATTGATTGTTGTAGGCACAACGCCAGCAGAGTTACGCCAACAATGGTCCCCATTCATTGATTATTTACTGCTTACGATTGCTACTACGATGATGAAAATCGCCGCTGGTCACAGAACAATATACTCTATCTACCAGAAACAGATGTGATTTTATTGAATAATAGCGTTCACATTTAGACAATAGGCTTCGTAGAGCATATCTCATTACAAACACCACGTCTGATACAGTGAGCATTCAGTACAGTTGAGCCTCCTATATCATAACACGAGCGGATAATAGACAGAAACACAGACGAATAGTGCCACCGGCTGGCCGACGCTGAGAGCGTCCACTGACCACCCTACGGCACTATACATATAAGTGTTGATAATGGGGTGGACGCTCGATGTGAGCTGGCAGCAAAGACAAGCATCCTTCATATACAATGACATATATATATATATATATACGTACGCATACATATATACAATATTCTGTAACAAACTGACCAGCGCGGTTACCCCAGCGTCACGAACGTGTGCAAAACTGTTGGCGGTGGCGCCGTTTCGTCCTCTTCTTTCGCTACGACCGCCTACCGTACAGAAAGCAAATTGATCCGAAGGACGGACGGACGCGACTACACCAATCTGTCGCCGCCTTGATTATTGCTCAATCACTCGTCGCTCAATCGGTGGTAACTATGGATCACGGTGCATCTCTGTCAGAGTGCGCCTCTCTGGGTCTTGATGTGCTACGTGGAAATGCGAAGTCTACGCAACAACAACAACAATAACAACGTCCCCATTTCGGGCAAGCGCAACAACAACGCATCTGCAGACAAAGTGGGATAGCGGCTTGATTGAATACCATAATAAAATTTATTTGGACAAATACTCGTTCGGTCAAAGTACCAACATGGTGCTATGATATGGTATTATCTCCGGTATTGATATACTGTGTTATGTTCATTGAGCGGCAGATACTGCCTACAACGATTGTAATCACTCAGGTTGCAAGTATTATTATTATTATTATTATGCATAGGCGGTACCTAGGCTGTTAGTACGACTGTTATTGTTGCTATGACTGCAATTACGACGACTTCGGGGTACACATGACGGACTAATAAAAGATCTATGTGAAGGTTAGGAGCAGACGAGGAACATGGAGTGAATCATTACTTCATGATAGATGTGTACTAGGCATTTGACGTTATGCATGCAAAAGACTTAAATATTAATCGAGTATGAATTGCTAATAACACGTTATAATAATAGTAATAATATTAACATTATTGATAAATCTGCGAGTTCACGACCGCATCGGTTCGATTAACTCGCTGGAAATAGCGAATGGTCAACAGTAGTAGGTGGCGCGATCAACTATATTTACGGGAAGTGGTTTATGAGTTCGTTTCGATCGATGTATCCAACTTAATTTAGCTGAAGGCCTAAATAAGCCTTACAAAAAAACGAGCTAAGGCCAGCAAGATAATGCATTCGGAACTGAGAAATCCAATTATTGCATACGCACTTCGTGTTTGTAATCAACATCGCGTGCGCGCCGGCGATTTCTAAACGTTCATTAATTAAGTCAAAGGTACACTTCAATCAAAAGAAGAAAAATCAAGAGTCCCTATCTACGGATCATTTGCTTTTCATAGCAGAGTGAGCTACCTGTCAAATGACAACCGTTGAACAGACAACTCTGCTGCAGACAGCACATAAACTTGTTTTCAACCTTGGACCACTCCGGGATTTTCGCATACAGTTCGGTCTCCGTGGAAACACTCTCTGTTCTCGTTCGAGCGTAACAAAAATGCTTCTTTCTTCATCAGACGCCAACTAGAATCGATTGGTGCGTCATTTTCATGTTGTTCTTGCCATCGCGCTCGCTTGATTCGGCGCCGCAGTAAACGACGAGACACAATGCCACCGTAGGCACAAGATGCTTCTGTACAATCGCAGACGAAACGCGTCAAAAGCGTCTGAGATGTCCAAACAGACGCGGGCCTTTGCCGCAATTGTCGTCAGTGTCTAAGCGAAATGATTACGACAGGCGTTGTTTGTTGTTCGCGCCGTGCTTACTTGATAATTTGCCTTTTGTTGCTGTCGCCGACATCGCGCTACATCGAAGATACATATCTGCATTATGGAGAGCAATTCATCATCGGTCCGAACTCACATTGAAAGCTCTCTCGAGCTCCCCGCCTCGAGTGGTCGCAGCGAGCAAAATGAGAATAGCCGCATCGGTCTATCGTATCGTAAAGATGATTTGTTGGCGATGCGTAGCGCATCGCCAAGAGCATGTGTTTGTTGATGTTGTCAAGGACAGGCATCGATCGCGTTTTTCACATGCTTGCTATTCCTGCTCATATTATGTGTTATTGTTTAGCTCTGTTATACAAGAAACCAATAGGGCTGTTGCGTATCGCTAAAATTCGGAAATATTTCAATTTAAAGTGCTGTATTGTGGTCAGATAGTTTTTTTCGTATATATTTATATATATATATATATGTATATATATATATGCATTTGATCAATTCGGTTCTAGAGGGCGGGGCAGTGAACCACCTTCTGCGGCCAATCCCCTTCAAGATTTGCCATTGGCCCTCGAAACAGGTGCAGATCAATATCAAATCAAATACTTGGGGAAAATGGCAAAAGCTCAAGGGTATAAATCAACAAACTTCGAAGGCCTAGTGGATTTTTCGAGTGCGTTAGCTACCATGCGTCTTTCTAGCTGTTAAGTGATTCGGTCCAGGTTAAATATATCACTATAATACCATAGCTATGTTATAATTTATAATACATACAAAGTTAAATAGTAAGCTGAAGGTTCACCACTCATTGCGTTAGCTGGCACGAATGTTGGCAAACGTCATATACACCTGTATTATTTGATCTTTTTACAGATCAAAGCTGGAGAGGGAGCCCATATCGACGATTTCTGGCAAATGAAATTGAGGTCCATTGGGGGGGGGGGGGGATCATTATATTATAGAACCCGAGGTTTGTCGACATTAGTCCTTGCTAACGCAATGATGGATGAACCTTCAGCTTATTATTTTGCGAACTAATGAATTAATAATTACAACATGTTTATGCTACCATGACGATACATATTTAATCACCGAACAGCTAGAAAGACGCATGGTAGCTAACGCACTCGAAAAATCCACTAGGCCTTTGAAGTTTGTTGATTTATTCCCTTGAGCGTTCGTTATTTTCCACAAGTATTTGATTTGATGTTAATCTGCACCTGCTTCGAGGGCCAATGGCAATTCTAGAACGGGATTGGCCGCAGAAGGTGGCTCACTGCGCCCGCCCTCTAGAACCAAATTGATCAAATGCATTTATTTTGTAGACGTAATGATAGATCGCGAAAATGACCAGCTACCCAGCTACGGCGTCTGATGATGACTATATCGAACGAATCATATATCGATTGCACTCCTGTGTTTGCCTGCAAACCTAGCCTCCTCCATTGTTGCTAACGTAAATGAGGATACATTACATTCGCCGAACCGGCGGTGCGGCGGCCTGCCCAACGATCACTAGCGAGCTAGATAATTACCAAATGTCGTTCGGTAATTCGATGAGAGCGAAACACGAAGTCCTTGGCATTCACCAGAGCCGCTGACATCGGCGTCGTCTTTGGCGGCCTGCCGAAAGCGGATCGATCCACGAGTAAGCAAAGATCCAGAGTTCTGGACATCCCCAACGCCCGGGTAGCAACAGCAGCAGCCCATAGGCCCGGCCTACAACCATACTCTCTGCACATACAGCCTTAGCTATGGAGTAGGCACCCTTCACCGCCACCGTACGCAATCTAAGGTTCGTATTTCGGGGCGATTCGGATCGCGCACTAAATGAAAGTAAATAAATATGATATATATATCAAGTGACATATTGATTCAATTATTGGAATTATTGCAATAAGACGGTATATGAGGTGTTTATCACATTTGGAGATATATATATATATATGTCTAAACAGGTTTTTCCACTATGTTGGTGCATTAAACACGCATTTTTGATGAGTGCATTTTATTTTTCCGCGAACGTGGAGGTGGTTATTTTTTGTTGTTATTGCTGCTGCGTGATCTGGGCCGATTGTAATTGTGAATAAGTAGAGATGAATAGTGAACTATACAGTGAGTTGCTTCTACTTGAGATTTTGTCAAAGGAGTCAGGAGTGTCAGGCGGCCACGACCACTAACTGTGAAATTTTCGCCCAGTACGAATGGGCTATGCGACAATTTTTGAATCAAGGCATGTGAAATAAGTTTACCTTTTGAAAATGTTTCGCCGCAAAAGTAAAAAGTGTAAATCCAATGGGTTGAAGTTTGATGGCTTGGAGTACGCGATTGCTCACTCCGATTCGTGCATCTGTTGGACACAGATACACTCTGGACTATCGTTCCATGGCCACCAGGTGCTGATGCGATGTAGTGTAAGCTCCAGCGTTTACTCGTGGGTACATCGCAAGATGTACAAGTTCATCGCAGTGTGGAAGAACATAGATTACACCGTTTGTCATAAACAACTGTTGCCAAAAATTATATATATATATATATTACGGGTAGCAAAATATAGCAAACTATAAGACGTTGATGCGCCTGCTACAAATCTTTATATATATATATATATACATATATTAAACTGTGCCCAGTAAATTTTCCGGGCTGACTCACAGCCTTACACATTTGACGTCCACGGTACAACTGCTTTCGCCATTGCTCCGTAAGACGTATCCCTTAAATGCGAATGCGCAACGGTGGGGATCGAACCCGTGCACCTATGTGCCTCCTCCGATTGCGCGGCGCACACGAACGCACCACCAGGCCACCGGGCTCGACATTAAAATGTACCGAGGAGAGACCAAAATGCGCCTCCTTTTGTAAATCTAACGATAGATACACAATGGAAATTCTCTTTGGTAGCCAACTCGTTCTGTATACTTAATAAGAGGTCGATTGCCCGTCTGTGGTTTTTGGGTCAACCGAAAAATGGTATTCCTTTATGCACAATTGCTAAAATTTAATACGTAGTCGTACCGACTCAAAAGCACCGATTCTACAAGGACGACACATGCAAACCCCACAAAATGCTGTCCGCACTCATACCACGCATTAAAAGAACGTTTGACGACGACATATTGATGAGCGGTGGCTGTCCTTCGGATGACTCGATCTGGGGGTTGATGGTCGAATCGGACCCCAGCGATAGTGGAATAGACGCAAGCCACTTACACCATCAAACAGTTTCACCCTAGCGAGCATACGAGGTCGCCATTGTTCATTGCTCTCCCCCAAATTGGCACAATCAGGGACAATTCAAAAACGTTGTTGGTCATTAAACCCCTATATTTCTCATGCTTGAATCGTCGCGTGTGCTCATTGTTTCTGACTGATCGTCATCATTGATCGGATGACGTTTCTTGCAAGGCAGAGCTCTCGTTGGAATATTTCACCATTACCAACAGATTTACCACGAAGGCTTATTACATAGATGAAACCCATTACCTAGCGTTGGCTATCTGCCGAACCGCACTAGCAGATATTTATTTAGTTCAGCAGTTCGATCAAATTGAACATCCCTGTGAATATGATCGCCATCACAAAATCAACAAATTAGCTTCAAGTAACGAGCTGCCGGCAAGGGCGCTTATGTTATAGCTGTTGTTGCTGGTCCCCGTTTGACCCCATTGGGTGTTGTTGCATAATAACTGTATGTTTTTAGCCTTTTTGGAATATTGCAGATTTATGGTCAACAGTCGGTAATGCGGCTGGCCGCAGCACGATAACCACTTCCATACAGGTTGAATTAATTCAATCATTAACCTTCAATCAGCATGACCAGGTGATAACGTGCAAAACAGGCTTTATAAATGCGATACTGTGCGTGTCTTGTAAATATTCTTCTGCATTCGGTAGACTAAAGGGTACATTGGCAAATCCTGTCCGTGGAATCTATATCTGGTCCATCGAGTTTTCAACCGTAGAATAAATATCGGACAGGGCTGCAAATTCACCCGCGCGAGAATCTTGACTTGCCCTTGGTACATGTGAATTCTGTTCAGGATCCTAAATGTTGGGTGACATCATGACATTCATTATTGACATGGCAGTTTTAGAACGATGCCAGCATGGAGACGTCACTACGCCATAGTGCAGTACATGATACACCTCACCATCGACCGCTAAACTGCAGATAGGGTGGCAGCAAATATGAGCAATAATGCAATATGCACTATTGAGTGTTGCCGCATTGTGGCTGGTGGACGTCTCGGACGCTCTGGTCGCAATCGTAGCCAACAATAACCAATGAGATTTGAGATCAAGCCTGCAACCCGGTACTAACTTATGCTAATAAAAAGGATATATAGAATTCATTTCGGCGTGAGAGTGAAGCTTCCGGGTGTAGCCAAACGCAATGTCACTCATCAGCGCGCCCTCCTCTGCCCATAGTGAAGACACTCGTACGAACCTCATACGTATGCAACGCACGAAGGCCATTACGCGGGTTGTCATGCCTACCTTACCAGTAAACGAGTTTGAAATAATTCGAGGGCTCAACGCGTCCATCTACGGCCATTTCGTGTTGTGTGCGTCATTGCATGAGCATTTCCGATACGGTAGTGGCCAGGGTTCGTGGTAGTCCTGTCGAGATATAGTGTGCACACGAAGAGCTATCCCCGATCAGGGGCGAGCGACACATCACGTTCGAGCTAACTAGAAAGGTCAGAATAGATTTTAGATAATTGTCGCTTGCTTGTAAATAACAGTGTGTTTTTATGTTAGCGTGGTGTTTTGGAGTCAAATCTGCTTTCTCGACTCACAGAACGAAGTCTCCATTATTTGATTGGAGCGAGGGTAGACAGCTGCGGCCCCGAGTGTTTACTCTGGGTGTCATGCTTGCGGACGCTATATTGTTAGTGGGAGTGTGACAATTATAATTATACTAATGGACCCATAAGGTAGTAGTGCAATTATTCGAATAATTATTAGGTAGTATATCACTTCTTCGTGAATGACAGTGAAAGTACGCGGTCATTCAACTAGGGCTGTCAAAGCGGACAGCAACATCAGCTCTCCTGCGCTGTTCTAGTGCCACTTTTGAGCTAACCATTTATTCATCTATCGTCGATGCGCTAAAAAGGTCGAAGAAAATCGCACACCGCGCAAAAATCGTTTGGGTATTACCATACAATGTGGCCTTGTACAGACTCTGATGGATTGCGTGCTACCATCACGGCCAGCACGACTTATACAAATAATAATAACAATAATAACGTGTACAACAACATTCGACAACCTGTTGACGGCTGTCATTGAGGCGGGTCTAGCTGGCGAACGCTGATCTGAGGTTGGCGGTTGCCGTCCGTTGAGGCAGATGTCATAGTGTGTCTGCAACGGGCCGCCGGCGAAACGGGCCGAACACTTTGTATGGGTTTCTTCCGTTGTGGTGGGGAGGAATGGCACAGCGCCTGGTGAGAGATGATCTGAGAGCCGGTGGGATGATCCGGGGACTTGACGGTGACCGCGTGATATCGTTGTTGGGTGTCAGTTTCATGATGTTCGTAGTTTTCACTCATTCATTCAAAGTTTATTCATGGAACTTGAAATCTCACACGCGCATTAGTTCCTCTTATTTTTGTTATTTTTAAACGGGAGAGAAAAATGTAAAAAAAAAAAGAAAATTATGCATATATTTACATACGTTTACTTTTTCATGTCACGTCACATGAGTTATTTGATCGCAATTCTTCGTGCAGATGGATTTACTGACATATCATGAGAGCAGCCAACTCTGTTAATAGCAACTTCCTGGGTTTAGTTGCCGACGATGGCTCGCTCGTCAGTGGATCTTCAAATGCTTGGCGATTATCTTGTTGATGGACTGGAATGTTTCATGTGTGTGTGTGTGTGCGTTTTTTTCAGGGATCGCTGTACACGACAGGCTTTCAAGGATCCCCAAATACGTTTGGATTAATTCGAGCGATCATCGTGAGAGTAGAGCTGCGTAACACGGGGGCCGCATCTTAACCATTGTAACTCGCTCGAAGGAGATGTGAGGGCCATTTTTGTACGATCATAGATCGACAGATGGAGCCAATAATCGAGCGAAATAATAATCACTGCAGCTGAAAAGTCGCGGTCTGTAGGCTGACGCCTTTTGTTGTATACAGATCTCAACCATCACGAGGGTCCTCGAACTGGTGCTGTTTCGCATAGAGCTTTCGGTTCCAATTCCACCATTGAATATGCAAATCACTGCGGTCGTTCGCGTACAGATTTGCCAAGGAAGTGATCACTATACTTCGACATGTTGTTACTGACTATTGTGTGCTTCTTATGTATCATATGGTTTCTGGTACTATTATTATTGTATAATAATAATAATAATTATTATTATTATCTAATTCGACATCGTGTCTTTCAATCAAATATCGCTCTGTTTGTGTACCGAACCCTCGCTTTAAATGCGAAATATAAAAAGGAAGCCAATCACTGCGTTTTTATTTCCCAGAATATTTCAATCTATACAAAGTAAGCTTTGTATATTGCGAAACAGAACGAATAGAAACAACGTTGTCAGTGTCTTAATAAAAAGTAGTTCACTATATTTGAGATATATCTCACGTATTTTCGTGAAAGCAGTAGCAAACGTGAGATAAAACAGGGACTGTATTCGGTATATTTTCTTTGCGAGATCCGCCGGCGTGGACATTGTACGGGACTTGCGTGGGCGTGCAACAGAGATCTCTGTAGTATAATATAGTTAGCAACGATGATCCGCGAGATCATTACGATACAATGTGTTCAGCAGAACGTCGGCGCGGCGGAATAAAAAACAGACTTAGCTTTTCGAATTCTCGTTTAATCTGCCTACCCATGTATTCGTTTACTGCTGCATGAGATTCGTTTAGTAGTGAGTGAAATGTGTGTGTGTGTGTGTGTGTGTATATTAAATACAATTATCTTGGAAGCTAGTTTGACATCTGCATTTGTCTCAGCTGCTTATGAAGCTCAGGAGAAGTTCCTAATCTTGTTTTTTCTTATGATACATCGCCACCGTGAGCTCAAACGAACTCTGCATCTCTGCCACTCTCTGGGTGAGAGTTATCATCACCAGAACATATCTGATGATTATGTATGCATTTTGTGGACACCCCATCCCCTTTAAATAATAAATAAACCATTAATCATAAAGGTCTAATCTATTCTACTCTAATATCATGCAAGCAGGCCTCGAACTCAGGGAGTGTTCGCTGTAGACCACATCTCATGGTGCATTTCTGGAGGCACGTCGATGGCATTCGGACCCAAACCGGGTGTATTTGCGGCCTTTGGCTACGGAACATCTGCATGACTACTAACTTCTTTACCACCATGTGATTGTGTATAACGCAAAAATAACACATTTCTGGAAAATATGATAAACAAAAAAGCCATTATGTACGTCACCGTATGTTAAGCACCGTGCATTTAACAAGGGCTTCTACTCTGCTGGTAGTAATCATTACGAGGCGGTCAGCCAACGAATGGCGCCAGACTAATGAATCGGACATGTCGAGGATGTCGCGTTTCTCGTCGACGTTTGCGGGCGCCAATGCCAATTTTGACCAATTTCCGGTTATCTCTCGAAAATACTACTTTGTGTTGTATTTCAATTCGCGTCACATCAATACGACGAGCTGTACTCGTTGGCGGCTCAATTAGCATAACAAAACCAGATGGGTGAATAAATGACCTCATTTTGGAACCGATTGCTGCAAAGGCCGCCTACAGAAGAGTGGAGTTACCGCGACACCCGTAACCAATGAGGCAGCATCTATAGCGACTATAATACGCAATGGGTTGATACATAAGTCTGTAGCCCGAGAAAATCGGGTAGATTTCAAAAGAAAAATCAAAAAGCGATTTCAATCGACAAAATGTTGTCCAATCTGTTCAGTGTGACTTTCTGCTATCCCAGAGAGAAATATAATGCACAGGGTTGTTGATTACGCCCAGGGAACTAGCTGATTTGGTGACTCCAACCGTTCTGTAGTAACCGATTGGTTGAAGGTTACACGATGGGCGCACCAAAACATCCCATTCGTGCCCCTATAATTCTGGTCGTTGTCATCGACGAAACCAACCTGTAGTCCAGGTTGGCCTGGTGAAGATAAGATAAGATAAAGCGTTATTGGTTTATTAAAGGAGTTGCAATGTCACAATGCCTAAGCTCTCTTGTATGTCACACAGCGGACACAGAGAACAACGATATCTCTATTCGCCAATCCGGGCCACTTCTGATCAATTGCTCTTCGCTTTTATTTCATTTTGTGCCTGATCTGTCTAGCCGTCAAAAGGCGGTCGGAGTCGACTAAAGCCTTGATTTGATCGACACTAGTGGTGACTCGTCCACCGGATCGATGAGCATCCTCGAGATGAAAATATTCACAATGATGTCTCGCAAGTCACTTTCGATACCCGGACTCGGGTACGACATTCGCTCCTTACGCGTCACATATATTATATATTTGTGAGTTTGCGACGCGATCAAGATGTTCTCGGAAATAATAACGGGAAATGCATAGACGAAACAAATGACCTACACAATCTGTACTTGAAATTCGAAATATGACTGCCAATTACTGGCATCCTCTATCCATTTCACTGTATCTCAACGAGTACCCCCAAGAACAGCTAGAACTGACTTCCTCTATCAGTACTACTAAGGCACTAAGGACACTAAGGCACTTCGACCCGTCAAACAGACGCGAGTCAAACATACGTCGAACAGATCATTGAATGTGCTTTCACTGCTGCCCGTTCTCTAGTGAATTATTTATCACCCAAGTCAGCCGTATCAGGGGATCTGAACGAGCAGCGGCATACCTGACTATTATAAATAAGTTCTCTCTCTAAGGCGTCCAGATCCCACCGACGCCTCCCCTTCTGTGAGGGATTTGCAGCTGGCTTTTTTTTTCCACTTGCCCGAGTCGACGCCCGGCATCCAAATCGAAGCTCGACGGGGGAGCTCTCCTTCCATTGATTCTCTCTGGACTTCGGCAGGTTGGAGCTTTCGCAGGGTCGGGGCGTAACGTCGCGAACGAATAGGGTCTGTATAGCCTCGGTCGGCGCTGCCGGCAAAGCCCGTCCTTTACAGCGTGCGCGAGTCGACTCGCGTCTATTTGTCAGGGGCGGCTGGTGGGAGCCGAGAACGACGTGTTTGTTATCGCATCCGCCACTGCTGCCATCGACTCGTAGCAGCGGTTTCTTTTTCGCGTTTGCCAGTTTCTCGTTTACCACGGTTCTCATGACACCCCTGTCGAGGGGCTAGGCCGTAGCAGTACCGAACGATAGCGCCTGCAACGAAGCCAAAAGCATTGTGCATTTGCTGTGAGCTACTCGCTGTCGATCGGCCAAGCTCAAACGTCTTCGTCGAGAGACGCAGAGATGCGTGACTATGTCTGCGTGCTCAATTGTGCCATTGTTAGCAAATGGAAGCGCGATCTTTGCGAGGTGACTTCGTGGGGTTCCCGAGAATTGTTGCGACTCGAGTATAGTCCTCTCTCTCTCGTCGTGTCACCATTCGAGATCGCCATTCGGCAGCTTAGTGCCGTACATCGACGCGAGACGATAATTGAAAACGGTAGTGAAACAGAGACGGGTTGTCTCATGCTGCGACCGAACCGGGGCGAGTCGAGTAAGTACAGGGCGGACCAAGGACGAGCCACAAGGTGCTTCTTCTAGTCATTCGCAGGTGGCGCTGGTCAAAATTAAGACAAATTTGACAGAGAAGAGGAGAAACCTAACAGTTCTTCCTAGACAAAGTGTCTTGCGGACATCCGTTGTAGACGTAGTCCGATTCTGGAGAGGGACTTGTAGGCCGTGACAATTCGATTCGATTTGATTTCGAGAGCGAATGCGTTATGCAGACCAGGCCTCAGCACCAACGTATTTTGCCATATTACTGCAGCACTGACGATGCTATTGCAGATCTACCCACGAAACTCACGTCCCACTTCAACGTCGAGTCCTGTTAAAATCGGATCTTCAGTGACCGGCACTACGGGCTGACCGGCTATACAAGAGCATGCATAGGATAACCAGCTATTTATTCTCCGCTGCCCACGTTAGAAACTTTGAAAGTATATGCCCTGGAGTACGATCATATGAATGGGTGTGCAAGAGCGTGTATTGTAATAGGTATAAATACAATCGCTCGCAACAATGAGGCACAAATTAGCCACAAATCCCCGTTTTTCAGTACTTATGTATTGACAGGAGTTTTGCGAAATTATTGGCTCAATTTATCGCCAACTAGATCCCAAGCAATATATGTATGTGCAAGGGGCCAGGGTGTTTGAGGAGATAATACACAATTTCATCTGGCAACATGTCTTCACCCCGAGAGATGTCAGATGGACGCCTTTGAGCTACTGGCCTGAAACTGCTTTGTGCCATGCTGCAGCTAACCCACGGCAGACCAACTCATACGTATTGCGAGAAAGAAGCACAAAAGCGGCGTCTTGACGACGTCAGAAGCCCCCCGCAGGGAGACGATATCGTTTTAGCTCGACACAAAAATGGGAAGGCTTAGATCCACACTTTACACACTCATATTGTGCAGCAGCTCGTCAACCAACCGACCCGGTTGAACTTGCCTCATACACATATATATATATATATATATATATGCGCATATTGGCCCCACGCATAACAAGCAACCAGCCGCTCAGAGGGCGCGGTCTGGACCCTAACAATGGGAACAACGCGACGCCAGAAAAATGAGAGCCTAAAGCCTGAGGTGAAGTCTTAGGTTTAGAAAGTTTGGGTAGATTCGGTGTCGCTCTACTATATTTAGGCACAGAGGGAGGCGGACGTTAATATATTTCATTTCGAAATTTATCGCACTTCTGAGAATTGCATTCGTGCGTGAAATTTAAGGCAAACCCTAGAGGCGTTATGTTCAGTAAGTGCCGTTGGTTGGAGCAACGTTAATATCGTACACGGCCGATCCGGGGGCCATACTTGAATGCCCGAAAGTGGAACGAGCTCTTAGTAGAAAGTCGAAATCAGCAGAAATTAAAAGCACGACATGATTGACGAAGGCCATATGCGTGTAGAAATACACTTGAGGAAAAGATGTTCTAGACCTTGACCTTGAGAATCTAACCGACTTAGTTCTTCAGATCGCAATAGCAATGTTGACCTGATTTGGGTCAGTTCATTAGAGGGCAGACTACATTCGACACGCGTTTCAAGAAACAAAACGATCGATATCATTAGCTGAATGGGATGGCAAGACCAAGCAACATTCATTCAAGTTTGTTAGGTAGCAATATAACAACATGTATATAAAAATAACATCAATATGTTACCATATATGGTAGGTAAGAACTCACAAGTATAACAGCTTTGTATGTGCGTGTAAATATGTATATATATATATATATATGATCAGGGTTTTTTTTTGGTACAATATATGGATATAAAGACTGTATACAGAAGGTATTGAGGGCCATTCATCCTGGTCATCCGCTGCTCGACCACGACTCATTCGCTGCTTGACGATTTCGCCAGGTTGTTGAGCGAAGTGACGTGCTGGCAGATTGCAGCATGGTATCGCGGGCTCGAGGCTCCGCATCTGAGGCATCGGCAGGATTCGCTCAGGTCATGAAAACCGCGTTCCACACACAAAACATGATGGAACCCGTGCGCCGCAAATCTTGTCATGACGTGACGATTTGTACGTTTTGCCTGCTCATTGCGCGCGTATTGAACAGATCTGGGTCGACTTCCGCGAATTTGTTTTCCCACCTGCGACGGCACACTATGTGGGCCTCTGTGGCCCTGAGATCGTAGCGACGACGTATTTCTTCGATGAGCAGGGGGGGAGTCTGCGAGCAAGTAGCCCACTCGATTTCTTGTAGAGAGATCGTTGCCTTGATACGGTTGAGAATTTTGAGGTTCTCCACAAACAGATCCTCCCAGATTAAGTCCACATAGTAAGATGCGACCGGAGCGATTTTTAGGTTGAACAACTGGAGAGAGTACAGAGAGCAGGTGCGGGTTCCTGATTGAAGCGGCAACCCCTAGCGCTTTTCGAAACCTCTCCTTGATGTATGCGGAGAAGCTTCTGGCATCGAACGGGATCGCTATTCCCAGGTAGTGGAACTTGTTGACGTACGGCAGGGGCGACCTGGCGTACCATAGCGTGTCAGCCGTTGCTGGCCTACCTCCCCGTCTGAAGTTCATCGCCTCAGTCTTGGCGATGTTGACCTTGAGGACCAGTTGTGTGGTGGCTGAGTGGATTCGGGTGAGGGCTTGCTTTACCTGGAAGCGACTTCGACCATCGATGACTAGATCGTCCCCGTACAGTATGATGTTCACTAGTTCTCTAGACCCTCTGAGCCAACGCGGTAGATCCTTTAGAAGTACACAAAACAGCACTGGCGATAGACTGTCGCCCCGCGCGAATTCCGTGATCTGGGCAAAAGAAGCGTGTTCACCGACTCCGTCATTTATTGTGATCTGGTTTGCTTGGAGGATTGCGGTAAGGTGCGCGAGATAGTTCTGGGGAACTCCAACGTTAGCTAGCAGCGTCAGCACCGTGTGTTTTGGTGACCGATCCAAACCGGAGTTGGAAAAATCCACGGACACGGCGAACATGAACTCCTTCGGCTGTATCCTCGGTCGATGCGTTCGGACGGGCTCTTGGAGAATTTTGGTGGGGGAGTGCGCCATTGAGTCTAGGGTGGCATTCTCCGGAATGGGAAGTATTTGATGGGAGCGTTCGACCAACTTATTGATGTCCAGCTTTCGCGGCAGAGCACTGCGCCTCTTCGTTGAGCCGGGGGCAAACGGAACCTCCAAGTCCATGGCTATGGGGATATCGGCCTTCAAGTTTATCCCCTCGACCAGATGGTTATTCTCGCCAAGGAAAGTGGTCCTACCCTCGGCGATATTCACTGCAAATATATCGATGATCGAGTTCCCGGCGTAGCCGTAGTTTGTTGGCGAGTGGATGGGTTCACGATCCAGCAGCCGAATCCTGCTAATACATCCTTCAGGGCGACTGTGCGAGGAGCTTGGGGTTGATAGACCCGGGTGTTCAAATCGCCCGCCACTACGAGCGTGAAAGACCAAGCAACGCATCTATTGGCTTTGTGATGTCCCATAAATGACTTAATATGAATTATTTCAAGAACGCTATTATCTGACAGGCACTTCCATTCGGAGAACACACTGTCCCATGTCTGGGCGAATGCGAAGCCGTAATGAGGATGGCGACGTACATACTGTCACAAACTTCACGAAACAATAAGCACACAATTCTCTTCGAACTTTCCCACTAAATGAAAACGACCTCATGCGCACTGCTCATATACAATACCTTTGTCCTAAAAGTTGTCATAGATCTAGATTTTTGCTGAACGGTTGTGCTGCGTACATATCTAGCCTATTAACGGTCTGCGCGCGCAATCTGCTCTGCCAAGTATTCTGGAGTGAAGTAAACAAATATTAAATTCAATATGAATATGCTACATTTGTGTTGGACCACACAGATTTACGGCACGAACATGCCACACAACAATGGGCAATATACAGAATGCGTTGATACCTCATGTTCGTATGGTGCCTTCGTGCTCATCCTCGTGCGCACCTCGTCGGAGGAAGGTTTCACCTTTTTTTTTAGTGGAGGAAATTTTCTTCAAACGCACGGTCACCACCGGAGACATTCCAATCTCCATGAAAGTGGGCCGATCCAGTGCAGGGTTGACGTGGATGACAAAACGCCTCTGCCTGCTAAAACCATCCTCTGCTGAGAGTTTGTTTCTTCCCCAGAGTCGGCACGCTTGGCATTACTTCAATCTCTGGGGAAGGTGTGTACTGCTGCGGCTAGTGTTCTATAGCCGGGTGCGTTAGTCTCCTATGACTACTGTGGCTTCCGTGTTGGGGTCCTGCACGGGAACGCTCGGTCACCTAATCCCCGGCCCGTAGCGGAAATGCGCGGGGAGACACTGGTGAAGGAGGAGGCCCCCGCGACAGGCCTGCCAATCTTGAAAAGTTTCACCTATAACTATCCAACTGTCCAGGTTGACATGTGCCGAGGCACAAGTCGCTATCTTCAAGATATTCATACATACACACAGTATCACTTGAGATGGATAATTACACGATCCAGATAAGCTAAACGGAAACACTTTTCTCGCTTGTCGTTACTTGCCGCCTCCGTTCAACGATTTCTTTGAGCCGCACACACCGGTAACACGCGATATACGTGTCTGTGTGCGTGTGTACTCACTAATTAGCCTACGTAGGCACAAATGTTTCGGCGGACGAGACGAGTCCTGATTGCCGCCAGTGTTATTCTTGTCCGTGTTCCGTTTCTGGAACGTGGCCACGTGGGCGGAGCGGGCCATTATGTGGTCGCCTGTTCATTCACGGGGAGGAGGTACTGAGGCTTGTTTGCTCTGACCACGCGTTTAACCGCCGCTGATCGCCTGATAACTATAGGGAGGGAAGCGCGCGGTCGAATTCATTAGCATAGGCGTGTAATTCTAAACGAAATTAACAGCGCTAGCAATTTATGCATTGATATAACTGGGACATAGTGGTGTTATAATGACGATGATAGTAGTTGCAGTAGTAGTAATAATGATATTTGTTTTTGTTGTTGTTGTTGTTGCTGCTGCTGTCGCTGTTGTTGTATTTATTTATATCTCCACTCCTGTGATGCTGGAACGATGATTGCAATGAGTGTAACTGTATACAAAAAATGATTATTTTACTATGATTCTTGTTATTGTTATTATTATTATGATTATTATTAGTAGAAAAACATTCGTTGCTCTGCTACGGTAGGAATCTAACTAGAACAACAATAAACACTATGAAAACTGAATGACGTTTGTGAAAATCGGCTTTCTCACGTGCCGCTCTGTGTGTGCATGTTCCAATTATTAAATATCCTCACCTTTACCAAAGTTCAGTCGGGTCGAGAGCGAAATGCCGCTCAGGGTCAGTTGTGATTTTCTCGCAATGGCTAAGGTCTAAGGTGTGCAATCTGATCTGATCTGTTTGGCTCGTTGACTTGATCAAAATACGCCAGTACAAGCAGGGGTGGGTCAAGACCCTATTTTGCATGACACAACGAATCAAGGCTGGGGCCAGCCATATAGAATCGATGAGAACGCTATAGCCACCGGGTGGGGTTCCCTCGTGCGCTGAATACTACGTGGACTTCTTAATCCCGTTCTCTCAACATTGAATTTTCTTCAATCAAGCAGAGCTGGCATTATTGACCTGACTGGTGGCGACTATACAAGAAGCCGTGTTTTTTTTTTGCTTAGAAACCCGATTAGTGTATGGTTTAATTAGCTGGCACGTTGGTCAAAGTGACGTATTTTTTAGCTTTATTATTTAGACCTCGTCGTCCCACTTTCATTTTTAGCTAGACCCAAATAAAGTCACTTTGATCAGCCAGGACTAATTCGTCAATTGTTCCATCGTGGATTTATCACAGCTCGTCGTATGTCAAAGAAGAAGATCACTCTATATAAACATATATCCACGGAGGTTCTATAAGTATTGGAGATGCATGCAAGGAAATGGAAATACGCCCATGAGATTGGCCAACACTTATCCTGCACTTGTCTATATCGACAAATTGATTGGCCCGTAGAGCCGCGGGCAATGACTGCATTTACCTGGTGCCATAATAACAGTCGTTATTATGCTATCCCCTTTGCCGTTCCCGTGCTGTATTTATCTTAGGGCGCAGATTTGTCACCCTCGCGCACTCATTGTCGTTGAAATTGCCGACTGCTCAAATCTGAGATGCAACCACGAACCTTGTGGTTGCTCGAGGCAACAAAGCCACGAAGGACGTTTAGAAATCCGAACTCGCTGTTCGGTAGCCGCTGTGGAGATTATTCTCTTGTGGTGGGCCAATTATTTCTTTTCTTTCGGGGGGAACTCATTGAATACTCGAAATTAGCAGGCTGACGATTGTTTAGGCTAGTAGTTTATTGTCGATTCGTTGAGAACTACTCTCAAAGATGAACTCATATACAATCTGCGCTGTCCAATACAAGCTGCGAGTCCACGATGCTCATCTAGGCGGAACTTGATATGGGAGGCCATTTCGTTTGAAGGGACAGCTTTGCAAGGACCTTTCTTCGCAAGAACCTTCTGTGTTACAATTAGCGTGTTCGATAAGCGTTTCAACGAGGATTGCGGACGATTGCCTAGGGGACAGAGTAGAATTGAAGGTTTAAGCGTTTCGACAGCTCGAACTGTTATATTATTGGAACGCATAAACTGGACTAAGGCGTCTTAATGTTTGGACGTTAGCGAGTATTTAATTCCAATGCACTGTCATAGGTACGGGGTGTTCGGACAGTTACGGAGCAGAGGAGAATTTTAGCGTCCGGCAAACTATGTTCAAGATCCCAGCAGGCAAGACGTTCACTTAAGTTTGACACCCTCAGGAATGACCTATTTCTGACTTTCTTCGCTTCATTGTTTACTTTACCATGCACGGTGCTCCCTATAAAATTTATTTGTTAGCAGAATATTTGAAGAGAAAAATTGCCAGGAAGGTCAACTTCGGACCCATCAAACATTGATCCCATAGAACTGAGTAACTTGTCGAACACCCTGTACCAAAGTCATTTGTCGTATTGACCACTGCAGGCAGGTAACAAACACGCGGTCCCCCTAAGTTGTATCAATTAATAGATCCTCAAAGAGTATGCCATGTTCCGTAATAGTCAACGCGACATCATTTCCTCTCCTCCTGCGCCATGATCTCATCCGAGGTAACGCAGCTGTGGCTATATTGACTGAGCACTGTTATGTCATGTCGCGTGTTTCTTCGAGGCACGAATCTCATGGCAAGAGTTGTGTCTAGCTAGCCGTTATTCATACTAAAGTACTCACAGACGAATCCGCACATCGAATGACACGATTGAACTACTGGCTTGTACAAGTTCTTCAAATAAAACGTGTCCCTCCGGTTCGCCGAGTTAGTTCACAGGTATTGTCCCCACAACGCTACATTAGCATCCGTTGTTTCAGTCAGGGGGATTTTGTAGAATGGCTGGCCCTGCACCCTCTTCGTCTTCGAGACGCGGCGAATGTGCGTGAATCCCCTTTATCACCTGATGCTTGACCTGAAAGAAGATGACAGCATACGTCGCAATCGTGCTGACGAGGCGCATGCCGAACTGCGAGTTTAGCTGGAGGAAACCGGCGAACCGGAACGAGAGATCACCCCCGTGCATCACCGCGGTGATTGTCAGCGATTCCTCCTTGGGCAGTGTAAGAGCAAGTTGGCGCAGCCGGATGCGAGCCCTTCGGCCGTTACTGTCGAGCCGATGACCCGTATAGACGAGGACAGAGAAGAGAAATATCGACACAATGATGGACATATTCGAGTACACCAGATAGTTTGCCGAAAGCCACAATTCCGCCCGAGGGTAGAACTCCCGCCGATGCTCGAGATATGCGGCGATATGGACGATTTCGCCACATCCCGACCCGAACACAATGCCGACCAGGACGAATATCGATTCGTGGAGATTGTCACAGATCCTTGCGGATTGATCCTTGAGCGCGATGAACTTGAGAACGAGAGAGCGTATCCGATCGTCGAGGTTCGCTGGCTGTTTTTGCTCGCCCTGCTGCTGCTGCTGCTGCAGCTGGGCGAGTTCGGCCGCCGTTTCATTGAAGTCGTGGATACGTGACGAGAGATCATTGATGATCATGACGAAGATGGCTGGCACGAAACAGAGTTCCGGCCACATACTCAGATTGTAGATTGTCTCGACAACGAGCAGTACGCGACGGCCGAATCGTTCTCGGAGTCTTGGCGACGCTAGATTGACGGCGTCGATTGACGTGAACACCGTGATCGCAGTCGACACAATGGTGAACAGGAGGAGCGAGACGGTCGCCGTTGTGTACCGTTTACGGCTGCAGTCTCGCAACAGGTTGGCCATTTCCTCCCGGCGAATGAAGACATACATATAGATTATGATAAGTCCGTAAGATTTGGCCCCGTACGAGATTGCGAATAGCTTCTCGCTATCCATCACGAGAAAGACGGTCATATACACGATCGACACCAGCTGCGCAGCCACGTTAGCCAGAAGCATACACCGACTGAGGCGTACACACGTCGCCGAATTGCAATAGAACAGATGGTAGATTCCGAGGTAGACGAGAACAGATCTTTCCAGTCTCTGCAAACGAATTCCTCGCGGTCGGGGCCATATCGCTGGCAACACCACATGGGTAGCGCTTCCGTCCAGCTTGGCTTCTTTAGCAGATACAAGTTTGCGACGTGGAACGAAGACGGCTGGGGGGCCAGTTCTAGAGAACGGCAGCCTCGCTATGCGGGATGTCAGCCTGGATGACCCGTGATGAGAAGGGCAAACGTCACACAATTGGTCGGGTCGTGCTGAACGAATTGTATCTAGTTAGAAGAAAAAAAATAGCACACCTATGTCACGCTCCTCCTCCTGCTTTCCGAGACAGCCTAATTGGTCAACACCGAAGATCCGTGTGTCCTTGACCTCGAGGTTCGTTCAGTACAGCGCGACCGAGATGATTTACTACGTAGCTTATTTGTGTTTTGGTTTAGCGCCAACGGCCGCTGCAAAAGCACACCCGAGGGTTTCTAGGTGATGCATCATGCATCAACCGGGTGAAGCTTTATGGCTGCGACGAGATTGACACAGGGGTAGCCTTCTTCCGTCCACCTTCTTCCGTCAATTTGGACGTATGACAGCACGGCGGCCGATGTGTGGGCGTCTTCGCATCGCTCGAGGCGTCACAGTCGTGCCAGATGGCTTCACTGGCAGCAGAACACTATTTCCGAGAAACTGCAGAGCGACTATCGCTATATAGCGAAGCTTCGTCTTAGTCCCGGAGGTCGGCCAGATGCCGTAGTGGCTTGTTATGATTGCTCGGCGTAAGTGAGTCGTCTCTGCGCGCGGGACCAACATCACGCACAGGACCACGTACACACTGCGTGCTGCGCGCCAGCCTATACAGGTCAAGCGGATATGGACCCCACGGAGCAGGGCGGTGGCGGCCAGCTATGTCTTTAGCCTCGTCGCGTAGAAGAAGCCCAGGGAGTGGTTGCTAGCACGTTGCCTACAAACGCGTAGTGCACGTCTAACGTCGCGGGGAGAGTTGCAGGATGCCGGCAGCAGAGAGCAAGACGCGTATAGGTGCGGTGTTGTTATTCGTGGAAGTTTCATCATCAGTATCAAACAGCCACAACTGCGGGAATGCCACGCCCCGGAAGCCAAGCCAGCTGAATTCAGCCAACGAGGCCCACCCCGGCGAACAGAGCACACTGAGGACACATGTCAGGGTGGCGACCTCCATATATGCCACTGGCTGTGTTAATGGCTCGTTCGTGTAGCTAGATGTCAACCAATAATTGAAGTTGAGCTTGTCTATCCGGGCCGAGTTCCTTATCAGGTTATTCATTAGGAATGAACAGACGGCTGAGTGCCCGGATAGAGGTGGAGAGAAATCGAGATCGACGAACCTCACACGACGTAAGTAATACGTCCTAGTTCGGCATAGTGGCGCAAATACGCTAATATTTATGATACGTGGCTACATATATGTCGTAGCTCTGCCGGCTTACGCAATGCCACCTCCCATCATACATACATAGATCTAAACCACCCCAGACCACCCCTCACACCCCCGCCCTCCCACGCACTTCGTCACTGAAACGGGACCGCGAAGTGTTCGTGCTCGTACGTTATGTGGACGTGCGTAAATCTACTTGCTGGACTCACATAGCCTTCATGTCACTCCCTCAAACGTGGATCCGGCAGACGAACAATGCAAATACGTGCGTGGAGTTCAAGAATGGCGCCATATTGGGGAGTGCTATGTATGACAATAAAATAGGTGTTTTTCCTGAACCTGTTTCAGAGTTATGTTTGTTTGTTTGTTTGTGTTTAGAGTTGGTTATATCGTTTCTCAAGTGTTGAAAAATCAAGCCCCTCATCACCAAGTCGTGATGCCCTTCGCTACCGATAAATCCCCCAGAGGCTATTATATGGATGGGTAATATGCTGTGTGTATCGGTGAATCGCTGCAGATACAATAAGTGCCGTGCTTTTGCCAGCATGCGTCGTATTAAAAGCGCTGACTGTATTTTCTATTTTCAGACTGTGAGTCTCAGCAGGAGATGGTGTTACATCGATAATTACGTTTTGAACGACCTAGGCTGGTGTTGCGTAGCCGCAGTTGTACACATGATTATAATTATTCTTATCATTATTATCAAGCTTTATTAACGGTTAGCTAAAAATTGTACCCAATGAACGTTTATTATAATACAAAAAGCATTTATCTTGGATGTACAGGCATTGTAACCACTATCTCGTACAACCAATGATCGAAAGACTATCCGCTTTTCATCCTGCCTCATGATGGACAATGTTGTCGAGAGCACTTGGGGCTAAGGTGTATCTACCGCTAATATTTGCGAACTTTGTGAACTTTATAACTTTACTTTATCCTTTGTGAACTTTATAACTTTACTATAATCCTGTTGAGAACTTTATCCACCCTGCATTATTATTATACCGACATAATGAAAGAAACCGTTTTCTGATTCTGGCAGCCCCGACACTCTCGTTATCAGACCTCTAAGATAGGAGATCTACCTATTAATCTCTACCGTTGTTAACACAGTGAGCACCACATCCAGCAATGTTCCTCCAGGCACCGATTGGCCCGCTAGTACGAGCAGAAGCACAAGTCGCAGTACAACGAAACAACTCCCATTGAAACTAACTTATCTCGACGGATATTGCGTTCTTTTTTTTTCGGAGGACTCGTTCGACGACGCCAACCCATAGACAACGGACACAGTGAACACGAGGTGGGACAAATCAGCAAACAGCGAGAACCCAGCAGGTTATGTGTGGGGGGAGGGGGCTAAGCGAAGATCACTTCTATTGTTTTGCCAATGGCGAAGGCGTTGAGACACTGTCAAGAAACGTAGAATAATATCAGATCGAGGAAACCTGAGCTAGCGTCGTATCTCAAATGTGGCGAACTGCTCGCTACGGAGCTTCTACGAATGGGCTTAATTGTCTCATTAGCTTCGCTTAAATGGTTTGTACCAGTCATTGTACACAGATTTCGCCGGTAAGCACTTAAATCGATGCTTTCTCGTTCGTCGAAGGGGAAACGATTCACCAGAACGTATATCGAATGCGTTATATTAGTTTTTTTTTTTAGTCACGGACTTGGAAATTCCGACTTCCAATCAAGATGCGAATATTCACAATAAAACAGAAATCCCACTGCAGTCAAATATTGTATTGTATGTTAAAGGTGTGCGCGAAGAGCGTCAATATACGCCGATTACTGGTTAAATTAAATCTGCTGTGAACATCAAAGTCGAGTGGGTAAGCTTTCGTCTAATTAAATGTAGTTGTGTATGGTTTGCTCATACAGCTGAGGGGTAGTGCTCATTAATCGTTTTCGATGTCACTCGAGGTACGGCACAATTATCACCAGCATGGCATTCGAAGTGGGGAGATTGTTACGTCGTATTTATCTGCATTTAACGTTATTTCAATGCCTCAAGTTAAATTCGAATGAAGACCTCAATACATTCTAATATTTCATGATTGTAAGACAACCTCAAATTACTTAGATCACCGTTCATTATGATAATACTTTACTCTCACTCCGTAATAGTCGTGATTCCTTATTGACGAGACTCGAATTCTATTGACGAGAGGAATAATTCTATCATTATGCAGCCCGTTATGCCGTTAATTGTTTCGTTAATCGTTAATGGACATTGGACAATACAAAGGTAGACTCACACGTTCCAAGAACGGACAGCTAAATGAATGTGCCATTAGAATCGATGTCACAAGTGGCTACCGCTTCACTTCAAAGACCGACGCTCGCATTGCTGCCGCCTTGAACTATCTCACTGTTACATCACAATTGCCAATAGCCAGCTGCTAGCCAAACAATGGAGAAGGCACAATTCGACTCGCATGCAGCAGAGCCCCCGGTGAAACGCCAGACTGCGATTCTCTGCCCGGCTGTTGTCCTCCACCTCCACGTAATGTCTAATGATTATCATAGATAATCTCTTATAGTGTGAAGGGCCAACATGGCCCTTCTGCCGACTGCCGTTCACTCGTCATCTATCGTTGTCTGGCAATTCCTATTCTCTAACTGTCCCAAACAGGAAGGACCGTGCCTATCCAAAGCATCCCGGTGCCGTTGCGCCCGGATCCTTCCTCCCAAGCGAGAGCCGTACGGGCACCGAAGCGTGCTAAACCCCCGGCGAAAATCGTGCGACATCTCCGACGATATGAAAAACATCAGACGTAAATTCACCATCGGCAACCGCCCCCGCCGCCGCCGCCGCCGCCGCCGCCGCCGCCGCCGCCGCCGCCGCCGCCGCCGCCGCCGCCTGTGTCGCCAGACCCCGCAGGTTGCGGAGGAGCGGTTCGGCTTCGCCATGGCTGCGCTTTCTAAGCGTATTGATTCTATCGTTACTTCCTTGTCAAAAGGCGCAAGGCCGTTCGTTCACTGTTTGGCAACGCGACGTTCGAGGAAAATCGTTTGGTTTTACGGGGGGCCCGATGGCGGATCGGGGCTCAAATGAGGGTTTGGTTGAGGGGCGACAAATTAAATCTCAAGGTGTCACCGTCGCGCCAACAACATTGACGCGTCAGTGCTCGTTCGGTGGGGGGGGGGGGGGGGGTCGTTCTCGGCGGCTCGATAGTCGCAGCGTTGGTTGTCCTGATCGGGACCTAGACGTTCGAAGTCATTTTCATCGGTTCGCTGATGCTTGTAAAGCAGCGAATCTGCAGACTTAGCCAGAGACAAGTGGACTTACTTGATTTAATCACCCCCCAAAAAGCGAATTCCCTTCAGGTATGACCGAGCATCTCGGAATAGAATGAGTTACGGCATGCACAAGTCGTTGTGATTAGTGCTTATTATTTCACAAGATTACTGCAGAAAAACAACATTCGAGTAATGAGACCAGTCTAGTTTTGATTTTGCTGAACTAAACATTCTACAATATTTATTATTATTATTATTATCATTATGACACTCGTTATTATACAGTGGAGTTGATACACTAGCTTTACATTGGAATAACAATCCTCTCGATCATATATAAATACAAATATACAAAATGCAAGACTATTAATACAAAACGGTAGTGTCATTATATTCTCTGTTCAAGGACGATAAACGATTTAGCTATTTCTGCGCACTCACACATTTTGCATTCTACCTAAATGAATCGATAATGAGTTTAGTTCAATAATGAATCCTCAGCGTAATTGCGTCTCAATTTCGGCCAAGGCGAGAGGCTGGGTAAGAGAAGGGCAGTGTATCCAATGCAATTGTGTTCGTTTCATCGTTCTCGCCATTGTGGTTCTGAACGCTTGTTTTTTTGTCGGGAAAACAAAATCATCTGTGGCTATCACGTGAGAGTGTACACCATTTGTGAGAGGGCTTCATCGACCATTGCAGCCTCCGATCTGCATTCGATTCGAGTCATCGAAAGAGAAATACGTTCATCCGGTAGCGGCTAGACTACTCAATGTCCTGGGGGTGAGATTGAAGTAAGTTGAGCCATTTTTGGTCACGTGTCCGTTTCAGTAGATGCCCGCCCGTCGCTCTGACAGCAAATAACGCTTTCGGATATTGTCAAGCTTCCGTCGACGTAGCCCGATCTCGATGCTGCCAATTTCATTGGCGCTCACCTCGTCGCTAGTCGCCGTCGTCGTCTCGGCATCGTCGTTCTAAAAGCGGACAGAAATTTCACACAGAACAACAGGTGAGCTCGCAGTTGGGCGGCGAGTGACGCCTGTGTGGAGCTCTATACAGGAGAGGAGGTACCGCTGAAGGTTAATTGCTTTATTCTATACCGGGCATTGATTATTATAATTGTGATACTTGTTAAGATGCGGAAGCAGCATTGAAGGTTAGTTCCGTTGTGATGAGCACCCAGATAAGATACCGGTGTGCAGACATGGCCATATTGAGTGGAGTGCGTACAGCGAGAGGAGGACGGTGTATACGAATAATATATCAATACACAGGTCTCCAGACTCGCTCTCCCCCCAATGAGATACAGGCTACAGTCTGCGACCGCTCTCACGGCTTATGCCCCCCACACACAACTGTGCTACGCTCTGTCAAACGCACACAAACAACTGACAGACTGTGTCAACTAATCAATAGCCGCACACTGTACACCTGTCAAGGCATTAGCCTTGCACCGTGAGACTACCGTCATCTGTTGCTTATGTTGAGCATAACGTTCTATTTGATACAGATAGTTGCCGATCTAATATGATCATGTAAGCACATATTACTCGTTTATAGGGGCACCCCATATATATATATATATATATATATAAAGAGAGAGAAAGATGCACGCACACAGCAATAGTTTGAGAATGTAACTTGCGGTGGAAAGACCCAACGAAATATTCAGCTATGTATATTTAACGCTATACAACTAACTATAATAAATCCTTGGTTATGTGTGAGTGTATGATAGGTGTGCAATAGGTATGAATATAATGCAATGGCACAAATAAGGAATGGACGAGAGTTTGGGGGGCCGGGTAAAATAGGTTGGAGTTAGGTCGATCGAGTTGGGAGGAGAGCGTCAAGTGACAAGAAAATCCGTTTCCGTTCACCGAAAATCGTAGACATTGAGATGGAACAGCCTCTACTTCCAAAGTAAGACTTCGTCTTCTTCCGAGCCTCAAACCTATGTGTTGCCTTCTTGTAAACCCCTGTATAAGATGGACGAGCGATATATATATATATATATATATATATATATATAAATGTGTATATCTATCCAGCCACGACACATATCTACTCAACGTGGGTAATAAAGCAAACAAAAAAATACTACATACATATTGTCACAAATGGTGTCAGACATCACGAACCCCCACCTGATCTGTGACGACTTCTGTTTCCTCGTTGTCGTCCTCCTCGCCGTTATTCGAGTCAGCAGTAATCTCAGTGCTTGTGGCCTCTTCACGAGACTCCTGTGGATCCCTGTCCTTGACATAGTGTTCCTGCTCGGAAGCCGAGACCTCCGTCATGAGTTCGCCCTCAGCCTCGGTGCAGTCTTCCATTCCATCAGCGGCTGTGATGCTGCCAGAGTCTTCACCGGACATCGGGGGCGGAACCACCGTCATCTGATTCGTCGAGCCCTGCTCGACAGAAAGCACGCGTCATAATATTAATAATAACAACAACAATACAATAGATAGATAAGTGTGCCGTCTATTGCGAATAGACGACCAGCGGGAAGTTGTGACATATGTGAGCTTATTCAGTTCATATATATATATATATATATGTTTGTATAAGCTGTGGAAAAATGGATGCAGTGAAATAAGTGGGAAAAAAAGAACGGTTTTAACGGGAAAAAAATTGATTGGATGGAATGAGAGAAAATTCAATTTGAGAATGGATTAGTTTTCGCCTAACGTCGAAAATGCGTATGAAAGCCTGGTATATATTTTTTATTATTATTATTATTATAAATAGATTGGTTGGTTCAATTATCCATGATAAAGGAAACAAAACAAACCATAACCAAAGTAGACTCCTTCAATCCGGAAAAAAACATTATTAAGTTATAAGAGACATGAATTTTATTTTACACGGGGGCACAGTGTAACTTTCGTGTGATTATAATAGGAACATTTGTTATCAGCGTTACCGATCCTTTCTGAACGGCCGATGCGGGCGGCGCAGGTGCCAGTCCGAAGTGCTGCATAACTGCCCCTAAATTGATGATCTGTCCCAACATTTGCAAAATGGCCTGCATGTTGAGAAACGACAATAGGGTCTTCTTTTTCTCCATGAGGAATCGCAAATCTCTGAAACATCGTCAAGATCACCATTTTCACTTAAACTATTATGGCCAACTGGAGGGATATTTTGTCTATGAGTTAACCTTCGATAAAGCACTGCGTAAGTATATATATATATATATATATATAACAAGCCATGTTTTAGTGCACCATAATTCAAATATGTAGAAATGTATATAATTGTTAAGAATGTGTAAATAATGTTGCGGAATAATTCTAATTGTTAATGTATTGTGTACGTTGACACTTATTTTTACTTATTCGTTTCTACCAGGAGAACTTGAGCTTTCTAAAAGTTGCAGTTCCCTTAATAAACCACATTCTCTGTTACATTTTATGGATGTTACATTTATGGATGTAAGAATACATACGGTTTAATGATTGGAATGATAATTCCTTGCGATTCATCGACCTGGTTAACGATAACGACGAAGACGAGCACCACAAAGCTTGTCACCACAGAAGAGTGTCGCATGTTGAACTGCCGTAAGATAAAAAAAATCACATATTAGGGATAACGACGAATGGCGCACATTTTTGAAATATTGAATGCTGATTCGAAGCACACTTGTTTAATATTGAATCCTAAAAAGAAACGCATCGCAATGTTCCACGATTCGAAAGCACCGTCCATAGATTGTGAACAGCCGTTCTACGGAAGAGTTTACACTTGAGAAACCAGAGCCAGGTGAGAGGCACTTTCTCTATATTCCTCCGAGGACAACATCCAGGCAGAGACATTACACTAAAAGCAATAATGGATTTGACGATACCGCAATAAGCACTGTACTTATTCCGCTAACAACGATGTTTAGGTATACACCTGTGGCCTTGTTAGATATAGTAACTTATAATCCAATACATTCACTGTACGTAGGCAACAAAAAAAAACATTGATGAGAGAATTTACCGGGCCAGTTCAAAGGGCGCCCACCTTGCAAAAGTTACAAGCGCCTATTATTAGCGAGAGGCAACTTGTTGAATTTCAGTTACGTTCAACGTCCTTTCGACAACGCTAAACTGGTGGAAAGCCAAAGCCACCCTTTGTCGTTGAATGCCGTCGAAACCTATTCCCCCAGGGAATATAAAGCTTTTTTCATTCGATCAGTTTAAGACTCGGGGTGGAGGCAAGTGCAGGCTGAGATCAGATATGAGATAGCGTAAGAAGGGGAGGCTGGGGTAGGATAGCATGGGTTGGTCCCCCAATTCAAGTAACTGTTGACGACGACCGGCCCGGTCGAAGGAATATGCGAATATTCGCCTAGCAGCAGCCGATCAACGGTTCTTTCGAAGCAGTGAAGCGAGTTATAGCGCCGACATGACTGGGGGCCTCGGTACGCGACGAGCAGAGATTGTCACAGAGCGGACAACGGAAAGGACATGGTCAGTCGGGCACAGATGGATGACAGATGCGAATTTGACAGCTTAGCCTTTGGCCGATTGTCAATGCAGTCAATCAGGAGAGATTTAAGAAGCTAGATCGGAATTTTTACCCAGAAGAAGATGAAGAAGAATCAATTGCGGGGACCCGCGAGGGCGGGCCTTGCTCGGAGCTGAATCGAGTCGTGGATTGACGCCAGTTCTGCACAGTAGCCCTCTCAGGTGGCGGCGACTTCAGATCTCCACGCAATCGACTTCCGGTGTGACCTTGCCGACGACAGCAGGCTATCGCCAAGGAGAGGCGTTGCATCTGCCAGCCATCTCGTCTGGTCAGCGGAATGCTGGTAGAGCAGCTCAAGGTTCAGGGGGAAATGTGGGATCCCTGGTATCTATTATCGTTTAGGCTGAGCGTATACCGAAGGATACCGGTATAAATGGATGAACAGGTAAAACCACGCGATCGAAATGGCCTAAGGTAGCGTTCAATCGAAATAATCTAAAGGTCGTTCTACCATCCATTGTTTTGCTCTTTTTTTCATTATGTTTCCATTACAACTGACTCATCTGACTTATCTGCTACAAGGTAGGTCATTAATAGTTTATCTGTGGAATCCTCTGCCTCCGAATATACTCATGGGTTCCATGCAACAAATGAATGCAGGATAAAAGAGTTTCGCAGCTGTCGAACGGGGCGACGGACTATGTAGCTCGAAGTTGGTTGTTAAGTAGTTCGAAGTATTAAACGGAACGAATCGTGTATTTCGTTGTTAACATTTCAGTGCAGCACTTGGAAAGCAGTCATTCATTAACGTTCCACTTAGGTACTTAGTGAAAAACATATTTGTGTTATATAAGGTACTTTCGAAGTGGTGCTGCTACTAGGAAACAGTGATCAAGAATGACAGGATACCAGTCCCCATTGCACATTGGAAAACTCCACCGTTTTTTTTTGTTTTTTTTTTGAGCTGACCCTCAGCTGTTCTCCTATCTGACAGTCTTCAGCTCTTGAGGGGAACAACCGTTATTATGTCTCTTCTCTCTAAAATGAAATTTGCTTATTTTGTCGTTCAAATACACAAAAATTGAAGTTTCGATGCGAAACACCCCCTTTGATCTTGTCCACTGTCTCCGTTACCAATCACGCCGTGCCCGCCGGCCACTTGACCACCTGCTGCTTTCGGTGCCGAAGCCGGGCCTATTTATCTATTTGTGCCGCTAGAAATAACTGAAAGCGATGAAGTGATTTCATACGAGTTGTTTATTGTCACCTGCTAACTCCGACGTGAATAATCTTTCTCTTACATTGGTATTTTTAATCGGGGTGGACGACGACAATATTAATTATCGTATCCTTGATCTTCGATGAGCCGAATACAGTTGTCTGCTACGGGAAATATCGCCTTATAGAACCTCGGGTACGAACGTACCTGTTCAACAAAGGATTAACTGTTACGTCGTAGGCCTCGTTCCTTAACGTTTACTGCCGTTGGTGTAAGGTGTTACGTGGCAAGTAGACACGATTGTTGTGGCAATACAATGTCGAACCGATACTTGGGCCATGGTTTTCGGACATTGACCAGAGATGGTTCACGCATCCGTATCTATATTTGCAGCAACCGCCGCCCCCAAGCACCTCTACTTTTCTAAATATGAACACAACACACCCGCTAACAGCCGTTTTACAATCTATTCGAGACCTACAAGCAACATACGCCTAAATTCAGACGTGTCGAAGGTTCCCGTAGGTGCGCTGACCACCGTCGTTCGAATATCACGTGCAAGGGAGGGCGAGCTTGGGATCCAGCCGGAACGAATCTGCTGACTCGGCGGATTGGCTAGCAGCCATTGACGTCGCCGTAACTCTTGGCCCGCTGCGTCGAGCGCACTGAGCCGTGGTAAAACACCATCACGCGAGAGCCTCACTAACCTATCGCGCAGTTCGTCGCTCTGAAAGGAAATTTATTGAAATTGATTTCATTTGTAGACCTCTTCCATCCAGGACCCGACAGGCACTACTAGACGCACTTCAGCGAGGTGCGTATGCAGTGGGGCCAGCGTCAGCAAGCAAAAAAACAGAGTTCGCGCGACGTTGTTCTCTATTAACCTCGACGAGGTCGAGGTTCTTTTGAAGGGAGTATACTCATTACTTTGTTTTCGTTTTGTTCTCTAAGTGAGTCAACATAGCGCTTATTATCGATGCGTCGGTGGGGTCAGGGATGCGTGCGGGGGCTTGAACCACAGACAGATCAACGTACCACGCTAGGATCCTGTGCAGATTCGGCGGCCCTCTTTGTTGCATCTGCGACCTTGTTTTGCTGGCTGTCCTTCTCAGGTTTCTCCGACGTTAGAACAGAAGGTGTGATCGCAGTTGATGTTTGCTGAAAGAACAATCACATCTTGTTCAGTTGCCACAAGGAAGAGCTAAACACAAACCTCTGTATGGTTCACGTTGATTGGACGGACCATGATCGTGTCAGCCAAAAAAAAGTAACGCCATACAAAACTGAGACATGCATGCGCCGTCGCGGGATCTTGCCCTGCCAGGGCGCATACAATAGACGACAGATATTGGTGAGCTTTGTATATTCTGAGACAAAGTTGTTTGTTATCGTATATTGTTTCTATAACGCCCCCCATAGTTTCTCAAATATCGAGCAGCAGCCAAGCCCGAAGGGCAAGACACTATTTGAGGCTTTTATATAGATTGCGCAAAGGTACCGTTTCGCTTTGGACGCCGGCAGCTGCTGCTGCTGCTTCTGGCGTCGGATCTGGAGCCGGTGCAAGACCAAAGTGCTGCATGACAGCGCTCATATTGACCACCTGACCAAGCATCTGCATGACGGCCGGCATATTGATAAATGACAAAAGAGTCTTTTTCTTATCCATAAGAAATCCGAGATCGCTGAAAGGAGAGGAACCGATATGATTAGATAGATTGATACAGAGAGAAAGAGAGATTGCTACAACTGGTTTCATGAACAGGACTCCTCCTTCTTGACTTGTGCAACGATTCAATGCTAAGACTATGCGATATATTGTACGGTGTAAGAACAGATGCACCATCTTTGCTATTGGAAGTTATCTAGGAAATGTCTCAAGCAAAACTGAGGATGAAGCAGATTCGCCTTACACCTGGTACAAGCTGAAGAAACTTACCGTTTTACGATTCGAACGGTGACTCCTGACGATGTCTCAATCTCGTTGGTCAACACGAACAATAGTAGCAGTACTGCACTCACGATCACCCGTGGCTGACGCATTTCGGTACAGAACGACGAGATTATTAAAGGAAAGGCTCTCTTGCACGTATACTGTTCCCGGAACGCGTTGCAACCCACAATAGAAGACGAACTATTTCAGCGAGATCGTTCAGACGATGGCTTTGCGGCGCTTGGGCTCAACTAGCATGTCTGATGGGAAAAATGCTCCGAAATAATAAAAATTGTCATGTTTCACACTCGTTTCCCGGCTCGGACAGGCATTACCCGCCGCGGATAGGTTTGATATGAGAAGAGAAAGCTCACCCCGTCTGGCCTATACGCGACTACTTTCCTGAAAGGTTCTTAACGTTTGCGATCGTGCCGAATCCGTTCGTTGCCTCAAATACTGGTGAAAGTCCTATGTCGCTGTCATATAAAGCGTTTTCGAGTGGTTGGCCCTGCTTTACAGAATCTGTTCGAACAACGGACGGAAGGCGCAGAGATCCGAGACGCGATTAGACCAAGCGATTGTTCATTACCCAAGAACGTTCGTCTGGTCGTCTTCGACTATTACGACTGAGGGAATCCAGCGTTAAGCAACACATCATTGATTTGCTGGACAACAACTTACGAGGCAGTCCTCGATGATAACTCGCTCGCCGTGTCAGACACATTTCATGCTTTGTTTGTTCGTTTTAACAGGGGTGAGTAGAAGGCATGAAATTAAAGTAATTGAGTTGAAGTGGTTCTCATTGAGATCCGCTTTTCGCGAACATGTCTTTGAAGGATTTATGGATTAATTGTAGGGAGCTGATCAGAGATGAGGTCGAAACGTTTTTCGTCACACTGGATCACGAACAACAGCATCGGATGAGAGTAAAATTAGCTGAAGTTTCGGTTCGTCGAACGGCCTTCGTGTGTGTCTATGCTAGTGTATACGACAGTCTTTAATCGGTATTATTTCATGGGCACCTCATCACTTCGTTCCCAGACAAAGCAAGCTCAAAGAGTCGTCGTCGGAGGTTTTCTTTCCTCCAACCCCACATTATATAAAAACTGCGATGGTTATATATATATATATATATATATATATACATAGGCATTACTGCCTCATCACTGGAAGAAATTGTTTTACACAAGAGGTTTTGGTTTTACACAACAAATTGTTTTACGTGTCAGGGTATATATATATATATATATATATATATATGTATGTATGTCATCTTCAGGTAGTGGATGGATCATGCGAACGCCAATAATCGAATCGTTTCTATTCCACTAGTTCTTGTGGGGCGATAAAGCGAAAATGGAGCCCACCCGCTACCCGTTTATCTCATCGAGCCATCGAGCGCCGAACGCGAGAAGGAAGAGCTCACGAAGCAAACGAAGATGAAGAAATGAAGAGAAATTTTCTTCGAGAATATCCGCCCCTCACTCGTCTCGTTGATTGAACTGATTGCGGTCGCTGGCGCGCCGTCCAGGCCCTCTTCAAACAGTCACGCTAGATCCCTGTACCGCTGTTGAGAGGTGTTTGAACATTGTATGAGCTTCTATGCAATGCGTTAGTATTCCACGGCAAGCGTACACAGATACTGGAAGGACTCGAACACACGGACCCTTGCATACACATTGCCACACATAGTCCAACGCAAATACGCCACTCTGGCGGAGGAAGTAAGCGCCGAATAAGGACCCCCCCCCCGCCCAAGCCGAGATCGCTGCCAGATAAGAATTCCAGCCTGTGGATTCCTTTCAATTGCGACACAATTGGAGCCGAGGCCGCGATAGATAGATAGCTGGCAAAACGGTGGAAAGATTCGCAATAGTGGAAACACCGAGAACGCACCGCCAACACTCTCGTGCTCGCCACCGGATTGGCGGAAGTGGAAAACGGAACCGTGTGAATGTGTACGAGGGACGATTTTCCCCTCGCGCCGAACCAATAAGGTCCCGGCTGGGTGAAATTCAGTTTCTCTACACTCTATATGAGTTTCCAATACGAAGGCGTCACCTTCTGGCTGGAAGCGAAGTGTTTGGGGTGGCGGCGCCCAGAGCGGCGCCAGTGTAACCGATTCGAAAATGGGAGTCTCTCTCTCCATTCTGCTCCCGTGGGGTAAGGGGCTTGGTAGGGGCGCTAACCCCCCAGATCGAACGGTGACACCCCAGAAACAGTCAATTTGCCTTCCCTCTCAGTTTTGTGTCCTTTGTCTGTTTGATGAGGAGAGAACTCCGTAGGCAATGTGTCAATACCACATACATACATAGAGAGAGAGAGAGAGAGAGAGTACGTTTGTCTCTCGCCGGGGCTTAGAGTTCACACTGTCCCTCGAGTGATGAATACCCCCTTTGTGGAGTAAATGATTACCGCGCAGAGTTAACAGATCTGCCTGGGATTTATAGGGCACAGCTATTCTTGCCCCAATAACGAAAGGCAGAAGCAAGGAGAGCATATGCTAGCATTACGGGTAACTATCGGCTAGACAAGTCATTTTCAGTGAACTTACATACATGACAGTGCAATACAACAATAATATGTACACTTCAGCGTACGGCATAATTAATGTCTTCGACGTGTTGCCTGCTACCTTTCTTTCATTCACTCGGTGTCTGGAAATGTAGTGTTACACAATTAGCGCTTATTAATTCGTTCGAAATTGTTAGTGTTCCGTTCGTGGTTTTACCTTTTTCACATTTAAGCGCTCTGTTCTGGGGGCCGATTCTTCTGTCAAGCCCACGGCCATATATGTAGGCATATACATGGTAGATTCCTTCGGGCGGCCCCTCCTGTGTTCGCCGGAGTTACGGACACGACAGCGACGAAGCCGATCTTCCCCCGCAGCCGTCCACGCAATTCCTCCTGGCCACAGTGATGGTCGTGTCGTCTACGGGAGGGAATGGGCTCTCGGCATGAGTGATGATTGTAGCAGTAGAGGTATTAATTCAAGTACGTTTGTTGCTGCCTTCCCCGTTGGGCTTCTGCTTTGGTTTAGTTTGCGCTCGGTAATTGCTTCCCGCAGTTCGCGCGCACGGATGCATCACCTCCGTGACTTGGCACTGAAGCTGGGCAGAGCGCCTGTCAGTGGCGTTGAGTAATGGAAACCGGGCCCTGAATGCTGCCGTTCTCGGCTGTCCGCTGAAATGAGTCAGCGGGTCTCCTTTTGCCGAAAGAATCTCTCCCCCTTAGATTCTCCACGTAGAAACGCTAACAGTATGGAACTGCTGCAGAGCCCAGTTATGCCTTCCCTTTATTTAGGTTCAGGTAACTTGTTTCAGCCAGTGTCAACGAGGAGAGTGGTTTGCCTGCTGATGATGTCGCCAGCTCCTCGTACATATTTTTAAATACATACCTTTCTGAATACCGAAATATAATTATCTTAATTTATGCGCAGCTGATTTACCAATATGAATTTCTCAACGCGGAAATCGAAATTTGACCTGTTACAGCTCTCTCAGTGGTAAGCTGACCTATTGCACGCAAGGTTTATTCTTATGTAGCCGAGCGGTCATAATACATGTAACAGCGACATTATCATCTTGCATATGCAACAACAATCAAGCCCCATGCAGAAGAATCATTTCATAGCGATCATCGGCAGTGAGTCCCGACAACAAAAGGTGTCTTCCCTCATCGCTACAATAACACTTTTTTTTCAGCTGTTTTCAGAGGACTCCTACAGATGCTACTAATACCAACCATTATAATCATAATCGTAATAATAATAATAATAGTAATCTAAATATAGTCATTACCATATTCACCCCGCTGAACACATCGGCGCGAAACACTCCCCGCCCGTTAGCGGCAGCATCGGTTCCAACAGAACAATTGCTCAAAAGTGACAGGAACCTTCGTCACGGAAGGATCACCGACTCACTGCAGACTGGACGCGACAGCCCAACCAAATCCAACTCGGCGAAGCCAACTGGCAAGCCGTCGCCGTCGACTTCTTCTGTCATTGTTCTTCCGTTGCTGTGTTACGTCGACTAAGCGAACATCTCCTCAACAGAATCTCTTCTCGGCTTTTTCTCGTTCGCTGTTGTAAATATTTGATTTGGGAGCACAACGAATTTCAATCATTGCCCCCGAGGGCGGGTTGGCGAGGCGATGCCTACTGTCAGCTGTTGTCGGGTCGCCTCTCGGCCGTCAGTGTATCGTCAATCGGAGTTGTCGCATCGATACAGCGAGCGGACGACAGTTTCGTCCATTGTTTGCCTAACACCATCCATCACCTCGTCAATGCCACGTCATGCTGTGATATCGTGGCGTTCGACGGCCATCCGAAGCGACGGCGGAGGCAATTATGACCGCGGCCGTGGTCGGGGCCGATTCGGTGACGGCGTTCAACTCGCGGCCAAGCCGTCGAAACAAGAAATCTACAAATCATTCCAGCAAATGTTTTCGTGAGGAGGAATATTGGACACGTTTAAATTTTCTCAAGTGAAATTGACGCTGAATGAATCTGTGTAAATGCCTTGTATATGCCTATCGTGCCTATGTAGCTGTAACTTGTCGCACGGCGTCGCGGGGAGAGCAGCGCCTGTGGAAATGACGAACATTTAAGCTCCACGGTACTCTACCCTCGCAGCGCATTTGGAGCGTTGTGTTAAATGCATTAGTTAGCTGTATGTGTATATTTTAATTAAGAAGCGCTGATTTTGATTGTTGAATCAAATCACGAAATTCACAAAGTATAATGCTCCGCTATTTCTGTATGCCGATCATGTAAAACAGTTCAACGACGTTATATGATGCATTATTGTTTTCATTATTAACACCGCCAGACCAGTGGAGCTTAGACAAAATAAAAACCTTTCAAACGATGTGATCAGTGTTGCTATTGTTAGAGTTCTCGATAGTAACAACCTCCTCTGCATTGGTACCCTGGGCATAATATGTTGACGAATGAACGCAGAGGTGGGTCAAGGCCAAAAACGGGGCGTGTTACGAACTCGACCCCAATTTGGTGAGAGTTTCTGACTGTTCGTAAATCGGTCACTCACGGACCCTCCTCGATCCGGTTGACCCCGTGACCTGGAGGTGAGGGGCCAGCCGGCGGGGGGTTTCCCGAGTCACCGGGGGATAAAAATGACCCTAATTCACCTGAACTGTTAGGTGCTGTCGTATGCTACGATAGAGTGAAAAAAAACACAGCATAAATGCCCACAGGACGCGATCGGCTTGTATCTTCTTCTTGTCAGCGTTAAGAATCATACTGCACTATACCTCGTCGTTGTTCACCGGGGCGATGTTAACGGGGTCAACACGACGTCTGCACTCGAATACAAGTCGCAATTATCATTACATATCACCACATTTACTGTACATATTATACATACTTGCATAACATGGCAGAACTGTCTATACACACATATATATATATATATATATATATATATATATATATTACATAAGCGGAAGCCCTTGGCCATTCTTTCCGCGTTTGCAGCCAGCCTCAAGGACGATTCGGTAGTCTCTCCTCCATAGACGCAACGTACAACACGGCCAGATAGCGAGCGAACGATCGAGCGTTTGCGGGCTTAAACTCCTTGATGTTCATAGTCATGTGCGTGCCTAGCGTGTTTACTCACAGTTTTGGCCTTTGCCCTATATATATATATATACATATACGTCCTCGGTCATTCACGCATTTCCATAGTGTTTCTAGGCTATTCGTGTGTTTCGCGATCTCGCTCGAGACGACATGCTATATACGAAGCCTCGCAAGGGCGTGCCGACGCTACGCGCGCGTTTCGTACACGCAAACCCGACATAGTAGACGGCAAAGGGACCTCATCTGTTTGTACATCATCCCCATTCGCCCAATCCCCACGGGGACGATCGACATACGACATTTGGACAATGTCTACGTACGCATGCGGGCGGGGGCCAAATGGTTTCAATCAAATCAATTATTTACACGTTCGCTCCTGTGCCTCTGCCTCTCTCACTCTCACTGTCAATGAATGAATGGATGCAGATTGCCGGCATTCCTGGTTGCGACGGCGGTATATCATATATATATATATATATGCGTTGAGCATTATCAAGTTCATTTATGCACAGCATTGTCGCCTATAACAAAAAAGCCTAGGGAACAGCAGGTTCCAAAGGAGCCTCGGGGGGGAGGGCGTCTGGTGAGCGGGGGTGTAATTACAGCGCTTATATTATTGTGGTACAACGACGTTGGTGAAGTCCGCATTTTTGCGTGGGACGTATTCACGAATACGATTTTGCGGTTATGGAGAGCACTCAACCTGCGTGGATTTATCTGGAACACAGCGATTGAGTTGTTTCGATGATGAGAACGTGGAACCTAGCTATTTTCTTCACATAGTTATAATTATAATTGTTATTATGTTAGATATTGGCAGCACGAGAGTTTCACAGTGTGACCAATCGTTTATTATTTACGATTGTTCATTGACAGTTCAACCGTGCCGGCAGGGCGGGAGTACCGCTCGGCTCCCTCGGCGGGAACTATTCGTATCTCAGAACAGCTATATAATAATAGATTATATACGCCTTTGACATATTTCATAGTATGCTCCGCCACAATGGATCAGCTTGCTCGCATTCGAGGTGCACAGGCTGAGCTGCAAACCCAGCAGGTCAGTACGCTAGCTTTGATAATGGTGTTGTCGGTGGTTGTGGTTCATTCCAGGAGGCCGTCATCGTGATTTCTACCGGCAAGTATACGACATTGTATTTACTAATGAGTACTGTTGTTCGCTTGACCCGAAGCGAGACTCACTAAGGTGCACGCATGGGACGTCCAATATAATATCTCTTGCTAGTCCGACAAATAGAGAGATTGAATGATACAATTGTCGCTAGCAATCTATTATAATTATACAAAAAAAATCGATCTCGACGTAGTGGCCTGAACGTATTGCGTTTGTCTGTTCGAAGCGCACTTACAACTGACGGGATTGCGCCCGCCTATGTCATGGGTGACCCTCAGCTGTCAGCTACCTTCAAGCGTCTTCGGGCCTCGGGTATCGCTTTGAGAGGAGCATTGCTTCAAGGACCTGTCAGGAAGGGCAAGCTCATCAGAGCAAGTTCTCTCTGACAACAGGAGTTCTCGACTTGGGCCTGCCGCTGTGACGACCAGGGACTTGGGCCTACCATTCACGTTCGAGATGGATGACGAGATTGCGCCCATCTCAATACACAACATATTGCCTTTTGATCTGTATCGTGCCATACGACGAAACGATGCGGCACGCATACCCCCTATTAAGGGAAACACGTAAAATATCTGAGAAACCTCATGATACAATATTCTCATTTACCTCGTTATTGCATACGCCCCTCTGGATAAACTGAAAAATCTATAGAAATGTATGTAGGGATGGCCTGTGCTAAGAACCATTAAATCAACTAAAATAATCCAAGTCGCCTCAGTTGACACCATGCTTACACTGGCCGATTATTGGCTGGCCGATGATTCGGCAACAGACGCGACCGCTACGCCGAATGGCATTATCGTGGTAGTTAACATTACATAACAGCACCATGGTGTTTTCGGAGGTCGATATCAAAAAACAACATGACATTTGACATGATATTATACTCTTTCGACTAGTATATATCCCGATCCATTGGTTGATGCGTGCCCGAATCTAAGCCTGAATACTGCTAATATTGATGAGCCGACCAAGTATGCACTTAACTGTCAAAACACTCGTAAATATGGATGAAAATGTAAGAAATATTATATATATATATATATATATATATATAATATTTCTTACATTTTTTTTCTTACATAGCTAATTACGTTGTTCAATTCATAATGCTTTGGGAAATGTTTACTGCCAAACGCAGTAAATACTCCAATCAACTTGCTGCGCTGCGAGGCTCGGCTAATATCTGTTTTTGTGACTGTCCTTTTGTTGTGCTTCCAGAGTCGCAAATGATTCTTTCGTGTTTCGTGCGCCGTACGTGTGTATGGTTTCTTGATTTCGCGATTGCAATTCCCCCTGTAATTCTCCCTTTTCTTCTTTGCTCCGCTTGGCACCGCTGCGCCTGTGGCACTCGAGGGTTTTGCCGGTGGGCGTCTATCTCTTCGCTCCGCATGGATTTTTCCGCCTTGGTTTTGTCTGTCGACGGGGGCATGCCGACGACACCAGCGCAAGACGTCGTCAGGGCGTCAGCGGCCGAGGCCGGTGAAGCAGCGGCGGGTGCAGCAGCACCCGGCTACCGTTAACATAATGGTGAGCGCGATTCGGAGGCGTGGCCAAGGTTGAACCCATTTTGTCGCACTGTGACAAACCTGCCGCTCGCACTCGCAGCCTTTCTGCGAGTAGCCGCCAGACAACGAAACAATGAATCATTCGCCTTTAACTACCTAGCACCACCTACCTGTACCTATATATATATGCATGCACAGATCGTCCTCTCGAAGTGAGGAGCCTCCGTCCTTGTACACAGTACCGATAACCTAATGTGAGAAACGACTAATCTCACAGATACACGTACGCACATAGCCAACACGCACACACACACACACGCAAAAAACACGAGTGGCTTAGTTTACCATCGACCGCCACTTGTAACCGTGTCATGAGTGGATCGTGAATCTATTATCAAGAAACCTGTTTGGGAAAACGTTTGACTGCCATACACGGCCACTTGAACAGGCAACACCTGCAAGAAATATCACCCCTCCTCCTTGTGCAAGGATTGCCGGGGCGTACAGTGTCAATATGGTATCTGTGCACACAAACATTATGCGCTCGATGCATGTTTCACATTGAGTTCTATTAAGTGAGCTCCTGTTCAAGTGAGTAAGTGCTTCAAACAAGTTGTACCTCGGGACGTAGCGACTCTGTTTCTCCCTCCCTCCCTCTTTCTCTCGCTGTATATATCGCCACTTCACGTTCGCGTCGTAAATTTGGCAACGTGCTGGCGCGCTGTGAAATCTCGTACGGAATAGAATTGGTTAGCTTCGTGCTGTTCTCACCTGTTTGACAACTGAGTTGTATTCCTGTTGAACGTACTCGGACGACGGCACGTCCGACTGGAAGGAGGCTCCTCGTCCAGAGGAGCAACATTGGTGATAGTTGAGCAGCATTGTACCGCTCGAGAAACGACTCGGGTCGCCGCCTAGTGGCAACAACGACAACAGCAACGAGGTACGCCTGCCTGGCCGTAGCTAAATATTGCTTCTTTGAAAGGTAACCCTATGACAAAACGCGGCTGGAAGAATGTTCCTGAATTTAGGTCTATTTCCCGCGTTCCTATCAAGAGTCGGCACCATTGACAATATAAGCGTTGGGCCAGCTACGCGCACACGGATCGGTGTTCGAGAAATAGGCATGCCCGTTCAGTTGAGCAAATACATCTCGTATCAAGCATAAGTGATCTGTAGGAAAGGTGTTTTAAAGCGTGATCTATCTAATGAGATGTGTGAGGAAAAAATATTAAATAGCCTATTTGAGTATTGTGACAACAATGATTTTCTACTCTGACGATATATTTATTAGTCAAGAAAGAGAATCTTCGTCTTAAAGGAAACACATACAGACACATACACACGTGACACTCTATAGTGGTATATATCCTACAACACGCAATTCGAACGTGACATATTAATCCCACATTATAATAAGAAGGGCACTTCTAGCTTATCAATTAGTCATCAAGCGTTCGTTCATGATCATTATGGTCATGCTTTATATTATCTCTCAATAATAAGTGCATCTAGTTTACAATTACTAGTGCAATTTACATCTAGTTTATTTATGTTTGTTTGACGATATATAAACCCTCTTAGTTATACGAAGAAGCACAATTCGAATGAGCAATTACGTCGAGAGCGTTAGACCCGTTGGTGTACAAGGTTGGCATTTCATTAACCGATTTGTCCATGTTCCCTTGCCACATATAGCGGTCGTTCTATAACGACCACGACAACCGTTCGGTACAACGCTGTGTCTCGTCCAACTCGAAACACGGCCGATACATGCCCTCAAGGGATGATCGGTTTTCTTTTCGTTGACGGCCGGCCCCCCAGCCGTTCTCCCGCGAGACACTTTTCGGTACTTATCGGTACCGTCGCATTACTACAACAAGTATCGGGAGGTCAAATCGGTGGTGTCGAATGTGCCCTGCAACTGGTCTATTCGACTACGATACGTTGTTTAAGATTTTTTTGAACCATGCAACAGACTACTGACCACTGTTAAATCGTCGCCACATTGTCCGATCCAAGCTATCAAAGAGAGATCATTAATAGGCGAAGGTGCGTTCTGGAAACGAACGTTGAAAGAAAAAAAAAACAAGGTTCTTCTTTTACAGGCTGTGGGTCAGTGGACCAATATATCCAGGAGGTGCTAGTTTGTCCTTTGTCCTGAGGGGTTCACCCATTGTTCTCGATAGTTCACAAAGTAACTGTAGCACGACCAGTAATAATGCTTACCAGAATGGAGGCTTATAACTTGTGCTCGTACTCCAAATGTTTAGTTGAATGTATTGTGTGTTACCGTATAAAGGTGAATGCAACGTGTCAACATTGATCTTACAGGTGTTGTAATCGAAAGAAGTCAGAGAGAGAGAGAGAAAAAACGTCATGCATTTGAAAACGATATCATGCCAGCTACGCCTCTTGTTGCATCTTGCTGTGTTCGCACTTCTGATGGTGTCGCTAATTTCAATCGGTTCAACGACGGCCTGCAGTAAGTCAAATGATGTAGTATTTATTTAAGCGACCGACGTGAATCAATCTTTGGATAAGTAGTGAAACTGACTTTCACCATAAGCATGCACAGACACGAAACAGATATCGATGCGGAGGCCATCCATTTTTCCTCAGTCCATAGAAACCATACATTCAAACTCGCTTCTCGATTGTGGCCCAGCAGTATTTTCATTATTTTGAAATATATTATCCCTCGGTGCCTGTCATTGTTTCTTTATTCCTGCTAACTATATATATATATATTAATTGAAACATACGCTGACATTTAAAATATCTTGTGCAATACCATTGCTTCCAGTGATACGGCAGTCATGCGTCTGTCCACGGCGGGTTGGGGCAGAGCCCGTATGCGGCCAGGAACAAGGGAAATCGCCAAAAACCTATCCAAATGCGTGTGAAACCATTTGCGCAAGCGCCGAAATCCTCTACCGTGGACCATGTAGAGGGTTGCCCGGTGACCTGGCGCCATAGATAGTGGCCAACGATCAGCTGCAATTGTTTGCAGTTTTGCTTTGCTCATTGTGATCCATCTGATTTTGTCTCATTGGCCGACCACTCAATTCTGTTCTGAAAAAAAGTGTCGTACGACTGGCTGATACAAAAAGTTAGCTTAGAAACGTGTGCTCGTGTATGCTGTATCCATGTATTTGTACATCCAAAGTGCGTTGTCGTGCGAATAAACACAATAAATAGAAAACTAAATGTTCGACAGGGATTCAAAGAATACTTTTAAAGGAATATTGAAATTGCTCTTTACCACTGTAAGCCATAGCGCGAGCTGCCTAGAACAGATAGCACGCTAGATTCTTAGGGCGATGTAGTGAGTTCGGGTTGATTATTTAAAAATGCCGCTGTCAACAACATTAAGTGTGATATGTGTGCGTTTCATGAGACGTTTTTTTTAGAAAGGCCAAGCCTCTACGGCATGTCCCCATATGAAAATGTTTCTCATACACAAAGATCTCGGGGCTGCATCTGACCATTTCAATCATTGAATTTATTGTTCAAATCATTACGAGTCGCTCCCGCCATCGAATTTAATATGATTTGTGAGAATATCGACATACGGAAAAATACCTTTTCACAAAAACTTTCCCACAGAAGCAAAAAAACAGATCGCAGATACTGGTCTGCCTATAAAGATCCTCCATTTCCCCAGCTATTCTAGGCACTTGGAGTTAGACAAAATTGAATTCGGCATGAAACCGGAGATTTGACTGTCATAACAATTTCTATCCATCTGGAGGACAGGTAGGCGAAACTCTCGGGAAATCATTTTTCTCTGAGATGCGAGCATCTTTCAGGATCCACGTCCCACTGCCAGTTGAACGGCCTCCAACTGCACACCGTCGTTCGGTAGGCACCCACGTCGCGCACGCGCTTTACTGCCCGCCTGCCGTAATTGAGCCTGCCGGATGCGATCCCCGCCAGCTTACGTGGTAGCTAACATTAAGTTAGATTCTGAAAATAACTTGTTTTCGATGCCTACGTATATACGGGCATAATTTTCTACCCACGACTTGGAGTGCCCATCTCTTCCTCCTCTTTCACGGGCTTCAAGATCGACAGTCCTCTGCCAGATAATGACATCGTTCGGAACCTGTTATTGCTTAGCATGTGTCCGAATCCTGAACTGAAGCAGGCTATATTTGATATGAAGAAAAACGGTGAAAGGAACTGAGAAAAATGACATCGGCGAGGTCCTAAATAACGATATTTATTGTTAGACAAAGCACCACCGTCTCCCTTGGCTTGGCCCGGCAAGGCGATATATGCCGTCGTATGCTAATTCCATATCACGGAGAAGAGGTTCGTGGAGCAGAGATGTCCACAGTGGATATCGACTGAAATTCTACTCTGAGACGCGCCATCTGTGCTGCAGATAATGACGTGGCAATCGCAAACTAATCTAGCTTTCGCACGTACTCAGGGTCTCAAGGTTAGTGCCATGATAATAACAATAATGATCATACTGCTGCTGCTGCTACCTGCTATAGCAAGAAGTGTGGGCCTCTTATTTGCATGCCGTACACTACTTCATACACTAGTACTAAGCAGAGCCTTTTTAAAAAGAACAAGCGGGAAATACAGGAGAACAACTAACTTGCGGCGGTGCCACCGCAAATGGCTTATCGGCCCGTCTATGAAGAAGTCTATACCGAATTCTCCCCCCCCCCCTCATGATCTGTAGACTCTGCAATTTATTAAAAATGAGCACGCCACCAGTGTTCCACCGTCTGCGACGCAATCACAATGCGCTCTGGAAGATGTTTCCATTACGGAAAACTCAAAACGCGTTGTCTGTGCAAAATTTACCAGTTGAACCGAACGTTGAATACGCTCCGCTTGCCTAGACTAGTTGGCACTGCTGGACGTCAATCGTCCGACGCTGTTGTTTCGCTGTGCGCGATACGTGACATGACGGCAGAGACTACGCGTTAGATATGTTCGGGATTTACGCTGTCGTCAGCGGACGATTGTACTGCGGAAGTGGCCGCTGAAATCGAACCAGAGAACGAATGAACGTTAACGTAAAACTACCCTTTGAGTTCAACCTACGTGAGCGTGCGATAATTGAGATAATTTGCTTGCTATTAACTACTATACATGTAAGCGAATCGAATAGTTTGCTTGAAACGTAGATACGCTAAGCTTTCTGGAGAGATCGTGTCGAGTCTTCTGCCGCAATCGAAGGGAGAGCCATAATTCCCTAGATATATGCAAAAATGTATATATTGCATATGTGCTACTTCACTTATTTACTTATCGGTTTATTGATATTAAGCTTTGGCAAATTCGAGACCTAGGAGACATCGATAACATCGATGACTGCGATTGGGCTGATTGAATTTGCTGGATTTCAATAAAATTGACCAGTCTGCGATCTGTTCTGGGGAACCCACTACCGGCGGATCAAAGAAACGAGACAAAGATAAAAATATCGACTTCAATTATCCGTCTTAGAGCTGTGTTAGGGACGGAGAAGACCAATCTCCCCAGACCTAATATATATATATATATATATATATTAAAGTGAACCAATGAAATATTGTGGATGCCCATGGCAATGATGACGTCGTCGGCGGCGTCTCAAGATAGACTACAAATCAAGACGATATCTGAAGGAATCTGTCTCGAAAACAGGACAAAATGAGATCAAGCGGAGCTCCTCCCTTAGAAGGCTTTGGGAAAGAATGACTATAATTGCGTGAGAGCTAGATAGATAGATAGATAGATAGATATATAAAAAGGAGAGTGCGTTTCAACGTCACAAGGGCAGATGTTGAAATTTCCTTATTAAATAATATTGAACAAAGGCACAAGCATATTCCTCCCAGTATGAACGGGTGCTGAAAATGTGCCCGGGTCACCTTTGGTATATGTTTTTCGGCAAACACTCGTAAGTATTTACGTAAAACGTGTACGAATATTATCACTGGCAACGTGCGAGTGAATCCGTAACTTTTTTCAATGATATTCCGATGAAAATATGACATTGTATGATAGCCTCAACGTTGTCAGTTCTCTGTAAAAAAATCTGTCAGCATCATTTCGCTCCTCAATCTGTGATGATTCGCCAAGCGTTAAAGTGCTGCATCCGTTGGCGCCTGCATATTTAATGTACGATACCTAGCATCGCCACTAAAGTATACGTGCGGACGACTGATCCAATCGTCAATCAGCCTTGCAGAGCGTGACAGGCCATGTTACAGAACGAACACCCAAGGGATACAAGGGGGTTTCACGGATAGCGACGCGACAGTCACGTCGTACAAACACGCATGCCCGAGATAAGACTGTGCACATCACCCAACCTCGCCAGATGTATGGGCCTCTTATGAGGACGCGACGCTTCAAACTAGATGCTCATTATACGCTTTTCTCACAGTATCTAACCCGGCATCCGAAGTAGCTTTTGGGCTATAGGCTCTAATTGGAGCGTAATTTTGTTCTTGTTCAAAAGTTGAAAAGGGAGCATTAGTTAACACTGCCTGTCGCTGTACAGCATATTTCACCGAGAAATCGAAGACAAGATGATATCGCATGTAAAGACGGACACGTTTGGTACTCTAGAATCTTCCGTTTTGATAATCTTGCTTACGATTCTCGTCTTTTATGTAGGGTCATGCAACTAAGATGACACTATTTCTTTAAAGCAACAATTTCTCATTACACTAAAATTCCCCTCGAATTATCGAAAAGTTACATCAAAAATATTATCATATATTTATCGATGTGCCGTTTAGCCCTGAAAATCCACGCATGATATATATATATATGTATATATATATATATATATATACATATATATCGATGCGTACATGGTTGAACTGTACGTCGAATCGTCATACAACAGGTACAAAATATTCAGAACAGCGCAGTCCAATGGCATTTTCGAATGCGCTCGTAGTTGGAATATTAGAGACTATTGATTTAACCTGCCGTAGAGGCACGATAAAACCTGTTCAACAAGAAATGCCATACACGGTGCCTCTATGGCGGTCACGGGAACTTGAATGCTGTTTGAAGCCACTTTCATGATTCCCTTTGTTAGGCAGATGGTGTTAAACTTAGATCGGCGTCCTCCGTGTGTGCCTTCACAATATCCTCATCAATTATCGGTGAAACGCGAGGGAATATGCCGCAGTGTAGGCGGACACTGATTGGGGCCTCCCATGGGATGATTTGTCGAATTATTTATACTTACGTTTGCGGAGGAAATACAAAAAAAAAGATTGAACCTCTCGAAAATGGTTGCATCATGTTCGCACAGCAAACACGATGCTAGATACGGGATAGATAACTGCTAGATAACTGATACATAACTGCTCCTATATCGACAACTGGTAGATGACAGCTTTCAAATGAATCTTTTTATTAACGGAAAGCCACCTAAGATAAACGCGTCATACACCGTAGTAGTCGTCCATATTAAGACCAAGCTTACAAAATATACAATAGTTCAGCCATTCTACGACATGACCTACGCCTTAGTAGTTTCTCAATGGGAAACGGCTAATGCACACACAACATTCAAGCAGTGAAAGTCCATCTCGTGGGTAACCGACTTCGAACAACGACGACGATGTTCGCAATAAACATAGCTAGAGTATCTCGTGGCTTGTGTCGAGAAGGTGACGCTGGCTGGATCCAATTTCAGCCGTTGGCTCGGCACCAGTCGAGTTGGCGGTTCATTCAAGATGTGGCATTAACGTGCCATTTAGACAAAAGTGAGTGTAGAGTTACATTTGCTCGACCACGATGAGATACACTCGGACTAGTGCATACAATTCATTGGCTCGTACCATAGAAAAATGCTCAAGGGAGCAAGTCAACAACAAAACTGCCGCACGTATCGCACCACCGTGTGTTGGATGATGGTGGCAGGAACAGCCTGTACGGGCTAATATCGGAATGGTAACAGAGCATTGTATGCGTCAAATGTCACATGTTTACAATTGCAGATTGAATAACGGTTGTAGATTGAGTCACGAACGAATGTCGAATGCCGCTCGCAGAAGGTCAGAGCAGTTCGACGGATTGACATGCCACACACACACATACAACATCCATCGAAGGGTTTAATCGGGTGATATGACATCGTACGAAGTCTCTAGATTGTTTAAGATCGGCGTCACTCGGTCAAATGAAAACACGAGTCGTTGTGGCCCCGCGCCAACGCGCGTTCCTAGAGCACCCGATAGGTCCAACTTCGGAGTAAAGGTTGGCCCCGAACACATCTCACGTCAATTTTTCAATAAGTTTCTCCAAGCGTTATACCCTGCACGATGCGACACAAAACTAAATAATAAGCAGACACTTTATCCTGTATATAACATAATTCTATATCAGATTAGGTAGAATCGATGCTCACCAGGACAATGATGAGGACACTGGACGCCGTGTCCTGCAGAGAGAAAATTGCCCATTTTGATAACCGAGTATGCCGCCTCGATTATAGGCGTCGGACAGTTGGACGCAAGCGATAACAGCTGAACACACTCCATATATTCGTGAAGGAGTCTGTTGAGAACATCGACACGTAAAAGGAAAGGGCAATGGTAAGGAACGTGCAATTGTTGGCACCATTGGTATATCGTGTGTTTTTAAACACTGCATTGGTTACGTTTCATACGTGATCTATGTCGATAACATATACATGGAAGGAATGTTCTCTCTCTCATAATCGTTGTTTCTTTATTGCTATTTGGCAGCAATGTGCGATTTTTTTTTGTTACTAGAGTAAATTCAAATGTACAAACTATAAAGAGATATAGACTCGAGCACTTCCTGACAAGTTTGTCGTTGTGATCTTCACCTAGGCACCTAGCCGTAACTTACGCACATCGAAGCCGATGAATTTTCCTAAATTGCAATGTTGCCAATCGAGCCTTATTGCACAGTTCAATAAAGCTTCTCACGCTACTTGGGTCACATCTGGCTACGTCGAGAAGACCCTCCTTTAGCAGATCAATTTCGTAGATTTTGTCAGCCCCAATGGATTTCGAGGGCTCACGATCGAGTCGACGAATAACCTTGGTTTTTCTAACATACTTCCACACATCTCCAGGTTGGTTCGACACTCGAGACTTCCACGTCTCTTCGATGAAGGACAACACCTTGTGATCACGGGTACCATTCTCGTGGAATACCTCGTAGGTCTTCACGTGATGCCCGCCCTTCTCTGACTCCGATACGAGAATTCGCTTCCGCTTCGATCGGGCGGGCTCCCGTAGATTTCTGCCTGAACGCCTCCGATACACTAAAGTCTGACTCTTGAACACTGGTCCGAAATATTCGCCAGTTTCACTAACGTCCGTAGGTGCCGAAGCATCGGATTCATTGTTGCCGCGTTTGCCGAAGTTCGCATCAGAAGCGCGGATAAGCGCGATTATAAGAGCCAATGGTACAACGAGTGTATCCATCGGGTTGTCATATCGCAATCACGGAGTTGCTCACCAGAAGACTTCGTTGAAGGGAGAGCCTCGATGCGGAGTTTCCCGTGGTGTCGGAGAGATGAACTGTTGCTTTCAGCTTACGATATTCGCCCGTGTTTGCTGCAGCTGTACGCGTTTCTACCTCAACCGCCTCAACTGTCTGGATCCCGCACTCAACGAAAATGAGAGCACAGACAAACAATAGTAACATTTCTGTATCTTGCCCGAATACGATGTACGTGAATCTCCCTCTCACATCCAGTATCGCAGGTGCAGCTGCTCGCGATTGATCGTCTTACTTCGCGTTTGACAGCTTGCTAAAATTGATGGTGCTGACACCGTTGGACATCAGTCAGAGCTCGCTGGGAGAAACAGAAGAACAATGGCTGTATATCGATAGATCGCTCGTTTCACTTTTCCAGTGCAATTCTTACTGTTGCGTAGACAATACGTAGATCGCCCTCTAGGCAAAATCACCCCAACTCGTACTGGGCCCTACTACCTCCCACAAGGATATGAGGTATCCCCACCGAATAAACAGACATCAGTTTCATCGTTCAAAATATACCGTATTTATTTTGTATAGGTAGGTCATATTTTAAGGAGTGATCTGGTGCGAATAAATTAAAGCTTCTGCTTATTCGTGTTGCCCGCCTGTGCTATGGTCACCTTCTCAAACCAACTGTCCACTATATCGTGATCTTAACACGACACAACCCACTCCTTCTCACGGAGGGTATTGTTACTATTGTGCAATTGCCGGCTGGAGAACGCTTATCCATCGAAACTCGCTCTCCAGTGAAATCCGTGAAAAGTAATAATATTAGTAATAACAGCAACCGTAAACGGTGTAGATTAAATACGTCTGCTGTGTGCTCGCCTTAACTACGGATGACGTTTCCCATTGTTCGCACGCGTGGAGTATATATATATATATATATATATATAGTATATTTACAGGTTTCTGGTATTTGGATTGTGTGGAAAGCACTCCATGGCTTAGTATAATAATAAGTACTATTTACATATTATAGATTAGCGCGGTGTACTCTGGGAGAGTGATGCACATTTGCATTTAAAGGATTGTCGTCCCTCTTATCAAGCCTTAGCAGTTGTACCCTGGACTAAGTTAGATGTGTAAGGCTGTGAGTAGTCAGTCCGTGGGAACATCCACTTACTTTACGAGAGAGACAGACAGTGAATGAAGGATGGACGTGCAGCTATTCAACTATTCAAGTGGTGTATACAGACGCATACACCTTTTGGCTATAGAATTTCGTACTATTTCGAATGCACAGAGCACCGTCGTTGCAGGAGTACATAGAGATTAAGTGTGCGGATCTGCAGGTCACCCTACATGACCGATATTGGGATCTATATGTTAGATCCAACATATAGATCAGGCCAACCTGACTTTAAAATATGCATACCTTTAGAGAAATGGGGCCATTCAAGCACTGTATGATGCTGCGTGTGTCCTTTATAACCCGCATTAGACATGAAAATATAGCTAAATGCTGATGAAATCTCATCGGGCGCGAAGCACGATCACGCAAGGCAGCACTCCCCCATTCCAAGTTTGAATCTCACGCTTGTATATATAAAGCAATCATTGATAGCTAGACACGCCTCACAAGGGAGCACGAACGATACGTAATACTGTGTAAATACTGTACGTAATAGTGTCACAGATTCGTATTGAGTGCAATAAGCGACAGCGCAAAACAACCGAATTACTGTCTTGTTGTAGAGAAAGCTATTTCGACAGCACACGGTGAAGAAGGAGTTTCACCCATTATTTTTTCTCGCTTTTTTTCTGAGTTTCTTCGCTGCCTATGTTCATCGGTCACCGGAAGACAAACAAATCGAACAAACCACTAAACCACGAGTATATATATATATCACTTTCCGTTTGCCGTGAACAGCGCTGCCGCCCGATTAGGCTACAATCATTATTTGCCTTGTTGACTCTGAGCAATCACGTAGAAATCATCGATCAGCTCCTCTGGCGCTCGGAGCGCATGCTCAGGACTGAATTCCGACTTTTTCTGGGCACCGGCATCGCCGCGAAGTGCGGTCAGCTGCCGCCGCAGAGAGTCATTCTCCTCCTGTAGCTCCTTGATCCGATTGGCGTCCTCCTCGTACTGAAGCAGCGTCGGCAGTGGCGCACTCTGGAAGACTACCGAGAGAAGGTTTCGAAGCGACACCATGAGTGACTCCTGCCAGTGGCGAGTGAAGTAGAGCTGGAACACGGGATTCTCCTCGGGTGCCTTCACAAACGGCAGCACGAACCACTCCTTCCACTCGGGTTGGCCTTGAATTTCTGGCGTCATCTTTTCGAAGAACTCTGTTACCTGAACGAGCAGACATCGAACGACGACAATGTTAGATAACAACAACGCTCTGACGTGTTCGAAAGGCTTCTTAGGTAGCCTTGTCGCTCGCTTATACGGTAGAGCAAGTGACGTTCTTGCTGTGGGAAATCCTTCAACAGCTTGAATTGCCAGAAAGGGCTGTACCACTTTTGACTAGCGAAAATATGCGTATGTATGTACAAGTGTCTCCCTTGATATTTTAAATATGCTAAATATTGGCAAAATGAAGGGTACCGAAGAAAGACTGAGCACAATTAGGTACATGTATGCCATATTCAGACGTTTAAGACACGCTAAGATAAGATAACACAAGTAACGAAGTCATCTGTCCATAGCAGTCGTCTGTCCAAGATCGTTATTATAGCCAGCTCACCTTATCGGCTTTGCCAGCACTGACGCAAGTCACAAGGTAGAGGCGATACAGGCCAAGCTCCATTTTGCGCACGGGATTCTGGTACGAGTGCTCCAAGCGGCGGAACATTTGAGTGTCTAGATGATGCCAGGTGTCACGCAGCGCCTCGAGCTCGCCCGCGTCAATGTGTCCAGCGAGCGACTCCACGATTTTGTCAGCTCGCATCGCCCGGGTCCGATCGTTCTTCTGATCAACCTCGAACGATCTCAAGGTACTCACAAATCCCCGATAGAGGAGGTAGTCTCGGACCAGCTCGTCCACATACTGAATGGCGGACGCCATGTCGTCCCCAGACCGGCCGAAGTCGAGCTGCGATTAATGTGCCGGTTTTCGGTGGGACAGATGCAGCGTCGATCTAAACAATGCGAAAACAAACACGCCATGAATTATGATCTCAAGTACAGTTGATTAGCAACATACGACAAACAAGCACAACGCATTTTGGGTGAGAAGGTAGGGGTTTCTTAGTACAGTTAGTATTGGAATTGGTCATGTTATCGTATAACCTAAAACCCGGGAAAGCTTTGCACATTAATTTGAATTGAACGTATTGGAGTCAATTTACGTCAGTACCGTCTATTATATCGTTTATAATTTACTTCGAGAGCATATGAAAAAAAAGACCGACAACGCACAAAATAGTGTCAATCCTTCCTAAATTTACGGTCTACCCAATAACAACTCCAATCACGATTCACTAGGGCATATGGCATATTGTTTGGCACATAACGAATTTGTGCCACCCGATGGTGCAAACTTCGCTTGTGATTCCCAATTGGCTCTCACTCCATAACATTCTATTGACATAGGCACATGTCAATTCATCATATCTTACGAACGCACTAAACCATTTAACCGAGGAATGGCCTCTGCGAAAAAGAAACACACAAACCAACAAACGACAGCTTAACTAACGTAAATCGGTAACGAGAGCATAGTTGCGGAAGTTACTTTTGTCCCCTTCGCCCCCCCCCCCCCGTTGTTATATGGAAAATCTATAACGTGACATTGAGAGGAAGAGTAGATCATGGCAGAGAAAATCGATCAAACACATTTTCATCTATCGGCACACGTTCACACCTCATAGTCGTATTTACGGAATCTGCCCAACCAAACAGCGAATACGCAGAGTCTTTATTCTCGACTAGGTCTGCACAAGCTCCTATGCATGTTGTTGTTGTCTTTGTTGCTGACATATTTGATAGTTCGCATATGTATATATATATATATATATAATATGGGACAGATGCTCATGTAGAAGGCGAGCAAATTAGACAAGTGACGAATGGCTGATGGGCGTCGATTCTAGTGTGCAGATCAAGAACAACGGCAATAAGGCTCCTATTGGCCGCACTCCTGCGTACAATAACAAACCCCGACCATTGGCGGTACCATTGGCTGTCAAGGTAGAGATGGTGTTCTTCTGTACGGGATCAAGTAACGCAATAGAGTAACAATGCTCCCTGCTGCAAATACCATCTGGTCTTTATAATTTCATTATCTTTCGCTAACATTAACGCTACGCATGTCACAGCACGGCTCACACACCTGCCTGGCCGGGAGCTGTTTCGATTTGGGTTGATTTCACTCGATGTTGTCACAAGAGCCAGGTTTTTACATTGATATTGTTGTTGTTCTTCTTCTTTTTCTCCAGCTGGCGAACACCCGGCGTATCAATGGTACAGAGAAATGTGAGTCAGCTCCAGCTCGGTCCGGAGGGACGGTCAACCCGCTCGCCTATGAGCCCTTTCACGACAACAAAACTCAGTAGTGCTTCGAAGAGGGTGGGGAGGGCGCGCCACGCTAACGCGGAAAATGTCACATCAAAACATCTCGCGGCAACAGCAACTACAATATTGGAAATTTCAAAGAAAAAAAAAAGGTACAATTATGTTACTCGAATTACTGATGAATATTTAAATAGGTTTATTGAGACATCCGCAAGTAAAGACAGCATTAAAATAAAAGGTGCCGTCATTTCATGATTACTAATAATCAAACGGAGATGATTCGAAACAGTGCATATTGCCTGATGCGACCATGAAGCTGTATTAATGACGTGCATGTTTAGCTATTAGACTTTTAAAATGTAGAAAATCGAGCCTGCAAACGATATTGCAGCCTGCTCGAATCGACTGAAGCATTCGACCGGCCAAGGGTTCTTTTGGTCAATTAGAACAATCTTTGACACGCCGGGCTCATGAACAGTGTTCATTGATACGAAGAAAATATGCTGCGATACGGTCATGCATGCCTTCATAAGTTTGAGCGTGAGTGAGGATGTAGAGCAAATTTAATGTTCACTGCGCACCAGCAGCTATTTAACGACAGAATAAATGTCAAGTTTGGAAAAATTATCCTATAATTGAGTTTGTGCACAACGGGTACATTTTGGTGTGAAAATATTTGGTTAGATGTACAGCCATGTCGAGCCCGGTGGCCTGGTGGTGCAGTCGTGTGCGCCTTGCAACTGGAAGAGACACGTAGGTGCACCGGTTCGATCCCCACCGTTGCACATTTGCATTTTCAAGGGGTCCGTCTTGCGAAGCAATGCCGAAAGCAACTCCGTGGACGCTAAATATTAGCTGAGAATCAACCGGAATCAACGCCGTTAGATGCATAGCGCTAGCAACACTAAACAGAAATCTGCTTATATTAACTGCCAGGGGTTTGGTTCTTGTCTAGAACAAAGTTTTGTCTTACAAACGTTGAATGAATATCCAGCACTAGGATATTGTCGAACTCTCTCGAACCATCAACTCTTTATTTCCAGCCCAAGAAAATATGTTGATTCTTGACGAAACTATCCTAACTATAAAGTGTTACTCTTCTCTAGCAAGATTATTACTCTAGATAGAATATATAATTAGATAATCGGAAAGACAGACACCTACGCATTGGTTTCGAAATACAAAATGGCCGCTGAGTGTGTTGATGAGATCAACGCATAATATAAATATTTATTCAACTTCCCCTTCGTTCTCGCCAGTCCTATCTAGTCGTTCATCTGCACACAAAACTCACGAAGAGAGATATAGAGCGAGAGGTTTACTGAACGAAGGATTGACCCACGAGTTCTCGGCTGGGCCCGTGACGAGCTCGCTGAACAGTTGCAACTGAACAGCGAGAGGATATTATGTAGGACTACACATTTTTGCTCATCAACTGTCTTGCAAGGAGTTTCGACCGTTCGCTCGATTGATACTATGAATACATCTGCCGATACCGCAGTACGACGCAGTTGTTGCTCACGGATTCCATGTCGAAGCCTCTGTGTCGATCAACAACAGCACCTAATACTATTGACGCTGCGACGAGTGGCGCTGTTTATGCGACACGGAGTGTCCTGGATCATTTTTTTTGTATGTCTATGACATGCGCCCACCTCGTTATGACGTACTTATGTGAATGCCACCCGATGCAACACAAACAGAAATCTCTCCCAAGCGGCGGACGGGGACCGTTTCAATTTATACTGCTCGATAGCTTGGACGCGCCTCCTCTTCATCTACAGCAAGAATCGACGTCCGTTCAGCCTTGCTGTTGTTCAACGGCTTCGTCTTCTAATGGCGGAATCAGCCTGCCTATGGTCTCGAGCAGAGCATCGAGCTCCTGCTCGGTCAGTCGCTCCTCGACATTCTCGATGATTACCTGGCGAGGAGACGCGAAGCGAAAACGATGAAAAGGAAGATGTTGAGATAATGCATGAAAATTGCGATTTTACTATACTAATTTGTAATGCGATTTATGACGATGAAATCACGAAGTGTTTGTCTGCAACTAGAGGGTGTGAAGGCTTCTGAAATAAGCGCGTAAAGGGCGTTTCGTATACGCAATTTGATTCTGAACTCATACTGTGGCTGGGCCCAAATACGGCGCTCGAAAAATGTTCCCATTGTAAATATAATCTTATTTATTTAATATCTTTATTTTCCTTCCTCTGCTTAACGGTTGCTTAGCATTCATAGCCTAATGCAGCTCAACGCAAATGCTGATACGCTGCAGAATTCGGGCTCGAATGAGACATAAGAGAGAACGGTACAAACACAAAGCCCAGTCGTGCTGCCTACAAAGTTCTCTTTGTCGTTAGCCCAGGTTGGTTACAGAAATGACAGGTGAAATAACATGTGCTCTGTCAGACAAAGCGGTGTGATTGAGAGCACGCTGCGCTCGAAAGGGCTTCATATAATAAAAAAAAACGGTACATGCTAGCGTTTTTTCTACAATCGATGTGTAATGGCGTATCACCTGTAGTTCTGCGACGTTCGTTGGCCGTAGGTTAAGTAACTGGAGTTTCTCCGCCTTACTGAGAGGTTTAGGGAAGTCCTTGATCTCCTGGAGAAATGCGACGACAACCTCCTCACTCTGTTTCGCCGCCGGACTCTGTTCAAGATGCTTCAGCGTTTCGTAGCTTAGTGTTGCCAAACTTTTACACGATTTAGCCTCCGCCTGTGAGGCTTTAAGAATTGAAAGAACCTCGAAGTTGCTCAACAGAGCGGCGATTGGCTTAACCACACTCATGTTAAATTGGTATGGTAGCGTGCCACAAAAGGAACTCTCAATTCATCCAAAATATTCGCCTCCTTCGAACACAGTGACAACTTCATCGGACCGAAACTGCGCTGTACCCCCTCCCAAGCTAGTGTTTACACTGTTCGTCTCACAGCCGTATCACAACAAACACTAGAACCAAAATTCAAACTCTTTCACTGAATCTACTTCATAGGGCAAATTCTACGGGATGTATCTCCAGCTCAAATTACCTACTCCCTGATATTCGTGTCCATGTACATTCCAACAAGCACATACGAACGTACATGCACTGTTGAGCAGCGCACGTGTGGTACTATTGTTGTTGTCGTTGCCAGCCTGTGGCACCTTTTGGGGTTCCTAGAGGGCGCGAATGGTGTTAGTGCGTTCTTTCAGCCACACGTGCTCAGTTCAACCAACACCGTCAACCAGCGTGTTAGTAAGTTAATCTCGTCGACATTCACACGAATCAACGATGGGAAAACGTAATTACGAAGGCGACGGTGAGACCCCCAAGGTGAAGAAGGCCAAAAAGGTAAGACATTACATTTTGGACTAGAGGCTACAAATGTGTCTATCTGTTGGTACCTGCGTCGCAGAGAGAAATTGTCTTGCCAGATTTGTTGCTCAGCAAAAGAACCATTTGGATGATGACCCCGAGCGAATCGAGGAGTGGCATTACATCACTGATAATTAACACAAAACTCATGACAGTGGTATAATAGTGTGCAAAACTGTGTAACCCTACGGGGGCCTATCGGTTCTCCCATCAGCTCTCCTGGCTGATTAGACCTATGATGATCATTACGACATTACGTTAATGACAACGAAAATACCCTGATAGACTAACCGCGAACTGTTCAGTTGACTTACAAACAAATCATTCATGGCTTACTCCGCCCTTCACATTGAACCCGTGGAACAACAGAGTTTGTTATAAGCACAGTAGATCGTTTATCGTGGTGAAAGCATGGTTATTTTGCGTCGGCCACGAAATGGAACGCTTTCTCACCCACGGCAGTGTGTGCTGCGGGAGCCCGACATCACGCATAAACCAAAGATAAAAAAGGCTTCTTTATTTTCTTACTACACTCCACCGGCCGCGTTCTGTGCTGACATCTGTGCGTCGACAGTCACCCGTTGTTGACACTCACACAATTGTCGTCATGTGTTTGTTTGTACCATAACTTGTTGACAAATCATTCGTCGCTTTCAAGTCGATTTTGTTTATCAGTGCATCGCACAGCGTCATAGCATACGCATATCGATGAATCTTGTGCAAAAAAGGCCACACCAATTAACCGAGTTCCTCATTATTCGTCTAGATCGACCAGCGAAGGCTATTCATTCAAAGAGTATGTTCCCCTGTTTGTGCTTGTGTTTCTTATCGCCAACCGTAGTCGCTTGCGGAGGCCACTGACGCCGAGGAGACGATCGTCGATGCAGGCGGTGACCAGCTGACGTACGACGAGAAGCTCAACAACTGCAATGCCGTCGCGATGCCGATGGCCACCGAAAAAGACTGCAAGAAGGTATACAAGCTGCTGAAGAAGGCTTCGGAAAAAGAGAACGAACTTCGTGAGGCCCGCAAGAGCTCCAAGGCGAAAGTCAAGCCCGCGTTGACATGCGGCATTAAGGCTGTCCAGAGGGCTTTCCGCAAAGAGGAGAAGGGTCTGTGCATTCTCGCCGGCGACATATCGCCCGTTGACATCTACTGTCACCTTCCCATCGTTTGCGAACAGAGCCAAATTCCGTACATTTATGTGCCAAGCCGCTACGACATCGGCGGAGCGATGGGCCTGAAGAGGCAGTGCTCCGTTGTGCTGGTGCACGCGCACAAGGATTTGGCGAAATACTATAGCGCCGTTGAGGATCTCATGGAGAAACGTTTTAATGCTGTCGACTTTCAGTCGATTGCTGCAGCATAAGAGCGGCTGTATATTAATATCTCATGAAGCGTTAGCTATGGACAACGTTTGGAACGACAGGAATAGACCATAGGGGGATGTTAACTTTGAGCTTTTCATTATTTTTTTTTGGTCCACATTAGGGGGTTACAAAAATCATCCAAAAGACATGTACTACATTGAAATTGAGTATTGAAGGGCGGGCTTATATATATATATACACACACATCTATATTTTGTTTAAAAAAGATAAACAAACCGTTGTAAATAGATTGTGTGTGAATAAAATAAACAAATAGGTTATCAAATTTGAATGATACCATTCTAATTTGTTTATAATTTTTTTTTGCGAAAACGTCTAAATGAGGTTCAATCAAGGACGAAAAGAGAAATGTCCAATGTCGACATTGAGGCATGTTGAGTGAAAGCAATTGCCCGTGTATATATATACATAAAACCTGAGCTTTCATTCCAATAAAAAGACAAAGAGGTGACGCGTATGCCAGTCTCTCTGTTTTCATCTTAGCTCTGGTTTATCGATGACAATTATGACCTGTTTGCAAATTAGATTCTTTGTAACTAAGCTTTCGCCAATCAGTTGAGCTGGATTTTGCCCCCGGAAGCACACTGTACACCGTCGAAACACGTCCATTCGTGCTTATGGACAAGCTAGGTCAGTGTTATCATTTTGGACAGTTCTTATAGATCAACTAATAGTTCACGGTTACTGAGTTATTATTCTCGGTTGCTGGGTCGATGCCTGCTCACGAAACTGAAAACGATCCGGGGAGATATCTGTTCGATTTGTTTTTGCAATAGATAGTGTGGTATTATGTTGAGGATCAACAGTCACGCTTCACGAGGGTGAAGTTGCAACTTTCCTTCTTTTCAAGGTGTATTTTCTTATGAAATTTTAACGTCCACGTGTACATGAGACGGGTACGTTAGTCATTTGAACTCTACTACAGTTCAAGTAGAACTATATATATATATATATTATAATGTGCTAGTGAAACAACCCGTTCGTTCGTTTTTCAACCAGACACTTTTAGGCGGCTCCGGGGCTCATTTTACAAGAACAACAATTGCGTTATGTTGTCTGACCAGATTGAGGAATACACCGGACATTTGGGGGACCATATGCACCGGCATCTTCATCCATCGAATGAAGTGCCAATAAGTAGCCAAGTTAATCTTGGGATATACAGCTTAAATACAAACGTCGCCCACACCAATCAACAACGCGTTGTGATTTCGCATACATACAACGTTTATTGTGAAACGATGACGTATTAAAGGTCCCAAATTGGCACCTCTCGACGACACCAACTCGTATTAGTCGCAACCACCCTGTACAGTTAATACTAGCTTTATTCTTTGTCGGTTGATTATTGATTACGCGACCTGTACAGTTATTTCAATGCGAATATTTCCCCACTAACACAGTACACCTGTGTTTTTTTTTCACCTCCCGACTAATAATTGTTTTTCGAGCTGACCCCTCAGCTGTTCCTGCCCTATCTGACAGTCCCCAGCTCTTAACCTTTTTTAGGTATTACTATGAGGACCTGTCTGGGCCACCTTTTCCACCCGCCTGCTCCATGGTGGGCCATGCCACCACCCTTCTCCCCCTCTTCGTCGGAATCGTCTGCTACACTATTATTATTATTCTCTGTCTCTCGCCTCGTCCTAAGTTGTTCTCCGTCGGCTGAATCGAACGCTCCGTCCATCAGATCAGCCGACTGGGCAGACCAATGATACGCGGTATTGCTGAACGTGGTGGCCGAGAGGCCTGCGACCGTGTCCCGGCAGAGGCAGCTGTCAACGAGTGCGTAATGATGTAATGTGCGGCCACCGTGTTCACCGTAAGGCCCCTCCCTATGCGACATAGGGACACATCGGAAATATCTGTGTCTGATGCATCTCATGATTACTATCTGACAGCCTCGCTGGCTCGAAAACGACTCTGCTGGTTGACATTTCCTTCTTCTTGCAAGAACAAGAAGAACAGCAACAACAAGTTGTAACTGTTCGGTAAACATTTTGTTGTGCTTATTTGCACGTCAAATACGCTCTTCGCTGACTCCGTTAGCAGATTGTCGATTCGCCCCGTCTGCCACAGTCGTGACCACTGACAATGGCTGCAAACGTCGAAGATCAACAGGAGTGCCTGTCAAACCGGAGCGCAATGTTGGCCGTCACAGTGATCTTTGGCCTGTCTTGTCTCGGTCTGTTCACCGTGTACTTGAGTTTCCCGGAAATGCGTCCCGAGGAGAAACCTTTCGTGAAGCTGCCGACGAGCCTTGAAGACGCAAAAAACCTCGGCCGGGTGCTGTCTCACTACACGGACGATCATTTCGCCACGGTGTTGTTGGCCTTCTTCTGCACGTATATCTTTCTGCAGTCGTTCGCCATCCCGGGATCGATATTCCTCTCGTTTCTATCCGGTTTTCTGTTTCCATTCCTATTGGCCATTTTTCTTGTGTGTCTCTGTTCGGCGATTGGCGCCTCTCTGTGCTACCTGATATCGTACAGCGTTGGACGTCGGCTCGTCTTGCATTGGATCCCTGACAGGGTCGCCAAATGGAAACTGCAGGTACGATAATAACGCGACTGCGAATGTAATCCTGTCTTAGGCAACAAGATAATTATTATCCTCAATAATTCTAATATATATATACCTGAAATGTACGTAAATGCATATATATATATATACCTAAAATGTGACACACCTTTCACCAATATGTATCACACTGTGGTTCTGAGCGGACTAGCAGTTTACAATTGTGTTTTCTCTATTCTCAATCTCTCTCTCTTTCAATCTGTGTTTCCGCGACGTTTCATTCTCGCCTATAGGTGGCTAAGCAAAAGGGCAACATGGTGTACTACATCATATTCCTGCGGATCACGCCCTTCCTGCCTAATTGGTTCATTAACATCACCTCTCCAATCGTCGATGTACAGATCGTCCCGTTCTTCATTGGCACCTTCATTGGCGTCGCACCACCGTCGATTCTAGCGATTCGAGCCGGAATCTCGTTACAGCAGCTCGCCTCAGCGAATGTGCTACTCACCTGGGAGAACATGCTCCTGTTGACAGGCTTTGCCGCCCTCTCATTGGTGCCGGTCCTGCTCAAAGGCAAATTCAAGAGCAAATTCGAGTAGATGCCAAGCTCGAAGCAGTAATAATGATAATAACGATGACATCTTTGTTCGAGTGGAGCTTCTTCCAGAACGACAACAACTGACGAATCGAGAGGACGAGCAAGCGAGAGACAGACAGAGAGATCAATGGAATTGTGTCCGGCTCGATCTTTCTCGAGAAATCACAATACAACCAAAATGACGTGTGATTTTCTAGGTATATAGTTCTATCCATTGATGATAAGACAACCGGTCACCTCCGAAAGCTATTGCTGAGATGTGTGCCGAACCTAGTTGTCATGTGTATACTAATTTTAACGATCAGTGGTGGACTATGGTGCTTAGTCTATGGGTTGGGAACGGGTTAACGCGAGCGAGTATGAGTAGGTGCGCTTGAACGTTTATGTGCGTGTGTATGTGTGAGAGTTTCAGTGGAGATCAAGAACAATATGACACGAGAACAATGCGAGTATAGTTGGCATTATTATTATTGTTATGAGATGAGTGCATGAAGTGTGTTCGTGAGGAATGAGAAAATGTGCGGTACACAATGGACTGCTGTTTGTATTTAGCCCATAAACAGAGTTATTCCTAGCTATTATGCTATACGGATAATAAGCTGCTTGCCGGCAAAGGGGGAGAATATCCCAGTGCCGCGTGTGTCATCTCTTCGGGTCTAAATATGGTCAGTCTCAATTTTCGATGGAAAAGACACCTAAGGGTAGCTCCCGCAGTCAAGGAGATAAGGGGAGGGGTCAACAAACTCATGTTGTTATTAGAATTCAATAGTAAGCAGAGTAATTCAGTGGAATATCGTTTCGATAAAAAGAAAGACATTCGTTGGAAAGAAAAAATCGGAATTTAGACACAAAAGTGTTTCGTTTATTATTAGATTAAATATATATATATATATAATGCAGGGTGTGTAAAAATATCAGGTTGACAATATTTTATAGCGCTGACACTTAGGTAGATTTGTGTCGAGTTCACTAAAGCATAGCGACATTTATGCACGATGGATGACTAACTTAAGTAGCATCGTAATTAAATTCTAGCAAACAATTATCGATGGGTTTCCATCTGAGGTCATTTCATACGCTGTCATGTGTCACCATATAACATACGAATATCGTACGAAGTACACTTGGGCAGAACGACAGATTGGTAAATGCAGTTTACACACCCTGTATCTGTTGTAACTGAAGGTACGAGAATCGTACATGTTCGTGATTCCAAAGCCAGATTAGAGAAACCGGGGAAACTACTATGGTGCAAAGTGGAACACAATATTATTACTGCTGCTATTGTTTGATATCACGACATCTGGAAATCTTCATCCAGTCATACAGCTATGCAGAAAGTTCGATTAGAACAAAGATATGATCAATTGAAGGTATATTCATTAAGAACGTCCCTTTTCGATGATGACAGTTGTTAGGTGAAAATGTGATATGTTTCTGCTAGTAGAAGAAGATAATGAAACAAATCTTATTTCCAAATAATAAATTAATACAGCACCGTGTGCCGTCAATATTTTTACTGTGCCGCTTTGTTTACTTCGAATGTCTCCGAATGACCAATATGGCCGTGACTCTACATAAGCAATATTTCGACAAAAGGCCATTCTGTTTATCAGCTATACAATTACTACCATTTATCTGCATCAATGCAAGTGAGCTTTCCAATCGTCTGTACGACAGAACACCACCACCATATGGACCGTATAAAAGCATAAACAACGACAGCCAATATATGAACGTTTGAGAACATAGCGGCTAGAAAAACGAGCCAAATGTTGGCAAGGTATTTAAACCGATCACCTAGTAGATTGGTGGTAGGCCTATTTAGTTTAACAAAGTGTCTGTGGAATAAACTCTTCTTCACTTACGGGGTATAGTACATTCCGGAGATACGGTGAACGTATCACCACTGTTGGTGAATCAGAATAAGTGATTCTTAACCAATTTAACATTTGACTGTATTTACAACGGACAGATTACAACAAGGTTGTAATGAGTTGATGATCAAAACGAATGGGTAGATCGATAGCGTAGTAGTCGAAAGTGCTCTACGAAGGCGATGTGATGCATAAATGCGTGATTAAATAAAGAAGTGGCAATGGCCTAATGCAGAGTATCCATCAATTTTCATAAAACAAAACAAAGTGAACTCTCTATCAAAATATCACTTAGAGGGGCCACGTGATTTCAATATAGGAGCACATTACTTGTAATTTCTAAACGGTGGAGAAGGTTGAGCTAGACTAGGTCAAAATTTAGTTTCTTTTAGGTTTTTTTGCTATTCGCATCGCTAAAGCTTAGCTTCTACATAAACAAACAGCAGGTTTGAAGTGAGACAAATCACACACTGTGTAACAATAACAATAGTACTGGTGTTTGAATTCTAGGTACCGTCCAATGGCCAAACTTGGGACAGTGATCGCATTTTCTGTCATTTTGAGCTGCGCTCAATTCGTTGATGTCGACCACGCCAACCCTGACAGTCTCAACTGTCCGCTTTTCTGCTTCAACCCGTAGCGTACTAGCGGGAAATAACAAGAACCGATGATTTAGCAAAAAGGCTGCAATTGTGCTTCCGGCTACGCCGTTCCTTCGAACATTTTGCTGGCATTGCCAACTCCGAATCGAATTGTCGCATGATGGTATGTTTTGATGCGGCCAGCCCATTCATAGATGTGACGGTGCACAGGGCGCACTATTAGATCCGCGCTGAGTGTTCCTTTTTTTACTGAAATTCGCGAGGGTCTCAGGTAAGCCCACCTTAACCCAGGGTAACCTAGTGCATGCACTTCGGACAAATGACTTGTATGAGATAATGCTGCTCACTTGAGGTCGGCAAATGGCCCTCACTACTTTGCAATTTGACAGTCTTATGAGGCAGCTGTTGGGGTATATTTCTACTCTTGTGGGTGCGGCATCTTGACAGTCAAATGTTATAAAAGGTGCCCTATACCTGCTGGCATCGTTGACATTTTTCCCACCTCTGAGCCGAAAGGGAGATATATTGAGGGAGATCGATAGCGGCGGACCATCCCGTTGCCTGTGAATGTCTAAATGCGTTCAAATATTGTGTCAAGCAGCCTCGAGCATGTGTGAGGCCTTCGACAGCGCATATCATAAGATCAAATAATATCTGTGAGAGCATTTGCGTAGCGAAATAAAACGGAATAATCGTTGTAATTCGATTGGAGTATTATCATTTGCACAACAAGTCAGGATGCCTTTAATAGGAAAGGGTCAGGTTAGCCTATATTAGACAATGTTTATATAGACAAAATATGGGGATAATGTTAATATAGTTTGTCAAATAATCTCGATTGGAATCTTGAACCATATTGATGGTTGAGTGCTTGTTGAACGCGTTGTTCGATACAGAAGGAATTTATGCAATGAATCCATAATATATATCTATATATATATATATATATATATATATATATATATATATATATATATACGTAGATTAGATGAATTCATATGTAAAATACTAATCAAATAGACTATTTTGTTATCAATACACATTCAAGTATTTATTATAACATGTTATTACACATGTTACACCTATGCTACGTCCCTTCAATGACACATAAAACACTATATACCAAATATTACTCATTTACGATAATCTCGGACATTCTCGAATACCATGTGGCTTTCTAGCTTTCACATGACAGTATTCCAAAGGATATGACGATAAGACTGTTATTCATGCGTGATAATTTATAACATTTAACTCACTGCGGCCGTCATACTGAAGACCAACACTGAACACTGAAGAGCTTCCGTCCCATTAATTTATTATCGACTTGCACGAACTCGAACTAACACCTCCAGGGTCACTGTTACAGCAATTTTGATCAGGGTAGTATTATCACTACTTTGCTAGAATAGACGCCAGCCTATTATTTACATGGATATGTACAACTGATACCGTAGTAAATTGTAGTTGCTTTAGGTTCGAGTGAAAAAGTTTGATTGTGCACATTATATTGCAAAAATATATACAGGTTGATGTGCACTCAACTCCATACCCCCCAAAAATTCTGTCATAATACATAGTGGCAAAGTGTCGGCGAACATTTTGAGTTGTGCAAATTCTGTCTCGTTCAATTAGTTAAATTGCCTGGATCCTATTACCCTATTTAGTTTATCACACAGGTCCCATTGAATTTGGTGTCGAACTAACGGCAATATTCACCATACTCGCTATCTGTATCGATGTGTGACCTACGCTTCAGCAGGAGTTTTCGGTAACTACAGTAAAAATAGCATGAACTGAGTTTGAATTGTGTGGCCTCGTTCAATGTCGCCTCCGACATCATCAGTCTGATTGCTGATTCTGCGCTGACTCAGTTTCTTCGTACCAAATCCATTGTACACTAGACGCAAAATAGCACGCTTGCGAAACACGTCTTTCAAAAAGATTCTATCATCCTATAGCGAGCAGGATATTCGTCCTTTTTTGGATCGAATGAAATAGTTGTTCGACAGGTTCGAAGATGCAACTTTCGTTTTCAAGAGAGAAAACAATTTTCGCATCCCGCTTACATCTGAAAGTGAATCTTCTATTCGATAGCAATGTTCGATTGGGCCATTTTTCCTTGTACCGGCTACTTGTTGCATGCAAAACTAGGGTACGCTCACTTCATTATGTACACGAATTACAGACGCGGCATTAAAAAAACTGGCTGCTTATCGACAATGTTATGAACTGTGATCTAACTCTACCTTTCATAAAGCAGTGCCTTCCGATTATATATATATATATATATATATATATATATATATATATATATTTGCTCATTGAGTCGTTGCTCAGATTGACAAACAACACTGAATTTGTCATATCGATGATGGGGGGAGACCTTTTCGCCCCCAGCTGTTCACATGCTGTTCAGTATTAGGGAGCGCGGACAACACAATGTGAATGCGAGCCAGTACCGCTGCCGATGCAAATATTCGACGTCCGATAATTGCGACGAGGGTTATCATAGCTATGGGTATGGCTATCTTTGGTCCTCGGGGTGGAAGACGTCGGCAAAGTGAAGTTACCGACGTATGACGCGCTGTTGTCTCCACTTCTGCCGTAGTTAACGACACTTTCGGTGGGCGGCCGGTCACAATGTCAGGGATTTTGGCTAGGACATACTGATGGTTCAACAGACACCTGGCGAGACAGGAAAGACAAAACACAAATGCGAATTAATTCGTTGGGAAATGACAAGCGAAACAAAGGAATCGAGAGAGAGAGATTCTCCTAGAACGCTCCCTCTTCCGATGCAGCGATATTTCGATTTAAAAATAATTTAGTAATTTAATAATTTAGTAATTACGCGATCACCTCATCTGTCTGACAGGCAGACCGCTCTTTCGGCATCTTTAACATATCACTCCTATGGGGCGCCCTTTATTTTTGCATTTTTTTGTATACTATTTATATATGAGTGTGAAGTATCAATGAATGATCGCATTTTATATGGTCATTACCTCGACTAATAGCTAGTAGCTTTGAGAGAAAACATGTCAAATTAGAAGATAATACAAAGTGCTATCGACAAGTCACGGTTTATCAGGCACTTCGATAGCTAATATACAGCTAGACCCTGGGACCAGCCACGCTCATAATTCTGTTTCGCATTGTCTGCATTAAAAAGGATTCGCCGTGGATTAGATGCACTGCGTCCCGTAATGGAACACTCCTATAATGGAACGAATGTCTACTGTATGCGATTTCGAACTAAACGCACCCTAAACTTCCAACGAATTTATAACACGTCGATCGGCGACAAGAGCGACGTTGACCATATAAATCAACAGGGGTCTACCCAAAATCGTCGGCGATTTTTTCTCCAAATAAACAAACAACTATACGGCCAGTCATTCGATGGTCTAACAATCCTAGCTTAATTCGTACCAGTAATTCTATCTGATTATCGATTAATCTATTCTGAATCGAGCGACTCAGCGACACATGTCTGCAGTATCTCGCTCCCAGATCGTTTGGTCGTTACCTCTGGAAAGCTGTTGAAGAAACTGATGAAATTCCCAATACCGTAACCATCGCAGACACACCCCTTAGCTGCTGAATTCGAGCACACGGAGAATCCAAGGAGAAGCAGCAGGGTAAGGCAAGTCATGGTCAACTTGACGTGCAAAACAGGCGTTTCAGGGAACCTGCACTTGAAAATGAATAAGCAAACCTTTGTAGAAGCGTTCTAACACACACACACACAATGTCAGATTGGATCGGCAATCGAGTTGTTGATCCCATGTTGCGGCTTCGTGTGACAGCTGTAGTTTTTACAGTCATGATAACTAAGTTGATGATAATATCTATGCGAATCATAGACGTCTCAACATGCTCTCCATTTGGAGTGAGTAGATCAAAGATATGTTGCAACTCTTAACCTCAGATTCACGTCAAAGTCTTGATGGCACATGAATTATTCGAGAAAGTAGATCTCAATTGGTTTTGCAATCGGTACCAGCTTGGTTTCGCCTATCGGAAATCAGAATTCGAATGGGGCGTTCGTAGTGTTATTTATGAAGGGATAATTTGTGCAACGAGAACTGACCAGTCTTCAAGATAGATCAGGCTGAAGTTCCAGATACCGCGCCAGAGCAGCACTGTAGAACACGTCTGCAGGAAGGACCAGAACGATTCGACACCGAAACGGGCCCACCAGCTGACTCGATGCTCGAGTTTACTGGAAGGAGGACAGAATAACACAAGTGAGAAATACCTCTCGATTTCGTCTCTGCAGCAGATGACTGTACGCTGTTCGATGGTTGTTCGATAGGCAACGAAGTCACTGCTACATTTGCTAGATTAAAGTTCAACAATTCGAGGTGTACGTACAGGCATAGCTTGTCCATGGGTATTTGAAACATCAACAGGATGATGGCGGAAGCCCAACCTGCGATACAGGAAATGGCGTTTGATTTGAAATGGGTCGGATCGTCTTCGAAGACCATGTACAGGTCCTGCGGGATCCAGAGGGCTCGCCAGAGCCCGACAACGCCCACCGTTGGCACGACAACGCTGAACACCGAGTCCAACAGTAGGCCGAAAACGTTCTGCAATTTGACGAGCACAGTTATTCGCTGCGGGGACACAGTATTCGATGAGCTATCGTCGGCATTATCGTAGCTATCAGATATCGACATTGAGACGGTTGTCTCTTTGGGCTGGCCTACCTTTGCGCCAAATCTGGTGGGGAAGTCGTAGAGGGTGCCTCCGAGCCGAAGGACATCGTCGTTCAGTGTCAGAAACGGGGGTGAAGCAGCCGCTGTTTTAAGGCCCCCCATCGCCATGAGCATGCCGAGACCGAGCACGAAGGTGTACGTGCACGAGGAGAGGTCTGTTCCTAACTCAAGGTCCATCGCTGTCCAAACTCCCCGCCAGGACATAACCGATGCGAACGACGTTGACACTAAGTAGAACTTCGCAGCAAGCGGAATGGCTACGACACAGCAAATTTATGAAAATGTTTAGTTCGCCGTTACCTCGATGGAGTATGAAGTGCCCGCCGGTAGCACGCATTAACGAAATACATTCTGCCAACAGTTTCCTAGTGAAATCTCAACACGGGAAAATGCAATAACGTCAAGTGTATTGTTTTAAGGAGTCTCATGAAAGAAAAGCTGTCGAGTATTAGTACACGAAATGCATGCTCCGTGTTTTTGCGTGTGTATATGCTTCATGCCACCATATGTAACTCACCATTTCCGCGCTTACTGACGGCGTGCCTCTTCAGCCAGAATTGTCCCGTGCCGGCCAATATCAATATGGCGAAGCCGATCAGTGTGCACAGTCCTGCACTGTGGAAGTTCTTACCAGTGGCGTCAGCTAGCTCCCAGAGGTAGGCCCAGTGCGAGATCACTAGCGGAGATGCGATGAACTGGCAAAACAGAACGTCCATAACGGCCACGAGCGGCGAGATCTAGTGTTTGTTAAAGGCGACAACACACGGAATCCGATATAAAATCCACTTATATCACGGTATAGCGTTTTTTTTCTCTGAATGTACTAAAGTTAAGCTAGCTTACAGCAGCTAGTCTCTCGTGGGTACACAGTTACAGGCCAAACGGTCTATTGGATTTACGCTGATTTGAGGGCGGATTTGTAATCGTGCTGCGCGTTTTGACCCTGATATATTGGGGAACTAACTTGAACGTTACGATTGCTCAGAGACATTCGCATACATATCTTGATGTAGTTGCCTATGGAAGAACCTTGGAGATGGACAACAGCTGCAGCGAGTTTTAGGTGTAGGGCAATACAGGAGCATAGCTAAAACTCGTACAGTTAATTGAGTAGAAACTGCTATCAAAGAACCATGTAGCAGAGGGTGTAACAATGACTCAACCGGACAGAATTAAAAACACTTGAAAATCTAATAAATCTAATGAACATCTAATAAAATATACATGACTTTTGTTCATCCATCTACTTTTCCAAATGGGCTCAATTTTCAGATTGCAGCTCCCATACATTATCGTGCCCTAATATATAACAGGCTGCCCCAGCTCCTCGTCAAACATGTTGGATCCGAGGGGACGGATGGATGTCAGTGTTTTCGAGATGACACCGGGGTCCGCGGACTCGCCGAGTAGTCACCTCTTTCATCTGAACTCGAGACTAATTGGATCTTACAAGGTGCCCGAACTTATAAAGCACCAACATATACACTTTGTATTTAGTTGTTGCTAGCAAACCAGACGATTTGTACAAGCCCTGTTCCAGACCCTGTAGAGTGTTTGCGTCTAGGCGTGAGCCAGTCGCAGAATCACTTTGAATGCGATCATTTGAGTGGGATCCTCTCAGAAGTCCAAATGTAAGGCTGTCATTGGACTCACCGCCTAGTCCAATTCCTTTCGGCTGCTCCACTAAACGACGTCGTCGCTCACACACTATACTTGATTTATGTGAATGGAAAAGTTACCAATTTTTACATACAGTCGCAGTTGTTGAACTGGCGAAACATCGGCGTTTTATTTGCCGGACGCATTTTGGCTATGTCTTTTACTGCTTAAAAGATCAGCGCCTCGCTCCGAATCGACACAATAGCACTACTTTCGGATAGCTTCCTCTAGATTTATTTGAAAATGTCATAGCACGTGGTGTCACGCGACGCTCGAGGATAATCAAGCCACCCGTTAACCACGCAACGATGATTATACTAATAACATTCGAGGCACTTCGACAAATCGCACGTCCAAACAACGGCGCACTGAGTTACGCCGGGCAATCTTGGGAGGCAGTGACTGTCTTGAACAAACCTTGTCAGCTCTCGGCGTCTATCGCTGTAGTATCTAAACTCAGGTAGACTCTGTTTATTATTCTTGACGTAGAGGCGACACACCCTTTTGTGTTTAAACAGCTTTTGTAGCTGGCGAGAACATCCAGAGACTCCGACAGCGCTATAGAGAATTAAGGGTGGAGAACTAATATACTGCTATGTGCAGACAGCCGGTTCCTCGTCGTTAGTTAAAGCGGTGCTCGTTATTCCAACGACTGGCAGATATATTTATAACGCCCTGTAACTTAATGGCGATGACAATTTTACTTCAATATATAAAAATATAATACCTTGTGGATAGGTTTATAGTCTATACAGAGGTTAATACAAAGAAGCACAAGTAGTAATTATCGCACTTCGCCGAGTGTGAGTGATGACTTTTGCTGTTGGTAACGGCTGAATAAGTGCGAGCAAATAAAAACAGACAGTTTCTAACTGAACTTTCACAATGCTTCATAGAAGATGAGAAGAGGTTTCATTATGCAATTCTCGGTCGTCAATCTATCAAATCTCAAGATCTTCGACGATGAAGCTAAATTGTTGAGTGAAACATAATTGACACTGTCGAAACTGAATCTGACATTGTTATTATCGTTCATTGTTGGGTTCAGCCGTCATCTCTGCCACGTACCTTCCTATCATACTGTATTATTGGAGGCGGCGGCGGCGGTGGCTCCTTAGGGTCTCCGTTAATTGACGGGCAGATCTTACTGACCATTGCGTCCTCCCGGTGGCTAGCGGACGCCTGCACAGACGTAATCAGGTCGGACGTACTTTGCGAGCTGTCGGCCGTTCTCAAACTAGGACTGGGCAGCAATCGCCGATCATCGTCGCCATGCAAAGACCAGCTACTTTCAGCTCCTGAAAAACGTTTTCCAGTGTAGAAAGTGGAATAATGATGTCAATATCAACATTCACACCGCATTGTAAGTGACGAGCAGCTACAAACGATGGTTAACTAAAGTGTCACTATCATTATCGCCGACTTGATTTTGTGATTGCTCTGCGGGAGAGCGACTTTATAAGAGTCTTTATTGCATGATCTGACTTGCTTCTATTCCGAACAAGGGGTCATCACAGAAATGAGGGTGACCTTTGTATTGAGGAATTGAATTTGTTTCGAGGGCAATACTACTTTTCATTCGTGCTAGTGTACAGCGATAGCGATCTTTCGTTCGTTATCGGCGTTCTAACCAGCTCAGTACGAAATAGGGGGATTGGTTTAGGTTTCATTATTTTTCTTCACTTACAGGTTGATCCGGCTATGTGATGTTCACACAAAAATACAACTATAAGACAACAATGGCTAGGTAGTACACAATTAAACAGCATTGATCAGCTCGTCCAGAAGTCCTCTGTTCAATCAAAGCCCTCTGGGGTGTCCTCGGCCAGAAGTGAGGTCCATGCTGAGATTCGAGGAGCACCGGTGCTCATCGGTGCCCTTTCCCAGATATCCTTCCTCAACCTTGATTCACTGAGCTGAACAACCTTCACCCATTGCACATCTCGTAAATTGCTCCCATCCAGTGTATCGGTTTCCATCGGAACTGCATCCCACTTTAACAGACGAGGTGGCGAAGGTAACCACCCAGGTTACGTTGGCGCCGCCTGCCGAATGACATCACTCGCCGTTTACAACTATGGGTCCACCGCTCTGATTGGCTCCTTGGTGGTCAATACTAGCGCTGACGTTTCTGTTACCACAGATGGGGGACAATATGACCATATGATTCAATAGACATCGTGCTATTTGCGACGCCATATCTCTTCTGGCGTGGCGTGGACTGTTCGGCTTTTCTCCACATGAAATTATCCGTTTTCGTCTATTATGAACGTTATATCTCTCTCTCTATATATATATATATACATATATATATATTCAATTGTCATTGACTCAGTGACCATTCGGAGATCTCGACGTGTGAACTATGGATGCAACTTTAGTTGGATCCCAACGGCGGAAACATGACAAATTGATAACGTTTTCAACTATCAGACCGCTCACCTAAAAAAACAGCGCTACCACATCCGTGACCATGTCGTGTCTCAACCCAAGACATCACTAGCATTTACGTACTATTGTTTTCTAAAAGCCCCGAGTCCATCCGTTTTTATGTTTACCCAAAACTGTATCGGGACAACCATGTCACGCGGATGACGTCTTCGAACACTCTTGGCATAGTCATAGTGCCTGTTACCAAGTCTTGAGAATTTGTGCTTCAAAGCTACGAGACGAAAATGCGTGAGGCGTAAGGCTGACATTCGCGTTTTTTTTCGAATATAATAGGTTCTCTAATCGTGAATCTGTAATTGTTGTTGTTGTTATTATTATCATTATGATTTTTATTATTATGTCAGCTCTAAGCGGGAGAGCATTGTCTGCTTCGCACCCGCTTGCTGTACCGACGCTCAGTATGGCCCGTTTTCAGGGGAGCCGCCTGCTCCCCCTGTCTATTCGCCATCAATTCTGGTCGTTGTAATGCAACACGCAAGTTTATCTGTCATCTGCAAATGCACGGTTCGGGCTGGCGCATAAGTCTTCCTGTGGGTACGGATGTGGGTGCACCTTGAATAGCTCCATTCAATTGAGAATAGCGAGAATAAAAAATCAGATAGACACGTCACAATGAAGTTGGACGCATGACGAAGTCAAACGCGCTGCACAGACTGTTCGCACACGAAGTTCATCACAAAGCAACCGCCAGCAACCGCCACTCTATTCCTTCGGTACAGAGTGGTGGGTATTTGCGATTCCGCTGGATGCTAGTTAGGGATGTGCAGTATTTCTCATAGTTGAATGTTGGCTGAGAGTCAGCTTGGAAAAAGTACGGTAGCATTTCTCCTCGGGCGCTAATAATGTTCAAAAGCATAGAGAATGGTCTCTTACAGAGTCTTAACGGCTGAAAGCGTACAGATCATCGAGATAGACTGCTAGGTTCGAATCGTAGAATTTTCCAAAGAGAGCTAGTTCAAGTCAAGACGTGTATTGAAATCATACTCGGGAACCAGCAGACTAGCCCTTCAAGACAATTTTTTTCACTCGTACACAATTTTTCTACGGGGTACCTGTTTCTCAGCCTCTTCACTTACCACGCGCGCCATAGGTGTGCTTATTCTAAAACCTTGGGACGCCAGCTCCAATATCATTGACCCACTAGAGCAAAAGTGCACGCATTTGCTCGCCCTCCGGTTAATCCATAACGGAAGAGTTCTTACTGCTGCACGAAAAGAATCCTCCCCCCTGGGAGCGAATCCTGAAAACTGCGCAATGGGCGCCACCGGTAGCGCTGTGATACGCGTAACGGATCGCAGCTACATAAGCGTATATATATATATATATATATATATATATATGTGTGTGTGTATATGGGTAGGTGCTGGAAAGGGCCTCTAGTCTCTTCTTCACCGCGAGCGCACGGCGCTACTGCCCTTGACTAAGCGATAAACCTAAAACGGAATCGCAGTCTTGAGTGATATCTTCACGATAGCGAGACAAAAATATAAACACGCTCAACACGTTACCGGCTGACGTGACGCCACTTTCTTACAAAGAGGACATGTTGGAACGTGACATTGATCACCGAGATTCGCAGCTTCATCCAAGGGCTTGTCCAAGGCTGTGAGTCATTTGTGAGGTGTATTTTTCGCAGTGTAACAGCGTCATTCAACTAGAACGTTCAATACAAACGGCGGTAACGAAATCTATGACGACAGATTGGTTCACTTTCTAACGTGAGCTGCTTTTCGTGAATGGGTCCTCTTTGTGTTTCCGGCCACTCTGGCAGCTAAGTAGACATGTTGGTGGTATCTCATTGCGCAACGGTTCTTCAATACAATAATATTCTAGTCATTAGACCAGTTGATTCTTTTCGATTTAAGTTAAGAAGCAGCAAAATGTGCTCTTAATTCTAGTCAGTAGGTTGCTATAAAGCGCGAACTAATTATTGCCACGAATTACTTTCATTGTACTCGGATAACCTCTAATTATTTTGTATCTTTTGTGTATGCTATAAAATTGTCGACTTCGCGTTCGAAGTTACGAACGTGATTATAAGTAGAGGTTGCGTTCATTACTTATGCAGTTGATTAGTCGACCGGCAATAACTTTGTTAGTCGATTACCTATGCAGATTGTCAGTCGACCGCTACGAAACCCTTAGCTTGTATGGCACAACATCGTAGAGAGTCAGAACTGGTATTCAGCAGAAATCAGTTTCTTTTTTGCAACAGTGGACGTGGTCGACGGAGAGATAGTAATGGATTTAAATTGCTCGGCAATATTATTATTAGTATTGTATTGTAAAGACAAAATGGGACATTTTGTTATGAATACTACTATTATATATCGTTACAATTGTGGATTGATGGTGAGAGTTTTTTTTGTGATTATACGATTATACCTATGATTATTTTAGTACGAGGCCTCCATAACACACATTTGAGATCAGATTTTCGATTTTTTGCAGTGATGTCGAGATCGGTTCCGGTCTGGACTGAGAGATAAGACGTTGTTGTTGTTACATTTCCGGAGGCGCAGGTAAGTTAGTTGTCATGTAATTCGTCTATTCGAAAGTTTCTTGAGTACTTCTTATCGATACTACCACCAGCTGCATATAATGCTTAATATATGCCACCAGCTGCATACATAAATTAAATTAAAGTCATATATGAAAATAACACCTAAACACCTATTACATATATACATATCAAAATAACACCTCAAGCCCGCGTCACTCGACTCTTTGTTTATCTGTTGTTTCGCCATCATTGCCTATGGATTTATTGTAGTTGGCAACCATTTCATTGAGCGGACTACGTAGCTGGCGGACTTCCATCGGCGCTCACAGCTTTAAAAATCATTGTAGGAAGCCTCCCCTTACTTCCCGATCCAGAATATTTGCCGGCTCTGAAGTAACTGAAGGATGTTTATAATTTCGCCGTTATTTTTTCTTGTCTACCAATAACGCACACGGCCAAGCAAAAAAAACACATCGAACACACTGTTGTGAGGATGTGTTTATAAAGCTAGTATTAAAGACATGTGATTATTACTCACACTTACTAGATACTATCCAGTTTTCAGAGTCGTTTTATGCCTGGAACCTACACGAGCAGCATACTCAACACAATTATGGATTGTATATATATATATATATATAGATGTATCCAACGGTGTAAGAGGTTAATTAGTCTCTTCAAGTGTTTGCAGCTATTGCTCTGTAGTCCGAGGTCCATGCGCCCTCATGCAGGCGCTGCCGCATTTCACACGTCAGGTAGGCCACGCCGAAGACACACAAGAAATCCAGAAGAACGATATATCTACACTTCTACAATACCGCTCCTAAAGGACCTAAGAGCAGTGGCCACTTCAATATGCCCCGCTCAATCGTTCGTTACTAGCACCACGAACTACGAGTTGCGATTTGCTGAACACAGCAACAATGAGCACAATGTGCTTTGACCGTCTCGCTTCGCCGCCCGAGTTTCCAACTTACGATAAAAAAGGACATTCGCGCAGGCTGACGCCAAAGCCACTTCGGTCCACGATGGATGCAACTGCCGAGCAGAGCTGGCGACGCTGCCCCAGCTGCTCCTCGAAGCGCTCTAGCAAAACGCACGAAGCCGTGAAATATTGACGAAAGGGCGGACGCCCTGCCAGCGGCAGCTATGGCCGCCGCTTCGCAGAACTACTGCGATCAACGACGTCGCGTTCGCGGCGTCTTCTCTCCTACCGCCGCGCGATTCTGTCCGCGTCCAGCGTCCAACGCATCCCTTTCAGCCTGAGCAGCGTCCGCCGCGGGCACACCGCGAACTTGGTCGCAAATAATCATTAGAGTTATTTTGTTAATGAGAGCAATAATAACTATCATATGATGACGGTGGTGATACTGAATCATAGTACTGATACGAAGTTACACGAGGAGCACAACTAGGACGAATAATGATGCTGGTTGTCGGTACAGATGTGGGCACGTGTACATAGATTCATATTGCGCTCGATTTGTCGTCGTCGTTGTCGTCATCATCATCGTCATAGTAGACACGGTCTTCGTGCGTGAACTGTTGTGAAACTCGAGCGTCCGTTGCTTCCGAAGGACGATTTTGCAATTTGGGTGAACAGCTGGCTGAAAACGCACTCGACGCTAATTTCAAGTGTAAATTGTAGTGTTGATTGATGCGGTCATCGCTCAATATCTGGGAGCCGATTAATTGTCAGGTCAAACTGCTATCAGACGGCGCTACGAAGCTTCGACACAGTCGATGTTTCGTTGTTGCTACTTTCTATACTAATGCTCGCGTATAGAAGACTAAATTATAGCCACCACCACCACAACAACAAGTATTACCGCTCATTGTGAAATTCGCAGTAGCTTTGAATCAGTTTTTCCCACTTCTGAGCCGCGTGACGTCCAGATTATCATTTGGATCGGCGCTGACGCCTGTAGAGAGCTTTTCCCGATAATAATAATAATAATAATAATAGGGGAAACTTTTCATATTCTTGCGAGTGTGATTTCGAGAACCCGCTCCGCTATGGCTAACGAGCGAACTTACTGTGATAGCATTCTATAATAATATGATGCCCGATGTCCTGATAACTAGACGCTTGATTTATCTGTCCGTGGCGAGTGCAGTTGCGCATTTACCACACTGCGGGGCAGAGAGGAAATTGCATTTCCAGTGACCAGGTGAAGGAGAATTAAGGTATCCTTACAAATACGTATCGCACGTTCTCATTAGAGGTCATAAGGGCAGTGTACTGTTTCGTCTAACAGTGTTCAATAGTTGAATAGATTGGCTGCACTTATTGCACTAGAGGAGAGATGTGGCAAAGATTACGCACACACAAATATGAGTGATTGTGCAATTTTATTTAATTTCTTAAGAAATCCGCTTGCATAATAGTTAAGCATTGCTCTAGTGTGCAAGAGCGTAGACGTGAAATGTTGGCTGTGGGTCAGCCCGGAAATTTATCTTTGTATTTAGTGTGTAAGAGCCGATCCTCCACCACCTGTTCCCTGCCAAGGCTAAATATCGAATGCAGCCAAAGTCTCGCAATAGCCGTGCACGTGATAACAATCAAAGAATTAATAACTAATTGCGCGGTGACGTCTATGCTTTTGTCTGCCGGCGGGAAGGAAGGACACCGTTTCACCGATGACGGCACGAGCATGCGTGGGCTGGAAGCGACCCCTCGGAACTATGAAAGCGAATCGCAATGTTCATCAGGTCTGCCAACAGCTGTGTTCATCCAAGCCGTCCAGTTTAGTGATTGAGCCCGTAATAATAGTATATAAGCAGCTCAAATTTTCTCTGATGCCTCAGAACTTGAAAGCTGTACACGCCAAGAGGGCATTCTAGGCAAGCATTCAGCAATTATATCGTTTCGTCAATCGAACCAGACATCGTATAGAAGAAGAAGCAACCTCGTACAAATTGTAGTTGAATCTGCGATCTACATCTTGTTCTTGGCATCGATGCTTATTTAATTGAATGCCGAGCGAACATTCGTAGATGGCCCTGTGCCGACGTGATTATTTCGTTCAATTATGATATTTTTTAGTTTACCCTACAGGTTCTGATACAGACACGATTCCCAGAACTGGACAAGGTGACACCCTGTCGGCTCCTTGTATCAATAACTAGACCGGCACCGGAAACATCTTAGATGGAAAGTTCAGATCCTGCGCTTGCCTCAAAGAGAAGTGTGGATTTTCCTCTCATTGATTGTCGCAGTAATGCCGTCACTGTACGGATAAGTATCGGGATGTGCCTTCTAAGGCGGACAGGGGTGCCTTTGGCCGCAAACGAAAATTCGCAGAATGAATTATTACGAAAAATATCAGACGAATCATCAGACTCGCGTCGAGGCGCGACACCGCTCGCAGCAACCACTCAGCAGGCTACGCCTACCGAGCTGTTGCTGTCAACGGTTTCGCGTGGCGCCAGTGTAACACATGTTTTCGATTAGAAGTGGAAACACCACACTCTCTCGCAAAAAAGTACCGTTCTGCCGTTTTAACTGCCGCTGATTCATCGGATGGGTAACCACAGCTCAGGGGAGTTACTGTTCATTAACGTGCAAGCAACTGTGACAACTGTTTTAATGAGTTTCATCGCAGAAGTGTCGGCTGTAAATCCCGGCCCGAATCGTTGCGACGGCACCGCGACACCGAGGCTGTCCACAACGTATCATCTGTCTATACGCAACAACAGCGACATTTTAGAGTAAGTGAATACTTACATGGCGTCACATGCTTTAATTGACTTGGAGGCAACTGAATCTATGATCGATATAGACTCTACACTTCCTACAGGTAGAAAGTGCCCCTCAATTGATATCATCACTTCGCCTATGTAGCAAATGACTGTTGATTATCTATACTACATCTTATGCCGAAATTTATTAGTACCGTTGGTAAACGAACGTATATAACCGGACGAGGTCCCTCCGCTTCGGCAACAAGTGGCGGCACTGCAAAATTTACAAGACGTAGATCGCTGCATCATCGGTTCGTTATGTGTGTTCCGTGAGTCACCGATAGAACCAACCTCCCGTGTTACGGAGGACGATTTTACATTCGCAGGCAAATAAGCAAAACCTTGTACCGGATGGACACGTATAGTACCCGTCACTTCAAATCGAGAACGACATCTTCCATATTCACACTACTCGTCAAAATCGCTAGCTCCCTCTATTGTCGAGTCGCACAAACGGACACACGAACAGTCGGACGCAGCAGGACATAATTAATGCAGAATAGCTATTTTCCAAAAACCAATCAAAACGAGCGTCTGATAAGCCGATGAGCATTGCGTTCCTCCTGCTGCGTGGATTTCTCACTTTGCAAACAGTTCTTTACACCTATCCTATTGCATCGGCGCTCGTTGCCTCGATGGCGCCTAGCGTGCACAGACCAATTTAAAATTCTCACTTCGTACTAGACTCTACATTTTGGCTATTCGAGTTAACATACCCACTATATATGCAAGCGACTGTTGACGAACAGGTAACACACACCGAGCGAATAAATAAATAATGGAGCACTGATCGTTGAGCGCCTTCGACTGTCGATTTTGACTCGGTTGCCAAGATCGTGGACCGAGGGAATAGAACCCGTAGGGGGTTATGCATATGGCAGAAAAAAAACGATGACCAACGATTACGGCGGCTCAGTGTTTGGCGCGGTCGGGGCCATACCGGATATCCTAGCGGCGCGACCTAACCTCATCGGTAAACTCTATATATAAGGTCGCCATGGACCACAATGGCTGGTAAGTGAGGTGAGTCGTAGCAACAACCCGGGATGCACGTGCACTGTCTTCTGGCATTCATACGTCGTGTATTTTGTGGTTTTGCTAGGATATTATATATATATATATATATATATATATATATATATATACATTCAATGAATGGAGCGATATGTATGCATACAAATATAATGCAGAAATAACGATTATTCAGTTTTGTTCGATTCTTCAGTCGAAAAGATGGGGACTGGGGTCATCTCATGTGTGTGAGTCTAATGCACCGTCTGTTACTCCGCCGACGAACCAATCGATTGTATAGCACGTTCTAGTGTGCAAACTATTCTACAAACTATTCTTAACTTAAAAGCACAACTAATATTCTTACTCCAAGATGGTTGTCAGCAGGATATGTCAGGGTATCTTAGAGTCCCTAATATTTATCTAAATATGAATCAGCAGAAAAAAATTGCAGGCAAGGTCACCTTCGTAACCGCCAAACTTTGCTTAGTTCCCCATTGCATTGCGTAATCCTCCGAGTACCCTGTCATTATATATATATATATTTTTTTTTTTTTTTTATATCATTCGATTCAGAACCTCATGATTAATGGCTCTGCTATAACGGGCACCTTTTTTCTTATAAACATACACATCCTTGTAACACAATCGGGGCCGATCTAGTAATCTACGTTCCCTACATTTGCTCACGATCAAGTCCGTAAGCGCCGGACAACATAGCAACGCACTTTGATGGCTGGCCGAAATTCCTGCCAAAAATGCTGCACAGACTAGTCGCTTGTTGTCCAGGCCAGTGACGCAGGGTCAGCCATGCGTAGCTACTTTGAAAGAGGTAGGCCCTTCCTTTAGTTCAAATTCGCAAGGGCATATATGAAGTGATGCAGCCATTGTACTTGTAAGATTATTCGTCAAGTTGGTCACATTGGCTAGCTTGTTCATTTGCCTCTAGATGTGCCGCGAATAGACGCATCTGCCATTGTTGTATTGAATACATTGATATGAGTAAACTAATGAGTACAAACGATACATCACATTGCCAGCCCTCTCGTCAACGACTCCGCGACAGCTCTTACTCACGTTCGGAATCAGGACACTTCGGACAGCTCCTTGTTGCTGCCGCTCGTTGTGCTCCTATTAGCGTAGTTACGGGAACTAAAGACCACAGTGCAATTCACATGAGGAGAGATGATGTCAGCCGGCCACCCGTTGTGTGGTCTGCTCTCGGACAGCGAATAATGTGCTCGTCTCGATGAACGGCTCCCTTTGACAACAACGGGAGTGGACGATATCCGACAACGACGACTACCGTCGGAACTGGCTCGCCGCTATCAACGTCTCCAATACTGTTAACATATATACTTGGGGTGCTGCACTCGGGCCACTCGAGGCTACCTCCTTGTCGTCGAACCGCGAGACAACGCTCTCTCGTGTATTGGCGGCACTAGTTGTGCCCGTCCGATAACGGTAGTACTGGTACTCGTATCTGTTGAGGGTACCTTCGACAGAGGGGATGCATTTCGACATGGCACCCGCTACCCGTCTATAGTTGTCCAGTTAGTCTGTCAATCTCGCCATCTCCACTCGCCGCTGCCGCAGGCTATGGAGATACCACCATTCGGTCGGGGCCACCGCGAAGCGCTTCGTAATAATGCGCTCTTCCTGCTTAACGTCACCGGGCGGTGGGGGTGATATGGGGGGCTTTCGAGATGTGAGGAGAGCGGTGTGTTTAGGATGGTTCCCACGGTAGAACACAGTGTCTATAGGCGAGAGAAAGAGAGAGAGAGACCCGTTTATTTAGTAGGATAAACACGGCCGGATTACGTGCTGTTCTGCCAGTCGATCCGAGGCGTTGCATTCGTATTGTAGATCAGAACTCATGGAAGGTGAGGTGGTGTCGTGGTTTGAACATGGAATAACCGCACAAAAAGCTGTCGATCCAGCTGTGGAACGCAACATCGAGCATGCGAAGTATTAGAAATGCACGCGGACTTCATGTTAGCAAAGAGACACACGCTTTGGTGCTGCGTAACTATTACAGCTTCGGCGTGTGTCTTGGTCGACGAATTGCGCATCCTGGGATTTGCGATTACAAACTGGTAGAAAAATACACACACATACTGACTTATCTTGGGGGGGGGGGCGACTCGTAATGCACATGCGTGACAGAACAGCCACCTCTTGCCACCTAGTGTGAGACTCATAAACTCACTAAAACACGTGAGTTTACCTACCCCCACTCCTAGTTGGTTTGGAACGACGCAAGCAATACTTCAAACCAACGCGTGTTGAAGCTCTAATCTTCCGTCATCCCTGCCCTTTGTGATCCGGGTACCAATTTGTGGCTCTCCCCCCGTGGTCAGCGCCGAAGCACGCACGTCGAACCTTTTCGAACTCCTCCTTGGCTCTCATGATGTCCCCAAACCAGCCGATGACCTCTTCCCACGAGTCGCAGGAAGTCATCATATGACTCACGATCTGCCCAATCGTCTTGCCTCTGATCGCAGTATGGCGCCTGCTCCTCGGTTCAGCCAGCGCTGTGCATTCGAGAGGGTGTGTTCGACGCTGTCGGTCCTGCCGCTGTTGCATTGAACGCATGAGTCCATGTGCGCTTTGCCGATCTTGACCATATAGGTCTGGAACTGGCCATGTCCGGTCAGTATCTGGGCTGTCCAGTAGGTCATCTCCCCACCCGGTCGGTCGTACCAATCTCGCAACACAGGGATAAGTTCCTTGGTCCATCGGCCTCTCCCGTTGTCGGGCTGTCTACTCCACTCATTCTGCCACTTTTGCAGTGTTGTCCTGCGAGCCTCCGTGCGATCTAGATCGCCTAAGTGAACACATCGCCAACGTACGGTCGAATACTTGATGACTTCCAATGGGAGGATTATAGTTATTCCCGTATGAACGTTTATATATATATATATATATATATATATATATATATATATATATATATATATATATATTAACGTATGAACGTTTGCGAGATTCTCGCCTGTCGAGACTGTCCAATTGACCCTAATGTAATTGGTTATTTAAATATACACATTTTACATATTCGGCAAATTCTACGTTTTTCACAACGGGTGCTAATTGACTTAATATGTCAAGTGTAAATGCGAGATGACCCGTGTCAACTTCAGGTGCCGGTTGACAGTCGTCCGATGAAGATTTAGACGTTACGTGTTCTGACCCGAATTGAGTCATTTATTCGAATATACGCATTTTACAGATTTGACAATTTCTCCCATTGTCACACAAGGTTTTGATCTTGCTCGGTCACTGATTCTGTATTCGTTAAATTCGATTTGTACTATTGCTCTCTGTCTCTATTTGACCGCCAATTATCACTGTGCTGGGCACAACCAATGGCTGGATCAATTGGATGAACAGGTTCTTTTGGACAACTAAAGCCTAGCGGTTTATTTTTTTCCCATTGGCCTGAATCTCCATAAAGTGGCGTTTATGTCAAATATTGAGTAATCTCTACAGTGTACTCCTGTAACCATTTTCGAAGTGATATTCTTAAAACCATGCCCTGTATTTGTAGTGCCGAATATGACTATTTTCAACTTCTCCCCTCGGGGATCTCTGATTTCGGTCTGAATCATTCCTCTGACACTTGCTCATATTTTCCGATATGACCTGGCATACATCAGAACGCCACACGTGCGGTCGGGACCGGCGGTGTGACGCATTAAGGCGGACCGCTTGAAATGCACATTTGCATTTCGAGAGGCCCATCCTGTGAAATATTGCAAATTGCGTGGACGTCAAATGTTGGCTGAGAGTCAACCTAAAAGAAGACCCACGATTCGTTAGTGGGGTCCACGACACTAACGACGGTCATCGATCGAATTAGTACGTCTAATTACACCAGTACATGCCATTCATAGAGAAATTAATAAAGAAGGCCCAAAATATATGGGTATATATATATATATATATATATATATTGCAATAATGTGTCGTTCACTGAATCGTGTCGTGATTCATCCCGAACGTAGACCGTTCATCCTGCCGATGTTTGATTGTCTAATTGGATATAGTGGTCCGCCACGTTGCTTAGGCACCGATGCATCTTCGAGGTGCCACAGGAGAGGCGCTATACGTCGCTATTTTTTTTTGCTAGAGGGTCTTCTTCCTTGATCTCTAGCTCTCGTCATTCACAGCGTGATCATTTATGTATCTAGCGGTACCTACATCCATTCATGCAAATCGAGTCATCCAGCGAGTGACCGCCATCATCCAGCGAATAACCAACCATGCGCCGTACGCGGCACGTGGCCATCGGTCGCTGACGAGTGCCATTTTGCGAAGCTGAATCAACGGGACCGTTAGACGAGTGTCACTCGATGGGGCCGAAACGCAGTTAACCTCATCGTACTGAGACCGTATCCGAGCGGACGCGGCTGATTTCCTTGTCTAAATGCAACAACCAGAGTGGGGATGTACGACCGTGGTATGCGAATATCACTGAGCCGATAGATGTCGCACAAGCATTAAATTAGGTTCTCGACTCTTTCAGGTTGTGCAGGAATAAATCGGTTATGATCGCAGTTGTTTGGATGACGATGACGCTGGTCTCTCTGGGTGTCCGATCGAGTGTCAAAGTGACAACTCCAACGTAACACCTAATAGAATCGGTCGGTTGGTGAGTTTTCTTAAGAAAAGTCGGCCCACGTTGCAGATAATAAGCGTAAGTACCTTGGGCAATGAAGATCACTATGAAGAGGTTGGTGAAAAAAGGTTTCAGGGAAACACCTATATTTCAACTAACCTTTCATCTTGATTTCCGGTTTTTTGGAGTACATACATCTTTTATGTGTTTCTGGAAAACCATCTGTTGAAGTGTATCCCTCTATTTTTGGCAGCTGAGCACTGTTCTGAACCGAAAGCCGCACATTTGCAATAGATAAGTATGCATTGGCATAAGGTGCATCGACGTATGTGACCTTCTCGACAATTGCATAATTGTACTTGAGCGACTATTGAGTCTAGCTCAAGTGATCATAAGTCATGAGAAAATTTAAAATAAAACCAAGCCGAACAAATCAACTCGAACTCAAACCATTTTCATTTGTGTAGGTGAACAAGAATTTCCTCTATCTGAATAACCCTCTATATATATATATATATATATATATATATATATGTAGAAGCCACTGTGTATTTAACTGTACAATCTACCAACCATTCCAGGTATCGTGCACCAGGGATGGTACCAATGAAATCAGCTGGCTATAGTCTTATGTGCGGCCGAAAAACATTAATTCTCTCAGTTCATAGGCTTCGAACAGGTGGCGCGCTCGTCGTGATGCTGCTGCGCACCACCGCGGTGGAGCAATCTCAATTTCCGCCGCAGTTAAAAGTTGTGAGCTTTAAAGTTCGGTTCGCCCATATTCACCAGTGATTGAATTTCTGAACAGTTAGTTCTAAGCGGGCAAATGCAGGCGTCCACGACGAGCCAGTGTCAATATGCATTTTTCCATTATGAATCAAATGAAATAGCGTTGTAAATCAATTGAAATATATAAAGACAGTCATCTTACCAGTAAACGGCTACATAATGAATCATCCCCGTCGGGCCGACGGACAGGGGCCGATCGAATCCCCGCACAACTTAATGCTGTATCGTTGGCTGGCACAGTGCTTCAGATGTTATCTCGGACTTTAATTATCCCTGAGTAGTGGCACAAACGACACCAGTCGGTTGTATGCGAGGTGAGAAATAGTTAAATAGATGCGACTTCGACAGCAAGGTTTATGGTATGATTCGCAGCCAACTGATGGAATTATTATGCTAGACAGTATGTCTCTGTTAAGTATGTCTGCCGCCACCGCATAAGTCGTGTTAGAAATGAATGATTCGTGTGTTAAATATAGCGGTATAGTTCTCCCAGCGGTGACACGGATCGATGATAACCGTCCGAGAATATCCAGGTGGAGTATCATTATAAAACGCTGCCTTTCGGCAAACTCCACCCTTACAAGCATCCGTACCTAGATTCCGGTTCGGCTATCGCCTTATATTGCTTGTTTATTAATCGAAGCGTTACAAAAGGCGGGATTCCAAATGGGTGTCAACATCTTGAGAGGCTGAATTGCCAAGATAATTCCTATATATAATTACTACATGTGTGTTGGCAGCATTGATTTATCATCCCAAACACACTGTGGCCTTCTCAAGTCCGACATTCGCCTTCTGTCTGCTGCACTCGATCCATACGAACTCGTCTCAGTGGTAGAGCGACGGCTTATCTAGCTTTCTCTAGCATTCATTGTCGATTCAGCGGCGAGATGAAGGCGACTCGGATGGCAGTTACATCTTGCCCGGAGTGAGTTTGGGTTTTGGCTTTGAGGGGTCACACCGTTTGGTCAGTCGGAGGTTTCGTACCCTGAATGCCTTTGAAATAAATGGACAGTTGTTTTGACAACAAACAGTTCGACCTAACTGAACGCCTGAATGTGCGTGGCCTTTCTGATCACGTGAAATGATGCCCATATGAAAATGTCGAGTCGGTGTTTGAGGGGGCACTTCTGAATTGCAACAGCGGTCATGTGAGACCCAGTTCAGCTATTTCATTCTAAATGCACGGCCATATATCGGACATTGCTATAGAACGTAATCAATTTTAATTCGGCGATTTCCTGACAGAACGAATATATACAATACATGATATGCTTGCATCTTCGCGCGTTTCTCAACGCGAAATTAACAGCGAAGTCTTTCGGGCCGGAATCATCGCTGTCCTGCTTCCAATTTCAAATGCACACACACACAAACGCCACATATATTTACACACCTGTATTTATATATGTATAACATAAAGTAAGTCTTACCAAGAACAATTATATGGTGACTACAACTCGCGTCCTCGGACATGTTTCTTCTGTTCACACGGAAATCGTCGATTTTCCGAGCTTATTCCAACGATTCGCTACTTCGATGCTGCAGATGTCAGAACCCTTCTCTAACTGAGGATCATTATACACGCTAGTGCTCACACAGACACCACAAGCACCCAAACACACAATAGAGATTCACAGACTTTATTTGTTTAATATATACACTTTACAAAATATTCCGGTTCACAGTCGAGTTCTAGCTTCCATGAGGTGCTGACTTTGTGCAGTTGACACGGACTTGGCCGCTGTCGTAAGCAGCGTCCTCAGCAGGGCAAAGCGCAGCAGATGCGGTATGTAGCTCCCGTCGGGACTGTTATCGGGACGGATTAGTGCCGGATGCCGTACGTAATTTACCTCTCGCTTTTTACATTCGAGTAAAAGAGGCTAGTGTCCACAACGTGAACGGAATCCACCAATCCGTAGGCCGCTCGCGCGGGTGGATATAGCACATACAGGACGGATCGTGGAACGAATGTAGTTGCTATGCGGCGTGCGATATCGCACTCGTGTCACGCAACGATCTGCTCAAATACCTGTGCGTCTATAATTGATACGATTCAAGTGGTGCCGCAGCGCCTCGTTATGTCAACGTGAGAGCATTACGGCTTAGATCTACTGAGCCTTCCTGGGCCGGCTTTAGAGGCTGGGGTGTTTGTTGTTATTTAATATTGAAAAAGAACGCTCGAGTTCGAGCAAAACGTTTATCGTAACACAGCAATCCAATTGTTGTTCTACAATCGTATATATATATATATATATCCTTCGATATATTATATACTTATTATTTCTATAGTATTTCTTATACAAAGGAGATTAGCCCTTGCCATTTATACGTCTCAGCTTCGGGGTGAAGCATATATATATATATATATAATATAATAATAAATCTTTATAGACCTGAACTGATTCTCTTGATTTGGGCATCATTAGCTCGTGTGTAAAAGGTAACCTCCGGGACAGAGTTGAGATAGAAGATTCTCAAATGGAATGCCGTTTTATTGGTAACTTTCTGTCTCATACAGTCTAGGTAGATGCCAGGAACGTGGGGCTTTTGACTCTCAGATCAAGGTAACTAGTTCGAGTCGATTCCTCGTAATCAGCAATGATGACAAACGTCAATGACTTCGTTAGGAGATGCCAACCAAGGTGATACTGCAATCTCCATCCTAGAAACCCCAACTCGTCGAACGCGGGATCAACTGAAGCCTTATTATTATTATTAAATGATTTTATAATGTATAAAATCATTAGATAACTACACGATTATAACAAAGGTGATCTTATACACGTCAAATATCGTTGGGCCCCCGGGCAAAATTGTTAACTTCACCTTTTAGCCTTCATGATCTATTTCGCTGACTTGCAGCTTATACCGGCATAGTCGGGTTGCATTTTCAAGGGGTCCGTCTTACGAAGCAATGCGAAAGCGGTACCGTGGACGTTAAATGTTGGCTGAGAGTCAGCCCGAAAAAGTTTAGTTTAGTCGGGTGTCCATCTAGGATGCGATCATTAAATGTTGTCCATGAAATTGCGAGAGGTAGCTAGAAGGATTTTCCGTTCGCTTTTTGCTTTCGTTTCATTTAAAGGCACCCCGCTCGATGACCTTTGATACTGACCGATTCATTCTCGCGCCGTGGTAATCCAGATTAAAATTAAACGGAGCCCATCATCGTCTATTACCTATTGCACTGTTAATAAATCAGTGGAATAGATACTCAAATAATGGAGTTTAACTGAAAGTATTGGAGAGAGATATTGCGGAGAATATTGCCGCCGAGGATGAGAGCGTCGAAGAAAAGCCCACAAGGAAAGATACTGTGTTATCGCTGAACAGCATCGAAAAAAAATTATATATATATATATATATTATACTTAGCCTGATAACGGCCCTAGCAATCGGGCAAATAGTGATAAAGCCCAGTACAAGAAGGCATCCGAGTGCTCAAGCGACAGTCAATGGGTTCTGTCCGTCTGGGAATATCCATCTAATTGTTATCCAAACATCTAGTTCTTGAACAAACACGATCCGGGCTGCCTGAGCTATCTGTAATGGGGAGAGGCTCGCGGCGTCAGACCCAGAATATGACGGATTCCGTGTACAGTGCACGAGCGTATGTATCTGTGTTTGTTTCAGTTCTGTTTGGCGACATATTTTATTTGCTCCGCAGACGCGATGCCGAGGGTATGTATGTCGCATAAGCACTAACCATGCTTGAACCAGTCGAAACTACATCAAAATCTCGTAGGAAAAATATAAGCGTTGAACTATCCATTCCACTCAATCTTTAATTCATTGACACATTGCTATAGCCAGTAAGGCAAAAGCAACTGCATCCCTACCTAACGAGTACCAAGGCAGTGTTTCGGGGATGGTCAAATCAGTGCTCGGAGCGCAGAGCCCATGGAATAGTTGATTCCATTCCCCGCTAATATTCGGAGATCTAACAGAATGCTTAGCGCACCGCGACGTTGGGCAAAGGCGGGCGGTGCTCGTCGGAGTTTGGGTGCAGGTGTGTGCTTTTCTGTGAGTAATGTTGACATGGGACTGTGCCTTGTGTTCTGAATATCAGCGTCGCGAATGTTTTCACAGGTTTGCATACGTGCGCTCTTAATAGAACAATTTCGTGGATCAGAATAAGGCATTCTCGCTCTCTCAGCTTTGAGACCAAGAAGTACGAGGAATATATATATGTATATATATATTCCTTGTATTTCTTGGTCTCAAGGCTGAAAGAGCGAGAATGCCTTATCCTGTTCCACGAAACAATATGATGGAATAGAGTGTAGCAGGGGATCGGTTAACGACGATGGTCGCTCTGCAGCCGATGGCTGATTTTAGAGACAAATCAACGAACCTTACCAATTGTCTGTATATCTGTGCGCAGTGTTTCAACTTATTACGTGTTGCACACCTTTATCTAGTCTTGCTATCCCTCTCGGCCAGATTCGACGAGTCTCGCTAACGACAACAAAACATTAAGAAGCAAAGGTCAGGCATACACTTATGTTATTTAATGAATGTGTCTGAATGTTTGTCAGGTTCGTCAACTTCAACTGGCTGCTGCCGGCGTCCTGCTGGGCCTGTGCGGCGGGGTGCTCGCAAAGCTCACTGCAAATTTCGGATTGGGCCTTCAGCATGAAGATTACTCCGGCCTACTTAGTGTCCCGGGAGAAATTCTTCTCCGCATGTACAAAGTGCTTACACTACCTCTGGTGGTATCTTCCGTCATTTCGGGTAGGTCCATTCTTATCTTTGTTTTTTTGCCTTGATAAGACTCGAAAACGAACAAAATGAACGCTACATGTTCGTGAACCGTTGTGTCATGTACATCCGAACTGATAATTCCCCACGATATATATATATATATATATATATATTGTGGCCAATATGTCTGCGATAGTAAGGTAATATATGCGAAAAGGGGTACTGACTTGATGCGAGAATTATCACATTTTGTCTCGATCTTTTAGTCCTATCACCGAATCGAATATATTTAGAGAGAAGAGATACTTAATTATCCTGTCATATACGATTTCTAGAAAATTGTTAATTTCGATATACGAAAGAGATGCGTTCGGTCGAAATAGAAACGACGTTTCTGGAGTCAATCCCCACTTCCATAAAAATAATGTCCACGAAACGGAATTATTGAAACCGTATAGGACTTCGGACTTCTCCAGGGAGTTGAAGTCGATCCAGCCGAGACGTGACCACTCACAGTGTCGAGAACAACAATCCGGCTGAGTGACACTCAGCTGTCGCTTGCTGCTATATTGTATTTGTATTTGGGGACCACTCAAAATGACGCAATCGCGCTACTTCGGAAGGAGAAAGCCGACCTAAGACCTATACACTATGGGACACTTTGACAAACGTCCAGCACGTTCAACGAACGGCTTCCGGACCCAGCTTCCTGTTCTTGGATGCTATACGATTTGTTTTAACAGAAGGTGTGGATAATGTTTCGATCTTGTAAGCGCCTTCAAGGTCAATGGCGATGTTTTCTCACGCATTCATATGTAGGGAATTCACATGTGATACCAACAATTCGTATAATTTACCTATCAGTGCTTCATTATTGCTAATATATTCTTTAGCAATTAACCCTGACGCCTCTAAATTTTCTAGGTCTGCATCATCTAAATTCTTCGTTTCTGCAGTAATGGGAATTGATCTATATTGTTAACTCTATATATATATATATATATTATAGATTAAGTCATGAGGATAATATAAATAAGTAATATATACGATATTATAAACTGCCGTAAAGGTGTTTTGTATGTGGACTTTTGGGCTATTTTGGGGGACAAAACAACAATTAGCCAGGTCGATGAAGTTCTCACGGACTTACAACGAACGGTTGCTATAATGATTAGATACCGAACAAGAGATGGCAATCTTGAAGAGAGCCACTTAAGGGGCGCCCTATGAGAGTGATTCCTTAGCGTCTACTCCAAACATGAACGAAGAGAGATATAAGAAAAAGTACAAAAAAAACACACTCTATTCCCTGAGTGGTTGGCACTACAAGTCTGTAAGTCACTACACTATCGTTGTTAGCAATAAATGTAAACAAGATACGAATCCACAGGTAGGCACCCCGGAAGCGAAGAGCGGGTCCTTAGGTTAAACTGTAATGGAACAGGAACTCCCGCCCCAAAGCATTCCCAGGCAGATTATTTCTTCAATGAGTAGATGACTCTTTTTGGCTTTTTTTTGGATATTTTTGTCATTTTGTCACCGAACGGAAAGAGGCCGACGAGTATACCTAAACGCTGATCTTTATCTGGTAAAAAAAAAGCGGCTCGTAAGGCACATCGCCAATCTTCAGCAGCGGGGACACTTTCAGGACACGAAATATCGTCGTTGGTCGTACACATTTTTGAACATGTTTATTGAAAACAGAGCTGCCCAGCTACGGGTGAGACATTTTGCACCATGTGAGCGCAGTGGGGGTGTGTGGGGTGGGTAGCTTTGTGACAACCGTTTCGAAAGACACGAAAAACGAGAAAAGGAGAATCTTCCCGGTGCTTAATGTTCCTGTCTAGGGAGACGAAATCATTGGATTCGCATATCGTGTTCTATTGACGTACAAATTGTACTAATTGTCATGAGGACAAACAATCTACGTTGCTTACTGGGATAGCTGACGTTTTCACATTTACTTGTTCATTACATTAATTGTCTAGGTAGGTAGCTAGAGAAGGTAGGCCGCCCCACTATCAAAATCAGGGAGTGTTTCACGTTGTTGACACGTATGCAAGTTCGACGAACATGTTAATTCTTTGTCGCAATATCATCTCACGAACTCCGAATCAGTGGGAAAACAATGCACACAATACTATATACAGGGCTTGGTGTTTATTAACGGAACTGCAGTCTAAGTAAATTCTTGTAATAATAATAGCGAAAAGGAGGTGTCGTCTCATGTATGATTTCAAATGCGACCGATTTCAGGAAACGGAAAATTTTTACATCAATTTTTTTTGTTATCATAAACGTAGCAGTATAAAGGTGGCAACGCCCACACAAATGGTATGCCTAGCGAGAATGTGTTCCTAAATTTCATTTACAAGTTTCTGAACGTCTTTCACAATATTGCCATAATTACTCGCTGATTCGGGCCAGCCATGGCGCGCGTCGAGCTGCGGACCTCCGGTCGGATGTTCATCATAATGGTTCTGTATTATTTGGCGTCGACCCTAATTGCGGCCCTCGTCGGACTCATTATGGTGGCAGTGATTGCGCCCGGCAGGGAGATCCCGAGACATCTCAGCAATGAGCCTGGGGTGCAGGTTTCAGGACTCGATACGGCCCTTGATTTTGTTAGGTGAGTTGAACACAAACAGGTTTGTCTGTCTACCTTTGACGATCTCTTCTCATCACACGAACGCATACATCTGTACAACGGAGGTGGAGATACGCTGAAATAACTGTTATGAGTTAGTTGACAAAAATCAGTTCTTGAATTACGTGTGGGGTCGACAACGTTTATTTTTAATTCTTTAATAATTGAATATATGTCCGCTAACAGGTAAGGATGAATTCACATGGGAAGTCTATATATATATATATATCAACATTTGTAGTTTACTCTGTCGCTGATCTGCCAGGAACATGTTCCCGACAAATCTGGTTCAGGCCTGTTTTCAGCTGCATCGCACAGTTCGTGTATCGGAAGCTTCGAGCGTCTTTCCCATCGGGCTGAACGCCAGTGAGCACCCATTACCAAGGGCCCTACGCAGAGAGTTCGAGTACTCAGATGGACTCAATATTTTCGGTTTGTACAGAGACGGTTGGATAGTTGTTCACTAGTCAGCCACCGAGGTGAGGCTGGTTACACGGTCATGTACGATGTCTGGATCTAAGCAGAAACGCGGTTGATAGGACCACATGTTACCTAACACGTAGTTAGAGAAAACAGCCCCGAGTCGCGTGTTGCTCAGCTTAGGGAGGTGGCCGTTCTGCCGGCTACGGCGCATGGCAGTCGGCTCGTTACGTTTATTAGCGCATTATTTTGTGTTGACACAGACAGAGAGGGGGTTGTTGTCGGTCTGCCGCTTGACCTGGAAAATATGGATATTTGTATAGTGTCATAGTGCTGTGTGATGGGATTTTTTACATTTTTCCTTCAACCCAATGTATCATATTTTTTTTCGATTGGTTCAATAAAATGAAGATATACGACCCTTCCTATTTTTCAACTGTTGCTTCGTATCGATTCGAATCGACAGCGGCTATTATATATATATATATATATATATATATAATAGCCGCTGCTTCGCATATATATATATATATATATATATGTATATATTGGGTATTACCTCCACCGATTGTAAGTTTTCTGATTGAAAATTGGTTGGAGCTTGATGGAGTGCTAGGTTTTGTACAACGTTGATATTTGTATGACTGTTCATCTCGTTCATTTTGTAATAGAAGTACGAGTGTACTAGACACGAAATTGCTAGTTGCACGTAAATTTTCGACTCTTGAAAAAAATGAGAAAAAACACTGTCTGACGGCAAGCTTTCCGAAATCGGTTGATCGCTCGTTGACGAATTTGGCGGTATTGTTTGGTGAATAATAATTTCATAGCTAGTACACTCGTACTTCTATTACAAAATGAACGAGATTAAAACACTCCCGGTCAACGATTTCCTCAAACTAGATACCACTAACATCGCTCCGAACTCAATTTTATAACTTGACCCGAATATCCACATCGACGATGTTGACCGTGACTGGAATATTCTTTCATTTACTAGCGCAGCAACAACTTAATTCACTAATTGTTGTTGTTACCGTCTCCCTGCTTTTTCAAGGTGTCATCGTGTTTTGTTCTGTCTTCGGCCTCGTGTCAGGCTATATGGGACCCCTGGCTCAAACCCACATTCAATTCTTTTCGATTCTCAATTCGATCTGTATGCGATTGGCACACATCGTTAACTGGTGCGTGAACAGCCGACACGATTAACAAACTTATATAAATACATGTTGCTATCCCAATAAATAAATGCTACTCTACACGCAACTACCGAAGGCCCCACAACGACGTTACGTATAAGAACCAGGATTACCGTCTAAACAGCATTGATATGAAGATATTGACCATCGTTATATATATATATATATATATATATATATATATATATATATATATATATATATATATATATATATATATATATATACATATAATGTATGTGCCTTGGAACACCATGTCGATACATAGGGTGCTTGATTTTAAGGTGACCCAAGTTTGACTGTTTCGAAGGCAACCTTCTAAAATATACTATATGTTATTTACTTCTTCGGTAGAGAGATATATTTAGATAGCGATGGAGGCCTTGGTCTCTCCCGTAGGGTTGCATTACTTTCCGCACACTCTGTATGCATCGGTATAGCGAAGAACCTGTACCCAAATCATCGCCGTGTGCTCATATGTGAGACCCGACTTGAGCCGTAAGTCATACATATTTGCTTGCTGGCGCAGGTATTTCCCACTCGGCGTTCTCTTTCTTCTCGTACACTCGTGCGTAGTGGGTGATGAGCTCGGTGAGCACGTAGCCGACGTACGCCTTTACGTGCTAACGGTCCTTGGGGGACTGGCGATGCATTCGTTCCTTATACTGCCAGCTTGCTATTTTGTTATCGTACGACGAAATCCTCTGGTCTTCGCCAAGCAGTGCCTGCACGCCATCCTCGTTGGGTTTGGTAAGCCTCAATCTATTCGATGACTGTGCCCTTTATGAGTGTCTCATTCACAGATGCCGACAGGTGACCGAGTTTCGGTAGTACGCCCTCCAGCCGGCATTGCATGACATGGATTATAAAATAACTGCAGAGCATGACACTTAATGGAGAGAATGACACGTGAATACAGTTTATGTTATTGATAAAGGAGCCTCGAGTGCAAGCCAGAAGACTTTATAGCTATCTTCCAAACGCAACCAAGCGACACTAACGAATCAAGATAGATCAAGATCTATATCAGAAGATAACTCGTTTAAAGTCGTGTGTGGTTCACTTCGTTCAATGAGCAGCTATTAATTACGTTGTATAAGATCTAACACTCTCGTTTGTAGATGTGACTAAATAGGTACATCAATCTTAATATGTGTTGAGGGTTGTTGTTTTCGAACGAAACGATTGGTGTAGGTGTCAACTCGTTATGTTTAGTTCGACGTAACGATAGCTAAAACTAGAAACTGGAAGCTTGAGATGATTTTTCGAAAAATTCAAGTCATCACCCTTCTCACAACTTTAGACAAGTCAAGGAGATCATTTATCGAATGCGAATGTTGGCCTCATCTTGAACCCCTGATATGCCAACATGGATATTTTTTGTATTTTCCCTTATTTGTTTCTGTATTGAAACGTCTGTTATATGTATTGCATGATACAATTGGATACGGCGGGTCGGCCATACGCCAACCGAAACAAGAATTTAGAATGTCGGTAGTCGCCCCCTTGACCGAGCCTATTGGAGAGCCATATAGATACTCCGTGCGGATTACTTTGGCTAACTATGTAATTGCCATAAAGTCTAGAAATATGACGATGACGTTGAATACTGATATGCGTCTTAGAGGTGGAATGAAATATGACATGAGAGAAAAATCGTCGCCGGCCTGTTTCAAACGGCGGTGGCTTGTCAAATCCAACGGCGTCAGCGGGTCTCGTTGCATGAGGCCCGCGTAGGTGGGCTTTATCTTTCTTGTCGGACGATTCTGAACACCTGTGACAGGAGATTGATTGAGCGGAAAGCCAGGAACTGTTCCGAGGTTGTAACGTGCCAAGCAAAGAGAAGATTTGATGGGATTTCGTGAACAAAATACATGTAGTCCTTCGTTCACGAATACGACAGGTTATAGTGAATTATTTCTACACAAATAATATTAGATTCATAATTACGCAGTGGTAAATGCCGTGGGGGTCTCGCTAGCAAATGCGGTGGCGGCGGTGGTCTTTTTGCAACAGAATTGAGAAGGCTGAACTCGATTAACTATATATCAATATGTAAGGAGGTGCACCTAGCACATGTAAGTCATATATGAGCATGCTCAAGCTGTATTTGGTGAATGTCCGAGATTCTGCTCGCCTTTGGATCAGGACCAGCTCAGGTCCAAACGAAAAATGTCTGATCAGCCAAGTTCTCTATTTACAATAGTATTTTTGCCCTTCTCCTATTGGGATCGCCCTTAATTCAGGAACGTCGGATAGCGTCGCGTCAGTTCCTGTGACGATGTCCTGCCTTGAGGTTGGTGGCGTTGATAGACGGGTGACACGATTCGTTCTACCAATTGCGTGCGCCTTTAATCTCGACGGGACGGCTCTTTATGCAGCGGTTGGATCGATTTTCGTTGCAAACCTTAATGGGATTCAGCTCAACTTTGAGCATTACATCATTGTCGGGTAAGTCATACCGCTGTCGTACCTAGCGACACAGCTCGGATGCATCAACTGACAGTGGGATACGGCCCAAGACGCAGATTCACATCCTGCCGTAGCCTAAGCGAGGCGTGAATGTTCCTTCCTATTTTCTTGTAATAAATGCCCATACGGCTTAAGCGGTGGCGAGGTGGCAGACATCCGTACGGCAAAACAAAGTACAAATTTAGATTAGGAACTAATTCGTCGGTGGCTTCTCTCTTGAGATTCCTCCAACAAACATAGATCGTCAATTCGCTAACTACTTTCTCTGCTTTCTTCAAACACTAATACATACACCCTATAGGATACATGTTGGTGAAATGTTAACATAAATTTCGCGCTAAATGACCGTTTTCCTCTGACTTAGCGTTATCTTCAATTCGTTGATAAACATTATAGATTATTTTCGTTTTGATTTACTTTCTTCCTCAGCGTGGTCGCCGCGTTGACGAGTTTTGCAAATCGGGGAATTCCGAATGCTGTGGTGATCACTATGGTTCTGGTTTTGCAGACAGCTGGATTGAGCGCCAAACATCTACCGCTTCTTCTGGCTGTCGACTGGATCATGTGAGTTTACCTCCACCTTTAGTTTGTCAGGCAGATGCATCAATGTGACAGATACAGACCTACAGCTGTAAATTAATTTCTTAAATTTATTTAGCACATACAACTTCAAACCCACAGCTTGTTTATGTAATTTGGTGACAGCAGTTGCGTTTGAAGGGGTTCGTCTTATCGAGCGATGCTGCAAAAGGTACCACCGACGTTATACAATGGCTGTGGGTCAATCCGAAAATTTAGTTTGCTAGCCGTTATGGTACGCTTGGAGTAATGAGCAGATAAGGGAAGTCCTAATTATTATACAATCCTATATATATATATATATATATATATCAGACATCGTACATGTACAATAATTAGAAACCTAGAGCCTCAATATAACTTGAGCAGGCTAACGTCAACAACATAGTCTACGTTCTTTATATATTTTAAGATTCGGATGGTCTTGCTTTTCACACCAATGCTGTAGCTGTCCCATAGTATAAGTGTCGCACCGTGATAGCGATTATTATTACTATAGTTTGTGCTGTGGTGCTACAAGCGTACAGCTCCTATCGTCCTCCGGTTGCTACAAATATTGCTATCTGCTTTACGGTAGAGATTTTTTGTAGCTTAGATTTCAATTCACACATCTATACAATTCACCATTGATTCAAATATGTTACTGTAACAAATCAGGGAAGAATAGCTCAGATGATAGACGGCTCGCTTGGCTTCCCGGATGTGTGTTACTTAGCCCACTGCGTGCGTTTCGAATGAGTAACCACACACGTGTCACCGGTCGGAAAATCGTCTCGCCGAGAACATTCTGTGGCTGAAAGATAATACCTAACCATGTCATCTGGTCGAAGCCAGTATAAAATGATTATCTATAATTTGATTAACATGTATTTCTATGCATAGTTAGAAGCTCATAACTAATAACTGATCTATGAACTAATGTGGACATCAGGAATCGTTGCAGGACCGCCGTCAATGTGTTTAGCCAAGCGATTGCCGCGGCCGTTGTAGCCCGCGCGGTTCGTCGAGACCTTGAGCGTTCCGAGGAAGCTTTAGAGCAGCACCACTGGGAGCATGTAACCGATGTGGGGGTCACCAAGAGAGTTCGATAAGACAACACGCTTAAGAAGGGTTATTATATATATATATATATATATATATATATATATAGCTTATTTAATTTACCGCCTTTGTCATGAGGTGATCCTGCCTAGCCGCTGAGGCTACAATGCTTTTATCACATACCGTTGTGTCGCGCTCGCCTACTGTGTTCGCTGTGCGGGTCGATTAATACAGTAATAATTATAATAAATAAATCGTAATAACGTATCCAATGCTTTTTTATGTTTTTCGAGCTGACCCTCAGCTGTTCCCCTATCAGACAGGCCTCAGCTCTTAACCTTTAGGTATTACTATGAGGACCTGTCGGGGCCACTTTTGCTTATTCTCTGCGTTACTCGTACCTGACAAGAATCCTCAGATAAAGAAAGATGATAAAGAACTCCAAAGATTCTCCGCGTCTGACAGGATTTGAACACAACACACACGTGTCCCTCCGGTCTAGTAGTCTAAGACGCTCACCACTAGACCATCCAGGGGACAACGTATCCAATGCTAACGGACGTGCCGTGCTAATCTATGAGCTAGTTCATGAGGTCGGGAACTCGACAGCCGCGTGCGCGGATGTTCTCATTGCGCTCAATCAAAACAACGTTCATTATTCCTGCACATTGTATGCACATACCTATAATCATGATGGCTGTGTAATCAGGGATAAGTATCTATCAAAGCATGTTACGATATTTTTACTGAGACATTTCGTGAGGCACGTTGGGCCAGGCGGAATAATGCTCGGGATAGGGACAATAGTAGATTGTTACTATTCACTCCGAACTAACCCGATTGCAGTGGCCATTTGTAGCATTTGAGCTACCCTAAATATACCCATTTGCCTGTCCAGAAACGATTCGTTACGTGATGTGCTTTTATTATACTTGTATATCCATATACATGTGACATTGTTTAACTAAATAATATCTCGCAAAAACTTCCTGATATTATAAACTCTCTAGCTAGATTTAGCAGATGGAACTTCTAGTTGAACACGATTCATGATCTGCGCAACGTTGCGTGCATTGTTGTAAGAGGAAATCTGAAAATAGATTAATTCGAACGAACGGCGGGACGCATAACATCCCTTTTGAACTGAACTGTCCTAGGCTATTCAGGTGGGCAAATTGGATAGGTGTAATAGATCGAAAACGGAACACGTACAGCCGAGACTGGACCTATCCGTCAATCTATAGTTCGGTCCCGGTGTAGGCCTTTCTATTCTTCACATCCCATAGTAAAGGCGGTAAACAGAGGCGTTTCATTTTATTCTCATGACTTCCTAAGGGGCAGTGCTTGAGAGTCAGCATGAACTGTTACTCAGATATCCCGACCTTAATGCCTTATTATCGGAGTTATGCTATATGCCGGCATCGTGCCAAAACCTCGTCAAAATTTATTTATTAGAATCAGACGAGGCCGAAACACATTCGTTGTGATTCAGTTTACACGATTGTAGCGGGCTATAATAGCATTTGAGCAGGAGAAACCTGTCGATCCATCCTTTTATTCCTCACGTAAATTTGGCTATAGGGAAGGCTGACGTTATGAACGGTACTTCTCACTGTAATTTGCAGAGACTGTTGGACAAATATCGTTCGCGAGTTAGCACAGCCGGCCTGCGGGATCCATTTGGCCTTTATTGTAATTGTGTTCATCCAAAGTGGGGTAACGACACAGCACTTGACGTTACCCCACTTCCATAGATGTAATATACATCAATGAGCATTGATTACATGAGTCACAATTCTTTCTATTTACGGCTATTTTACTGATCCACATATCGTTGTTGTTTGTATGAGCAAGAAAGTTCTGATCGGTCATTCATTGATTATAACCCACACCGCCAGATATCGTGAGGCGTATACCCATAGATTTCAACGGAATTTGCTATTACGAGATTTTGGACCCAAAAGAAAAAATAGACTCGGCTCAATATCTCGAGTTCTTGAAGGGACTCATGAGTAATTGGCATGACGACAGGAAGCACGGAGTGTGGCTCCTCGATGACAATGCTAGGGCACATCGTAGCAATGAAATTACGTCCTGGCTTAAGGCCAACAAGATTGAGCGATGACATCACCCTGCTTCTCCCAATTTAAGCCCGTGTGACTAAGGTTGCTTCCATCGATTAAAGAGGGCTATAGGTGGCAAAAGGTACGCAAACATCGATTTACTCCGAGAGGCCTTAAATAACGAAGTTATAAATGGTAATCGTGCATACCTAGCCGTTAGAAGGCTGCCAGAACCTTGGGACCAGTGTATAAACAAAAGAGGTGCATACCTCTAACTCATACTAAAAAATCCTTATTTTAACTCACTTAGTTTAGCCGGTATTGAAATGTACATGTGCGCGGTTTTTTGGGTCAACCTAATATATATATATATATATAGATAATCATATTTGTTCAAATAGCCGTACTGTCTGTGTGAGCATTTGTTGACAAATAATCATTGTGTACCACGATGGTAGGAGTTTGTTGCTGTCCAATTTGTGTGGACGCCCACTTCTCCTAACTGCCTCCTCTACGGTTCACCCGATGAGGTATCTTCTGCCGCAGTATTTCCTGACAATTGGCGTTTGTCCGATGTTCCAGCTGACATTGCGTCACTGTTCGAGGATGTTGCATATAGGCGGTCCTCTTCGAGACATGCCTCCTGGTAGAGCTGGTGGAAACACTCGAATCCGCGTTGCCACGACTTCAGTGCGCGCTCACTTACCATTGGGGACACGACGTGCAGGAAAGCGACACCAAACGTCTACTATCGTCGATGGATCGAATGACAACGATATAACGAGACAAAGGCGGCGTTAGCTTGTTAGCAGAAAGCCACGGGGCGTGAGCGAATTCATCATTTCTAAGTTACGATTAATAGTGTAGGTCAATCTACGGAAAAGTTCAGCCGACGTCGGGGCAAAGCCAAATGTATTGGAAATGTTCAGTACCTCAAAATGTTGTCGGGTGATATTTCGAGGCCGATGTGTGGCCGCCACCTTGCCTACGAGGTCGCGGCAGGTGTCTGCGTCGTCGAGGTGGTCAATGAGTGATGTCACAACATAGAATACCGATAAGGCATTTGCGAGTAGCTTCGGATGATAGGGCAACTGCTCACCAGGAATATTGTCCAGGTGGCGAAACTTTTTTATCAGGCTCGGATCCTCGCGGAACAACCTATACCAAATGGGAAGTGCATATCAAATCGAATGATGAGACAAGTAAGTTTATGGAATACGAATCAAATTGCGCGTATCACGCCATTCGGTCGCATCTGGCTGCGCATTTCCAAACACCGAGGATTCACCGCTTTAAAAATATAATACTAGCAGATGATCATTATTGTTCAAATCCATTTTCGTTAGATTGGTTTCGACGACGATCAAATGGGTTGTCGAACTTTATATGAGGATACAGTATCGGAATGTTTGTAATCGGGAGAAAAAATTATGCATTTTCAAATTTTGACAGCATATGGTCTAGTAGCTGGAATACTTGGTTTGCGCATTTATATATATATATATATATATATATATATATAAAGCTGTGGAAGGAAGTCCGCGCTGGCGCGACCCTTCTCATTCACACGCGTACATGTATATATCATATATAAGTGGTGGTATAGTAAAACACTTATATAGAGGCATCGTCTTCTTTCATATGATCGTGTGCCCTCAGATCTACCGTGGCCGCCTAGAGTGTCGAAGGTAAGAAGTGAAAAATACGAGCTGCCTCGAGGGCGGCGTACTTCCGTAACCCAGTGCTTGACATATATATGCATATGCTGTTAAACTTTGATCTGTGGTGCCACAATTTGTACAACGGTCGGGATACGACATGGAAGCTTGGAATCGATATAGTAGTAATACCTAAACGTTCGAAGACCGAGGAACTACTGAAAGTCGGCTTAAACAGTGCTTAGGATCTATATAGTATAAAAGAAACGATTATCTGCGTTAGGGATGACGGCATTAACGGCATTCGACGATCACGTCAAGAGTTGGATGGGTTTCTATTTCGGGTAGACGCTGTCGATGCTGACGCATGATATTCTTCAGCATCAACGGCGATCTTGACGTTGGTGTTATCAAACCTTTTCAAGGTTAGCTCTTGGGAGACCCAACGACGGTTGTCATTTCCGTGGACAGTTAAGCAATAGCTAAGTCATGCTAGAATTCTGGGGCGATCAATGGGGTGCACAACTTGAGCTTTGATTCCATTTAAAGCTGTAGTGGATTGGCTGGACATGACCTCTCTACGGCAGAGTTAACCAAGGTAAGTGCTGCGACGCGTGAGAACTGTATTATGAAGATCGTGCTGTTACGCCAAGTGGTTGCATTCGAGAGGACATTATTGCACTGAGCACTAAGTTTCTGTCTCTTGGAGCAAGGGCTATATCGCGCTAACGGAAGTGCTGGATAGTCAGATTGTGATCGGCCTTTAGTCTTTAAAAGAACAATATGTACCGAATAGTGTCTTGGTCTCTTCTCACTCGAACTGTTACAATATGTTTCAATATGTGACTGTTAATCGAGTAACGTAAAGACTGAGGGTAATACTAACAGAATTAGGTCACTTTACTTTTGGTGCAGTCTCACCGCAGATCGCAATCACCCAATCACTAAAAGAAGGCTCGCCTCTGCCTTGGCTGAAACCTTCCGCATTGCCGCAGTTAAATCGATGGCGTCGTTCCCCGGTGTTTTAGCAACTTGCTTGTCACTCCGGTGCACAAATAGAAGAATACAAATCCGACATTGACAACTCTGGGTCTGTGGTTCAAAAGCTTATTGCATATGTCATTTTTGAAAGGCTTAAGGCTAAGCACATGTTCAGTTACCTCTCAGTGAAGGGTCTGTTAGATGATACGGCTTTACCAATGGCAAATCTTTTACACAGCTGGTAAATGCTCTAAAAAAAACTAAAAAATATACAACGTATTGAATTCTCTTTGATTGTCTATTGTTTGATTTGAAAGAATTGACGAAATTTCCCTTCCCTCGATTATAGCTTCAAAAGGACATAACCTTAGAATCCATAGTAAAACTATTCCCCGGCTACGCAGCTGTCTGACAGATATGTAGACAATTCAGAGTTAGAGCAGATGCGAGGGTGAGCTCTAGCTAGGTGACCTCGGCTTTTTGGATATCAAAATTCAGTGTAAGAACGTTAAATGTTAATCGTAGTAGTGAAATGTGTAGTTGTCTCATGATCTAGCCATCCATCTATTCTCATTATTGAGACTCTATCCACAGAACTTGGCTCACATGATACTGAAGTTGTGAGGGTAACGACTTCTGTATCTAGTGCCAGGTGTGACGCTCCTGGAGAACCAGTGACACCCCATAGGCCGATAAGTCAACTTCATGAGGCGCTTGCCTGCCTTTTTGCCTGGCGAATGGCGCCATTTTCATGTTGATCACGCGTTACAATGAATTGCCCACATTGTCGATCACATTGTGTTGTTCTACTGTGTTATAGGGACGCCTCGGGTGATGATAAAGGCGTATTTACATGTTACTGCATTATCTATTCTACAAATTGTCGGCAGCTCGAGCTTATTCGATATCTCTTATCTGTCCGTCTATGATCTCAAAAGAAAGTAGACCATTTTGCGCATTGGGGACACTTGGACAGTTTTCGAGTTTATTGCACTTGCTTATCATCCAGTGGCGGACCGCAGTTTCCGACTAGACAACCATGTTACAGGATTAGCTTCTGTACTACCGCGTGCGATGTAGTGCCTATGACTGAATAAAAAATTAATCACTTGGTTACTCGAGTGTCTTTCATTTCCTCGACTCGCGATCAGAGGCGGGGAGTCGATTTCCCCGCATAGTAAATCGATGTTGCATCCAATATAAATAATGTGTTTCAATGCCTACTCGCTTTGATTATTGTCATTATAAATATAGATCACTGTGTAATCCATTTGTCCGATATAATCGAAATATATATGTCAGCAGTATTGATATGAAAATTCAAACGGAACCATTTCATAGGAGTGTTGTGGGTTTCTCGTTCTGCGCACCGGTTACAGATTTTTCACTATTTAGCATTTTATGGGATATTTAACATTTCATAGGAACTGTATCCCGCCCTGATTCTAACCCATAAGAACGAAGGAAGAGCTGTATTTTTCACGAAGCTGTTTTAACCGACGCACCCTGTTACCGTGCATTTGTCATTCTGTGGCCATGAGTCGCTAATACTTAGATACGACGTCAAAGTCGTCACGGTCATATCTTGTGTTATGGTGGAAACCACTGGGTGTCGATTGCTGCTAGCTTTCAATATCTATCTATCCATATATGCGTGATATCGGCATACACAAACACACACACTCACACGTGTTGTACGCTTGTATCGGTTCTATTTGGCAGGTGTCCGGTCAAAGGTAATTGACAACATCACTGTTTAACGCTGCATGATACTGTTCGGCAATTAGCACGAATCAGTGAAACGGGAAGCAATCCATTTTATTGTACAGCAAACATGCTAAAGCCACTCGAACCCCTGTAAAAAGGTTTTGTTAATATACAGACGCAAACATCTGAGGTTTTCTTTTCTTTTTCATTTCTATATTCGTTTTATTTCGAAGCTAGGTTCAAACTACAGAGGCAAGGTGAGGATACTCACTGTACGAAGACGCATCTACCAATAGCTTTGCTGTCCTTACGGATAGTCTGCCACGATCCTCGAAGAAGCTCCATGTCCTCTTTGCTCAGGCTTAGCTCACTTTCAATGTTCCCCATGACGGATGGCTAGATAAACTCGGAATAAACGACGTGTTTATTTACCCCGAGTAGGGCGTTGCTCTCCTCTCGCCAATATTTTACGAAAAGTAACAGAACTAAACCAGCAAGGTCTCACACTCACGCGATGTTACTGGGTGGTTAGTAGGTACAGAAGGGGGGGGGGGTTATGAACTTGTGCAGTAGCTCCCACTAAATGTAATGGGAAACGTACAGCGTGGACGAGGGTTCAGATCGTCTGTTGGTTGTCACGACAAATCGGATATCCTGTCAAGTGGACTTCATTCAACAACAACATATCCTCGTCGCTGACTCTTCTCGAATCAAGCCAAATCCTATGTGCACAGGAAGGGTTCTTCTGAAGGTATCCACGTCCACTCATCTAGGCTACCGTCTCCGTTCCTAGCGCTCAGTTTTCTTCACAGTCCTACAGTACGATAGTAGTCGACAATAGGCAACTTCTGCAAAGTTTTTTTTTTAGATTAATTTTCCCACCTTTTTTTGCTCTTTGCCTCCACACCTTCCTTTCGGCACACTGCACATACGACTGCACCTACTTATATATATGCGTATGTATGTATATATATATGTCTTTCTCAGGGTAAGGATTGGGCAGCTCGCGAGCGCTCAGATGCCGCCTTTGAGAGAGGGTCTCGTCTCTGTCCGCCGGGTGAGGACAGCTCGAAACGACAACTGGATGGCTCACACCATCACCAGTCCAGCCTCCACGGGCTCGCCCGAATCCTCAACCTCCCGGAATCTCCATCTCCGCCTCTCATTTGCTCGGCGGTGGGCTCCGAGTCCAGCGACACATCCACCTCGGGGAGACTGTAAAAAAAACAGCGCCAAACTACGGCGGCTGCAGAGAGCTCTCAGCCAATAGTCTCAACGACAAACATTCCGTAAGCGGAAGTCGAATCTCGTCCTCGCGCTGGGTGGAGGCATTGCCGGCTGTAGCGGGGGCGGTTAGGGGTACCTGAATGAATACAGGATGCGTTGTCGAAGGCTTCCCACTCGAGGAGCTGCTGGCGCTTTCGTGACTGCCAGTGAGCCTGCCCTGATAGTCGGCCCGGCAGGTCGACGGCTTTCGGACCCCTCTCTCGGCTTTTGGCCCGCTTCAGGTCCGAGGAGCGGGGAACGAATGGACTCAGGACGGAGCACCAACACAGAGACGCGGGGTCGTGGCCTGCGAGGTTCACATACAGGTGCAAGCCGGATGCCGCCTTCAATTACATTAAGGCCGCTTCGAAGGGGCCGCTCTTCGCCGAGCCTGGCGCGGATGGCCACTGTCTCGCCAGACGAAGTGGTGAAGTATTACCAGAGTAAGTTGCAGGCTCCGGCCATCAGCTTCCAAGCTCGATCCAGACTCTGGCGTGGTTCGGCTCAAATCCCATTTCTCTTTCCGTCGCACGCTAGAAGCTGGAGAGACCTGAACGTCCTGACCATCGCTGGCAGGGTCGCTATCCGGGGCTTTATCTCGGGCAAATGACAGCGGTATACACCAGAGGTAGCAGTCGTTTCAAAGTAAGCTCTCGAAGAAAAGTGTTCACACAGCGGGCGCCCAGTGTTTGTGAAAGACTCCAAGAGGGGAAGGTTTCACTAGCGTAACACATCTAGCCTTACAGCCGATAATTAATTTATGTCTTCAATAAGCTTCTGCGAGCAAGCTAGTTTTCCTGGTTCATACCTAGTTGTGTGATATATAACAGTTCACTGTATTTCTTTGTGTACTTCCATTCGCTAATTGGTTCATTAACGTGGCAGATCATACATTGAAAAACGATTTGAAATTGCAATAGATCTCGCAGTGTCGTTTGCATTGTATTGTAAACAAAAACGACGGCATCAGGGGCAGTTGTCCGTAAGCGAAAGCTGCTAATTCCACTCATGGACTCAACTAGGGAGAGCGTTTGCTTAACTAACAAAGACAGGTCGAGAATGAATAGGACAAACGCTATTTTTGTTCAATTTCTACCTAGGGTTAATTGTGAAAATTTCCTCCAATTGACTAATACAATGTTTTCTAAATGAAAAATACTAAACTTTTGAAATGAAGTCTCCATTCAACACTTTCCGATCAAGCTTGCCAAAATTTCACCTTTGGTTATCAAAATGCACCGGGCTCACCAGCTAGCTCGAAGCCAATTAAAACAAGCTGCGTTGAAACAGATTCCTAAAAAGCGATAAAAAATAATGATTCAACCAAGTTGTACCCGATTTCAGCCAGCTCTATCTATTGTGTTAACATGCACAACTTTTCGGCATTGGCCATAGGCTCGGCATAAGATCTCTGAATATCTTCTGTGTCGCTTTGCTCTCCAATCAGACTTTTGGACGTGAGTCATGTCACATCCAATGTTCCTTTCGTTACTTCATCGGATAACATCCGCTTTGTTTTGACATCGATATATATAGAGAGAGAGAGAGAGGCTGAATGAATTGACAGGACGTCTCCTGCCGACCGAACGGATAAAACGTGTAGTTTTTCCTTAGCATTTGGTTAGCATAGGTTGCCTCACCGCACGTAGTTTTCCATAAATCCGCATGGATCACACCGGAAAATGTTGTCAAGAGAAAGAGCAACAATAATTTCTACAACTATTATCCCATTAATTCAGTATCTGAAATTTGCGAAAATGCAAATCGTATTCGTTGTTGACAAAACGGGTTTGCATGACCGTTTCAGCAAGACGTAGTGGAGATGGTAGCCGTGTTGGCAATCGACTCACCGATTTTTGGATGGCCCTGTATAAATGTAAAGGTATGCCAAACACAGAGGACTGAGCTACGCTGGAGCAAACCGCAATGTATTGTCAACGCATTTGGAATTACAGCACCGACATAATACTAGAGAGGGACGCCAAATAATAATAATAATACCAATACATGTTCAAATAAACGATATATTCGCAATGAATTAAATGTAAGTACCGATCTAAGAACATATTTAGGGATATGTGGAAATTATCATTAGAAATACAACTTAGTGTAGTTAGTGAAAAAACCTATGACATCTACAAGAACAGGGCTTAAGCGATGTTTAGCGTTGTGGCACAAGATGGGTTATCGGATACGATCTCTCGGGTTGATTACGAACGAAGAACGTCACGGTAATGGAGCGTTGGATATGTGAAGTGTCTGTTTTTCAACGGGAGGGACTTGAAGCCGATAGAATATGAACTCTGTCGGTGGCATGCTCGGCTAATGCTGACGTCTTAGTTCGACTGTGTGTTTGGCGGGTAACTTGAATCTAAGAATTCTGGCAGAAAGAGTTCGTTCTTTTTGTATATTCAGTGAAACGATAGTGATCGCGCGAGAACCGACGATTTGTATTTGTCGCGAATAAAATGGCAATAAAATCGATTTGTGTTTCAATAACGCCCAAAGAGCTCGTAAGCATTCTGTTAGCAGTGTCATTTAAGGAGTGCGCCGCTTTATGACTCATCCTCATATCACAGACGTATGGACGACACCGTACTGTGAAGGACACGGATACCCCTGCGCTCTAGGAGTGCTGATTGTTGATCTAGACGTGCTTTTGCAAACCGTTTTAATGTGTCAGAACTTCACTAAATACCCACTAGTATTACACATCGTGTAGCTTTAACAACCATGTAGGTATGCGAGATGCCAAAATTTCCCTTGATGAAATAGTGGAACTCGAACAAATCCGCTGGAACGCGCTTGTGACGCTCGATAGAGTTGATGATAAGAGCGTTCGTCAAAACTTGGTCCAAGATGTCAGTTAGGATAAAGGACTCGGACGAGTAGAACTACTTAAGTCGTCAATGACCGAGTGTCAGTTGCCAAGGAGCCAACCTCCGAGCTGGTCTTTACTCGGATTGTTTGATTAGCAGACACAGCAAACGCGACCTACACCTGCTGACCCAATCTGACCCGACGGGATGTTTAGAAAAGGGAGGCGGTATCAGTACAGGGTTAACCCAATACAACCACCAGATGGCTGTATTGGGATTTACATTGGGATGTACTGTGACAAAAATTCAGCGATACTAACTATACTGTAGCTTTCCCCCATCTCGACACAGGGTGTCGCCCTACCACGGTACCATACAGCTGTACCGCTCGTATGGCTGATCCAGGCTCAACAGCGCCGGTTGGCTCACCAAGTGGAGTAACAGTCGTGGCGATCGGTTGGCCGTCAAGGGAAATACGTGCTGACTAATCGATCTCTCCGCCTTTCATAAACACACATCATTGTACGCATTTATCGGTCGCTGGCTGACCGGCCGACCAGCCGTGACAGGGGACGTCTAACTCCGCTCATACTAAATGTGCCCGTTGTTGTAACTTAATCCATTGCTTCCCACCGATCGACAAGAGCTGTTCACGGGGAGCTGCGCTTTATAATCACGCCCGCCACGTGACGTCAGGTTTCCTTTAGTGAATCGTTGTTCCGCCTGCCCGCTAGCTGCCGATTGTCGAGGCCGCGTAAAGACTGCACGAAGGGAACTCGACGAATTATTTATATACTTTGTGAAGCTGCCCACGGTGCATTGAGCCGTTTCGGGCCCAGTCAGGATATTTTTGAGAGTGCCGACATAATCAGTATTGTGGGTGATTTGAGCTTGCTGACGAGGTTTGCTTTTTCGATCGCTTTCTCTCTCTCTCTCGCTTCTTTGGGTGTGAGATGTTCTCGTGGTGAGACGAAGCATTGGCTCGAAGCAAGCCCAAGCCAATTTCGTATTGTAACGATGCGTTTACGAAACTTTAGTGAGGCCCTTAATTTTGGGCTGTGCTCGGTGGCAGTGAAGGACGACCTACCACAATGGCTCACGTGCAATTTGTGCAGTTTCACCACACCAAAACTCACAGTTCTAAGCTGTGGCCACATCTTTTGCCAGACGTGCGTGAAGCTCGATACGAAAATGACAAAGGTGCAGTGCGGATTGTGCGTTCGGGCGTCGGTACCCATACGGGTCACGGTCGACGAGGCCTGTCTGCTTGTCCGGATGGTCATGTGTGGATGTGGAATGGAGATATCGTTAGGCAACCTCAAAGGACACTGTGGCTCGTGCGAGAAGAGTGCGGTCGTCTTCAAGAAAACCCATGAGGGTGAGGTTGCCGCCGAAAATGGGGCCGCCGCAGGTAGCCAGAGTGCGCCGGCGAAGAGTGAACAAACGCTCGTCTTACGTCAGAGCATTGATAGGCTACAGGAGGACCTACGCCTGTTTAAGAAGACGGTCCGTGACGAAGTTCGCCTCCTTGCCGCTAAACTGGCATCCGAAGTTGAACCGCAGCTGGCTGAAAACCTGCGGCGTTGTGATGAGGCCACAAGCAAAGTTGAAGAGCTCTCAGGAAATCTGGCCACCGTGCAGGCGCGCGATGTCGAAGCGCTGCTCGAAGCCCAGCTGGCCGAAGTTCGCCAGACGATGCATACGTCTTCGGAAAGGGTGACCACACTCGAGACAACGATTGCCGAACACACCCAAATGCTCCAGAGGCACCAGCAAGGCATTTTACTGGTACACGAACTCCCAAATCTGTTCACCGAGCTGCGGGACTCGACGGACGACATTCGGCGCAGCTTCAATGACCACCTTCAAAACGAAGGCAATATGTTGACAAATCTACGAAATGATATCGTGGGCGAGCTCGGCGATATACGCTTCTTTTGCTATATTAGCAATGTGACAAAGAAATATGGCGAGTGGCGAAATGCGAATTTTTCCAAAATGGACTTCTTCTCGGATTCCTTCCATCTCGAGGGGTACAACTTCCGTCTGAACATCTCGTTTACGATGGAAAACACTCGCGCCTTTTTGGGCATCTTTATCAAACCTCTCCCGCCGACGCATTCAACGAGATACCCCCGGTGGCCTCTACGACGTCAATTTCGGCTATCGATTCACTCGCACCTCGATCCGGCAGCGAGGATCTCGCAAGACTTCAATACGGTGACCGACGAGGGGGAAGTGAAAGCCCCCTTCGTGTTTCCCAACGGCGAATCGTGGGGCTTCAAGAATTTCTGCAGCCTTCAACAGGCAATGTCACCCGAAAGTGGGTATCTTCATCGGGACTCGTTTCTCGTTTCTGTCGAGATCATCACTCAACCCTGACACGATGAGTGACAGGACGTCAGTAATGGGAACTATTGCCGCCTCTCATCTGGTCTGCCTCAAATACGTGTGCACGAAGGAAGGATATACGGATGGGACATACTCACAGCGCATTCATTGCAGTAGGAAAATATATCGGAGATGTTTTGTAAAAAAATAACAAAAGCTGGCTGGGTGCCAGCCAACCAGAAGCAGTCAATGTCCCCTAATATCATGATGCGACAATATATGCCTGAAGCGTATTTAATCTAAATCCGTTTCAAGGGCTACGGTTACAGTTCTATTGTCAGTGAACAGAGTGGGCATATGTATCAAGTAAAATCGACAGACTACCTTAGCTAGGCGGACGAGACAAAGGGTGGTATCCACCACCGCTAGAGCCCATAGGTCACATATCAAATCACGTTGCATCCTATGCGATGCTTACATTACGACTGTACGAGAGCTATTATTGCCTTGCCTGTTGCAATCTCTCTCTAATCTACTCCGTCCGCATTGCTGAACACGATTCTGCGTTTTATTCATAGTTTCTTTGGCAAAGCGTACCTTAACTTAACTCATGATATTACTCTTTAGCTATAATCCCACCCTGTCCATACATATCATATAGTGCTGAAACAACTTATACTGCCCATTGTAGATGAAGACGTGGGCTGTGATTACTTGTCGTGTTTCTAGTGCAATGTATGAATCTGCCCGCATGCCATATAAATGGGATACCTACTGAGATATTTGAAAACCTCGTCGACGTCACCAGAATCACCACTGCAGTAATTAGGACACTTATTTAAAACATATATATACATTCTACGATGTCGGAATTGACAGGTTAAGAGTACTGGTTAAGGTGCATGAGGCTTCCATGGAAGGGCTACTGCCATGCAATAATTTTAACCAGAGAAATATATATATATATAGGTGCAAAATAAATTCCTAGAATTGGCCTTGTTCTGGCGGACGGCAGCGAGCTTTGGTCCTTCTGGTGATATGTGTATTTCGATGATTTTGAGAAACTTTGAAGATCGGCTTTATTCTACGTTATAGGAATACCTATTGCGATTTTGTGCAGCCCACGTATCAATTGAGCCTAAATAACAGCCTTTCAATGTTATACATAGAGTTGAACGCCAAACAAACGTCACATAGAAGCTAATCAGCACTGCCGTGTATATAATGTATCGGTTGGCTATGAGAATGATCAAAATACGCTTTAGATAAATGATAAGCCTGTATATATATCTTCATGCCAAAGGTTGGATATAGAAATTTTAATATAGAAAATAAAAAATCGCATACATGTATCGAACGTGTCCAGTGATCCGCATTTTTTGACCATATCCAGCTAAATTGTTGGTACACAATACGAAGTCATGGGGGCAAATTCCGAAAATAACGGCATTGCCGTAATACTACTTGTTTTCCAACAAGGGAAACCTATTGACCTTTATGTTTTTGGGAGTTCGTTATTAAGTCGTCAAAACTCAATATATATATATATATATGTATATATGTCATGAGATGGATTGTAAATACATATCTAACGAGAGTATTTTCCCTGATCGTCACCGCGTAATTTTGTCATCAATGGCTGGCCAACCATGAACTATTGCGGTGTGCAATGGCCACTAGATGTTGCACTAAGTGATAACTGTCTCTATTCAAATGCTGTCTTTGCACGCGGACCTCAAATAATTCGACTAGATCATGAAGGCTATCTATGATTACACTATAACTTATTTTCATTTGCGTACGTCACTCGTAACACCAATGGCGCAAATGTTTCTGTCATGGGCTGATTGATAGTCAAGTAGATTGGCCCATTTAGTCACAATCACGAACTGGCTGACACGTAAATGATGACGTATGCGAGAACAAACTTACGGTGGCCATACTATTTTTTGGCGATTTCTTTCGTTGTTATGTTATTTGCGGTAGTGACGCCCTAACATCGATGCGTCGGACGAATACGATAATCTGTAGAAAAGGCATATAGATATCTGGGTAACGCCATTTTATTCATACTGCCATCTACAATGCTTATGAGCCCCGTAGGGACTAGTGCAGCGTAGTGTGGCATTTAAAAAAACGTGCAATCTACGATTTCAGAACCACAATTACATGAACGGCGTTACACTGCAATAACAAAAAAAGTGCACCTGGAAATTATAATATTATTCAAATGGCTCCTATCGATCAAAGCCGGGCGCGGACCCGAGAATCTCATTTAGCCATGCACCCAGTCATAATGAGTTTTTTTTAATGAAACAACCAGCTTTGTGACTTGTGTGCCTTTAATATGCCTCAATTACGATACTTTTCTCTCTCTCTCTCTCTCTGGAATAATCGTAAAAGACTGTTGCTCTCGCAATGCATAGAAACGGTCGATATTTATGAGTTAACCAAAATGTAAATATTGTTAGGTATTCCCAACGGGATCACACTGAAGCGTTTTAATGAAGAATACGGTTGTTGACTTGGATTCGAGCGGTATCTATGATCCTCAACGAGACGTGTTTCTCTGAGACAGCTCAGGGTCTCACATGAGAGGAATGACAATGTGGCCTTCTTCTCAGAGATGCGGCGGACAACTCTGGGGCGTATATGCAGCTCACGCACGAAGACAAGCGGGCGGCAAAGGACGATACACTTTAAGGATAAACATTCGAATGTATAAGGTATAATGTAGGTGAACGTGTATTAGTGTGAAGGTACTCGCGTATGTCGAAGCCAATACGTTTCGGCCATATCGCAAAATAAACTTTATTGTTCTGCAGTATGTATACACTCCGCAGTTCAACATTATATATATATATATATATATATATAATGTTGAATATATACTGTACACATTTGTCTAAATTCTTCTGGTTAATTAGTCCACTTATTTCAGATCGTACGCCAGTATATAAACGCCGTTCGCACATCTTGAGTTGCGTCGTCAAATCTAGAAGTCGAGTCGACTGATCGGGACATGTGTGTGTGCTACCTCGAAACGTCTATATTCTCGGATAAACCATCCCAACGCAATTACTTTGTATTTTAAATATAGAAAGCATCAATTTTCTACTATCGTTATAAAAACGGTTATCAATCGCTACGGCGATCAAAGTATGTCCCGTTTTTGCCGTATGTACCACCGCAAGCATATTTTCGACAAACAAGTTATATATATATATAGACCCTTCTGGCCCACATGAGAACCGATGGAACGCAATACTGCGATGAAATGTAACGCATGGCGGACGGAACGTAAACTATGTTATGATATTACATTGGTTTGCGCAGCAACGATAGAAGCAGTGGTAACGGCAGGTATCGACGTGACATATATATCTATATATATATATATATATATATATATATATATATATATATATATATACTAACTACTGTATATTTGAATAAATCTATGACTATATATATATATGTATATATATAATACTTAATATTTACTTTGGGAACATCGTTGTCGAACAGATGTTTGTGCTGGTATATCGCGCAGGAAAGGGACAGATTTTGATCGCAGATGTCACACAAGCAATATGATATCCTGCCGTAGCGATTGATAACCACCTTTATAACGATAGTAGAAAATGAATGCTTTCTATTCCTAAAATACAAAGTAATTGTGTTGGGATGGTTTGCCCGAGAATATAGACGTTTCGAGGTAGCACACACACATGTCCCGACCAGTCGACTCGATTTTCCGGTTCGACGTCTCAATTCAAGATGTGCGAACGACGTTTCTATACTGGCCTACGCTCTGAGATAAGTAGATTAATTAACCAGAACGATTTAGACAAAGGCGTACAGTCCGACACACGACGCGGGTCCAGTACAAATGTGCGCTAGGGTATGACCTATTGTATTTAATCGGCGCTAACCGTGCACGCAGTCTCTTTCGAACGCTTCTCGGAGGAGCTTCTTTGACACCTTGCCAAGACTCGTTCGAGGAAAGTCATCCGTGAACACAACGTGCTTCGGGATCTTGATATTCGCCAGCTGAAGATAAATTGAGCCTCAGTCAGTTTCGGAGCCGCGTATGAGCATCGTCAATAGTTCAGGACGACTGGTATAGTATCAACCAATATATATATAAATATATATATATTTGTTGGAGATAGATCCAGAAATCTCAGTTCTTTAATATCAGTAGTTCAATATCTGTATAAGATTCGATTCATTCGCGGCGCGCCATGATCACTTAGTTCCTAGAAGCTCGACCTTTTTCAAAGAAGTCCTTCTTCGTCATATATATATATATATATACATATCGGGGCTAGGTGCCTTATTTTCGCTCATTTCTTGTTCATTACCTTGGTGGCACAATGTTGAGTGACCATGCCTGTAGTAAGCGTACCGCCTGATCGTAATTTAATCCAAGCACAGATTTCTTCACCAAGTCGCTCGTCGAACACCCCTGTGACTTGAGCTTCCGCGACTGCCGGATGTTCTAATAACGCCTGCAGAGTAAACGTATATATTGCTGACGTTATTTAGTTAGTGTGCCTCCCCGCTCCCGCCGTATCAACTGACTAGCGTTTTTTTTAATAAACTCACAAGTGCATCGGTTCATAGTGTTCTTACGGGTTTAAATCAAATCAAGGGTCCACGGTGGGGGTTCAATCGTGTATATTCGTTCATCAACATCAACTACCCACTAAAGTAACTGAACTACCCCTTAGCTTAAACTATAAATAGTGTACGAGAGTTGTACCTCAAAGAGGTACAAAGAGGTTGTCTCTTCAGGAAGAAAGGTGTTGTCATAAATGTGTACCAGTCGCTCGTATTGCTGCTATTACCTCTTCGACCTCAGCTGGTGAAATGTTAACACCTCCCTTGATGATGAGGTCACTGGCTCGACCGGAAATTTCGAGCAGGTTGTGTTCGTTCAAGTGGCCCATATCGCTGTAAACGCGCAAAACACAGCGCCAATGGTATGATTACTATTGTAGTTTGAAATTGAGATGGGGTAAAATTTCTCCGCAGTAGATAATGAGCTGGGCCGGGGGCAAAGACAATCATATACCACGATAATTAAACGATTTTGAGATGCTACCGTAAGCACCCCTGCCTGACGTATAAGAGAGCTTAAGCATTGTAAAATTGCAGCTCCTTTAATAAACCAATAAATTTACCATTTGATATACTTGGATAATGCATATTGTAATAATGATTATGCAATATAACGAGCAAAAAAACAGGGTAAAATCCCAAAGCTCAGAAGGGTCTATCGATCTATGCATAGGTGGCCGTTAGTATACATCACTTCTTAATGGGATATGACTATATGGGTCAACTCAGACGTCATTGCTATGAGGAAACGATAATCCTACAACAGCGTAATCAAATTGATACACTATTATTAACACGCACTTGTGTTTACTGGCGGAGATATAATAATTTCTCATTGCCGCAGGGTCTTCGAACTGGAATAAGCGTTAATCAGCTTCCTTTTACCATCTCTTCTGAATTTCATTGTTTTCATTGATATGTCGGTTTAATGAACTCGATATGCTAGTCTGCTTGTATGTGTAGTTGTGTAGCCAACGTCCAAGCTGGCATTTGGCAGTGTTCCCATTTCGACAATTAGATATTTTTAATTTCAATCACACGTAAGTCGTTTGTGAAATGTCACACCTGCTTGGAATTACGGTGCAACCGGGAAGCGGACAACGATACTTACAACGTCACTCCTGCCATGCTGTAGCGTACAGGTTTAATCATTTCATGAGAACTTCTCCAGATCGGCTCAAGTTCGACGAAATGAGAGTTAGCCACAAACAAACGGAAGGAAAAAGCAAGCAGCAAATCTTTGCCGTTCTTTTGCGACATTCGTTACCGGTTTAATAAAAATATCATCAGAAAAGAAATTCAGAACGTGGCTAACACTGATTATCTGCTTATCAACATCCCACTTGTTCTCATTTAATATCTAGAATCGAATTTCCAGTTCACAGTTGTGTCCTTGGTTGTCGGCTGCATCGTTTACGATGCAGTCCACGAAAACATTATATGACGACTGATTTGCCCAGTGTCAGACGACACGTATTTGATAAACGAAACTGTGACAGAGCTAACAGCTGTCGAGTGTGAATAAAGTGAAGGATTATGTTGCTGTCATATTATCATCACCCACCCTGTGCGGAACCATCCGTCGTCAGTGAATGCGGCCCGGGTCTTCTCCTCGTCATTGAGATACTCGAGGAAAAGCGTCGCCCCACGAATCTGCACCTCACCCCGAACCCCCTGACCGTGAACGGTGACGCCCTCGTCTGCTTTGGCTAGACGAAATTCGGTTCCGGCAAACGGGACATAACCACGAAAATTTCTGCCGTCGGCATACGAGCACGCGCCCGATGTCTCGGTTAAGCCGTAGCCCAGCTGTTACGCGACGGATAGAGAAATAAACAGGCTATATTTTTTTTAAAGTCGATACATGCTCTCGTAACGATGAAACGTGGCGAGTGTGGTCCTAGATTTTGAAAGCAAAATCTGGCAAGAAGATGACCTATTTCAACCTAACGTCAAACTGTATATGTCTCATTTTTTTGGTTGTTTTTTGTTTGTCTGGGTTTGGTACAATAATTGAGGAACTTGTCGATCCCATCTACTGATCATATGGATGCAACAAATTATTATTATTATCTCTGTCGGCTATCTGGGGATAGGCCAAGTTGGTTATCGTTAAGCTAACTTGAAATACACATTCTCACCCACAATTATCATTTTATAAGTAAGGCACGTAACTATATTCAGGAGTCTTCATTTAACCTGAATAACCTACACGAGTACACAACACGGTGGATCTCAGTGTCCAGCACTGTACACTGCCATACCATGAGATTTTTGAAGTGCAGCTTGTTGATGACGTTCTCGACGACAGACGGGTGCAATGTTGTTGCTCCAATCGTGCCATTTTCGATGCAGCTCAAATCTCTCTGACCGAAGTCGGCACAATGCAGGATATCGAAAAATGTCGTTGGCGTCCCATGAAGCGTTGTCACTCGGTGCCGTTCTATCGTCTCGAGGATCTGGCATTAATATGTGATTTGAACGGAGTACAGTTAGCTGAGACCCGCACTGGGTGTACACTTCTTTGAGAATAATACAAGTTATTTTTATGGGGCTATATATGTAGTGTGAAAACTTAACGACATAATGCTATTTAGAACATATAACAATTCAATATATTGATGATGTGCCGGAAGTAGGTTCTTGTGTATCAATTTTTTGTATCAGTCCTTCCGTTATGTTCTCTGTTTTTCAAAATATATCGGCAGGTATACTTTCAGGGAAGTGAAGACGAACATGAGCGAGCAAACCAGGCAAAATAAAGAAAGACTAATACATATTGAGTGATTCGACAAATAGATGGTCTTTGTTTTATATCTTTTGCACCTCAATTGCACACTTTCATCATTAAGAATAAAAAAAAACGGACAATTGATTATTTTGCAAACCGACTTCTCACTCACCTCGGAAGGCTTCGGCTTCGCCGACGTAAATACCGTGGTGAGGCCGTTGAGCGTGTTGTTCGCTTCAATGCAAAGATAACCAAATGAATGGTAGAGCGGAAGACTGGCCAAGACGATGCTCTTGTTGAGACAAATGATATAAATAGCTATGTAAGTTGACTTGATCGCAGATATGTGAACAAGAAGCGAGATATGAAACAGGGAATGAATTAATGCGTAAACATAAGAGGAGATGTAAAAACGAAGATATTTGCTAGTTGGTACTTGCTTTATTTTTTGTCAGAAATGTGGTCAGTCATCTCGATTTGTCTATAGTCGTAATTGTTACGCGACAAAGAGGTAAGTCTGCATAACCCGAATCAGGTTCATAAAAACTTACGTTGGAAAAAAAAAGAGCAGTGAACGGTGGGGATTAGCATTTTGCTACTGCTGCACAATTCGCAACCCGATTGATTAATTTGATGTTATGTAGGTAGCGCGACAAGAAAGCTACGACCAATCCACATCGTCAGCAATCTTCAACGGTCTTTGCTAAGGGCCAATAATGGTGTGAACTTTCTAGCGGTAAATCACGTATTTACGGCTATGTTAAAAAGAAATATTCGTATAGAAATCAGAACAGAACTTCTAACCGAATGGCGAAGTCGCATAGCGCTGAAGCTTTGATACGCTGCGCTGACCACGTTGCCGTGCGACAGGACGATGCTTTTCGGTTTTCCCGTTGATCCCGATGACTGTATGATTACTGCAGGATCATCCGGTTTCATCTGAGTGTCAAAAGCGGTCGCGGAGGATTGCAGCTCCCGGAACATGATGGCCCCCCTAGTTGTGGACAACAATCAATCTCGCTATTCGCACGTTTGCCGTGGTCCCAGCTGCCGATCCCTCTTTCTGGTTTGAATGAATATTGTGAAATCATCAGACCAGTAGAATATCTTCCAGTATCTCGCATAAGCACAGTGTCACTGGCAGCTTAAGCATTTCCTCTTGTGAAAATCGACTGTACTCACGGTTTTCTGTCCTTTGAAATGGATACAATGTGCTTAAGGGTCCGTGTCGAGTCTAAGGCGCAGCCACTTTTTAGTTCCGGAAAGACGGTGCAGACCGTCTTGTAATAGTCCATGTATTTAAAGAGGTCACCTATAATGATCGCCTCTGAGCCCGTCTTCGCTCGATACAGAGATACAAAGGCCCAAGAATTGTATGAAGGCATGTCCACGAATGTGTTTTCATTTCTTAGGGTTTTCTTTCTGTTTTCTTTCTTAGGGTTTTCTTTCTGTTTTCTTTCTTAGGGTTTTCTCTATACGGAAGTCATGAGACAGCTTGTGCTTTTATTATTAAGCAGATAAAACCATTTTTCGAAGGTGGATTGCGGACTTGGCATTGCCAGCCTGTTTGCTTTTGCCAAAAACTTCTCGAAAAGCCGTATGCACTACTAACCTTTTCTAAGACGTAGCTTAGCTCTTCTTCATGAGTCCCGGAATTGATCGCGACCTGGTTTTAAACAACAAAAAATAGCTCTCTTTATTTCACACACGTCAGGTCGCGTATGTCGCAGCATAGATTAAATCGTGTTATAATCGCACAAAACAGGTTTGTTATTTTAGCAATCCACAATAATAAGGTCGTAGGACGGAATCTTATTTTTTATTTCATTCTACTTTTGTATTTAACAGCCACACTACGTTTTCCCCATCGCCCATAGCCACACAAGATTTCCATCTAAGATACGAAGTCAATTATAAAAGTGGACGATAACTGTATCACCCGCTGAACGTGAAATACATCTAAGAACACCCTCCTCCAAATATCCTAAATAGAATATCTAGATTATCTACATAGGCTCGACTTCTCGAGTCCTTAAGGACACCCAAACTAGAAACCGCGCGCCACACACCCGTTCGACGCTCGCTTTGCGGCCAGCCGCATCGGCCGTCCGCCCTCTCTCATTTTTCATCAGCACCGCCAAAATCAAAACATGCTGCGCACGTGTTGCGCAGCTGAGCCAGTGGCGCATTCGAGCGGCCTGGCTTCCGTTGTTCGTCGGCAACGCTCGTCAAATTTTTAGCTCGGGTGTAATTCTGAAACCGTCATCTGTGTGTAGGGTGCAGCGATGTCGTTTCGAACATCGGCCTAGTCTCTCCTACGCTCTCTACTGCCTAGCTCTGGTCAATTTCTCGATTCGTTCGATCGTTCCAGCAGTCACAGTGTACGCCGTGGTGAGCGTGTCGCACCAACGCAACGCCGGGTATGGCCGGAGAAACGGTGGCGGCTGACACCGTCGTCGGCAACAGTGGCGGTGAACATAAAACCCTGTTTGTGAAAAATCTCCCCGAGGACGCGACAAAGGAACAGTTAGAACTCGTGTTTTCCGAGGTGGGCAGACTGCGCCATTGTTTCGTGGTGAAAAAGCGCCGTACTGACAACTTCCGCGGAATCGGATTCGTGACGTTTGTCGATGCGACATCGGCCGACGCCGCGCTTAAAAGAAGTTTCAAGTTGGGCAATTGTCAGCTGGGTGTGTCGATCGCTGAAGACAAAAAGAAAATTGGTGTGTAGACGTTGATGTGTGTTGTTATGCTTGCGCTTAGATCAAATTTTGACGTTGAGGTTTACTGTTTTATCGGTTGTTCGCTATCAGTTTTGCAGCACAAAAGGGGGGAATTGATGCAAATTTTGCCAGTTTCAAGAGGAAAGAATATAGATGTTTTGTTAACCGAACTGGTTTAGGGCGAATGTGTAATTTTGAATATTATATATATATATATATGGTAAATGTTTATTGGGTTAGTTAAGGAGCTGCAATTTTACAATGCTTAAGCTCTCTTACAGTTGGTCGTTGGCTAACGTAGACGCAGACTGCTCTTTCAGTTCGGTCGAATATATATATATATATATATATATATATTGTGATATAATCACACAAAGAATAGCTCCAAGAAGTCAATATTCGGACAGAGTAAAAAAAATATATATTAACACGACAAATGTCATTTGGTTGCTGATTTCAGATCCGGCTGCAAAGCCAAATCCAAAGATAAGTTTTACAAAAGAAGCTAAAAAGGCGAGACAGCTTCAGAAAGCGAAATTGATCGTGAGAAATTTATCCTTCAAAGCGACCGAAGCCGATCTGCAAAAGTGTTTTGGCAAGTATGGCAAGGTCGCCGGCGTTACCATACCCAAGAAGGACGATGGGAAGGTCCGCGGCTTTGCGTTTGTTCAATTCGAGAAGCTGCCCGAGGCGGCGAAAGCCGTCCAAGCGCTTAACGCCAAAGCTATTTTGGGTAGACCTGTAGCGGTAGACTTTGCCGTTGCCAAAGGAAAGTTCGAAGAGGTTCGCAAGTCGAAGAAAACGGAAGCGAAGTCCGGACAGAAAGACGCTAAGTAGGTTTTTCTATTTATAATGACCAGGCTTTGTTCAACTGTTGACTGACCAGGTTTCTTTTCACGTTACGTACAAATAGACGGTGACTTTTAGCTGACAACAAAAATGATTTCAACCACCGCGCATAATCATAAAGTCGTACTTGTACCCTGTTTTGGGGCGACAATTCCGAATATGCCAATATTCGGAATATGCTGTTCTCGTGTTCCAACTCTATAGAGGTTGCACATAGGGAGCATTTGGGTCTTAACTTAATCGGTGGTATCTTCTCGCAAATTTCAGAAAACAATCGAAAGAAGGGGAGGCAGCAGATAGTGATGATACAAGCGCTGAGAATCACCTTAAAGGCGTCAGTGACGGCAACGGGCAAAAGGCAACAGAGTCCACCACCGGAAAACGAACAGCAGGCGGTAAACGGAACGATGGAAAGAGAAAACCCGATAGAAATGGTAAAGCGAAATCGCCCGATGCAGGCGATGACTGCGAAAGTGACTCCTCACACGATAGCGAGGAGGGTTCGGACAGCGACGACGAACAGTCGTCAAGTGGTGATGACGCGGAAAAGCCGAAGCACAAACACCTCGTGAAGAAGAAAAAGGATCGGGATAATGACGATGAAGACGAGGACGAGGGCGATGAGGTTGGGTTGAAGGAGGAGAGTGAAAGCGACTCTGAAGTTGAGTTCGGCAGCGACGGAGAGGTCAGGCTTGTGAAGGCCAACGAGGTTGAGGATAAGAGCCGAATCCTTAAGAAAACCAAACCGCCGGTCGCGGCTGTCTCAAGGAAAGGCAAAATGGGAAAGATTGGAAAGCCTGCAACATCTTCTGCTAGCGAAGATGAAGACGACTCCGATGATAGCAGCGCTGAGCAAGTAATGGATGCTTCTGAAGGCTCAGAGGATAGCGATGATGAGGCTGAAAGTGATACAATGGACGTTGATCAGGGTAAGTCGAGAGTTCCCGGAACGTTGTGGGATTTTTGTTGGCGATGAGTTTATCAATGTATTGAGTTAGTTGCGGTGATTGAGTTATGTGGTATCTTATGTTTTGGTAGCTGCTTCGAATGGACGGTAGAGGGTCTAGTGGTTGGCGCTTCGACTAGTTCGAGGAGAGGGACATATGGCTTGGGTTCGAATGCTTTCGTTGCTTTCATTAATCCTAATTATTGTCTTGCTTTGTGTCATCGACTCATAAGATGAGAGTTCTAGCGATGACGAGGAAGAGGAACAATCCCCAGGGAATAAGGATAAACCCGGCTCACTCAAGGGTAAAGTGCAAAAGGACAACAAAGGCAGCAAAGGACAAAATAAAGTCAAGCAACAATCGAAGAAGCATGAAGAGGACTCGGACTCGGATTGGGGTCATACTCCGAACGACGACAGTAGCGAAGATGACGAGGCAGATACAGAAGACGGTCGTGACAAAGCAAAAAGGTGTGTGCCTGATTCTATCCGTCTATACCGACAGATCCATTGAACGAGCGGGGAGGCCGTGCGTTGTTTAATTGCATCTATCTGTAATGCTCTGTAACTGCACTGGTTAGAGGTCTTAATGCAGCTTCATGTATGAATAGTGTCACGTGCATGGATATGACTTTGTCATGCCGCGTCATATGTCTTATGAGGACGTCGCCTCTGTCAATCGTATCGTTAGCCACAGAGATCGCGGTGTAATGATGTATCCATGCGGGTTTTGCAGGAAACGCGAAATGATCGAGAAGGAAGATCTGAGTCGGACGGTATTCGTCAAGAATATCTCTTTTGATACAACGCAGACGACATTTCAGGAGCATATGAAAAAATTCGGTTCGTACAAGTTTTGCCTGATTTGTATGGACAAGATGCTGGAACGCTCGAAAGGGACGGGCTTTGTGAAGTTTGAGGAGCGTGCCGACGCCGCCCGCTGCGTGGAGAGTCTACAGGCAGGAGAGGTGACTCTTGACGGCAAGGTTCGTATTGTGTCGTAGTTCTAGAGCTGTTAGCTTCTTTCCGTTCTTGAGTAGTGTATATTTGATGCATAGCTCGGAATGACGTAAAATTTTTTACTTCTGAAGTGGAATCCTTTACTTGGCGCTCACTATTCATTTCGAACTGTTCATTTTTTGTCCAGTATTGACGGTGTTGTTTTGCTTGGAAATGAGGGGGCAGCTTTCTGCCTAGATTTTGTGATATGTTCAAACTGTTACCGCAAACGTCGACGCAATAACGCGCCTTGACGTGCGTCAACTTTGTTGAGAAGAGGAAATTTTTTGAACCATTTTAATAAAGTGTTGGCAACGCTATTTTAGGTACTGTCTGGATCAATCGCGATGAAACGAGATCAGCTTCAGCAAGAGATTCAGAAGAAGATGGACTCAAAGAAGCAGCCCAAGGACAAAAGAAACCTGTATCTTGCTAGAGAAGGCTTTATTAGAGGGGGCACGTCAGCTGGAGCACAAGTGTCTGATCACGATCTTAAGGTTCGCACCAAACTTGAGGCGAACAAAAAGAAGGCATTGAAGAATCTGCACAATTTCGTTTCGAGCACTAGGCTATGCATCCACAATTTGCCACATACCTGCGACGATAAACAGCTTCGAAAGATCTTTGGCCGGGTTGTTGATCGGACGGCGAAAATCACTGAGGCTCGGGTCATGCGCAATATGCAGCGGCTAGGCACTGATGGAAAAGCCGTGTCAAAGGGATTTGGGTTTGTCAATTTTGAACGACACGAGGATGCTCTCAAGGCCTTACGAGCAGTTAACAACAATCCGGACGTTTTCACAGACCAGATGCGACCGATTGTATCGTTCTCGATTGAGAACAAAGCCGCGCTGATGGTCAAGGAGAGGCGGTTAAAGAACTCGCGGGAGAAGCTCCAGGAGATTAATCAGATGAAACGTGGTGGACAGGGTGGAGCAAGCGAGGATGGCGATATCGATTATCGACAAGGTCGACGACAATCGTTCGAGGGGCTCCGGGCTCAGGTTGACATGAAGGATCTGCCGAAGCGCGTTGGCGAAAAGGTTCGTCTGGATCCGAAGCGACGGCAGCATCAGATGCAATTGAAGAGGTTGGCTCGCCAGGCCAAACGTAAGCCGGAGTTCAAGAAGCCCAAGGGGAAAAAGCTCCGAGGTCCTACAAAGGCTCAGCTGAAGGAGCGCCGCAACGAAAAGGGTCTCAATCAGATGATCGAACATCATCGACAAAAGATGCGACGCCAAGTGATGGTGGATTAGTAAGCGATCGTAAGTAATGGTGTGCTTGAATGTATTTACTGCTAGCTGGATGCAACATCTGTGGCTGCGCTGTTATTGGTGAGTAGTGAGTTGGGAACTCCCGACTATCGGCAATGAGCCTTGACCACTTAACAATCGATCTCTTGATTAGTTAGATTCAAGTGGACTCCAGTTCGGGAAAAAATCTGTATTGCAGGCACTGTCACACGATGTGGAACGTTTTCATTGTGATGGCATTTATTCATCGTCGTTAGGCAGGATGAATCTAGGGTGAGAGCTGCGCCTGTTGCCGAGTAGGTCATAGCCAAGTCGGATGACTGTGGGTACAGAACACCGCATGAACACTAAGCAACTAGAGATACCAGTACCAGCCTATTGCGGGCAGACTAGTTAGTAAAGTCGTGCAGAGCAAACGGAAAAAAACATTGGATGGAACGCAACTAGTGTAAATGTGTATAATGTTCACAATTAATACAAACGAGCGTAGATTGATTTTTTTCCTTACTAGTAGTAGCAGGAACAGCTCGCTGGGAAATATCTAATTTTCGATGGGTGAACACAGAGGGATAAGTTAAACCCTATGCGTAGGTAGAGCTCGTAGGTAGATAACAATGAACGACAATGAACGAGGTCACTTGAGACTATAGCAGCAACAATCAGTGTACAGTGGCAAATTGATCTTCGATAGCAACGTGCCTGTGAGACCCTGGCGCATTCGTTCGCATCATGATCATGAGTAGAAGCACCACGTCGAGTGTATTTTTTTCTAATTAAATAAAGAAATAGATATTCTCGTTCTGGTGGTGAGCACGTGCAACGAAGAATACAAAGGACATGGGCTACAACCGAAACCATTTATCGTTGGCGATTCCACTGTTCTTTCAACTGTAAATGCCATAAAAACGCCATACAAATGAGGTGTGATGATCGCTGTGGTTAAGCTCATTTCCGACTTACGTACGTTAATAAAAAGAAAACAAATAAAAGATTTATATTTGTTGAGTCTCGAGTACTGTGCTTTCTTTTGCTGTTGGCAAATTGCCCAGTTGGGACGATTCAACATTACTGCTTGGGCTTCTCGTTTTTTTTATATGTAAGCCATACATATCTATCGCATCGAATGCTTTCCTAAGACGTCTATGTTTAAGTGGGTGTTTTTAATGACTTTTTTCTTCACTGAGATTTGTCCGCCTGTAGCGTACCGATGGCTCGCTCGGGGCGAGGGGCTCATTCGTAAAGGGGAGCCAAATCAATGGCAAATTCGAATATATTCTCTGAGTAGCCGCTAGCTTGTTTTTTTTTCTCAGTTTTGCATCAGTTTCATATTTATATAGGGCTTCTGTTCTTTTCCCCAAGTAAACATTTTAGCAATTAGTTGTTCTTCGTTAACAGTGTCGCCAAAACCCGCTATGGGTCGCCTGCTGCGACGACATCGACTCATCGACGATGGCTGAAATGAATGAGTGTCGCCAATGAATCCTGGAAGAGTTATTGTTTTGTTATGAGAAATAAACACACGACGATTTGGTTTCGACTGCGGAGCCACTTACCGCAACGCACCCTGCGCGATTGATGGCGTATTTAGCCACTAGCCACTCGTAACATGTCGGCGCAAAGATCGCTATTCTCGCGTGTCGGGACAGACCCAATTGTTGCAGACCCCCTGCGAATGTAGCCACGTCCGTGTGAAACTCGCTGAACGTTCGATGAACGCCGTCGCTGAACACGTACGCAGTTTTCGTGGCGTTCTCTGATACTGCATTTCAAGGATGGCACAGCACACCACCGAACGTTAAATTGATCACGGACCTATCTTCGCCAAAAGTGAAATGTTACCATAATTGATGACATGCAGAAGATATATATATATATTGGCATTTTCCATTCGAGTTATAGATGAAGGAGCGTTCTTTAAATCGACTTCGGTTACATAAAAAAGAAGTATGTCGCTGAAGCTCTCCCTGTCCCTCTCTCTCTCGGGAACCAACAGTGGACCTGATCTGCATTTTTAGGCTGGATGTAACAAAACGATGCGTTTTCCGTTTGTATACAACTCGAAATTGGAGAGTACCCACCTAGATAACATTTTTGGTTCTGAAGTACCTTCATATGCATGCCCATATGTATCTACTATTGGATTATGAGAAAAATGAGGCTGAATTGGAAGGATAACTATATATCGGTGGTAAATACGACGCCTGATACGACAGAAGCAACTCGCCGGCCTTGTCGAACGCTTCCGACACGTTGAGTTCACTGACATATCGCCGCGTGTTTGATACTCCAGCACGTGTCGACGCTGTCGTTCTGACTTGCTCGTTCCGAATCCTCTCGGCGCTGCGAACGGATGCCACCCCTCTGGCCGCAGCTGGAGGCAAGCGTCGAGCAAACATCGGAGATTTGCTTTGGAAGCGGCATATGAAATGGCCGGCAGTGAGAAGGGATCTTGTCGTGACACATAAAGACGGCATCTGGTGGAAAGAAACATTCATCATTGATTTAAAATTTAGGATTGTAGATTATTATTGATGTTATGATTATTAATGCTATTGCTGAAACGCTATTGTACGCGCATTCGCAAGGGAAGCGGATTCTTGTCTTCCAGCACCGAAAATGATATTTGGAAATAAATATACTTTTGAAAAAGGAACACGCCGTCAAATTATGTCGATCAACTCGATATGCTTACGTATTTATATGTCAATTGAACAATTACAAATAAAAACATATGTTTTTGACTGTCTTAGAGATGAAAACATCCGACTTATCTAGAAGTAAAAACTACCTTTTTTTAAAAACAGCACGTGTGTGTGTCATGAGAATTTTGTGTCGCGATAGTACAAACATTTCAAAATCCGCTCCAATTGACTAAACTATCCCGTTGGCGATTCGTCGTATCCTACGTGATGTCATCAAATTGTGCTACAGTATAGACCCATAGACATCAGCGATTTGCTGTCCATCTAAACGGCAACAACAAGTCGAGTGATCTTTGGCAGCAGGGCTCACCGGTTCACAAACAACGGCTCATTTCTGCTATTGTTGCCATTTAGGTACCTGTCGTTGAGATTTGTCTTAGCGGCAGCGATCGAGTTCACACTCCTATCTCACTAACCTACTTTGCATCGTAATCATTTGTCAAATCTTTGCGTTTACGCGGCTCTCTTCGCGGCAATGTTCGCTGGCCTCAATACAGGCGTGACATAGAAGCCATGCTCACCATTGATGCCGCTTTCAACTTAACCATTATACTTGACCGAGTTGTTTTTAGCTGTTCCTAACGAGGATTAGAAACCGGAACAGATGTGAACACCGCGTAAACGCTTGCTGACTTTGATTCAGTGTTCGTTGTGACCACTGTTGATGCTTTTAATATTACACTTCAATGCCTTCTTATTGTCGACGTATATACGGGCACATTAAATCTCTGCATGAACAGAACAACCAATTGAGCTCGCTTCGATTTTGTGAATCACATCAATGCTCTAAGATTGTTGTTGCTCTTTGAAATTATTGAATTCTGTAAATCCGGATGTTGATTATATAATCAGTAGCGAATGCCTTGACTTCTGCATGTAATGCACAAGTTTAATTTTGACAGAAGCAGTTCCGCGCAGCGACAACGCCATAATCATCGTGTCTAGCACTTAATTATGATTATGCCTCCGTCTCCTGGAATCGGTACATAGATGCGTCATATTCGGCCTTAATGAGGTTTGTTTCTGGACGAGGCCAGATAGGCTTTGTCATCACTCAAAGAAATGATCGAGCCCAGCACGAACAGCCCGGATTGGTGGTGTCCTGCATAGCACACGCTTGTGTGGCGGTGAACCCCTTAACTTGTGATCCCTATTGTATTTCATGGCTGCCCCACACTATGAGTGTATGCGTCGCTATATCAAAACTAATTGGGTAATATGCGCTTGTTGTTAAGAGACAACCTTCGATACATCCTCTACTTTAGACAGGCATTGTTATCTACTCTGTGGCTCGTCGACTCTCTGTTGTGAATGTTCCCGTTGTTCGAACGGGGCGTTGCTTGTCTTGTCACTTAATTAAAGTAGCGCCAATTATCTACATATTGTACATGAAAGATTGTCGTGTCCCTATTCGAAAGCGTCGGTTTCAGATCGAAGAATTCTGCAAACATATAACTATTGATGTAGCTACGCAACGCATAGTACGAGTCATTCAGCTAACAATTAGTAGATGGAGTTAAGTTTCGGCGTTAACTTGCAATTGACATAAAATGATGTATTTGATACAATACAAGGATCGGGGAAGGTTCCTCTAGTGCTAAGGTTTGATGGACCTGTTGCCGATGTGTTCGATTTCGAATCAATGCTTGTATATGCCATTATTCGTTTGGTTTATTTTCGATGTGGAGAAATCGTGCAGATCGTCAAGGGGATCCGTTGACACCAAATTCTGTGGGGGCATACACGAACCTATGATTCAATAGATGAAATATCACACGAGCTAAAACTCACCGAGAATAACTTGATGGAATGACCTAACATTCGGCAAAAAATCTCGCCCAAGTTGCAAAGATTTCATTGCTTACCTTGGTGATTTCGAGCTCCTCTTTGTCTCTCTCTCTCTCTCTCTCTCTAATTAGCACCTCCAATGGCGCTGTCACTTGTAACTGTATGATTCCTAGGGACACAACACTATTCGTTCCTGTTTGTGCCGACGCTATTTGCCGCTTCAGTAACAGACCTCGCTGTGGGTGCGGTGCAGTGTAGCGTCTGTGTTGCGATTTGTGAAAGTGACGACAGTCCCTCTCCATACAATAGGTTCGACTAATCGCCGGGAGCGTTGGCTAATCAGCTTCCTGTTCTCCGGTGCGGTTAGCGGCAAAGGCCGAGGGGACCTATCCATGTTGCCCGTGTACACGTTCATTGGAAACATCTTCAAGGAAAGAGACAGAGAGAGAGAAAGAGCGCTCTTGCCTTGGAAAGCGCAGAGTCGTCTTAGCGCGGCCAGTTGTTGCAACTTGGGTGGCGTCTATCGCGTTAGCGCGTATCGCCTGCTCCTTGCTCGCCATCCTCCTCGGGTCAACCTGCATACGCCGTATTTTCTGTGGCATACATGCCCGGACGTCAGGGACAAACAACGCCAACATGTTCGCACACGGGTGCTCGGCTTATTTGTACTCAATACCCAATTGCTCTGTTGCTATCACAGATTGCACTCAGAGGCTACATCGTGCTTCGAGCCGCGCTATCGGGCCTTGCTGCATCTACATACTAGGTGGTTGCAAGAGTGTTGTACGTATATTTCACGTTAATAAATGCTTGACCGCTTCAAATATTTATTAAAGGCTTGAAGATTGACGAAAGAATTGAGCGTATGCGTACGTGTTATACTTGTTGTATAAGTAGCTTGCGTTTTGATATTCGAACTTCGATACAATAAAACAATACAAAGTTTCGTTTATTGACGGGACTTCAGTTTTTTTACGCTTAAGTTCTCGTAAAGATAATAGTGATGAAGAGGTGTTGTAATGTACAAGACATTTGCTTGTTTACAGGATTATTCACACTGTATCATTATAGTTAGGTAAGCCTGATCAATAATTAATTAGCAATATATATATATATATGTATTTACTTCTTTTAAGGCCATTATCCCCAAATTGCCAATTACGAAGCGAGAAAATCGTCATATACGCGCGATGACCTGCATTGCCAGTGGACGTGAAATCATCAGATTATTCGTATATATATATATATAGGGGGGTCAGCTCCCCCCCGCCCGCAGCCGCCCCCCCTATATATATATATATATATATAACGATTCGTGCCTATAGAATGCCATTATTAGATACACGCTAAACAGAAAGACAAATTCTATTTCTATTATAATAAGCTGTATTTGCAACCGAATGGTGTATCTCCGAAGTCATGAGAAATTGGATACGCATCAGGCTCACTGTGGAAGTTACGAAGTTCTGATACTTTCGATGTATCTCTGTAAGCCTCTTCCACAGAATTGCAGATCTGTGAAATCTGCTAGAGCAATGAATGAAATCTGCTTTAACGATGTTCATGACAGCAAAACTTCTCGGCTCAACGGGCATGACTGTATCCGTCCTTATATAACATCCGGCCAAGGTTCGTTCGTATTGAAGTGGCTATCCGTTGACTGTTGACATCATAATATATCTCCGGTGGCAATTTGATCTATTTAGTATTAAGACTAGTAGCTGTCCGAAAGCGACAAATTCTTTCGTTGATAAACTGAACATGCGATAGGGATATCTGTTGGCGAAAAGGTCAATTATAGATATGAATTACACGTATCGAATAGATTGGTTTGGTTTTACAACAGGTACCAACTATTCTAAGGATCCCCGGTAATTGAATAGAAACTTGAATGGCATGATGCTGGAATCGAATGTGCCACTTTTCAAGGGATTTTTTTTTCTGTAGAATAAAACATAAGGAATAGGTAACCCTATCGGAAAACTTTTCGAGCGTAATCGATCTCGTGTGGTCGGCTTAGCGCTGCCCTCCACCGCTCTCGTCGCTGGTGAAGCAGAGCAGTAGAGGAGTGATGATCCTTCTATGCAGTTCCTTTAATAAATCAATAAAGCCTTACCTTACCTTCTATGACGATGAACATACATATGTATAGCCAATTGTCAAAAATGTAAAAAAGTAAGAACTTAATAAATGCCCAGCGATAGCGACCTTCTCGCCGATGCCAGAAAAGCATAGGGTAATATATGTTATAATAAAGGGTATATATATATATATATATATATATATATATATATATATATATATATATATATATATATATATATATATACATATATATATATATATATATATAAGATGGATGGTTAGGCGTACAATCAGAAGGAGTGAATGGAATCACAACCCGCTCTATGTTCTACTGTAAATCTATATAGCTCAACCCGTGACACATAAGAGAGCATAAGCATTGTAAAATTGCAGCTCCTTTAACAAACCAATAAAGCTTTACCTTTAGCTTTACTATATTTATTATAGCGGTGGATATCAACGACCACATGCCTTGAAGATTGTTTACAAAAACGAAAGTACGATTCATTTTTAAAACATTTGCTTGTTCTTCACTCCCGTCGACAGGGGTGACTTGGTACAGTGAGGTAACCACCTTGACGATCCGTTATAGGGGATTCAGTGGTAGGTCTTGGCCATTTGTGGATAACTTTTTTCATCTTTCGTTTGTGGATGGCCGCCAGCCTTCTCCTATGGAATATTTCTCGGTACTTAGGGCGTTTACTAGAAGAAATGTCGCGGGAAAAATCCATACCTTTCTGATGTCATGGCACGATCTGAACGTGCGGACCTGGGACTTATCCCTTCACCGGTCTACTGATCCAAGATGTGTCCCTGACTAGTTATTGGCGGATCTTTGAGGTGCAGACTATTTCATATTTGGACACTCATATCTGCCGAGGTTCCACAGGGCCCAAAGTATAATGAACTGTCCCAAAGCCACCCAGTTGGCGGTGTTTCATTTTTATTTTCCGTTTGATATGATCACTTATTTTAATGGACACAGACATCGAACTATTGGCAATTCAGAAGCAGCATTGGTATATCACAAGGGAAGATAGTGTACATCAACAGTTTAAGTCAGCGATTGCACAGTAACTTAGTTTTTATTTCGAGAATAGTCTACGGCCATCGAGTCTAACTTGATGAATCCTTCGTTCATTACAAAGTAATGAACGACAAACTGCATAATTACAATGTTCGTTGAGACAAATACATAATTAAATTGTTCGATTGTCTACTACTAATATTATGGCTCGTGTAGTCGAAAATACAATTTTACAAATAGCTGTTCATTTGTCTCGTAGTCTCGGCCAGCATAGCTCCTAATTACAGCAGAACGGATGAAACGATTAATGACCATGAGGGCTGGGAGACAGATGTCTAGATTTCTACAAAATGGAATATGAGCTGGTAGATTCGTATCGATTCGGTGGCCCATCGAATATCTCTATTCCCTATCCATCGTTGCTTGTTGCTCTACCTAGTCAACCTAAATATAGTGCTTCGATATACGAGGTGAATTAGAGGTCGTTAAACGCATGGCAACCATATCAAGTATTAGATAGCTCTGTCAGGTTCAGGTTGTCCATTCGAAGGCCAATGATTACGTGCAAGAATGGCGTTCTGCGACTGTAACCTATGCTAGATTGCCCTCATATCGTTAGGTAACCCATAAACAAATACAATTTTATTTGTGTTTATAAAAATGCAATTGTCTTGTAAGGACGTCTCAAAAATGTAGAAATTTCAAGAGAAGGCGTGTCGTCAAGGCCGCCTAAGGACATTTGCGGTTTATTTCCGGAACTGCAATTTTACAATGCTTAAGTTATCGATTAAAAAAATAGGGTAAAAAACGGGACGGCTATGCAGGCTGCTGCATGGTATTTGTTTGCGGCAGTTCAGTTATCGATTTATTATAATATATTAAACGTTACAATAGGTCGGAATTTCTAGGGATTATGGGGGTGGGGGTGGGGGGGGGGGAGGACGACAATGTCCCGAGGAAGGCGGGACGGGTTTGCGGCATAGTTCGCCGCACCTCCTACGAAGGCAGGTGTCGGCCGGCGAATGGATCCCTGTTGTTTGGCACAGTATATGGTGAAATCCATGTGCTGCAAACCGTGTGAGAACGTGTCGATTCGTTCTTTCTGACGGCTTCCAGGATTCTGAGATCATAGCACCAGTCGTGCAGAAATCTGCATCAGGTAACCATGGACAATAAATAGAGAAACAGCGTGTTCCCAAAAGAAAATAGCGTTTTTCCGAGAGTAACGACTACTCATAATAAATCAAAATGTAAATCTATAATAATTAGAGAAGCTGATGGGCAGCTTGTCAGGCCGAGGTCGTCATAGTCGTCGAGGGAGGCGACGGCATGGCCTCTCTGCACAGCGAAGGGAACGCCCTGCAGAATGAAGGATACTGGGCGTTTATCGCCAGTGGCGCGGATCAGCCTGTGGTAGACACCTTTGAGGAAGATTGCAGTGAGGATGCCGTGGCCGTCTAGGGTTTCGAAGTTAAGAAGGGAAATGAGGTCAGTTGCCTCCAGGGCGGCGTACTCTCGCAGCTCGGCCTGCTCTGCACGGGATACCGCGCAACATGATGGCTGCACAGTGCTTGACACAAGAGTGTGCTAGAGTGTTAACCACTGTCCGTCCCAAACGAGGTGTTCGCCACGGTAGAAAGGGATAAATGAGGCCGTTAGGGTCCAAGGCGAAAACTTCCATTTCGCGGGGTTGACGGGAAGGACGCTGACCCCCTCGTAGTCTAGTACACGCTGAACGTCGAAGGCGACTGTTGCCGGATCGCGCGCCCACAGGGTCCCCCTGCTGAACTTCGCACTCGTAGCTGAGGACGTCGTGGTCCATGACCAGGTCGGAAGAACGTAAAACGAGATCCCGGATGGCCGTGTTTAAGGCGTTGCGAAAATCTAGCTTGACCAGAGCCCGTGCCGGGTGGGCGTGAATGAAGGTGCGCGCCATATGACCCGCGACCTCAGTCCTAGGCGGCCGGCCACACCTCAACTGCGTTGCTCATATATGTTCTGCTGATAGATTGCCACAGGTTCAAACCTGGCCATGACACGCACCTGCTCAACGTGAGTGATAAAGCAAACGATAATGAGGAAAAATAGAATAATTGTTAGATATATTGTCTTGCTTGCGATGATAGATACTGTCTTCATACGAAAACATGGACGGCAAAGTTGATCTTACTGATAATTTAATCTCATAACTGTCTGAAAAGTTTAATAGAAAGTTAAAGGTAAACGTGTATTAGTTTATTAAAAAAAACTGCAGTTTTTTTCCCATGTTTCAATTTCCTTATATGTCGCGTGGCGGGACTCGAACCTGCGGTCTCCGGCACCCTACAATCATAGACTTAGCCGTCCGAGCCATCGCGCCAAATTTGCTTAAGCTGAGTATCAACTATCTTTTTTGTTATTTCAGATAAATTCTGTAGTTTGTACCCCTCCCCCGATAGAGATGCGTACAGGCGCCGTATGCACGCACACACTAAAGCGATTACCCATAGGATGTTCTAGCTGCCATCGCAATGTGACTATATGTGTCTGAAGCAAAACTTGCCCTGTTTCTGGTAAGCTCCGTTACCGTTATCGCAATTTTATGCGTTTCATTGGTCGGGGTATCTATGATCGTCCACCCGAGCCGAGAACCAGATGTGTAATGAGCTGTCCGCTATAAGTTGTTGAGGATAGGTGGAGAGCGGCGGGATGGCATCACCCCAGTGCAATCCTGGATCGATTGTGCTCCCAAGTATCGAGAAGGAGCAATCCCGTGGAATCGGATGGAAATCCAATGCGTTTCGTGAGCACTCTCCGTCACTCTGGGGAGAGAAAGAGAAGGATTCGCGAAGTGAAATTGAGATTCCTACGGCGGTATTGCCAACGCTCTCCGCTATTGGTAACAGAGACTTCAAGCACGCCGAGAGAGGGCACTCCTCCAGAGTGCCCTCTTCTTAGCGAGCGCACACTCGCCAAGAAGATGCTCACCGGTTGTGGCCAACGCGTCATGGGAGCCGTGGAATGCTAATTGCTCGAGCTATCATGGTGGATGCTGCCACAGCGATTAGTATTGTGTCTGTGAAGTTACAGAACAGCACGTCGAATTTCAACTCGTAGACATTTCCTGACCCGAAACGCCTGTCGCAATTACGGAAAGCCTAATTTGTCAGGCTAGCTATCTGGATCTCATCAAGTTAAACGTCACTGTCGAATGGTAAGGTGCTGACATGGATTACGTACTGACAGTAGCCTGTCAATGCTTACAAGATCAGGGGTATTTGTAAGACTATTTGTCACACTTGAAGGTGTTGTCCATGCTAACGATTGATGATTTTGGAATGAAAAACTATATTTAACTTCCATACATCTTCCCAACTGTTTGGGCGAGAGACGATTTAAATTGCTGCTTGCGCAGATCGATTTGCGTAACTAGTTCTATACAATATGAAGTTTTCTTTTCATGTATTAGTGGAACTGCAACGCATAAGCTCTCCATATATCTCATCATCTCGTTGGTGTAATATATAGAATCGATAATGTCTCGTATAGGTTTGGTACGTCCAACGTTTATTTAGTGGATACGTCAAGCGTTGGTAGAGGGCGTATGGGATACTGTAGGTGCCCAACGAGAGAAACGTGTTCGATGGAGCATACCAAAATGATTGCCGCAGTCCATGTAAGTTGTATGGTGTGCAATTTGACGAGACTAAAATTTAGTGAATTTTCGCTAACAGATCATCCGATTTGTTGACACGATACGATCGAGAATCACGGGGGCATTTTACATTTCGATTTCTTGTAGGGTTTTTGAAGGAGAGCTCGATGCCAAGACGGTAACTAGCTATCTTGCAAGTTGTTACCATGTGTGATTATTCCGATGGATGGAGGCTGCCAAGAAACGTGTGCGTCCTTCGATATGTGTAGTGCATAGAGTAATTAACGAATGATACGAGGAGGTCATTTTGTCGACCTTTGACCCTAATCGATAAAATGATCGGCATCGATTGAGGATACTCCGTAAGGGTCTCGACTGAGGCAAAACTCCCACGAAAGAATCCGGGACCGAACAAGCGTTCCGGCGTCGAACAGTTTCCGCATAGATGCGTTGAGTGCCACAACAATGTAGCTAGGGAACGGGTGGGTTTCGAAGGGATCGCGGCGGAACCGTTCGAGCATCGACGCGATGAAGAGCAACAACTGCAGGCAACGAAACATTACCAAGAAGCGGCCCGTTTCGGCTCTAGCAATCATCACAATGTGCGGGTCGTAATCAGTCCAATGTGTTGATAGCAGAGCCGTGATGGTACCGCTTCGGCACACAACGAGTTGCACGCACCGGGCAGGCTCGACGAACAAGCACCCATCCACCTGTATCCATCATACGATTCGCGGGGATGCTGACGTAGGCGCGATAGCGAACGCACTCCGAAAGGCTCCGCTTAGCAGCGGCCGGTCCTGGGGAGGCGGCAGCTAGAGAAAGGATAGAACAGGTTCATCCGTCTTGAGGTAACGTGACCACGTCAGTTGAAAGAATGAGCTGTCGCGCACGAGACCTTTGCCTTGCCACCTATTCGCGTGTGGTGTGGACTTCGGTGATGCATGCGGTGCGATAGTGCCTGCTGGATTGAGCGTGGCAAGGTGCCGGCGGTACGATATATTTGCACGAAACTGCATGGCACTTTCATAGAGAAATGCTTGGTATAAACTGCTCGCAATGAAAGGCTGCACTGTATTATACACTGCATGTGCTAATATAGAAAAATAGTGCGTGATACTTCGATTATATATATATATATATATATATATATATGTACTTAGAAGTAGTGCCCGATAGTTTAATCATTAAGTACAGTTTAGTAGAGTATAGTTTTCGCAGTCTTATTCATCATGAGGTTATGAAGAGATATTTGACGAGACTTTGACGAGATATTTTGGTTCAACTCCTCATTAATATTAGTCGTCTGTACGATGTACGGAGAGGTACTGAGGCCTTTCAACTACAGAGCAAAGACAGCTGAGGGTCACCTTGAGGGAAAGGTTTAGCAGTACGGTGTGAGACTCTATTTCCATCCTTAATAGAAGTTTAAGCTAAGTCAGGCAGCCGAACCGTGTCTCTATTAACAGCAGCTCGTCGAGGTCTCCGATCGGTTCGAGCTAAGCTCGCGCTTCACCACCGAGCAGAGAATAAACAACACGTGCGTGCATTCACCCGACAAACTTACACTTCACACACGCCTGCCTGCACGCATTGGAACATAAATTATTTGTTGACGTACACTTACAAGCAACAACGAGCCCGAACCTGAACAAACATGGCCGCTTTAATGCGTAGTGAAGGATAGTGCATGAGCAATTAATTCATAATTCAGTATAACCCATTTCGAAGCTTCATCGCTTAGTGCATTTTTCCAAGATTACCTATTGATATCTGCCGTAAGAAATCGCTATCTTCTCGTACTTAGTTTCAATCATAACATCGTTGCATACGAATGTATCATGCTGGTAGAATATACTATGATACATGTTCAGCTTATGTAAAAATCGCAAAGAAATGCTTCCCGCTCATTTGTTGTTCGTTTTCGAAACTTCCCGGGTTCTGAGCGAACGGCTATGCAAGTGGCTCCTATGAAAATGATACGGTGTGGTCATCGGATACATTGACAAGCTTGAGTATCGCTGAATAGCATGTTTCGGCCAAACGGCAGCATGACCGCTACTGACATGTCGCTTCGTTCCTGTGGTGATCCAGACCGGCGCTGTCCGTCGGGCTCCGGAGACGATTTGCCTCCGTACGGACGAAGAATCACCAGCAGCGTCTGTAGGAATTCTCGTGACAGCAATTCAAGTGCGTATTATTATTATTATTATTATTATCGTCATCATATAAAGAATCCCGATGGCAACGTAGCCTAACAATATTTAAATGTGAGTTGCGAATAATGCCAAGTGTTGTTTGCCCCTAAAGATGTATAATAGATCAGTTGCTACAGTAAGATTCGGTTAACTGTTTGTGTAGTACAATGCTCTGGTAGTATATCGCTTTAGTTAGTCGCCCCAGATGACCGGGAAGACGTATATAATGAAACAGGCCAGCTGTGCTATACTTCGCATGGACACACAGTAGAAGAAGTAAAACCAAATGGACCGATAGCTCTTAGCATGCTTGCCGCGGAGATTCTCGATGATTCAGCCAGGCTGATCTTCTCAGCGAGGTAGAAGCATGCCCAGATTCGTGCGAATACTCCCAACTTTGGCTCGAGTCACCGTCTGATGATCTGCTAACCATTGGCGTATGAAGGATGTAGCAGTAAATGACGTTTGCATGAAAAGTGTTCATCAAACGAACAGTGGACAGTTCTGTATGGACAGTGGATGGTTCCACTGCCAACCGTGCGTTTGAAAAAAATTTCCTCCTCTAGAAAAAAAAAAAAAAAAAGTGGATAGTTCCACTCGAGTGCCGAGCCCGGTGGCGTGGTGCATTTACTTCTGCCTTGAAGCAGCAAGGGGTCGGGCTCCTCTGTTGCACAGTTGCATTTAAAGGGGCCAAGTCTTACATATGAAGCAATGCCAAAAGCAGTTCTACAGTGGACGATAAATGTTTAAGGCTGTAACGAGTCAGCCTGCAAAAGTGCCTTTTGTTAGTGGACAATTCGGCTGGGAATATCATGCACATAGTAATTGCACCTTGCGACCTCTATTCTCTGTCTAGTCAGTTTCTCTTACGAATGAAAATGACAAGATTATTGCGACTATCGTTGTTACACGCATTGTAACGCCGGTCCGATCTGCTGTACCTCATAGCTTCTTCTTTTCTTTTGGGTTATGCTAGATACTACGTATATGGCATATGTGGTAAATAGCTCAATATCACACACTGTTTTTCGAGCTGACCCTCAGCTGTTCCCCTATCTAACAGGCCTCAGCTCAATAATAGCTCAATATCAACAATGTCTGAAGTATAAGTAATTAGTACTTGAGAGGAAAAAAATCGATCAATATCGAATTGCCAACGAAGCAGACGTCATTTTGCAGTTACAACCCTGAGGCTGCTGTTGGCGCATATATATATGTATATATATATATATGTATATATATATATATATATATATGAGCGGGCTAAGCGTAGTCGGGACAGCGAAACGATTGCAGCCTCGGCCATCCAGCAGGACGCTCTCCACACAGGCTACTTCCTGTCCCGTATCGCATTGTCAACAGTTCACGCATTTGCTTCATCAGATCGATCAGACACACGGCAATTGCTATTTGACGCTATGGCACGCTTTCTATAAACGTACACGAAGCTACATCTCATTTGAATGTGTTCAGCTGTATCTGTGTGGGGCAGCTGTCAAATGCGTCATGCAGTCGAAGCTGTACCAAGCTGCACTCCACCCATACGATGGTAAATAGCTCTATTTTGTGTAATGTGTCGTTGTAACGTTGTCGGGCAACAGGGCGGAATCGTGCGGCCATAATGCACGAGTATTGATTTGAGTATATATATATATATATATATATGTGCTATGCCACTGTATAGATGGTGGAATATGTATTGATGCATGCCAGCATGCCGGGGAAGCAATTCAGTGCGTGAATAAGCCGAGTTTATAGGCATTTCACGTTTGGAAACTCTCGACCTGGAAGCAGACATCAAGAGGCTGTGATCAGATGACGACGACCAGATAGAATCGTTAAGTGCCTAGCGTTATCCGGATGCCGACGAATCATCCGCTGCGAGAGCTTGCTGAAAACACTTGCGGACTCTCCACGCATTTGTGGTGTGAAAGACCCTAGATAAAAGAATGAGTAAGACGTTGCTTCTTGACGTACAATACGTCCACCCCCGTTTTCGTGATCAGCTTGAGATCGCATAATTTCAAATTCGCCAGTCAGTGACTTTAGCAGAAATTTATAATCATCTAGATTTACACAACAGCAAATCGTCGCAAGGAGGTCAGCGATCGACGGCAAGCACTACACATGTGTCTTGCAGAGCTCCGCCACCAAAATGCGGTTAACGCAAAGATCACTCCCGGTCTAGGGGTCTCCAGCCGAGCAATCCTGGTTAGAAAAGCCAACGTAATCCGACAACAACAGCAGGTATAATCCAGCTATTAGACAGATGCACTAAACAGTCATATCGTCATATCGCTTTTAGAGTTCTCATATGAAATAATTAGGGGAGAATAAAATTCGGTCGTGTTAACTAACATTGGCAACGAGGCAATTTCACGAATATATTATAGCACGATTATATGTACCAAGGACATTTTCAGTTTGTTGTTTGTCGAAAATTGACAGTGAGAGCCATCTAGAATCATAGTAACAATTGGAGAAACCTACTGTATGTTTGAATAAACAAGTTAACTGATCGCTATTGGAGAAAGTTGTGCATAGAAAACACACGACAGCTTGGTACAACATTCATGTGACCGTTAGTGGAATTCAAGACGAAATTCGTATCTGTCCAACACCAAGCACTGTGGTTGATGGTTATTGGATACTGCTGGTTATCCGGAATGTCATTGGCGTTCGACGTTTTGTTGTAAATATAATCTAGCTTCTCTGTACAGCAAAATCTCAGTGAATTCTGATGACGATGTTAATAATAATATTAACGATGATAGCGCATTAATCTTAGGCATAATATTTCGCACCTGTGGAAATGCACGCGTATATCTATAAACAGCAAAATACAGAGATGTTCGCAGATTCTCGATTGATTGATTCTCAATTGTCAGATGCGTATAGCGCATTTTTGTGCGTACGAACGACATCTCCGAAGGCAGGTCGAGCTAGCTCAAGCCCAATCAGAGGAACTGCAACCTAAGCTGGCCGCGCTCAGGGACGCCAACCAACGGATTGCGATGCGTAGCCACACTGAACATGTTGAGTACTTCAACGCACTTTCGCACATGCCTGAACATTAGGCATAACTAATCAAAATACTTTGCACTATATTATGATGACCTGTAGAACGAGCAGCAAGTAAATATTCCCTGCAAGTAAATATATAACTGCTGTCGACATTGCAGGAATAGGCCGAACGTCACACGTACCTGTACTCAAACAGTTCGTAACACTATTACGTGGTTTTTCTCCTTATAGGACAACGAGCTGCAAGCGCAAGGTAACAAAAAATTGAAGCAGGAAGTGGAAGGCCAGACGGTGACATTGGCCAACGAAAGAAAACGGTTTGAAGTGAACATGGAACAGCTCACCGTGCTCGATGAGCAAAGGTCGACTGAAGAGGTTCTCATAAGGGAACGAATTGAGGCGATCAACAGTGAGTTGAGTCGTTGACTCATTCAACCGAGTGAATCGCTAATTGCTTATTTAACCATTGCTGGTTATCCGGAATGTCGTTGGCGTTCGGTTTCCACGCATACTCGACGTATGCTCCGAAATTACTTAAATCTACAAATTAGTTAAACTATCTTGATTTATTATGTGGATTTTATTGTTACGAATCACATTGCGTATGCGTTCATACTCGCTTGATCTTGCGTGTATGTAGTCGCACCCTTGGAAACGAATTGTAATGAAGTACAATCGATGCCTTCACTCGTATATATATATATATATATATATATATGAGTGAAGGCATCGCAAATGATAACAATGTGGGCCCATTGTACTTCATTACATTTCGTTTTTTTTCAACTGAAAATCCGATTTGTCCAATTGAAGGACTTATATGGGCGATCACTTAAATGATTGAGGAAGTATAATCAAATAGCAGCACCACCACTGCAGAAGCTGCGGATGCCTACCGAACACGAGGTGAACACGCGTGGACCGCTATCTGTCTCGATCTTCAGAAGATGGTGACGGAAAGGCAACGACTCATCGATACGGAACTGAACGATCATCGGAAGCGCGTCCACAGAGAGCACACAGCGTAAGCACCGGGGCCTACCATGGCAATTAGGGGGGTAGGTGGGTGGGTGGTTAGGCGCATAATGAATTTGCTTCGTCACATGAACTCTGTCGTATATACACAAGTGAAGAAAAATACATCGCATTGTCACATATAGGCTGTTTGTTCGAGAGCGATTTCGACCGCATCGTTTGTCCTACGCAGGTGTCGGGAGCTAGAGCGAAATGAGAAGGTCCAATTTGAAGAAGCTGAAAAAACCCGCATCGCTACGATTCGCAAACTCAAGGTGACACGAGGTAAAGCGACTGATTTCTTCTGTGTGTAGAATATATAGAATATAAGCTACAGTGGATAAGTGTCGCTCGGCGGGTTTGCTGGGGGAGAGTACTTGGTCGACAGTGTCACATATGGCCGACCGCGGGCGTGTTGGGTCTTTTGTGTGATATTAAATAGAGGACGTGTCCAGGTCCACGTCTTATACGAGATTTTTCATAAAACGTATAAAGGTGACATATGCATTTCCCGAACGTTCACACTTAACTGTCTAATCATAGCAAGTTAATCAGCTGGATATTAACGACCTACCACTAAGTATCGTTTTGCTTTGTGGTTGTATTTATATGGCTTTGAATTACGGCGCATATTTCACTTTTGTTTTTTAAATATATGAGAATTATTACTGTAGTCGGATTTAGTATTGTATTTCCACCCGTTCTCTATAGCAGCGAAGTAGTGGATATATGTGTCATTTTTATAATTACAACTGTGAGGTAAGAACATTTACTGAAATCCGTGGTCCATCCATGGTCAACAATACAGTCTCTACGGACGGTCGCCGTCCTGACGGCCTCACTCTCATCCCCTTTTCATTGAGGCCAGCACCTCGTTTGGGACGGCACGGTGGTTGACACTCTAGCACCTTCTGATGTCAACCACTGCGCAACCACCCCCGGTTACGCGCTATTCCGTGCAGAGCGAGCCAAGCTGCGGAAGTCGGCCACACTCCAGGCAACCCACCTCTTTCCCCCCTTGCTTTTGAAACCCTAGGCGGACACGGCCCCCTCACTACAAAGTTTCTCGAGGGGGTCTACCATAGGCTGATCCGTGCCACAAGCGGGGACAAGCGCGCAGAATCTTTCCTTCTGCAACGCCTTTTCCCCACTATGGGACAGAGAGGCAATGTCATCGCCTCCCTCGGGACCCTGACGGCTTCGACCTGACACCCAACTGTTCCCAACGAATTCTCTACTTATTGTTTGAAGTTGTATATACTAAATAAAATAAGGACGTAGCTTCGTACTATATATTAATTGTTTATAAACATCTGAGTCACGATATCACTGAACATGGATGCTTCCGAAACCGTAGGCGGTCGCTGCCCCGGCCCTCTCACTGAAAATCTCTTCGAAGGGGCCCGATCTCCGCCACCGGGGACAAACCCTCAGAGACCTTCTGCAGCGCCTTTCCCTCGCTGTGAGACAAAAAGGCAGTGCGATCGCCCCCTCAGGGGCCATGACGACCTTGGCCTGACACTCTGTCTCAACCCTCCCCCCATCCACACTTACGTTACTAATTATTATATATATTAAAGCACATAATAAATGTGTATATTCGACATATTCCTTAAAATGCAGATTGCGGAAGCGCCTACATTTTAAGGAACGCGACAAATAATGGGACAAATTCGCTGAACGCAGCTGTTCCCACATCGTTGCTGATACACAATATATAGTGCTCATTGTGCATCAAGCAACTATTAGTTTGTAGCAGTAACACCTCAATGAACAATAATAATAATAATTAATTAATTCCAATAGGAACAAGTGGTATTACAGTTTTATAGTAATCAAGGAAAATTCTTTGCAGAACGACTGCGCAAACATCTCGACACGAAACAGAAGGGAGATGACGTCCCTGGCGGGACTGCGGAAGGAAGCGCATATTTGATCGTCGCAGACGGGCTCTCGCAGGGCCACTGTGGCAGACGCCGAATTGAGACGGCACAGCTCGAGCTGCTGGAATTAATTGAGGACAGCGACTAGGCCAGGCCTGACTTGGCCGGTACAAAAAACGCTCGTACATCAATGATTTACGATCGTTTGGAACTACTGCACAGAGACGGCAGAGAGTTCATTTTGCTTCGATCCCCCGGTCGTAACGAAGCTTGCCAATTGTTATTTTCTCGCGTTCATTCTTACTATTATTATTATTATTATTCTGCCCGCATCGCCTTTTGGCGTCTTATCCATGCACTCAACAAAACACGTAGAACATATTTACATAGACGCGAACATTAGACAACCACCGACAATATGTCGACAAAATTACGCATGACATAATCCTTAGAAATTAGTCAGGCATACAATACGTTACAATGCAGCCAGACGACTGCTGAAGAAGAAGGAGAAACGATGAAGACAATACAGCACAATTCACCATAACAGGGCGCCCATGACATAAGATCCATGGTCGGATCCATAATACATAACAAAACAAGGCAGTCGTACAATACTTCATCTAATTTACGAAGGAGAGACATCACAGAAGACAACTACTGCCTGCTGAACTAAGAAAATCCACCTGTACTACTTGCCTAACGGATGCCCGCCAGAACGACCCCTTGACCTCTGGCCCGTTCAATCGGTAAGTCACCATGACCTCGCCCACGGAGTGAGGTCTCGTTCTGGGGAACAAAAGAAGATGCTAGCAGGTGGCTAGATGTCCATGTTTTCGAATAACGAGGCTAGTGCAATCGCAAAACGTGGCGCACTGCGACGAACCTTAGCCAGCCTGGATAGTTTATTTAGAGGAATTGTTGTGTGAGCTGGGATCCAGATGCTGGATCCAGATGCGGCCAGCACCGTGACCACTCAACCTTAACTCGCGCTCCATAACAGAAACTCCAAGTATCCTGCCATCATTTGTTGGAGCCGTTAGTAAGCAACATGGTAAGAGCAGAGCGCGAATCAGATAATATTACCACGTACCGCCCTCTCGGACTTCGTAACAATCCGCGTAAAGCGTCCCAGATACTTACATTGCATCCAGCTCGGCGCAGGCCACCGGCAGGCCACAGACATGCCTGACTATCACTTCGCAGATCTCAAAGCCAGCTGTCGCCGTCGCCTCTGACCCTTCACACACTGAGCTATCGCATCCAAGGACAAAACAGTCGGAATCTATTCCTCTGCTACAGAAACAAACGAGGGATCTCAGCCGCGGATTGAGTTGAACTGAACCCCTCTCGGGAAGCCAGTTGTCGCAATTGTAGAATTGTCTGTAATTTTTAACGACGCACAAAGGTCATTATGGTTACTGAGGTAAAGTCGTCAAAAAAGAGAAATAAAAAATAATTAATGAAAATATTTAAATTATGTCCTCCAGTCACATCGGGGAAGATCGCATTTTATGCTAAATAAACCTGGAAAACAATGAGTAATTTGTGGAAATGAGCTTTGTTGATTTTTTTTGAAAAACGAAAGCAAGAGAACAAGCGGGTATTCACTCGAAGGTTTTTTTCAACCTATGGCTGACCTTCGGTCTCATCTCCCTCAGATTAACTTCCATGTATATTCAGCCACTTGTCAGTAGGACCACAGCGTACGTCTAGGGAGGGGCTCGCGGCAGAAATGAATGAGCCCGACAGGTTCAATACCTCGATTCGTCGATTTCGAATAACTATATGCTAACATTTCATTCACTGGCTTTTTGGCCTTAATCCATGCTTAGCCATGCGTTCAACTGGCCATAGCTGAGGCAGGCTGGGTTCTATTTTCCCCGCTTGATTGTTAGTGAAGGATTTATGTTCTGTAGTTTCAAAATAGGCGTTCATTTTTGTTCTCGTTGACACAGCACTTCTTAGACCAGCCACTCCGAAACGAGAAACACGTTGGCTGCCAAACAACTTTTCCAATATGATAGAACCTATTCGTGTCGCGGAGTTTGTTCTAGGCGTGTGGCAGAGAACAAAAATCCCTCGGGTGACGGATTTCCTATGTTTGAAGTTCAGGAGGGCATTCACATTTCGCACAAACGTGCAGCCAAACGAGGTGAATTCACAGGCACCGCGACTTTGTTTGACCTAGCTTCTGGTATCTCTTTGGTTCCTCGGTATATATGCCATGTCTGATGTACCGCTGCAAGCAGGCATCTCGTCGTCATTGGCGGCGCACGTCGAAATGCTTGAAAATCCGAACTGAATGACTGCAGAGTGGACAGTATTCGCATGGATGAAGGCATTTCTCCAGCTGATTGGTCGCGTGTCCTACTGGTTGGCACGGGGGGAATTTAGTATGTGCATCGTAATAGCGCATTAAGCCGAGAAACAGCTGAGAGACCAATAAGCTATGCGAGAGGCCTTGCGGATCGCTACACTGCCATTGTACGGGCAAGCGCTTTAACTAGCACCCGCCTCCTCTGCGTAATGAGAGTCTCGGGACAATCATGGTTTGGGATTTTAATCCCAGGCGGCTGACACAGGCCTGCGCTGCCACTGTCGGCGTTCTCTTCTGTAACGACCGACCAGTGCTGAACAACGGGAAATATATAATATAGTCCTCGTATATAGTATAGCTATCTCAGATATATTGGAACATTGTAATGTTCAACATGTTGATTTCCACACATTATGCGTGTATGTATAGGATTAATTTTGCGGACTGGAAATTGGCGAGGGGCGGTGGGTAATATCCCTTTAACGATGGCGCATCACTGAGAGTCCCACAATTAGTAAACACTCAATGGTATGATATCGAATTAAGACATAATGGCTAATGACACATCGAGTCAGCGAGGCAATCGATAAAATGGCTAATTTATGAGTATAAAGATTAATTATGGGGAAAATGGGATTATAGTTGGGTACAACCCGTTGTTGGTTATAACTATCACCATTGATGCCGTCACCTACATTAGCGAGTTGCTATTTGCAAGCTTTTTTTATGTCCCAGTGCATATATGCATACTCTAATTAGACCGGCATCTACTTACACTCATGTGGCTCCGTTTCTTACTTCGTCAACTGCTTTCCGTTGAAGCGACATCATAGATAGCCTGTGTCAGGACTAGAGCAACATTATATTTGGACACCGCCGCCACGTCCGGCCGACTTCGACTGGAAGATGAGTCCACGTTTCGAAGGCTTCAAGGCACGCTGGGGTCGCAGGGCCTGCAGAGCTTGGCCTGAGTCAGGCCCCACCAGTTTAAGCGCTGGCACAAGAGCAAGACTGAGCGGGCAGGCGAGGAGTTTAATTTAGGAGAGCTTATTCCTTGGGTACGCCTTAGGGCTGCGAGATGGACGCCCAAGCTGGTCCCAGTGTGAGAACGTTGGAAAGGGACCACCTTCGCCTCGGACAGCCACCCTTGCTATAACACTCGACCTCACCTTGTGAGTCTCCGCTCGCCTGGACGGAGGCGGCGGTCGTGGATTTGTCGGCCGCAGCCAAACGAACAGCTCAGCGCCGTTCTAAATTGCCGCACCACCTGTTCATCGCGAAATGCCTTGACCGTTGTGCAACCCGGTATATATATATATACAGGCACAAGCGTAATTGATTGCGCAAACAGACTTGAAGAAAATCTGAATGATTCGCGCCTGTACATGACTACACTTATTATATTGTACAATAGAACTTCTGGAATTGATGCTACTACACTGAGAGCATTTGTTACGGTTAAATCAGGTGAACTGATGTTTCAATTTGATTAGCATGCATGCACTGATAAACGCACCTGTTTAATGCGCAACACCGAAACTCAACTGCAACACTGGCGCTATAGGAGAAACTGCTCGATGATTGCAAGATGCCTAATCGTTTGTAAATATAAAATTACAAAATGATTAGCTAATTTAATAACCGAAAAGGAAACTGCTCGAAATGCTGTCAAAAATGGAACTAAAGAAGCTGACCGAAAAGGCGGCGGCGGTGGCGGCGGAGCTGTGAAGACTCGTCGTCGTCAATCATTTGCTTCATTTACGGCAGAACGGTTTTTACGTGCACTGACATACATCCACAGGTTCGTGCTGATGGTGGTGCGTCGCCCGCCAGCGCCTCTCTTTTCACGTGGTTGTTCGTGTCATTGGCCACGGACGAGTGGAAAGTCGAGCCATGAGTTTCATTTCATTTGCGGGCGCATTTCATAAGCGCGGACACCGGTTGGAGAAATTCCTTCCGAACCAGCATGGCCACCCTTTACTAGCTTCACTTGTACCCGATCCCAGCTCTATCCCGTCACTATGCTGAAACTGTGCCGCATAGCCGAGGTGCGAATTGACGGCCTGAATGGAGGAACTCCCATGGCGAACGACCCCCGTTTTTTTTTCCAGTAGCCGAGCCGAAAGTGGATGACGAGAGGGGATTTTTTTCCGAATGCGACGAATCCCTTTACTTGGCTGGGCTTGCTGGATCGCGACCACCTCTCCGTGCTACCCTTGCCAAACTTGCACTGGCGGCCTGGAAACCTCCCTCGCAAAGTTTCTTGACTGGCAACCCAAACGCGAGAATTTGTGTCTTTTCGAAACGTGGCCTTCGTTTACGCGAGCTGACATTGGATCCACCAACTAGGCACACAGACTCAGCAACAGCCTTTTACCCAAACCTAGCGTCCCGCTATAAAATGCTGCTACAACATGTGCAGACAGAGCGGGCGCCATCGAGGACGGTGGTCGTCCAGTCTGTTTTTTCCTACGTTCCACTCGAGTAGTGCCAGATTGCCCCGAAAGCGAGCATGTAGTCAGGCAACGGGTTGGCAATATAGCAAGTGCGGCGAATGCATGCGTGTAGACAGATGAAGTATGTGTGTATCTGCGTGTTGAAACCCCTGTGGTAGTGCGGAAGAAAATAGTGTCCTCTACCCCGAAGGAAAGCGGGCTTGTCTTCGATACTGGGCTCATTGAGGACCTATCCGAATATTCAGCTCGGCCACCTACCACGTTGCTGTAACGTTTGTGTAGGTCGAGAGTGAGCCTGGAGTCGCTAAATATCATTACAAGCATTATTGTTACTATTTTCCCCTTTAGGTCTGGCTGAATGCAACGGGATTTGATGTATCCGTCGCAGGGGCTCTATGTCAATAAGACACATGTATGACCTAGCGGTCTTCTGATCATAATGGATCGCATTCAATATTATAGAATGTGAAGGTTGCATGTGGGAAGGTTGTGTGCTTGTTATAATTAACTATGTTTATTAATATGAAGATACAGACAGTATATATATGATACATTTTGACAAAGAAAACCAAAAAAAACTGTCAAATTCGACAATCAAGCGCATACTCGATATTTCCCCTTGAGATATGATCACTTAGCTTTCGATGAACTTGACTGCGATAGTTGATAGATTTATGTGAATACTTCTAAACGCCCCACCTCTCTCGGTGTCCAGTACCCCTATAACGTCGAGGGGTAAATATACGCCTTAGTTTCACCATTTCCTCTTTGTTCGCTCTCGGCACCAAGTTGACCGAAGGTTTTGGGGTTGAGCGTTGAAGTTTCGGTCAAAAGCCGTTCCTCCTATGCGTATGTGATGATATGCTAAAGGCAGCTAAAGGCTGGCAACAGCACAGGCTGTTACATAATAAGCACGAGAATACTAGCATCAGAGACACGCTTCGCCGGGCGGCCGTGAACCACCGTCGAAGGTCATGGCTCGGGTTAAAGCTCTGTTGTATTGTAAGGATATAGAATCCAAATAAATTGTTTCTTTCTCTCCTTCAGCCAAACAAGAAATACTGACACAGAGTTTTTGCTTGTATTTAGCTCCCGGTGTTCTTCTGTCGTGCGTGTTTAGGATAAGGCCAGTTTGCGCCGCCTGATGAAGCAGCCAGCCAGCTACCTAGATATCTAGGTGCTTGGTAAAAATAGCCATTCGCGCAGCCTCCGCTAACCCAATGGATGTTATGTGGAAGGAGGCCTCCCACCGACCTAGCTATACAATAGCCCTCCTTATCGTGACTGTGGAATTTGGGCAACAGCAAAAATACCAGCAAAAAAACATGAGCTCGGACATCTGACGCTATGTGGACCATGTACCCTATGTGCTCCAGATTGCAGCGATGTCTCGCCTGCAGAGGGCGGCGCCGGCGGTGGCTGAAGCCGTTGGATCCGCGTCCCTTGCTATGCCTGAGGCTATGACAGCACCAATCAGCGCATCGTATTGTATAAAAGCGGCGGTCACCAGGTGGCCAGTTATGGCGGGCAGAGGGCTATATTTGACAGCGGCGTGGTAGCAGCCATAGTTGGACGCCCTGAAAGGCTGGGAAGTGTCACGTCAGATTGGCTTCGGCGCGTGCGGGGCGCACACATTTGAAGTCAATGGACTTGTATAAAATAAGAATGCTTTTCATCGACGTGAAATTGTATGCAAGCTTACAATCTCTCAGGTTTACTGGAGATCAATCGTCACATTAATAAACGACACTTGGTAATAGTTGTCGCATTTTATTTTATGAGAGATGTCTGCTTTTCTAGTGATCACTTAAGTACTAGGTCTACTACTCCATACAGGACTTTACTTGGACAGGAAGCACACATATGTAGCATACAGATATAGTGTGTGCAAAGTGTCGAGGACAGACAAAATTGAAATAGACATCCGGTCCTGCTTTACGGTTGCTCGGGGGATTTGATCGTGTAGGCATTTAGTTTGTCCTGTTGTCCTCATAAATTCCCTCTGTTCGAACCAGCGTCGGCCGTACATTTCCTCGGGCAGTTACCCCTCAAGCAAGAAGTTGCCTTTGTAGCAGCAACGGCAGTGGGAACAGCAGCAGCAGCAGCAGCATTACGGTGCAATTCGTTGGGGCTACTTGTATTAAGAGTACGACCAACGAGCGATGTTCCAATTTGTTCCAACCCATTCGACCGATATCTGGCACAGTGCAGCCGGGAAGATACTGCACCTCCGTTGTAAAAATCGCTCAGACCAAACAAGCAGGCTAAATCTTGCCTGACCCGACTCGCTGACCCTCTCAACAAACAGTGCTTCTGCAGCGGCAAGTCAAGTAAATTCTGCAAGGTCACAGGATCTGATAAGGGAATCCTGCACTGCAATCGCCACCTATCCCAGCTTACGGCTTCCTGAGTTTTTTTTTTACTATTGCATGCATCAGTGCAATTGTCTGGCAAAAGTTTGCAGAGACGCGAAGTTTTTGGCCAAGTCACATGCGACACGACACAGAACGAAACAGTCGTCTGGGTCTCGGCGACGGCTGGACGTGATTGCACAACTGGCATTGTGGAAAACTCGACGTCACATCGAAAATGAGTCATGGCTCATTGCTGATATTCGGATCACGTTCACAAATTTCTTTCACTGAAAATGTATGCGGAGTCGTGATGCGCTTTTCCGTAGAGTTCTTTAGAGTAAATGTTCGTTCTACGGACTTCTATGATGTTAATCTCGGGACATTGTGCGTTTCGTCTCCGCCGCCCCCCTCTACGTCTGCACTAATCGTACATCTGATGTGCACTTTTTAATCTAAAGGAGAGCATCTGTGTTGGCAACTTCGACTGTGTATATCATCGTTTTTCAGCGATGCTGACCTTGCCGTAAATAGAAGGAGGTTGGCTTGGTATCATACTCCCTGTAACTGGTGCGCATCGTTTAGAACTGGTACGCATCGTGTAGACGGAACAGTGACCATTTCTGAGCGATTTTCGCTTTTGTTCGTCCAAACTGTACCCCGAATATGCAAAGTGCTTGATACCCTAATTAATATGCGCCGCCTGTATGGACGTGTGAAGGTTGAGTGTGGACATCTTCGCGGAAACCTCGGTGACAATATTTTACCGTAATCAGATTTCAGGTCAGATATCGGATCTGATTAGTGTTTCATGTATTCTATCTCGGAAATATTGGCTAACGCTGATGTACGAGCTTCTCCCAATGGCACAAATAGGCTTCAAAACAGATCCCACCTATGGTTCTTTGGCGCCTATTACATTGACGGAGCCAACACGACATTATCCTTCATCCCCCATGTGTCGCGTTAACTAGGTAATTGTTTGATTTATAGTTTATTGCCTATTAATTAGCTGATAACGCCTGCAGCCGGGGAGGGTATGTGTCATACCTTATCTGTTATACTTATCGACCTTCGAAAGGCTTTCAAGTCAGTAGTATTCACCTTTCATAGACCGCGCACGTCTGGTGGGCGATTAGCTGTATCTCAAACAAGATGAGCTACAGGAAAGATTACGCACGTTAACGGCTTTATCTGTTTTGCTCAACGAATCGAAGCTCTACCGCTCATGCGTTAGTCCAAGCAGTCGCGTATATGTTGGTGTTTCTCTTGCGGAACCAAAGCCTCTGCAATGAATGACAACGCAATGGACCGCAGCGATCACGAGAATTCATCTCGATAAAGCGTCGACAATGAGAGCACTTTATTATGATTTTATTATCACGTACAATACGCACGACGTTGCCAGTTGATGTGATCATATTTTTTGACGATCCTAGCTGTCTAGCTAACGTAACATCCAAGTACTTCCAGCGACGGTTGAACGCACCCACACAATTGAGATGCTCGGGGGGTCTGGGTTACGAGGGACGTCACTTGCAACCGGGAATCAAAGCGAAGCCAGTGGACAGAACAGTCTAGCCTGCTACTGGAGAATAATGTCTATACCTTGATGCAATCCGAACAAGCCGAAACTGACGGAACAGACTCGGCCGACAATCAATCGGTGTCGACGCATTGGGACTGCTATAGCATGCGAGGCATGGTCCCGGCATTCGGGAATCGTATAGCGCTGTCGGACTTCCCTACAACTCGAACGGCACGGGCTCCAGCAACAGTCACGTCTGGGTTGTCCGACGTCGCCAGACGAGTTGGACCACTTCGACGAGAGCTTATTGCCTCTTCATTGCTGAGGCAAATCACGTTGAATTACACTAGTCGGCACAGGACGCGGTTACGGGCATACGGACCGGGGACCGGGGCGCAAGTCATGTTGACTTGTGTACGATGTGCGACAATCGGTGGTATGCGTACGGATGTTGATGTCGCCTGCGACAGCGGTGTTCACCAGCTACCAAGCGAATTGTCCTTGTAGTGCTGTTGTAAGAGGTATGACGGGCGCATATTTACCGGGGCGCGGCGAGTCAGCGTTCTCCTTGCCAGATCATTGTGCTATAGGTGGTCAATGGGTCGGTAAGTCCTAAGGCATTTACAGTACGCCTAGCAAAAAGCCGAACGCGGCTTTTGGGATTTATTAATCTACACCTGCGTGCCAATTATTGCACTATTGCTGAGCGCTGCTGGTACCTGCCGTATTGGTTCATGACGGGCAGCTGCGACTAAACAGACAAGTCAGCGGATGTCACTCGTCATACTGCTCTATTGTTGGTTAACCCGCCAACATTAAGCACTGCGTTGGCTCAGTTATTAGTCTTCGACAAAATCGCATCGCGATCTCGGATGTACAGGAGGATATCGTAGGCGTGTGGCTAATCACTGCTCGCAATGAATATGCATGCGATAATCTATTTCTGGTTATATATGCGCGAACAAATAATCCTGCCTACGGATATATGCTAAACCCTGGCAGGTGCTACTGCTGTTCATCCTGAGGTGTTTTTCAAGCAGGTGGTATATGGGGTTGGTGAATTATATAATAATAATATTAACTCAACCTGTCAGCTTAACTTTTGTGACGCTCGATACCTCATCGGACCTTTACAGAAATATAGGCTATTTATGGAGATACTTTTGTGTTTTTTAACGTAAGCTCTGAAATTAAACCTAACAATTATAATAATGATACCATGAAATATTTCGTGACTGCTTAATCACCACAAATTAGCCGTTTACGCTGAAGGGCGTAAAACGCGGCTTCGTTTAAGTGCGCCTATTTGTATTCCATTTTATGTTCTGTCCCTAAACTGAGGGCTGAATCTGAGGGTCCCAAAAAGCCCAGTCTCCGATGTGCCAATTAGCGAGCAGAGTGGTGCCGACCCCGCCAACAGATGTCGATTATTTCGAAAAACAAAGGATTTCGAACTATTCTTGGAGTAAGGAACAATAGAACCAGAAACTGTCACCGATGTCTGCGTAGCAATCGTTCCGCGGCCCCGGCAACTCGAACTGATACAGCGAATCGGGAACGGCATGTTTTAAGTGAATCTCGGCCACTCAAAAAAGCCAATCGCTCTTAAAATTCTGTCCGTCTGGGTGCCCATGCATCTTATGTTACTGTATTGCCGCCTGAGGAGGTACTCATGAGAATGTCATGGATAAGTCCCAGCTCATTCAAAATCATGCATCCAAGGCCAGTTCAAATACCAAGCTATAACTAACGTCTTCACTACCTGTGGTATCCTTCGAGTGGACTCTATGATTGACCGATCATTCAAGCCCAACTGCAGACATGCTGGACGTGACAAGACTCATGACCCAGAGATTCATAGAGGCAGAAAAGTATTTGTGCAGCGCGGCCCAAAAGGGACAGTGGCACGTGTATATTATACCGGTGCCACTTCCTATTCGAAATTCCGGGAATTTACCCGAATCTAAAGCTAGAGCCAGGGATAATAACTTGAGCTGTGATAATTAGAATTTCATTGTATATGTCTTACATACCTAGTTAGGGAAGATTCCGAGGGGAATGTCCCTCTTGTGTCCCTTGTGTGTATTTCTCATAGATAAATATACGAACAAAATGGTAATTTGCATACAACATGCATACATCACCGAGACCTCTGACGATTCAAGGCCGTCAATTCAATTTGGTCATCTAATGAGTACATCATGCCATAAGCTTAGTTCGGCCACGATTTACCATCTTGTAGAAATTACTTTAAAGTCCCGCTAGTCTTCAATAACGTTATGTATAATACAATCATTGAAATGTCTGTAGTAGTCATGTTAATGCCCACAAACTTTAATGCCCAGACAGACACGATCTTCTGTTAAAGGGAAATATAAGAAGAATATTGGCGGATCCGGGATCTACATGTATTGGTGTTCACCTCGTGGACAGTCCCCCTCGTCGCAGGATCGAGCACGAAGGCTATCACCGTCCCATGCATAATACACCAGATCATATATCTAAAATGGACTATACTGAGATACCTCTTCCATATACCAAGTCGTTTATATAGCGCGCAGCCTAACTCCGGACCTAGCAAAACAACTTGGGCGGAGCAAGCCAAGGCAAGATCGAGTGCTCATCCAATACTAATCGCATTTATCTCACCGAAACCGATCCACGAGGGAACATTACATAATACAGCTTCGCCTAGGCGTCTTGCTACATTTTGTGGTCGGCCTCAACGAGAATATGGCAAGCGCGTGTATAGCCAACGGCGTTTGGCGTGGGATCATATATTGAAAACGAACGAGATGGCCCAACGAAAGTATGCTTATAGCTGCATAAGGCTCATGTCAGCGGTTTAGAAGTAAATAGGTTTACAGTTAAGAGGAAAGCAGATCTCAGCTATATCTCTGCAAAATCTCAAAACGCAAAGCCGCCACCCAAAAAAAAACCTTTAACCAATCAGAGCTAGAATCATTGTGAACCGAGGCTATTTCGTGCCTATTTGGTGAAAGGACGGAACTGGGCAACCTTACTTGCTAGACAGACTGATCTCGAAACCTTAGAGAATGACTTGGTTAATTCGCAAAAGTTTCCTGTAACGATTGCCCACTTAACCAATGGAGATGATGATACATAGGCGACAAAAATTCAATCGATATCATTGACCTCGCCTCGTGCACATCTCAATATATGTGCAAATGTGGTACACATATAGTCCAAGCTATATCTCATCTATGTTCGGCTAACGAAAAAGGGGATGAAGCTGTCCGTTGAGGCCAATGTGTCAAAAATCAAACGAAAGTATATCCGTCGCTCTCCGACAACTTTTTTACGTTTGAGCCGTTCGCTTTGGTTTGATATTTCAGCTCTTCTTATACGATCCGATTCGGGTTCCGCTCCAATATGTACCCAGAAGTGTCATTCCTGATATGGGCGATAAGTCTGTTATTTCGTTGTTCGAGCTGCGATGTAAAGTGTACACAGGAAACTGCTGCGTTTCGGATTTCCTGAACGAGATCACACATCGCTTCATGCTATGAGACTACAGTATGTGTTTGGTCTTTGATCAATCACAGTCGGCATTTTATTAAATGATACGACGAATATATGTATACTGTGTCGATTCTTTGAGGTAGGTATTGTGCGCAAGTGACGAATACCATCATCTTGATATCAAATTCAAGGGTCAGCAGATATCTGCGAGTTCCGACGTCAATGTGTTAATAAAGCATTGCGCGCGTGGGATTCAAAACGTGTTCACCTAAATGTCCTTGTTTGATGTTGGTGTGAAATATATTATATGAACTTGTCGACGCTGTCTAGGCGTTCAATCATGCGTATGGTACCAAAATTCAGAATATCTTGGCCACAATCAGAGAAGTTTAGTGGACATCTTTGCATGGTTAAGACGGAATACAAGTCTTATTCAGTAGTCATAATTCACTTACTTTAGTAACTAAAATAAATATTCTCCTATGCAATTGCTTCTGTGGTATAACAACACGTCCCCCTTCTAAGGTTAACACACCCAGCGTGATAGGAAATTATACAGCAACGAAGTGAGAAAAACTTCAACGAGGAAATAAATCATCAAAAATCGCACTGTTCCACCGGCACCTAAAGATAGCTGTGCACTCGTGAGATTTCTCTGTCTCTCTCTTTCTTTTTCTGGACCTCCCGGGAGGCAAAGAATTCAAACATTTTCACACGTTACGTTGGAAGAGTCTGGAAACAATATAGCCAACATTCCGGGCAAGCGAAACAGAACATTCCTCTCGAAAGCGGATGTCATATGCAACACTTGCTCAACTACTGGAAGTAACCACCTTGAGGCGGACGTCTATGTTGGCATCTACGGGACGAACTTACATGCTTGGAAGGAGTGGATATCCAGCCAGTTAAAGGCCACCGCAAAGCATATCTTGTACATGCCCGGAGCAGACGCTGCTTGCGCGATTCGACTCGCGGATACCAAGGTCATTCCTGCTCAGGTGCCTTGGCGTAATTAGGCACTATACAGCGGATCAGTTGAGTTAGTTCAGCGAGGCGAAACGGGGCGGGCAGCTAGCAAGTGAAACATTGACACTGCTGAAAGGCTGTCTTCGATAATTTGATTTGTAGTTCGACGGAGCCGACGGACGCTTCGGTAGTCTGCACACTGTCCACACGTATCCCAAGCGACGCTAGCCAACTGCTAAATACTATGCTACCAAAACGAGGCCTTTCCACGTGGCATCGTGGTAACATCGAGTCCGGCTATTCACGTAAGTAAACCCACGAAATATCAGACTGTGCTATCGTCAGGTGGAGGCGGAGGCGATATTCTGCGAAAAGGTGAAGGTTCCAAGTCATGAGACGCTGAAGTCGGGGGTATCCGAATCTATCATACATGATCAGCCCATGGTGTATAAGCAGACGGTATCGTGAGTCTTTGAGTTGATTACATTAGGTGGTAACCTAGCTGCTGATGAAACGTTTCTCGTATGTGCCCTAGCGAGCCACAATTTCCATCTTATTAGAAGTTGACTAAGTGTAAAAAGGTTGCATAACTTAGTGGAAGTGCGTGCCAAGCAAATATGGAACTTTTGAGATCACTTTGACCGATCAAAGTCTTCATCTATTACGAATTTCTGCTGAGCACCCCTAAGATCCACTTCTCGTAAAGGCTGTTGGTAATAACTTGACTGTTTGCTTGCCCGACTTTTAGGCACCGTGGAGTTCTCATTGTTATGCTAGACCTATACGTCTCGTTGCTGAGTTAAGAAAACGCTCACAATTGCTTGTATGTATGTAATTATATGTGATTGCTCGTGATTACGAGTGAGACACCACTAGCTGGCCAACTTCTCCGCATGATACAACGGCCAGAAAATCAAGACTGAAGACAATCCTTCACAGGTAGAAGATGATATACGAAGAAGGCGAAGGTACTTCATAAATAGCAGGAAGCGTGCTTAGAGACAAGGGGATACGGTCTTAGCCATAGTAGGCTCCCTCTCACCCTATCTTCTCATTCACTGCCATTGTGTCTTTGGTGCGTTACCGACGTCTTCCAGTTTGGGACGCAGCCAGTCAATGTCACTAACCCCTGAACACAGCCTCAGTTGCGAAGCCATTTCAGTCGATAGCGCTATTTCCGAGAGGGATATATATATATATTAGAGCAACGATATTACAGCAACGAGTCAAGATCAGTCGAGGCTATATATATATACATATATATATATATAGTTATTGTGTATATATACATTTGGCAATTGAATTCTTAGCTAACGACATTTCATCATTTAAAGAATAAGAGGTGCGCATTAATAGAAAACATTATTTTCCAATGGAGATAACAAATATAAGACTAGAAACTGAACTCAGTTCCATTTATCCGCCCTATCGTGAGGTTGCTGGCCAACAATTTTCGCAATTATGTGTAGATGTCAGAGGCATCTCTAATAACATACCGGATACCGTTGCGATAAGGTTGGCAGTCAAATCAATAACAGCTACCACCCCAAAATAGATTAACATTTGCATGTTGAGCCGCGTCGGTGAATATCCCATCGTGAACTCAATTAGCTTGGGTCAATGACCAAGGCTGCTTTTGAATATAAATGATAATCCATATATTTCCTAAACGGCCGCATGTAAGGGGGAGAAACAATCGATAATTTAGAGGGCTTGTGTATGGATAGCAAGACACCAGCGGTGACGAAACATGGATGGACGATGAACACTTTTGAAATTGTGGGTCGCCAAAATGCTAACGTTGTAGACATGTTATGGTTCACTCAAGGTTGTCGCACTTAGAATACGACCTTGATCTACGGTTACTCGTCAAGCTCGACAACTAACTGTGGTTGGATATCGGTAGACGTCTAGCATCTAGTTTCTTAGGGATTTATTGTCTCCAGGCAATTTTAACGAAATGCATAAAAACACTACGACATCAATCTCCTTTTAGTCAGTGTCCGATATTACACCCCTACGATCTAGCAGCTGAGTTCCGGCTGATCAACGACGTTAGAGTCGAATCTCACACCCACATGCTATTAACAACGCCTGGGTTTCAGTCCGCTCCAATTAATTGTCAGCGTAATAGCCATCAGGTTCCCACTGATCACTCGACGCTTCCCGGCTGCGTTTGTCACACCGTCTCATCCGTGCGGCTCCCTGCGCGGGCGTCCAACTGTTACCCAGCCGAAACGAGTTCCCGTTGACGGTTGCACAGCTAAGCATATGCACATCGCTTCAGCCAGCTTCTTCTACCAGCAACGTTATGGCGAACGATGAGCGGGCCATGCTCAACGCCCCCTTCGCTGAATCTGGGCTCCCGCTCTAACATGCTCTTGACCCGAACCCGCGACCTAGTTGGGCCGAGACCTACAATCAATTACTTTGCTAGACACGCTACTGCTACGACCTCCGCTCTCGGAATTGTTCCAAGTTTGATGTTTGCGCCGCCAACAGAACAACAAAAGCTAAATGAAACGCCCACCAGCGCCCCACCAATTCCAGCTGGGTATGGAGACAGTGACGAGGATGATGATACGGGTGCTTAATGATGCGAATATCAGAGGCAATAGAGAATTTTCGAGGGTACAAGCAGCGGGTGTGCCAAGCGTGGTGTGACTGTCCGTATGAGCTAGCATAGCCTACTCCGACTACACTCCCTGTTTAAGTCGGCTTGTTCTGGACCCTTCGCTAAACTCTAGCTAGATGATAGTCTCGTGTCACTTTTAGGCTATTGCTCTGTTATGGTCGAAAAATTGTTTAGTACAATAGAATCGCCCGACTAAACAATCAGCTCAAATACCCTTGTGAATCGTGTTATAGATAATAAATGCACTCGACTGTTGTTAGCCTATTTTAATATTCATATTTTAATAAATATACCCGACCAGTCGATTCTCGAACGCTGAATGCACACTTTAGAGGCTGCATTGACTGATACGCCGCTTATATAGTCATATATAACGTACGCCTGACCCTTCAGTTAGATCAAAACAAGTTGCACGTACAAGTCTCATATAACGAGAACGCAACCGTGAATAAGTGCCCTAAGCTCTACAGCACACGCGTGCACTGGACACGATCACGTACAACGAGGAGTTGGCTAAAAAGTTCGCGAAAATTCAGATGGATACATGGAGGCATGCTTTTTATTACGTGGTTAATTTGCGTGCTCAGCGTTTATCAGGCAGATCCTGTCCTTTTTTTTCGTTTTCGAACATTGGTGTTTCGGCCTGGCCGGAATACAATCGACCGGGTAATTCGTCTCTTGGGAAATATTGCTAAACATTCTATTATAATTGCGTGTGGTGCCAGTTAATGCGAGCTAACCAGATGGACGAGAGTGTCAAGCTTCGGCATATTTTTGAGTTATCTGAAAAATATGTACGGATGACGTTCGTGTACAGCTATTGTGAATGCATTTAAATTTGTTTAACTAATATAAGAAGCCGATGTATTTAACAAGGTCATCAGCATGAGCATTGTAGTATGTGAATATTCGCATTTAATTTATATTAGTTATTCCCAAGCGCTCGTTAGTGGGTCCACAGTCTACTGTAACAAACTTTAGCAAAATGGCAAACAGATCAATAGATCGTTTTCAGAAATCTGTGCTAACATTGCTCTAAACTCTACGATGAGTAAATGTAGATACCTACTATCAAAAAAGTCCATAAGGACAGACTATCTCGATGCCATCTCGCCTTTGAAATAAGGGGACCGGTCAGATCGGTAGTTAGACGCTGCGAAGCCCTTGTTATGAATCTGGGTTGGGAAAAAAAGGACACGCAGAATGCGATGTATAGTCTCAGGTTGATGCGAACATCCCCGCTCCCGGCCCTACCGACAATTGTGCTATCGAACATCCTCGTTTTAATACAGCTGTATGGAAGCAGAGCTAAAGAAACAGTATCTACTGCAAACGAGCTGAGAGGGTTCGCTGTTATAAAATACAGGCACGCTTTAATTTGATAGACAGAACTGCCGTCAAAGTTAGACCTTAACCCGTGACTATACCACATTAACATTCACATTAGTCTGAAGCGTTCGTCTCAACGTTAGCCGGCAGTAAATCGTTAGGGTAGTCCGGTAATCGCAATACGGCAATATGGCAATATGTAACATTGGAAATATGGCTTAAACAAAATGAACAACGAAGACTTTTCAAAGTTAACACCGGAGCAGTGGCGCGAGCGTCTCAAGAACAAGTTGACGTTTGAGGTCTGCCGCCAAAAAGGCACCGAGCCGCCGGGATCCGGCAAATATCTCAAGCACAAGACGAAAGGCACTTACGTGTGCATCGGATGCAAAGCGGAACTGTTCCGCTCTGAAGACAAACTCGTCCACTGCGGCTGGCCGAGTTTTCGCAAAGCAATTGGCACCGCTCCCGATGGCTGTGATGGCGTCAACATCAAACGCGTCATTGAGCGTTACGACGGAGAAGACTATACAGAGGTGCAATGCAAGAGGTGCGAATGCCATTTTGGCTATCTGCTCGAAGAGCCATCGAGTTTGTCGAGGAAGAGGTACTGTGTGAACTCTGTGGCAATGGACTTCATCCGGGACCCGGGGGAAAAGGATCCACCCTTGTCGAAGGGTCCGTCAACGCCCCCTAAGAATGCGCCACAAGGTCGAGTTCCTCCGCTGGTCGGCAAACCGTCAAGTGCATTAGCGAAGCCTTCGTCGACGCCACCGATTGTTCATCCGGGGAAGAAATAAGAAGGACGCATAAAGCTACGTGAAAAAGGCTGACGTTAAGCTCAAGCTAGAAATCGCCGATGGTCTGAATGCAGTAGGATGCTCGATGATGGTGGAAATAATAATGTGCTAGGCATATTCTACTGATTTGCCGAAAAATGTCTGCTACTCCCGATCCGAGAGACATGGAAAGCGGAGTCGCGTCGAAGACTCGTGTCGAAATTCGCCTTTCTCATCGTAGTGACCGTCCACGAATTTGGACGGAGCAATTCGTGTTGGTGGCGGACTGCTGCCGTAGATCCGCCGATCAGCAGCCAACAAAAATCTGATTCGAGCTTGCTGAGCCAACGATTCCGTTGTGACCGCTCAGTTTATTACTTTGATAACAGAGAAAAATGTACTTACCTTCAATGATCAACGCTTTTCTATCATTTACAAGCTTAATTTTATCTGATTATGGAGTCGCATTTAATTGTCGTTGCTATTGGTTATTGTTACCCAGTAGTAACTACTGTGTACGTGAACATTTACCATGTTCACGTCTACAGCAATGACTATTGTCCTCGTTGAACTGGTCGAACGATTAATATATGTTGTTTTGATTTATATATTTTACCAAATTGATAAGTTTGCTCAGCACTTGATGCAGCCACGCCGCGTCACCTGTTTATCAGGATGTCTTTCCGACACTCGAGATCTCTGTTGCATGCACACTACTAGAGAGAACTGTGGTTGCAGCCTAATCTTCGTGCTTTGTGTCAGAATCAATTATTTCCCCTCACTCGGCCCGCTCAGACCAGCGAGAATTCCAATCAGGCAAAGTCTAGTTTTGGGCATCCTTGTAGCTCGGCTGTGTGCATCGGCCTCAATAAGGACAGACTTCGGCCTTACGCACCTCTACATGGTGATGGGTTTCACTTCGCCTCTCGGCCTTGCATGTAGGCCCTTCTAATGGATGGCAGAACGAACGAGTCTATGGATGTTCGCCTCTCAGGGCGCAACTTTCCGCGCGGTAGGGTTCAATTCGAATTTTCAGCTGAGCAACAGGATTCGCTTTTAGCGATGCAGCCGTACATAGTGTTCACGCTTACGCCTCAAAGCGTCTCGATAAAGGAGGACCCATTATGCATCTTCTGATTTTTCGGTTCGACAACTACGATACGTTGGGAGAAACATCGCCGTACTTGTGGAGATACGAGCGCATCGCGGATGCTCGAACGAATGTATTACATGTAGCGGGATTTTTAATTTAAGGTCCGCGTTCCCATTAGAGTTGCGTTTTCATAGAGCTTACAGTCAATTAGCGAAAAGGGCTGGCAATTTATTACCAAATTGTTAAAAGGAAGGAAGCATGTGACTTTCCGTAGGCAATGTGCTCGTTACAGACAATTACATATATACTAACCCAATAGCATTGACCTATGTGGTGGAGTTATTCCCCAGTAAACTTGATACCTTCTATGGCCTTTGAAATTGTTTTCAAGAAAATCTATACAAGGGAGCACAATACGCGAGTCCACAAGACTCGTATTTGCTGGCTGGCTCCACCCAGTTTCGAGATTTGATGCGCGGCCTGTCATAGCTCAACCGACCAACGGAATGGGGATGTCACCTTCTTCTATTTCCCTGTTGTCCCCGAGGTTTATTTTCGTGTACGCAACTACGCCCAACTCGCCACTACTCTTCTCTGCTAAGCGGGATCTTCGACAGATGACCGCTGCGCAGTTGCACGACCCGATGACTTCGCCCTATCACGAGAACGTTTAAAGAGAAGGGAGTGGAGCATCCTGCTCGAGACTTGGCATGGCATGCATGTGTGCGTGTGCACACATTGGCCTGTCCCCGTCTTCTAGCCCGGTTAGATAGTTGCTTCACGTCTGCTAACGCGGATGGGCAAGAAAATAAGCTGTACGCTGCCGCTACGATTCGGTCGATTACGAGTGCGGTTTATTCCTGTTTCCTCCGGTGTGTATCGTGCGTAATTCTTCTGTTCAAGCTGTAGGGCATCGATCCGACCTCACTTCGCCTCGTGCTGGAGGCACCTGAGCAAATCAGCCTACTTGCATTTACCACACCGGCTCTAGGAGGATATTGTCAGCAGGGGATAGCCTCCATGTGTGATGTGATCCACCGGGGACAGCTGCGCCGTCTGCCAAGAACACACTAGGATGTCTTCCTCCTGCGAAGCTCCTTCTGTACTGTGCGAATGCAACGCATACTGAGCGTTGTGTCCACCAGGCTGGCAGATATTTGCTATGAGTCGTTGCCCACTTCGGTTTCCAATCGGATTGGGGCAGTTGTTTCCCTCGGTGTACACATACATCTCGTCGCCACAACGTGGGTGTCCCCAAGTCGTCGCCACAGCGTGGGTGCCCCACTGTGTGTGGACAAGTCCGCATGATGGCAAAGCCCCTTTCTAATAAAGAAAAATCTATATGAACTACGCCTTAAATAACACTGGGGTTCTATGAAGGCTCTTCATTCGCCCGGCATCCCCTCCACAGGGGAACCTCAAGGCTTTCATTAGATCGACGGTTGGCATCCTGACGGGTTATCTCTTATACCTTACGGAGTAAACACCTTGTATGGGACGGAACGGTGAGTGACAGGCAGACAAACACTCTAGCCCTGTTTCTCCCATGTCAGTCACTGCGCCAGTTAACCTAGATACGCTGTGTTGCTAGTAAATGTAATGATTTGGACACGACTCACCTGCTAAGTCATATTGCGTTTGAAACCTTAGGCTGACCTGGTCTCCTCACAGCCAACCTACTAGAAGGAGTCTGTCATGGACTTGTAACTTCAACGAGGGACCAACGCGCAGGGGCATTCATTGTTTTGTCTTTCTCCGAAGTTCATATTAAAATTAACTTTATGTTAACTATATGAATTATGAGATAAAGATTACCCTTGAATGGTTGCCCATAATGTTGGCTGTAACAGAAAAAATCGATTCCCAACATCGGATTGTAGTTGTCAATGCGCGTGATTGAGATGACACTCGACTGTAGAACAAGCAATACGTGTTCTATTATAGCTTCTTTTAGTACAACACACCTACCACTTTTAAATGGATCATGCCTTAGTAACTCATTGCTGCTGCTGCTACTGTCTGTAAATTAAAGCGGATCAGGCATCAGCGTCGCGCACTCAGCTCTTCCATGACCGATCGACATAAACGTAATTACAACGGGGATGAGCCGTGTACGCGAAAATCCACCATGCGGCCAAGGGGGAGCCACCTATAGCATTGTCTGCGGAAAATCGGCTCAGTGAGCAAGCCGTCACTAAACGTTCGCCAGAATTGAGAACGTATGGGCAAACAGTACAAAATATAGTCACCAAATCGTATATTTTTCTTTTGATTACTACCTACCCTAAGCGATCGAGGCAATTTGCAGTAAGTGGCCTCTGAGTCTGGGGAAGTCTCGATTTGGCTTCGAAGCTCACCACTATTTAGTATAGGCTAAATTCGACTTGATCGGGTAGGAGAAACTAGATGGGCTGGTCACAGCGATAAACAAGGGATTTTTTAGGCAGTGTACAGTTATCCTAGAAGTAGACGTTTGTCAACTTTGGTCCACTCCTCTGAAATGCCGAGTTGACTCCGGATCATTCTGTTTACATAAGTTGATTCCAATTTAATACTACTTAGCTGCTGACGATTAAGTTTGGCAATATTCGATCAAACGGATCAATACTCAAATGAGTTCTGTGTTCAAAGTGTGCCACGTATCATACCACGTACTATAGGTGGATACAATATAATTTGCAATAGAGGTAGGGACTACCTCTGTTAACAAGACAGCACGCACACCCCTAGCGAACTTGACCCTCAATGACCATACCGTGTATCATATAACACACACAATACTTGGTACACTATTGAGTACCTAAACAGCGCTACTGTAACGACATCACCTTTCTTAGATTGTATTCGCAGTGTTCAATTCTAAATGACACGGAAGTGGGCTCCAATGACCGCAAACCAAATGGTAATCGCATCCGTTAAGTGGTGTCACTGACGTACGCTCGTCGGGGTCGTGTGTGTACAGAATCCATATTGCTATATACAGTGGTTAGAGCGGCAACGCTTGGCCTGCTTGCTGTTCCCTTCTATATGGGAATTGCCCTCGCCTTGTCGAATGAGCCGGATACGCCATCTACCATATCTACTGCTGCTGCTGCTGTGGCTGCCGTCGATGCTTTTACGGTAGTTTATGATCTGGTGTTTTATTCATTACGCTGGCTAGCTCGCTGGCGTAAGCTAGCCACGTTAGAGCGAATTCAGTCCATTGCAGGTCGTGGGCCCACGAGAAGAAGGCGGCCTATTGGGGTATAGAAGAACTCCCTCACTCTCTCTCTCCCTATCTGCACAAGCTTAGCAGACAAGGCCGCTCGGACACATATTCACTCACTGTCCCTGTCCCTCTCGTAGTCGTTCCATACCGGCCAAGCTCATTTTGATCTGACCGTCGGTGAATCGGATGATGAAGCTTCTCGGTAGAAATTGCGTAGGTGCTATACCAGCGTTCAGGTTGGATCAGCCGCTCTGGGACGCGATGTCGTTTACCTCTTCATTATCTACAGGCATCGCCCTGTCGTTCGTTGTGCGGTCTATCGGTGGGTTGCTATCGTAAACCGTGTGGGCGCTACGAGCTGTTGTAACTATGCATTGTAGCATAATGCCGCTAATGATGTTATTATGTACATGTAGAGGCTTCCGTCAATTTCAGGGAGCTTAGGGTAGGTGGTCTCCTTTTGTCGTTGATATTTTGCCCACTTTGCCGACTTCTTGCTGTTGGTAGTATGCCTGTAGTTATTGCTATCGTAGCTGTGGTTAATAATTAGTCAGAATAGTTATAATTTGCGCGATAAACACCAACAACGCCGGTGGCAGCAGCGTCAATGGAGTCGCAAGCGTACCTGGTCAATAAATATTAATGAAGCAGTATACATAGATTAGACTTGAAGCCACCATGGTGATATGCAAGATATTCCCTTCCTGCAATGAAAGTACAGCACAGTCACACACTCTGAAGTTCCCCCCAGAGTTTCGTGAAGTGATCCCTATGAGTAGGGAGACGAGGTCTGGCCAAAGGGCAGCCACAGAGTACGAATTACATGTCATAATTCTGTCACTTGAATCTGAGTTGTTTAGCATGAAAAAATAAGGCCGAGAGCAGCTAGCACCGGGAAAAATGCACCCGCATTCTCACAAGTCGAATCTCGGCATCGACGATACCATTTGTTAGCAATCGTTTCAGTTGGTGTATATGTGTGTGACGGCGTTCGATTTCGAATTAACATAACATAACATTGCGGTTTATTTCCGGAACTGCAATTTTACAATGCTTAAGTTCTCGATTAAAAAAAAGGGTAAAAGTAAGAGTGTATTATCACCAAATTGTTCATGCAATTACGATTTCACAATTATAATAGATTATTCTGTCAACAGATATTTACATTCACTCAAATTATTTACAATTCACAATATTCAGGGTATCTAATTCACACAATTATATAACATTATAACTGCAATATTTTCTTTATCTCCTTGGCAAACTTCCTGGTAGATGTGAGCTCCCTAACCTCCTTCGGGAGCGAGCTCCAAACCAACGGCATCTGATAAGCCAGAGACTGGCAAGTAGTTACCCTGACGGCTGTAGGTAGTACAAACTCTGTTGCCCGGCGAGAAGTTTTTCTGTCGACGGCCACAATGGGGAACGCGACATCGGACGGTATTATACCCTTGATCATTTTGAAAGCCAGAATCGCGGTGGAAACCTGACTTAACTTATCCACGGTGAGGAGTTTGTACCTGCCATAGAGATCGGTAACAGACTCTCTGCGGGACCTTCCAAACACTGCTCGAAGTGCATCATTTTGAATTACTCTCCCTCTATCTACTACCTCTTTATATCCATTGCCTCAGATGGACATGACATATCCCAACGTCGGTATTAGCAAGGAATTGTAGACAAGCAAGAGGCAGTTCTTCGGAAATCCAAGCTCTCGAAGACGTCGAATGCGAGCAATTACAGCGTAGCATTTAGGAGTGATAGCTCTCAAATGGGCAGACCATTTGAGATGCTTATGCAACAAAAGACCGAGGCATTTAGCCGTATCCGATAACGACACCTGCTCACCACAAAATTAGTGGAACATCCCTGGCGGTCAGCTCCAGCCTCTTGCTGCTAATTTTGGCGGTGCCTTTTTGGGTCACAAAAGTCAAATCAAGCGTCTCCGTAGAAAAGTATCTCATTTGTGACGAAATAAATAAGTCAATTTTGGATATGTATACGTATCAGTTCAAACTGGAACGTGTTAGTTTGAATGGCACATGATACTACTCATCACTATTCGATAGCTATGTGTGCATTGCAACAGCTCAACATCAAACGTCTTACTGAAATCGAATCTTAGTTGTCGAATACATTAGTCAAGTGGAATCATCAGCGTTCGGCTTTCGCTCTTGTTGGAGTACGTTTGCTTGGCCCCGCTGGGCTTTACAGTGCAGTGGTGGCATGACACCAAATCAGTTTCTCTGGCTAAATCCAATATTGAATCGAATCATCTCCGGTAACGCAGCGAAACTTGTTCCAATGAAGATTCCATGGTTGCATTTCGCTTTTTCAAATCGAATTTCACAAATTTGATTGTCTGCGCGATCGTGTAAATCACGCCTTCCTGATTGATGACATTTCATTATCTTTTCAAACTATAAAATACGGTGTCAACACACTTGCGAGAGGTTCGAATGTTGTTTAGGGGATAGGCATAATCTATCAGTGAACACGCAGATTTTTACTATGCGAGAGTGCCATCTGCTCTCTCCTAGTCTGCTGCCTTGTTTGTTTTTCGCATTTGCGCCATCAGTCGGTGTAAATGCACCTGCAAGTTCACAGCAGCGTCAAAACACGTCGAAACTGACATGTTACGCCCCGCCTCGCGAGCGGCAACTCCTACAACATAACGTTCTGCAGCAGGTGACATATTGCACAACTTCCTTGTATCGTCGCGCCTTACTCGTGTACATAAAGGCGTTAAGTACAATGATTATTACTAGTATGCCTTGTTATATCAGATGGAGCAGCTGCAGTGACGGCGGCCATCTCAGGTCGTGCACGCGAGACCCTGCCGATTTTTGTGGCTGAGCGAAATTTACCATCCGCAAACATATTCTACAATGAACCTACAATGTTTGTTCACCTGCTGCTCATTGAGAGCAGGGTGTGCGGTAAGGGTTCAACGAAACCTCTCATGTTGCATTGTATTGGGCGAGCCCGAGTTTCCACCCGAATATATTCAGACAAGGTCGCATCATACTAACTGGAAACTGCCTCGTATCCAGGAGGGAGCCTGTGCACCTGTGACTAAGTGTACCGTATTCGTGAACATGCTTGACAAGAACCAGGACAATGGTGGCCTTCGGGGCATGTGGTGTTTTCGATGTGGTTGACACAACAATACATTGTTCGCATTGCTTCTAACAATATGTATCGCTAGTGAAAGCAAAGCCTTCCCACATCGAGGTATTGAATACACTTGTGGGCGGATTCGCTTATAATATTTATCAATAGAAAACGTTATTTTTTTCATTAACTAGGTAAAAATGCGACTGTCATAATGAGTAAATATTCTCAGCATCCCGCCTATGAGTACTGCTTTAGACTGGTAGCCATCGAAACAATGGAAGATCCAATCGTTAAACTTTCTACAGATGTTAGGAGAAAGGTTATCGTCCGCTACAGGACCGCCACGTGCAACCGAATTTTGAACGCAACAATTTTTCTTAGATATTCAAAGGGGTAACGCAATTGCTATTTTGGGACTGGGGGTCCTCGCCCTAATACTCTAGATATTCTACTAAGAATATATATAGAGAAGGGTGTTCTTAGATGAATTTTAGTAGCAGGTACAATAGTCGTCCACTTTTATAATAGAACCTCCAAGGCATCGTCAGCTGACCAATGTAGGCAGATTATTTTACCGTGTCTTGTCGATCGTTCGTCAACAAGTGTACTCACTTTACAGTCAAGTCATTGAGCGGGTTATCTCATAGATCTTTCTGAACGTTGTTAATCTCTAGCTCTTCATGAAGTGCCTTTTGTTTGTGCTTTCCGCGTGAGCCTCCATGCGAAGACAAACTCTCGCTGTTCCCCAGCAATAGAGACACTCGTTTCTCTTGAAGGCGTTGACCGAACCGGTACAATCCTGTGGATTTTCCGAACCAGTCGAAGCTGCACCTTCCCTCCCACATTGCTCTCCATGCCTCCTACAAGTAGTCATATCTCATCTGTTTTGGCCTTTAGAACAAGCTGGAAATGGAAGGGACATGGAATGAATCTGCCAAGGGTATTGCGACATATTTGTGGGGTGCCGATCGAAAACTCACTGACCTAATAGCTGTATGGCTCCCGTCGAGTTGTTGGGCAGGTGATTGTCTAGGGGCATCACAGCAGCGATGACGACTCCTACATCTGATCGTGGCGGAGCTAACATATGAAGGTGCAGGTCGCGAAGGTGAGCAACTGGCAGGCAGGTTCTGTCCAACGTGTATCTGGCGAAAGCGTTTCTCAGACTAGAAACAGGAACGAGAGCGGGCAGCTTCGTGCAAGTTTCCATGCACGCATGCACTCCAGGTCCGTGGGTTGCTCGCAAGACGATTATAAATAACGATATAAGATCCATCCAGATCTGTCTGAGTGCGACAGATGAACGAGTGACGACAATGCGTCTAACCACGGAGTAGGCACAGAATGAATTATACAGCTATTTATGCTCGCGCATGTGAAGCACTAGAATTGTGGGCAGATCCAATATTTATAGCAAGTACATATAGAAAAACGATAATATACGACAACAGGCCACTTCTATAACGGCACCGGGTCAAGCGACCGGGGTCACCCATCGGGTTCCCTTCGTCGCCAAACTGTTTCTTACAGGATCTCGCAGCCCATTTTCCGTCGCCAAGAACCTTTAAAGTCTGATGCGTCCTAATAGCCCATTTTCCTCCAGTACCTGTTTGGCTGTCGCTGCACCTATTTCCCACCCACTATTTGAGCTACATTTGAGTTCGATGAAGTCTCTCATATTTGTTCTCGGCATGATGGGAGGTTTTGTGGCTCTAATATCCCTGTTTCTTCGAGACGACCGTCTGGACCGCCAGGGCTCTGGTCTGGTCCAGAGCGGGACAGACAAGTAGGGTGTGCCCTGCATCGTCCCTCTCTTGCTGCTGACAATGAAAGAAGTCCATCTGACCTCCTGGGCGATTTAGCCACCTTTTGGTGTCCGGTATCAGGTCTCTGACTTTTGCGCCGGGATCACCCCCTCGCAGTGTTCTCCATTCCCTTTACCACTCACTTAGCACAGGGTTTCAGCTCCGCCGAGTAATCCCTGCAGGCTAAGAACATCATCGTAGGCCTTGTTCCATAACAGAGGTCCCATATTGGAGGCTTGTGGAACGCCTGCCGTCATGCTCATGCTCACTCCCGAACTTGTGATAACCCTGTTCTTTAGATAATCTGATATAATTCTGACAAGATGGTACGGCGCCCGTTTCCGACTGAGAGTACCTAGAATGACTTTCCACGGCAGGCTGTTAAAAGCATTTTTAACATCAAGGAAGATCGCTACCATCAGGCGTCTGGTCTGTCGCGTAGAAGTTCCGCTTTTGCGACCAACTTGCCTGGACCTGTGCTTGCGGAAGCCATGCTGACTTGTCGAAAGCAGGTCGTGTGTTCCTGCAAAAACCCTCAGCCATTCTTCCACTATTTTCGAATCCCTTGGCAAGCGTGCTAATGAGGTATATGGGCATGTAACCCCCGCTGTCTTTTCGGATGAGGACCACCTCCGCAGACTTCCAAGCTGTTGGAAACTTTCCACTGCGTAGCATTTTTGTGGCGACACCGGCCACAATCTAGGGAAATTTCCTGAAAAGCACCTTTACTGCGACTGGTGGAATTCCATCAGGACCAGGAACCTTACCTGCTTTTATCCTTTCCGGCGCTTTGAGTACTTCTGCGGTCGTGACTGCTGGGAAGTCTTCCTCTATGTCTCTTCCCGGGAATCGAAATTATTCCCTTTCGAGGTGGCGGGGAAAAGCTTATTCAGTATGTCCAGTCTTTCCTGTTCCAAGATATCTACTTTAGGAGCTTTCCCCATTTTAGGAGCATTCCCCTCATTAATGTGTACGGGCGTCTCCACGGGTCTTCGTCTAGCTCTGCTAGAAATTCCTTCCAGCATTTCTTTTTACTGGTGGCGATCTCTTGCTTGGGTACCGCCGTGCAGCGCCTTAGGGGAAGTAGGAGATCGTTCGTGTCCCAACCCTGCGTCTCGCAAGCTTTAGTTTTCTCCGAACTTTCATGTATTCCTTCCTGCTCTTCTTGATTTCTTCATTCTAGCAGTATCTTGGTTGCACCGGGATCTTTCTTTTTGCGTGAATTTTCCTGTCCGAAGCTTTTTGCAGGATTTAAGTACCACCTTTTGTAGTTGCTCTGGAGTTTCTGGTGTGCCGTTCGTTGTTTTGCTGAGAGTTTGTGTGATCACGTCCCCCAATACCTCCATGTCTCTGAATCTCAGGCTTACCCGCGGGGCAGTAGATGGCGGACCCCGTCTGGCTGCTTCGACCAAGAACTTAATACATCACTGAGGTTGACCTCTTCGTCGAGCACCTTCCATTCTTTGATAGCTTCTGCCATCTCTTCGCTGCATAGAGTCGAGTCAATGTGTGATTCTGCAATACTACCTAGCCAAAAATGCTGAAAGTAGGAACGTTGCCCATGTTCAGTTCTACCAAATCATTTGTTGCTGCTCAGTCCAGCATGACCATTCCCCTATTGTTTATATCTCTCGATCCCCATACCTCGTACGCATCATTAAAATCCTCGGCTGCTATTATTTAGCTGGGTATCGCCGATTCCCTCATGGAGGTGGCCAACTCGTCCAGTATGTTATCTACCTCTCTGCTGCTTAAAATTGGGCTGATATAGCAGGAATATTCCGCCAATTTCCGCTAGCCCAATCTACGCAAAGCCATTTTCGAACCCTTTTCTGACAATGGCTGTTGAGAGGTCGGCAATGATGCAAGCCTTTGTGTACTTACCAACAACGCACCCCGTCTTGCTCTGAACTTGTCTTTCATTGGTTCGCTGATCAGCATCAGCTTTGCTTCTCTTCTGTTTGCGATCTCCTCGACCATGTTGTAGGATAGTCAACTGTGACGGCAGTTGACCTGAATGATCTTTAGGCAGTTAGACATCACTGGAGGTTGCCGCGGTCGAGGCCTTAAAGGTATTCTTCGCTGTCTGGAAACCTTCCGCATCTATGATGGTCTGTTGCTTTTGCTTTCGCTGTTTCCGAGCTTCTCTGGCTGTTCTGCTTGCTCTGTCGTGGAAGTAGTTGCCGTCTTCCCTCTCCGCTCTATTAGTTCTTTGAACTTTGGGCATTCCACTGGGCATTCCATCTCTGTATCGGCCTCTAGTCCCAGCACTGAGCCTGACTCTGCGTTGAGCCTAGGGCCCAGAAAATGGTCCACGTTGTGGAGTAACACCGTCATACTGACTTCGACCCCAGCCCCCTTGCGAATCATCTCAGTAAAAGTGGCGCCACTCGCTGCGTTGGTGGCACTAACGGGTATGAGCACATCGCCATCATTACCTAGCGATGTGACATTTCCTAACTTTACTCCTGCTTCGCCCGGCTTCGCGTGATCGCTGATAGCGTTCAGGACGTCATCAAAGCTCTCGCCCTCCTTGGCCTTCACCCTGATAGTGCTGTGAATCGTACTGATCGGGTCTCTGATGCGAATGTGCTATGCGCCAGAGCGAGTCTTAGTCCTGTCCTCATGGCCAGCTCTATTGCAGGAGCTTTTTTTACAGCAGATTTCTACAGCTCTTCTTATCTCGGTGCCGTCCCACTTCTCCGATATATGGAGGGCGGTCTCTTCTCCGCTAACAAGTGAGCTACTTTTTGTGATAACTTTCTGAAGGGTATTTAGGATCCCAACGGGGTCTTTTTCCCTTCCCAGCATAGCAACCGTAAGCGATCTGGCAGTATTACCGAGGCTATCCTTTGGCTCCTCGAGGCCCTCGACCACCTCCAGAGCCTCAGTGTTGTGTAACACCACAGATCCAACTGGCATGTTCTGTACGGCAACAGCTGAAGGGAACTGTGCTGCCAGCTGTTCGAGAAACTTCTTGTCCTTGTCCGTTCCCTGCGTAACCAGTATGGAAAGCGTGTTACGGGCTCCACAATGCTCCTTTTACCAATTATGGTGCTCTTAAAAGCCTCCTCTTTCCATTCTCTGCTGATCAGAGCAATCTTTGCCTCCGTTGTGTATGCATGTTCCATGTATGCTTCTATTTCTCTTGTCAGTTTCTCTGCTTAAACTTGCCTCATTCTCTCCTTCGCTACCTGGCCGTTACCCTTACTACAGAGTACCCTGTAAGAGTCCTTTGGGGCGCGGTCAACTTCGTTAATGGGAAGAGGTTGCTGCTGCTGAGATTTTTCCAGACGGTCCTTGAGGGTGTCGTACTTGCTCTGGAATAGGCCGTTCTGCTGGCGAATCTCCTCCAGCGCCTTTGTTAGCGCGGCTATCTGGAACGACAGTCTCGTTTTTTCTTTTCTCATTCCTTCTTCACATTTTCCAGTTTACACCACCATGTTACTAGTTACCCTCTGTATATCTAGGTGCGCTTTGACATGTAGACCCATGAGGGCATTCAGCTCTTCGACAGAATCCTGAATCTTCTTGAACGCATCCTCGTAATCCTTCGGCGGATCAGAGGTCTTGATAGTAGCGGTGTTACTTTTTTTGGGCGCCTTTTGAAGGAGGGCTCGCAGGCGACATATATATTATATATATATATATATAATCGGCAAAATTTTGATAGATCTCTTCAAAAAATCGAGCGAAATAAATACGATATGTATGTGATCGCTTAAGCTACTTAAGATATTTTTACTAGTCGAACTCTGGTACATACATTTTTCCTATGTAATGTATGCATGTTATCTTTTATTTTAATTTTCTTTCCATTATACAAGTCGACCGCAAAGATAAAAGTAAAACTTTGAATGGGTTATCAAAACATTTTTCCTATATCACTATATTAGCATTGCCTTTAGTAATTAGCAAGGAATCGAAAATCCAGTGAGTCAGTATATTATTAATAACAGGTCGTTACTAGGATAAAATAACCTAAAAAGGTTATTACTGCTCCTATCTCGCGCATTCATGAAAGAACCGAAAATTTGCCTGTGGCTGACAACCCATTTTTGGCATACAGCATTAACTGTTCAAAAACAATCCCTCAAGAATTACAGTCAAGGACTGATTGTTAATCAGTGATTACCTATGGGATCTCAAGTCCTCAATAACTGGGTTTTAATTAAACACAATTAGAAGCTATGCTGAGGAAACTAGAGCAAATCGCTGAAAAATAAACTGTATCAGTACTACCGGCGGCTCGTCAATATGTATTGTATTTATTTCACGTTCACAACAACCTCTCCTGTCAAAGAACTCCCTCCTCTTAAGCACTTCTTCCCTTCTGGCGCTACATACAACAGCAACATCTCCATCGAGTAGCACCTAAACTCGCTGGCCCCTACTCTTCAGGACTATCGAGATGTCGTGCACTCGAATGATCCCTATTTAGCTCTTACAACTGACATTCAGTTGCATTTTGGCAGAATTCTAAGGCTAGATATAGACCTACTCATTTTGCCCACCTTCTTGCGGCCTCATTCCCACCTTTATATTTTTTCTAAAATGGGAGCTGTTGTCATGTTAGCATGCGTGTCAACATCGTGGCCGCCCCGCCCCCTTCTGTAACTGTTGACGATGTTCAACAGCACCGCCACCCTTCCCGGTATAGCTTAGCGCGGTATTCCTTCAGTAAGGACGGTGAGATGTGTGCAAGCCCAGCCACGAGCAGCACACATCAGCCTTGCTGATCGGACATGACGCACGTGCTCAGCTGACTCTCAGCTGCTTCCCTTCTCTTTCACCCCCGACTCTTGGACCTCTATCTGCTTCCCGTCCGTAAACGACTATTGTGGTCAATAAGGTGTCTATAGAAAGCCCCGTGTATGCAAACACGCAGTGACGCAAACAGAGGGTGCCTACCCTTCTTCACAGTGGTCTCGTCGTTTATACCAAGAACGATTATGTGTTTCTGTTGGTTAACTGTAAGTTCCCATGCACTTGGGACGGGGCTGTGAGAAAATAAAGGCCAAATCTCAGTAGCGAACCCAGTTCAAATATACGCCATATTAAGATTAGCGAATTCATCACGAATAAAAAAAATGCAATGAAAAGATCTCTCCCATAAATTCTTGTCATGAGACTAATTATGATCTGCTAGAGTCTTCGTTTATAGTCAATTTCATTAACATGGATTCCTTTTACGATGCGTTATCGCCTACTATTGAGTTTCACAGTAAACTGATTGGCTTTGTTTTACGAAACATTTGATTAAAGTTTCTTGCTCAGATCCCGTTATTCCAAGAGATCTTGCAGCTTTTGTGCTGTGCGTTCCGTACCATAATCGGAAACAGAATAGCTGGACGGGACGAACAGTAATAGGAAAAGAGAGAAACTGGAGGGCGCTCGGAAACAAAGTCGTAGCGTTAGCTTCAGTATATACATGTATATATACGTGTACATGTATATATATATATATCCGCCATTGCATATCTTTCTGCTGATTTCTCTATGTCTTTAAACATTCCATGTTCTAGCCTGTCTCACATGCTGCTTATAGTGGCAAGGCGGTCGGGGCCGGCGGGCCTTCCCCCGCCTTCGAGCAGGGCCAGATGCTCGCCCTTTTTAAGAGCGCGCATGAGGCTCTCCCGGGCTGCACCCCGGCTGGTGGCGCCGACGGGCTCATCATTTGGGCGCCGACCCTTGAGCTCGCCCGCAAGGCGTTGACGCTAACGACCCTCGGAGGCGTCCCTGTGACCGCTCATTGCTCGGCCCTCTCAAGCACCACGGCCCGCATCACGAACGTCTGCGCGGCTTTTACCGACGCCGAGATCCTGGCTGAACTCTCACCCCTCGGCGTCACTTCCGCCCGCCGCCTACCCGCCGCGCCCGGCCCGGCTCGTCGCTCGCCTCGGCCCGTCCTGCTCACCTTCAGCGGGCCGCCTCCTGCCTCGGTGTTCCTCGGCTACAGGTCCCATCCGGTCGTCCTGGAGCCTGACCGGCCACCACTCTGCTTCAACTGCTGCCGGTCGGGCCACATCGCGGCACGGTGCTCACTGCCTAGGGCCTGCAGCAACTGCGGTGAAGCCGGCCACCTCGCCGCCTCCTGCGCCCGTCCTGCCCGCTGCGTCAACTGCAAGGGTGCCCATCGCTCGGGCTCGCCGTCGTGCCCTCGGGCGGCCTACCTCCGCGAGCGTCAGCGGCTCGTGACTGAGGCCAGGGTCCTCGAACAGGTGAAGGACACCTCACCCCTAGCGTCCATTATGCTCATCGAGGCCCCGGTGTCGACCCAGGCGCCAGCCCGCTCGTACGCTGCGGCGGCTCGGGGTATTGTGGTCCCCTCCGACGGTGCTCAGGTCCCCATGGTCCTGCTGCCGAACCCGAGGGCGATCCCCGCCCCGTCGCGCCGCCCCGCCCCTCGTCGGCCTGCTCCTCGTCGGCCGGCCCCTTGTCGGCCCGCCCCTTGCCGGCTTGCCCCCCGTCGACCTGCCCCCCGTCGAGCCGCCCCTGGTCGACCTGCCCGCGCGGGGCCTCGGCGCCCCACGGCCGCGCCAGCGGTGCCAGGCATCGTCGCAGCCTTGAGGTCCCTCGCTGAGGTCTTGGCCCCTCTCCTCCAGCTTCAGCGTCAGCTCGCCCCCCTCCTAGCCGCTCTCAATCCCCCCCGTTCTTCATGAACCCAGGTCCCATCGCCCCAGCTCGCGACGCCTCCCCAGCCCGAGACGCCACCCCAGCTCGAGACGCCACCCCAGCTCGAGACGCCACCCCAGCTCGAGACGCCATCGCAGCCCGAGACGCCACCGCAGCCCGCGACGCCACCGCAGCCCGAGACGCCACCGCAGCCCGTCGTGCCGCTTCAGCCCGAGACGCCACAGGCCCCCCGCGTGTACCGTGCCCGCATTGCGAGGGCAGATTCACCCGGCGCGGTCTCAACAGGCACATAACGGTGCGGCACCCGGAGGTCCGTTCGGTGCCTCAGCCGAGTCCAGCGCCCCAACCGCTCGAGCTACGACTACAGGCGGCCATGCGTGAGGCCCGAGTCTTCAGTATTGTCCCGAAGGCTACGCGTTCCCTAGTCGCCGTGACCCTCACAGACGTGCTCCGGGACGTTCATTCCAATAACGACGTCTCCTCCTGGGAAGCGCTCCTGGCTTTCGCCCGAGTGGTCTTGCAGATGCCGGACAAAGGCGACACCTCCCGCTCCCTCCCAGCCGTGATTCGGGGAAACCTAGCGGCCTTCCGTGCTGGGGCGCGCTTGGAGTACCGCTTGCGTCGTCAACTCCCCCGCGGCCCTCGTCCTCCGCCCACGGATACGGGCCAGATGGCTGCGCGTATAGCCACCCAAAAACTCTCCGAGGGTGACATCTCTGGTGCCGCCCGGGCCCTGTGCTCTACCGACTCGGCCACGGACTCGGCTGAGGCTCTCCACGCCCTCAGGGCGAAGCACCCCCCCCGCCCCTCCTGATTACGCCTTCCCCGTCCGTCCCCCGCAGGTCGACATTGCCCCAACGTCAACCGATGAGGTTTTTGCGGCCGTTTCCTCTTTCCCCCCGAGCTCGTCAGCCGGCCCCGATGGCCTTCGGCCGCGTCATCTCAGGGACCTGCTCTCTCCGGCACTCGGAGCCGTCGCCACTGCCCTCGCCAAGGCCCTCGCTAAGGTGGTCGACTGCATGCGGGCCGGCACGGTTCCATCGGCGCTACGGCCTATACTCTTCGGCGCGCGCCTCATCGCCCTCAAGAAAAAGGACGGGTCGATACGGCCCATCGCCTGCTCCAGCACGATTCGTCGCCTGGCTGCTAAGATAGCCTGGGTCAACGAGAGGGACACGGTCGTGACCCTGCTCGGCCCAACCCAGTTGGGTTGCGGCCAGGCGTCTGGGACGGAGATCGCTGCTCACGCGGCTCGCGCCTTCATCCACGCTCATCCGGACGCGGCCCTGGTCAAGCTTGATTTTCGCAATGCCTTCAACACGGTCCGTCGAGATCTCGTTCTGCGGGAGGTTGCTGAGCACGTCCCTGGGCTCTTCCCTCTGGTCGACCTGGCCTATCGTGGTCCCTCCCATCTGATCATGGACAACGCCGTCATCAGCTCAGAGTGCGGGGTCCAGCAGGGGGACCCGCTGGGCCCAGCCCTCTTCTGCCTGGCCCTCCGGCCCCTCGCTGTGTCCCTCCAGTCGCGTCTGCGGCTGTGGTACATGGACGACGGAACGTTGGCAGGTGATCCGGCGACCGTCGCCTCCGACGTTCAGCGAGTACTCGACTACGAGGGGCGCAGCGGCCTCGCCCTCAACCCCACTAAGTGCGAGATCTTCTCTTTGGACGCGCAGCCCGACCTCCAGCGGTCGCTCCCAGGATGCCGTCTCACTCAGAGGTTGTCCCTCGAGCTCGTCGGCTCCCCTCTCACGGACGAGGCCATCCGGCCGCTATTGGACCGTTGCCTCGAGAGGACGGCCGTGATGCTCGACCGACTGCCCCTGTTATCGGCTCACCAGGGGCTGTTCCTCCTTCGGTCCTGTTTCTCGGCGGCGCGCATGCAGCACTTGCTTAGGACATGCCCGGCCGGCACTGAGGCTTCAGCCCTTCACGATTATGACGACTTGGTGTTGGACGCGCTGACGACGATCCTGAACCTCCAGCTCCCTCCGGAGGCGGCGTCGCAGGCTACCCTTCCAGTCCGCTTCGGGGGCCTCGGCATTCTCAGTGTTCGCCGCTTGGCCGACGTTTGCTACGCCGCGTCGCTCACGGCGGTTGCCGACATGGTCGCTACAGTCCTCCCCCCCGAGGCGCTCGCCCACTTCTCCGCCTCCCAGGAAGCTGCCCTTGACCAGACGGGCGCCCGCGCTCGGGTCCCTCCGGACAAACAGAGCAAGCAGCGGGCATGGTCCGATGCCCTGCACCAGGAGCTGCGGGACTCCCTCCTGGCCTCTGCGCCACACGCTGCTGACCAAGCTCGCCTCCGGGCTGTCGACAGGCCTGGTGCGGGGGCGTGGCTCCACGCGCTGCCCTCCTCGTCCCTTGGTACTGCTCTAGACGATCGCTCCCTCCGCTTCTGTGTGGGCCTTCGCCTCGGGGCCCCTGTAGTTGCGGCCCACAGCTGCGAGCGTTGCGGGGACCCCGTCGCAACGAATGGCCATCACGGTCTTTCGTGCGAACGCAGCGCCGGTCGCCATCCGCGACACACGATGCTTAATGACACGCTCGTGAGGGCCCTCCACTCCGCCGGTATTCCTTGCACAAGGGAGCCACAGGGCCTCGACACCTCTGACGGCCGCCGCCCTGACGGCCTCACCCTTGTCCCCTTCCATCGAGGGCAGCACCTGGTTTGGGACGGCACTGTGGTTGACACTCTAGCACCCTCTTATGTCAACCACTGTGCAACCATCCCCGGTTACGCAGTAGCGCGTGCGGAACGGGCAAAGCTAAGGAAGTACGCCGCTCTCCAAGCAACCCACCTGTTTTCCCCCCTTGCCTTTGAGACCTTGGGCGGGCACGGCCCTCTCACTGCGAACTTCCTCGAGGGGGTCTACCATAGGCTGATCCGCGCCACCGGGGACAAGCGCGCTGGCTCTTTCCTCCTGCAGCGGCTGTCCCTCGCCGTGCAGAGAGGCAATGCCATCGCCTTCCTCGGAACATTGTCGTCCTCACCCCCCCCCCCCCATAATCCCTAGAAATCCCGCCCTACTGTATGTTTGAATAAATTGTTCATCTGTCTATTGTTCTCTGTCGGATCAACGAATGGTCATCGACTATTGGTTGATTCGACAGGCAACAAGAGACAGATCGAGAACCTCAAGATTAGAGGACGCCATGTTGCTGTGACACATATACATAGATATTGATGGCCACGTCGAAGAATCTCGCATTTCGCTCGCGAATTAGATGGATCTGTCGTACATAGAAAAAATCCAGCTCATATTACTAAACTTCGTCACACAAAGTGCAATGTCAGCCTGCTCCACAACTTGGCTTCTCTCTATTCACGCTTGGCTCCTTGATTTGGTTTATTTGTTTTCTTTTAATGCTCGAGACCGGTTTCCTCATATATGTATATATTATACATATATATATATATATATGTGTGTGTGTAGACTTTCGATTGCTTCATAAAATTCAAGACGTTTAATTTCATACAAATGTGTAAGAAAGCATTAGAGAGGAGCGGTTGTCAAACTTCAACCAATGTTTCTTGATACGTAGAGACAATATTTTTGACCCATTTTGAACTGAACTTTTTCACTGAAAAATAGGCTTACGAACAATTTGCATAGCGTGCATCCAGCCCGCTTGAAAATGAAGCATGTCTTCTATTACTATACTGTAGAATTTAACTGACCATACCTCTATTCAAACATATTTCATCGAAAGATATCCTTATAAAAATTCTCTTCATATCGGCTCGGATGATGAGCTCAGTATTCTCATTTATAATGTTCTAGACTTTATATCCTATTCAATGTAACCAACACTCAATTAGAGCCACAATGTTAAGACATAAAGGTTTATGAAAAATTATATTAGAGCTGTCGCGATTAGGCTGAAACGACCTCGACGTATTGTACGTACATATGTGGACCCACATCGGCTTTAAGACTATTCCCAATAGTATAAACCTGCCACGTGCATTTAATCTTGCAGGCCATAGGCTATAACGACAGCCACTACCTTACTCGAGCTGTAATGCAGTGTCAGCCCAGGTGAGCTCGCTCGCGCCCAGCCCCCCCCCCCCCCCCCCATTTAGCCTTATGCGAGATCTCGCGTGAATTTCCCTAATACGTCCACGAATACTTCTACCAGAAGTGACCCTGAGGCTGAAGGCAAATGATCGATCAGATAAGTTTCCTCAAAGTGATTTGTTATCTCTGCGTTAATCCTATGATGTAGTGTTCAATTTTGTCTTTCCCACGTTTATCTTCCAACTAGTCACATAATTAACAGAGACCCGTGTTCCTACAAAGCGAAACCAAATCGATAACTGGGACTGGTAATGACGCTGGTGATGCTCAGGCGCACGTTAGCATCGATTTCTTCTCAGCTGTACTTTCTGAGTTCTGGATCTGAGTTGCTACATTTAGATAAAGACGGATGCATGTTAGGCTGAAATACAAACTTCTGCTTGTGCTATTGCTACTATTCGAGTCCCGTGTCATGACATATAAGAGAACTTAAGCATTGTAAAAACTGCAGTTCCTTTAATAAACCAATAAAGCTTTACCTTTACCTTTTACCTTTACGTTATTATTAGTATTACTACGGCCACATCTATATTATAATAATTATCCCTGTTTATTCAACCTTGGTGTCTTACGTCGTGAACCAACCAATTGTGAGTGAAATCGATTATGGCTCAATACCGGATAAAAGAAAAAGCTCAGTATTTACGTTTTCGCCAGCTCTGGATTACTGATGGATTAGAAATAATTCCGAATTACTGTATGTTTGAATAAATTGAATCGTAGTTTTTAAACTGGTTTTTCTATTCTTGATAAAACAAGATCTGCATAATAGCTCTATAGTTAGTATAGACACCTTTAGATAGTTAATATATAAACACGTTGCTCCTATAGACAGCCTTGTGACTACGATTTAATTTACGTCACTATTCTCCAAAGTGTATGCAGAGGGAAGCGTGGACGGGATTGATTTACGGTTTGGAGAGAGAGCAGCTTCACCGTTACGAAAAATCGACAACTGTAACTATAAAACACCTATTCTCTTGGTCTTCTCTGTAGACGTTTTGCCGTTGGTTGATGAAAGTCAGGGTTTCTTGATTCGCAAAAAAGTGCCTATCGGTTGTTTTCGTTACTGTTCTTCCACAAGATTTGAAACATCTCAATACCAATATTTCAGTTAAATCTCTGCCCGTTTCATGGGATTTCGAGCTTTTGGCAACATCTTAATATATGAGCTACGCTAGCTAAGCTTGGACATACTGCTAATTGTTCGCACGCTCAGAGGGTCAGACCTCACCGCAATATTTAAAAACATCAGCATCGGACTCACCAGCTACGAGTACAGTTATTCTAACCGAAAAGTTCTCATAGATCTCAAGGTTCTCAACTCATTACTGCAGCCGAGCACTCGGAACAAGGTGTGTCATGGAATGAAATAATCCTCCGAGTTGCGCACCGTCCAAAGGATGCATGTCATCGCACCACGGGCATAACATCAAAACGATTCGTGTGTATAATACTTCAAGCGTTTAGGTTCATATTGTAACTGGTTTGGTGGTAGTGGTAACCACGAGGGGTGCTTAAAAATGTGTTGACCGCCGATTATGGTGAGTCCGCCTGTCGGCGTGACCGCTCCCCTGTGCCTACTCTCCATAGAGTAACTCTACCCTACAGACTGCCTACCGGAAGAACACGGTGAGATGGAGGGTGGCTCGACATCTCCTCGAAATCTCTCAGGCTTGCCCCGTGCGGGGCTTGTCTTTGTTTGGCGTCAGCCAAAACGGGCGCTTTTCCCCCTCTAATTACATTGACAAATCACACAGCTAACTGCTGCCCGTAATTCCGCTGGCCAATCACACATTACGTCTACAACGCCAGCGGCCAGCAGCTACTGTCATCATCATCATTATCATGAACACAAACACTGTATTTGTGGCTAAGTTTTCGCCAAGAGTAGTCTCTACACCCATACAGAGACAATTGATGCGGTGCTCTTTGACAGTGCTGCGAATTGTGATGTGAGAACCGTTCATGGGCGGTGACAGTACAGCAGTGTCGTTTAGTGAGATGAAATCGTCAAATCTGCGAAGTCTTCGTTCCAAAGGATAATAGCCCGTCATTTGAAATATGCATAATGAAGAGTATTGCGATGCCAGGTCGACAGTACTAGCCATGATTGGTAACTAAGTGTTTTAAACTGGCTCTTGGTAAGGCCATGGCAATTAGTCAGCAATCGTCGGTCTGTTGTAGCTACGCTGTTGATCGAGACGATAAAAGTAAATCTGATCGAATTCGGCAGTGACCAAGCTACGCGGAGATAAGCAATCGAGCCTCATCGGTTTGGTGCTGAGACAAAATGTTCGACGAAAGATCACTGATCAAATAGAGAGGCGACGATGAAATCTATATAAATATTTTATATTTTTTATATTTGTTAAAGTACATTTCTATGTGTCAGTCTATTTACTCCCCAGAACAATGAGTTGTTCTGATTCTGAAATCTGGATCACGCAGTTGGTGACGAGGATGGGATTAGAGGAAAAATGCACCAAAGTATCCAATTTGACCATTTTGTTTGGGTATAATGACCATAGCTCGATAGGTCTGAGAGATACGAGCCGACTATCAACGAGTCGGCCTGCTGCGGCGACGCATCAGTGCATCCGTTTGCTGGTTCCGGAATATACCGTAATATCCGCAGGAATGACCCCGACACGCGTGGGTGAATATGTTTACATTAGTAAACGTTCAATGTCCTTACTTACTGTCCCCTGGATGGTCTAGTGGTGAGCGTCTTAGACCACTGGACTGGAGGGACACGTGTGTGTTGGGTTCAGATCCTGTCAGACGCGGTGAATCTTTGGAGTTCTTTATCATCTTTCTTTATCTGAGGATTCTTGTCAGGTACGAGTGAGGCAGAGAATAAGAAAATTTGGCCCCGACAGGTCCTCATAGTAATACCTAAAGGCTAAGAGCTGAGGCCTGTCAGATAGGGGAACAGCTGAAGGTCAGCTCGAAAAAAAAATGTCCTTACTCACTATTGATCGCCGAAGAAAAATATTTCCGCCTCCGCAATGGCCTTCAAATAACATAGTTGTTTGTGGTTGCTGTCTAAGTAAATACATTTTCCTGGCTGGCCCACAGCCAACATTTAACGTCCACGGTACTGCTTTCGGCATTGCTTGATAAGACAGACCCCTTTAAATGCAAATCTGCAACGGTGGGGATCGAACCCATGCACCTACGAGTCTCCTCCAATTGCGAGGCGCACAAGAATCCACCACCAGGCCACCGGGCTCGAGTCTGTCTAGTTACACCCAGCTTTTCATCGATTTGATCTGCAGATGCGAAAACATCGGACGAATTCATCGGGCTGACGCCAGACAGAGAGAGACCCAACGCATGCAAGGATCAAAATTGCAACGGCTTAATGATACTGTAGAGATATATGTCTTGTAGGCTTCGTAAACTGAAGTAGTGTTTCTTCCTCAGAGGAATTCGTTATACCTAAGGACCGCGAAGAAGGAGCTCTGTTCTTTTTTGGGGATACTGCCTTCTCAGTGTAGGCAAGCAAACCTGCTTAACTATCCTTTGTTAACAGAGGCAGCACTGTAAATTTAAGCATATCAGTTGCCACTGGGTCAATTCCAGACCTGTGCATCCTCGCTTACCTCACATCTACCTCACGAGGTTCTGATTTCTCGCCAGCTTGTAGTTGGGCTGTCCCATTGTGAATTATTCGCTCGGTACATTTTAAGTTCGGCCAATTCGATTTGTTCGATGTACTTTCTTCGGTTTGGTTCGAAGGCTCTTAGATCACGTTGTTCAGGTTGGTTTCCGATAATTGCCAATATGGGCGTGGACCATGTTGTTGATGCGATGTTGTGGTTGTCCTGCCAGAGGGGTTTTTTGAACTACTCATTTTTTGTAAGAGCCCCATTGCAACTCGTTGCTTGCGTACTTTTCAACAGAGTGCTCTAATGCCATAGAGAGTCTCGATATTCCCAGGGTCCGCGTGGCGGTATCCCGCGAGCTTTTCCATCGTTCTTGACATTGTTATCAGGACGCTTGACGGGCATCCAATATATTGCGGAGATTTCAAACATGACACATGCCACTAGTATATCGGCCAACTTTTTAGCCAATATATCCTCCAGCCAGTTTATTTTGGACCTGATCCAGCGCAAATTCTAAATATTTGTATGCTCTCACTTTCTTCCAACCGGGTATCGCCCAGAGGGTGACGAAAATCGTGCAAATTATGGTATACGAATGCTTACAAGCGATTGAGTCAGGCTTGCATCCCAATTGAGCTTGCGTTAAAAAGAATAGGTTTCGAGGGTCAGTAATGAGGGCAGGGGAAATAGGTCCAAGTGGGGTTTCAAAGGGTGACCCTGGCCATTAGCAATTTAGCCGTCTAGTCGGCTAATCATTCTTATTCACTCCATTGATTTGCTAGAACTAAAAATGGGTCTGGCTAATGACCTACTTCTCGTGCTGCAGTGAGAACCACTTCATAGTATGCTCTAATCTTTTTCTTACTGCGATACATTATTGGATCTGTCCAGCAAAACAACAGAACACTTGAAATGGATTGTCGCCAAGGAGAGCACCTTAAACATCGCATGCCGTTGAGAGGACGAGGCAGTACTATCTTCATAGTTAGAAACCTTGCACAAAAAAAGGCAAGACACGTTGTGACTGAAGAAGTATGGAAAACTTTGTTCACACCTACACGTTGTGTAAGCGAGTCCAATGATCACATATGAATGCGATCATAGTTCGAAAATTGGCCATAACACAACCGACCGGAACCGACTTTCGCCCGTGATATCTTGGGCTGATAACGTATCTCTTTTAAATATAATAATCTTCTTCGGTTATGCGAAGTCGGTTATCGGGACAATTCTATTATCAATACGGGAAGGTTTCCAAAAGGTTTCTCTAATCATGCATTGGTTTATATTTCAGCGAATTTTGATGGTGCTATGACAAAGCTAGTAGAAACTCTCAACTTGAGTAAGATCTGTAATACGTATACGACAAATGACGGTAGTCAATAAAATCTCTGGTCAGCAACGAATTCCGAACGATTTCCAAATCTATCGAGACTGTCCTACCTACCCGCTTATGTTCGCTTGCGGGGCGTCGGGAGATGAGGACAAACTACGACGCTTTTCAAAGTGTCGGCCAGCCTTTTCCGAAACATAAAAAAAAATCGCAAATTAAAGAAATCTATTGAAATTGCTGTGAACAACATTAATTTACATCATGGAATTTCTTCGGGAGAGTATTAGACGGAAATTCAACATGGTGCAAGTCGATAGCTTGTCTGCAAGGGTGGGCTCAACTCTCAACGAAGTTTGTAGTCTCATATATTCGCCCTCTTTCGTATCAAATCTTATCTCGCAGACCAGTTAGGCAAATTCGGTGCGAGGAGGCTCGATGACGCCGTTTTCGACCGGAGTAGACATCTTTGTGACATTGAGGAAAGCGTCAGATATATTAATAAGAGGAACAGTGTCATATCCATGCCACTCTCTGATATGCTCACGTGAGCGGAAAACGAGTCAACGCAGCCTGAACGACCTAAAGGACGGCGGATGTCAATGCGTTGCCGGCGTCACCCCAGCACACTTTAGCAACGAAGACACGGACATATAATGCCAGTTACACTGTTATAAGAGTTATAATAACAATTTTATAATTAGAGACAGAGAGTGGTGTTTTGTTTTTTGTTTTTTTCAGCTGACCCTCAGCTGTTCCCCTATGCGACAGGCCTCAGCTCTTAACCTTTTAGGTATTACTATGAGCCTGTCGGGGCCACCTTTGCTTATTCTCTTCCCTACTCGTACCTGGCAAGAATCTTCAGATAAAGAAAGATGATAAAGAACTCCAAAGATTCTCCGCGTCTGACAGGATTTGAACCCAACACACCCGTGTCCCTCCGGTCGAGCAGTCCAAGACACTCACCACTAGACCATCCAGAGAGTGGTGTTACACAAACTAAACCCCATAAATATAGCATATAGGCTACATAGATCGTAATGTGAAAATATTTGTTCAACAATATGCGGTAATTAAAATACACCAGAGCACCAGACCCCTGCGAGTTCTGTATCGATGGTATCCTTATTTGGTCGAGTGTAACGAAGCCGATTGATTTTCACTCATCCTTCCTTCAGCCGAACCTTGCGCATCCCTCGAATGACACGCGAACGATCTAGCAATTGGTCAGATGAGTGAATTGCTCGCAATATTGGTTGTCCTAACCACCCGAGGGCGAAATGCCCTAAACATGTTCATATGAGATTGTTAACTACCGACCGTTATACCGATGGTAACGAGACGTGGATTGAATACCCAGCCTATTCTGTCACCAAGCATTCGGGTCCACAGATTTTGCTGCGCTTGGTGTTAATAACGATTGCAATGCTGAAATGCCCAAAATGTCGAACACGTCATTATTCTCAGGCGGCACGCTAGATCTCCTTTCAACGATCGTGACAGAAAAAGGATGCAGAGCCTAGTAATATGAGAGTTATAGGATGCGACAGCCAAAGGGAAATTAGCCTGTGATTATGTGTAGAGATGCCACGTGCCGGTATCGTGCTGACAGTGAAGGGACGCTAATTGCGTACTCGCAAAATAGGCCTTCATTATATAAATAACAAGCCCGTGAGACGTAGTGGAGTGATAGGAATGAAATATTATAATTAAAAATTACTTAAAGAATTAAATCATATTGAAATTACCTAAAATAATTGAAAATTACCTAAACATTTTAAATTATATTGAAATTACCTAATATAATTGAAAATTACCTAAAATAATTGAAAATTACCTAATAATCGTGTATAGGGTCATATAAGTGTCTGATAACATAGCACCAGGTCGATCAGTTATAATATTTAGTGGAGGGGGACCATTGGAGGACCTTTTAGCATAACCTCTCTCATATAATCAAACTATATAGTTATTGTACATTGATGTCCATGTTATCTGCATCAAGGTTCATGTTAATTCCGTACATAACACTGATGAATTCGACGATCGTCCATTTCACGGCACCACTGTTAGATTAACTTTAAGCGTTATTCCGGATACAAATCCTTCTAGTTCAGTGACACGTTGTGCAGACTCCTTCGGTAGACCAGTACGTCATACCTTATTCAGCAGGAGGTTTCCACCTTAATCAGCTCTTCATAGACGTTATTTTTACGCGGCTTCTTTGAGCGCCACGAAACGTGTGTAAAAATATTTGAAACAGTCACAGTAACAGCCCGCACCTTCAGAGTCTTCGGGTCTCGTAAACCGAGCTCTCTGGCTGAGCCCGCTCGTGATATTGGCCAAGCAACACTACAGCGGGTAGCGGTTAGCCACCGCGTTCGAGTGCAAGCATACCGGCACCTTAAAAAACATCGGGCCGTCGAAAAAAAAAACCTTGAGTGTTTTGTGGCTCAGGATACGACCACTTAGGCGGGCTACGGAGTCGAGCGGTTCGCGACGGAACCGGCGAAAAGTCCAGCTTGCGTGTAAGTATAGCGCAGGTTATACAACGAGTTTGTACATTAAGCCTTAAAGCTATTTGACTCACGTTGGCTACATATTCTTAACGATAATAGACGTTTGAATGACAATAATAAAAGTTAGTATTTTACGTGTCGATAACTAATAAGCTTATAAGCTTAGCGTATATTCACAGCGTACACGTATAATTCAAACAAATTGAAAGTGATAATTAAATGCGTAAAACCTGTTCTATGAAATGTATTAGAATAAAATTCAAAACGCGAAACAGCTAAGCTACTACAGCTACTACACTGGCGTTAGCCGCCCATTCCATTAATTAAAATCACGCTCCTGATTTTGATTTAACCAATTCATTCGGTTCCTCAGTAGAATGGGGTTCACCTGCTGTATGAAACAAGTGTCCCTCTCACGTTCTACGCCCTGACATTTTGACATCGAGTTGAACGTCTACAAACCGCTTCGATAGAATACAAAGTCCGAGATCTACACTGAAAGTAATTACCGTAGACAAATACACCAATCTATTGTCATCCCTTACTCGATTCAATTTCGAGCATAGCCCATGACCCACTCCTTCGTCCATCAGCCCCCCCCCCCCCCCCCTCTAAACCCCAATCCCGAAGGTCAGAAGTTGTGAAATGTCTCAGAAATACTAAGTTTTTGTTCTTGTTTTTAATTATTATTTTTATGCTATAATAGTGATGTTCTCTTGTATATATTAGTACATGTCTTTCTCGACTATATTTGCTTGGTGCTAGATTCGCTTTTTCTGTCGCTTTACTGTCTTATGAATTGTTTCACGAATTTAATTGATTTAAAGAATACATTTTGTGTTTTTTTGATTTGTGATTTTTTATCCATATTATCCAGCTGTAGCAACTGTATCAATTTACAATGAAAATATTACTTGGTATCGACACTTGGAGATACAGAGGGACACACTGCTCGTTCTTTTTTCATTTCCGATTCATTGCTGTAACATACGGACCAGCTTGGACGTACATTAAGAGCTCGAATTTCTATTGGGATTAATGTTAAAGCTGGCTAATGGGCGAACACTAGCTATTTGAGTGATGGGCCACGAAACTTCTATGAGGACCATGGACGCAGACACTTCAGTCCTACTTCGGCAGAGAGCAAAGCAATATTCTGCCTGCCATTCCCTGTCACCTACGGATCAGCCTACGTGAGGTGTCCGCGAAAGTGCTATAACAGGGTTCAGACATACGATGGACGGCAAGAGGCGGCCTCTCTTCGTTCCCTTGAATTCCCGATTTTTGCCCTCGGCTTGATCCGATCTGTCGTCCTCTGACCTTGTCGGATGATCGTGAAAGGAACCCGGGAGAGATTGGCGCTCGCAGTCTACCTGTTTCATATCGTGACGGCTCGGACAGACGACTATGTCCCACGCTAGCAGAGACGGCCTTCGTGGCCGGTAAAGGTGGACGCCGATCGAACAGAGACTGCGTGCGCAGAAGCGAGGTCCCCGAGGAGACTGACAAAGAGAACGTGGGTTCAGCAGGCTTCTTCTAGACTCTGCGCCAAGAAACCCACTCACTTTGTGCCTCCTCTGGACAATCTTCTCGTTGAGATCGCGCGCGCGCGCAAAAGTCTACAAAGATCCGCGGACAGATGACGACTCGGGTCCTACCGGCAGTCGAAAGCTTATATATAGAGCGCATGGCCGCAGACGAAGATTGCGATCTGTATATGGGACAAAAGGAAAGGAGCGGCTGAATTGGAGCAGAACTATGTACACTTCTGGGATCGTCTATGTAAACGAGCTCTATGACTCTGCGATTGCGGCTTGTGATAAAAGTATATAGATTCTATGCGCTACTAAGGTTTTGTAAGGTTTTCGGGCTGACTCCCAGCGTTAAACATCACAGACAGATTCTATGCTACTACGTATTGCTGTACTACTGGATACGAGGGCGTGGTGTACTTTCAGAAATGAACAGTGCTCAGCAGCTATTCAATTGAACATGCGAAGTTCATGTTCTTGCCGGCCTCGTCGGGCCGGTCCCGTTGGCAAATATTGCGCCAATCATCGATTGTTGTCCTGAATGTGTCCTTCCGGTAGAGTAAAACATGTCCACCTGTTAGAAAAAACCATGCCTTTGCGCACTCGTCTCGAATCATATTGCTCTTAAAGAAATGTAGTGAAGTAAAGAAAAAATAGAAGGAAACTGTGGTATTTATAGGAATAGGAATATTTATAGGAAACTGGGATATTTATAGGAGCTATATGAGTGTTATACTTTGCTTGCAAATAATCAGTAATGCCGAAGGGCACATAAAACCACATAAACACGGCCTTAGGTTCAACATCTATTGGGTCTTACCAACGTTTCATTGAAGAGCTGAGCCTCATAGTTCATTCAATGTTTGTTTGTGGCAGGTCGCACATGATGGGCATAAGTAAACAAATTCGGTGTATTACTTGTACTTCGTTTGTTAGAAGCTTCACTCTCCATAGAGCAAGTACGATCAAGCCAACTGGGTACAGGTAGTACCGGAATCAGGTTGATTCAGGAGCGATGCATTCGATGTGGCAGACTTGTGTCCCGGTGTCGATATACAAAGGAACACAGCTGGCTTAGCCTCATGTCCCTTCTCAGGATGGTGGCGATAAAATTAACAAGCCCCTGCACTTTTAGACCACCCGGCGTGCTGACACAGGACTTGTTGGCGGGCAGTGGCCGGCCAGATTTGTCGACAAGGAGATCGGCCGTGGTGGCGATTCTTGCAATGCAACGCTTGCATATTCTAAAAATATTTCGCGTAGTTTGCATAGCGTATGTGGACACACCTGTGCCTGAAAGTAGGTGAGGCTACTCGCTCGTGAGTTGTCTTTTTTGTCCAATCACTTGGACGTTTATACCTCAAGGTATTATAAGTAAATTTGCATATTCATCCAGGATATATATATATATATATACATATTTGTATAAATATATATAGTCGGTAAGCCTATATATACATATTTGTATATATATATATATATAGTCTGTAAGCCAGCAATAGAAGGACGACATCTTGACCATCAATTTTCAACGCGCTGAGATTACCCAGCGCAAGATGCCACCGTGAGATTTATGAAGTGGCCAGTCCTCTAGACGCCGTAATCGGATGTTGCTGCCTACAACAACGGAGCTGCATAATTTCGCTTGTGCATTTGATATAACGGCTGCAGCACGCCGCCATTTTTCTCCCGTGCACAAGGCAAGATTCATAACGCCGAGCACTCTCCCCTGAGATACGCCCCGTCGAGTATACGCTGCCTTCGTTGTCGAGTATCGTCAGTTCGAAGAAACCTTCGGCGTGTAGTGAAGGTCGACGGCGGTGAGGGCGATGTAGCAAATATCCCATAGCGAAATCGTTGACGAGGCCTAAGAGCTTGTCGTTTGACGAAGCGTGTATTATGACATAATGGCGTTTCAGCGTTTTCGGAAAGAAGCGATAACAGTTTATTTTCCGTCGAATCGTGATTCGATAGGATTTCGATTAGTTTCAACCCTGACGGCACCAACTGTGACCACCACCGCCATGGCCGTCATAACGTTAACGGATGGAAGCGGGCGGTTTTGCTCTGGGCCCGTTACGTGGGCATTCTGTACCGTCGTTCCTCACAATCGGTGGCGGGAACTGTATGGAACGCCAGCTGTTCCGTCGACTTGCCTGCAGGCGGGGTCAGGCGGCGCTCGGCTGCGAGGTGAGAAGATCAGCGAGTTGGACCGGCGAGTCCGTGGCAATTTATGGTGTGCGGGTCTTGATTCATATTACGGCTTTGACCCACGAGCGTTCGCTGCAGGGTCGGAACCGCAATCCGTTTGCTACGTTACTCGGGGTTTGTTTCTTTGGGCGGCCAGGGAAGGGTGGCGAACTGAGCATGGAATAGATCTCGACGACGGTGAGATCATATGGCTCCGTACAGAGAAACCACAGATGATGCAGTTATATATATACATATATATATATATATATAACTGCACCATCTGTGCTTTCTCTTTCTATATATATATATATATATATATATATAACTGCGCCATCTGCGCTTTCTCTTTATATATATATATATATATATATAATCATTTTTGTGAGCCCATTATATAAACTCATACTTAGACGGGCGACAACAGCTCGGTTAGAAGCATCATGCTTAGTTTTCCTTGTATAAGTTCTGTTATAAGTTCTGCCTAACTACGATTGGGGACGTTACATAGATAATTTATTTGTCTCGTCTCGGTAGTCGTCCCCCAGCTTAGCAACGGGCACGAACAATAATGATTACAATAAGTGAAAAAGGGGTTCATATAAATTCGGCCGAAGTCAGCTCCGCAACACACATCACTAGTGAAGCAAGCTATCCAGCTTTTTCTGAGGCGCCGCTGCCTGTTGACTAACTTCCTTCGATCTTCCTTCCAACCTGAGTACACTACTCCTGAATCATTACACTGACGTGAGACGATTGCCCCTTGGAATAACAACGGCAAAATATAGGTGGCTGTCAATCGGTTTTTCAGAAACTATATACGGTGCATTGACACACGCGTGACACATAGCGGCTGTGATTGGAGACGAGTCGTGGGAACCGTTATCTGTCTGCGAGTTGTTGAAGAGGAAACTACGACGCATTACTATACCGTTTCGCAGTGATGCTACCGCTGATGCGAACCATCATCAACTACTCATTGAACCGAGAGGGCGCAATCGACCGCAAGGCCGTCATCGAGAGCTTGCCCGGGGGCCCACTTGAGACTAGGCTTCGTGTCCAAATTTGGCCTAGGCAGCTGAGGCGTAGTCACGCCTTCGCGAACAGACGCGCAGACGCACATTTGCTTGTGCTCAGACGACGAGCGACAGGGGCGTGAGGTATTTCGGCACGAACCGCCGGCTATCACTGCAGGCTACGGTGCAGCTCGCAGACGAGCGCTTCAGTGTCGTGGGTGCTATTTACAGCGCGTATGCGCACTTTTGACACTACCACCCATTCAATAAGTACTAGTAAGCATCGTTTCATATGTTCATACCGAAGTGATAGTTCATTCACTATGGTGTCAGATGTTACGGACACGTGCAATGAAAGGAGCTGTACATTACATCACATTAGTTAAGCGCACGTCTAAATTAGACTCCGTCTGAATAGGCGCAGAAGATGCAATAGAATGAATGAGAAGAGTGGGTGTCGTATGTAGCTACGACGAGATACTTTTGTGCTTGCAGCAACCGAGCACGACAGTTCGTAAGTTCTTTTATTCCTGCGGCGTTTTGAAAGACTAGATTCGAGCTGGATTCCGCACACCTGACGCCACAGAGGTGCCTGCGCTATGCAATTCCGATTTAGTATTACTTATTAGAAAGGCTGATCCATTGGTATTATTATTAGTACTATTATTAACACCGTACCGTGCCTTGACATCATACTGGTTTTTGTACGATCAAACATAGTCGATTTGAATAACTACTGCATGTGACGGGTCCACCGAATAGTCTATGACGAGACGTATGATCCTCTAGAAAGAAGCGCTCAGCCTACACTATTAAATTGCATCACGAACCACTCCCTATGTGCATACATACGACTGGCAGAACAAACTTTTGTCGACGCAATTCAAGCGCAGCCAGATCGTGGTAGTAGTATTATAATAACAACAACAGTTGCGAGCGACTTTGGCTTCTTGATACATTTGTTCGATCGGCGAAGCTGTTCGGCTGTCTTGGCGCCTCAGCGCGTGCCAAGTTTCCCTCTCGACGGCAAAGACCCTGCGACGATGGGTCGCCACTATCAAGTCAATGTCAGTAGACAAACGCAGCAAAAGCTCGCCTTGCGAATCTGGTGTCAAGCCACCCGTCAGCCGGCGACTTTCAACCTCGCCGTCGCTCTCCTTGTCAGGGCAAACGCCCCAGTCGGAGACCGAGGGGGGTGGGGTTGTGTGATTGAAAAAATCTCCCCATGTGTTTCGTATGTCCTCCACCGTCCTTTTCCGCCTTGAATCTCGAGCCGAGCAGCGGAAGCGGCAGAACAGCCTCCCTTGCTCCAGCCACAACAACCGCATGCATATGCGCGATGTGCGGCGAGTACGGGGGCAGATCCTCGAAGTCGAAAATTGCGTTTTCTTTTTAGACGTCCTCCTCCAGAGTGAGCCAGATGCCACTTCAGACACAGAACTAGGTAGGCGAACAGGCAAACAACAGCAGTACGAGGACGCAGCCCCTTCGTGGTCTCGCAACTTCAAATTGCAATTCTACTCATAGGCTGCCCTCCGTTGCCGTACACACTGCTGATGGCCTACTCGTAAAGTAAATAAGGGTTCGAAGGAAGAGTCACGATGTTGTCTCATACTTTCGTAGCAAAGGTTGCATATTTTTGTCAATATATTGTGGCCGTATGAGTGAGGTGATATTGTATAGTGTACTCGGAGGACGGACGGAGCGATTTTACATAATCATAATAACCACTTCATTTGATTCTACCTGGCGAGAAGCGCACCCTAATGATGACACCTCCTGATGGCCGACGATGCTTGTTTAATTACTCACGTTGAGTAATTGATGGTGAACTATGTATAGGATAAGGCTTCGGGTCTCGCTGTGACATCGCTCGAATAGGGGCAATCTATATTTACAATTTTTATCAACATAACTAACAAGAAGATGTATCTGATAGAAACAGATGAGCATTATAGCGGCAAACACCTCGCATAATGGTACATTTCGTCACTCATGAAAGAAAATCAACTCACGAATTCAGCTTGAACGTATGAAATCGCATAGTGTCAAGGTATAGTAATACTAAAACTATGAATAAATTATTATAAAAACGGCGCATTTGAAATGATGAAATCCACGGAAACATTATATCGGTGTCCCTCTGTTTGTGGCATTTTTTGTGGAATTATACCACCTGGAGAAATGATTTCCTTATTTCAAAACATCCATTACGCTCATGCTCGTCTCACATCGCTCATCATCGCGCGTACTGAGTTTATTCACTAGTTTGCACTATTATTATTATTATCCACTGGCCGTGACGATAATCACAAAACGAGATTCCGTCGAGCGCATTGGCCAGCACAACCTTGCATATGAAACACAGTATGATAAACTGATTACCATAAAAAGGATTGGCGCCATCATCTACGTCGGTATTTAATTCCGCTGGTGTGAGATTTACGCACGACCCTATTTCGTCATCTGTGAACGTGCAAGGTATTAAGCTCGCCGTGAAAATTTCCACTGTGCACGCGTGTGCGATCGTGTGGGCACCAACCTCCCCTCTTCAGGGGTTCCGGGGGCTTGGATATACTCGTCGTGTTCCGTTGGGGGTGATGTGACATCCGGCCAGACTTCCTGATTTTGGCCGTCATCATAACCGACCACGTGGAGTATAGCTGATGTGTTCGGATTATGCGTTGGGGTCGTGGGCCCCAACCAGCAGGACAGAACGTGGCGTTCTTCGCGCCGTCCACGATCCGGGAGAGGTCATCATTTAGCATAAATGACGCGCGCGCTGGCCTGGTCTATGATACTTCGCCGGTGCTTAGCATTCGTCCCTGCAGGCGTAGCTATGTACCATCGTATATGGCTTAGGAGGGTACTAACAGGGACAGGTAATCGTCACTTACGCTGCGCCCGGTACCATTGGTTTATCTAACGTGATTGCCTAGATTGGATGTTGTGGACGAGGATTGTTAGAGGGAAAATTATACTGAGTATGTAAGGCTCAGCCTGGGAGGGCGGACCATATAGTTGAGACCAATGTCAGGCAAGGCTTGGATGACAAAGCCAGGTCTGCCGGCACGCCGTGAAGGTTTGCACACGTAACACGTCGCGTATATGGGAAAAGCGCTATACGAAAAGTAGTATCAATTTCTCACGGCATGGATCACTGAGCACTTCTCAGGAATTCGGCAAGATTAAACCTGCTTACCCTTATGTAGCGTTAGCCGTTCCACTCAGCGAAACAGAGCTGATGGAAATTGTGTTACTCCGCCATACGGAGTTCTGCCCGTGCGCGAAGGTTTTTACCTTGAAGAGGGCGGCAGTGCAGACAGATGGCTTGACTCTCACAAAAAGACTCAGGGGATTCGAGCGGATTTGAGCCGTCACCATTCGAGATTCCACTATTCCATCGGTGGATACTTGTCGTTTCGCAGGTGGACGCCCTGAGTGGATCACGTCTCTGACGCGAACACCTTCGCCCTATAACTTCCTTTTACTCGATTTCGTCTATTATGCGGGCAGGAGTGGGTACGAGACAAGGCTTCCTCTCTGTGTCAACGAGGAGCTGTAAATGCTAATGGGTCGACACGTTTTGCAGACGAACAGAGTGTCGCAAGCGGCTTATCCGGAGTATTTCGAGGGACGGCAAACCCAGTAGACCAACGAGGGTTGTGAATCTAACCTATCTATTATATAATAGAATGCCCTCAACAGCTGATGTAGCTCGTCTGGGCAAGCCAGCCTCAAAGGAGAATACTCATTGCGGCTGCATATCAGTGCGGAGACATGTGATGAAGTTTCGCCTACTTTGAAATTCCCAGAAATATCTGCTGTGCTAGGTAGTTAACAGGGAACTAATTGGCAATTACTTTCGTCAAAGCCATATGCGACGGTGGATGATTGACCACCAATGACTAATGCCCATGATGTCATTCCCAGCAACTGCTTCGGTCACTAATCGACTAGTGCTATAAGTTGTGTGCACTACCCTGGATTCTGCGTGAGTCAAGCGCGATTCGACTGTGTCGTGTCCGATTCGCAGCCATGTCGCGCTAATCCAAATCCTTAATTGCAAGGTCGAAATTTCACACACACAATTGGAGACGGCAGTCTAACCTTTAGAATCTATAGCCTCACCAATAAAAGTTTTAAACAAGAAAACTTTATAAGCAAAAAAAGTAGCGATTCACCAAAAACAAGCGAACGTATTTAAAATTGTGACTCGAGACGTTCCCGAGACAGCTAGCACATCATATCGCCGCAGACCAAACATAAGCTCAGAATATGACAAGTGTCAATATGAAGACAAAATAGGTTGATATCGAAAACCTTTGCTGCTCTATACGCTGAGAGATGGGATATGCGACTCAATGGAGTGACCGCGCCTTGACTCCGTTGAGCTCGTCTGACTTGAACGATATGTGAGCATCCGAGCGATCAGTCCGGTGTTCGTTCAGTCACTGTCAAATTAATTCTTCCCACGGGAGTGATCCATTTTACACTGTAAGCTAGGACCTTTCCAGCCAGCTGACAGACGGTAACTCAACTCGCGGCAAAATACTTGAGGGCCTAGGGCTCCGCTAACAACAAGGTCTGGCTAATTTCACACAAACGACCTTCAACAAGGCCTCACACTCGTTTACAACGCGCTGTGCATTCTGCGACAAGAACAAACACAACACATTCGCTGGTATTCAGCCACTTCCGTGTTTACTTTACCTGTCAGGCCAATTAGTCTAGGCCCTGCCAGCTAAAGACTGCTAAGGGTTCACCTTTAGTCCCAGCGTATGTTTCCATATAACATAAGATGGAGAGCATTGCCCAATTCGTACGCCTTATCTCGCTCGGGTTAGTTGTCCCGGATACTAATCTATTTTCTGATTCGGCCTGCATCTGGACCGCATCGTTTAACGTTCACAGTTCCAGTTATTCCAATCAGAAAAAAAGAGTACTTCTGCAATTGCAAAAAAATATAAGTACGTCTGTTTATAATTTCGGTTAATGGATGGATGGAATATGATTTGTGTAGGCGTTGCCCCTTTTATACCGGTACTTTTATGATAACCAAAAAATTGATGGAAATAATGCCGTTTCCAGAAATCGGTCGTATTTGAAATAATCCATGAGACGATACCTCCTTTTCGCTATTATTTTTACGAGAACTTAAGCGTTATGATAAGAGTGCAGTTCCGTTAATAAACACCAAGTCCTGTATTGCCTTGTATGCAACTACGCTCCTCGAGAATCCGTACAGCACATCAGCCAATAAGGTACCAATCTGTCTTTGTCATCGACGCGTAGCGCTGCTGTGTTCGGTCGATAACTCCAACATGCGTAAACTACCCGCGGAGGCAAAGGCTATCGATCGCCACATTTTGACGATGCTGCATATGCTGCATTATTATCGTTGCCTCGCTACGTTATAACACATCACTTGGATTTGCGAGCCCACTGCCGTGTGTACCAGTATCGCTGCCAATACCGTGACAAGAGAGGTCGGGCAGGGCTGACGGTTCTAAAAAAATAGTCCATGGACCGACGATTCAACACGTTGGCCTCTGTTTGCTCTTGAGAGACAAGGAAACTAGCGCACTTGGTGAATGACAGGGACACGGTTTGTCAAAGGCGAGGGGGGGCAATTTAAAGAGAATTTTCGAGACGAGAAAAAAACGCTTTTGTGGTGACCAAGCTGGATAACTTTCAGGGAATTTTGCAACCCGAGATTGGATCACTGCTAATGGCTGGAAATGTATCCGTCAGAGAAATATATCCATTCGTCGAGTCCAAGTATTGAGGGAAAAATCTTATACTTTTCGATGCTCCTTGTTCTTCACCATCATTAAGATTACAATGAAACATGCAAGTCAACCCGATGTGGCTTCTTCGTTCTGGCCAATTGACAATTGAGTTCTATTTGATTATCGACAAAGTCACTCAACATTTCGATTTCGATTTTCGGTACACGCTCACACCGTTATTCCATGCGGATTCATTATTAAGAGGCAAACGCGCCTGTTTAGGCTTTTGAGTAGGTGCTAGAGGTGAGCGTCTAATGGAAGACCTCGACGAGGTACGCAGCTGTTAGCTTGTCGGTTATCGGCCCAAGGGAGGTTGACCTAGTAAAGTGGTGGCGTATCCCACGATCTGGCCCCTAGTTCATTGGATGAACCAGACTTGATTGCTGTGTACGGCAGCGGCGCTGTGTAATAGGTGCATGATGGTTGATTCTTATGAGTCTTCTGGGGGACATTTTGCGCACACGAGTGCCACCACAGCAGTCGCAACCACCTCAGCTTTCTACCGACACGACATCTCCCGCGGCCTTCGCTCGCAGGGACACGCGGGGTGCCCAATTGCTTTAGCCGGCCTACGGCTGCTTGGTTAACTCATGGTCATCCGTCCCGCTGATGATTGGTCTGCATCATTTCCATTAGAGTCGGCCTTTGCTCGCTTCCCCTTCTTCTAAAGAAGCACGTTACCTTAAGGTGGACATTACTTGACAGGAACACATGGCGGAGCTCTCTAGAAAGGACACATACTTTAAAGATACTAATTCACTGAATGCGCTAAATTATATAAACAAGTACACTAGAACATCGGCGATCTACGCTGGTCTTTGACACCATTTTCCTGAATTCGCGCACTGCGTTGTATTGCTGCTGCTGCTGCTGCTACTAACAACAACAACCACCACCACCACAACTAGCACTTCTGCGGCTCCTGCATTGTCATGCGCACGCGGCTGGCTGAAAGTTACGAGGTTAATATGGGAGGTATTATTATCTGCGATACTTCGTTTTGCAAGAGGCTTGCAGTGCGCACGACGGGGCGATCAGCTGATCATGTATATAGTGATTCTGGTAGGATGCCGGCTCTACATGCGGTTGCCGGCCAAGACAATATCGTGCCTCGCCCAGTGGTCCATCATGGCAGTGCCGTTGAAACACTGTCCAATGACCGGATGCCTGTGCTGACAACATATGTCGGAGAAAATCGAACGTCGTAAATGCCGTCAAACCCATGACGGCCACCTGAATCATCATCATTGCCAACCACTCCCAGCCCAGATAGGAGAGAATACTCGCCGGCGGATTCGCCGGCAGTTCGGTAGCCAATAATGCTTGAACTTCTTCCCGACTTCGGCTACCTCGCTCTCCAGCGCCCACCTTCTCCCGTATCGCTTCAAGCTGCAACAGCGTGTATGCTAATGCCGTTTTTATCGATCGGAGGTCCTCGCGTACGTACTGCGCCTCCTTACGAGTCCAATTGTCCTGCATGTAATCGATAATGCCTTCCCCAACTTTGGTTATCGCGTCCATTTGTGCGCCCAGCGGATATAGCACCACGTCGACAACAAACAATACGTTGTTGCTGCCGACGAGCCGGCGATTTTTTTCCTGGTATAGATGCGATTCGTTATTGGCAAACGTTTGACAGCTGGGGGGTGAGGACTACGCGCCGTTATGTTCACACGCGGGCAAAGCCATCCTGGCTTTGCCGTGCCCTTGCCGCACACTAAATACAAACACCAGCCGAAACGGCCTTGAAGGGTCGTGCTAGTTCACGTGACGAAGAGTGGATGATTAATTGTCACGATTTTAGATTTGATATTGAGAATTATGCGGGCTTAGGTACCCATTTTTCGCCTTTCATTATCACGGATCGCAAATGCCTTCGATGCAAACGTTTGAAGTTCGGAAATCGTATCTTAAACCCAATTACTTACTTACTTACTCGAAATATTCGCGACCCGAATGCCTTGTATGGCCGACAGATGGAATCATTATATTATGTAATACGATTCGCTTTAACTGAAACTCCAAGAGTGATTAGAACTTGAACAGTTTAGTTACCCTGACGCAAAGAGATTTTTCGTTAATATGAAGATATATTTTTAACCGGTTAAATCTGCTGCGATATACTGAGATACACATGATAGAAACCATTCCTATGTAAAATCTACTGGACGATGATGGGTAGACCCGACAGGTGTGTGAATCATCGGAATATCATGAACGAATAATAGCATCCTCGCATCAAAACGCTAAAGGAAAAAACAGCTATTTCTTTGACTTACTTTCGTAGTGAACGCCGGTTGTTGCTTTTGCAGCATAGTGATGAATGTACCGCAGTGTCCCTGACGTCCTTGTTCTTTGACAACATGCGCTAAGGAACGAGCCAACGAACGGATAGCTGTGAGCGTAACGGGAGCTATGGGTGCACCTCAACGAGAAAGACGAATGACCCTTTCACTTGCAGACCTCGAGACACAAAAGCCAAATGGGAAATATTGCACATACAGTTCGTTCAAGCTGCTCTAGAAAAGACGACCTTACTGTCTACGTAGAAGCGCGTACGAAATATCAAGACTAAAGAATGTAAGAATATATTAATACGGAGATATTCGCGTAGAACGGACGGTATATCTCAAATTTCCTTGACCAGGGAGATATGAATCCATACTGGGTATTTGATGTAATCCACGCGAACGTTAGGCTGTTACACGAGTTGTATTCCATTGGTACCTTGTATTTATTCCCAGTTGTATTTATAGAACTCGACCATGTGTCCAGTCAAGGAGTAGCTATCCCTATGATTAGGGGCGCCTTTGATACCACGTGTGCCATTTTCTCGATAGAACGCCTACGTCGAACGCCTACGATATTATAATATTTTGCTTAAATTCCATTTCATAAATCGGAGCAAACTCATTCGAATAACAACTGACAAAAAAGACAGAAGTGACAGGAACATGTTTTTAATTCAACACGTCATCTCTCTTTTTTCAGCCACTAGACAGGCGAGCGCCCGTGTCTAATATATATATCAACGCCGAAGAGATGTCTCCGACAGGGGCCGTCTGGTGTGAGCGTTTGAGTCATATCAAGATGGAGCCGGCTCGCTCCGACTCTGCGGCTGTCGTTCTAGTTGTTGTTGGCGTTGTTCCTGTTGTCGTTGTTGTTCTTCTTGCTGTTGTCGTCACCAGCGCGAACGTCGGACCACAGACGAGGTGACACAAACAGCGTAGATTCGTCCGAACACGCTCTGGCATGGTTTGCATACACCGCACACCCTGCTGGCGAATGTAAAGGAAATGCAAGAATACACCACCACCACCTTGGTTGCGAGCGGCCGACAAGAACATCGACCGGGAGGCAGGCTTCGTGTAGGATAGCTAGCACAGTCTGTTTACCCTGTCGACTCGAACAATCTGAATGATAGAGAAAGACAGAGAGAGAGAGAGCGAGATACTAACTTGACTTCAGAGGAGGGGGGAAATCGGAAACAGTATGTCCGGGTGTCGCACCGTGTGACGCGATTCTCCCAAACCCAACAACCAAACAAGGGAGAGTGAGATAGGAAGAGAAGGTATGCCCACGTCTCAGTTCACTCAGAACTTTTCTTTCGATTTGCTTGCACAGCACCCCAACGGAGAACGCGGGCGTACGCAGGCAAAATCCGAGTACAGAAACCCCGGCAGAAACGAGCCCTGGCCAGAGGACTGGGGTGCCGGCAAAGTAGGTTCAGGTGCGGCAATCGGACAACGGGGTCAGGTGAGGGATGGAAGCTCTTGCTGAGATAGCCCTCAGCGGCAGAATTGCTTTCCGCACAGCACAGCAGCGTAATAGAAGATTCTGCGCGGTTAGCGAATTATATAATACGTGTGTGTGTTGTTGGTTTGATCGTCGCTTTGGCGGTTAAGTAATGCATTAGGCTATGTTGATATACTGAGCGTACGCAAGATTGCGAGAAGCGAAGCGCTCTCCTCCATCTCGTCAAACCAATCGATTACTGTTCAATATGCGTACACTATGCACCTAGCCGGCATGACATTTTTATGGGCTTCAGTCAAGAAATGCCACTCACGGAGTATATGAGGCGTGCTTATATCACAACGTGCCATGAAAGTGTACAAACGATTGTCGACCTCGCTACCTAAGATGATCAGACCTGACGTCAGTAGAAGCAAGCTAGAGAAAAATTACACAGCCTTGGGACGTAATCCATATCACAACGTTCACTTGAACAGAGAACACATGGCTCGGAGAGACAGCATCCCCAATCTGCCCGCAGCGTTTCCCAACGCCAAAGTTCGACGACAATTCAAACGATGGGCCAAACGCAAGCGGGTGAGCGAGACCCAAATAATATTACAATCACAAATTCTCGTGAGTGAATGCTTGCCGGGAAGCATCGCCGGTAAATCTTCATCACGAGACAAGGATTTTGCCAGTGTAAACTTGCAAGCAATTTATTGCCTCTGTTCAACTCGACAGAATGGAGGAACCATTTATTTTCTTTCGAGACAAATTCCACCTGAACTCGAAGCGACCCCACCTTACCTCTGGTGATCTTGTGACGTTCACCCTCCTGCCCTGCTCAGAGTCTGCGATTTGCCTGGGAACGCTTCTCCGAGTTTGTTCTGTGCGTTTCCAAACTACTGAATGGAACCGTAGCTGCACAACGTAAAGATAGCGACTTAAACATATGTTATTTTCATTTTATATATATATGTACACAAAATAGTGAAGGCGTAATAGTCCTTTCGTAATAGTTTCTCATCGTAGTGGCATTATTCCGAGGTCAACTAGGAGCAAACTGCTTCGAAGTGGGGTAAAAATTATAAATATTATAAAATAGTCATTATCTCACCGGAGAGAGCAGTTCCGCCAGCCCGAGCCGAGAACACCGGCAGCGGGAATAGTCACGCAAAAGTTTTACGCGAACTTCATTTGCGCCGTGCGAATGTACGTGAGTAGTAGATAACCGACGAGGAGGTAGTCAATGAGTGTCATAAATATTTTATCTCACTTCAGGTGTCTGACCCAATTATCATCGGACGCCATGATAGAACACGCTAACCTAGGTCGGTTTGAGCGAATCATTTGTTGGCCGTTCTACAAAATGTTTGCAGTAGGACCCTACGCATTGGATGCAGGTGTCCGTTGAAAACTATAGGGCTGAATAGCTGCTTTAATAAGGCTCACGGTTATGTGAAATGTCGTCTTAACTCAAAATAAGCGTTTTTGGACACGCCAAATTTCAAAGCCAAATAGTCAAACACTCGCCAGCGGTTAATTAATCCTCAAGGGATACATACTTGATTCTATCTTACATTGGTTAAAAACAATAAGCCATCAGCCTATTTCTGGCTCAAACAAGACTTACAGCGGTACCGGATTAGATACTGCATCAGATTTACAAGCGTAAGATGCAATGATTCAATTCATAACTGAGAGGCGGTACCAGCCCGGGTAGTAAATAATCTCCCCCTCGCCACTAGTTAAGTGGCAGTTAAAAGAAGAAATCCCTAACTGATTTTTCAACATGTAGATTAACTAGATATGCTTTGAGTAATGTACTGTATTCATTATTATTTGCTTATAGCTGTTTTTGCTTCTGACTGACGGAAATGCTATTATTATGTTAACTGAGCTTTTGTATTAAAAAAAGTGTAGTGTTTCATGTTAATGAAGGATTTTTCGTGTTTTAAATGTATCATTCCTGAGAATGGATTGCATGTTAACATCTGGTCGGTACCTCCAGCTAATTATTCCCTTCTCAGCCAAAAGCCATGCAACAACAGCAGCTTTGCGGGGGGGACGAGACGAGCGTTATCATCGAGAGTCACGCATGCGTACAGTTGTTTGCAAGAAGCCAGGTATCGAGATTCTCTGCCAAAAATGTTTTGTACACCTTTCCGGTGACCGAGGTTTTCGGAGGTAGAAGCCGAGAGGAAGCGATTCCGTCGAAATCCATGTTCATAATTCCATGGGCATTCTTTGCCCGCTGTGAGTCTCTGCTCACACAGGTGCGATTACCCTGTTAACCCATCTGGGTGCAAATATTAGCGACGCTGCTTGTGTCTCGGACGATGGAAGCACCCTTTCAATTTGCCCACTGTTCTTTGTCCAGCATCGCTCCGATCATCTTCAGCTGCACTTTGGCAGCTTGTCCTTTCCTGTTTTGACTTCGCAGATCATTCCCGGACACTTCTCGAGGACGGGGCCTCCCGGGCTAACAATTTCGCCAAATTCGAGTGAATTAAGCCAGCGCTGTGTTTTCTTACCGAATGCCAACTTTGATGAAACATCGTTCATTTTTCAAAGGATGGGTGGGATTTTTCGAAGGATTTCAACACATGTGTGTGAACCTATGCATAGTTTTGTTTTTGAAAACAACGCAGACGTTACTGTTTGAATATCCAGCCGCTTTGCTTGAAGCAAGCTAGTCAATAAATAAAAAAAATTATTTTTACATTGCATTCACTGCCCATAAAATCTTTAAAATCCTGATCGTCCCAGGTACCAGAAGTTAATCCGCTTATCAAGGCACAAGCTCTGTGCCTGCCTGTCTAAATGAAAAAAATATACATTATCAGATTTTATCATGCCAATCACGGTTAATCGAATCTGTTATGTCGACGTTTTACCAGCCTCATGTTGCTCCAGGTTTACTAGGCTCATGTTGCCCTCTCTGCCATAGGGAAGATATGGCCTGTTTGCATTAGCAGACATATCTTAGCCCTCCAATGTGGCAAAGGCTTACGCTTTTCTGACATATTCGGCTTAAAAATAATACCGTTATCGGACTAGCGTCGTATTGGCATCTGCTGATCCAGAACAGGTTCGGCCGGATCATTACGTTTTTACGCGGCTCTCTAACCTCCAATAGTTAATTAAATCAATCCAATCGTACAAATACCCAAGCACGGCACAGGTTTGTCCACTTTCGGCAAATATATATCATGCCATGAGAGCGAGTCGTCGCCGCCTTCTCACAGTATATGCCATAATAATATATATATATATATATACATATACATGTCAATATGAAAATAGTAAAAAAAACAACAAGCGTCGTTAACATTAACAACAGTTGGTTGTTAATGTTAATGCGCACATTAACATTAACAACCAACCCATTCCTATTACATACAACAGATAAGGTAAAAACCCAAACGAATTTACTGTAAATACCTGATCGGAAATCTCACATGTGATGCCCGATTGCTTCCATCGCTCATCGACGACGACGACTTCATGTGCCCGTCTGCAGTTTATAATATCTATCTCTCTGTCTCGCGCGCATTCGTTCCTTCATATGATGTTCATGATGAGCCGCCTCCGTAATGCCTATCTCTCCGTCTCAACTCGCATCATGGAAGAGCCTGGTATCATCAACGTTACTAGAACATGATGGTAGAATACATGTGAGGCGAGTTCCAGTGCTGAGCGCACGAAATCCGTCTCCCTCGTGTTCGCCAGCTGATCTTCATTTCAGGCAGACTGGGGTACTGCAGTGTAGCACCGATTGCTTGAAGAACCTGTCACGTCGGCCTATCCACGGCTCCTGGCGGCACTGAACATTTACGGAGTTTCCGATCGACAACAGAGCCCCGGCGACATATCAGATGGCTCACGAAAGGCCGTTACTCTATGTTGTTGCGGCGCGCACGTCCTCGTCTGAGAGACCGAGTACAATGGAAGCCAAGGTGGAAGTTGAAGCGAGTATAGTCTTACAAAGTTCGCATAATGCCGGTGGATCGGGTGAAGCGGGCGGAGATTTGCGTTTTGACCAAAGCCCTCATTGCTTCAGTAGTGCGTTCGCACTGAAAACGCAACTCGCGACAGGACCAGTGCGTGGCGACCCCTGACGACAGTTTGCGTGCTCTCCATATGGGGAAATGCAAACGTTTCTAACAAGAAACTCCATAAGGGTTGCAGCCTCTTTTCGTCGTTCGAAATTGAAACGAATCTACATATTATCGTGCATAGCAAACCCAACGTTAGCCTCAAGAGTATTGTAAAGGTAAAGGATTATTGGTTTATTAAAAGAGCTGCAATTTTACAATGATTAAGCTCTCTTATAGGCTCGAATCTGCGGCCTCTGACTTCCAATAGGCAGAGACCTAGTCGTCCAAGCCACCGCGCTGTTGTGCTCTGTCTTTGTTTTGTGTAAATGTGTACAGCCACCGAGAAGGAAATTATCTACAGTACGAACCGCTTCCGAGCTCAATGTTTCTGTTCTGACCGAACAGAAACCCCTGACGAATTGGCTTATTTGCTCGAGCTACTAGTTATTTATATAGACAATCAAGTTTATAAGTCCTTGTCCAGTAATCGTGTACTAGTAGCTGTAAGCGTACGTGCAGTTTTAATAAGGACAACTTACCGAGATCCCATGAGAACAGGAGTCGCGGTCAGCGGGCCTCGGTATACGCAATATATATATATATATATATATATATGCAGCCGGCGAATCATGTTGGCCACAATATACATACATGCAACTTTCCAAATATGTCGATTTAGCTAAGCAACGGGTAGACAGACTGCTGAGGCGGCATCTTCTAGTTGTCTTCTAGTATAGCAGGCAGTCAGCGATTTGTTGTAGAAGGTATATTGACAGCTGAGTGTGCTATCTTTCGTCTCTGTTGATTATCTAACCGATAATGGCTTCCTCAGCGCAGGACGGGGTGGAAACTATTCTTCGTCCTTCCACATATATTGAGCGAAGGGCTAAGCATTTGCACTCAGAGATTGATTCGCGTCTTTAATGAGCTTTTAAGATATTCGCACAAGTCTCACAAGGCACTGACAATGTTATCTTCGTCGAACTGCCACTAATTGCAACAGCCTGACAAACTCTGCGCGGAATTGATAAACGTGTGGGCCGTAGGGAATGAGTTAATGCCGGAATCGACAGCAGGCCATTCTATTGTAATATATTTAAGCCATCTAGAATGGATGAAGCCCATACGAACAACAAGCGCTAAAAATTACAGCGTTTTTGTATTGTGGTCTATTGTGATTTCCGGGGAAAGTACACGAATTGCCAGTCGTATCAGCTCGTATCGCCGAACGAACAAACGAAGAGTTTGCCTAAACAACGCGATGGGCGCGCAATCATTGCACGGCAAGCAATTGGTCATTGGTAAATTGATACCAAGCTCGTTCGATTAGCCAAGGGTAGAATTCACTTGTTTGCGTTCAGTGTCAGTGTTTTATCGTCCGTTAGTTAAAGGATGTCTTTGATTGGCCAGTCAGTGCAAGTGTTTCGCTTGAAAACTCGCAGTTAAACGAACCATGAAAGGGACCTTCGAACAAACCGTTCGCGTGCGCCTCTAACACAAGCTCTGTTTCGAAAAATAGCCTTCTGATCTCGGGCAAATTAAGGATGAAGCGTTTATTAATTATTCAAGTACACTTTATGGCTCAAGGGGATAGTCGTGCATACTTACATGTGTCGATACTCGATCGCAAATATTAATTAATGTTCTTCTGGCATTTTTTTTTGTTACACAATGATCGTTTCGATGATTAAGCAAATGAATCGGAAATAATGCTGCGGTGGTTCTCTCCCCATGTCCAATTAATGAATGCAGTAGACATTTCATTTTGCAATGGAATTTATTAGTGATTACTATTATCAATATTAATAAGTATTAATAAGTAAATATAAACTCCAGTGACTACTGATAAAGCTGTATAATTATGAATTAATTTTGGAATACACGTCCTCCGTTCGTTTGGTTAAACATAAAGTAAAGATACGGTAATTATCGAAGCAGTCTACGTACACATCATACTTATTCTTGCCAGAATCCAATAGCTGCAGTACGTCAAATATTATAATGCACCAGGACCCAATACCCAAGTGGGAATTTATAAATCATATTCATCGGCTTCCATCGACAGCTGAGGAGGACTCTCCATATTCGCACGATGACGAGGCAATTGAAAGAGGACGAACTCGAATAAGATGAACATAATCCTTCGGCTTAAGCCGAATGTGCTAGACGTTCCATAACGGGAACAATCTTTCGGCGAAAAGCAAAGCTAAAAAACTACCAGTAAGGCCGACCTTTCGAAAGCTCGACTCAAAATGCACCGAGCGAAACTCGATGCATCCGATGGTACGGCACTTCGGTTTCGTCCATTCCTGAGCACTGTTTTTCTCTCCAGGCTAGCTTCGGAAGCGATGCTGCACAGTGGTAGCGAGCGCTGTGCCACCCGAGAAGAACGGCCGAGAGTGTCAGTTATAAAATTTTGGGGGTGGGCGAGCTCCTTTTTCAAGAGCGGTGATCTCCACACTCAGTTTGCTCTATTGCCCTCATCTTACCTTTGTATGTCTGCCTACTTTCATTCGTGCCGAGCCAAATTGCTATGCCTTTCAAGCAACGTCCGGTATCAATGGGTTTGTCCACTGATAGACACACTAACACATCTCTCTGTCTTCCAAAGGAAACTGCCAGAGTACCAAAGCACTGGGAACCGACGAGCGAACACTACACTTTTCCCATTCTATGCGCCCATATCTCACCTGTGGCTCTGTTGATGCCTACGGTGAAGCCTCTGTCGGACAAGATCCCAGATAACCTCTTGCCCCGAGGCTATCGCTGACGGACGCTGGTCACTTCTTCGCAATTCTTCGATTCGCGAGTCAACTCCCATAGGAAATTCGTGCCGGAGTGGCCGCATTGTGGTATGGCTGGCAGGAGGACCCAGCAAGCGAAACTATCCCTCGTCCATCCCCATTATATGTTATGCTACTCTGTTTACTCAACGACCCCAATGTTCGTTTCGACTGGTTTCGTCTCCGGACTCAGATACCGGAGTCTTATTTTTCTTTGACCGGATCCGATATATTTTATATATATATACATATATATATTACACCAATTGTGTGTCCATTGTACCACTGTGAAATCTGCAAAGCCGACCATATATTCGTCTTCAATATTACGGACAGCATTATATATATATATATATATATATATATATATATATATATATATATATATATATATATATATATGTCTGGCAGAACATGTACATTGCGACGCCGGTCTTTCCGTAGCGCCTGCAAGTTATGTCAGATACAGTCGCTGCATTTAGGCCCGTCCTCGCCAGCAGGGTGATCTCCATTAACAGGAAAAACTGTCACGACATGGGACATGACACGAAGGGAGCGGCGGCCGTTCTGCGAATCACTTAGCTATTTTAGGGGATTCTACCTGTGGGACGGCGACAATCTTAGCATTTGCTATTGGCGACGTACACATGACTCTGTTACGAGCTTCAATATGAAACGTCGTCATCGTTGTGTTAACTAGGTCGGGATTAGGAAGGTCGCGCATCGTAGGAAGGTCACGTTGTCGCCAAATACTCGACGATGCGTTTTGTGCACCAAACAGGCCCACTTCGTACCCTTCAAGATACGGAACCTTTCGAGCATGCCTTCCCCTGCGGGATTCAAAGGAAAACTGATATCTGCAGTAGTCAGTCACAACGATCGAACTCCCTAATATGGTGAATTCGTGTCCAATTAATCGTGTTGTGTCTTTGACAGAAGATCACTACGTCCATCCCTTCCCGCCGTCGCCTCCGCCTCTAAAAAATCATCCCCCCGAAGCAACTGAAGTGTGACCGACAGCGAAGTTATTGCGGGAGTTGCTCTTCGTTGTTGTTCGTACAACCGGAAGTCGTACCTCCTCTATTCTCGTACTTTTTTTTTTCGAGCTGACCCTCAGCTGTTCCCCTATCTGGTAGGCCTCAGCTCTTAACCTTTAGGTATTACTATGAGGACCCGTCGGGGCTGTTGTTGTTCTTACAACTGGAAGTCGTACCTCCTCTATTCTCGTACTTATACCGTATTTAGTGAACCATTTTGAATCCCTTACTTAATATAAGCAAGCGCCTGCGGTGGTCCACTCGCTGTGCATGTGATGCGATAGCGCATTGAATTCAATTGAGTTCTCCCTATTATTTACGTTAATCCCAAGTATAGATAATCACCGACGTCGCCGCAGAAGGCGCGAAAGTGAACACCTATACCTGGCTATTTGCATTGTCTATAGTATCAGGCCCGCAGCCGAAAACACCATCAGCTTGTTCGGTGGAATTGCTCAGGGTGCGACATAACTATTGTGTCATTGAATCTAATGAATTTCAATGCTTCTCGAAACCGATGACCGAATTTCTATTGGGAAAGGCCTGCCATTTCAAACATTCGTGGGACTTCGCTTGATTGATTCTGGCCAGCGCCGATAGCATGCAGAGCAGAGGGGCACATGTGTCATACAAATAGTCGTTTTGGCACGTCCATTTAATATTTCACCTAATTGTGCCATGCGAAAGAAGCATCTGTCCGATCTATACAGGTTGTGCTTATTAAACCTACGATCGGTCGTTTTCAATCACAGGGAAACACCGAGGTCTCTAGGATGACAGTCGAATTTGTAAGAGACAACTTTCCTTTGAAATTGAAATTGCAGCTCCTTTAACAAACCAATAAAGCTTTACCTTTACCTTTGGTTACCTATAACAATTGCGAAATTGATTTTTGTATCAACTTGGAAAAAGGGTTTGCTTGTGGTCGTTATGCTGTTCACGGGTTCGCAGTCGGCCATTGTGGCGCTGTGGACTTCACGCCAAAATTACATCTACGTTAAAAGAATAATCGCTTTATATCGAACGCGCAAAGATTTGTACATTCGCTGAACGAAACCAGGGCGATATAATTGTCGTTTGTTAATACGTACCCTACGCAAAATCGGAGAAACCATTAAATATCACTTTCTCCTCTCCCCGTTCATATTAATTAGATCCTTGGAGGGGAACAGGCGAGTACTGGTATATTTCATGGCGGTACATGTCCTCAAAGCGGCGAATTCGTTCGGTATTAGATAAATGTTAATATTAGATTGCCAACATGATTTGCGATTAATAGGTACTGTCTTTGTAGCTTCGACGTACCATGGCAGTTAATGCCTCACCCAAGGTTCTATGCCTCTTTGGACTGCCAAATCACTTAGCTCTTACGTTTTCACATTAATTGCATCGTTTAATTTAACCGTTCCAAATTAATCATCGTTTCAGCACGACATTCCAATTGCATGAGTACCAATCCTTAATTATGAACGAGGCGACGAATGTAAACGAAAATGAAATTAGGGCTAGCTTCGGTCGACAATTAAGTCTCGTCCGCGATGATGCTTCAAGGCTGAAAAAACGAATGATTTTACATTAGTTGCATGTCACACCGGGGTATGTGACATTACCACGAGGGTTGTTCAACAGCTAACATTCAATGATCCGTTTTGATTTCCAAACACATGCGAAATTCTCGACTTCAGCTTCTTTGGACAAGTCTCAAATGGACGCTAGTATTCAATAGGATACCTGTAAAAAATACTAGCCTCATTAACGAGAGCAACAACCGACATTCAGGTTGCTACGATAAATCGACGCCAATTCAAGCTAAGATCTACATAGGAGACAATCAGGAACGCTACACAACACTTCGACAACGTCGGCCCTTGGTCAACATGAGCTGCTGTAACGACAGAATGGCGTGAGCCGCACACAGCATCAGTGTTTGCGGTCGGTTTCCCATCAACTTGTCACAGTTAAGACCTCCCCGCTCAACTGTCACCCTGACACAGTTATTGACCATTGCACTAAGCTGGTTCATTCAATTTGGTTCATCCAAATCGCGGCTAGGCCTCTGGGGCATGGTACTGGTAGATTGATAAATGATGCCTGAGGAAAATGCTGTTCGGTATTTTATCGTAGTATATTTGAAATCGGATTCTATTGGCATCGAACTTTAGACGGCTGGCGGGACCGGTAGTCGGCGTATGAGGTATGGGAAGGGCACGTTAGGGAGTTGGAACAGGATGATGTGACGAGAAAGAACAAGGCGCAGATATCGGAATCCAATGACGATTCGATCCGGCCAGGTAGTGTTGTGCTAATACTCCCAAAAGCACAAGCAAAGAACGAGCGTGACTCGCCCAAGTGGCATGATGGCTCTACGGACTCGCGGATCATTTACGTGACACGGCCATAGCTATATAGTGCAGGGATCGTTTTGGATTATATGGGGTCGTAATGGAGTGGAATGCTCGTGTGAGGTTCGCCTTTGGGCAGTGCTCAGAGGAACGGCGTGTTTTAATCTCATTATTAATTGGAGTTATGTCTGAACGCGACTTCGAATCAATTTGGATGGTCGAACACGGCTCAATAGTTGTTACTTTGTTTTATTTTCCCCACGAAACAACTATAAGCAAATATTATTTACCTAAGCTACTCGGCCAGGCTGTCCCGGGTAAAGTTTGTTCTATGCTTTTGATTAGGAATATGCCTACATTTACGGCTGCTATCATTTCATGCGTTGTGCCCAACTCGTCTCTCTGCTTTTTCGACCCTAGAACGAGTTACAACGCTGACGAGCTGCGTTCCACTGGACGAAATCAAGGCGGAGGAGGACATGTATTGTTTTGTTGCGTACGGCCAAGAAGTTGCTTGGGAGGAGCCCGCCTCGTTGGCCTGAGCGTTCGTCCTAAAGGCGCAGTAAAGAACACGACAACGGAACAGAGTCCAACGCCGTCTCGTTCTTTGTGGTGGTAGCTGGATTTCCTGCGGGACTAAATGGAGGTCAGGGCTCTTCCAAAATATATGTGACACTAATGGACCTGACTCACACAGGAGTCCAGAGCTTTTCACTGCAAGAAGCGATGTCCTCAAGAGACGCTCGACGGTATCTCGGTATGGCACCAGGTGAGATGTGTATGTAAGTAAGGTGTTGTACCAATTCGAACAGCGGCATAAATTCATTTTATTCATTATTTCTCCTTACATATGTGCATAATTACACTGAAACTGAAACGATACGCAATATACAAGTAGCAGCTGTCGGAGGCACACACGTCCTAAGCACTGGTAGACCGATGCTTAACGAGATAGTTAAGACTATTGACCTGTATTGATCTTATTATTATTATTATTGATTATTACTATAAATTATTATTGTTATTATTATAACTTATCGAACGTATAGGTAAAACACGATGTCAATGCGAAGAAGAAGCGTAGTTCTGCGAAACCGTCAACTAGTACAACTTAGGTCACTTTGCTACGCCTTTATTGACATGGGCGTCCTCGTGAAGGCTGATGCGACAGTGTCGCCGTTCGTAGGAAAACAGCTTGGATAAATAAACCGGATATGTCCCGGGCCATGGAGTCAACTCCGGCCGTTGCCTCAGGGAGGTGTAGATATCTCCTTCCGACGTTTCTCATAATAATGTCACAAATATGAGGGTCTAGAGGTGTCTTAGGGGAGAAGCGGCGAGATGGGTGGCTGGGGGTTAGCCGAAACGAAAGCCCACTTATTGATATCGGTGTCTATTAATGAATTAAGTGTCAAAATGGTATATTAGGAGGCACACACGAATTAAGTGTAAAATGGTATATAAAGATGGTATATTTCTGAAGAAGAGTTAGGAGACAATGAAATTATTTAACATCTCCAAGGGGTTATTACGTTTGAAGGCGAAGACGTTTGACTCGAACGTTGGCTCCCACTTTGTCATTACGAACACTTTGAGATATTATTCGAGCGCGAAGTTGGCAAGACGACATTAGCGGGTATGTTCACTCTGAGCCGTTCGGACTGAATGTCTTGAAGAGATACTTTTGACGTACTATAAGCAGCGGTAGGGGTACCCGTATGTCATGATCGAGGATGTAGTCGCTGTCTAGATCTTTGTATTCGGCCTAAATTTGCTGGAGGCGCTGATGGAGCCTGAGGTCGTTCGAGGGGGATTTCATTGCAAAGGTCGACCGAACAGCTGCTTGTGTTTCTGCACGAGTTGCGATATCGGGAGCTGTGTGAACTTAAGGGTTGGAGTCACGCCCACGATCCTAGAATACAACGGCGAAATGAGTTACTGCGTTGAATACAGGCAATGAGAAGGGTATTGGTTAGTACATGCCACGTAGAGGCACTACCAGCTATATCCAGAATGACATTATAGGGCGCCAAATTCAAACAGAGGTACGTATTCACCTGTGGTCAGCACTGGGAGTCCTAGAAGGACCTGAGAGTGTTGAGATTGCACTCTCGGATGGTGTCCAAGTTAATGGGCCGAATTCAGCCTCGTGGATGCAGTAAACAATTATGGCGAAATGGCACAGCGGCAGCTGCAACAGCAGCCTTAGCTGTGCATTGCTTGCCCCGCGAATATAATATAAGGTGAACAGCCGTGTGTGTCGCAAGTGTGACGAAATGCCGCTGTACCCTTCAGGTCGAACGAAGCGACTAGTTTGGGCTGAGTGCTCCAGTACTATTATATTATAGCAGGCGGTGGTAACGGTGATTGTTAGGGATAATGTTCGAGGGGTAACTACCAACGGTGGGGAAGAGACGTTCAAGCCTTTTTAGAAGGACCCGTATATTGATCACAATATACACCTGAGGATTGCTCTACTTCTCAGGTGGGCGTAACCGAATACTCGCGTTCTGAATCAGTCGGCGGTGTGTTGCTATGCAAATTGAGACCGACGCAGGGGCCAGGAGTGCGGTAGGATCCGTCGCGCGTTGCTTCGATTTATGCGGATCGGATTTTTTCCGTTACTTTATTCTGCTGTTTGGGGAAATCCCTGTGTTCATTGGGTGATTGTACGAATTTCAAAAACGTACATATGCTAAGTGCAGTTGCAGAATTGTTGGATGACGTGAGTTGACCCCCGCCTCCAACAGTGAATTTTCCGGGCTGACGTTCGGCCAGCTTTTAACGTCCATGGTACTATTGGTTTCGTCATTGCTTCATTAGACGGACAACTTTTTAAATGCAAATGGGGTTGGTGGAGATTGAACACGTGTGTGCACCTAGGTGTCTCCTATCTGCCAAGCCTATTGTTGAAGTACTATCACTACGGATTATTTTGCTCTTTGCCGAAAGTCAACTTTCTATTCAGGCGGTTTCTCTCTCACAACTCGATCGAGTTGTCTCGAGCCCCAAGCGCTCGATACTTCGACAACGCAAGGCAACGCTACTATTTGTCACGCGTTTTTCATTACGTACCGGCATGTGATATGGCCCAATTCTATTGTATCACGCCTCTGCCTGGATTTAACGGGAGGACCTGCGCTCAAAGCGTGGACAACCTCGTACTGGTTATATATAATACCTGCCAAACTGCAATGTGCTAGTTAACGCGATGACGAAGAGTCAAATATTGTGTATATTCAAGCGCACAATATGTGAATGAATGAATATAGAGGGAGAGAGAGCCGACTCGATGACATTAGCAACGTCCTCGAAGGCACATCTGCACTGGGTGGTCGGTGTTTTCTTGAGTCGCCTGTCTTCCAACTCTGATGAAGAATGGAGTCCCAACGAGCGTTCTGGGAGTTGCTGAGAGCGAAATTCCCTCTTGGCGATGCGATACGGTGTTTGTCACGTCTACTTTGCATTGTCAAGACTCACGCAAATGATATGCAGGTACGCCGGATCGCCCTATGCACACACGACACCGTTTTGCATTTTGGCACATTTTCAAGTGAGAAATTGCTCAAATGCCACCCCGTGCTGTCTATCTTGATATGTACCTACACAGCTAAGTTTCAAGTTTGCTGAATCTTAATCATCCCAATAAATGTAGGGACAGCTAATATATCAACCGTTGAATTAAGTTCGCACACTTCTACCGGCTGCCGAGGAAGTGACTAGCTACAATAGCCGCCGGTCTGATTTCTCTGTCTCTACTTGTCGTTTTCTGTTGCCATCTCACCACCCAGGCCGCATCCATCTTTCCAGGTGCGGGAGCTCCGCCTTCCGGGTGGTGGCAGTGGACGGGGAACTAGAATCGTGTCCCGGTCGTTACGGAGCAGAGCATGGCTAGACGCAGGGACAAGCGGCGACCATGAAGCGACAACTACGCCTCTCTGGAACACAAGCCAATACAGGGAATATTGTGTTACGTATATATATATATATATATATATATACGGAATAGGGCAGGATATGGATGGGAAGGCTCGCTCCAGCGTGGGTTCCCTTACACCACCACCGGCACCCGATGCAAACGGTACAAATCATCCAGCGGGTGCCGCCGAATGCGTAGACATTTGTTTCATTTCCGCCTCATTAAGCAGGGACTTCGCTAGTGCAGTGGCAATAGCTAACGCGATGGTGGCATCGTACAAACTGCCAGCGTGTCGAATGTATAGCACTCACTACAGCACTCGTTCGGCAGCAGCAGTAGAAACAGCAGCAGCATCCCTGGGTCGTCTGCATAATAATAAACGATCATAACGTCGAGCGGCAGTAGCCGATATGTGCCTTCGACTACCGCCCCGCCGCACCAACCAATGGCCATGAACGGCGGCGCGCGAGAACCGGACGTTCAGCAGAACCAGCTGACTGCCCCCGACGCGCCAGGATGGAAACCAATGTGTTATGGAAAGGCTCATCGCGCCCTCTCTCTCTGGCGTCTGGACTTCTTCCCTTGTAGGCGCTGTATTAGCTGGCGGTGTCACCGTTGTCGCACTCACGTCGTGGGACATCTCGGGGAGGAGTATGTTAAAGGACGATTGTATACTGGGAAAACGTGGCGATGCCTCTTATATACGTAGAGCACTTGATATTATCGGTCGCAGGAGGGAAATGAGATCGTAGAAGAAATCGCAAAGAGGAATAAGATGAAAATCTCCTTATTGCTGAATGCTATTTGAGCGGACATTATCTCGGTGCAAGATGGCGAAGAAAACACACGATGTAAGCAGCAGTGACAATGACAGCGGCAGTAGCAGCAGCAAATATGTATAGAGATTAGAATGGTCGCGGATGTCGGGCTGCGAATTGTTGTTTTAGTGTTGCTCAGGCCGCACGAATCCAGTTTTGCCACTTGAATAAAACTACAGTGATCTCGTTAGATTTGCACAGTTTTGATGTTCTCAGCGGCTTCCACCACGCGGGCGCGTTATTGTCCTTATTATATCTATCTGTTACGAACCTTGGACGGTCTCTGTTGTAGGTTAATTTTTACTTTGTTCTTTAGGGGAACTTAAGCGTTGTATAATTGCAGGTCCGTGAATTAATCACGATTGGATTGAATTGAATCCTAGAGAATTTGCAGGAATTTAGAAACTGTTGATGCGAAACCCGCTTTTTTTTACCAAAAGCATTCCACCGATCGTCGGAAATCAAGCACAATTGAATGGAACTCCATTACCCAGTACACATATCAGATTAAAATTACACCAACGATACGCACGGTACAAATTTAGTGGTGTTTTTGACCAATAAGGTTCCCCAGCAAACCAAACGTTTATATTTTAGCTTGCTGGATTAGTAGCAGTTGCCTGAGCGTTTTAATATACAGGGGCCAAAAATCGTGCGAATCTGACATTGACTTCTTCACTATTTTCGTGTTGGAAAAAATCCAGCTGAGACCACGAGGATTCTGTGCCAAATAGGAGGAGCTCCAGCGGTAATAGGAGGAGGCAGTCTGTCGAAACTGGTTTCATTGGGACGTTCCGGACAGCCACGAGAGACAGACGACGAATTGCTCGATCCCTTGAATGGAAATGAGGCCCAGTCCATTCGAGAGTCTGCCGCTCAGCTGGGACTAGTCCATTCAACCTTAGTGCGTCGTCTACATGAGCAAGGAAAGATGTAAACGCAAGGACAGTGGGTGCCACATGAACTCAGTGAAGATGGCACTGCCACCGATTTCAGTGTCTGCTCTTCGCTGCTTGTTTGGCAAAAAAAGACTAATTTTCTGCAAAATATCATTAACGGAGATGATAAGTGGATATTCTAGGATAAACCCCGATGAAAAGGTGCAGGATTCATGGCCATGAGGTAGTGGTGTGCATTTCGTGGGGAAAATAAAGGTGTGCCCTATACGGTAAAACCCCTGGCGAAACGATCAACATCGACTGTTACATAAGACAGCTCAGCAAATCAGGAAGCCAAGAAATTGACAGGAAACGGCCGTGAACGCGGGAAGGACGGCGTAAAGTCGCACTACAAGATAACACGCTAGGACCCATGCTTTGGCGGCACGCTGTACTGTGACAGATCTTTATTGGGAAGGTCGCACCTGGTATGTAGCCCAGGCTCCTTCGGATTACTACCTTTTATGGAACACCGGGGCGATTTTAGACGCGATGATTCCTGGGGACACGATCGTATAGCCATTCTATGCAATTGGCGATTGTGGGAACTGGGTGCTGACACTACCTCCTAAAGCAGTACCTATGAAGCAACACACGGCGCGGGTAGAGGGGCGACCGTTGCGTCGGAGACCCTTGCTTTGCAGCCGTGACAACATTACAAGAAGGCCGGTCCGCGCCTCACGGGCGGTGCAACGCCCGTGAGGCGCGTATATTGAATAGAATATGATTCGACTTCATTATTATTGTTTCACAACCCAATGTGGAAGCGCCCAAAGTGGAATCCTGGCTGGATCGACGAGTCGCATCCCATTGCGAGATGTATTTCCGTCACAGAATCCACCTGCTGTCTGATCGATGGACAAGAGTCATCGAAGGTGAGGGACACTACATTGATTAAGATCCGTCCATCCTTGCAAAAGATACAGTAATTCAAAATGAGCAATCTAAATTATGACTTAAATGGATCTAAATGACTATTTATTCAAACATACAGTAGGTCGGGATTTCTAGGGATTATGGGGGGGGGGGGTGAGGACGACAATGTCCCGAGGAAGGCGATGGCATTGCCTCTCTGCACGGCGAGGGACAGCCGCTGCAGGAGGAAAGAGCCAGCGCGCTTGTCCCCGGTGGCGCGGATCAGCCTATGGTAGACCCCCTCGAGGAAGTTCGCAGTGAGAGGGCCGTGCCCGCCCAAGGTCTCAAAGGCAAGGGGGGAAAACAGGTGGGTTGCTTGGAGAGCGGCGTACTTCCTTAGCTTTGCCCGTTCCGCACGCGCTACTGCGTAACCGGGGATGGTTGCACAGTGGTTGACATAAGAGGGTGCTAGAGTGTCAACCACAGTGCCGTCCCAAACCAGGTGCTGCCCTCGATGGAAGGGGACAAGGGTGAGGCCGTCAGGGCGGCGGCCGTCAGAGGTGTCGAGGCCCTGTGGCTCCCTTGTGCAAGGAATACCGGCGGAGTGGAGGGCCCTCACGAGCGTGTCATTAAGCATCGTGTGTCGCGGATGGCGACCGGCGCTGCGTTCGCACGAGAGACCGTGATGGCCATTCGTTGCGACGGGGTCCCCGCAACGCTCGCAGCTGTGGGCCGCAACTACAGGGGCCCCGAGGCGAAGGCCCACACAGAAGCGGAGGGAGCGATCGTCTAGAGCAGTACCAAGGGACGAGGAGGGCAGCGCGTGGAGCCACGCCCCCGCACCAGGCCTGTCGACAGCCCGGAGGCGAGCTTGGTCAGCAGCGTGTGGCGCAGAGGCCAGGAGGGAGTCCCGCAGCTCCTGGTGCAGGGCATCGGACCATGCCCGCTGCTTGCTCTGTTTGTCCGGAGGGACCCGAGCGCGGGCGCCCGTCTGGTCAAGGGCAGCTTCCTGGGAGGACTGTAGCGACCATGTCGGCAACCGCCGTGAGCGACGAGGCGTAGCAAACGTCGGCCAAGCGGCGAACACTGAGAATGCCGAGGCCCCCGAAGCGGACTGGAAGGGTAGCCTGCGACGCCGCCTCCGGAGGGAGCTGGAGGTTCAGGATCGTCGTCATAATCGTGAAGGGCTGAAGCCTCAGTGCCGGCCGGACTTAAATTATTACGACTGCGTTGGTTCCTTGCACAGCGAGAGAAAATCAATGAACGCACAATGAATGTATTGTATATAATATATATATATATAGAGTAGCCACGTATAAGGAATGCTCCACCTATTATGCGAATAACACCATTTATATCCAACGTAAATAGGACAGGTCGTCTTTCATCAGCTGAGGTCAGCGAGACAATGAATGGGATATTTCCTGGCGAGGCAATTGTCTACCCACTGGCTTTTTGAAATAATCCCCTTAGATCATTCTGTTATTATAATATATGTTCATGTTAGTTTCACGATCAGCCCTTCTTGTGTCTTTCAAATGTTAAATTATATAAGACCTCAAGGAACCTTGGGCGTTCGAAATGGCAACCGCCGGAGCAGATCCCTCCGACTTGCATTTTCATAAGAAAAGTGTCAGGTCTATGTTTCAAAAGAAGAAATGTCTAGCTGAAACCCATCGAATGTTGGTTAGCGTGCACGGCCATAACGCCTTGAATCGTCGACAGGTGTGCCGTTGGTGTGCGCAGATTAGGTAAGGCTGCTGGGACATTAATAGAAATCGAGGGCGCCCACCCGTTCCCGAATCTCAGTTCGACGAACGGATAGAGATAATCGAAAAAGCTTTTGGGCAAACTAGAGCTTGGTCATTGACGACTTTGTGTTCAGCTCCTTATCCCGAGTTCTTGAAAGGACTCATGAATAATTGGCATGGCAATAGGAAGCACCGAGTGTGGCTGTTCGATGACAATGCTAGGGCACATCGTAGCAATGAAATTAAGTTCTGGCTTGAGGCCAACAAGATTGAGCAATGACATCATCCCCCTATTCTCCCTATTTAAGGCCGTATGACTATGGTTGCTTCCATCAGCTAAAGAGAGATACAGGTGGCCAAAGGTTTGCAAACATCGGTTTACTCCGAGAAGCATTACATAACGAAGTTGTAAAAAAAAATCCCTAGAAATAATTCCTAACTACTGTATGTTTGAATAAAATATATGCTACAAATCCAAGTTGTAAATGGTAATAGAAATAGCACATACCTAACCGCTAGAAGGCTGCTAGAACTCTGGGACCAGTGTATGAATAAAATGGGTGCATACTTCCAGCTCATACTTAAAAATCTTTATTTTAACTTAGCCGATATTGAAATGTATATGCGTCTCATTATTTTGGGTCAACCTAATATATTGTTCTTAACACCTGAAAATCAATCACGGAATTTTCGCACGTATGATAACAGAAATCGTATGTATTCCAACTTTCCTAGCACGCCGATCTAGTTTAAGATGTACATCGGCAGCCGGATAACATATTAAGCTAAAACCGTAAACCGCAACGATAATATAGCTGCTACATATATAGGCTATCTTCGCGTCGGCCGACTATGTGAGTCTGTGCTAAAAAAACCAACAAAATACTTGGCGGTGGTCCATCCATCCTTACCACCAAACCTACATATCCACATGTGCGTGAAAGTGTATCAAAGGAAAAGAAAGAAGCTTTCTACTCAACTTTATAACCTTGTTTACTACACCATACATAGAGCTCTTGTTCCTCAGGACAGCAAGAGATTTATTAGTTAGTGGCACATACTAAATGTTTGACGTTCTTTCACAGCTATCCCGGTCCTGTGCTGAGCGAGCCTCACAGTTCTGATGCATCTGTTGGTAGTCGACCTGGGAGAAACTCCATCTCGTTTCTCCAAGATTCCTTTTTCTTTTTCTCTCTCTTTCTCTCGTTTTCTCTTACGCACAAACGCATATACGCCCGATCTTTATCACGAGTGTAAGTACGTGTCTTACTTTGTGGGGAACCACGTTATGTATTTTTTTGGGGAATATAACACAGTACGTATGTGATAGGGTGACTCTGGTTGAAGTGTTATGTGATAGTGACAACAATCTCTTTACCGCGTAGCCTGTCAAGAAGGCTGTTATACCTGCAGCGGCTCGGGTGGGGGATTATCACATCGATCTATTTGCAAACTGAGGCGTCACTAGCTGATATAGGATTTCTCGTGTTGAACGATGCATCCTCTACGTCCCGCTTGCTACGTACCACGGAACCTTATCTCAACAACTAAATAGAAGGCCCCGCAATCGAAGGGTGTCAGCGCGAGAGAGAAAAGAGAGAGATACGCAACCTCACGAACGAGCTGGTCGTTAATGTAAGTCGAAAAGACAGCGAGAATACCTCAGCATTGATAGGAACCGAGGCAGCGTACCTTGTATTCCATGAACCCTTGTGAGCGTTCTCCCTTGAACTTCATAGAATATTAATGACTGCGGTTAGCTGTGCTGAGGCCAGACAGGTCAAAAACAATATCCTTTCTTCTTAGCTCACCCTCCGTTGCCCTTCAAAGTGTCGACATTTTCAAGTGAAAAGTTCATAATCGTGTATATCATGCATTGTTTGCTAAGGCAGTGCACGTCACCAGATCTAAAGCAGTGTTCACAGATGTTTTGCCTTATTGAATTGCGAGACAAATCAATAAATCGTCTCACGTCATTTATGTAGTGATTTATATTGGAGTGTTAAATTTAGATGAACATGGAATTTCTTAAACCAGAAATGAAAACCGGGGATTTCGTTTGTCGAGCTTGCTGGCCATAACTCCACGATTACGCTAACAGTTCACCACGTTAATGCGGCTTTACTATTTTCGTATTTACAGTTTTACAAAATGAATCAATATGTAAGGGCCTCGCTACCGACCCGGTTGAACCCACTGGTACGCTCTATTTTACTAAATAGCTACAAATAGGAATGAGTTTGCCACGCGAGCAGTTCTATTTCAATGACTTTTCCAGCAAAAAGCCGGGTCATCTATTTCAAGCTATTTTCTGGACGGTTCACTTTGCTTAGCTTTCAGTTTGACGGCTTCTTGTACGACAACGGCCAGCCCTCTTGTACGTTCCAGCATATTGCCTTCTCTATGCCGTGGTGAGGTGAGGCTGTTCCGCAGCAGTGAAGCGCTCGCGAATCCCTGTAAACGGGTTTCGCTTTGTGGCTGCAGCGACGCCTTACGGACATTTTAGGTTGCGGACATTGAATATGAGCATCGCCATTAGGATGAGGACAAGCTCTGGAGCATTTTTCGTGCCACACACGTCAGAGTCGAAGCTGACCGAGCAGACACTATCTACGCGGATAGTTCGTAGCGCTGCGATCCAACGCGGGCCTAGCAAAAAAGACCGAAGTGAGCCTCCACTATATCCACCTTCTCCTCCTCGAAACCTCAGTCGGTCTCTCGACTGCGCTGTGAGCACTCGGCATCTTGTCGTCTCTCTGCCAGACAGACAGCATACTGTCCGGTGAAGATTCCGTTCGTAGGAGCGACAAGAGTGGTTAGCAGCTGGCTCCTGGTTTCCGGCTCCCCAGACGCCTCGCCTTTACGCCTGTACAGGGAAGGAGGAGATGCCGGATAAGCGTACATAGGCAGCCGTAGATGTAGACAAAGCCGGTGATGGTCTCCTAAAAGCGTTCTTTTACTCACGATAAGACCAAGAGGAGGAGGAGGCAGCTGCTTTCGTACCAATGAACGAACGAGTATGTATCCTCTTTCTCAGTGTCTCTCTCTCTCTCTATATATATATATACATACATATATATATATATATATATATATATATATATGTATATATATGTATATATATATATACATATATATATATATATATATATATATATATATATATATACATATATATATACATAAAGAATATACTATCATGAAGAACCGAACGACAAGTGGACTTTGTAGGGTCGACCGAGAGAGTGTAATTATAGATGGGTCGAGAGAAATACAAATTTCTCCCTTTCGTAGCGGCGAATCTGTTAAGCCGTTAGACTGTGCTCTTCTATTTATCTAGGTAGGTCTCTTTGTAATTGAATTGCACTAGACAAGGTTACATATTATAGCTAGGGGTTGTTTTTTAGCTTGTATTGAAATAATGACAAAGCGCAGATATCCATTGCGAATGGAAAACGCGGGTCAAATCTCTCAAATTGAATTCTAATTACAATAATCGCAAGCAATCGTAGAGAATGGAGGTCCCAAAGGAGCTCTCGATAAGAATGCGCCTCTGAACCAATTCTTGTTGTTTTGCCTTCTAATGCCTATTTACCAAAATCCCCGAACATCATGCGATTGTTAAGCAACTCCCCATGAGCGCCCAGTGCCCATAGGGAAGGTGTGGTTTTATTGTACCGTTTGACAAAATCTAGCCTCTAGAGAATTAGTGTCAGGAATGAAAAACGTCGGAATCTCGTACACTTTCGGGGAATTTGCCATTTGTAGAGGTAGAGGCACTCATAAAGCGCTATTCATATGATATGTTGTCCTTAATCCATTAACGGCTCCCGGCAAAGGCACGTCAGCTCTGCAGAGTTTCCGCAGACCTTTCCACGCGGGCGGTCGTTAACAACTCGTTGATTTATCATTGAGATACTTAGCATGAAGGTAGCCGCGTATTCAACGTAGCAACGAGGTGAATCTTTGAGCTAATATATGAATATACCACCACAATAGATAACGAAAGTAGTTTGTTCATATATGTATATATATATATATATATATGCAGAAAACGTACACGAACGAATAATGAAAGATAATATTATAGTAAATCATATCATTCAATTTTTCAGCTAACATCAACACCGAGAAGGATCAGTAGAAAACGTATAAACACTCGATTCGTGGCCCGAAGCGATCATGTATTTGAGAGCGATTATGTTTGTGAGAGAATCTCAGCCAACTTAAAGATCAACAAGTATTTGATGTCAAAGCTGATGGTTTTCTAAGTAAATGTCAAAGAGGTTTTCAACAGCGATAACGGCTTATAACTTGCATATGTCTACAACCGCTTTGATAGGAGAACAAGGTCGAAGTTCCGAAATGGAAGGAAAAGTATTATACCATCATTACCTTTACATATCACGGAAGTTGGAAGACCTAAAATGAGATAAGCAAACTAGGCCTTTTTAGGTCAACGACACCACCCTGCTGTCGAGCGCAACCGAGTAATCGAAAGCTCAGTAATTTTCAGACTTCATCTAGTCTATTCTGCTACGATGAAGTATTTGATTTTGGCTTTTTCGACATTTTCTCAATACTACTTTTTGTGGATAGTTCGATACATATGCATCGATTTTTTTCTCTTCTGGCTGCTTTTTTGAACTTTTTTTTCTGCATTGAATTACTTGTTTTTGTCAATTATTCTGTAGAATACAAATATGTTCACTTGTTTACACCCGTCATCAGTTACTATCGCATGTTCATCGTGTCCGCTACGAAGCGGCCTCTGTTGGCAATGTGCTCATTTACCCTAGCCCCATTTCTGGGTACAGATGCACCGTAGCTCTAGTTTGTCCGATGATTTCCGTTTCGAGGAGGCTGGTCCAAGGGCTCTACGAGCAACTGTATGCCACCAGACGAACAATTACAGAGTAGTAGAACCAGCCTGCCTGCCTGCCTGCCCTGTACCTATTTTCCCAGGATTGTAACCGTCGTTGTAGCTCTTCATCGATCCACCAATAAAAGACGATTGGTACTTGAATACGTTTTAGAACCGTTTTTTCCCCTCTCCACCCAACTCAAAATGACAGTTGTTTCGCAAGCTGACGCACACAGCTTGAAGTCTAGCAGGTGTGTGCCGATTTCAGCGCGCATCTCTAATGGAGAACGAGCCCCTGCAGCGATCTGTCTAAGCCACAGAAGCAAAGAAGACAAAATACGCTTGCTCGTGAGTCGACGCTTCTCCGAAAGTAACCTACGCCTTGTGTGTGTTCTTTTCAATCACGGAGTTCACTTGAGACTCGTGCATATATACCGTATCCCAGTATATTGCTACAGCGATACAAAAAGAATACGAACTTTCACGCAAGTTAGAGTATTTGGCATTTGGAACGTTTCCCCAAGGAAGTATTCTAGGAAAGAGAAAAGTCGGAAAAAGAAAATGCTGCACTAATCGTAGATTCTTTTTCGCAACCCGTCGGTTGTTTTACATATATACATATATATATATATATATATAGATTGCAGCCGTGGAACCTCTTGACTTGTTGAACTTGTTTCTGCTCATGTATCTGTCACAGGGGAAGCATCGAATATTTGGAACTTGAATTCTTGCTTTGCTTATTGGCGGACCAGCTAGAGGCGCTTCTGTAGGAGCTCCACAAACACTCTTGGTTCACTGTGAAAGACTTTGCTTTAGTTGCTATCTACATAGATACAAAGAGAACGTCTGTACATGATAACTATACAGCATGCATTATGTAGTGTCCCAATAGGGGACAAACAATGCCCAATCAGGGCATTTGATTGGCTAGGATTATTCGATGATAACACAGAGCGGCATCTATTTAACTATTCGCTGTATATTTTAAGGTAATTCACAGTTTAATTAGTATCGCATTTATTCAAACATACAATAATTAGGAATTATTTCTATTATTGTAAGGTAATCAATATTGTCCGTTGTTGAAGTGATGCCGAAGCAAGCACAGTATATATTCTTTTCTCAAGTTCACACCGACCACCATTGGTGCTGCTATCGTGAGTCATTCAACAATGAACAGCTCTGACAGACAGGAAGACTCGTGCCTTTTATCGGCTTTACGATACAATGGTACTATACAAGGGGCGACAGATGGAACTTTTCCGAAGGACGAAATGCTAACACCAAAAATCCAGGATCCAAGTGGATGTCCGAGAGAGAGAGAGAAAAGAATCAGGATTAATGGAGTCTCACTTGAGGTAAGCCGCTGAGGTAAGTTACCACTGCAACTGCCGTCCATGTGACCAAATGACGAACGCAGTCTCTACTCGTTGCTGAACAGATATCATTCATTCATTCGCGGTGCAGAGAGAGAGCGGAAAAGTACATAGGCTTAGCATGCAGCAGTCTTGTCTGATGTACTCAAGTCGGCGATATTGTAGGAAAGTTATGAGGGAATTGTTGTAACAAAACCCAGATAGTCACCATCAACAAACTGCTTAGTACAGACAATTCATTAATTTTCGTCAATTTCTCACGTATCCACGTCGAGTCGCACAGCTCAATGTGTGGGTATACAACTTCTGTGAGTAATTCCGCTAATCGTCCCGTGTGTACAGCGCCTCTCTATAAACAACAAGTCGGAGAATAGCATGTTTTATAGAAGGGGATCACGTTTGGCAAGAACACATCTGGTCTGTGGATACTGTTCATCTTCTTCTGAGCATATCACAACGTGAGAACATAGGCTAAACCCCCCCTCATATGAACCTAGCGGTTTTCTTCAAAATGATATCACGTCGTCTGCCGCCTCTTGAACGAACTCTGCGAGAGATTTTAGTCCTCATGATGTCCTCACTACTGACACTATCAAATCATGTTATTCGAGTGACGTGCGGCAATTTATTTTTTCTCATTATCGTCGTCGTCAACGCGACTAATGTGAAAGTAATATTCTAGAGTTCGACTCAGAATGGAGAAACACGTGCAATATAATGGGAATGACTCGACATCTGATAGGATCGGTCCCTATCCGCAGTGGAAGAAATCAGCTTGAAATCAGCTCATCCATACAAGAGCCGTGATGGTCGCTGTCTTCAGCAATGCACAAGGTGCAAAAATTCGGACAGGCTGGACCTTGTCTCAATATATTCGAGAAGAAAAATCTGTAACCAGTTATAGCTGAGGCAAGCGAGAACACGCACGTTTTAGTAGGTTAAGGTATTAATGAGCGATATGCGTTTGGTGGATGCAAGCATCGTGGTACTGCAAAATGTTTATCCAGTGATCGATTGTATTTCACTGGTAAACAAACATTCCAAGTACCTTACAAATGTTACCTCCTAGGAATTTGCTGCTGTCGTCGACGCGGCGACGCTGCAAATGATCGCTAACGGCGTTACGCGATGTGGCGAGCATGCTGAGAACCCTTGGCCAGCAGCTCGGCCCCCAAAAAATAGAAGCGAGCTACTAAGCGGCTCAAGCAGCTCAGAGAGGAATTCCCCTTGCCTACAGGCGACTATGTAACCACTCTATCGCCAACCGTAAAGTACCTTGGCATGATTTTAGACACGGGCCTAACAAGTACGTCGCACGTCAAATACGCGGCGGAAAAGACGTCCGAGGCTTCAAACCTCTGCCGTCTATTCCAAAGATTAAACAACGGCCCATGGCGCAAAGAGTCTGCCGAGAGAGCCGGACTAGGTTAGCAGCAGCTGCGCAGGTCGTGGCAAGGCCGATCCTCTGCCACTTCCGTATAAAAAATGTAGCAAGTAAAACTGAACGACACAGCAGCTGAAGGAAGAGAATGGATTTGTGGAATCAAGAGGGCTCTGCAGTTGAAAAAGAGGACTCATGGTACTAGTCGAAGACTTTCTTTCCAGATCTGAGATCAACTTGACGCGGGGACCTGACGTATCCACTTGCACAACCGCTGACGGGTCACGGAGCCTTTGATAAGTACAGGCACAGGATCGGAAAGGTAAGCTCGCCAACGTGCCGGATGTGCGCAACAGGATAGGAAGGTGACGCCCTTGACACCTTCGATAGATGCGATGAGAGATTGGCGCTGGCAAGAAATATCGGACATGCAGAAATACAGGTCACTTGCTTCTTCTATAGATTCATGACTTGCACGCACATTTAATCGGCTTATATGTTGTAAACGATTTCTTTCTATTGTAATACTTACACGAGGACGATTTACATTTAACCATACATTTTATTACCTAGTTCAATATTGCCGTATCGTCTCAGTGGCCGTAACGAACCATATTAGCGCTTATAGGTGGCGAAAATATCCCGTTAGTTGACTTACAACTATGAGCTAGCGATGAACGGGGGGGGGGTCCTTTATTTAGTTCTTCCATGGAATTCTCCTAAGGAAATATGTTCGAAAGGACTAGAGACGAGTACTAGGTGCTCTGACGAGTCGGGGCGAACTCCGGGTCCGCGGGTCACCATAATAATGGCATGATTGGACGTTCGAGTAGATAGGACCGGCGTCTCGCCCAGCGACACCCACCAGTCTGCACTAGGCTGCACGCAATCGCCTGCGAACAAAGGACAACCCCGCACCGATCCCCACAGTAAGATAAGGCTGCTTAGGCCACTGTTCAAGAGACGTGGTATAATCAAGAGGAGATAAGCGTAGACCGATTCTATTCGGTCGGCTAGCAAGCTTTCAAGGAATAAACCATCTGAACTCGGCGGGAGTAGTCCGGGCCCTGCTGTATTGTTCTCCTGTTCACGCGACCTCCTCTGGAAAGCGTCACTTCACCAGGCGGCTGATCCCAATCTACTTTGTACTAGATGTTGGTCGAAAGGCAAGTCCGTTGCAAACAGTCTAACAATTTGCCATAAAACATTACATAAATACAATACAAGCTTATCGTCTTCCGACGGCCTGGATTTGTGCCAGTCGACCAAGGGAAGCAGATCTTGATACCCCCAACAACTCCTTGATGGTTTTTACGACTAGGCTAAATCCTACTGCAGACGATCGCCTGGCGCGCTGGTCGAGCCGATTACCCGTTTGTTCTCTGGCTGCAGTTACACAATGAGCCCAACGTATCGTTCGGTGGAACCGATAGTGGCAGACGTCTTGCGCAAGTTCGCTATTACAAATACAATATTATGGTTAGGATCGGGTGATCTGAGAACGATTTTGAAATCTGAAAATCCGAACCGTGAATTTCAAATGGATTTCAAAGCTTCTTCGAAGTTTTCTGAGTTACTCGTAGATTTCCCCCGCAAATATTCGAAATTGAGATATCTTGACATAGACGCCTGTTTTCAGATGACAAAATTTACGATGTGTGAGCGCTGGTTCCAAGTGCCCTTCGATTTAATTTGGTGTTCCTCGAAAGCATCAGGTATTTTCTATTGTTTGTTCGCTTATTTTTGCACTATTATAGCAATCGTGCTAATCTTGCGCGTTTGATGACGTTTGAGGAGAGGACGAATTTCTCCGTTTCTAAGTTGTTGCACTCCGTTGTATGCAGGCACGCGTACAAACAGACGCGTTCTATATAACGCTGAATGAAAGACACATTTACCTAATTCCTTAACTATGATTATTCCACATCCGCAACAAGTTTCCTCAAATGGCATCACGCAGAGGCGTAGCGTCCACCATAGATCTGGCAGCGTTCATTCTACAGCAGCTATAAATGTTTCATTCATATCAGTATTCCATTTCGAAGTACATTGTCCAGTACCGAGCAGCATTACCATTGTAAATTTCCGACTTACTAGCTCATCTGTCCTCTGCTGCCACACGGGCCAAGTTGGCGACCACTCTGTTGGGTAGCCACGGTGCGGGTCACACCAACGATGCGGTAGGTTTCGATTTAGGAATGGCTAGATTTCCTAATCATCCTCTGGGCGAGTAGGCTCGGTTCTGGCCTAGATAGTACACGAACCGTCTTTGCGCTGTGTACGAACAGGGTAAAGACTCAGAACTTCACTTGCACCGCGCGCGTCATTTCCTGAGGGAGAACATTTTAGGATCTCACTCCCCTGTGCAAGCCTATCGCGCCTACCCCAACCAACGCTTAGAGTATGTTAACAAAGTCACAGTGTCGCGGTGAACAATACCACGTATCATTGTAGCTATGTGCTCGGGGACATGTTGTCCGATAGAGTGTGTACTAGAAATATGCGGTGAGCCTTCGCTAATGGGCTTGAAAACGCCGCGGCCACGAACAGAGTCGTTTGGTCACGTTCATTCTGTTGTTTGTGTCTCAAGGGACACCGTGAACAAGGGCGAGTTTAGGACGGACGGACAAACGAATCGCTGGGCCGAAATGCTCTGCAATCATAGTATTATAGTCGCCTGTGAATTGTCGATTTGTTCAGTCAACTTCGGCATCGCTTTCAGATTCTGCCTCGTCGCACTGGTTACTATTGCAACACCAAAGGCAAGCCGTTTGAACGACTTTGAACCTCGAGTCCAGTTTCGGCTAGAAAACTGAGTTTGGCTATGAGAAGTGACTGCACATGTCCTATTGAAAAATGCATTTGTCTTATTAGGACTCAATGAGAATACTTGTAATAGGGAGGTAGTCGAATGTAATAATTAATTTCTTGCTTACTCTAGCTACCACCGTAGCACGTCTGCTCTTAAAAGGGTCCGTCTTATGAAGCCGTGCCTAACGCAGTACCGTGGACGTTAAATGTTGGCTGCGAGTCAGTCCGGAAAATTTACAGCTTACTCTAGCTGACATTGCAATACAATAAACTTCATTTGTCGCAACAAACGAACACTAAACGATATCCAGATATCTACGCGGGGAGGATGAATAGTTTCTACTAACTTTATGAAAGCTTCTAGCAAGGGATGCGCACACTACAGTTAGATCGACGATAGATAATCTCATGTTGAAGGTCCACGGTCAAAGTGATTGAATCTCGTAGAGGGAATAAATGCATCTCTGCTGAAACGGCTCACTCAGAACATTCGTCCACCAAATTCAAATCGACTAAACCTTACTCAAACGTACTCAAACATATGCGCGTCTAGCTCATCGATCTGAAAGCATTGCATGGTTGAGCTGTAAATCAAAGTCTTGCATCTATAGCTAAGGAATAAATACAAAATGAAAAAAATGTCGAAGTAACTGGACAGAATAAATTTCTACAAAATGAATAAAGTTCGTAATAAGATTTTTAGTGAGGATTTATCTTCTTCGTTCATCTCAGTAGCCTATAATCATTTGCTCCACCAGCACGCACTTTGGAGCAGAGTATCCTATGGTGCCCTTTCTACACTCGGAACTACTAGTTTTATAGTTCTCTTAACTAGTACAACGGAAAGGTACACAAGCAAACTATGTACGCATACTGAGTGAGTCTCATATTGAACAGGAAAGTCTTGCGCATTTAACCGCGCACCGGACGGCGCATTTAACCGAGGTGTGGGACCCTCGACTGGGTGCCACCTCACGTTCCGAAATCTGCCTGCAAACCTGTCACTCGAAGAGGGGGAAGGCCTGAGGCAAGATTTTATATGCCTCTTATATATTTACTTAGAGATGATTGAAATGCTAGCCGTAGGCAGCGGTTCGCATATGAATCAGACGTGCCGATTTGCGTATATGCATATACAATCACAAACGACGAGCTGAACCGAATTGTCCTCTATTTTCATTGCTCACACAGGTAGACGCTTGTCGAGGGGACCAACAGAGAGTGACGAGGCCGTATCGTGTATCAATGATGTAAGTCCCTTGCCATAAATTGGATAAACGATGGTTTTGATCAGTACAAAGAGACGCTCGCTGATCAGTGATTCTATTTCTAGTTAACAAGTGCGATTCTATCATATAATGATAGAAAACATACTTTCAGTTATAGCAAATAGTAAAAATGGGAAAACGACTCGCATAGCACATGGTTAGCATGTGCGTGTGCTGGTGCACGCGGTCATCGCACTCCGTATGGATGAAATTTCATATTTGGCTCACCCCTTCACCCCCGTAATCGGCAGACGTTGAATCGCCTTCGGGAAGAAGAGCAAAGACTGACTGCTGATGAACTCCATCGGGGGAACAACATTTGAGAGAGAGAGAGAAGCAGAGAGGGGAGGAACTATTGAATAGAGGATTTTTCTTTTAGCCAGGACCCGTTAAAACGCACAGGAAGGATGTGGTCTTGCTTGACGTCCTTTGAGATAAGTGTCACCGCAACGCCGCGACGAGAAACGGGGAACAGTTTCACAAAGGAAGTCGCGGTTAGTTGCGGTCAATTAGACAAGAGGTTACTGTTACGTTCATTTTTGCTGTTGCACGCGTATATGTAGATGGTGAGTCACATGCGGCTGGAGAACATTAGTCAAAATATTTAACACTTCGAACGCCGCAGAGAATAAGCCCACATTGTCATACGAAGCACCGATCAATTCCTGTGTACCAGTTACAAAGACAGCCACTTGTGTGTTGTCATGTACTACGCTGCCCGCACTATACGTGGATGAGGCTGTCCGGATAACAATGTAGCTCGCGCGAGGTCTAACAGTAACTATTTCCCCCGCCTCCTCGTCAAAGGCATCGATTATCTACTTTTTTTTAAAGCGAAACAAATAGAGTTCTTAAGGTCACTGACGCGATAAGCTGACTGGGCAGATCAAAAGTTTCGTAAGCTCTGAAGTTATTAGTCTTAATAGCTCAATATCTAATCTTAAGAGCCCCCCAGAAAGAACGCTGAGTTTGGCAGCGATTAGCGCAGCTGCTTAAACGAGACCCTAATCAGGAAGAATGACGTATAGAAAATTTTAAATTCAATTCCATTTACCCTGGACGACTTTTTCTTTGAGAGGAGGAAATTTTCTTTAAACGCACGGACACCATCAGAGACACCTTCCAATCTCCATAAAAGTGGGCCGATCCCGTGCACTTGGGTCGACGTGGATGGCAAAACGTCTCTGCCTGCTAAAACCACCCTCTGCCGAGAGTCTATCTCTTCTCTAGATTCGGCACGGTTGGCATCACCCCAGACGCCTGTCAAGAATGAAGTGAACAACGTAGCAGGCGTCTGTTTCAGCCTTATGCTATTTGTAATGATAGCTAAAAGAAAAAATTAAATTATATAATTGAAGAATGTACATACGTATGGCCCAGAATGAAACTGTGTCAAAGCCGTCTAGACGATTCCAGCTCGTCTGCAAGTTGATGATAATATCGATATTTGCCCGCATCGTTTGGTCTTTGGAGGTTCTGCGGATATTCATTGAGAGAGTGGATCGCATAGGCTCCACTTTTGATTCTGATTCGGGCTCCATTTTTGATATATTACATTACACATTTATAGGTACGAGAGATTAGCAGGCCCAAGGTCCAACGAAGCTAACATAGACAGTACTCGATGCTGAATTTTACCCGTTCAGTTCTAACTCAGCATTAAGTCTCCCAAGTGAGGGAGTATGAAGAGAACTATGATATATGCATCAGTGGAACACCCACACTAACAGAGAGGCGCCGCCGGTACCGCTGGAGCAGGGACTGTCTTTGTGGCAGTCTCCCGCTGCTGTTGGGGCTCTAGCTCGCCATCAAATGCAATTCAGCTCGAAAGTAGAGACAGCTGGCGTGGCCATTAGAGACCCACGTTTCAAATGGTGAAAAGATGTGCGCAGCATTCTATGTTGAAGTTTGGGCCTATCGACTTGATAAACCGGTAGGCTTCTCGAGGATCATCGACCCACGAAGAGGAAGGCGAACGTCAAGTAACGATTCTCAAAAGCGTTTCAAACTCAAATAACATGAGCGGTTTTCCTGAGACAACGTCCACACACCTCTCTGAAGTGAAGTGCGGCTGAGAGTTTCATGAGTTAATACTATACTTGACTACTATACTATACAATAATGCGTTTCTACCTTTCACAATGCGGTGCAGATAAAATTGCATTAATATTATATTAGATAGTAGATACTATACGGCAAGTATTATATATAGGGTGTAAGGGCCTTAGGGCGTGATCCGATCTGCAACAATCGTCCACAGAGCTCTCGTAAGCGAATATATTATTTAAGAGAATAAGACCATTGATCATAGTGGGCACTGTGCTGGATCATCTCATCAGTGTATCCGAACAGAGAAGTGCCGGATCTCTCCATGGAAATACAATAGGGAGGGGTAGGCAAAAGTAGATGTTGCAAATGCGAGAAGAACAACGTGAAACGTTGCAGTCGGAACAGCATCTGTTTTATTCAACTGTATCAATATTACCATAGCGAGGCCATTGTTGCAAGCGTTCGGAGGATGAGGCCATTTTCAGCCTTGACAACCATGATCGTGCCGGAGACGCAGCCAAGGGCTCTTCTGATGTATCGTGGATGTGGGCATTGGGTCCTGAACAAATTAGCGTTACCCTCGGGGCATCCTGTCTCTCTAGACCCTCTGCTAGCTCCAATGTACGTTTACGCTCCACCCAATAATAGAGAACGCCGAGGGTGCGCTGGCTCGGGGTTGCGGCCTGCCCACGCTGCTGTTCGCCAGCAAAGAGGCAATGTCTACTATGAATTATTGATTAAGCTTATCGTCGTAGTTATTATCCCGGCAAGATGGAACTGACGCACATTTTGGCCGAGACGACTTATTCTTATTCACTAGAGAATACCTGGTCCTACAGAATATAGTCTAGTGCACGTGTACGCGAATGATCACAGTTATGATCACCGTTAATATATATATATATATATATATATATATATAGATATACTACTGCTGCTACCCTCACTGGCATGCCTCGAAGACACCCTCATTCTCCCTCTGCTAGGCATTCCCCTTTCTGCACGAGGCGATCCCGAACCTGTTGTTTCAGACGTAGGTGGAGCTGTCGTTATTGAGAACGTGATTCAACGTTGAGGAGTATCCCAGTCACGATTTTATCTCGATTTGTTTTTGGTAATCACCGTGACCTCTTCTCGATTTACGTCTTGCCCATTTTTCCTAATGCTTTAGGTGTGTTTTTAGCTCCATGGAAACATTAGGACATGGTTGGAATCAACTGCCGGTCCCTGCAAGTAACTGTTAGAATTAAGACTTTGACAGTCCCGGTCAGTGCCCCAAGTCAAAATTGGTTCTGGATTTAGTCAGTAAGAGTCTGACACCACCAAGCAAATATCTTAGTGTGAGGCCTGGTGCCCATGCAGGATTTACCTTTAACCTCTTAAAAAAAAAAGTAAAAAAAAAAGCACCACAGAAACATTGGGCGTTCTAAGCCACAAGGGTGGAAAAAGATGCGACCGAACATATGAACAACTGAGAGACAGGGAATCATGTCTGTGAGACAATATGCATATGGGAAAATGCGCTCGACGATGGACACCGTCTGCTTGATCGTTCCTAGTACCACCGCGGTGGCAGTCAACGACGACCGGCCTATGGATATGTTGTATACTGATCTCAAGAGCGAGTTTAAAACTGTTCCCCACGAAGCGTTCCTATCCGTCTTATTACCGAAGTCCAAACTTGGTTGCTTAGATTTCCGTGGACTTACTCAGTGGACGTTTTATCAACGTCACAGTAGGACACACTTTCTTCAGGACTGGATATGCCAAGGCTGGATGCCTTCGGGAAAAGGATCCGAGCAGCACATTTTATTTGTCAGTACTATTTATGGTGTCTATTGACACTATCAAGGAAGCTCTCGAATACACAAATTAACCAGATCAAAATACATGTAGGTAAGGTTTTCTGAAGCCTTGACGTTTAGTGGACATGCTGAATTGCTCGAACATGCTAAAAGATGACCCAAGCTATGTTGCTAGACCATAGCAGAACCTTTCGTTTGAATTTCTTCTGAAATTCTGCTTACTTGAAGCTAGATGAATTACCTGTTACCCAAGCACTGATACACCGGTAATTTGGAACCCAATAAAATTCTTTGTATCAGGTTTCTCCAAAGGGTTCGGTATAGATACCGCGTAAATCGCAACACAATTGAGTTACTGAGAGTCTAAACAATCAGTTACCGAGGAAGGGTTTTGTAATTAAGCCGAAGAGTACTGCACGAACTGAAAAAATCTATCGCTAGTGTACGTAGGGGGTATCACGGCTTCTAAATATGTGAATATTTGCAATGAATCGGTTAATACCAATTGTAATTGTCTCATTGTAATATGAGTACATAAATGAGACGTTTTATTCTATGTCGGGTAGTGATTATGGTTGCACGTTTTAAAACATACGATAATTATAGCATCAGTTGGAGACAGGGTGTGTATTGTAACTGTAATATGGTTGTAGTACTTGCAGAACCCCTTAAACTTCTGAAATAGAGAAGCTTTTCACGTTCATTTGTGGGTATACAATGGGAATGGTCTTCTTAACGATGTACTTCATCGCTGTTTGAGGTCACTCAAGTTTACTGAAGCCTCGACAAAACAGAGAATCGATACGCACAAGTCCACAACTTAAAACAGCTGTAGCCGATACATAGGGGAAAATATATATGTACATGAATCTCCGGGAAAGTATGCACGCAAAAATGCACTACCTTTTTCCATGAAGTCATCGGCTGGAAAGTCCTCCGTCCGTTATAGTATTTACTACTAGCTCTACCAGCAGCGCTTGTGTCTATATCAGAGAACATCGATTCCTCAGCTCGCTTTCCCTCCGGATATGCACTATCCACCCCGTTCGGAGTAGTTCTTATTCTCGTCTACATGAGGCCCCTGCATATTTTATACCGACGCTTTATAGCACCTTAAAAACTCCCCCCACTTTAAAGTGTTTCATAACCAAACAAGTTATGAGAACTTCGTTGTCGATGGTCCCGTAAAAGTCAACCGCCAGGGACGAAGTTCCCTCGCGGTTGATCCTCTTGTTCAGATGTCCGGATGCTCGTATTGACTACCGAGAGAAGAGACGGGACTATGAACGTCAGCTTCGCTGGAGTCGCGCAGGGGACAGTGGCTGGGTGCAATGAGTGAGCAATGAGACTGAATGAGATTTTCGTGTCGGTAGTCCAGCCGGCGACCGGTGCGAAGGCACGAGTGACTTCGATGCTAACCTACCTATGAGGCCTTACACAACTACGCTGGACGCATACGCCCCAACGAGCGATTGCACATAGAGACGCATTGACACCTGGCTGACCAGCATGCCGTATTTGATTAGCATGGTCTGAAACTTAAAGACAACGATGATTCGGACCACAAACTCAACGAATTCTGAGCAACTGGATGTCGCTATTAGGGAGAAATTGCGCGGCCTCTGAGACTAGAATAGTTCTAAGTTAAGATTCCGAATGATCGTAGGTTCTGTTTGGCAGAAAAAGTCATAACAACAACGATAATGCATATAGGGGCGTATCCGTAAGCGCGGCATAGCCGCTGCCCTGAGCGGGGCCCAGTCGTTCGTTTGATTTCATCTATGATTCTAATGCTGTGCAAATTTCAACGCTGGACTCGTATCGCGTAGAGTGAAGGTCGGCTAGTTCGTATTTCCAACCGATCGATTACAGGTTTCACAGAACAAGATAAAAGAAATATATTTGCAATTTCAGCCTCTGCAGTATCATTTCCTTTGCCACAGATGAACAAAGTTACTCTTATTTTTTTAGATTAGTTAAAAAAAATGTAGCTACACAGTAATTAAGCCACTGAGTCGAGTTCTGCTACCTATCATATAGCGCATTGCGTGTGTCGAGCCCGGTGGTGTGGTATAGTCTTGTGCGCCTTGCAATTCGAGGGGACACGCTGCACATTTGCATTTAAGGGGGTCGGTCTTATAGAGCAATTTCAAAAGCAGTATTGTGCACGTCAAATGCTTAGCGCTTTGAGTCAGCCCGGAAACATTTATTTAGCATATTGCGCGTGGCGCTATTACTACATAATAGTGTTATATCATAATGCAGCTGGATTACATACGAACGCTTTCATCGATTCCTTCCCTCCATCGATTTCGGTCTATGAATGATGATGCAACGGCGTCTCGCAATGGATGGACACATCGTGCGGCTCCTGTGGAGCTGCAGAGACTGACTTTATCCCACAATCCAACTCCTACTCGACGATTCGCTTTGATTCTCACGATCTGTAGGCCTCGCTCCCTCCCTTCACCATTTGCTCATGAATCTGTCATATCGTAGTTGCGGCAGTGGTAGCGCAGCAGCAGCAGCAGCAGCAACAACGTCAACGTGCGCCATTATGGTATCGCCATCCGAGTGATTCCAGCGAACAGGTACATGTCCGCTAGCCTATCTCTGCCTCCACATGTTTTTATCCTCCTCTATCATTTCGGCATGTTGGACTCGATTAGGCCTTGGCAGTTGCTGGCTGCCCACGTGGGTACGTGGTTGGTTTGTCCTTCGCCTGGCCAGCCACTCAAGTACGGCTTCCAGTCTCTTTCTCTCTCTCTCTCTCATTTAGCCTTTTCTGTAGCCAGCCATCCCGGCAGTGGTCAGACTAAAAATGCTAACGGATCCCAGCGGGACTGGAGCCGTAGCCGGTAATGGAGTGCGTTAGCAGGCGCCAATGCGGGCCTGGACCTAGGCTACGGCCTGAACAACTTTTGTTGCCAGGGGAGCCGAGCTAGCACATCGTGAACAGGGGTTGCCGGGGTTCGGTACTGGGAGGGGGCACACGGTGAGCGGCCCGAAGCAAAGCAAAGTAGTAGCGCCGCCCATCACCAGCTAAGTACCAGCCGTAGTCATCTGGCTGCCAGCTTGCCCTAACCCATCTACCCTCTTTAAGGCTTTCGATCGCCGACAAAGTAGCTGTCCCTAACTCGACAAGAACTTAGGTAGTTAGAAGGAGGGACAGATATGTTAGAAGTAGACGAGGCGAGGACTTGATTCAATTTCGCCAACATATACACGAGCGCATTCAACACTGCAAAGGCTATACTCGAGTATGACCGTTCGTACAGGCTCTGCATTGTCCCTTTGTCGCTAGCACTAGCCTGACGTCTTCTGGAGCAGAGAAATGCAATGGGTGGTATCGATAGAGGTACCCTTGAATATGGACCCGAAGGATATACACGGCTGAGCATTAATTGAGATCGTCCCAGAAGAGCTTACGTCATAACGGTCGAGAGCGATCATCGTTCCGTGGCTCGCGATACCCAAATGAAGTAGAAATTCGATCAATATAGCATAGTTGCGTGTTCGTTTACTGTAGAATTGAAAAATGACGCTGTCCTAATAAAGGCATGGTAAGCTAACAATATTCATTACATGCAGTGACAAAGCTAGGGCCAAGTAGGGCCATTAAAGCTCTTTTGAACTACGCATCTCTTTGTTTACTTTTTACAGAAAATTGTTCCCACGATCCCAAGTTCTTTCTGATTCAGGGCACGGAAATCTAACGGGGCAAGCTAAATCGTAAAATATATTAACGGAGTGTGATATATGTATACATATATATATATAGACGTTGTGTCGTTCTCTCGAGATCCTTTCCGCTAGCTTAACTTCATGCAGTATAGGTTATGGTAGCGCGTCATTCAAATCCTATTAGTATGGGAGGTATTATTGTGTCCATTCAAGCGGTGAATTTCTCGAGGTCTTTCAGGGATAATTTATTCTTCTTTATTCCGCCCTCTCTTCATTCCTTGCTAACCCGAAGTCGCTTTTGCTATCCTATCAATGGAGTTTCTTTAGGGACACAAGTGCCGTGACCTTTACGTGCTTGCATACTAGAAATATCGTCAGCGTACATGATTAAAGAGGAATGTGCTTTCCCATATTCTCCGGCCGAACCAGCGGAACCAAGGGATATGCGCTCGGCCCCTCAGCCTTTCATTTCGGCTGGAGAGTTCGTCAAGCTTTCAGAGAAAACCAACGATCGATCTCTGCTCGAGAGTCAAGGAGGCATAGCGCGCTCTATAGCGAACCATAAGGTACACTCAGCATGTTCACTCCGTACTGGCTCAATTCCCTAATCGTGAAGGAGTAATAGACTAGACAACATAGATTATGATATAAGAGCGAGAGAGAGAGAGAGATACTGAGTAGTTAATATGGGCTGCGGGTGCGCTTGCACGACAGATTTCTTCATTATATTGTAATGATCAGCGCGTTACTGCTGTAGGTGAGGAGCGCTCTTACGTGCGCCCTACGGTCGAGATCAGATCCATTCATTTCACTGGAATCGCCGCTGGCCTGTGGACATTTTGGATCGAAGCAGAGCTATTGGTCTGCAGAGCGTCGTAATGTTGTCCTGATGATCCTCGACAAACAAGAGAAGTCCACTCGGTTCAATGAGACCATGTACCTCCTCGCCCGGAAGGCAACGCGATACTGGCTGATGCAGTATAGTATGGCAGTGTTTCGCGGAGTCCGAATACAGTAGTGGAAATGGGACAATATGAGGATATAAATATGTATATACATATATATCTAAGGGAATACCTATATAAATATATACGTATGTATATATATATATATATATATAAAACACATTCAATACAACGAGTTCTGAGAACGCCGTTGGCACATATCCCAGTGCGTTCTCCAAAAAGTCGTAAGATTCTAGTGTGTCAGTATCATAATGTTTTTTCTGAACATTAATTTGGTAGATTTTTAAGTTTCGTTAGTGGAGATAAGGGACATTGACACAAGTAAGCGGACGGCGCATATTCAAAGATAAAGCTGTCGCTTTTTCACTAGCATTGTAGACCATGAGTTGTCTTTCCTTGTCCCCCTCAATTGGGTGTCCCTTGGCTGGAGGGCTTCCTGCAGGCTCCTTGGTCAGGCTTATATTTCCGATTGAGATTGCTGTAGAGTTCCAGTAAAGTTGGCTAAATAAGAAGTCCTCCTTAAGCCCGTTCTTGTATTCGGTAGCGTCACCTGCCCTCTATAGCGTTGCCCAGGCTTCTCATTTGTTTTTCCAAGGATCATAAAGCTGAGATCTCTGTGAATGTCACAGCGGTGTCATGAAATATGCATCCTTTTCTACGATGTTTAATATACCGTTACTCGACAATCAGAGAGATGTGACGTTCACTAGTGCGTGTTGCAACAAGCCTCAACCTTGGCTTACTGCCAATGTTTTTTTGCCCAGAAGTACGCCACTCCGCTGAAGGTTTAGCCAATATGCATTCGTATGAAAAGCAGCATTGAATTCGAAATGGATAACATTTTCTCCACAAGCAGCCGATGCCTTCCTGTTGATAGCGAATCCTCTACCCAGCGGATCCGAGCCTTCCGGGCAAGCTGCATCACTCTTCGTTGTGCGTCAGCATTCCGCAGCAAACTGCGCAGTCTGACCATTCGGTCACTGTGACGTCGCCTGATCACGTTAAGCTGCCAGCTTGCTCGGATAGACTAGATAGAAAACAGCCGACTCGCGCACAACCTTCGTTCGCCGGGGCTATTTTGATTGACGTGTGCATAAATACACGTTCGATAGGGCCGAGACATTCCAGATAACACCTACAGTCGTCAGCTCATCCGTAATGCGATTCCGCGGAGGAGCTACGCAACGAAATCTGGGGAATGCAGTCAGTGAATACCTTAGTGCGAGTCTCAGCGCGTAATGGCCGGTATTCGATTAGCCCGCATCGAATGCAACAAATAGACTCGTATGCATGTAGCCGCCGGGGAATACTATTCCACGGGATGGCATGTGTCAGTTTCAGGCCGGCCGACCGTTAAAATTCCGTATGCATATTATGTTACATAAGGGGGAGCGGGAGGAGGCTCTGCCGATGTCAGATTTTATAATACTTTGTATAGCAGCCCGCAAGGCGTCTGGGTGTCGGCCCGTCATTGGATTTAGTTGCGTACTATTTCGGCTTGCTGCCTCTCCCCAATAGAGCTGAATGTCTAGATACTGTCTATGATGGTATGCTTTGTCGGTCAGCTTTTCTGGCCATAATGTATGTGAGATTATTTCTTGCGCTATACGAATCTGTGTTTTGTGTATCTGAAATCTAGTTTGTCTATCACAGCTTACCTGTGCCGTGTACAAAATGCTGGCAGAAAAACCGAAATGTATCACTGATTGATACAAATCGCTGGATCCAAGCTGAAGGCTACAACGACGGAAAGCTTCGTGTTATGTACTGGAATGAGTTTCGCAAAATGTTGTTTGGGCTGACCCTCAGCTGTTCCCCTATGTGACAGGCTTCAGCATTTAATCTTTTAGTATTACTATGAGGACCTGTAGGGGCCACCGTTGTTTATTTTTTTTTTGTTATTTACACCGACAATAATATGAGGCTGACTATTCTAGAACAGAGTGGAACATCACCTGCTTCCCGTTGCGGCCACAGATCTACCACCTGCAGCTCCGAGGGCAGGACAGGTGCAACACTAGTATGCGGACACTAACTTAGATGCAATCATGTGAGAACGTGTCCCATTTCCCCGGACACGTTTGGTCTTACTTCCATGAGCTGCACGGTTGGGTCAGGTACCACAACGTGACCTTACTGAATATCGGACCTCACCTTGAATTTCCTTATCAGTACGTATATGTTGCGCTACAGGAACGATATATCCAGATATCGTTAACGGGCACACATTATCTTGTAGTATTATCCCGGCACGGGGCACTTGCTCCCATCTGGCCCTTCCTATGATCTCGAAAGCTACAAGGTGCAACCGCTCGGCCGAGGTTAATCCCAGCATTTTCTCCGCGTTCCTCGCGAACGGCGAGGAAATCCCTTGCCCCCGTTCGTCTGATGTTGCTGCTTTTTTTTTCTATAATCCCATTCGTTATGCTGGGGTGCCCCTCTGCCCGACGCCTCCTGTGGAATTTCGAAAGGATTACAGAAAATGAAAGAACGAAGGAAAAAAAAGGCTCGAAAATGGGAGAGAGGAAGCGAGAGAGACAGAGAGAGAGAGATTGACACTTCATAACGTCACAGCCGTACACTGGCGCTGAGGCAATGGCACGGACGATGTCATTCCGCTTCGTAAATTTCGCTGGAATGAGAGGGCGCGCAGGCCGGGTCAGCAGATATAGCTCGGTGTCCGTTCTACCTAATGCCGAAAGCAAGCCACCGTGAGCCCGGCCTAGCCGAGATCTTCTTCATTTCGGGACGGCCGTGGGTCAGCAGCAGGCAAGCAAGCTTTGGTGCATCCATTGTCGGCCCGCTGCTCGTGGTGTCACACCGGGAAGGGCTAGAGACAGAGAGAGAGAGAGGACAAAGGGAAAGAGCGTATGCGCTGACCATCAGCATAATATACGCAGAACGTTGCTTGACGTTCGTCAGCGGTGTTACACTATCATATATGGTTTAGAGACACGCATCAGAGACACGGTGATGAGTGGTAGGCGTACGGGACTAAGCGAGATGAATACGTAATTCTGGAATTTAGCCTTTGGCTCAACGGAATGATGATACTTAACCTAATAAAAAGCTTAGTTGTACAGGGTATTCGGAACGCTGCACGACTCTATGGGTGACAAGACAAGGTAACATTGTTCGACGGTTGAGCCTTTCCTGAAATTGTATTCTCTCTATTTCGTTTATAATATATATATATGTATATATATATATATATATATATTAGGCACAAAAAAGTGAGACTCCTATCGTCGTGTGCCGTATTTTTATTATTGGGTCTTTTATGTACTCGGTCCTGGCCAACTGAAAATGCGTGAGAAATGTTTGCGAGACAATTTGAAGATATATAGGCAACAAAAGGGTTCTACCATTTACCATTTACCTTAGAGCGTACCGTAGTAGTGGACGAGACATGGGTCAGGCTGCATCGGGGACCGGAAATAGATCATATGTTTGTATTAACTTACTTGTTTAGCCGATATTGAAATTTATATGCGTTTCATTATTTGGGTCAGCCAAATATATATATATATATATATATATAATTCATATTTTGTTTTGAAGGGTTTATTGTCAAAAAAAAAGGGAGAGAAAACTCTACGGAAGATCACCCGGAGGGTAGGATTTTAAGCAATTTTTACTGTCCTCTAAGGACATTCTATCTCTTTCTTATTTGTTCTCAATGACACTTTGATAATCAAATATATTTTACAGACAAAAACAGAAAAAACGCATTACAAAGAGGCCTAACAAATTTTAAGGAATCTCTTGTTAAGGATATTCTAAATAGTGCTTACTGTATTAAGGGTCTCCTTGAGAAACACCTTCTACACAAATTGGCGTCTGCGACATAGTTTTCCATATTTCCCGACGAAATCATATGGAAATTAGCACAAAATGTTTTCACAAAATCTGTGGAGGCGCCTGTATAACGATGGTGTAACGCATGTACCAAGATCGTGTAACGGCAAACATTAATAAAACATGCAAGCTATATTGATAATTGTATAATGTATGGATACCAAGTGTAACTTTGCTTGAAAACACTTCACCATATTTCAGTTTCCAAAGTCAGTGTTTTCGAGCATCTGCAGGTTTCTGGCCAGTGCCAGTACAAATACAAATAGGAGCTTCACCCGCCAGATGCGACACATAATACCACATCCCGGGGCGTCCGCCCTACGGAACTTACTTAGAGGACTCTCTCTCTCTCTCTCTTTCTCGGTTTCTCTCACTTAGCAAGGCTGTTGAGCTAAATCTGCATAATGATAGTTTGCATAATGGGAGACCAGGCCGTTCTGGTATCAACACTAGGGGTGTGTTCTCAATTGAACCTCGGGCAAACAAGGAGGTATGTGCAGCCAGATGGGCTTACTCTCATGCGATCCATGCGAACGCGGAAGGGGGGTGCGAGGGGGGGCGATCGCCTTCGCCGAGAACAGCGTTCGGGCCGCGTCTTGGTTTCAAGGTCAGTTTAGTTCCTGCAAGAAAACGAAAGGGAACGAGAAGAAGGAAAAGCACAAAATGTTTGGCCGTTCATAGCAAACGGCTTACACTCAACTGGCGGATGCATGCGAACGCACAGACCGCCACAATTCGCAGTGTTTGCATTTACTGGCCCCCTCAACTTGTCTTCATCCTGAGCTTGAAGCTTTGCTATATTCCTGCTCTGGCTGATAACGGACAGGACACGTTGGGTAGATTGCTGTTCTCGTATTAGCTTCGATGAATTGAAAGGAAAACGATGCGTCTTATTCTATTTTCAAAGTATCACATAATTAACGAGAGGGTCCCCTTTAGATGTATACTATTGAATGATCAGCATGAGCATGGGTTCGCTGGGACACACTTAGCAAAGCTTAGCCTTATTATAAACAGATATGATCATATCTGAAAAGCTGAAATGTTGGTTAGTAAAGATGAGCTAACTGAAAGTCTCCCTGAAGGCTTATAGTTTCCCTGGGATATTCTATATGTGTGTGTGTGTCTTATGTTGTATTTGAAAGTGTATGTGAAACCGACAATGACCAATCATGGCGAATTCGATATTCGTATATTGCGAAGTTCACAGGTGCCGCCACGTCAACACGGCACACTTCTACTAATAGAGTTGGTTGGGACATACTGTCTCTCTCTAAGCCAGCTTCTAATTCTCCAACGTAACCCTCGTGTCACCCAGCTTGGTTTTCCGCTGATTTTTTATTCTTGCCGAACGAGCTTCGCTTAAAGCCAATAGGGACTCTCGTTTGAAACACAGTCAGCTGTGGAGTCTGATGTCAGCTTGACGTCACCCCACTACGCTCAACGTTGACGTCCACAATCGCGGACGCGACAGTTGTAGACGTCGTCGCGTAAACTTTGACATAGTGAAATGATATACGGAGTCACATATTTGCTCAACGCCACCAAGTTGCGACGTGTGTGTCCCCTTCCGAACGGGACGGGTGATATAGCTAAGGGCATTGAGGTACGAAAGGAGATAAGGGCTCATTCCGTCCGCTCATTTATTAGCAAGGCTTCGTAGGCCAATCTTGACCCCAGGTAAAATATTCTGTAGCCAAAAATCTCGCCGTTTCCTCCGTTAGCTTCCCGGGTAGGTCGACTCTATCGAGAAAGACGAACGCTGACAAACCAAACTAAGTAAAAAGGCTACTATTAAGTTCAAGGGCAGAACGCCTCTTGCCGGCGACAGTGGGGAACGGAGCTCGACAGAATGGCGTCAAGTGAATGACTCCAGAGGAATAAGTTCAACGAAACATTCCAAACAGACGCTTTCGTCCTGAAATGCCAACGGGTCAAGTACGGAAACGTGAGCTTCGCCTCTATTTCTCCAGTCCTCAAGGACCACCTCGTAGTGGCTCTGTACGACGTTCGAGGGTCAAACGGCTGGGTAGGATGGCAAGTGACGTTTGCAGTAGCGTTCCACTGCGTACAATTTCGCCAGCAATAGGACCGTGTACTACGTTGCTATTGCCAGCACTTGCTTGAAAGTGACTCCTACCATAGACCTTACAAGCGAGCAGCCTCATCTCTCGTTGATCAGCGAGTCTGGGCCTGGGTCGTTAGGCGGCGCGGCCTAGCACCTTTTCTCGGCTAAATGATGCTCAGAGAGGCGTGATGGGACACGAAATAGCGACTTGGTCAAAAAAAACAGGCTATCGTCCGTTGTGATTGCAGCTAATTCAGGAGCGGAACGCGGTTCAGGCGCGACGATCCCATGCCAGCATTGGGCTGCGAGAATGAGATTGGCGCGTACGGTAAGGAAGACCGTACAATACATACTATAGATATAATGCATTTACAGAAAGCGTAAGGTTCTCTTATACGTGCGATTTGTCCCCTGAGAATTTATTACACGTTGCCGTTTGGGCGGTGGCTCTTCCGTATTCTCAGCAAGGGGTCATAGACTGTCTCTATGAATACTTGCTCGAATTCTAGATTGGAAAGAATTAGTAGGTTAGTAGGCCTCTGACTCCTTTTCAATTGGCCGAGATAACAGAATTCTACTGGACTTATATCAGGAGAATATGCGGGTCAACTTCACAAATTGATTCCCGCTTCTGCCAGGAACTTCCCAGCAACGATTGACAAAATAATACTTGAATGAAGACAGGCTTGTGTCAGAGAAGCAGGAGGTAAGCACGGTGTAAGTACCGAGATCAACGTGGTTCGATGTATCTGTAACAGGCGATGATGCTCTGCTCTTTTCAAGCCACCGAGGCAGAAAAGCTGAAGGAGCAAAAATGATCTGAGCTGCAAATGCAATGTTCGATGAGCACTTTTCAGATGGGATTTTTCTTCGTCCATTTCTCTTCATCCTCTTCCCGCTTTGTCGTTGTACTAAAAGTGTGTCCCAATTAAAGTGGCATTGTTGAAGCGCCTATTGAATACTGTCAACAATCCCTATCCCGTTTGGTCATTTTGGACCACGATTCCGAACCCTGCTTCTTTCTGCTCCCTTTGTCGCGGGGATGTTGGTCAGGGCTGGCCGACCAGGCCGAAAAAGTGCGCCAGGATCAGACAGCGCTTCTGGGCCAGCGCGTGCTCGGTATCTGCAGCAAATGACGACGCTCACCGAACACACCGCCACTGGCTTGCCACTGCTATTTCCCTCACTCTAACCTCCCCACTGGTCGCCGCTCCACGAGCACCTTCTCCTCGCAGCCATCATCGCTGTACCGTTTACCACGCACGATGCAGATGAAGGGTGGATGTGTGTGTGTGTGTTCGTGTGTCTCGCTACGAAGGCAAATTGAATAACGCTCCAGGCCATTCCTCCCAGGCAAATGACCACATGAAACAGAGAGAGAGAGAGAGAGAGAGAGAGAGAGCTATAGAGAGCGGGCGCAAGAGAAAGAGAAAACGAACGAGTGAGAAGAGCAGCAATGTATTTGGCACCGCAGAAAAAAAGCGCAGGGGTTTCGTCGGTGGGCTGGGTGCCTTCGTCATGGCAACTAGCTCCATCGAGGCAAGCGAACTTCCGAATGCCCCAACGGGGTGAACCCCTGTCCACCCCCCACCCCCCCCGCTCCGTGTGCATGGTATTCGCGATGGCGTCCGTTTCAAGGAAGAGTGGCTCGTGGCTTCAGCGACCTCGTAACGGAGAAAAAAAACAGAGAAAAACGAAACTATCGACTCTATCATTTGTACGAATATGACTACTCCGTCTTCGTCTACGTGCGCGTATTGGTACGGTAGCAGGTAATGGAGCGCGCGCGTCGGGGCCCCTGCTCTTGGGGGGCAATGGTGAAATCTTTGCTGTAGAAGTGAACGGCGGGTAATCGACTTTTTGATGAGTGTCTCGCAATAGTATAGCGTACCCGATAGCGATGCCAGCGGCGGCCAGAGACATAGGAGATAAGATCGGAGGAACGCATTCATGTCCTACATTCATTCATGTCCTATACCTGAGGTGGATTGAAGGAGAAGGCAACTGTGTAGATACTGGAAATGAAATTAAGTAGCGATACAGCGAAAACGGTAATGTAATGAGCACGTGCTCGATTGGAAAATCGTCAATCGCTTCATTTACTCTATCGACAACTTTGCAAGACCTAAACCCGATCTCCACGATCTCTCAAAGGATTCTTTACAAAAGTCCATGAAAGACAGTCGATATCTATCGATGTCCTTCTCGACGGACGTCAACTCTAAAGGTGATATATATGCGTTTAGAAAAGCTCGGTTACAGTCGCCTCCCAACAGTGTAAAGGAATCTGGTACTTAATAACTCCAGATTGATTTAACGTCTCTCCACGAAGGTTTACCTAACAAGAGAGTAAAGATAGTCTTCGGGTAATCTGTACACCCTTTTCTACTCTCAAACAGCGAGTGCCATATTGCTTGTCTAATTCGTTTCTTTGTTGATTTTTCAATGAAACTTAATTTGCCGTCGCTTTCTGTTGTTGAAGTGTTGAAAAATCCTAGAGACCTTCAAAGAGTCCGACTGTCCTTAACATCATATGCAACACTTCCTCCGTTATCGTTGCCATGCCTCACACCCCATTGAAAAATGCCTCATTTGCTTTCAGTGCCTCAGGATTACTCGTGAGCTTATACTGATAGTAAAATGCGTCTGTCTATCGAGTGCTGTGGGTGTCAGGAAAAGAAGAGGCCATTCTGCTATCCTTGCCTTAATTGCCAGATTCCCGGTTCGTTTCTCCTGTGCTCTCATATTTTCCCGCGTGCCGGGCTCTGCCGCGGTAGCCACGGAGATTTGCTAACAGCCAAATAGCGCTGTTGGTGCTACTAGCACAGGCGAGACACGGTAACGTAAATGTATATATCCTCTCATTGTCGTAGAAGTAGTAGTCGTAATCGCGGTGTGCGTCCGCAGACGTCGAAATCGACGCGCCAATATACAGCACGCCGCGACGCCATATATCGTCGCCCGCTGATCCCGGCAAACGACCGCGATTGCTGAGGTCTTATTTTGCCAAGGTTTTTCGACTACAGGAACGGCCTTCACGGCTGGAACGGAATTGTTCGACTTTCGATGAATCTGACTACAAGTCTCTGACGGCTCCTCCCGTTGTGCACCGACGACTTCAGTGGAACTCCCCCAGCCCTGGCTCTCGAGATCAGCGAAACGAGCTCGCTCGCTTGCTGTCTTCCGTGCGGCCTCAAGCGAGTGGTCTCGACTCTGGCATCACCAATCTCCGGGCAGGAACAGGAGTAAGTGCAATAGACGGTTGCTCGATACGAGTTATGTCCATGCTTATGCGTCTCTATGACATTGGTAGACAGGCAGAAGAGAATAGCACGTATAAGGAGGCGGAAGACGTGAAGGTGGAAGGGGGCGTAACTCACATCAGGGTTTGGGCGAGAGGAGTTAAGGATAGATGTACCTAGAATGTACCCAGAGTTATATACTACCGCTTCGCCTTTCGAAAACTTATCCCAATTCCCTGGGGTTTTCGCCTGCTGGCTATCTGATGTGCCTCTCACAGTTTGTCGTTCAGACGCTTCTACAAAGAAGTGTGCTTTGCTGAGTTCCTTGCTTTGGTTGGGTATTTCGTCTCGTGACAGTATTTCTACGATGGGTGCTGCGACGAAGATGTACTCTGTAAAACACTCGAGTCCTTGTCTTCGTAATATATCCACGACGCGTGGTCGAATGTTTCCGTTTTGAAAACGGTGCTATTCGACCTGTCAATGGTATGCTTTGAGGGGCAGCAATTTACTTGGTGGCAGAGTTCTGACCGTAAGCTGTTGGGAACTGCCGAGGGCTTCAGGGGACAGAAAGAGCGAAACCTATCAATTGTGTGCTTGAGGCCCTGACTCCGTTCGGAGAGTGCCAAACACTGTTATAGAAATCGTGGAGGTGACGTGCTCGCACAGACGCCCAGCATCCGCGTGGGCGAAATAACTGAAGAGGCGCTAAATGAATTAAGTCATGTTCAGGAAAACTCTGGGAGAGTTGGAAAATTCAATAACATCGTTGACTTCGAAGACTGCAGTGTAAAGATAACATCACCCTTTATCAGCTGGTGAGACGGGGCGGGTTCCGTAGCCACCCGAATTGCCAAATATAGAAACCCTTTGACGGTGACTTATACAATACAAATACACCTTTATTAACCAAAAGGGGTGATACAGAGATTATTAAAGAAATTACATAAATTGGTATGATCGAAGGAAATTTTTACAATTGTGGTAATGGCAAATATCCACTTCCTGGGTCTCGTATGAGTCGTGCGACTCTCCAAGAGAACAAATTATTTAGCTTTTCGGTGCGCGCTACTGACGCAGTACGACCACTGCGCTGAGGGTTTGGACGAAATTCGATGAAATGTTTGACAGAGCTATTTGGTCTTAGTCGCTGAAACAAGCGTAGGTCCGCAGTATCTAATATGGTCATTGGGGAGGGAAGCTTCACTACTTCCCTCGGAACATCACAACGCAGAGTAACTCTTCGGATGAACCTCGATTGCACCAGCTCTAGGATATATTTTTTTAAGATATGGCCTATCATAAAGACATTGCACAGAACTGCACATTTCGGAATGGAAATCAACATGTCGTTCTTAGAACACCACTGTTCAACAGAGGTAATGGCTGATTGAAGGAGGAGCCTGTAATCAGTACACCGCCCTGGTGCATACAATTTCAAATCATCAGCATAGAACTTGTGCTTTACACCGCTTGGAAAACAATTTTTGAGATCTAACACAAAGATACAGAACAAAAGTGGACGCACGCACGAGCCCTGAGGTGCCCCAGATGGGCACCGATAATTTTTAGTCATCTCTAGTATAATATGCTATACCAGCCACCCAAGATTACACGATGAAATTAATTCACGGTGCAGCTAATTAATTTTCCGGGCTGACCCACAGCCAACATTTAGAGTCCACGGCGTTATTCTTTATTTTAGGATAACGTAGTGATTTATTTATATTTATTTCTTCATATTACTACTAACGCAACCGTCTTGTATTCACCCTAAAGAGCACCATTGTCTTACACACAAACCTATTTGATAATGTCACTGGACTGGGCACCTCATTTCATCGGGGAGTCTACACAGACCCGTGTATCGTTTACGTAAGGGTATGTGCCATACAAGGTTTTTGTTGACGATAAGTCCGCAAATTTGATCTATAGTTAATTACTACGTGTTGCCATCTGACTCGCAGAAAAAGGAGGAGTTGTTTTAGAAAAGATAAGGCGGCGGGACCCAGAAGGCCCACCGGGAGGGGCTTCTTCTGGAATCGGACCGGTTCTAGAGGACCAAGCTTAACTATAGGCACCCCCCTATAGTTAAGCTTGGTCCTCTGCGTTTACCTAAGCCAGATGTCGATGACGTTGCTCAATCAGCACACTGACCATGGCAAAGAAAAGTAATTTGTTTTTGCGTAAGATCCATACCATAGAGTCAGCGCAAACGAACGGTTGCTCCGCGAGTCTTAAAACACATTGTCAACGCCAGCTATGGCTTATCAGCGACGCGCACTTCAGAAATTACGACCCTTTCAAGTGAACTCCGAGCATTATATGGGGCAATGCGCACCCGGTTCCCGAGTATACGTATTTGATATGTAAATCTCGTCAACGGCGAACACTGAGAAGGAACATCGGCGAGTTCCTTAGATCACATATTCAATCGTTTATCGACAATATAATCCAGGAATAACCAGGAATATCGACAATATAATGGGACAGCAGGTGCCCCCACCATTGCACATTTTGCATTTAGGGGTTCGTCTTGCGAAGCAGTACAAAATGCAACTCTGTGGACGTTAAATGTTGTACGAGGATATTATGCCGTTATTGCATTTCTATTAATAATACTAATATAGATGCACATATATTCTATGTACAGCTATTATTGTTATTAGTGTCACTTATTGCAATTGAATGGAATCCACCATAAGAACTATAAGAGTCTCCTCTATAGGTTGGTGTACTCGAATTTTTCATTCACCCATTGGTTTTGCGCAGCTGTCAAAAACACACTCCCACCACGAGCAACGTCGTTGAACACGAAACTTGGATGACCCATAGTCTTAGTGTAAAATATGTTTCTTTTATTAAGACGTATCACCCACTAAAATATCTGCTGTTAGCTTTGAAAATACATTCATATGTAGAAATTTATGAATTTCCTGTGAGATTATATATATATATATATTGAGTATTTAAATATATTCAAAAACAGTGACATATTTGAGGAAAGAGCAGGTGGGGACAGGGTGTAGGGAAATATAAGTCGAAAATACAACTTATAAATAACTTGTTGATAGACATTATATGTACCGAATAAAATACTATTAGCAATTAAAAAAAAAAAATATATATATATATATGGGTATTACTTGAACATTATTATAACCGAGCTAATGCGAATGTCATGTATTATATAGTATTACATAAATACACTTACACATAAGCTTACAAATAAGTGCACATTCTACCGAATCCGGTATGAACCCAGACCCAAGACATACTGGTCCGAGAGCCTCGTGCCGTGATAATTCGTGACAACGGATACTGTTGCACATCTGTCTAGTTTCCTCATCGCCCAAATGAATGTCTTACCAAATTGAATTACCTCAAAGCATTTTGATGATGAGACCAACCAATTGAAACTGAACTGTCTCGCAGAATGACCGGATGATCATCGCGTTCTATGTGCATGTCGCGAGCGACATCTTACTATCAAGGCTAGGTCTGAACTGATTGGTCAGACATCTTCTAGATCAAGTCAACCACGCGATGCAAAAAAAAGGGTTCTTTTTGAGTTCCCACTGGCGAATTGTCTCCTAACCGAGGTTCCGCTTGTCCAAAAGGGTATATGTCTATTACAGATAACTTGTTCCCTATTCGTCAACTAGCATTAGGCTCGAGGACACAGGACCTGGGGCCTCACGGCGAGGGAAGATGAAAAGAAATTGCCCGCTATGCTCGCTGTGGTTTACAAGCCAATAGGGACCAATTCCAATCTCTGGCAAGTGTGGACATGTGAGGACGGTTGGATGTTGTGGACCTCGTTGAGGACGACTCTCCATGCCTCTTGTGTGGGACAATTTTGCACCACAAACGCGGAGCCTTCTCTGACCGAGTTCTGCGCCCTACGTTGTCCTCATTACATCCCTCGAGACGGATGATGTAAAAAAATATGATGCCAAACCCAGATAGGAGAGGAGGTCTGTTTAGCAAAGGGAAAACAAACCGGCGGTAGGCTGGGTATCGCGTCCGTTCGTAGCTTGTAGGTAAACTTGGTAACTTATTGCAACTGAACTTATCCATTACATGTTTGCAAGGTAAGGGGAGCTTACTTTGTTTTCACAGTCAGAAATTTCAGTTATGAGAAGACGTGGGGGTCCATGTGCTCATATGTAACAGCCAAAGCTCCGAGGGTGTGCGTGTGCCGATAGGATCCTTGCTGAAACATAGGAAAAATGTGACCATGCAAACTAACGGAGAAGCAGTTTGCTGGGATTTATTTGAAGTGGCAATGCTCAGTATTGATCGCTGTTCAAGCGAAAGATATTCTAAGCGAAGATACGTTAATATTAATTTATAGCTAAATGCTGATCTCAAAGTGGGCCCCGAAGTGGTCTGCATCCTGAAGAAACACCTCTTAGGTTGGCGGAAAGTCTTCATAGTTAGTTTTGAATCACCCTGTATTCTAAAATAATTTGGAGTGACTTCAGGAGAGACTTTTAACAGGGAAGAAATCTTAGGTGGAATGTGTGGTGTCAATATTGCGGGTCTCTATCTATCTATATATATATATATATATATATATAGATAGAGACTTGCCTTCAACGATGCAATCAGACTAGCTAAGCATGGTAAAGGCGAATCATGTTAGGGTAGTTGATCGAGAACTTTAAGACGCGGCGCTTAGATAGGTCCTGCACTCAGTAGGGTCCCAGCAGCCCTGAATTCAGGCCAAGCGGAACCTGGTGCGCATGAGGTGGGTCCTCCCATGTGAATGACCTTGGTAGTTGAGTGTAGTGAAACCATTGCGTCCTGAAACATAGTGCCCAGGGCAACTTTGCGTTACACTCACCAGACGTCTGCCGCTTAACGAGTTGTCTCGTTACGGGGCTCCCCTCTATCTCACTTTCTAGAAGACCCTTGCGCATTGTCCAGGACGAACTCGCTTAGAGAATGGAGCTACCTGTGTATGCAAGTTCTTCGAAGGCGGCCACTCGCAAGCGTACAGCCTAAATGGTTCTCGCTCGTCGAGTGCCTTGTTTTAAGCATTTTACAAAACGCCCAACTACAGTCTCTACTTCGTGGACTCGTGCAATATGGCCTGCGATATTTTTATGGCAAATTGTGGAATTGAGGATCGTAATTGAAATGGACAGACAGGAAATGTGCAGCTCGTCTTTCGACTCTCCTTCCCAGCCATGCTAGTCTCCATGTACATTCTATATGTAAATTTAAATGTTGCGAGTTACCATCGCTTTGGTATCATCGTCACGCCTCTGTTATTTTTCTCATAGCTGACTATTCAGGCAGGCCTCGGTGCCACTGTGCAGCATTGCTTTAAGAACCCATCATGTCGGTTATGCTGGACTTGGCTGGTCGTGCTCAAACAGACCTATGTCCTGACGGCGGGACGGTGTTAACCAGGTGCCTGGTAAACCCGCCACAGTGTTTTTGTGCCCGAGCCTGTACGGATCAGCAATACAAAATGAGGATAATGGATCGCACCCGATTGTTCAGATCGCACTATGTTCACTTATCTGCGGAAGAATTACCTTACAAAATTGTTGGCAATGCCGCGAATGTTACACCTTTGCCAAATCGATGATAATTTCGACCTATCGGCTCTAGTAGTTCATAGCTGACAATGGCTCAATTCGATTCAAACACTCCTCTACTTAGGGCTACGAGGGGTGTCATTTACAGCAGTTTTAGCAAATATTATTTTACGAGGGCATCCTGCATTCATTACATTACGTAATATTACGCTTTAACAAAATTGGCCCTGGACCATTTTTGGCGTACGAATTATAGTACAGAGACCGTGTCTTTGTCAAAACTTTCACACGTATCTCATAATCTATTTTTGGATGCGAAGTTCCATCGGCAAGCGCTTTTCAATGGGCGGTGCTCCCAAGGTCAATGTAGATTTGCAGCAGAACGCTTCGAATAGCACATCTTAATTACAATCAGCGTACCCGAGGTCCTTTCTAAAACCCCTCCCGCTCTGTGCCCGAGCCTACGTAGAAACCTATTATAGTTTCTCGTTAAACCATGCATGTGGATCTGGTGCCTGCCTTCCGCATGAGGCCAACGGCTGCCTTATTTCTCAAAAATGCCTTAACTGCTTCCACCGACATGGGTCGCATGATGCAATGAGTTGCCATACACTGACGTACCGCGGGCAACCGTAAGTATTGCACAGAATTGTATTCGAGAAAAATTGTCATATCGATCAATTATCCTTTTACACAATACTAGAAAATTTGACGATTATCTTGCTCGGATAAACGTCAAATAAACGGATAAACGTTTATCTTACTCTGATTGTGCATTCATCAGTATTGTCGCATTCCCCCTATGACGGGAGCTAAATGAAGTATCATCACAATACTCTTTAGTTCTGTTAGTGCTCTTGGGTCTCTTTTTTGTCGACGTGGCACTCAGCCAGTTGCTACCTGCTCACATTCTACGCACGCCTACTCATCGTGTCAAGGCCGTACGCAGTATGTCCGTGCAGTGAGGCAGCCGGAGGCTGCCATTCCCCGTACAGCATAAGGCTCGATCACCTACGGTCCTGCAATAATGAATACGTTCAATTTTCAAATGAAACGTAACACAATCGCATCGTGTCCGCCCGTCAATCAGCTTGCAACCTCACGTAGCAACGAGCAAATCGTGTCTCGAGTCATTCATTTCATAGCTTTCGCACAGCGCCGCCACATATACATGGAATACGTCCAAAACCAGTTATGGACAGGGAGACGCTCCCACAACGAATATGTGAAATCGGGCCATACCTTTGCCGTAAGGTGGGGAGTTGTATCGAGGCAATGCGACAAATGAAGGAGAAAAATACGTGACATTTGATTCGTAGCCGCTAGCGCCACGCCCACCCATGCTCCGTTCAGCCTAAATCGCCTCACGTTCTGGTGGGGCCATCTCGCGCCCAGGACATTTCGTACTTCGGCGTTCGTTGAAACTCGGCCCGACTAGGCTTTTTCATCGACCTTTCACTAGAATACAGAGGATTGACAGAGGGCATAGGGTGAACCAGATGGCTCACGATGAAGAGACAGAGCGAGTTATGGAAGGCCACATATGAACAAGACTTTTTAAAAAGGGTGGATATAGCCGAGATGAAATGGATGGCAGGGTTAGCTAGGTAGAGACTCCAGGGGGACTCAGTCCAGGGGAAGAGATCACAGCGACGTGCTACGCGTTCACACGCAGATTGATGCTCATGGATGCAAAGAATTTTCATAAATCGCGTCGTACAATCTAGTCTCATATCCACTGTGATCTCTAATCGTAATATAAAGCGGTTGGCATTTCAACACACGAATAAGAATAATAATAAAATAATAAGCAATCATACAAATAAATGCCCTGTATATATGTGTAAGTTCGCGAGATCCATACGTTGAAATATAACCGAAAGCGTGAAGCTTTTACTAGCATTTGAACACCAGCTAATAATAATGACAATTATTGTTTTTTCTTTTAAAGTAATCATTTTTTGCCGGTGGTAAGTGCCGCGCAGATGTTCTAATATTCGAAGGGTGACACAACCCCTTTAGATAATTCGCATGATATCTCGACGGTTTGTTGCGTATATGCTCTCAACGCCATCGAGTTGCGTGAGTGTCGAGACACCACCGTATTTGTCTCGATGTTGAGTTAGACCAATCACGAATGAAACTATTAATGAAACAACGAAGAAGGTCAATAATTAAGGAGGAAATTTTCTTCAAACGCACGGTCACCACCAGAGACATTCCAATCTCCATGAAAGTGGGCCGATCCAGTGCAGGGTTGACGTGGATGACAAAACGCCTCTGCCTGCTAAAACCATTCTCTGCTGAGAGTGTATCTCAGCAGAGGATGGTTTTAGCAGGCAGAGGCGTTAGCTTCCGTCCTGGTCCAAAGCTATTGCACATGTTTCATTCAAGTAACCCTTTTAAATGACATGAAGCGATTGGTCATTACGAGAAACTTCTTGTTGTCTCTCTCATCCATTTCTTGATTTATTCGATGGATAACGAGGACAAGATGCGTTCCAGGAGATACAGCGCAACAGCCACGGAAGACTGTTCAGGGGGGATTGGCTACTCAGGTGGACTAATTGCCGACGATAATAAGACGACTTGCTCTATATTTTACGTTCAATGGGTGTAATTAGTGGCTGGAACAATACACGTGATCTGCTTGAGCAGGTTGGTTGGCTGTTGGCTCGACCTACTTTACATCAGAGGACTCTTTTGTCTGCTTGGTCTCAAATATATTTGTGGGTCCGTGTGTGTATTGTACGAGTTGGAGATTATTCGCTGACGTAGCGGCGCTTAGCGTGATTTCGGAGAAATTTCCACTGGCGTTTGTGGAATATTATACGAACAATGAGATCTTGCTGAGCGAGAATCTGCCCGGTGACGTTGGAAAACCAGACACCAACCGAGGATGGACCCACCGACGACTCGCGAACTATAATCAATGATTCGCCGATGGCGTCTCGGAACTTGAGGAGCGTCTGTCGCGTTTTGTCGTGAGGCATTTGAGCATTTATAGGTGTGTTTTTGCAAAAACATTTGCTTGACTGGCCGAAGCGAAGAACAACGCATATTTCCAAATAACAGCTCGAAATTTCGACATTATTAGTTGAACGCAGACACAGAGTAAGTATCGAGCAAAACAAGAGCTTTTGAGAATCGATAAACGTCAGGGCTAACAAGTAAAATTTCTCTTGTCGTTAACAATTTACGGTTATGGCGAGGCTCCAGAACCAAACTGAATTTATATTGCGCGTCAATGCGAATGGTGTCAATGAATCAGTATGGGCAGTAACGCGCGATCCTAGCTCAGATATATGCCTTGCTGCCCATATCGTGGGGTATGCCCACTGTGTATCCCTTGGCTTTCTTCGAGCGTCAAGATAAATGCAATCGCAATTTGTGACAGCCACATGCTTTGTCTCCCCTCACGGAAATTTCACACCTTTGGCGTTTTGTTTTCCGGTTTCTCTTTCCAGACATGCACACTAGCTTTGACCGTCCTCGTTCGTGATTTTTGGGTTTTTGACCTTCGTTCGCGCCACCTCTGCCAAGCTTCAACTCGCCCCCACAGTCCCTCCTCACGACAACAATTGCAACAGCTGCGGGCGAAGCTGCGCGATAGCGTTCTGCATCTGACACGCTTCGGCAGTTTTCTTCTGACCCTCGGCTGTTTCTCTCGACGTGCCCCATGCATCGATACATCGACCGAACGCGCACTCGAGAGCGTGGCATTGCAGTGGATGCACAAGGTCGCGAAACAAGTTGCATTCGCTGGTGTTCGCTGGTTGGCGTACGAAAATCAAGACAACCAAGACGTCCGTTACCTGTTGGTATTATCGGCACAGGCGGCGTTTCGTTTGCAAACGAAGCACGAAGCCAAGACGATGCCAAGAGGCGTTGCAGGAGGAGAATTCGAAGAATGGTTCCGTTACGCTTTTATACCCCCCGTTGGTGCAATGGTTGGTGCATTTGAGAGACACCACGAGGTGGGGGCCAGCGAGCCGATGGTGCCTTCACGCTGAGAAACCATGGCAATAGAAGATCATGTGTAGGAAGCGTCGTATGCTGGCATCGACGAACGGAATGAAGAAGGTCTGCTGCAGTAAGTTTGAGCAGCTGGAGCAAATGTCGTATGCATGCACTAGCTGACTAGGTAACGAACCTCTAGGTGACGTGACAATGCTGGCTGAGCAGGTGCCGATCCGGAAGAAAAATTCGACTTTTTGCGTTAGAAGGCCCACTGGTGCTTTTGCTGTATATATTATACAATGGCACGATCACACGGGACGAAAATCACTTGCGTTCATACGAGTTGATCCACTTCTCAGGCGGCACGCTTTTATTGCTCGAAGGGATTTTGTCGTTTCCACTAGGCGTTGTTCACATTTTGAGTTCTAAATATAGAAGCCTATACGATGTCTGCTGTTTGAGTTGGGGTTGTCATTCAATGCCGCCCTAGTAAATTGAACGTATAGCTACTATATAGAATAAGAATCATGATTATCATCGTAATCTTACATAGGTTAATTGTATCCGAACTTATATTGTAACTTTTCAAGTCCAAGTCTGGGCGCGTAGTGGAAAGTATTATCAGGTGTAAATTTACCAGCAAGATCCCTGTGCGATTTGTTGTTCGTAATCAAAGTGATCCTATCGTTCGCTATTTACAACCTGATCGCTGGACTCGTTACCTGCTAGGCATTTCACGTAATTGTTTATAACCGGATACAAAAGAAATGTCATACATTCCCCTGTTCAGATCCTAGTTGGACGGAGGATAGGATCGAATCGGGTGAGAAAGTTGCATCCATCTATTCAGCACGTAGACTCGTGGCCCCGTTGAGCTATATAGTTGCCGACCGTTGGAGGGCCTCTATGTGCAGGAACGACACGAGGTTCGGTAATGACTATCTTAACTGACAACAACATCCAACACAGCAGTCCTCGTTTACAGCCGAAGTCGGGCACGTAATTACGCCTACAGCCAATACGAAGTTTACAAAAGTTTATGAAGGACACGCGGTCTTGCCTATCGGAACATGACAGGGGCGTGTTTCAGTTGCTGTTGGGTCTGCGGCGGTTGCGTTGCGGACGTAATGTCGTTATTCGTTGGCTCGATAGGTGGCAGTTGCACAGCCGTGCAACCGCTAGACGGAAGGCAGTATGTAGCAGATCTACTTTGATGTACCACTACATAATAGACACGTGACTCAATGAAGCGTATGAGTAGTCGGCGAGCTGCGTGGGTCTGCATCTCTGTCTGTGCCGCAACCGTACGTAGGCGTTGCGGTGGGCTTTTTCCTTTGTGTTTTGGAAGAGCCTCATTCCTTTCAACGTTCACGTCTTTCAGGGTTCGCCCCTATTTTCGCTGCCGCGTATACGAATGTGTACCATTTATGCGAACTGGTCATAAAGACTGACGGAACGAACACTATTATTTTCAAAAATTTTCCAGGATAATATGCGTAGTTCCCACATACGCAAGGTGTTTTAAGCTACATGGCACCGCCTGGCGATTATTCGCCACACGAGCGATTCCACACAGGGAGAGCACTGTGTGTCGGTCTAGTACTCGCGTACACCGCAAGTGTTCCTTGCGTCGTCCTTGGCGCAACGTGCCTTCGGTACATGTGTGTTAACGATATAAATGCATCCCTCTGAATCAGCCTCTGGCGGCAGGAGGCTTTAAACGTGATAAGAGAACGTAAGAGGAGATGGCAGGCCGGCTGGATTGCTAAAACGATCCGCCGCCACCGCCGACCATGAGAATGAAGGACGCAAGGCGACCATTATTCCGCATGTTGCTGCTGTCGCTGTTGGTGCTTCAGCAAATACTCTCTGTTTAGGGGGGTTTTTAGTCTTTCAACGGTTATCCACCCTTCCCTTTGGTATGTTAGAGGCTTCGAAGGTTTCTCCCTCCACCGATACGTTGTCTTTGTTTTAGCCGTGAGCATGAGTCGTGCGTACCGCCAGCTTTATCGACAACAATAACTATGACGACGACGAGGACAACAACAACATCGACAACCGTTGCTGAGACGGTTGCAGCAACGGCAGCAAGTAAAGGGTAATTCCTTTCTCCGCCACTATAGCGATGTATGCGAAAGAAAAACAAACATCGCTTTTGCCGAAGCATTATCGCCGCATTATCACCGTCACCCCCGTGGTCCCGTAGAATTCCTGGCTTGCTGCACTTCCTATGATCCACCCGTCCGTCGGCTGGCTCGTAGCAATATACTCAAGGCATCACATTCGACCGCCAGCTACTAACGGGACTCGACGCCTCTAACCACGCTCGAGAACGTTGGGAGGCCCCTGGACGAACATGAGTGCGCGATCTGTGTGCACAAGTCGACTGGCAGAATTGACGCAAACGTTGGCGTTACGAGACGAGCTGAAGAGGCTAGAAGCAGCCTCAGTTCGCTGGGGCGGGGGGCGTGGTAAGGGTGGTCTACTGGTCTACTAGAATAATATAACCTATTGCTCTATAAATATCGTTGGTATGAAGGTTCGATATATCCCGTGGGAAGGAAAAGCGGAAAGCAGGTTAGGTGGAGGGCAGCTTGAGGAGAAAGTTAATCTTGACTTCCCTTGAGTTTCATGTGTGCCACTAGGAGCTCCTTGCGACCTTGACGTAGCTGTAGTACGACCACGCTGCAGTATACAGACAGATGGGATAGGATGGTGGGAGACGACGGATCTTATGAGGAGAGTACCTAATATCGTATTCGTTCTACGACGTAACCGATTGTAACAGATCTATCCTTTCAGCCTGCGTAGCTAGCCAGCTTGCTGGAGGGACTTTTGCCGAGACGTATGTAGATATACGAAGAGCCAGCAGTTGCTCATACTGCAATATTGTACCAGATTGCTGAAGTCAAAAAGGATACAACGTAGGCTAACAATAGATACCATGTTAATTTTAGAGGAGTGTGCAAAATGGAGAGAAGATGCGAGATAAAAATGCGAATTGGGGACTGCTCATGAATAGCGATAATACGAATTATATTGTAGCATTTGCTAAAAATGCAAACAAAAAATTAGCAAAAAGTAACATATAATTATGTCTCAAGCAATATTTTTATTATTAAAAGCGAATCCGTTGTTCTACCTCCAGGGCACGGGTCCTTATCTCTAGAATCTTATCCTAACATACGTCCATAGCTTTTGCGAAGTGTACGTGACCCTGGCAATCTTTTCTCGTAAATCTTCCAGGCTTTGCTTGACGAAAAGCGCCATCGTCTTTTTTTTTTGTAATACATATCTAGTCTTATAATGTTCAGCAAAGGATGCTGGACAATAAACTGCCTCCACTGCCATTATCCATCAGTCAGGTCATTTATTTCAGACCCATTGCACTGGCACGCTTCAAATCGAATTTCGAGGAAGAGCTCCTGTGTTGCTCCGTATCTCTGCTACCCTGCCACCTATGTGGTTTTATTTAGAGTTCAGGCGCGATAGAGCAATCGTGCCGCCGAATCACATTCAATTTGTCAGTGTCAGCCGTGTAGTGCTGCCGATTTTTCTGCTAGAGGACGCTGGAATTTCTGTAGATGAATTTGAACCAGCTTGTGTCGAAGGAAAGACGTTGCCTTTCGTCTTCCCGTTGGATGAAAAACGTGAAAAAGTCCAGTCTTGACAGAACGAGCTAAGGTCGTCAAGTGTGTGAATGCATAACGAACATAATGTCATGCAGATTGATGGGGGCATGTGCGGGATGAGATATTTTTTCAGATCAATTATTAAACTATCGTACAAATTTATGTTTGCTAGAAATCCAAATCTACAACCGACGTCGTCTCATCCCAATATCGCATTGATGTGGGCAGGGTCTCCCTGTTCGCCACTAGGTAAACTAACCTGGTTCTACCAGTTAGGTGAACACCAATTACTATATTCAAATGGGCCACTTGATACGATCTAAAGCGAATTTCGTTAGCGGTTGCCATCAGCTCTTATCCCACTTGACATGTCTCGGCACTTACCCGCAAGGCATTTACTGCGAGAATCGTCGGGAGGGAAATCTACGGAAAATCCGTCGGCGTATCGAATGAGTTTCACGAGATCATGGCTCTCTTGAGCCTGATTAGTAGATTTCGTACAACAGAATAACATAGGAGGGACCTTCAATTGTTATCTTCGACTAGACCAGTTGTTTGAGCAAACTTAGATGCTCGGAGATTGATGGATCGCCGAGAATAACCTCATAGTTCTTGGATAAGATGGATGTCTTCCGGAAGGCTGTGTTCTGAGGCTGTGTGTCAAAGCCTGCCTCAAATACTACGGAAAGCGATACGCCTTGAGGGGAAATCTGGTAACCCTGAAGAAACTCATGCAGGCTCCTATGGCAGGAGACCCTGGGGCTTGAGAAAGATTGCAAGTCGGAGCATTAGTAGTTGTGACAGGAGGTTGTATAATATATACAACTCGTTTCAGCAATCCCTCGCCATGCGGACGGCTTTAAAATCTGGCCTTTCTCTTTAGGAATTACGGAATGAATGCGGTCTTTCTAGCGTTTTGGTATCTTCCAGTAATCCTCCAGATCTAACACTCGTTAAAGAGCGAGTTATTCTTAGGGGCAAACTCAAGCACTGTTTAATACGTTCGTTTGCTATCGTATTCGACTCTGATGACTTGTTCACTTGTATTCGTTGTACGATGCAGTGGACCTTTTTTTTTTGAGAGGAGGAAATTTTCTTCAAACGCACGGATACCACCGGAGACGTTCTAATCTCCGTGATAGTGGGTCGATCCAGTGCAGGGTTGACGTGGATGACAAAACGCCTCTGCCGGATACAGTGGACCTATCCGTTTTCAAATGATCGTTCATATGCAACTAGAAGTTCGTAAGTTCCCTGGGGTTAAGGTCCTTGCAGTGCAGGAACTTCTCGGCATTTTATCTGCGGGTAGAGAAGAATCCTTCGAAGTGCTGAACGAGTCTACTTGAAATGAACGACGCTTCAAGTGTGACTGTTGCCACCGATAGCGATGCCGCTAACCACATGAGTGCACATACATTTCCCTTATTTTCGTCAATGTTTGTTGTATGGGTAATGTCCTAACATCGATTTTCTTTCCGGCTTGTTTTATGTGAGCATCAAGGGTCATGCTAAACGAGAAATGTGGCTTAGTTCCAAATTCAACAGTTGCTGTGCATTCTTTCTATGTTGCAGTTCATAACACATGCTCCTCCACTACTAAAATGTGTATTAGCTTGTTAACAATCGACATCTTGCTAGCCCATAGGGTTCGTACAAGTAACTGAGTTTTGAATGCATCGCATCTACCACCTGGCCGATAACCAAAATCGTCCAACTGTTAAGCGCACCTAATTCCAACCCAATACTACACTTCTCCCTCGAACAGTGTGAAGATCTTGCACCATCGGTTGGAATCTGTTGAAGTCTCAGCTCTCCTATGTATGCTCTATGTACGGACATCACACAGATCTAGTGTTTAGGCTGGCAGCAGCTGCAACTGGAGGTCCGAGTTTGCCTCGACGATATTTATGTACTCTAACAAGTTCCACCCCAAAAATAAACCAAACTAATTGTGGATTTTCTGCCAGTTCGCCACCCAACCACCCACGTTCAATACCCTAGACATCGTCAAGGCGCCTTTTTGGTTCTGACGCTCATTCAACTTTGAAAGCATCAATTTAGATTTGATCAGCTCGAACCCGCTTGAAAGTCTGATCAGCAACGTTTAGGCGAAATCGTTTTGTATTAGGGTATAGAGTTTTTTGTTGGCAACCTGTTTATTGTTTTCGTATACCTCAGGAAACGAATTGAAGCCTCCAGATCTCTCGTGATTTCGATAGCGTGACGCTACACACATCGATGGAGAGGCGCTTAGACGGGCTTAACACAAGGGAAGGTCAGTTAGCAGTGAGAATGACTTGTACGTCGTAGTAATGAGAATGACGTCATATCCACAACGAGCAGCTCGCTGCTTACTCGACGTAAGCATCTACGTCACTTTGAGCCAGCGGCTGGAAATGAACGATCGCTCAGTACCAACTCCGAGGGTTGCTACCACTATTGTACTTTTGAAAGTGGATAAGGACAGCACGAATGTACAGGTATGTATGAATGATTGAAACACATTTTAGATATAATATAATAGTTTTATGAATCATTATAACTCACGTCAATGTAGCCGACGCAATCGATCAGCGTAGACCAATGAATAAATTATATTATACTATAATCGAACCTTACCCATTAGTTTCCCCTCGACAGAAAGCGCGGAGCTGATAAATCAAGAAAATTGAAACGTGGCCCTTCTCGGTCTGTGTTTCGTTTGCTTCGATCATCTTGCTCTCGCCAGTGAAAAATTTCTTCGACGTGTTTTTAGTAAGTTGTGCTCAATTCATAGCAGAGCTGCATTTACACCAAAAGCATTTGCGCGATCACACAATCCCTTCCTTTAACATGATTGCACATAACTGTATGATAGGATGACAAACCTGTCCCGTGACTGCCATGGCTCAATGAAATCTCTCCAAGCGTGTATTGGAAAAACGCCCGCATACCCTCCCTGTTCTTCACTGCAGTTTGAGCTACTTCGACAGTTACGAATGTATTTAGTACAATCGTAGTTAGGCTGATTATCCCTGTCACATTCGCGTAAGCTGCAGCTTTGTCGCTATTGTTGTTTTTTTTTGCCACGAGATAACTATAATATACTCGGCTTCCCTTCTTTGTAACTATCTACGCAGTAATATAAACGAGCAATTTTTGTTTCCTACTACTCGTATTCTATTCCTGGCGATTGAAAGAACTCCATTCTGTCGACGGAATCCGCTATTTCTCTCATGGCGAAACTAAGCCCATTTCGAAGCTGGATCGAAGCCCGCCCAAATTACTTTCTATTCTCTATCGGTAGCGGGACGAGTCTGAAGGACGAGCCATCCTGTACAATCGTGCTGTGCGTCCATCGAGGAGGAGTCGTTCGCCAGTTCTTTCTTGTCAGCCTCGGGGGTTCACACGACTCAGGGATGATTCGCACGCTACTGGAGCCGAGCGTTGAACGAGTTGCGAAGTACGGGACGAAGCCTTCCGTCAGAATTCGATTGGGAATTCACACCATTCAATCACACTGTCTTACTCGATCGGCAGCGGAGTTGCTGCTTTAATGAGTCCATCTCGAGCGAGTTCGCCTCAATTCAACTCAGAATTCACCGAGTGGTTACGCCAAAAATACGAAACATTAAAACCAGCACAATAGCTATTATTATTATTATTATTATCAAGAACTATTAGTCTTGTTCCAGCAGGACTGTGCATCTGATTGGTGATCTCGCGAGCTTAAAGGAGTATAGACGTATGTGTGTACCTTGCGACATGGGTATCGATCTCTTGGGTGAAGGGAAGGCTAGCTATTGGGCAAATTCTACTCAACCAGGAGCACCACCTCTATCAACATGGGGGTGATCCATGTCATTCAGAAGTGCTTTCTAGATAATGAGTGACTACAGATAGCATCCAAGGTCGTTTTCATCAAACAGTTAAACATTGTACAGTCGTTCGCTTACTATTTTGACGATATAATTGTTCACTGAAAACTTACATAATATTTCTTAATGTGCTGCCAGGTCTATTTGATGGCTACATGTAATGGTACTGAACTCTACATAGCTTGCCATGGAACAAATAACCAATGCTTTGGTTTTTCTACCAAAGCTTGTTTTAACTCTAGATCACCCCGGGGAAGCTCAACAGTCTAAATACGAGTGTGCAGGCTGTTCTATATAGAAACAGTGAGCTAAATTGGAGTGTCTGTGGTCTTTCTCGATGTTACATTATACGAACTGTGTTTACGACGATGCTGAATAACTGGAACAATTGACAAACAATTTATTCAAATAACAATCTTTGTGGTACTATTGGACAAACAGCACTGCATCTAGCATATTCAAAAAGCACTAGATGAAGAGTATGCCGCTATCCTAAAGTCAGCGTTAAGTCCTCGGCGAGCCATCCTAAGCTTACAACTACGAACGCCTGTTGTGATCCGCTAATTATTATATTTAAAATAATTGGTGAGGTCAACTTTGGGAGTTCACATCCAAAATGTACCACTTACGTATCGTTGGACGGGAGCCTATTCACCTTTTAATTAATGATACTTCACTGAGTCTAGCTATTGCAGATCGATAGTTATCTCTCAATGACCAATATAATGTTTTTCGATACGCCCGCGACTCTCGCGATGGAACCTTGATTCGGGTTGAAACGGGGCCTAATGTGTTGCAACGTTAGCCTAATTAATTTATCTTTAGATTCAGCAATTATATAAGTGTTGTAGACTTGGCAGCGTACAAACCCAAGCGGATGGTTCTAGAGTGAAATGGAAGCAGTTACTGTAGATGTTTACGCCATTGGTCCATATTGCGTATTGTTTCGTGCTTCGCTACAAATTATCCAAACGATTTCTTACGGCGAGTTCGTGAGTGTGTTGACACCATCTGTGATACTACATGTTCCGTTGTCTTTGTGGTGATTTCAATCAACGATGAAAACTAGGATTTTACGATGATTTCGAAGCCGTACTACTGGGCGTGTCTTGTTGTTGATTCCTTTAACGCGAGTCATTCTGGTAATGAGAGATGTATGAGCTTTTCTTTGAATGATTGCGTTGCCTCATACGAGCCTTGTCCTAAACATGAATACATAGAGAAGATTGAGGAACTTATGGAAGATGATTCCAATCCTCACCAAGCCACACGGCTGACAACGACACATCTTCCCAACTAGGGATCCTGGAAGAATCGGCTCGTAGTTCCAAGGGTAATAAAGAATATTGAAGATATATGAGCATGTGCATAAAAGGGAAATACGTGGGCCGACCTATTCGAACGAGCGGATTACTAGAATCTAATGAGCCAGGAAAGCTTCATAAGGCTTGTTTGGCTTAGTCTTTCTGTGTCAAGATCACTCGCCATCTCCGGAGGACTTAGTTTCCATCATTGTCACAGATAAGATCGTATTAGGCAAGATTGCGGATCTTGCTTCAAATTAAAGCCGCACGTCATCCTCCAATCCTCTATAAATACCTAGGTCCTACCGAAGCGGAGACTCCTCGGTTAATCTTCTCTCGTGTCTATGAGGAAGATATGGTTTCAGACTTTATCGACGACACCTGTTAATAAACACAAAGACGCTAGTAACGGGGCGAACTGCTGACCCGAGATTCAGGTTTGCCAGGGTGTACTTGCCACACCTTCTCTTAACCTTAATCTCCATGTTACTAAAGTAGCGTGCTCAATCTCACTGACTTGTAACACACATTTCTTGTTAAGAAAGTTCACTTCATGTTACTCATTATAAGAGTCTAGTGTAACTCAAGTATCTATATGCTGTCCAAATGTCCAGTCGTATGAAGACTTCCCCTTGCATATCGAAATGTTAGATAGAGTGTAAGCTAGGTTCATTCATAAGCGTTGCAATATCCCGCGTGTCGAACTGCCTTCAATTAGCGAAATACATGATTCTGCTGCCGAATGAATATAAGGTTCAGTTGTATAAATACTGTTAGTGCTATGTTTGATATCAAGCCCGATCTATCACGTAGTGATACTACTGTCCGTACGAAGCTTTCACTCGTATAGAGCAACTTACGAATATGCTCCTGTGAAGGATATCTTCTCTGATACGGAGGCCTCTTATGTAAGCCAGTGCTACTTAACCAGCTAATAATGCAATAATAATAATGAAAATTCACTATGTTCGTGAAGTATAGGTGTATATCGAATATATACATTAAATAAAAGCTATGTGCCCCGCGACACATGTGAATACTTCTATACTAAAGCTATCAATATCCACATTGAAGACGACCACGCTTGATCCAACCGATTCCACCCTCCTTTTGCGGGCCTCATTAGTCCCTGTTAGATTTTTCGCTCGCTTCTGACTTGCGCCAATGAAAACTTATACCGATCATAAACATTTACTCTGGACCCCCCCGTTTGGGCTTTCAGCTAGTCATTTGGTTTACACGTTTATTCAACGAGAAGAGAGACAAATGCCATGGATCCAAGTCGTGGCGGAACGTATCCATCACATATTCACACACATTCTCATATTATAATCATTCGTCTCGTCAGTCGCACACCAGGGGACTGGCCATTGTTCGACCCGGTTTATCCAGCACGCCAGCATACATAATGATTCATTATTATCCACATTTGCTGACTTTCTGGCCCGTAACAACAGCAACTATCAGCTAACCTGAGTTAGCTGCTAACTCAGCGACAGTAGCTGTCGGCTGGATCCAGTGACCGCCTACACCTCATGAGCCTATCAACCCCAATGATGATGCCATCATCGCGGTAATTGCTAACTGCGATATATGGCTTACCATGTCGGTCTTGTCTCTCTCTCTCTCGCTCTCTCTCTATCTCCCTTTACTGCATTTGTTTATCCAGTGGGTTCAGTTATTAGACTATACTTATATATATATATATATATATATATATATATAGGCGAAGCCTAGCGCTAACCAGAATCCGGCAGATAGAGCAGGGACGTGGTGCAGCAGCAGTAGCAGAGCCAGCGAACATTATCTAACACAGACAGTCGGTTTGCGTCCGCCGTTACTCCGACCCTCCGCCCCAGCAGCGCTACGTACGCAAACCTCCACCCCTGATGGGTGCTCTGATCCGCCTCGCTGTCCCCCGATCCGTTGATACCGCCACTGGCAACGAGCATCCGCATTGTTCCTTTGTTTGTTTGTTGTCTATCTGTCCGTCTTTCCGCCTTCTGACAACTGTCCGTACGCGTATCAACGAATGTGCGAATATGCGCCTGTGTTCTAGTGTCTATTCACTGGATGGCGATCTCGGTAGTGCTCGGCGTGGATCCCTTTTTGCGAGATCCTGAAGCGAGGCTTGCCCGGTATGTATAATTAAGATCACGTCTTCTCCCCAGAGACCATCGGAGGCTGTCGCCGCCGCCGACCACCTTTGCTGCTGCTGCTGCTGCCCCGGTGGCAGTTTCCGGATGGTAGGCGCTAGTTCGGCTTATTTGGCTCAGCTTGGCTCCTCTCCATAAACACATGACGAGGTCCATTGCGTCCGGTTCCTTGCGCCTTTCTCTGTGGCGTCCATCTCCGTTTCGTCTGCTCCCTTGCCTAGGATAGCGGAATAGCTGTATAGCTACAGCAGCTCGTGCTCTGCTCAACCGACTCGAGCCGCTCATCATTCGCTACTAGTGTGCTGCCTCTTTGCTGTGGTTCGGCAGCCATCTCCCCAAGCCGAGCTCGGCTGGCGAGCCCTGCCCTCGGCCCATGGAGTACTTCTGAGTTCCCTTCTCTCTTTTGCACACGACTGCAGCTGGTTGCGTTCTCAAGGCAGCCCGGCGTGCGCACCCACGCTCTCAGCCAGGACACGAACTCAGCGAGCTTCGCGGCTTCGGGGGGGTGATCGAGCAAGCAACCAACGAAACGAAGACTGCACGGCCTCGCTACGTTCTCCCCATCCACTTGGACGAAGGTCTCGCCACCAGCCTCGTCAATACCGACTTCAGCCGACGGCCGACCAAGAGGGTGAACAGCGAGAGCCGACAACGGCGTGTGTGCAGCAGCCCGCCCCACTCACTTGTCGTGCGGTCTGCCGGAAGGGCCTCTTCCGCAGGCGGATCTTCCCGAGATTCGAAAACTGAAAACTTGATGAGGCGCAAGAGTTCCTTGCTCTATGAGCCATTGACTGCTAATACGATTGCAAGGCGACACTGGCACATGAAGAACACTAGATGGTGTGCCTTGCATAGCTGGTCCGGAAACGAACTCTTAGAATGACATGTGCCGACGAACAATGACCCGATACAAATGAATATCGGAGCACGAGAGATCGGAGTCCTTGGGGTTTGCGTGTCACGTCGTCTCGACCGTTAACAAATTATAGTGTTATCGGCACGTTTATTCTAGAAAATGTAAATCAATTTTAGATTTGAGAAAATCCACAGAGAGACGGTCAAAGGTAACGAAAACTACTTTGATATGACTTTGCGTCGTATTAAGCGGTCTGAGCAACCGTTTGAACCTCTAGAAACCCTCTCATTCAGAAAGTATATATGTATATATATAAGTAATGATCGTCAAAGAAACTCTGTTTGCGTGGTGCACATTCTTGACTTTGCAGAGGAGTGCCAGATTGCATAGAGGGCAGTTTCAAAGATAGGGGCAGTGATACATAGTGTTGAACGATGTCGTATGGTGTTCGAAATAATAACAATGATAACGCAGTTGACTCTTAAGAATTTGATCTCGAGCCAACGATTTCTCGAGACCGCGCGAAAGTATCTGCCACTTTGCAACGATGTATGCTATAGAGAATTTCCATTCTAGTCAAAACGTGATTTATTGACGAAACTTCTAGTTTACAACACAACATGTTCTCGCAAAAATAATGTGTACATCATAGTACCAGTAGTGCCATATTATGTGTACCCGATTCAAAATGTTTCTTGAGTACAGCAGTACAGATCTTAGCAGACGTGAGTGTTCGTACCTTGCGAAGGATAGAGCGTCACACCGATGGTAGCGAAGGGTGCCACTAATGAAAATCTCGAGGTGGCGGTGCGGTAGCAATAATCCGCGAACTCATACATCTACGTGATCAACTCGATCATGGGCACGGTGTTTTTTCTAATTGATTTCCGACCCAATAGGCTAAACTGCCAACTTCGGGTAACGACTTGAGTTGTCCACCAATCTCAGTTTCTTTAAATATTATAGGATACAACACGGTCGTTCACAATCATAAGAGCTTACTCTGTATAGACTTCACATCGTTATTATCTACACCGAATTTCGGTGGCAGCCGTTCTTGTATCAGGGATGCTGGACGTATCCGTGCCTACATCATTTTAATGGCTTTATCACTTTTGTCGACGAGGAGGAGTCGCGGAGTCACCTCGGGTTAATAAACAACTTGACAGCTGCTCTCAGAGTCCTTCACAGCTTGGCGGGTAGGCGGCGTTATAATTAGAGTGGCCATCCAGCTGGTGTGCTCTGACATGAAGGTGTCAGTGGGACAAAGACAGGTCCCGGTCAGCCCTAAAACCGTTCATCCATCTCGCCTCGCGTTCAGGGCTTTCTGAGCTACGATCTGCCGACCAAAAGGAGGTCCGACTACTCAAATTGAACAAATTTAGACTTACAAACCACACTCGTATATCCTTGACGGCAGGCATTCGACTACCACAGACACTACATATGTAACATTACAGCGGAGAATGCTTCGAGACTCCGAGAAAGAGAAGAACTAATGTTGTAACTATCGTGCAAGTTACATCTTAATGCCGTATATTCAGCCATTCAAAAAAATAGTGAGGGTTACGTTGGTGACATCCACGTTCATGCAATTTGCTAGGATTTAATCAATATTAACCCACAAATAGAGGTATTCCTAGTCGGAAATTTCTAAAATGTCATTAGGCTACACAAGGGATCACGTGCGCGGCAGTTACAAGCACACTCGAATGTTGACAGAACTTTTTCGAGAGGGAAGGTACAGCCCTAACTAATCCCTCTTCCATTGCCCGGTACAATAATGTGGATCGCAGCTGTACGCCACGGTGGACGACCTTCAACTAATTTATTCACTTGGTAAATCCTAAACAACGAATATAAGTATACAATAAAACGAATAAGAAATAGGATTAAAATGAATGCAAATATCGATTAAAATGAATGAATATATATATAATAGAATAAATTAAGATTAGGGGAAAATAAAATAACAATTAACATAACTTATTGTTTGGATGAATTTGTCGTTTATGCGCCTGCTCTAGCTAGCCACTTGCTTATTGGCCCGTCTATCAGTCCAATAACACCTTGTTGCACCTTGTTTTTCGAACGAGTTGTTTTTTTGATTCTCGCAATTAATCCACCTTCCGTGTACGACCCAGCGACCCATTAAAGACGACGTGATATTACAGTCACTCCCTGTGTTCTAGCAGAAGAGAGCCAAACACATGCAGACGCGACAAACGAGATTACACCCCCCCCCCCTTCCCTAACCAATGCTTCTAGCCAGCCTCCGACTGCAAGCTGCTTTCGTCTGCATTGCCATCTCCTCAACGCAGAAGAGAGAAAACGTGGCATGTTCCTTGCGCTATTTTTTGCAAAACGTGTCCACCAGTCAGCGGGAACGCATTGTCATAGAGGGTGACAGCTTTTCTGAGCAGCCTTTGAGTAGTGCGGTGGGGGGGGGCAGTGGAAGAGAGAAGAACTCTGTACAAAAGCCGGATCCGTTTGGAGGTCGTGAGTAGAGGCAAGAGCAGCTTCGCCAAAAAGGCCAGACCTACTGGAGTATCGTCGTTCTTCGTACCCCGCTCCCGTTCTATCTTAGCTTCGCTGTTAGGCAAAAAGTCGAAAGAACTAGTGTGTGTGTGTGTGTGTGTGTGTGCACTTCCGGCTGAAAGGACGTCTCATATGAGTTGGTGGATTCAGCAGTTCCCCCAGCGCGCCCACGCAGGCCCGCATCGTGCTGGCGTTTCTGCTGCACACACGGAGGGCTAGTGGATAAAGGCATGGCGTATACAGGGCTAACGGGGATAGGCGCTCTTGTCGTAGTCCACCGATCTGTACACGCGACACAGCGCACGGATATGGAGGGAAAGATAGAGAAAGAGAGAGAGAGAGCGAGAGAGAGAGGCCGGGAAAACCAAGAGCGGAAACGTAGAAGGAGACCAGACAGAGCTCGAGCTCGAACGAGCACGATGATCTTCTCTCCCCTTCGCGATAACCTTTCCCTGCGCTCGACTGCTTGTCGACTGGCGCCGGAGTAGAACGCTCGAGGAAACGCCGCTGGACACCTTTAGGTTCTGGCAATGCACCGGGAACGGACGGGAACGTGCAGGCTCAACGCAGGTATTCGTCCCAGCGTTTGCGCACGAGTGCGATAACCGTGCGCGTCCTAGAGCTGACAAAAATGCACGACCACTTTTTGCGTCTTGGAATGAGTGAGGTGTGTACAGGCCCCGGCAAACAGGCTCAACGCTTTCTGCTTCGCGTTCCAAATCGTTCACAAATCTGAAGATCTCAGCTGTCACATTTTCTAATAGCAGGTTAAGATTCAGTCGCTGTATGGATCAGTGGGTTAGAGTATACTCATGGATGTATCGCACCACCCCGGAGAATCAGTAAGCCAATAGTCAGCTCAAGCACGAAAACTAGCCCGTCTTCGAATACTTCTTAAAGTCTACTCCTCTAGGGCATCATACTATGAGTTTTGAGTTACGATAACAGCGCTTCAGCATCATCCACCCTTGTAGTTTCTCTTGCAACACGACAGAGAGGGACTAGCAAACTCGTTTCTTTCTCTCAGCCTTACTCTGTCAATATAACGTTTGCTGCTATATGAGATTTGTTTTTTGGGCACGTCCTTGGCTCGAGGAACGCCTCGCATGATGGCCAGCATGTGGGCATGACTTCGAAGCAGAGGAGCCACAGATGGCTCACTACGAAACAACGTTCACAAATTTCTAACCATATTTGCATTTTACTGGGTGGTCGAGTATCGGCAGCACATCTGCTGACTACTTTTGCTGCTGCTGCGCCATCTGTTTATAAATGGAATATAAGGGTATACTCTAGTTCGACCCCAATAATTTTCAGTATCAAGCTGCTTCCGACTTTCTGATCCCTCCCTCCCGAGCGAATCTCACGAATCAGTACGGATTCACGGACGCACCACCAATCAACTGAATGCTTCTGCATATTACTTCGGAGATTTGATCGGATTCCAATGGGATTCGTCTTTCGTTGAGGAAGCTGCAAATAATTCGGATACCTGGTTGCCAGATCGGCGCCATTGACTGCGTGTTATTGACTTCATGAACGAATCCTATAAATCGTCCACTTACAATGTTTTTTCGACCGAATATATGTATTATATCTTTATCAGAGCCAATCCTACAATATATGAGGGTGACCTTAAGATAAGTACATAATTACCGTAAATAATGTTAACGATGTTACAATCTGCACAGCAAGCAGGTACATCTAAGTGTAGCATCTGTCTAGCAACAGTTTCAGAGAAGGATTTCGCGGAGACAGTTGACGATGTTCAGCAGCACAAAAACTCCAGGGATACATCATGATCATGCTAATTGTACTTGAATAGAGCGAACTACAATTGTATACGATCGAACTGATGATCATCTCCTCAAAAGTCTGTTTACTACTCAATAATAATTATTATTATTATTATTACAAATATAAATATTAGACGCAGGTTTTAGTTGATTATAGTGGGTACCATTATGTCGCCTACCAATGTTGATGCCGATTTTGCGGAATCAATTGGGCTATCGAATTCATCCGGCCCGTCGGAAACAGCCATTCAAGCAGTGAGTTTCAGCTAGTCCTGAAAAATCCCGCTTCTTGAACGGACATCGACAAAGCATATCGGCGGCGGACCCTGTGTTGATATGGTACCGCGGACAACTTACGGCCAACCACTTGGCTTGAACACCGGCCTTCACAGGTCGCACGCTATGAATAGGAGATAGAGCAGGAAACTGTCAACGAACAAACATAATTTCTTTGAAGATGCTCGAATGAATATCGTACCCGTGAATGCCTGACAAGATTAGCCAATAAGTAGTCGTCACTAGCTTACTATGGAGAGCGGGGTCTCCTGGTACTGCCGGCTCTTGCTCTCGGATGGCTCACGGAACGCGATTCTAAGCAGCATGAACTGCTCCAAACCGAAGCAACCAAGCCAACAACAGCACGATCGGATGTCACACACACACACACAGACACAACAATTTGAATAGGGAATAGATGTACGTGTCAATCTGTTATATTTGTATGCGTATTATTTATATGCACTGTTCCACCAATGCTCACGAAGCATTCTCTCGTTGTTTACTTCTAGCGGTAGGCGGAATCGAAAATGCCAGTTGTCCGAGTGCGTGGTGTTCTCGAAATCCAGACAGATGTATCAGGAAACTAATCGCTTCGGATGATACACAATACTTGCTTAGTAGGTACGATTAATGTAGAGGAAACAAGCAAAGGTGGCCCCGACAGATCCTCCTCCTGCGATACCAAAAGGCGAAGTGCTGAGGCCTGTCAGATGGGGGAGGAGTTCAGGGTCTTTCAAAAGAAATTTATTTGAATTGGATAATTTCCATTATCGTATTTTCCTTACGTCACGGAAAGTGATATTGTTGTTAAGTGACAAATAATGAGCGATAACGGTCAGCTCCATAGCGCTAACAGCGATTAAACGGCATCCGTCGTCAAAACTAGCCAGGATCACAAGCAAGAGATGGGCTGAAATGATCTAAATGGGATTCGAAGATTTCGGCAGGCGAGTTGAAATCGATTCCAGCCGGTGCAATCATCAGGTGAGCTCACGTCAGTAGCTCAAGCAAATTCGAAGTTGTATCCAACCAACCGATCCAATAATCTCTCTCTCTCTCTCTCGTGAACCAGTTTTCCTTTCATTCGCGTTCAGTGAGTCGATCGGCTGCGGCAGCCAGTGCCGTCGCCGGACCCAGATCTAGCTAAATACATCTGGGCAATCTCGCTGTCTCAATCGACTTCGGTCGGCTGGTTTGTCGGTTTGGCCAGTGACAGCCGCTATGTAAATCTCCTTGCACCGGCGGTCGTTCTGGCGGCACGCCTCTGTCGAACGCAGCGCACTTTGGTGCAACAACAGAGGGAACCCGAGGGAACTCGGGTCTCGAACAAACGACACCGGCAACGGCGCCGAGAGCGGCCTGGGCCAAAGACAATCCCCGTGTTCACTCGTGCTCAAAGAGGGAGCAGAATCCTGTGGAGTGGAGTGCTCCAAGGGCTCCAACCGTACACTCCGACGAGGGAGCGAACTAGCGACAGCAGGCCAGGTCTTCATTCGTCACCTCCACTTTCTCCACTGATGCGAGTGACCGGCGAGACTAGGCCTTGCTAGGCCAGGTCAGATCCGGCGGGTGGCTTCAGCAGGTGGCTCTGTCTACCTAATAACCGCCGAAAGATGAATTGCCATCGGCGTGAGCTGCTACCGAGCTGCCAACACCCTACGAGACAACGTCGTCGAACGCCCACCGTATTCCACGCGGGTGACGGAATTGGCGCCGACTTGCGGACGGAGTGACAGCTGGACGCTCGCATAGTCGTTGTCGTTAAACAAACCTTGCACGTGACATCCGGCCTGCACTGACGTTGTCTGTCGCCGTCTGTCAAGATCTACACAAGTGAGCTGAGTGCCTTCAGGGTATTGGTGCATAAATAGCTTAGGTCAAAGTCACTTGAATATGTTTCCAAATTAGCACAATAGACATGTTTGTGATTTTACGTTTAAACAAACCTTTATGTTGAACTGATTCTAATGAGCAACGTGTATAATACAAAGTTGTATATATATATATATATATATATATATACAGTGGTGTGAATAAACATAGCTCACCCCCTATATTTCAACAATCGTTACAAAGAATACACATTTGAGGCATTTCTTCTGTGTCAGATTAATGTACGGGTCAAATAACATATTTACCACAAAGAACAGCGCATACAACATCGCATGCAGCCTGCTACAACAAAATGTGTCGTATTTCGGTGGTCAAAAATGATAGATACACCCTCAGTTATCGAGTGTTTTCGCTGAATTAGTTCTTGTTTTCTTGTGCTAATCAGTACCGTGTGGACTCACCCTTGCTAATTATAAAGTCAAAGACTCGGTTTGGCATACTATCAACGAAATTTAGCAGGATCCGGTTGCTGACATCTCCCCAGGCCTCCAACAACGCCTTTTTTAGTGTTTCCACGGATGTATACTGTCGATTCGACGCGTATACTCTTCGGATAAGAATGCCCTAGAGGTTCTTCATCGGGTTGAGCTAAGAAGAACATGCTGGCCACTCTAGGGTACCAATGTCATGCCGTCTTAACCGCGCATGTGTACTAGCGCTGACGTGAATTGAAGCGTTATCTTGTTAGAAAACAATTGGAAGTAGGTGAAATCTGCTACTAAATGGTAGTAGGTTGTTGGTCAACATCTGCTGATAGTCCTCGCTATTCATTTGAGATGAGATGAAAGTGAATCCAAGTTTGCAAAGCTTCCCAACCCATAAAGCACTCTCCGCCGAACATGTGCTTCGAGAAGTACCGCGACTCTCTACGTACATCATGCCAGTAACCGTTAAATCCATCTAGCTCATCCAAATTTAACTTCTTCTCGTCACTGGAGACGATTTGAAACAACATAGTACCTTTTAGATAAATTTACACCCTCAGGACACTTTTTAAAAAAAGTTGCCCCAATATTCATCAATGTCCAGTCACGTCCATAATGTTGCGGGCGAAGTTTAGTTGGGCAATCATATGGCGTTGTTGAAGACGAGGTGTTGTTCTCATTTGCGCCCGTATGATATGCGGATAACGCTTAATTGTATTTAAAACTGTTGATCTATGAACCTGAAGGGTTAACCCTTGCCTGATTGCTTCACAACTTATGGTCGAATTCGAGGCCAATCTACAGATATGCATGACAGTTCGCTGCCTGTTCTTTCGTGGACGTCCTTTAGACTTATTAGTACCATATTTCGATGGACTGCGTCAATAATGTTGCACTACGTGACGATTTTTGCCAATTTCTCTGGCAATTGCAGTCTGGGTCTTTCCTGCTCTGTGTAAAGCGGTAATAACTGCTTTCTCTGCATCAGTAAGGCTCGAAGCGCGTCCCGTGACTACAGTACTGCTTGAATGCTCAACACAAACTGGATTAATTCAGCGAAAACACTCGATAACTGAGGGTGTGTCTATCATTTTTGACCACCGAAATATGACACATTTTGTTGTAGTAGGCTGCATGCGATGTTGTATGCGCTGTTCTTTGTGGTAAATATGTTATTTGACCCGTACATTAATCTGACACAGAAGAAATGCCTCAAATGTGTATTCTTTGTAACGATTGTTGAAATATAGGGGGTGGGCTATGTTTATTCACACCACTGTATATATATATACAACATGTCGTATGGTGGAGAACTGTGAAACACAAAGATTCCCCTGAGGACGATGCTCGTTCACACAATTCGAAGGAGGCTTCCCTATCGGAAAAAAAATGAAGAAACTGAAAATTCCACTGCGTGTACGGCCGACGTACTTTTGGCGTTGGGCGGGCCATAGAACTAGCATCAGGCCAAGTGCTATGTGTGTGTACAAGTAGAGATAACCAAAAACGACCGTCTAAACGATATAAGAAACACACATACCAACTTTCTCTTCCAACTATTTCGCCTTAGTTCAGCCCGAGGTGCGGTGCCCCCCCCCCGCCACGGAGAATCGAGTGCCTTAGACTTTCCCTGCCAAGGCCGCATATTCCCTTACTTCGTACACACACACGCGCATGTGTGTGTGTGTGTGTGTAAACCCCCCGCGAAAACACGACGAATGCGCGCACTGCAAGTGAATAATTCGTCAGAGAGCTATCAAATGTTTGGCTACGGCGGTGGTCGATAGTAGAATAATAGCCAAGAGCTGACGCTCACCCTTGCAGAGGTTCCACTGCTCGCATCATAAAGACTCAATGACGTTTGAAGCATCGAAACGGCTGGATAACAGATCATGAATGCTAGACTTGATAGCGTCAAGGAGCGTACGCAAGCAAATCATTTTTTAGCTCTGTTTATATCACCTATGGAGTTCGGTGGCTATGGCCATATGTTGTAATTAGAAATAAATAAAGACGAGAGCAAACGATTAAACCAGCTCTTGGATTCAATCGACATTGTGAGCCCTGTTTCAAAACTTGTTTAAGTAGACAATAATTACACAAGTAGTGAAGCCTGTTTTGTTCATCGTGGCTGGACCGCACCGAGTATCGGTATTACTTATCACAGTAACTAACAATAGTATTAAAGAAAAAAAAACACAACACAGACAACACATTATTAGACGAGTGTATCATACTAGATATTTCCTAATGTACGTTACACGAAGTGTCTGGGACCCAACTGCGCTTCAAATGAAATGAAAGCTGCCACATCTGCTCCTGATATGCTTGGCACTTTTCGGCGTTACAAAGAACGCCTAGAGGCACAGTCGGACACCCACCACAATCTCATTTATACACGACACAGACAGACACGCACACACATATATGCATTGTATCCCAAAAACAGCTTCCACAAGCTACTCAACACACCGTCCTTTCAACGGGTTTCATCCTACATGTTGACACATTGCACTGCTTGCTCGCGATGTAGATGGCATCATCCACATCCATGCTCCTACCTACCTATGTATGTCGTACTCTGATAAAAGGTGCAATTTACCCTGAAAACGTTTTCCATAGCTGACCCCATCTGGGACCCCCACCGATCTATCGCACAAAAGCCTCGGCACCGCTTACCGAGTAGCAGCATTGTTTCAAGGACCTGTCAGTTTACTATGCAGCTCCCGAAAAGCACATTGCCCCCCGTCGAATGTTTACTCCGTTTGAGCGTCTGTCCATCAACACCACCAGGAATTCTATTATTTGATGATGCAGCCTCCGGATCTGGGTATCAGACGACGCCGCCGCCGCCTCACGTCATCGGTTCCTGGCCGGCTACGAGACGGGCCATTGCGAACGGATGCATTTTATATCGCTTACCCCCCCCTGCCAACCTTCATCCGCTGTCTCCATGATAACGTCGGTGATGGTAGGCAACCTGCAAACCCCGAGAGAGCGGCCCGGCGTTCAAATGCAAATACTGGAGACTGCTCGTCCGTTTGCTCACAGCCTACTTCCTGCTTCCGTTTTCCTGTCATTGCGTGCCGTGAACATCATCATTGGCATCGTCATCATCGTCGGCAGCATGGCACAGGTGCAGGAGCTGGATCGTGCAACAATACGATACCAGCCGGCTTGAATTCATGCGGGAAGGTCCTGCAGAACAATGAACACCAGAGCCTTCCCCGAGGGTTGTTTCCAGGAGGGGTGATGCGGAGGCGCTTTCTATAGGTCGCCACGTACGATACGAGAGGAGTTGGCCTGCTGCACGCCAACCAGACAGCAGGTGGCATTCTCACTCTATCCACGAAGCGGATGTGCGCGATTCCTTCTTTCGACAGGATGCCACTATGCTGTTTCGTCTATTCATCCTGGCCGAGATCAGAAGTTGTCGCCGACGCTACTTCATCATCTGTCTGTCCTACTCAGACGCGAGCTAAGGCGCGGCGAGGATGAGAAGGCAGGCTTGCCAGTGTTTTCTGTACCCTCCATAGCAATTGCGGGAGAAGACGGTGTCATCAACCCATGATGAAACATCCTCATACACGATCCATCTAGTCGCCTCCACGACCAGTTGGACCGCAATGACGACCTCCTGTTGACGCCCAGTCGCCAGGTTTCCCATAGGGGCAAACAGCTAGGAACAAGATGAAATCGAAGAAAGCGAAGAGAGTTCATTGCTGACTCGACAAATGCACACCTCGAAAGTTGGGGGTAAATCAAAGGCGCGTCACACGCCACATTGTGGCTCAGCGGAGGCTTTGAGGTTTGTGGCCTATTGGTCGCTGATCGGGTATCTGATAAGACGGTATATGTGAGTATCTCATTGAGTGAAACGTCAGTAGTATGAAAATGCCAGCAAGGTAAGAGAGAAACAGCCTTTCGGTCCATGCTTTTGGGCAAGTTGCCATCGTTCGCAGCACCGTCGGCATCGCTTATATTGTGGTGATTATGAGAAGTGGCCCAAACAAGTTCTCTATGTCCCAACGTTGGCCACAGGGAATCCCAGGTGACGTCGCGGCTTTGTATGTGTCAACTGCGAAATAGCCACTCGGCCACTGCGTCAGCTTGTATGATTCTCAAGGTTGCTGTGGTTGGAACGACTTCCCTGTCGACAAAAAACATCGCGACTTGTGGTTATGGCCACCCGTATGTCAACGAACATGACGTGCCGGTACGAAGTAGCTAGAGACTGCATTATCATTGTGGTTGAATTCGACTGCCTTCATCAAGTCGTCTATGTATGTAAATGGTGAAAACAGGGAAAACTTTTCCGTTCTTCCTTCCTGTAGGCTTTTCCACTAGAAATCAACGATAATGTCCTCGATACGGAGATTACTCATTCGTGAATAGCTCACCTGGCTCCGAATTGGTCCACCCTTTGGCGAAAACGCCGGTAACAAAGAGCGACAGCTTAATGGTGCTTGGACGTGTCAAAATATTCGCATTCGCGTATATGCATATGCATCCCTTGAAGCATATCCGTTCGATGCTCTTATGTCACACTTGTATGTCACGGGATTTCCGAATTCAATAATGAACCAACACCATACATATCGCACATCTAGTTTGTTGTTGTTCAATACGTGCCTACATAATGCATAGTTGCAGTATGAGATAAAATATGCCATTTTCAACGGCTTTAGCAACGCGGATGCACGTGCTGTAATTTCCTCTATGTAATTTTTTTTGTTTATCTTGCTCGGCCGCTACCATAGTTATGTCTCGATGAGAGGTGGTACATTCGTGGATATGTACGATGATAGCATTATCATTGAGGTACATATGTTCGCACTCGGTGTGCGTAGCAGCAGACGTTCCGGCATTGTCTCGCAATTCATTCTCGCTCTCTCTCTCTCTCTCTCTCGCTCACTCTCTTGCTCGCTGTATTTCGCTACAACAAGTGGGAGGCAGCCATTTGTAGCGCTGACGCGGGCGCCCCGGGGAATACGACGGTAGTGGTTCGCGCGGACAGTGATGTCCGGATATCAGTGTCGACGTCGACGCCAGGACTTCCGAGAGAGCCACAGAGAAAACACTACTAGATGCGTCAGGAATACGAGTCACACGGTGCAGGCCCGGTGATGTTGGTTCGGGTCGGCCGCAGACTAACTCCGCGTGCGGGCACGCGCACTCATACCCACACAAACGCTGACATAGGCAGGCATTTACACGGCCACAGAGAGACGCGAGAGAGCCGTAGGAGACTTGATTGCTTATCGCGCGAGCAACAAACGCGCCAGTGATGCCGACGGCCCGGGCGAGAGACGACGATCGCCGTCCGAGCAGAATGGTAGAGCCAACCGGGAGATTCAGCACCGCTACTCAGCCTGTGCCGAGACCGAAACTCGTGGCGCGCTGCGCGCGACCCACTGTCAGGCTCTCTTCCGCCGGCGTCCGCCTGTTGGAACGCTTTCGGCTTAGGATGGCGGGGACAGGAGGGAATGGGCGATATCGCCAGGTATACCAGATGGGTGGGTAGAGGATAATGCAGGAGGTAGAACAAAAAACTGAGTACCAGGCAGCTGTTGACAGGAGCCGGGCAGATTCGCGCGAGAGATTCGCACGCGCCAGAGATTTGAAGTCAGACAGCAAAGGTGGGTGGCGCGCTGCCGAGCAGAAGAGACGTGGGTCGTCCGAGTCGCCGCTTGAGTCGGATCAGTTGCAAGGCGGCCGACAGAAGGCGACAAGGAAATCAGGCAATCGTAGCAACAGAAAGTACTGGATTCGGAGCATGCAGCTGGCTACAAAAACAACAGCAACAACAACATGAGCGACGATAGTGACATAGACAATGAGTACAAGTGTACCATCCGAGCTCAGGAGAACTCAAGCAACGGCAAACAAAGAAAAAGTCACAACGCGCAAACCTCGAATGAGCAATACCTGATACTAATGTGTGTGATATCAGCCAGGCGCCAATGGCAATAGCTGCAGGTGCACAGACTGGAACGTCGGAGCATAATCCAATTTCGACCTGGAAAACATTTTTCGATAGGATACTTGATAGCAGCACCCGTGATGAGAAGGATTAGTTCCTCTTGTAGCGTACTTGGAAATCTGCTTGTTGACTAACATGACTAAATCACTTCGATTCAATCATCGCCACAGGCAGCTATCTGTTGAACATCGACCGCTGAAATTCGATTACCTACCCCCGGGGGTAATTCGGACGATGTCGGCGACAGCATCGCCACGGGACGACATCGATAACTGCTTCATCATTAATTTACTACTACCACCACCACCACCACTACTACTGCTGCTGCTGCTAATACTGCTGTGAAAGTTACCTCGTTTCGCGTTTCGGTGAAGTCGAAGAACAAGCGTAACTTACTGCTGAGTCATAAAGAGTTATTATGATTCGTCGGCACCGCCGTAGATAAGCTCGTAACAGGGTGGATGGAGTAATGAGCTCGTAAAGTTTTATTCGATTAGTCAACACGTCTTTCTCCCCTACCCTGTATCTGTGATTATATATATATATATATATATATATATGTGCTGTCAGTTAGCTCGAATTTCCTATCGAAACGCCTCGTATCATAACTTTTATCTCACCATCAGGTGGCATATCTATGATAGTCATTCGTCTCCGGTGGCTCCGACCGATAGCATTGCGCATTGGCACATCTATTCATGACTGTTCTAGCCAAAGCATCAGGCTATCTCTTTATCATGTCTGTGCGACTGCTGTGCTTCACGGCTTCGCTCAGCTATGAGATCAGATATCAACCACTGCTGGGCCCAAGCATCAAACAAGACCACGATGTAAATGCCGCTCACACCTCGCACACCTTCGCATACCTTGATACGGCTTTGACGAAAAGCGCATAAATCCATATCGATTTCATTCACGAGCTGAGATCAAGTGAATATCGGTTTATGTATAGACACTCGATGCTCTAGTCACATCGCAACTGAGTCGTCCATCGCGACCCGATAACAAACTCCCTTTAGAGTCATGGCTAGACGTGGTGGCCAGCTTTCAAAGAACGAAAGAACCCAGGCGAGATTTGGAACAATTCACTTGGTTCTGACAAATATCGAAGGGTTGTTCTATATCGTATGCTTGTGTTATATACTGGCACTCGTCGGCGCGCTACCGTGCTTTGGTCTCCTCATGATGCCGCCTTGGACTTCAACGTCCGCTTCCACCCAGTGATGACAGCGTAGGGCCTGTCGTAGCAGGATGACGGCTGAGGAAGCGATTGAAAAGTTCATTGAGATTATTCCCCATCGCTACCTCTACGCGTTCGGAAACTAATCACTTGAGCGAGCAGAAGGTGACTTAAGTTTTAACCTAGCAGCGCAAGTTCTCATACAAGCGTGGTGTGCGTGCGGATGAATATGGGCCAACGACTGTGGTGTAAGAATCAACGCAGATACAAATTGACTAACTCGGAAGCTACTAGCACAATAAAAAGAGTACTGTAGAAGTGTGTTGAATTGCAAAGAATCACAAGTATATTATAATAAATATGAGAGTTGAGAATCTCGTGCTTATATGCAATAGCATGTCGAAAGCCTGCCTTTCATTACACATTATTAATATGACCGAATTAATGAACACTCTGGGTAGAATTGAGAAATCGCATGTGTACAGCAGAACAGCTGTTTGTCGTTTTCAGTTTGCTGCTCTCAGAAACGACCAGACCTACGCCACGGTCATCCCGCTGCGAGGCGCGCGCCGGCTATTCAATGTTGAACGTAGTGTCTGATGTTTCAGGATGCCTGTAATCGAGCGCCACATGACATGTCTGTGACCGTGAAGCATACTTCTTTGCTGAGGCTCTTTGGCAATTTTTTTATACGAATCCATAACCGCTCAAGACAAATTCTGTTATATTAAGTCTCGTATGCTTGGTACGACCATAATGTGCTCGTAGCAACTCACTGCTCAGCAATGTACACTCTTACCCGGTCATTATTTATATGGGTCACTACTGCGAAGAGGTTGCAACAGCACGAGGTGGATCTCATTTCACTTCGGAGTTGTATTTCGCGGACTGTAGTCGTTATATATATATATATATATATATATATATTCTGAGAATCACACATATATATATCCATATATATATAGATAGATATGTGATTTTCAGCTTCTATAATGATTGCCGACCATTATATCTGACAATATCTGTATATCAACAAAATACGGTGACCAGATTACACGTACATGTGTTTGTCGTTTCATTAGAGAGCGACAAATGCCATCGCCAAATGAAGCCCGACTACATGGACTCCGCCCATGATCATCAATGGAACGGCTTGTAGGGAATGTTTAGCTATGGAGCTATGCAAAACGAAATACTATCACCACAAATTGACATGATGGCGACATTACTGCTGACAGAACCGCGCCTTTAGGAAACCACCGTCGGGCTGGGCAGATCGGCCCGACACACGCCAAGGGCGACTTACTTCCCTTGGCCGAAATTGCCCAAGTTTAAAAATAGGATCAGTTTCGGCAAAATCAAACTACCTTTTGATACATGCTAATAAAAATAAACGAATACGTCCACAGCCTACGAACTCGGAAACTGTTATCACATGACAGTGGTTTGATCGCACTTAGCTCAGTTGGCAGAACAGGGAAATCTGCCGCTCCGAGGAATTCTGCCGCACCTCAACCATCTCCTGGATATGTGAGGTCCACATAAATCTGTCATCTGCAGCAGCAGCAGCAGCAGCCACAACATTAACAATCCCAGAGCAATCTAAGGCAAACCGTGGACAGATCGAAATCTCGAAGAGTGCTCAATAAATCGTCGGCGCCGCTCTATTATAGATGTCGAGATGTGGAGCGTTTCAGAATGAAGCGACGGCTATGAAGGTCATCCGGGCCTGTGCTGGATCAGCAACAATACGTATTTCTGGGGTGGTGTTTTGTTGATCGAGGAAGCCGGGTGGTGGCAGTGCTACGCGCCAACCTCGGATTGTAGCTTCATGACCGTGTGCGGCCAGTCACGTTTGTACGCACGAATGAATCACTCGAAGAACCTGTGACTCGATCCTTGTATCGCTCTGCTTCTCTGTAATCTGCTGTGATTTCTCTCCCATCTCCCCTGGGTGCTGTACACATGTCACTCATTCACGATATAGCGGTGTGCCTGTGGCTGGTGAGATCAGGCGGTCGCCACCCGTAGACCGCTGCCCGGCAACGCGTAGAGCCCGGCCAGCAAAGCCCATATGACGAGAGACAATAATGTAAATCTGCTAAGTACCCGAGGGTTTACTCGGCGTCTAAATACAACGTCACGCCCCAACAGCGTCAACGAAATGATGGCCGCTGCGGGCCCGGGATTACGGCTGACCACGCGATAATGAGTCTATGCGCAATACGTACTGAGACTAAATTAGATTAGCTCTCCGAAGCGGCTGCTACATAAACTTGCCCGTACAGAAGGTAGTGACACAGGTTGTGGATATATATATATATATATATAATATATTTACATTTTGTTTTATATTGAAACCATTTTTAGATTATTGTAGACAAACAAAGTTTTGCTCCACAACGTTCTCAAAGTGATTGTTGTTCCGTGATAATGGTGAAACCAGGTTGCAGACACTATGAAGTATAGCATGGGGTCTCTTTATTAGGCATATTATCCTTTATGTGGTGTTGCAGTGAGATAAACAAGATAAAGAGCTTTTCAGGAATAAACAACCGCACTAATGTTTTCAACGAAATAAACAGCTCTCAGATGTGTGTATACTCCAAAATGTCGTTGTTTGCTGGTTTGTTGTTAAGCTAAAGTACTCCCCTTGCTATTGCATATACGCACACATATCACACACTCATCACATATCTAAATTAGCGCAGATATTATTAGTTGCTTATGTGTGATACATATCCCTTATGACCGACTCTAATCGTCTATTTATCTATGATGTCTAAATGTTACCAGAAGCCCCATTTATTGCCGCATGTGCGTATGTGTAATCGGGTGGCAAACATGAAAATTTACAGCGGGTGTAGAGAAACAGTGAACGAAGCCCAAACGGAAAAATAATCATGTTAATAAAAGCTTCCTGCCAGGGCACTTTACAGAATTTATGGCCTCTGAGCGAGCCTGCTCACAAGCTTACCCACTTACCTAAAGATTGCTGCCTTGAAAATGTGAGAGAGACACAATACACGATTATGTCATTTCTAACCTTTGTGGAGTTGAAAGTCTGCGATGCATCTATATTGCTGAACCTCAATTGCATGATTTTTGCACGGACGACTACCACATGTCTGCGCACTGTCACGGTCTCTGGTCTGGCGTCCGTCATGCCTCCGTACGGCGCTCGTGTCCCGTATCTCGGAGAAAGAGCTTGGCCTTAAGAGGGCTGTTCATGTCGAAAGGTTCGTGAACCTTTGATCGTTAAAATCAGCAAATAAAACGCGCAGGCAAGTGGCCTGCGTGTTTCATTTGTCGACGGCAGACGATGGCGATATAATATCTATGTATTGTATATATAGAATAGGATCTCATCGCCTTCGTCTCATTGACGTTTATTAGCACAGGGTGTGTTGTCGTGTACTCCAATATCATCATATAAGCACAATCAATCAGCGTGTCACGGAACAGGCGGAGCAGCCAATTGGAAATTAGCCAGGTAGCTCCCGTCGTGGTTTTCAACCAGTAACAGATTCATGCTCAACGGTGCAAAAGTCACAGGGTCCCTTGAACCATCCTCGTCTGTCCAACGTTTTTCGATATCTGTTGACGGTCCCATCTAAAAGGAAGGTCAAATCATCAATATCGGGTAAGGCAAATAGCTAAGGACGGGTTCAGCTGTAACCCACTCTTGTGGAGAACAGCCTCCCCAGAGTTGGACGGAAGCATCTACTTCCACGGTTAGCTCACAAAACAAATTCATGACACCTCCAAGGGGAATTACTTCAAAGGGTTCCTCTGACTCACTATCTGGCCCATTCATTATTCCTTACCCCGCGTTCTGCGCCTGCCCTCTCGAAGTATTTTGGCGACACCGCGAGATAAATATCATATAGATCTGGTCTGCTCCGGGCAGCCCTTCTTACCAGCACCTTCGAAAGTAGGGCAAGATATCAGTTCTTTCTTCTTCCGCGAGCACATGTTCGGCACCTCCCATTTGCCACATCGTCTATAGCAGTATTACTTAATGATCGATATTCGCCTCATCTCTCTAATTCAAGTCCCGGCTGCTAATCGAATTTCAATTCTCTCTCTCTCCCATCCATCGCCGCTGCGCCCTGCATCGCGCCTGCCTCACTGCGTCCTTTTGCTGTTTCCGATAAGTGACCAACTCTGCCATCTGTCATCTTTGCTCTTCGGGCTTCCACCCCAATGGCCGCTGAGTGTGATGGCCAGCGCCGTTACCCAGTACGGTAGGACATAGCTGGCGCTACGTCGCCTCCACCGCTGCCGTAGCTCCAACGTGCGCCATTTTCACGAAACGGCTTCGTCAAGCGACGGGCTTGAAACGAGCGCCCCCGCCACCAAACCTCCGTTGTGAGGCTTGACTCCCTCGCCGGGTGGACCACGCGGACCTGGTCGTTGCCGGACTGCTGCTGTGGACTGGGTGCCATTAAGCCATCAGGCGTTCGGCGTTCGCACACCAACAGGCGCGGCCAGAGATCATTAGACCTCATGAAAGTTGGGAGGGAACGATGACGGCAGCGTGCACGTCACGCAGGCTACTTGATGGCTTCCCGGTGCCCTAGTGGTCCTGACAGAATTCGCTCGACCTAGACCTGCTCTCAGAGCGGCTGAGCCCAAAGGTCAAAAAGCGCGGCCGTAAAAGGAAAAACGGACACCAGTGAACAGTACATCCGTCGCGTACCCTTCAGCTTATAGCCACATGGTACAAGCAATAAGAACACTGGGCTGGTAGTGGTTCTTTAACAGGACTCCTAATGCTAACGCTAATGATCGACGACTTTACGAAATGGTCTTTCTTGTACCCCTACATACATTCTTCATCGAACGATAATCGATGGATCTGGTCGATACGGAAAATGCAAAGAATAAAAACAGACTTGACAGGAATCAGCTTCCATTTTCAATTTTAGGTGAGAGATTTTCACCTTTGAAACAAATTCAAATTGCGATTCTGAATCAAAGTTCCGACGACTCAGATTACCTTTCTCGTCAGCGTTTTCCCTTGTCATCTACACAGATCATTTAGATGAAACGCACACGTATTGTATTATAAGATAGTAGGTGCCGCTGCGATTCTATCGATGGGCACGATTGTATAATATATGCGATCGATGTACAGGCAGTAATAACGGTTCATATCATAGATAATACGAGTGAGATCGTTCGTCGAACGAGACCGCGCGATACGAGCCACACTAGAGGGGTGAATGCCTGCTGACAGTCATTATGGTATGACGTCACCCAGGCCCACACACAGCTGGATCCTTTGCATGGGCCCCATCGGCGCGGACGGCCATTCTGCCGATAGTTAAGCCAGTACCTTCGCTAATGACGGGAGAAACACGGCAATGAGGACGTGCGTAACTCCCCTGGAAGTCGACAATGGCAATGGCTGTGCCCGCGACCACGGCGACGAATCTCTTCCCCATTTTTCGTGCAGCGTTTGCTCCCATTTGGTAGATCTAGGTGTCTGGCTTGTTTCCAGCCATTAGCAACAGCCTATCCACTATCCGTTCGACAGCGGACGGCAGAGGTATAAGGCACACCTAGTCCCAGAGTATGTCTTCATTCGCAAGCGCGCGACACGTTAATACCCGCTCACGTCTGTTGACAAGATCTCAGCCGAATCACCATCGGCTGTCGAGTCGAAGGCGGGACCGCATGTGGGTATTATCATGGTGTTCTTACCAGTATCTGAGTAGGGTTAGCTGCTAGTGCTCAGAACGTGACTAAGATGGTTCAAGCCTATGGCCTGGGGTGTTGACGCTGAGGTAGGTTTGCGACTAGTAAATATGCTCTGCCCAATACCTCTCGAAGATCTTTGTGCTGCTATAATGTGCTTAAACATCTCACAAAAACTAATAGGCAGAGTTTAAGTGAATGCCGGCGGCCATGGCGTCAGGCTCCTTATCGCTTCTAACGTTGGAACAATTTATATGTTTGGAAGGGCTCGAATCACGGTTTTTGCACAATTCAGAAAATTAATTGTTTAGCATCATTTACCTATATGACGCCAAGGCAGTATGCCAAGACTTCAGCATTAACACAATATCAATTTTGTGGGACACACAATATGCACTAAGTACGGCAATGCAAGGCCTTGAGGTCCACGAAAGTTTTCCTTCATTAAAGAATGGAATATTAAATCCTTTCCAGGTGAAGAACAAGGTCTCTTTACGAACAAGCGAGTTATAACCGAGAGCAACGAAGGTCGCCTAGAAAGAGATTACGCTTCGGTCCATTTACATTGTTTTGTGATTTCACGCCTCGTTATCAATATGATGATACTTGTAGGCCCCTTCCTTCATGGAGACTTCTTCGTCGAGACCTTCACAAAGATCGGGGAGCTGATGCAGAAGCTCGTTATTGACAAGCCGACAAAATGAGCCATCGGCGACTTCGTGAGGACCATTCACTATAGCAGTCATACTATGAGCGACACCCTTACCCGAACAACAACAACATGGGAAGGGTCCTTTGTGGAAAAAGGCAAAGTAATACATTTCCAGTCTCCTTTCACCTAGAAGAAACGTGTCCTTTACTAATTTTTCATTTACGTCGTCACCCCCGATTGCCCCGCCGGTCCCGCAGCTAATATGAACTTTGTCGAAGCATTTCTTCTATCCAGCACATGGCTATTTTTGTTAGTACATTATTTTGACAGCAGTTGACTACAAGATATCTCTCCCTTCGTGACTCACAGTGGCTTTCATGTGGACTGCGCGGCGCATGCTTCGACGCAATAGCTCAATGGCTGCGGACACTATGTGTCGATTGCAGAATTATGCTCTCTCCTCATATATATATATATATATATATATATATATATGTATATATTCACTCGATATCTCTTCCTAATATTTTCAAGAAATTCACGAGAGCATTTTGTAGAATAGGATGTTTTCGAAAACCTTGAATAACAAGTGTAGTAACGATACTGTGATTTTCTTCTGTGCCCTTTTTAGAATTTCCATTGCGGTTGTTGGTTTTTGTTGTCACGGAAACTATTCCTTCCGCGTCTCTGTAAATCGCTGCCATCACGCGAACGAGCCAAAAATTCGAATATTTCCGATTAGACAGGCCGTTATGCTGGACGTTGCTGAAAGACTTTTGGTACGATGCACGTCAGAGCAGGCCACAGCCGGCAATAGTATGTGCGAAAAATGATCATTTCGGCCGGCTCGAAACCTACGTCGAAATTGTGTCATAGCAGCAGGTAACGTCAGATCAGATTTAATAACGTCAGATCTATCGAAATTGTGGATGTGGAATTCACGAGTTTCCCTCGTCAAAAGTGCGCAGATTCCGAAAATTGACAGTCTCATCATTAGCCCAGCCTTGATATAGTAAATAATAACAATCATAACAAAATTATTTTCTGCATCAACCTGGAATATGTACGTACTGCTTGCCTGGCCACTGTACTTTCCAGTGATATACGAGTGTATTTTATGGCGATATAAGTGTGTACGGTAGGACTATTTTTTGAGTAGAATAATCATGGTATAATATCGCTGGTGGGATTTATATATTTACTCACGGAAACCAGCAAAGAATTATTAAACGACGCCTCGCTTATTACTAGCGCTTAGCATGTTTGTTATATATACTCTTAATCAAATGGAATTTATATAATTTAATGTTTAATATATTTCTTCATTTTCACTACTATCAAAATGGGTGCGGCTCAATTTATCGCATACGTTTGTACGCATTGTGCATAATCTTGTGGGGAACTTCACTCTGTCAGCGATGCAGCTTAAATACATATAGCAATTGAGTACGTATATCAGAAAAGATAACACCAACGGCCTCTACATATATAATTGTAAAATAAACAACTATCAAACAATTACTATCCCAATCGAACGAGGGCATGTTATTTCATGCAAGAAACTCACCTAGTGTGGCATATCTTCAGTGATTCTCGAATAAGATGATGTCTCTAGAAGAGATGCTTTACAACTTTAACACATCCCTCGAAGTAGACGCGATTCATTTCATAGGTTACTTAAATTATCTCGTATCATCGGTTACGCCCATTGGATGTCTCATAGTACTATATTTATGAGAAAGTTATTAAGTTATATTAAGTTCCTGCCGAGGTGACCAATCGATCATATACATACGTTTCTAGTATATTTCACATTATTCTGTATCTTAATACGGCTCAGTTTGGGACAGGGTTCGGACCGAGGCCGTTATAGTCCCGAGAAAAGCGAAAAAAAAAAGCCTCACAGAAAGGGAAAGCCTCTGAAGGGAGGACCCTGCGCGGTTGTCCCCGGAGGCGTAGACTTTCCTGTGGCAGACCCCTTCGAGGAGATTGCTAGTCAGGAGCTCGGGGCCTCCAGAGGTTTCAAAGCCAAACGGGGAACCCAGTTCCGTAGCTTGGCCAGCTCCGCACGGGACACCACGTAATCGGCGGTGGAGACGCAGTGGTTGACATAAGACGGTGCTAGAGTATCAACCAATATGCCGTTGCATTGGAGGTACAGGCCTCGGTGAAAGGGGATGAGGGTCAGGCCGCATATGTGCATGATTGATTTAGCTCAAATAGGCGGAAGTGAATTTTTTGTTAAACAAGTGGCCGAACGAGTGACAACGGGAGCAAGAATACCCTGATAGTGAATCGCATTGAACATCAGGGCACTGTGACAGACTCCCCTTACCCTTGACTACTTATCAATGCCCGACGGACACCGGAGTAAAGCATGAATCTCGCAAAATGGGCAATCACAAAGGTGACGGAGTCAGATGCGTGTTCCAAAAGCGGCAACACACCCCGGTAACGACAGATGCACTATGACAACAGATGAAATTCCATGGTGAATTCGAATGAGGATCTCTGCTCATGCACTTGTAGTGGTATAACTTAAACAATGGACAGCTGATGATTGTCTGAACTGCGATGTGTGTCGTACAGTGTGCCGTCTGAATATCTGATTTAATTGTTCCTAATAAAATAAGCACCATTGTACATCGTACTGTCTAACTTGGGCTGATCCTTGCAGCGAACATATTCGATATTAACTATTGGCTTCAAATGGTTAGTCGACGGGTGCAGACACTGGCGTTTGACACGTAGCTTTGTGTAAATTTAGGAGCCCTTAAATTTTCCGGGCTGACTCGCAGCCAACATTTAACGTCCACGGTACTGCTTTTGGCCCGTAGCTCACCTCATAAGTACATTGAGGCCAAATCCGCTCAAGCATACTAAATCGGTACCTAGTAATATATAAAGAAATTCAACGACAAGATACAATTCGCGCTCTACAATTGGCAATTGGGCATCTAACCAACACGCGTGTCCATGGCTTAGGGAGTGTCCGCAAAACTGACAGGTATCTTTTGGTATCTGCCACCAAATATCTACATATATACACCAGACGGAGACATTTTGATGCGTTAATATATATATATATATATATATATATCTAATTCATTCCTCATCCGCGCCTTCTGATCACAATGCATCGTAGATTCTACCTAACAAGGTGTGATGTCTTTCAGGATGACTCTACCCTGACATTTACCGTCTACAATATTGCTTCTTTGCATTGCTCCGTAAGGGCGGAATCCCAAATGCAAATGTGCAACGATGGTGATCGGACCCGTGCACCTACGTGTCCTTCGATTGTAAGGCTCACACGAATGGACCCTGCCACCGGGCTTGACAAATGCTGCCTACCGCAGTCGAAACCTTCGGATATGATGCCATTCCATTGCATGTTTTCCCAAAACAACGCCCCAATCTAGAATCGCCGGTTCGGCATTAAATCTCAGCTTCAGTAAAACAGCAAAAACGCCTCAAATATAAGAGCGCCAAGCTGGCTGCTATAAGAGATAGAGAGAGAGAGGGAGAGAAAGAGGGAGAGAGATGCAAGTATTCCCGGGCAAGTATCGCACCCGCAAGCGAACACGCAAGAATCATCGGGTCGTTCGGACCTGACTAGCCCCAGTGAGTCAGCCTTTTCCATGCACCCTCTCATGCTAAAAGTGGCTCTGCAAAGGACTGTACGCTAGCAACGAAAGTGCCTCATTTGCATTGCATCCCAACAGCTCAGCAACCCGGAATCTCTGACGCACTGCTGTCATGCGTGCTTCTATGCACACTTACGTCGTCGGTGCCTCTGAACGCGAGGAGGCTCGACTCTTCGGCGATGGTCTCAGGAAAGCGGACCACTGGAAGAATCTCTTCCTCGGTGACCTTCGCTGGCGGCCACTTCGATGGCTTCGCGCGAAGTGAGTGCATCATACAAGCATGTATGCCTAGTTGCGTTCACAGGGGAATATATTATATATTAGTACATTAGTGGATAGTGAACAGAGGTGATTCGTTTGACTAATTGTCGTCGAATGCCGAACAGAATGCTACGAATGGCCACTACGCAATAAATACAATTCGATAAGCTTTGATGAGAGTCTTGGTTGTAAATGCAGTCGATTAAAATTGGCGTAATTGCGTTAAGTCTTTGTGCGACCAAATATACCGCTAATGTTTAGCCATCCCCCTCGCGGTGATGGCAGACGCAGACCACGGCGTTTTCGCTCAATCGACTCCATGGTGCTCCGGGCCCGTACAGCTGTGAGAGCTCACTCAATGGTTAAACGACCATTGCCGCAGCAGAAGGAAACTGCAGTCTTTAGGACAGCACTTGTGTCGCGCGATTTGCTTGTCTGATGACCCGCTGGAGGAGGGGCACCATTTTGGAATAAGTTCTTGCCACGAAGGAGAGAGAGAGAGAGAGAGAGATAGAGACACAGAAGAACCAGGCACATATATTGATTCCCCATAATATTATTTACCAAGAAATGCTTAATACGATACTTGCAGATTAGCGGATATTGATTTGTGCTGTTACCGTAAGCCGCTACCTATGGACCGACATGGCTCGGGTGCCTATTGTAAGTTTCTGCCTGATAAAATCATGCATCACATCTCGTCATATACGCAGAGACGAGAGAGATATGCGTGCACATAGAAATAACGCTATAATCGATCTATTTATAAGGAAATTAGGTAACATATATATATAGTAACATCTACCGCTCCAACGAATGACTTGCTAATCATGCTAAACACTATCGTTCTAATTTGACTTGCCATGTTACAGCGAAGACATGCTGGCTAATATCTGCGCTTGTCTTACACTGGCACGGCAGGATCACCTGGTAACAAAAACAGACCGATGGCAAAAAAAAGCAAATTCCAGTCGAAAAAACTTACGCACCGCAACATTGAGTTTCCCTCGACCGAGCAGCATATTGGTCTCAGCATATAATCCGAGGAACATGGTATATAAGTGGTGCTTCCTTATGCAGCGCCTTTCCCTCGCTGCTTTCCATCGCCTCCCTCGGGGGCAAACCATGACGGCTTCAGCCTGACACCCAACTGTCCCCGACTGCGCGTAACTAATTATTGCATATATTAAGACCCACAATAAATGACAGTCGCAGTGGTTATTCTCATACATCATGTTCATACGAAATGCAATTAAGTCAGTAGAGAGTATGTGGGCACTTGAAGGAAGCGGATGTGGGATGGAAACAATTAGTCAAACATAGTTCTGTGTCATGTACGAAATCAATGGGTTTAATAAACGATCACGATATATTTACAAACTTGCGATAACCGTTTCGTATTCGTTAAGTTTGCCGTATATTCTGTTAATTTGTCGAAATTCTGCGTGCACACCGTATACATAAGGACGACGATGCTCGCGAGAAACATTGTAGATATTTGACGAGCAGATTTCTTGGGACCGTTCCTATCGTGACCAGATTTAATCCCCGGGGTCGCGTGACGATACCTATAACAGCCAGCTCAGCAAACGTTTGAACTTAGAATATGTGACGGTTTGGTACAAGGTGAATGCTGAACAAACTAATGAATTCTATACCTCGAACTTGACACATAATCTAGAACATATAATTATAGTTCAATGCTACTGCAAAGATTGAAACAAATGGCGACACCATTTAGACACAAGACATAAGGATTATTATTATTAAAGAGATCTCTTAAAGCGAAACAGACCTGAGTTGAACTGTATTGCCCTAAACGATATAGATGATTCACTATTTCACTTTCAGTTCCGTGAGATATCTGATCTGGGGAACACTCGGGCCAACCGCAATCTAAAGGTCTTTTTAGCCCTCACTGATTCACAAATATTTCCTTATGTAATCGGTCCGGGCTATCCGTTAAGGATGTCACTTGATATCACACAGTATTCTGATCAACTTCTATTTTTTGGAAGGAGGAAATTTCCTTCAAACACACGAACACAACCCAACACTAATCAACTAGGCTTGATCCAACTGAGCATCGGGACAGACGTAACCCATATATATATATATATATATACATTACTGCGTTTTTCATATTCCCTTTCCTTTCGTGTGAAAGAACATTGAACTGACTCTCCTTGCCCTTCAAAGTATCGTACTACAATCATCAGTATAGCGTTGTAGCGGACGGTACATGATACACTCTCGCATATGTTTGCGTGAGTCTTGCCCGGTGGCGTAGTGCGTTCGCGTGCCCCTTTCAATCGGAGTAGACGCGTAGGTGCACGGGTTCGATCCCCACCGTTGCACATTTGCATTTAAAGGGGTGTCCGTCTTATGACGCCTTATGCCGAACGCAGTGCCGGGTGCGCTAGATGTTGGCTGTGGGTCAGCCCGGAACATTTATTGTTATATGTTTGCTTGAGTTGAACATCCATTAATGACGATGCCAAGCGGCGCCGCCCAAACCAAGTGAGGACTGAACCATCTTGAAGGCTACTTGTTTTGTATTTACGCGTTCAAATAGCTGTGTTCGTTCGCGACTGAATTGGCCATTCATAGCTTCGTCAGCTGACTACAGCACAAAGCGAAATGCTCCCAAAGGGATTTGAAGTCATCTCTCCGACTCCAAAGCTACGCTTCCTGAGGGAAAATCGATTATTATGTTGGTGGCATGAAAGACAATTAACTCTCTCTCTCCCTGTCCTTTCGTGCCACACTTTGCAACTAATTGAAGAATTTGGTCGAAGAATTGCAATTCGATTAATTGAAACGTACGCGATAATGCGATCTCGGATTTGACTAAGGACCGCTGTTAGTGATAGATAAACTTGGGTTCATAAGATAAACAGGGGTGCGAGGTGGTGCACTGACAAACTGGTGAATCACTGCAAGGCGTCCTCCTATTTGTAAAATATCAAATTCACTAAACATCGCTCATGCACAATAAGAAAATAGAGATTTCTAGAATCATGTCTTAGTGTAGTAGAAAATGTTCACGAGGTCTGTTTAGGTAATACGCCGGGGTCCGAGTTCAGCTTAAGAAATGCTTATCACGTGCCGTCGTTAAGTTGAGGCTAATATTTTTTGAAACTTAATAGATTAATAATAACTAAAGCAAATCTCGCGTCGACGATGGACGCACAACTGACAAACTCAATGGAAACATTCGAGCAGGGCTCAAAATCAAATGATTTCGGGCTGACTTTCTCAGCCAACGTTTAACGTCCACGGTACAACTGCTTTTCGCATTGCTTCGCACATCCCAGAAGAGCTACGACCTCTCAAAGTATCATACGTATAATGTCATCACGTACCATATCGAGATTTGTTCTAAGACCCCCCAATAAATGAGTACAATGGACCAGCAGAGAAGCCTGTTCTGGCTCACTGTTTCAAAGATGGCATCTGTTTTATATTAACGATACGGTTACCTAACATGGCGTCTTGTTCTACTTAATTACGAGATAGCCAACCCCTGCACAGCGATCTGGAGTGGCCGTCGAGTGCCGGATCTGATGAATGCGCCTGCATGATAATCTACAGCCACCGGGTTGAGATCGTAGACATTCGAGAGCTAGGCTTGAATAAGTGCCTTTTTACTTAACTTACCACGTCCAAAGTAGCTTAGGCTGTCAGTACACATTAGGCGAGACGGATCCACTAAGAGAGTGACTAGAATTCTATTAGCGACGATCAGATACAGAGACAAAAGTTACTTGCTTTGCGCTTTACTAGCTTGTTTTCTGGCGAATCAGGCATTTCTAGAGATCAGTATGAATTCGGCGGGTATAAAGCTCGTCAGTTGTAACTATGCTTTCCATAAGCTTAACTAAAGTACACCGACAAGAACGTCCCTTTAAACCTCGCCACGAAGACAAATAGCCGCTATATGCAAACAAGTTACTATCCATTACTTTAATCAGTCATTACCCCACGAGACGTTTGTTCAGAGGTAAACAAGCCTTACCTTCCACGTGCCGGTGTTCCGGCGCCGGAGCGTGCTGCATGACTGCTTGCGATTGAGTGTCTCTGGGCCTCTGGCGGTCGGGGACAGCCTGTGTGAGAGTGTGTGAGCATGGCGTATTTATACTCGCTGCCCGCCTGCAACACAGGCCACCCTGGCCATACCATTAAGTTCACTGGTTGAGATCGTTGTCCTGTCGTACGTACACTGCCTGTTCTGGACCGCCAGCGCCACCGGCCCCCTTGACGCCTTTGAGTTGGCCTCTCGCTCTAGTTGTGTGTATAGGATGGGCTAGGCTAGCTCCGTCTCGTCGCTTGTCAGCCAACGCGAGCGCTTCACGTGCGAGGCCACACGTGCGTGAGCCTCCCCCCCCCCCTCGCAGAGGAGCACTAGACGGGCAGATTATAATAGTAAACGTGGTGGTCCCTCCCGTAACACCGATGAATCCCCGTTGTCGTCGTAGCCCGCCGGCTGTGTCGTTGCAGTCATACGTGTTGTATCCGCCCCGTCGGCGGCACCGCCGCGCTACCACTGGCAGAACATGTCAGCTGAAGGCGTACAGCCACCACCATCATCAGCCGTGTGGCTTCGCACGCATTCAGTAATACTGTTGCTGCTACTGCTGCTGTTTCTGCTGCAGCCGAAATGGTCAGCCAAGAGGAACACAAGGGCTTATTGGCCCCCGGTGACCGCTAAGCGTGCCATGACCCCGGACGATCCGGCTTCGAGTAACGATGGCAGGGCGGTGCAGGGCGGTAGCTGGGTGATCTTTGGGAACAGGCATCGCCAAGGAGCTGTACTGCAACGAGCGATAGTTTTCAGCGCGTTTAATAACCGGATATAGCAGAGAGAGCAAGACGCCCTAAACATGTTGACATTATCGCACTGTTCCAGGCGTTTTCTCCTTTTCTATGCTTTATTATACAGCAATGTAGCGGTGGATTCAATGAACTAAAACACCGTCTTCGGGTATGGATTCCCCGAAATTACCTCCGTATGCATAGCTTGTAGTTGTGCTGTTCTCGTTTTATGAGTAAACAAAGCGTTATGCGAATCACAAAGTTTTCTGTCGATGATATTTTGTGCAAGTTGCGGCCCTGACAGCCAGACCTCACAAAGATGCGGTTACAAGCAAACACGCAAATATCGGTGATGTCTTGCTTCGCCACCGATTTTTCTTCGCCTACTTCGTGATCTGGAGTTTCTTCAACCGTTTCGCCCATCCTCTATACAGCTCCTCGACATCGCCTGAACTCACGTCGTATCATAGCTAGCTGTTATCTTATAGTACACCTCTTTTACGGGAAGCACGACAACCTGAATTTGTGTATCAGTTCCAGCTGGCGCAATGTGCTCCAACTCCAAAGAATGTACCTGATTCAGGCACGCCTCGAAGTTGTGTTACCGTTTGGTCGGTCGAAACTCCCGGCTACTACTAACCGTCGACTCGAGTGCTCGCGTCTTACCTAAGCTCTATACTTATCACGAGTCACTCAGCACGGTCATTAATTTTCGCATGCTAACCGAAGATGTCTACTGTTTTTCTAGCTTACTCTCAGCTGTTCGCCCATGTGACAGGCTTCGGAACCACCTTTGGGTATTACTTCAAGAACCTATCGGGTCCACCTTACTTATTTCAACCGAAAGTATCTATTCGATATCTACATGATTTGCCTGCAGTTTCATCTCAGCAATTCGATGGAAGCTCAAGACAAAGTGCTAACTTAAGGGGAAACGCGTTCGGCGCCTTCACCTAGCCTCCTTTGAGCGAAACTGCCATTAAATTGTTTCTCGAGTATTCTGCAAAATAGCACTAGATACATCTTTACATCAATTCCAACTGTATTTTGCAATTCAACATGGTCACATGCATTTGTTTAAGGAAAGCCCACCATTTCGATTCCACCATTAATTACTCAAACTCATATTTGGCTCACTATCAGGAGGTGCAGTGTGCTGGCAGTTCAGTGCTATTTGCTCTGTCTGAGCTCGTGTCACCAACTTCCTCCCATATCAGGCACATGTAGGTGCTACCATAGGCGTCTGACAACTATTATGTCTAGCCTCAGCGACAGGGTGAGCTGGCTCAAAGAGCTTCACATGGGACCGAGCTACTCGACGACGCGCAGATGAGGCGAAACCAGAATAGTCCCTGGTGATTGCCATTGGGCCGGCCACGTCTGCTGGGCGTCTCTGCGCTACGTGCCTACCCATTTTCGTCATAGTGAAGTCGGAAGTAATAGAACGAAACTCGAACGGTGTCGTAATTCGAACAGCAGTGGCTCTACCAGTACGATGGGATGCAGCGGAGTCGCGGGCGAATGGGATGCGAGGGGAGGGTAAACGGCAAAGGATTGGCGATCCTTCTCTCTATGCGAAGGCCATTTGCTGTAGCATCCGATTCACCGCCGCTCCAGTGCTTACACTCATTTCTTCTTCCTTGCCTCTTCCTTCCTTCGAATTCGCCTCGGTTCTCTCGTGTTCCCGTTTACCGGGACTATGACAGAGTACCAACAGCCATCGCCTGTGTAGTCCTTCGCGATCAGCCACCCAACTACCAAAGGCGTGGAATAGGGCTCTATGGGTTAGACGATGCTCTAGGTGTTCAGTGTCCGCCCTAGCTCACCCATATGGTTCGACTACTTCCACTGCTAGCACGGTTCAGGCACTTCGACAGGTTGCCGAATACGGCCGTAACAGTCGTCTTGAGCGTTTATTCAATGTACAGGGTGATCATATATTTACACGACCTTATCAAGGACTAAGCAACGTTTGGCACTTGCGAATGGTAACGAAGCGTACAATTTTTTTTATCACTTTCCATAAACACAAAACTATACCTGGCAGCGGCTATAAATACAAAACTATACCTGGCAGCGGCTAGACAAAAATTCAACTCGACGAAACCCGCTCGAAAAATCGACATCTCCAATCGCACAAATCCGTTTTTTGCCAAATACGTTTGAAGGCTCCAAAAAGAAGCCCTTAGAAACCTTCAAACGTCCGGCGTAACTTTGTAAGCACCCTGTATAAGCGTCGCAGGCCATCCGTCTGGCACAAGTGTACCTTGTTCTCCCGCAGGGAAGCGCATGCCATAGCTGTTCACGACGACAGAAGTACTTTACATCTGCGCCTCTCTACACCTTCTAGCTCCTCTAGCCCCCTCAGAGTGATTGGTGTCCTTTTGGTTCATATTGTTTCCGTCCGTTGAGACATACGACGAGGTGGGAAAAAGGCGACCCAATGCTGATATGCTATAGGTTTGAAAAAGGCGACCCAATGCTGATATGCTATAGGTTTGATAAACACGGTTCTAGAGGGGGCGGGGGAGGCAACTTGCGAAAGAATACGCTTCCACTTACGCAGCAGAGACTATATTGTTCACACGAAAATCGATTAGAAGAGAAATAGGAACAAATGGAAATTGTGTAGCTTTGATTTGTAGTCACATTCCAACTGGACCACTACAACTAGTCCGTTTCTGCCAAACGTGTAACGGATAACGAGGCGTGTAACGGATAACTGTGATACCTTGGTGATATTGTCATTAGTGCGATATTTAATCAAGGGTAGAGACCGAATGACTGCGTAAGATAGTGTTTTTTTTGAAGTCATGCTTTCGAATACTTAAATTAATGACGGTGCATCAAGCTATAGTAGGCCTGTACAATTTTGCCCCTGTACTCACACTGTATTTCCGTACGCGTAGTTGTCGCGTTTCCATTTTCTTTGTTTATATGCATCGCCAAAGGAGAATCAATGAATTGCAGCCGGACCATATTATTGTGAGTCCGGATTACATATTTAAAAATTGTCAGCCCATCTCTCGAGAAACTCTGGCAACGACTTCTGCGAATCTTGCTCAACCTCTAACCTTCAAACAAAGAGAGAGAGAGAGAAGAGCTAGAGACGAACTCTAGTGAACAGTTGCGATCGTAAAATCACCGTTTAACACCTAAGTATATTAAATATATTCACGACCTAGCTGCCGATCGGCTGTTTCGCAGAATAGTTCTGTGAGCGTGGCAACGTTGTTCATCCAACGTTGCAAGCTGCGTACAGCAATACTTCCCAGCCCGGAGTTTATTTCGGGTATAACTGCGAACGATGTATTATATTTGACTTCGAATTACGCCCCCTTACATTAGCTGACGATGGTGGCAAGATCTATTTTCGTGACCGTGTGGAGCGCTCGATCAATGTGTCGGAAATTGTATGCCGATATATATTTATATATGTATGTATTATTTCGCCGTGTAATACCAGCATTGCTGCGGATTGGAAGACATACTCCCACATGGTGGTTGGCATATTGGCCTGCCTTCTCTGCCCGGGAACCTTGAGCATGCTTCAAAATTAACACCGACAAGCGCTACTACCAACTCCCGATGTGACACTCCGTCAACGACATTTCAACACGTTTCCTGCATTTCATACGTGAACATTTTGGAGCCAATTTTGGCCGAACTTTCAGATTCGATAGAGGACGGGAGGGACATGAACGTATATCTGGACGGACTCAGATACGATACAATGTATTAGAACCATCAATTCATACCACCGACGTCATTCCGACGCCTCAGACCGGCATAAACCGTAGCGCACACAGAGATTCTCAATCTTACGATACCCATGGATTTCCCTAATGGCATCCTCAGAGGGCCATCTCCGCTCGGCCCCCGCTTCCGGAGCGAATTTCTCCATCAGAGTGAGCTTCGTAAATGCACTGACAGCAGGTGAACAAAATCCTCGAATATATTTCAAAGCCCTCACATCGGTACGGTGTTCTCAACGTTCCATTTTACGATCAGAGAAAGAGATAACAGTTCCGCGGAAGCGTGGTTCCGCGTAACGAAGATGAAATCGCAGTCAGAATTTGTCCGGAGGTGTAGAGAACGCGGCTCATTGGGCCAGTCGTTGCGAGCGAAACGGTTGCCAGAACATCCACCATCCGGGAGCAAGCTGCTGATAAACGAACACTGGAGGTGCAGCGAAGCTGTTGCTGGCAAAAAAAAAGGGTGTGTGGCCTTTGCTACCACTGGCTCCTCCTCTTATAGGACCTGGTCTATTAAAACGGTTTGCGTCGAGATAAGTATAAAAACGAAGCGTTTCAGTTTCACAATAAAACCGGATAAAGGAGGAAGAACAAGCATCTGGGCCATCTGCTCCTCGCTCGAGCGCCGCACCCAACATAGACGCGAGCACCCCCCCCCCGCCCTGTCCCGCCCTTTCATTTTGGGCGGGCATATTCGATTATATTCGCGGGGAACGTAAACGGCTGATGATGGGATCGGTTGTTACGGGGGTCCAGCTGGCGTAAAGCGAAGGCCGAACGAGTAATGTTACACTGCTGATATCGCCACAGCGCCGCCCGCCACGCCCGGAAAGCTGTTACATACTAAAGGCGAATGGTGAAGGGTGCAAGACTGACTAGGGGTTGGTAGACGAGCGACGGTGATGTCATCTCGAGACTAAAACGAACGGATGGGTTTTGCTATATGCTTTATATATGGACCAGGATTATTATACGTGATTTCGAGTACCGTCATTCTCGTCGATCACTTGCCTCCATTGCCCTGCCGTAGATGAAGCGGCGCATCAATACTCGGCTGGTACCATATTTAGACCATATCATATCATGGCTATTTGATTATTTTTCGAAGCTGAACGATTATGCGCATACAAGAGCTACGCCTCGATTGTGACTGGAGTTGTAGCGATTCTGGACTGGAGTTGCAGCGAAATACAGAACACCACGAATAGAAACGCAATCTCGTCGCGCAGCTGGCTGCACGAAAAAGGCTAGCTACTCTTCATCCAAATGAAGAGATAGGAGGGAAGACTTTCGCACGTTGCACTCTGCGTGAATCCCTACCCATGAGTATACCATCAAAACAGGTGAGCAAATCGCGTGTTCTAGGCAAACAAAAAGATTGCTTATTCCTAGCATCCCTGGGGAGACTCGACAATCCGCGCTTTTGAAGGGATCTAACAGTATGCACGCGCCTTGTACCGCTGCCGGGTAGTTCATAGGTTTTTAAGGTTAAACCACCTTAATTTTTTTCTTAAGATTTTCATATTAAGACGGCACATAATATAAAATAATTTACTAATGAATATTTAATAAATATTCGCTTCGTTCTGACTTGAGTAGCCAAAATTGCAATATTTTTTCACGCGTGGATGCCACATTGCTCTTTGCAGTTAAAAAATATAAGTTCCTCCGTGTTGCACATAGATATATATCTCTGTTCAGCCGGTCAAATGGTGGTGTGTGGGTATTTTCATATTAAGACAGTGCGGTCAACTGCACTCTAGTGTAGTTGTTATCTTGAGCTATTGTGCTGCCGTCGCTGATTATGTTCTTCTCTCGTAAGGTTTCAGTACATTTACTCACCAAATCGAGCAACCATGTGTGCCCCTTCCAGCAACTCGCACGACGGAATGACCAACATAGTGCGTACAGCGGCAAACAGCCAGACTCCTTGTTCAGAGGCCAACAACTCCCATCTACGCTGAGAAACGGTATGAGACAGCTTCTTTCCCGCGACTCTAGATATTGTAACTAGGCCATGCCGGCATTACCTGTGTGGGGATAACCCCGGAAGTAACGTCTGCTAATACTCAGGTGACGGCAACGACTGCAATCGTTTATGCGACAGATCTGCAGTCGCACACACACACTCATATGCCAGGCGGCTTACAGCAGCTTGCATATCTTACAGATCAAATCCGATTAACCTTGGTTACCGCGAACGCGGTGAAAGACGAATGCCGCCTAAATGGCACCTTCCATTTCGATATTCCTTTCGGCCCTAGTGGGATTCAAGGGCGCTGAAGCACAGGAACCGAAGGGAGGCCCCGGCCCAATCTCATTGGCAATCGATTTCAAAGCCAGCCTTCTCATTGAAGCGGGCCCACTACGTACAATGAATAATCTATCGATGACTAAATCCCATGAGGTATACAGAGGTATATGACAACGAGCCGTATAGCGCAGTGTGCAAGTGAGTTTGAAAACGCATGACCAATAATTAAGGTTCCAGCCTTGGAAGGCGGCGGCTCTGGCGGCTCTCAGGGTGACCTTCTATCACGGCTCGTGTCAGCTTGCTGCCCGACAGAATCAGGTTTCTAGGTCGAGATGCTTATGTCTGTATATGAATGAAATGTGCAAGAGATGTTAAGGCTTATCTTGGAATAACTAAGTATACAACCAATGTCTTGGGCTGTCTTGTTTGTGTGGTGCTTACACGCTCCGCAAGCGATACGGTGGCCGACAGTATGCCGATATCGATGAAAACTCCTCATAAAATCGATGACGAGCTAGTTCTCAACACTGTAAATACCACAAGCCAAGTCCTCTCATCCGGCTGAACCTCTTGCCATCCCATGGTATTCATTCAATACATTGGATTATTGATGGAACTGCTATTTGTTACAATATTTGAATTTTCGTATGTATAAAAACAAGAAAAAGGTAATTATCATCTTGGAGCTGCATAAAACAACTTTGGGCGGTCATTTAGCAAGTTCACCAGCGCAGGGCCAACAGCGAGCAAAACAAGCCCAGAGAATATATATATATTCGAACAGAATACAACACTCATATCGTATTCAATAAAATCATCGTAGATCTGTATTAAACAATACACAAAGTGATGACTCCATACTCCATGTCACTAGAATAGCAGCCGTTTCGAAGTTATTGTGACCGTATGATACGAAACATCGAATCAATTAATATGAGCCCTCGTGCTCCGAGACCCTATGCGGGCCGCTTGCCTAATGTATTATGCACAATACAACGGGTCTCACTGTTCGCTCCATGCCAGCAAGCGCGAGAACGGGACTGAACACTAACGCTATAAAGAAAGAGAGAGAGAGAAATGGGACATCACCTAATAGATTATAATCTACGCGGTGAAAGATGATTCTACCCGCAGCCGCAACGAACAGGGGAGATTGAGAGGCTTGACGGCCTCTGACGTAGATTTTACCATGAATGCATCGTGCTCATATTTATGACGGGGCCACATTTGGGATTGCACATGCATTCGCCTGTCGCTGCTCCCAGAGGGGACAATTTACAAATGAGCAAAATGAGGTAGATCTTTCTATCACAGAGAGATGACTATATTTTAGCATGCATGCTATTGTATTTGCTTGAGGTGTCCGTTTGTCTTTCGCGGGTTTTTTGCTGTTTTATCATGATTCAATCTATCGTGTGAAGGATTGTGAAGTAAATATGTCGACGTGTTACACGATGCGTACACATAATGAAAGAACTCAGGGGTGCGATCCGCGGCGTGGTTTGTACACATCGGCCGTGTATCGAGGGGCAAGCCATTGTTATCAAGTCGCCAACAATGGGCGGGGATTCAAAGGTTTCTTAAGCAACGGAGGTGGTATTTGTAGAATATGTGCTCACTCAAGCTTGCTTGATAGCTCATCTAAGTGGGTCCCTATGCGGGAAACCAACAACTACTAACCTATCGGCTTCGGGTATACCTGGCATGAACGGCCAGTCCCGAGAACAGTACATCCATTGAGAGTCAGTCATATACCTGTTTGCCTTCCACTGAGAAGGCCCAATGAGGTTGGGCTAGCTGTTGTATCAATATGCACGAACTGATCATGCACTCAATCGCACACGTTGAGTGAAGCAAGTCGCTCAAGTTCACCAATTAAGAATTGCGCCCGTGAAGAAGATTCGCATATGTTGCAACTTAGCAGATAGACAAACAGCGGCTGTGGACATCAATTGCAAATGTAGCACATTTTTCGCCATACTAGAGGTCGAAACGATATTACATAAATGCATACTCCCGTGGCTCCGTATTTACAGAAGACGGAAGGTGATGCCACCAATGCGATGACGCGTCTGTGTTTCGTCTTCTCCCTGATCTATTTCAGTACTCACTGCTGAGCCCGTCACAGACACACACACAGACTGAAGTGGTGCTGGCAATTGCGACCCCTCTCATAGGAACACTAGTACTAGTGGTTGTACATGACCGGAGAAGGAAGACAACTCTACATCTACGCCGAATTCCGCTGGCCCCGACGCGTTGAGTTCAGAGAAAATTCCAACAGGATGTTGTTTCGAATCGAGGCCCGATCGCTGCTGGGTTACGAGTTCTTCTTGCTTGCCGTGTGTGGAATGGGGGGGGGAGGGTTGGACGCGCTTCTCAGCGTGAAAGGTCTGGTAGGAGGGGTTCGTTGTCTTTGGAACTCGGTAAACCGGCCCGTGTGCTACTTTTGGGCAGGGCCAACCAGCAGTCGGCCCAGCAGTCGGTTAGTTCCCTTCGAGAAACACTAGGGGCGCCACGGTCGGACTCTATTGCAGAAACGCTGAAGGGGTCGAACGAGAGGAACAGCTTGGAAGAAGCAAGTGGCTTGTTCTTCACGTAACATTGCTGTTCACCCGTCCTGTCCCGTTCTTCGACCATTGCCGCAGATCCCGAACAGGTGCAAAACACGATCGTATCATTGCAATCCTTCGTTTTTGCCATTTAACAACAACAACACCACCACCTGCCTCGACTTGTTCACCAGAACAACAATGTGGAAGCTAACAAAAGCAGAGCTGAATAGAAAATAGAGCCAAATTTCTTTGATTGATGATCAAAGAACCAAAGGGTGCCCGGGAAATTCCTTCCTGGACGATCCAGCAAATTGCCTCAAAATGAGAGGAATGCATTTGAAATACTCCTCCCCCTTGTGTATTAGTTTAACGAACGCGGCACGCATATTCAACTGTTTTATATGTTTATCTAACAGGAAAGTTCGTTTCTGCATGGTAAATGTCCGCCGTGGCGCGCGACCACGGCGGACAATATATAATATTTTACAATATTCCCTGCTCTGTTTATGGCCGACAAGTTAAGTGTGTGAGCAGTACCGTGGACGTTAAATGTTGGCTGAGAGTCAGCCCGAAAAACCTTTAGGTTAAGTGTACTGAACATAAAGGTTTCAGGCTGCTGCTGAACATAAGTTTACCTGCACGATTCGACGAGAGATTATGGGCTGCTTATGTACAGGTAATTACGTTACTTAGAAGTAGTGTCCAGTGCATACCAAAAACGTACTCGTCGAGGGCGACTGAAATTTCATCGGTTTAATATTGTAAAAATATAAAATGCATAAAAATATGCCTCCATATTTATGGAAGGAATATCTCCCAGATACACCCAATGTTCGCGTCCTTCAAGCAGTGCGGATGTACTATATACCCAATACATAGCATGATTAACGCCGATATATTTTTAATATCGGCGTATGTTTCATTGCACTAATCTCTCATTTTCTCTCTCGCTCTCTCTCTCCCTCAAACAGACCCAGACGTCGGACAAAATCATACACAAGAACGCCCCAAAGCTACTAAGTGATGCAAAAATGACTTCATGCAGTTTGAAGCACGGGTTGCCTTATATCATCGTTGTTCCTCAAAAGTTCGCATGAGTTCTCCGATATCCGCATTAGGCACAATTAGCAGATAGCAGTCAGTTAGTGGAGAGGTGTGCGGGTGTGCAATAGACAACACCCAATATCATAGTAACAAAGTGGTACTCACAGGCATCCATAGTGTATGCACGACTACCCGTGACGGCGTCACGTAATACTGTGAGAGTGATTAATAGAAACCTTGACCTACCCAGATAAACGAACACTTACCAGCAAATAATCAAATTGTGTAATAGGGGTCGGTGAGGTCGCAGAGTGTCGTGAAGATGATCTGAAAGTAGAAAGAAACCTCTAAAACGCTCAGGGAATGAATTGCCGAGGGCCAATTAAGCCATCAGTGGCTGTCCTCCACTTCGGCTGGTCTGATTCGGCTGAGGTTACCGGACTGTTTGTGGATGATCTGCCTGCTCCAATGGAATAGATTTGTTACCTTAGATACAATTTGATCGCTTCTCTTTGTGCTTTGCTGCATTTGTATTGTATCCGTAGCGATTACAGCTACCGTTCGAGAGAAATCAGCATTTGAAGGTTGTTTCAAGGCAACCCATAGAGTGGGCCGACTCGGAACTCTGGTGGTGTCGAGTGACTTTCATTTAAACGCGAAATGTTGTCACTAGATAAAGTCAAATAACAATTGAGCTGAATTTGTGTGTTTGAAGTTGTATATGCTAAATAAAATAATAGTATGTGTATACATATATATGTACGTGTATATATGTGTAATAATATATATATATATATATATTGAGCTGCTGTGTCTTATCTCAGTGAATCACCTTCGTTTTCGTCTGTTCCACCCTGTAAAGTGATTGCATGAATACAGAATAGCTCTTTCAGACTCCGTTATCTCTTATATCATCATTTCCAGACTGTATTATTTCTTATCACGACATTCGATTGGGAAGTTTGAGTATCTCCGTTGGGCTGTTCGGAGACTCCCCTCAACTTCGTAAGTCTTACCTAGAGAGCCATTTATCTTCCTACGCTACTTCGGCCACGTTTGCCGTAACCCTATCGCGTTTTGCTTTCTACAGAACATGTGATAACTACGATATTCGGGCAACTTTAGCTACCTTTGATTTCAGTCTACCGACGCTTTGTGTTCCGCAATTTTCACTGTAAACCACACGAAGTCTAATACATTGTGTATAGCTAAACTTGCCGTAGTCTAATGACGGGATCATCTGTTTGGCTGAGGATCATAAATAAGCTGAAATGACAAGACCTGCTTGTGTCCGACATGTGCCTTTGGCGTATTTTTATATTAAGGCGTTGTCATGCACGACGGGAGTATTCTTGAGCAAATAAATTGAAGGGCACCTCTTAATAAGTTACCCTTTTGAAGTAATACATGTGTTTGACTCATATCGTAATAATCTTCTACGGTTTCTCTCGGAGGATGAAAGCCATCCCTTATCGAGTAAGGAATTACAGAAATAGTTCATACTGTCGAAAGCATGGCAGATCAATTTTAGCACTTTTTTCTTCCAACTCCCTGTCTTCGTAACCCACTAAACCTATGGGCAGCTTATATATATTTATGTTAAACAAATTAAGCACAATCATTGTTGGATATATATATATATATATGCACTCGTCTGATCTCCGAACGCACGAGCACGCACGTACTTGGTCCGTGCAAATATTTCAAAATGACAAAAACGTTCCCAAGAGAACCGATTTGACGAGCACCTAGCGAAGGCAGCCCAAGACGTACGGGACAGGTGAAACATGAAAAATTGATCGTCATAATGCGAGCCTCTCGGCTCGCTAGGCCGATCCCAAACTCTCGACAGGTGCCTCACCCGTACTCGTTTCGCTACGCCTTTCCGACGTTTCCTGATCAAAACTCCATTCACGGCAATAGCCCGGCCGCCCTTTGTTTCGGGCGGGTCAGCCGAATGTGAAATATGACGTTCCACAGGCGGGAGATGAGAGAGAGAGAACGCAATAGCAACTGCCTTTCTCATTAAGTGCTATTGTTTGTAACTGGTCGGTACGTCACGAGCATATGTCACTGCTTCGCCCGCTCGATTTTTGCAACAGATGTCAGAATGTGAAATGACGAATTCGACGGAACCCTGCGCATAGCGACTGAATCCCTTCTTGCAGAAGTCGTCTATGCAATATGGTGCATCTAGAGAAGACCGCAGATGCTCCAAAGGCATAAGAGAAGGAAAGTCACCCCCAGGGTCATGCTGTGGTTCGCCACCTTGTCGTAAGCAACGGGGTTTAAGGAGAATACCGAATCAAATGGGAGGATATGTTTGCGTGCTCCTTGAAATTATCGAGACAGCTTGATATGATATTTATTCTAGGTAACGATGAAGTTATTATCACAAGGCTGTAATAGTTACATGTGGTATATTCTAGGCCTTGATTAATATCGAAGTCGACGACAACGATTCTCGCAACTTGTTTTACGGTGAAGTCCACTCGCTGTGTGGGCCGACTGCGTTGTCGCCTGCTGAAATCCTCGATCAAATTGCTCGGGATAGTATTGTCATTCTACTAGAAAATCTTCTGAAGCCATTGAGTTATGATTATCACTTGTTATATCAATAGATTATCTCTTACATTTATGAATCCTCTTCAGCATGAGAAATGCGGCGGTGGTGCACGCGGGCGGGTGTGTTTCGATATCGTAATAATGTATTCGACCAGTCTTTCTGCACACTTGTACGGATGGATGCAGGTCGAATTGCCCAGCAAAGATGAGATCGTCGGCCGATCTGCTTCATACATAGCCTTCAGATGATTGAGGACCCTGCCAGATGACTCAACGAGCCATGAGGTCAACTAGCGACGTGTATAGGTAATGGCTTAGTGCCCACGCAAAAACGCTACCTGTACAGATCGATTTCCGAAGAGGCAATTCCAATCCCCTGTAACGGACCGCACTATGGGCCATTACGTAACTTGGAAGCGAACGTTAGATCTCATAGCAACCTGAACCATCTCTGTCTATATAAATACTAACTGATTAAATTAGCCATCAACTTAAAACAGGTTTTCTCATCTGTGACTTAATGCAAAATCTATATTCTTCTATTGAAAACGAATTTACCTCGCAACTAAATTTTTCGGCTATGCATAGATGTATTGTAATAACTAATAACCGATTGGGACATGAGTTGTTTTGAAATAGCTACTAGTGTGTCACCTTGTGCGGTTTTGAAACATAGATTCACATCAATTGCGGATCGTCTGCTGGTTGTCGACGTCGGCAAAGTCTAAGGCTCTGTCGCGTGTCCACATTTGACCAGAACAGCGTGGCTCATTCAGCTCTATTTTGAGGTAGGTACACATTGGCAGGTATTTTGGTAAATACATGAACCTGCTTATAGCCCATTATAAATACTCTTTGGCGAGGTCGCTACTAGATTAGAAAAAGCGGATCTGGAAAAACACTTAACGCTGTGTAGTTGTGGATGAGAGAACCTTTCCTGTAAAGGTCGAAAAGGTACAGTTGCACATTAAGTCGATGGCATTTAAGTGCCATTGTGGTCCCACACAAGCGCTGGTTTGTAGTTGGGCCCACACTCGGCACGTGTGAGCGTCAGGCATTCGCGTAATCCAAAAAAAAATTGATTAGTTGAGTTAGCTAACGAGGCTAGCCAGCTTGATAGCTAGCTTGAATAATGTGATCCAGATTTGTCGTCGATTCCTTCGTTCGTATAGGGAATGATCCACCTGCGCCATACACCGTTCATTTTTTCAGCCCGGCTCAACGTTTGAGTCGATCTCGGTGCCATTTAGGCGGTCCGACTTACGAAGCAATGCTAAAAGCAGTACCGTGGACGTTAAATGTTGGCTGAGAGTCATTCCGAAAACCTAGGCTTAACGTTTGACTATAGAATATCTTCCGAAATCGTGATTGAGATCCGCGGTGGGAAAATTCTCGACTGAAATTCGAACATCGTAATATCGATTGGCCAAACGCACGAGGCTCAATAATTCTGTGTTGAGCGAGGAGCATGGCAGGCCTCGAAAAAAGTGCTGCAATATTTATCTTTATTTAAAGGGACCACATAGAGCCAAAGCACTGGCGATGATTGCTCTGTAAAAAAATATGATGATGCGGTGTGGGACAGTCAGATTACTCACAATTACGAGATCAATGTGTTCTATCGCTAGCTGAGACCTCGTGGATCCGGGAACCTGTTTCGGGGTGTTAGCAAATAAGATCAGTTCACCACCACTCAGCGACGTCTCTCTTATAGGGATATCGTTACATTTTTTAGTCATCATATATTCGAGACCATCCGCACCCAGCCAAGCGCAAGACATTTAGCGGGGGTATCGGTGCGCAGAGAGGTTGCAGCTTTTCTATAATATGAATAAAATGAGGAGATTACTTCGAACGAGTCTGCTGAAGCCGATAGAAGGCGAATCGTAAGCAATACGGAATGAGAATCCTTCCGATAAGCGCGACATGAACTCAGAAGGTAGTATTAGCTAACCTCGTTGATTGAACATAGGCCACAAACTCACCTGGAGATGCGTTGTTTTTAAAGACATTCTCGAAGAGGTGATAAAATCGATCCACGGTGGCAAATATCCGCCCTTTGGATTCTTGCCCTCATGTCGAAGTTTGTCGGAACAGCGAATGGGACCGGGGACCGCAAAATCTATGGAGTATTGGCTCGCATACTTTTGAATGTCAACTTGTGAGGCAACCCATTCTGCGGCCGGTGGGTAGTCCTCAACTGCATCGGCGACAAGTTACTCTCGCTGGCAGAAAATTGGCGCTATATATATGTATATATATATATACATGCATAGGTACAGCAAATTGCAGGCTAATACGTGTGAAATGATGCGGACCCTATGACGAACCCATATTTACAGTGTCTGTACTTTTTGCAAATATATGCGAAAATCCATAATGGCAACTTGAATAGCGTGCAAGCAATCATCTTTATTTTATTTTCTAAACTCCTCTACGAAAGGACCCCACACACGGGCCTAATGTGGGGGTGTCCTCTCGAATGACCACCCCCCCACACCCTATAGTTTACTTGGCGGCTGGTTTAGTTAAATAGGGTATTTTTTTAATGTTAAAACGTTTTCTATACGAGTTTTTTTGAAAGGCGCGTTTCCTGCTTCCGCGAGCTATTCCATCCCATTACAACCACTGTCATAGGCAAGCACAGAATATATATTTCTATATATATATATATATATATATATATATATATATATATATATATATATATATATATATATATATATATATATATATAGAAATAATGGTTAGACCTATATATATATATATATATATATAGGATTATTTTAAAATGATCACACTCGATACCTTGTCGGTTCGAACCGAGCCTTTTATTTTCACAGGATCTGTTATCATTTCTCATTATTTCAACGGTGTTTGTGTTTTGTTGGTTTGTTTTCATTTCTCTGTTTGTCTGCCCGTGTTAATAATGCCAAACATGGAAGAGGCCATCACTCACACTGTACATTGCATCACCTTATCTCTTCGATAATAGCTAATAGTACTTACAACTTAGGCGATATCTACTTTGTCGAACAGTTCAAACGAGGCAAGAGTATGTATACAACAAGATAAACCGGCTCAACCGTCCCACTAACCGGCCTTTACACGTAGCTGTAACCTGCCGTGGCCGTATGAGATACGCGGGAGAACATGATAAACGCTGCACGTATCGTTGCATATCAACCATTTCGATTACTGATATCTCGCCTATATATATATATATACTCGAATTAATATGTATTCGAATTAGGCCGCCACAGCTGCTAGCTGCTGCTAGCATATAACCGGTATGATATGTGTATGTATATGACCGGTTTAATCCTATATGTTACGTCCTCCATGTCTCTATCTCGTCTAGATGTGTTCGTCTCGTTCCCTCCCGTTCGCACTGATGCTGTGACTTCCGTGATAGCCTTCCTTTATTGGTTGAATTCCACCCTGTGGCCGTGCCCGTCTCGGCAACAACAGCAAGAATCACTGATAATGAACTCGATCTATCATCATACGCGAGTTGTTGCGGGAATAGATTAGGCAGGCATCGTCTATTTGATATGTACGTGTTTTTCTATTTTTAATTAACAGGAGGTCCTAATGCTATATTGTTGATACGAAGTGACTGACCTTGTTCATCAGGATCAGTTGTTCGTGCTATCCATCTGTGTATGATGAGGTTCGGAGATGGTTTCACTATTCATCAACATCTATTGAAAAGGTTTCCACACACGACTAGGCAATTCGTGGACAACACTCTACCCTTTTGAAATGATTGACTCGCTTGCGCTCGATTTCGTTGTACCGAACAACAATAATAGTATTGCTCACCAAGTTCAAGGGGATATTGTTGTCGGTTATCTATACCAAGTGTGCCTTTTATTTTGTCTCATTTACTCAATGCGCCAAATCTCAGCCCAGAATGAACAGACATTTTGGTGGGGACAGCTCCTTACAATATTCCTATTAAATAGGACTTGGAATAATCCATGCCGTGTTACGCGCCATGCCACCATGAATGTCCTGATCTAGTGGATGCCACCATGAATGTCCTGATATAGTGGATTAATTCATTTTTGTTGTCCATTTTTGGCCTCATGTACGCTATTGTTGCTTGTTGTGTAAACATCTCCTCAACGTTCGATCTACTGCCGGGATCCGCGGTCGAGCGCCTAAAAAAATTCATTAACACCAACGTACCATTATTGTTACATGTGTTGCTGTGCTCGTCTGTTAGATTTTTCCCTTCGTATCGCAGTGCTCCGAATCGCGTCGTTCTCCTGTTGACCTGATTCATTTGTTTCCCCCTTGATATGCTACCTTTCCACCTGGCTTTTCCACCGCATATCGTTGTTGGTGTGCCGAAACGCTACCGAATGACGAGTGTCAGTAAGTTCCGACCGGCAACTACACACACAGAGTGGTCACTGCGCCGCTCCACACGTACATCCACCGCAAACTATCATCATTGTTATTATGACCTTTATTTTTTCCAAGAGCATCTGCGACCCACAACTGGTGTGATCACTGTGCGAGCGCTGGCGGGCTGTTCACCAGTACAGCTGATATGTGCGATGTGTGATGTAGCGCTGATTGCTGCTGCTGTTGTTGTTGCTGCTGTTGCTGCTGCTGGTGCAGTTGTGCCTGGGCCTGGTGCAACGCGTGACTATGATGGTTCGGGCCACCTGTCGTGTTCGACGGCATGATGGCGTATGGAGCACCTCCCGCAGTTCCCGTCGAGATCTTTCGTACGCTGCACATCCTCTCGAAGTCAGCCGCTTCTTTGTCAAGAGTCTCGATGAGGGCTTTTGCCGTCTTCTTCTCGGCCTTGACGAGTCGGCCGGCGAGACGACTGTTCTCACGTCGAAGCTGCTCGATCGTGCTATCCTGTTTTCCCAGCTGGCAAAGGGAAACACGACGAAGAGGACGTCGCAGGACCGCAGACCCAAAAACGAATCCGAACCCAAAGCAAAAACAACATGGTGACTACCTATTATTGCACATGTATTATATAATTATTAATCATGGGTAATACAATGCGACGACGATGTGCCGATTTGAAGCCGGCCATTATTTCATCGAGTGGCCAGATCGCTGAAACGCTGCCGTCAAGTGTGCGTGCTGTCCGCGCGCACTCGTTTCAATAGCAGCACCATCTCGTCGAAATTTCTCCACACCCGTCAAGTGTGGCAAAGAACTCACGAAAAATATTACTTTACGCTGTTCACTTTAGTCGTCGACGATGTATCCACATACGCTTGTGTAGATCTCGACCAATGAGGAAGGGCATTGTTCGTTTCGTCAGTAGGAAGAAAGAGGTAGGCGGCGCTGTGGGGGTGGGCAGACGTCCTCGACGTCCCTGAAACCCCAAATCCCTCAAAAATCTCTGGGCTTCGCAGCTAGACCGCTGAGAGAACAGTGAAAATTCCAGCAGCGACGGAAACCAAGAGAGAAAAAAAAGGACGTCGCTCAGCTGTTGTCAGCCAAGTACGATGCGGATATGAAAGTGGTACGAGAGAGCAGGGGGGCGTGGTCAAACAAGGCGATCACACAACCGCCGAACTGGTTCCTCGAGCCACTATCTAGTGTGCCGCTCACCACCGACATCTCTACCAGAGTACACTCACTAGCGCGAACTCCTCTTTGTCAGCTCTCGCCTTTCACTCGCACGGGTGCAGAAGCGACCACAAATTATAGGTCACGGGGGCCCGCGCAGATGACGAAGAACTTGCTGCTGCTGCTGCTACTGGCTGTTGCTAGCCAACTTAAAATTATATATGCGCTCGAGCTGCCGTCTCGATCGCAGACGTTTCGTTGCTGGCTCGTCTACGCGATATGCAAGTAATACTTTCTAGCATCCATCACGAGCAATGGTGATGCGAAGTTCCTTGAACGATTCGGGGTTATTGGAAATACGCCAGTTGAATATCTGTATCTATGTAGAAATTGATCTTGTGGGAGTTTGTATATGACGGGCGTCCCTCGTATGAGGAACGGTCGAGGGTCGACCGGAAGCAGGAACATTATGAATTGGGAGTATGGAGATGCCAGGATCTTTATGGGGATTATCAGGTTTTGTACATAAATCGAGTTCTCCCACATGGTCGGACAGTTAGTAAGCCTTTAGTGCTGATATGTGAGAAGGCGCTGACGAGAACATTGAGCGAGATGGCCATCATAATCGCTTCAATTAAATTGGAATTTGATTTAAAATATTGTTCGGGGTGGGGGTCCATTTAGATCGTTTAATGGCTCTATAGTTCATTCTTTCTCTCTCTCTCCCTCTCTCTCTCTCTTACCATTTCGTGGAGTCGCATAACCTCTTGCTGTAGTCTGGCCATATACGACATTTGCACCTGATAGGCCTCGAGACTCTTCTCTCTCCTGAAATTTCGGAATAGCCGATTAGTTTCTAGACGTCTATACTAAAACGCCTTGAAATGTTGCGTATGCTTTAGCCTACGTACAAACGCATACAGCAATCGTAGGCGACCCATGCACGTTAATCCGCTCCGGTTGGCATGCAACGATTGGCGAAAGCGTCAAGAACAAAATACCACGGAGTTTTAAGGAGAACAGAGAGAGAGAGACGAGACAGAGGCAGGGATTCATTAATGCTGACTGGTATAAGCATCTGAGAAAGTAAGTCTGTCGGTATTCCGGGAGAGCTCAGAGTGTCTATACATTTGTAGTGTCTTCAGGAAGACAACGGTAGAGGAAGCATCAAGTGTCCCGCGTTAAGTAATCAAGCTGGAGCGGCGCAATCATTCCACCCCGAATAGCTCAACCGCAATAATAATAATTTGCCCGTTTAACTTGCTCCTATGAAAAGCAAGGTCCGCCGGCAAAGCGAAACGTGTCCAAGAGTCCAACTCCTCTCTCTCCCTCTCTCTCACACACGCTGGGATTAACAAAAAGGCAGAGTACATCGTGCCGTAGACTAAAAGCATACGTCCTAAATGACTGTCATATAACGCATTCAGCAGCATGCAGGGCATCAATGAATAAATAACGCCCGCTGCTGCTTGGCAACTCCACGCGAATCGCAGTAGCAGCGCCACTATCACGTACCATCTTTGCGCCTCTTCTTGCATCGCCTTGATCGAGTTCTGCTGTTGAAGTTGCGCACTCAGATGACCAGTTGCCGAGCCGGCGGAGATCACTGCGGATTGCTGCATCCCCGCAGTGTTCATGTTACCCGACGGATGGTGGTTGTACGGCGAGTGGCCATTGTCAAATGGCGGCAGATAGCACAGGAGGACATCGCCCGTCTTCACGTTGATCTCTTCGTCGCGAAATCGAGAGTTCAAGATGATATCGCAGGTGAACGCGTTCTTCTCGAAGAACGCCACCTGCTTGTGCGCCGCTAAACAGGTGTGCTGCGAGTGGGCCTTGGTAGCGGGATGGCTGCTGACCGTGTTGCACTGATTAGCGTTGGCGTTGCTGACGTCGAGGAACTGCAATGGTGTCACATCGTTCGAATGCACGTGCAGGGTGACCGCGTCATAGGGACCTACGAGGGATGGACTCTTTATACGCTGTAAGAGATTGACAAAAACAACAAGGAAGATAAGATAAGCAAAATGGCCAGTAAGAACAATGACGATCATGATGATGATGATGCTAATCATTATGTTCATTGTCACTACGATGTGATTGCGATCGTGCACGAATATTGTGTGTTACATATCGACGCTACAAATGCATATGTATAGCTATCGAGGGAACACTTTGTTATTAAACAAGCAGAGAGACCCGCTGCATGAGTGTATTGTGCCGTACGCAGCACCGCAGACTGGACTATCAGGAATCGTATATGTTCTCATATTCGCATAATGGCATACATCATCCATCGATCGGTGGGTAGGTTGACAAAACATACCCGGCGAATATCTTTCCATTCTGCTGCCCTCAAGGAATGGGGTTATGAAACGAAAGCTTCGCTGACCTAGTTGCTTCCCTGGCGACCAGTAGACGATCGCCTGCCTTGTCGGTTGCGCAATTTCAAGCTTGTCGCTGCATACAATATTGCCTGTCACCGGTTGTCCATCGCCCTTCGTCGATCATTATGCGGCATCACTGCGGGTGTGTTGCATTGCTTACACCCGATAAAATGCGCGGAACGCCGTTATTTGGCCGGTGTACGTTACGATCTACTGAACTTGTAGATCAACCTCGTAGACTACTGCGAGAATTACCCCTTCTCTATATTACGAAAGGCGTGTATATACCAGCAGACGCCAATGGATTAGTGGGGCTCGCATATCAAACGACATAGGGGTCGCCGATCGCGGCATGCATACGTATGTAGTTACATACTATGGATGTCCTGTGATTTGGGTTGATCTGGCCAATTCTGCCGACAACCGCGATGGAGCAATGAATAAAAGGAATGGGTATAATCATTGGCTATATATATATATATATACATATATATATATATCATTGTTGACGGTTCTCATCTGAAATTGTGCTCGCAATTTATGGCTCTGCTAGTCGTCCGTTCAAATTTGTGCACGCGTCAATGACTGGCAACGTGTGCACAGATTGCGCAATCAAACCAAGGGAAAAGTCAGAAATCAACGAACCGCTGATATCAAGCAACATACACGGGTTGACACAATGCATGATGAGCATCGGTCAGATATTCTCCAATTATCGATAAATACGACAGCGAAGGATGGCACGAAATTAGCTCTAAATTTATACATTTACTATAGTATATATTTTTATTTAGCCTTACTTTTCTGGAGTGTCTTTTACATCAGACACAAGTGCCCCGCCCCCGTCCAGCGCATGGGGAAGCGGCGAGCATAGTTTTCTTTTGACCATGAATATTTCTACTATACTAATATTTACACCATCTTTCTTTCTAATGATTTCTAAATTTAATGGTCTTTTTCGTTGCACCACCTCTCGCGTTTCTTGTTGTCCCCTTATAATAGAGACTAATATAACATGAATATTCAAATCTTAAATCGACGATCCATGACGAACAGCGGGAGAGTGTCACAAAATGGTGTCGTACCACAGCGCTCCGGGCGCGCGCGCGCCCGATAATCGACGCATGAATACATTTTTTTTGCTCAATACTCGTACGAAATGAAGTCTACAGGAGTTCATTTCGTTTGCAATGTTGAGCTATCTTGGATGCTATACTCGGTAAGTGGCATCAGGGTAGGTAGGTATAACTTCGAATTGCCCACGAAGTTTCCAGCGGTGATAGTTGCCAGCCTACTACTCCGGTCGTAACTTGTCTGAAGAAGACGATTGCGTTTTGCTACGAGACTCGCCAAATGGAAGCTACTGGAGCGAGATTTTTTATGTCGTAGGCTCGTGTCGTTCTCGCAGGTTTTTGCGACCCCTCCACAAGCAAATTCGAAAGTTCCCGATACTGTGAACAATGTTGTGAATCGGCTGCGACCGGTCGCATTCTAGCACAGAGAGCTACGAGGCATGGGACTTTTGTAGGTCACATATGAGTATGCTATGGACGACTACCGTACAAAGATCTACCTACTGAATCTACACAGGGTAAATATACTCAAATTGAGGATACTCATGCATATATACCTCAGATGTTCTCTCATTTGCAAGATTGCGTAGACTGTACAGTGTGCACTACACGTATACAAGTATTCCCATTAGAGAAAACACCGTTGTCTATCTATGATACCTACATATGTCTCACTTTAACTCTGTCATTCCAACATGTATTGTGTTAACGAAAGAACTGAGACTACTCTCATATTTTGGTTGATGTCTTTCCTTTTTAACAGTTACTATAGCATCTCTCCTTAATTCACAACACCAGCCTGTACCATATATATATATATATATATGTTTGTCTTTCAAGGATTCTAAGCCGGTTTCGAGGAAAATGACGTTCGTGCGTGTATCGTTAATCTCTGCTGCCATCTTGATCCTAGCGACCAGCACTAGACCCCTGCCCACATTAACTTTTAAGCAGAAATCTCCTAATACTTGGGCTGTACCTGGCGCGCTATTAACTACCACCAGACGCGGACCAGGCCGGCTTGGATGTGCAGTGTGCCGGTTCAGAACGGGTCGCGCACTCCGCTATACGATATATCTATATATGTACTATAGGGGCAGAGATATTTCTCACTCGAACGTACCCCATCCAAACTACCCTAGCTAAGTAGCCGTCTGCGTGTTCCTCTACCTAGCTATGTGCCCGCCGTCGCATGCATACCGAAAACCAACTCAGACCAACTCGCCAGTTCTAAATACCTTGAGCATAAAGCTGCCGATTCCGTAGCGTCGAAACTTTTTCTTAACAGCGATATGCGACAGGACCACAACTTTGGCTCCCGACGGTCTGAAATTGTTGACACCACGAGAGAGAGAGAGAGAGCGGCGTAATAAGTATCGTTTATTACTTCTGCTGTTGTTAGTGCCACTGAGCTGAATGAAAAGTGTGTGTTCGACTCGACCAGCCAATGTTGCGAAGGCTAATCACGTAACCGTCACACCAAAACACCCCTGGCCTCGGTGGCAGGCGGGGCGCCACCGATCGCCAGCGTCTTTCACTAAGCTCTACCCATTTGCTGCGCCTGCTGTTCGAAGTGGCAGCCGGACTAGTACTACCACTACTACTAGCAGCACGTCCAGCAAGACAGATTCGTTGCTTACTTGCATGCACTGTCACCCGTCTGCGCCGGCGCTTCGCCCCTTCGTCGTAATCCTCGCAGCGCCAATAAATTCCAAGTGCGTACGCGCTTAAATGGCTGTTCTCCAGCTTTTTAACGAACACGTAGCGTTCAAGAAGGCCTCCGATGGCGCAGAGGAGGATTCTCCTCTGCGCTTGTTTTGGGGCCGCTGTTCGGCTTACCGAGAACGAACGGAGGAGGGCCATTGAATCCTAAGAGGACTTGGCCGACGGTCTCATGATTCGCGCCCGGCCGTGTATCCTCTTATGTGAAGTGAGCCGCGAGTCTAAGCAACATGTATGTCACAGCCGGCCCAGAGGACGCATTGGGTAAGCAAAGTAATTCCATTCTATGGTAGACCAAATCGTTTATATACAATTCATTGAGTTCTCGGGTGCAGACCGGCTTCGTGACGACAGCTGTATCATATATTGTTTCATTACTGTTTATTATAATTTATTAATTTGTACAGAGAAATTTGAAAGGTCTAAATCCTCACTCGAACACGATGGTCAGCTTTCGATAGGAAATCTAAATCTAAAAATCGGACGGGAATCCCGCCGGTGCAAATCACGTAAATCGATTGTAGCTAGCACAGGTCGACTATTTTCTAGACGTTCATTTATAACAGAGATTCAAGGAATATCCATGACGAGAACATCGATGGCGCTGCCGAAACGTGAAAACGAAGGTTTCTACTCTAGCTGATGTCACTCTTTGCACAGTCTATGAGACAAACAAATATTTGGTGTCATATATATATATATATATGGCAAACAGCAGGGGGTGGTAAGTGGCCACAAGAGGGAGGTCATCCATCAACAATATGGCATGTATTTTCGTGCTATTAGCTGTTTAATATTTGTCCTGCCCTGTCCTGCTCGCGCAGTGGTTTAGTCACTGTGCCCGCCTACCTGTAGTCCTTGGAGAAGGTGGCGCACGCCACCAAACGAGATTCAACACCGACGATCCTCTCGCGTTTCCGCTGCTGTACAGCCTTAACGTACGACTCCAAACTTCGAGCGAACTGAGGTCCTCCACTGCTTTCGCCCGCGTCGTCCTCCTCTTCGGGAATGCTGCAAAGAGAAAAAACAATATACATTGCACACCATCGTATCTGAATGAGATTTGCTGATACTGGCAGAATTCGAGGGTCCACGCATAGAACGTTCCTCCCTTCAAATGGGATTGTTCTGCGTCGAACATGTTCTACCCAAACGCTATCAGACGTTTAATAGACCGTTATATTCGAGGTTAATATGGTGGAGCTTGGTCTCGGCACCTTGATCCGTACAGGTAGTTCGATTGGGAAATCTAACTGCTAGCTACCGAAATATAAATTTACTATAGCAGCGAGCTAAATATTTGTGGATCTATGCCCTCTTACTCAGCTCATGCAGCTGTTTAATTTAATTAATCAATTCACAGATAATTTCTAGTTCAGTCCCATACCTACCAGAAACTCTGTCAAAAATTTTCGCTTAGCATCACGCAAATAATAGAAAATATTTTATTCATTTAGCACGTGACTAGTCAAATTCTCATAGTCTTCACTAGTTTCTTGCACAGTTCACCCAATGTGTGCAGTGCTCGGCTCGTAACCGAGATGGTCATCACGAATGACATGCTCTAATGATACATGGTCGTTAAATACTGCGTTAGACCGACAGATTACTTGGGGTATCCGGTCACGTACAGGTGATTGAATTCGGGCCTTCTTTTCTAGCTCAGCGCGAGACGAATGTCAAATCGGGGTGTAACTACTTTGCCTGTTGGTCTCCTCCTCCATTTTAGGAGGTCAGTCAGCCAACCAGCCAACCAGCCAGCCCAGTCTAGTTCAGCTACTACAGCACGCGGTGTCCCACCTATTGTCATTGTCCTTCATAATTAGTTCCTTCGTCTCTCGACAAGCAAGCTCGGTGCATGTGTGTGGCTGTCCTTGCACTTCGACGGTGGGCATGTTGTGGAAATGTAGCTGATTCCTGGCTTGCTTAGTGTCGGTGGGCTCCTCAATGAGAGGATCATGTCAGGACGCAATAGTGTATGCACTCGCAGAGGCGATACAAGTAGAGTACAGGAGGATTCAATGTGGCGAAACAGGGTAAAGTGCGGTGTCTGCTCTAACGGCCAGCAGAGGCTTGCAGGGCGGCACGCCTGACCGCGCCTTTGTCAGCAAGCACGCGGCGAGGAACCGAAGCCGCCGGGCCCATATGAGGGAAGGAGGGCAATAAGGCTGAAAATCCGGCAGCTTGACGTTTCTGCCTTGAGACCACCGAAGGCGAAAAACTCCCATATGAAGGCCGCTGACAGAGAGAAGAGAACCGCTCGAACGAAACTGCTTTTGCTGCAGCGTTCGTCCGTTCTATAGCGACCACATTGCCTAGTTCGTGTCGAGGGCGAGACAAACTGGTTGACATATGTGTTTGTATAATATATATTTTCAATAGGAGGATTGTTTTTTTTTGTAGTATCTTGTTAACTTCATCCACGGCAGGAATTGTGTAATATTATTCATCATCATAAACACTAGTTATTTGATATATATATACGTCAACTGCTAAGCCGGCAACTCGTGTCGATCAAACATATATGTGAAACATGTATACATACCTTTGTATGTATTTGTATGTAATTGGCGGGAGGCATTATTGTGGGCGAGGTAGTATGTAATATGTCTGTTAGTTCTGCTGCTGTCTCTCTCTCTCTCCAGGCCAAGTTGGCCATAGCCCTATTCGGCTTCACCGCAAATAATGGTGTCTCATACAGCAAGAGGACGGGTCTGTCCTTCACCGAACCGTGAAGATCCAAGCCGTGCTTCAGATTGGTGAGCTTGGCGCGGTCGAGATCGCGCATCTCATTAGCGGTGGTATTCCCAGCCACACTATGTAAGATGCAGAGGGGTCGCCTCGAATTCAAATAGGGCCAACGCCGTTTTCAGGTATTGGACTAAGGTGAACTTTTAGGTAGTGGGCTATGAGCCACACCAGCAGTTTGCTAGAAGAAGTCAGGCTCTGCAACACCGTCGCTTGTATAAAAGTCTATCCTCTACAGTATGGTTCTCACCAGATCCAACTTATTGTTCCGCACTCTGGGATGAGCCAGATTGTTGAATGCGGTTTCACTCGATGCCGTATCAAATGCAGATCAAAAATCTACGAACACTGCAGAGAGAGTACTGCAGAAGCTTCGTGCAGGATGTGTACGTGGAATGCTGCCATGTGGATTCTCAAGGATCGTACCCACAAACTCGATTTATTCTAAACGGAAATCTGTAATAGAGATGCTCAGATGGTAGCTTATAGTTACAGCTTCTTTTAATAATGCCCCGCCAACTGGAGGGCTCTTTGGACTGCCGCTACTCTTAAGCATCATAGTGAGCAAGGCCTTCAGACACTCTCCCAGAACGGAGCCTGCATTCAGAAATATGTTAAAGCAAGGCGCAACAATGAAGGCTTGTTGAAGATGCTCCATACGAACCAAGCTCGGTGTCGGGTGCTTGTGCAGCCTAAACCTACTTACAGCTGTCGTCATCTACCGTACTTCGAGGTCTCTACAAACTTCATCACTCAGTTCGACCGTTAAGCGATCCCATGCGGCCGCGTACAGTACTCGATCACACGGGCAGTGTTTTGGCCAACTAGTATGTCTCGGGAAGTATTCAACGAGGGTATCTGTCTCCACGGGGCACGCTGTCATCTCGTCTCACCGTAACCAACGATGATGTTGCAGACTGGCCTCTTCAAGCAACTGCTATTCTTGAATCTAGAGAGGCGCTTTCGTTCGTCGAGTAGTGTTCGTGTGAAAGCCTATTTAAAGAACATCTGGATAAGGCGTGTTTCCGACTAACGGGTTGCCAATGTTCTAGCGGCGAAATAAAAAATTCCTCACAGTTTTACATGCTTCGTTAAGCCACGGTCCGCTAGTGCATTATGGACGTTGCACTGCGGAGGCAGTGGATTTCGTCCGCCTGGATTTCGTTGCCAGTTGGAAGAGTCCCGCTGAGAGAGGGTGTACTACTCGTTAACCATGGAGATGTTTCGGGCATAGAGGCGACAGTTTCTAGGGGCGTTGGCAGCTTTTAGTCTCTATTCTAGCCACATGGGAATATGCTACTTAACCTCACGTTCGCCTCGCAGCGAGCTCTTATGTCAAATTTCCGCCCGACATGGCTGGTGGTGGACTTCAGAAAGGCTATCGATGGCTAACATACCCCTGTGGCTTTGAAACGTCAGCACATGCACATTGTGCGCCACTGTGCGCACGAGGCCGTTTGAGAGCAAAGAGAGCCAGCGTTCTTGGTTTGTTCGGCACGTCGAGTCGAGTATTTAGCTTACCAGCTAACAATGTGTAGATTCGTCTATCCAGCAAGTGGAAGCATCTGGTGGGCTTCTCAACCACCGCCACCCTCTGTCGGATGTAGGCCCTCACAGGCCGAGCGATTCCGTTGAGACGAGGAGTTGGTAAATACAACTGACCCCCATACTAAGATAAGAGAGAAGTCTCGCGCGCCCGACTTCTACCTAAAGCCACTGGTACGACTCGGTCAAGCGGGTGTGCGCTAAAGCGCGTGCTCTTCTCCGTAAGAGCCCCCATCCAGCTCGAAACTTGCCGTTGGCCGGGTCTGTCTGAGAACGACCGCGTCAACGTAGGTTACATTAGCCATATTTCTCTCGTAAGTATACTACTAACTCCTTGGCTAATGTGTGCTATTTTACTTGCTCTTGGTGTGGGCACGTGAACGGTGTCCGCCGTAGGCGCGCGTTGATATTTCCTTGCCAAGTGATATTGGCTGCGTTTGTGCTGTCGCCTTCCCAATCTTGCTCCTTATGTGTTGTCCCGGAAACTTCGCCCATCGTTGCTGACTTTGTATATGTTTGTGCGCCGCATGTCGACCTTATCCGCGCGAGTCGTGTGCGTCTGATTGCCCTTGGGGTCCCGTCGTTACACTTCGATGCATACGTGTTTAATAGAGTTAGCGTAATCTTGCTTCTGCTTTGGCTTCAGCTGGTGGAGTTATCTTGTGTTTTTTATTTTGTCAATTGTACGGAGGTTGGCCTTATTATCTCAAATGGCGTTCTCTTATACATTTCGATGTACTGCACGGCTAAATTTCTCGTCAATACACCACAGACAGCTCGATACGACGACTGTCGAAATGCTGCTTATCGCAATATCCCCTTCGCTATACACCGATAGGGCAACAGAAATTCAACAGACGTACGGCTTTGTGATAATTCCGCAAGAAGCTAGCAGCTATGATACAAGTCACTTCTGTATTCTTTGACCCAACCCAAAAGTCAACGTCTGTCTCGCGAAATCCGAGTACATAGAATATATATCATATTGATACCGAGTAACGCTTGGACTACTTTTGCCTCGAATATGCTTGGATAGTACAACCAAAGCTCATTCCATCTCTCTCTCGCTGTCTGTCTGTTTCCAGTAGTCGAGAATCTCGTTGTGTTCGCCGAATCGTTGGCTTGCGGCGTACTCTGTTTGGTCGGTGTGGCCTAACCAAACCAGCCAGCCTGGCAGATGTAATTTGCCCAGCAGCTAGTGTATGTGCGTATGTGGGACATCCAGGGCCAGAGATAGCGGCAAGAATGGCGCGGATTGGAGGGGAGGTGGTAGAGAGATGTTCTACACTACTGAGGTCGCTGGCTCGCTCTGCTCCCGAGACTGTCGCGCCCAACTGACACAACGTCAGCACACGTCAGCAGCGGACTGTCTAGCTTTGACGGCAGTCGACGGGTGGTAGGGATTGGTGTCCCACAAGGGTCGGGCACCGTCTCGTGTCGGTCGAACGTGGTCGCGGCACGTCTTCCGCTTACTACCGTATTGCACACACGCCGCCTGTCGAAGCAAAAGAGGCGCCAAGTGAGTAGCGAGGCACCGGCCAGAGCTATCTCTGGCTGGCCAGCCATACCCAGAATCGTTGCTCGCTAAAGCCTGGTCGCCCACCGGCGTTCACGACACTACGGGCCACAGGGCATGAAGAGTCTGTGGTTGTGGGGCGGGCGGGCGGGCCGGCCGCCAGCCGAAATGGCCAAGCTCGTTGTCTGCGAGAAGCAGGGCGGAAAACGGAGACGCAGAGAGTAGTAGCAGTAGCGAGAAACAGGGAAACAGCTGAGAGCCAGGTCAAAGTAAGTCTTGTTTGGTTTAAAAAAAATGGCAGAAGCAGCTCAGAGGAAGGGAACTCAACTGTAAGGTGAGGCCTTGTACATATTTTTGGCAAAAAGCATAAGCAGCAAAGGAAAAACGAAATACCCCCCGCTCCCTCCCCCTTCTGCCATAGTCGTAGATGGTGAACGCTCCGAAGCTTCTGGTGTTGAGATACGAAGAGATGTAACTAGGGGGTGGGGGGGGATGGGGGCGGACATGAATAATAAATATTCCACTTTCGGCTTGAGTTGAATGGAAGTTGAATTTACAATGTGATCGTAAATAATGGAGAGATATTTATACTTGTGTTAGTACTGCTGCATTGGTAGGTGATTCCGGCATACATTAATTACGACATACATGCTGTATGTAACATCATCTAATATAGCGTTACAAATTGTTAGCCCTTAGGTGTGCATGTGCATGTGCAACACCACGGGCCAACCTTCCAATTCCGGCACAAGCGAAAATTCGTTGGCAGTATTTGCATTGCCCCTGCCCGAGCATCCCATTGTGACACAAACATTTCTGCCATCTGATCGCATTCGCGCGTTTTTGCCTCCGTTGGCAACATTAGTCCTTCAAAAAAAAAGCTAGCTCTTTCCTACCTCTCATCGTCATCGGAGGAGTCCTCGTCGCCGCAGATGTCCGAGTAGGGATGATCCGAGCAGATGCTTCCGCACTCGTTCAGTATCTCCTCCTTGTTCCGTCGATTCCTGAAACAATTCCAGCAATTCGTAGATAAATAGGTGGGCAGGTATGCAGGTGTTATATTATAGATAGACAAGTGCGATGACATCCAGTAGTGCTAGCATTGAACGTGCAATGTCCATATTTGCAGCATACCGGCCATACATGTTGTAGATACAACGTACAGTCAATATATGGCTGTTTGTCCTTGCAGACAATATCCAGACACTCTGCGTTTCTCTGTCTCTCTCTCTCTCTCTCTCACTACCTCTGTAGGTTCCTCGAGCTGACGTTCTGTGGCCGTACGCTGGACAAAGGCGGGCTAGCTACTTACGCGGTATCTCTATACAATGTGTGTGTGTTTATGTATCTGGGAGTGAGAAACGCGACGAATCTGTGCCATCCGACGGCTGCCGGTGTCATCGTTCTGCCGTCTTGTGCATGAAACATTTGTCATCAAAGGCCCAGACAACACAACGTCTGGCTCACCGTCCCCAGAAGCACTCTTCTGAAAGTGGCGCAGTGGCGCAGATACGATCTCGTGTAACATCTGCGCCCGGCCGGCGAGAAGGAGCGAGCACTGACACAGAAGTTGGCCAGTTGGTGTTGGAAGTATGGAAGTGGAAAATAGCAGTTGGTATTGGTGTGTCGCTTCGTGTTTACTCGATTTCGCCGTTTCCTCACGACGATCTTGGCGTCTTTGAGAGGCCAATGCCTCGAAAAAAACCTATCCAGGTTCCGGCTCCTCGGCTCAATGCTGCCAGTAAGTGCCAGGGCATGCGTCTAGTTCTACACGAAGTAAGAATTCACTAGAAATCGATCTCCAAGCCGCCGCTGCTGTCGTTGCTACGGCGGTATAGTATTCTTTTCAACAGGCGTTCACATGGACAAAGTGTGAGACGCAGGGGGAGACCTAGACAAGGCTGGAGAATTTACAGACCCGTTCGTCGACTACACGGGATCTACCGGTAGAACGTAGACGAACCGAGGGGCCATTGACTGAAGGGTGGGTGTCAGCTCCCCGGGGGTTCCTCGGCCTTCTCCGTCGCCGCCACCGACTACATGTCGCAGCTCCGTCGCTTTCAGCTCGCTTCTCGAAAGTACCCGACGTCAATCTAACTGGCCCTAAGGAGGGCTCACATGGCATTGGGGAGAGACGGTGTACAGCCTATGAGGGGAACGGCGAGGCGATCTTTCGGTACAGTCACCGCACGCGAACAGGTACCGCACACGAACGAGAGTAGACGATGCCGAGAAGGATCAAGCTACCACCAGCAGCTGGCCAAGAGAGAGAGAGAGAGAGATGTAAAGAGCAGATACGCATGCAGATCTACGAAAGAGAGAATACTGAGCTAGCGGAACACGTCGAGTGATGCGTAGAGGGAGGGACGGAGATTAGGGAGGACGTCGATATATTTAATGAAATAAGACACTTACATGGTTGCCCAGGAGACCCACTGACGATTATCGATTGGACTTTGTGTCGTGTCTGATGCGGCTGTCGACGAACTGCCACCAACGTGGGCTCCGTGTTCGCTCTCAATGGCGGCTTCATCCTCAGGCGACGACACGCTGGCTGTGCCGCTCAAACCATTGCCGTCGCTTCCAGCTGACAGAGATGGAACGATCTTTTGCCATGGTTTGCCGATGTTGCCGACACGAAGTGATCGCATCATCTGTGATTGCAGTTGCGACGTGTCCGCATTGTTGTTGAGCGACTCCAGACGCTGCGATGATTTGCTGTTGGTGAGATCTCGTTGAGCCTCTGTTAACGAAAACAAGAAAGACAAAGGCGAACCCGCATATATCATACGTCTAGTCTCTGTGCACATAATGCTCAGTAGAACTCGATTGGTTAGGTGGCATGGTATTCGCTATGTTCACGGAAGTAACAGGATATCATATTTACTTCCAAATTAAAAATAAATAAATATTATAAGATAAACGAAAATAGGTATTGCTGTCGTTTCTTAGTTTGTTGAGCTGAGTGAAGCCTTGCGTGAAGCTCCGTCGGATTAACAAACTAATATATGTAATATTATATGTATACATAATATTTATGTATTTTCCAAAGTGGACAGGTTTTGGAGCAAATCGAAAGAACGCCATTCTGAAGAGACAAATCTACCTAACCTCAGATCATGTCAACTACAGTCGTTTCGAGGGCCTGCCGTATGTTCGCGTGAAAGATCGTACAATAGATATTGAGCTCAGGACTATGTGTAGCAACTTGGAAGAAGTCGATAAAATTCATCTTGGACCACTCTTATAATAGCATACTCAACATGGGCTAGATCGTTCATCTGATTACGTCAACGGAAATGTCAACCGTCGACCGTCAACACAACGTACCGACAAGCCCCAAAATACTGCTACAGTAGTGGCATCCAGACAAAGCGCATGCGACGTCATAAACGTATTTTGCATTAAATGCGAAGCATTACCAGAGCACACGGACAGATAATGGAACACTGAGCACAATCGATATTAGATGTATCATTAATAGACCTCTAGAATCCCGAATCCAAGTCTAACGAGACCATATACACACTCGTCGTCATTTGGAACTGAGTAGCAACGATGCCTCACGATGATAATGTTGTACTGCCACCACCAACGGCACGATGCTCGGTATCTATTCTATCTGCGTATTCCGTGATGCCTTTATGCCGATTTGATTCTTTGCAGAAAAACAGAAGCACTGGACTTATATATGTGTATATGCATATACATACAAAAAAAATATGTATATACACCAATGCGGAATTATATCCGACACATAAAGATCTCGACGTGCGTACGGCGCTCGATGTCGAAGATATTATAGATCGCGCTGCCGCACGTGATAGGTACGACGTACACGAGGGGGTCTTGAAATAGAATTCGTGGTTTCAACGAGGCTCCTCTCTTTACTCTAACGTATATATTAGGTGGACCCAAAAATAATGAGACACATATACATTTCAATATCGTCTAAACTAGGTGAGGTAAGACGAAGATTTTTAGTATGCGTTAGAGGTATGCACCTCTTTTATTTATACCCTGGTCTCGGAGCTCTGCCAGCGTTCCGACGGCTAGGTATGCACTATTTCTATTCCCATTTATAACTTCGTTATTTAATGCCTCTCTGAGCAATTCGATGTTTGCATACCTTTTTGCCACCTATAGCCCTCTTTAATTGATGGAAGCAACCATAGTCAAAGGGCTTAAATCGGGAGAATAGGAGGGGTGATGCCAACGCTCAATCCTGTTGGCCTTAAGCCAGGAAGTAATTTCATTGCTACGATTGGTCCTAGCATTGTCATCGAGCAGACACACTCGGTGCTTCCTATCGCCAGGCCAATTATTCATGAGTCCCTTCAAGAACTCGAGATATCGAGCCGAGTCCATTTTTTCTTTTGGGCCCAAAATCTCGTAGTAGCAAATTCCGTTGAAACCCAGGGGAAGTGCTACTATTACTTTAGGCTCGAATCTATTTGGTAGTTCTACCGCCATTGCCTGTTCACCTGGGCGTAGCCACTGTTTTACTTGATCTTTTTCCGGTCCCTTATATAGGCTGACCCATGTCTCGTCCACTGCAACGGTATGCTCTAAGCGACTCTGTTGCTGTCTATATATCTTCAAATTGTCTCGCGAACACTCCTCACGCATTTTCAGTTGGCCAGGACCGAGTTCATAAGGAACCCATTTTGCACTTTTTCTCGCATCCTCAGATTATTTTTAATAATTCGACGACATGTGTCACCAGGCACGCCAATTTTAGCCGACCAAGTCGTCAATGACCAAGCTCTAGTTTGCTCAAAAGCTTTTTCGATTATCTCGATCCTTTCGTCGAATTAAGATTCGGGAAGGGGTGGGCGCCCTCAATGTTTATTAATGTCCAAGCAGCCTTACCTAAACTGCGCACACCAACGGCACACCGGTTGTCGATTCAGGGCATTATGGCCATGTACACTAACCATAAACAACCTGTCGCAAACCTATTCAATGATGGTCTCATTATTGGTCATGTCTGTTATACAAACAGGCGCTTGTTGTGCATTTCGGTATTAGGCTATGTTAGTGAAATTCCACTATCGAAAATGCCGCCGGTGGCCCCTTCCAACACCAGGGCCCAGTTCTAAATGGCGGGTTGCCAGAACGAAAAATAATTGCGTTTGGATTGCTCATATTCAGGTAATTATAATTGCTTGAAATCAGCTCGGCAGACTCCACGGAATAAACCATTTATTGTTTAAATTAAATAGGGAAATTTCTGTTTCACAATGATTCTGCCTTCACGAACAAGCGGACAACGTGCTTTTCGCCAATAATCGGTCACATATATATCTTTCCCTAAGGAGTTCTAATTTCTAGTTACTATTTCTATTATTCATTTTAGTAACTGACGTCTCATAAAGTTATAAATGCGTATTAGCGTAATTTTTATTGTATTGAGATTTCACGCAAAAAAAGTGCTTTCAAAAAAGGCGCTTGTCGTCTTGATTAATAACTAAGAAGGAAATAGGGACTTGGATAGTGGCCCAACCTTAACGATAAAATCAAATCATGACCATTTTTTAAGTGTATGACTAGCATTAGCTGACGAACGCAGTCGGCGAATCGAATCCCTGATTGCTTCTTTATTATAGTTTATTTAATTAGAAAAATGGGCGAAAATTGTACCCGCTGAACACGAAATACGTCCAGGACCAGCCTCCTTTATATATCTTTAATAGAATATTTAAAACAAGGAGGTCCCACTTCTCCAGTCCCTAGGCGTGTCTCTAAAATCGAAATTGCATTGGTCCTTTGGATATCCAAGGAAGATCCGTGCATTAAAAATTCGGTTGCACGTTGTTCTACTGTAGTCGACGATAACCTTTCTCCTACTCGTTGTAGAACGTCTAATAATTGTACCTCTAGTCCTCCCAATGCTTCGAAGGCCACAGATCTAAAGTGGTACTCATTTTCTAGACAGTCGTATTTGTTCTGCTCTATTGGCCGCGTCACTGGTTTGTGTTGCTCCGCGTCTGACATAAGAAGCTGCCATAGTGTCAGCCACACCCTATTGTTCCTTTATATTATAACATTGATCGTGGTATTAGTGACATGACCGATATATTCGTTCATTGCAACTTAGATACGATTTAAGGAGGCTAACGGTCTTCGTGAGTGGACCAAGTATACCTCCGAGACACTATATTTCAATGTTATCGTTCTTTACGCTAGTAAATAGCAATGTCTCATCGTATGGAGCGACGTAACCATATCCAAACACCAACATGCGCATACTATCTGTTTCAAGCGATCTCCGGACGTGACAACCTTTAGCACGAAGGTAAAGGGCTAGCTACATATTACAGCTGGTTGCCACATTTATGTACAACGCAGTGGCACCGCACTTGATAAGGTCTATCGTTTGTCGAACACTCCCCAGATAAATCCCCTGTAGCGATTCGCCCGCCCGTTATCAACATACGCTCATCGGCAGAGGCGGATATGCTGAAGCTTGCGTGGCTCCTGAACGTCAGGTGGCCAAGCAATGCTGACGACGGCGCAGAGAACACGAGGCCAGCAGGGGTGTAGTCGGTCGAGACGCGCTGCGGCGCAAATTCACCCAAGCCCCACGCGTATACATCGGCACAGCCCATGGTTCCGGTGGGTACGATGAGGCATTCGGGAACGGTCACAATTTCGGCGATACGGGCCGAGCGGAGCACACAATGAATAAATGACGAAAACTACAACATATATGTATAATAGTAGTAGTCTTATTAATGGTCGGTTTTGCGGTTCCGCGACAGAGGCCCCGCTCTGTGCGTCAGACGGGTAGAGATGTTCGCGGACGCGACAGGACCGTTTAGAGTCGCTGCTTGAGACGAAGACTAGCATCCATTAACGTGATCGATCGAGTTGCTAGCTATTGGAGCCATGCAGAAACGCATACGAAACGACAACGGGACAGCAGCAGCAGCAGCAACAGAAGAAAGATCCTGAATTGGGCCTGTGTCTGTCTCGCGGCCTGTCCAAGACCACGACGGGCGGACCGACCGTGATCTGTGCGGGTTCAAAATCTACCGAACAATACCGATGAGAGCAGCAGAGGAAAAGGATACTACCCATGCTTCGCTGATGGGTACGATAATAGTCGCTTTCGCTATGTTTCGAGATCAAATAATAATAATATATTTCTGCCGTAAGCACTCGTATGCATCATCCGTCTTTGACGTCTCGGTTAGCCGATGAACGCTCGTTACCTTATTCAGCTGTTGCTGCTGTGGATGCTACAAAGCACAGAACCAGCCATTTGAAACACGAAATAATTCCGCGAAAACTCCGCTCGTAATTGAATTAGAACATTACCAAATATTTATATCTCAATATAGGTTGTAATAATTGTAATGCTTTATCTACACGGGCATAGAGCATCAATTACAATAAGGTAGTGTAAATAGTAATATAATAATAATATTAATCACTAATTGCCGTCGAACTGCAGTGCTGATTGTGTCCACTGATCTACCGTTCTATGACGTGGCATAGATGAATAGAGCGAATGAAGCCTGTCGATAAAGTTTTACCGTTGAAGTGAACAAATTGTCAAGAGGTGCTGCAGATATGCTTGCCACGGTAGCCATAACTTAATTCCTATATATATATATATATATATATATTTCTCATTGCGTTAATAACAATTGTCTGAGAACTCTCAAGAGTAGACAAATTCATACCGAAACGTCGATCGCACTTTTCGACACTTGACCAGGTCTAAGGACACCTGCCCGTCGACATTTGCCCTCAAACTCAATTAATCGCCCGGAAACTCATCAACTCGAACATTGTAATCATATAATATCGCTTGGTTGTAATCGTGAGATTCGGTAGAGAAAGAACTCACTCACCTTCGATGTCTCGAAGCACGACGAGGGTCCGCGCGCGCTCGTGGCACAGCTGCTGGAAAATCTGTTGTGGTGGTAGATGCGGCAGGAGGCTATCGTGAAGCAGAGCGACCGTCGAATGGATCAGGTCCGCATACGTGATCGTCTAGAATAACACCATAGCAAATAGCAGAACCGTTAAAAACTATTAGAAACCCCTGTATTTTTTGTGAATTACACACAATTGTATTCAACACGACTAAACACTTTGGCTGTATGCGAGAATTGGGCCGTCGGTCAAAATGTCCTGTACAAATCTGATCACCACTTGGCTGGGTTCGTGTGTGACGCTCGTACACATGATATGGCATTCAGGCCAAAAGAACTTCATCATTCATTCGCAGGATTGTTGAGGTGGTATTTGTTGCAATTGTTGATTTGGGCAAATTTCAACTAGATGCTCAGTTCAATCTGTTACAAACGCCGCCGCCTTGATCAAGGTCGATATACAATATGTAATGTTATCATTGTTTGCTCAATGTGTAAACAGGTTCACTATTTCATCACATCATTGTTTGATACTGCAATCGTGCTAATATCGTGTGTCAAATGATGCGTGCGATATATATATATATATATATATATATATATATAAAAACAAAAAAATATATATATATATATGTATGTATACAAATCAAGTAATGTGCAAAGATGATTAGGTTTTTTGAATAGTCCACATACAAATATGATTGAGTATAATACACCCATAGGAATAGGTATAGACGTGAATGTTATTACCGTGAGGCACAATCAGAATACATAGGATGAGCAGATTTAGGCTGACCAGCGCAGATTAAGGTTGCGTCGGTAGCAAATGACGTATGTAAAGTTAGAGAAAATGTCAAGGAAAAAAATCGCCGTCCAGCACAGCGCACAGCCAACATTGGATGTCACAAACGCCCTGATTTCACAAGTACATGGTCGTCAGCTAAACTGCAATTTCGATCTCAGCAGAAGTTAGACGCGCCCCGTAACCTCCTACTTAAATTCGGACGTGCGAATGATTTTACACGCGAACTTGTTCACCGAATACTTCATGCATTTTACCCATATGCAAATACCATTGTATTTACGCGGATACTATGGCATCTGCGATTATATTTCGTTTATGTTAAAAGAGACAACATTTAACATTTAAATAGAACGTATACCATACGAACACATCGCGTAGCCCTCATCATTCGTCACTTACGACTATAGCTAAATATTATTAGCTTAAAAGTGAAATGTATTGATTGACACTCCCATTCGCGTCGGGTGGGTGTGGATACGAATACATACTACATCACCGACACACGAACACAGATCTAATCGAGTTCCATATGCCTCTTCGGTAGGTATATTTACGAATGTTGTATTGAGCGTCGCGCATTTGTACCGCCCTGCGGCCCCTGGCTGCGTCCAGCATCTCTAACATGGGATAGGGGGCCCGTTTCTGGACAGTGAACATGGATCTTCAAGGACAGCACTGACTAACACGACATCGGATGCTCGGCTTTACTGAGTCAGAATGTCAGAGAATTGGGACTTTGGCGACGTGACCGCCATTTTTCATCGACGGCACGAAATGATTTTCTTGTTCACCTTGATCAATGATCAATGCATTGCTAACGGCGATAGTTCAGGAGCTCGGAGTACGCCTGTGTGAAATCAGCAAAATTAACGCTAACATTGTAAGCTTGCATTAAGGTTACGTGTCCGAAAACAAACCACGCATCAAACGCGAAACGATACGGACAGCGGCTCCATTAAGCTCCGCTAAGCTTCGTCTCGAAGAAATGGTCAAGCCATGCGTGCCAAGCATTAACCATTTCGACGAAGATGCTGGTCTCCCGGGCCGATTGCCCCAGATCTCAGTCTCATGATAATGTCATGTCGGCACCTCCCGTAGCAATTTTGCGCCCGTTTACACTTTGCACGAGTCATTGTGTCCTATATATTGCTTCTACTACGATCCGACCCGTAGTGATGTACTGAAAGCGAGATGTTCGTCATGCGCCTAAACTCGGAACAGCGGAACAGTGGCCTGCCTGAGATTTTGCTGTCAAAGCGCATCTTCTCCTGTCTTAAGGGGCAACTGTTGCCTTAGAAGCTGATAACGACCGAATAACGACCTTCGAAGATATAGCGCATACTAGCCAATGTGAGATTGCAGTTCTAGACCGGTTCTAGCGTGGTGCTCTGTTCACAGTTTACCCTATCTCGCGCTTCGTCGCGGTCCTGATTGTCGACTGTACATAAATTTAAATATGTAATCATCCTGCTGGCGTAACCTGCTGTGAACGAGACGGCTAAGGATGGCTAAAGTTAGCATAGCCTCGCGGTGCGTTATTCCCCGCATGCGCAAAAACGACCGACAGAGACATTCGCTCGACGAGTGCCACCCGTCGCCGCTGCTGCTGCTGCTGCCCGCCATTGTCTATTTCACTGTGACACTGTGGGACGACTATTTTGCATTTTACTTCGACCGGCGCTAACTAACGCTCGCCTCACGAGTACATTTGCAACGCTATCCAATGTCACGGAGTAGAATTAGAATCGGCAATTTTGATTTTGTGAACAACAACAACAACAATGACAACTGGGCGTTTAACATTGATGTAACTGTGCTAGCCAATATAGAGATTAATCTCTTTAACCTCTTTAAAAAAAGATGCCTCCACATACATGTTACATTTCCCGTGGTGGTATTTTCGTTTTGGCCAATTATTCGCTGTCCGATGTATCCATCCCCTCGCTGAATTACGCGGTCGATTTTTTTCGGCTATATCTCATAAAAGAATGAATTGACATTACGCTTCGGCGTACACATAGATCCTGCACTTGCGAACAAGCCAACAAAAAAACAACAGCGAACATCGTTATCGTTGTCATAGAGAGGTACAGCTTGCGATACCACTGTTGTTTTAGTCTCGTCGACGACGTCTCTGTTTATATAGCTAGCGGGTTCGTGTTATACTTTTGTTTTCGTAGCTATAATTGGCCGATATGTCTCGCATTGGGATTCCGCTGCACATACATTATCTGCTTTTCCTATGCCGAAGTGGTTAGAGTGAATTTATTGGGAAACCAGCCAATGGCAAACAGCGGACAACGCATGTCATCAAGTAGTGAAATTGCACCCGTGTGCCGAGTAGGTAACGAGAAAAAGGAACACACTATTTATTGTTTTGGTCATTTTAATGGCAATATTAAAATATCTAACGCGGTCACATGGCGATACGGAGCATCAGATTGAAGCAGAACTTCGTCCTTCCCAAAAACGAGGAAAGTACATATAGATTACTGGAGCAGGCTTACGATACCTTACGATATCGATTGATGATAAGCTGAGGCACGCGCTCGTAAGACACCACCGTGTTCTCTCCAATGTTCCTTACACACGCTATCAGGGCCTTGCTGCTTAATGACTACTGCGCAAAGTGAGCGAATGTCGGATTGACTTGATCTCTAACAATCGAGCAGTGCGGGTAGCTTCCCGAGTCCGCCTACAAAAACGCCCTCGACACGTGATAGTATAGGGCTGTAGGTACCAGCTCCAACCGTCTAAATCTACCCCCTCGGGGTAGAAACAACCGATGAACCAAACAACGAGACAAACCAGCCGACCACAAACTCGAGTTTAACTCAGTGGGCTGCATGTCGTCCTGGGCGCCCGTGTCGTCTACTGGGAAGTAGAAGGCAATTTTCAAGCTTGTCACTTATTTTGGCTGCGGTGAGACCGCAGCGATCCGCAATCATCGTCTTCACATGACATCTATTGCCCTTGCTGTCTATATATATATATATATATATACCGTCAAGGTCAATGGAAGCGAAACGTAGACAAGGTCTGTGTCGATTACATATTGCATAAACATTGGCGTCGTGGTCGACGATGGACGGTCATATTAAACTGCATCATCATTGCGGTGTCTGCTATAAACTCGCTGACTGTGGTACGACGACCTTCATACAACTGAGGGTCAGAGCCGAGGGGGGTCGCGCCTTTCGACGGCTGAGGGCAGGCTGGCCCTTTCGTCAATATGGAATATGACGAATTCGTAACATTGACATTATGGAACCCCAGCTTCTCTTTGCTATCCCGAGTGGATCGGAACCTTCAGAGGTGAAAGTGATACTGAACTGAAATTGAATTTATTCTAGAAAACCAAAACGATTTCGATAGGCTTTGTCATCGAAGCAAACGGTCACCTCATTTAATTATCCTTAGAAAATGCAGCGCTGATAATATTTATCATTCGATGGGTTCGAATACGACACAAAAAACATACGTAGACTATATTCACTATTCCTATTTATACCGGTAGTTTCCTGAAGGCTGGGAGACCAGTAAATCATTACGGGCCTTTCAAGCGGTGGTGCCGGCTGGTGCTGTCACTGTCCGGTTTATTCACAACGGTTGCCACAGTGAAGGCTTCCGGTCGGTAAGTTCTCCCGCGATGATGTCGGAAAAAGCCGTTCCAACTCCAATTAAGGTCGCTATCTTTTGACAAGTAATGTGCGATGTGGTTGTGAAGTCGCGCGAGCTTCCGCAGTATAATAGAATAATATATAGCAACCTACAAGAGTACCTCTCATATTTAGAGTTAAAGAGACCTTACTTGATGCATTCTGCACGGTATTATCCTCAGACAGTTCCTGGAGCTACACATGAATTATGCGGAAACGTAATATATACGTATGTGATAAGCCGTTGAACAGAGGACCGTTAGATTATGTCCTTCGTTGTTGAAGTTCATTGTGCCAGGAACACCTGGGTGGGTGTTCATCAAAGTGGGTGATGGATCCGCTGTGTGAGTTTTCGGGCAGCTTTCGAGGCCAGACAGCCTCCTTGTGCTCTGCTCATATACAATCTAACGTTGGAGAGCTAGACCAAATCGATTTCCATGCTTACACTAAACTAGCCATGTGTTTTAGGATATTGAACAAGTCGAAATTACAATTCCGATTTAATATCGTTCGTATTTATTATGATTTCCTCCGTTGAACGTTTTGCATGATGACATATATAAATGAATAGAAAAATATCTCACTTCACTTGAACAGAATAGTCCTGTTCCAGCAATAAGAACAACAAGCACTACCGCTGTGCGCACGCGCCTGTCCTCAGGCGGAAGTGTCGGAGATGAAATACGAACACCTTACAGGAGTCTACCTGATATATATATATATATATATATATACTCTCGTCTGTATTATATATAAATGGGTATGGTGCGTTAACAGACTGGACTACTGAAAGTCGATAACAAACGACTCCATCTCAATTTTCGAATATATAATATTAAGACGCATAACCATAATCAATATCCGACATAGAGTAAAATAACGACAAGTCATTAAAAAAAAACAGGCATTATATATATTTATCGAATAATGAAAAAAAATTGCACGTAAGCTTACACTCGATTAACTTTGATTTTTCTTCTATATGGTTGTGTAACTTTTCCTTGTCACCCTATTTAACATCTGCGTTGAACCTAAGCGTACTCGGCATTGTACCGTAACACAAAGCTTTACGTAATGTCGTCCCTTCGCTTTCTCAGCTAGACTGCAAGTCCTGTTTCACGTATACGCGAAAAATACACCACCGAACACACTCCGTAACTGGTCAACATCTGTAGTAATATATAACTCAACGTTCCAACGTTTATTAACCTATTTTGTAAATTTTTGCAATTTTTTTCATACTTTCCTGAGCTACAGAATGTACTCCTGATATATATGGTAGAAAAGACTCGAGGTACGAAACATCTCACAATCCCAATGGCACCGAATTTTAGACACGCATTAGCTTCGGTTGCGTTACCTGTCATTTGCGCGATTCAGTTTCCAATGACCATTATTCTCGTAAAGTGAACTTTTGAAGATAGAAGTCAGACATGGAAGGTGCATTTTGCAATGGTGATTGCCACAGGAGAACCAGTGAACGAGGAGGAATGCAGCACCCTATATATCGCCTCAGCTTGATTTATAATACAAGTTTGTGTTTTACTTTTCCGAAGGAAGCTACCTTTGGAAATGGTAGCCTGAACGTCCCAGGCATACCTAGGTTCACTGAGATGCCCCCTACCCATAGTGCATTTGAAGTGGCCTCATCGCACCAGAGGCCCCTCAGACCTGAGTGGTGATGAGATATTATAGCCCTTTAAAATTCGCGATATCTGCCGATAATTTCAAGTAGAGTATAGGGGGATGACAGGAATCGTGTTAAGAGAACATAGCCAAGACGAAATAGGCTGACAAACTCTTCAAGCGTAACGCAGAGGTTCATACGCCGTACGGTGACGCAGAAGCTGAATGAACTGGGTCCGCCTCAAGTTTTCTCGATGCATATACAGTGGTACTCATTGCCCTCCTGATGGCCACTTGACTCGTTAGTATCACAGTGACGGACATTGTTAGCCATGTAGGACACTTAGCCTTTCCTTTCCAAACGTTGTTCGTGACCAAAGCCAATTGACGAGGCTGTGGGAGCTTTCAGGGAACGCTGCGCAAAGGAGAAATCATTCAGAACGACGCACTTAGGGCCATCTTCGATCGGCGTCGCAGTGCTTCCGTTACAGATATTTTAGATAATGCTGAGCTTCTTCGCCTCCGTGGAATCAGCAAGGTTCAGACTGCCTTTCTTGCCTTCAAAATAGTAAGAGGAAAAATTCCTGGTGACATCTCTTTCTGCATCTCTGCTATGGAAAAGCGAACGGCCCGTCGGGCAACGGTATTCGTGAGACCATTCACCACCAAAGAGTCAAGTCGCCATGCTCTGGCTCACCGCCTACCGGAGGTATGGGGCTCTCTCCCGAGTGAGATTCGATCCCTCACCTCAGCAAAGAAGTTTGTCCACGAAGTTAAGAAAATTTTTAGGGGTAGTGATCACTGTGTTTGACATGTAAAATTACGTATAACGTTGATTTTTGTGACTATGATGGAAGAGGAATCGTGTCAATGTATTTGCCCCTATGTATGCGTTGATATAATATGTTGTCAATTGTAACTTCGTCTGTTGCAGTGTGATATTTTACACCTTTTACCTATTATTTTTTACGAGAACTCAAGCAATGTATGTTGCAGTTCCGTCAATAAACAGCAGTTTGTATTGTATTATTGTAACGACATTGGTCTTCAGGCAAGGCCTAATTTTCTATGCACGATTCTCATATCTCACAGAAATTCCCGGTGTGATTTCATAGTTGAGTTGAGATCTAGGTAGCAGGACCGGGGGAAAGCGTCGATTGCTCGATTTTCTAAATCGAGCCTCCCCGGCTTCGCTTCAGCCTGTCAAAGTAGCATACTGGCGCAGCAATCATATAATTGAGTGTACAGCCGAAAGCACAACAAAAAAACTACAAGATGATGCTTTAACTGGACACCCTAAAAGCTCACTAAGTGCAGGAGACTTCGGGATATGAAACAGCCCCTCGGGCTATGAGCCAGCGACTGACGGAAGTAGGGGACGAGAGCTCTCCAAAGCCACAGGGATTTCTCAAAGGGAAAATCTGAATGAGAGTCACAAAGCCTTCGTTCGACCGTCACAACGAAGGGAGACCATGGCAAACAAAAATAAAACGCTCAAATGATTCGCTTTAATGTCGAGCGAGTCGCCTTGACAAAAGCTCATGTGTTTGTTGAAGTTGAAGAGAGATTTTGCGTTGTATCGTGATCACACGTGCAGCCGAATGAGACACAATCTCACGAATAAGACATTTTACCACGTATTTTATAATGTAGCGCCTTTATTACAATGATCAAATTTCGTTTGTACAGACGCGGCGCATTGTATGCCTACAGCGATGCCTAGTGATTGTGTTCTTCTCCATTGAATTTTGCCTGCGTCGAGTTACTCCACGAGGTAATAGATATCAATATATACGACAGCGTCACGGGTCCTTCTGCTTCCGATATCTTCTTCGCCTGTTCCCTCAACACCGGCTAGAGAGACCGGGCCCACTCAGAGATGGACAGATCCTCTGCTGTGAGCTCACGTTCTGCTTGCTGTCATTGTTTCCAATTCAACTGTCTGATTTCGCTGTGCCCTGATGCAGGGTGGGATAAAAGCGTATCTATATTTTACCAGAGATACGAGCACAATAGCCGCTTTAGACTCTCTTGCAGACACACTCGTCTGGATGGGAGCGCTACAGGTCGATATCATGAAACAGCTGAATAGTTTTCAAGAACCATTTAGCTTCACGGTAACTTCGATCGAGAATACCAGACGTGTATGTCAGTATATACGACTAATATTATAAATATATTATGAGATAAATATTGTATGGCATGTCGAGGTGAGATTTAATCAATGTGGCACAGTGAATGCTCCAGCAAAGCCACGGTGTAAATCACTCAAACTCTTTGCACTTCGCAGTTTGTTTCTGGTACAATTACTCGCAATATTGTACAGGTACGAACCTAGAGATTCAGGAGGGTTCTTTGTAGCTAAGCCAAGTATGGGTCGGAAGGCAACAAAAAATAACATTCAATAGATATTGAAGAACAATTCTTTCTGATCGTTCCCTTCAGAAGTCGTAATATTGTTCCCATTACAAATAGACTAGATCTGATCAATTTGAAGACGATTCACCTAATGGGGACAATAGGTCGAGCTCGGTAGGAGGCGGCTCCCAACAGATCTAGTCATATCATATTTCTAGTTTCCCCTAGAAACACATGTCATCTATCGTGTTACAACGAAACATGTCCTACAAAATGCCACAAGCACTCTATGCTATTAGCCAGTATCGTTGCAGCAAAACATTAAAAAGACGTATATCTAGTGAATCCCGTGTTTCTCCACGATAATTCATTCTCCTTTGCTCTCAACTATGCTTATGAAAAAAAAATGTTTGCAAAACGAACAGCACACGTGTAATGCCTATGATTTGACGTTTTCGAAAACATGACACTGTACTGTTGATCCAGCAAGCGTTTGGGCGATTGGCAGCGACTTCCGACGATGTATTGCACGCACGGTTTAAAATGGCCGCCAAATTGAAACGAAAGGCAGAGCAGGCCGGGAAGGCCGGGGATGGCTCTATTTTGGCCTAGGCACGCGTGCGCCGAAAAGTCGTTTCCATTTTATTGCTCTGTCCCATCACAATTTTTTCCTCTTTCGGGAACGCCGGACAACGGAGGGAGCCTCATAGCGAACAGGCCTGCCTGTTTCCGACAGTGTGGTTCAGTGAAGACTGGCCGACCAGGGCTGTCATAGCACAGGGCGCAATCGCATAGAAGGGCGGACGAGGCAGTCACCGTGGGGACGGCGGTGGTGGCTGCGGCTGCCACAAAAGATACCCGAAACAGCGTGCTACCCATAAGGTGACTGAGTAAACGGCGTTGTGTAGGGCCGAATGCGGATCAATACGAAACTTGTGCCGATATTCAGAACCATATCATCTCAAACGGTGAGATGGTTGTGATCCGTATGCGGGTCACGGTTTTATTTTTATATGTTTAAGGGCATAGTGGTACCTTGACGGAGTAGAAATTTTTAATCGCACGGCGTTTTGGGACTTCGATGACCGTATTATGCGTATTGACTGTAGCTAGCTCGTTGAAATGGATTTATTCCTGAGAAAGAAAATATAGGCAATGTTTTCATTTGCAGAAACCAGTTCCGTCCAGATCGAATGTGCTTGTAATTAGAATTTTAACTTGCAGATCTCATCATATCATACACGTGCTACTTGGAATACTGACTACTGTTATGCAAAAGAAGCATTTTCTTCGTGTGAATAATTTATTCATACCTCTTAAATATCGCTCAACACAGTGATGCTTACCCATGCCAGAACGCACTATCAAGGACCTGATCATGTAGCAAAAGCTACTTTGAGCGTTCGCTTCGCTCTACGTTCTGAACACTCAAGTGTAGGCAACTCGTATCGAAAGTACAGCATGGCCGGTATGCATTACTTCGAGCCGACTTGTGTTCCCATGTAAATAGTGGTTTAGCGTGTCCTCCACGTTGATTTAACGATAGACATGCCTTTGTGCCTGATCGGTGTCCGGCTCGAATGAAGAGTATTCCATAGCCTCTAAGGCCCCTCCGCCAGAATACCCTACGCTGTCATGAAGGACCCTGTAGGACAGATCCATTGGGAGTCCGTTGATAAAGTCGAACCGTCTCACAATGACTGTCAGTGACACTTCCGTGTTCGGCGTTGACAGAATCGCCTAGCGGTCGGACGAGAGAATATTATTTCAACGCGTATAACGCTGGCGGGAGGCGGTGCCTCTCAAGGGCGCAAAGTGTAGAATAAAAATTTTCGTTGACAAAGGCGACCTGATGGAGCCATCACGCTGACAGGTGGTTGGTGTGGGCGTTCCTGCCATCACAAATGGGTCAACTATAATAGTAATTATGCACCTTAAAGAGAGGGAGAGAGAGTTGTCGAATAGAAAAGGTTCAGATTTTGAGTAAACCAGCACTTCCGGACAGATCATGAGATGACGGAGGGTTTCCGCCATCATGCAATTGTCTCATGAAATTCATTTGTCGCTGTCGGCCCGCGTCCAGACCAGGTAAGGCTTGGTTCGAGGTCACACAGACGCGCTGTCAGGGTGAGAGCTCTTCCCCAGAACAGGTAAAGTGCTGTGGAATAGTAAATAGCTTGACTGAGGATGTGGTGGGTTAATTAACTTTAATATATACACAATGGTCAGTGCAATCACTAGACTACGTAAGCGGACGGAGAGTGAGAGAGAGAGAGACACGATGAGGGGATTAGGTCACGTCAGTTATGACAACTTCGCGCTAGACCTTTGTCACGTCAACGGCCACGTACGACTGTCAACACCTAAACCTTCGCGATTGTGAATTTGTCCCCATTTTCTCCAGTTGAACATTGTCGTCCACTTCTGGCAAGACACACAAGGAAGCAAAGATTCATGGATACGATCGTGTTTTGACTTCTTACGCCGGCTCTCATCACTGATCTACCAAATCACCATTACCATCATTACCGTCTGCATGGATAGTCCACTGTGCTTCGTTACAACACAAAGTTGCTTAAGTGACTAACATTCGTTGGAATAGCACGTCGGAAACGCCTGGAGAAACGTATGGAGCTCTACGAACAGAAGCGTAACCCGACGGCCCAGCTTGACACGAATTGCCGCGTTAATTTCAACCTTCTGAGTTCTGCTTAAGGGCATCGCTGCCCAAAGCCGGGATTGTTCGACATTGCATGTGGTGGTGGCGCACATACACCGTTTCAGAGTTTCTGAATTTGTTAAATATAATTGTAAGAGGATGGTCGAGAGTTGGGCTAGGCTAGTGATAGGAAACATTGACAAGTCTGGCACAAGTCATTGGTACAACCGTACCCGTTTATTTTCTGCCAATTTGTCGACCTTCACGGTTCAGCAACGTCTTCGTACTACTTCGATAGTCGGTATCTATATATTTTAAACGTTAGGGGACTTCCCCTGCCCTCCCATCCCTCACTACGTACATTCACATGCGCACGCAGTGCCACCATCGTAAACATTCACACCATAATGCGTATTACTCTACCATCACATGCGCCCTACCTGCCTTTCTGCTTACACAATGGATGCTATTTGTACAATAATCCTATTATGGCTACAACAAAACAAGCCGTATTCATTTGTTGGCAAGCGTATGACAGCTGGCAAGATTAGTTCGCAGACGGAAAGACAATGGAGAGCGGCAGAATGTATGGCCCATGGCAATTCCCTCGGAGTCTCAGCTGCCCGATCTTTGAGAACCCCTTGCCTTCAAGACATGTGGCCAACACAGACGAACCCCTGGGAATGGAGCGCTTGTTTAATACCTTGCACATAAAAAATGGTATTGAAAACTAATAGAGTTGGACATACAATCATAAGAGAAGAAATGGTTCAGAGAGAGAAACATCGTTCTTCTAGCGAATTCAAATTGAAATTACAACACCGCAATAATATCGAGAATGGCCAAACGGCAATAAAATAAATACTATAATTGTATAATAATGAGCTAATCGTAGTCGTATTGAGATAAGCCACACGTTGGTAAGAAAATAATGCGCCCAGCCCCTTCTGTCAATGTTCCGTTCAACGTAGATTTCAGTGTCCAGGTCATTTTTCGGAGTCCATTATCACCTCTTGTCAATATCATACAATATTGCATCGTCAATAACCAATACAATTCCTTATTATCCTCGAGAGAGTGTTGTTCAGCTCAACAAGTAGCTGGTTCGTTGGCAGATTTCAACAAAGTACGCGCTAACCATGAGAGGAACAATAGATTTCCTCGCCATGTGTTCCCCTCTTTGGCTTTCGATTACAACGATGACTGAGTTGCCCTTGCTTATCATATCCGTCTTTAATAGCTGCCGCACTATAGGCAAACGAGACCGGCCGTGAAATCAGCGGAAGTTGTGGAAGGCTGGCTCCCGTAGGAGCGAACAAGGCAGGGGGAGACCCACAGTTCTACTGAACGAGAAACTGCCGATCAATTGCAAGGGAAAGTATGATATTGCAAGGCGACTAGGCCGCCGAACTCTCTTACTGTTCCGGCCCGTACTGAGAACGTATTTCGAGAGATCCCATCAAGTGGCCTTGTCTGGCTGGAGGGTTCAACCCCCAGCTCTGTTGTGGCCCAGCGCATAGTGGACGCTGCGCGAGCGGCGTCGCCCGCCGAACGAGCAGAGTCCACAAATGAATGCCTAGAGCAATAGCCGCATAGCGCAATGCAGGCGTGCCCAATACAGACCGACACTTAGGTACGGCTGCGTGGTGATAGGTATGCTTGCGTGTACTTAGAAAAACAGGCAGCCCCCGTAGATACTGGATCACTTTCACCCCCCCCCCCCACCCCCTTTTGGCATTCTCATACTACAGCGTCCGACTGCGTTGGATCGCATAGAGTGTACGTATCTGAATAGGCTGGCTAGGCCGAGTAGTTTGTTCGAGCCACTATCATCGTATATGCTATGCTATGCTGGAGAAAACAGACGAACAGACCTTCGACTAATGCAGGAACGCAGGTGGCCCCATTTCGCCAACGCGCACCGCTGGCCTCCCACTGCCGTACGTCTCTCGGCGGAATTTATTATTGGCTCAGAGTGGCAGCACGATCTTTGAATGGGGTCTGTCGGACTATTCGGGCATGACCTGTGCCCAATGACGTGGTAGAATATAACCGAGCACAAATGCCGTATCATCGACAATACGAAATAATGGCGTAGAGCTTACAAGAAGGACGGCCTCTCTGCGGGTGTATCCAGTGGCAGATGGGTGCGTACGTATGCGCGGCGCATGTACGAACTGGCCAACGGGAGGATGCGAGATGTCTGTGATCTGGGCCGTTAAGAGCGGATATGTTGTTATAAGTAAAAAGCGGTTGGTTTTGAGGATGCTATTATATATATATATATATATATATATATATATACTCAACGTGCTCGTCATTAAAAATACGCTGAGCGTGGCACATTAGTGAATAATGCTTAATCTGTGAAATGAGCCCTAGGGTATGATATGGTGGTATGGTAATAGTTGCCTTCCCACAGATAAAGAAGGACCGGCTCGTCGTGTGGATAACCTCTTATATCAACTCGAATTAGAAAGTCAAAACCAACCCCAGTTTCTCACAGGAATACTGCATGGCTCTTACATAAAGTAAATACCCTTTTGGACGTAGATAAATATTTGCACACAAGCCTAAGAGCTACAATATTTCTGTTGCTTGTTAGCTGATTATCTGTGTACAGCGCTCGTCTATAATACAAGGAACGAGCTAGATAGCGCGTTCCAGCCATTCTGGTCTACATTGAATGGTTCTCTATATTTGTCTCTAACTAATGTAGATCACATGAGATTAGTGATTCGTGGGACTCGTCCATGTGTCGAGAGAATAAAGGCACATAGCATTGAGGCAGACTAATGAACGAAAAGTATATGGGCACATATTCGATATATTCAATATGCTCCACATACAGACATACACACACACTAAATGAACCACACACATCTCTTTGATGTCACTAATTAGCTTTTTAGAGGTCCACACATAGCAGAGATCACTTACTCTTTACTAACGTATATCGGCCTAGGACATATATGTAATACCGTATATGGGCCAGCTGCTCGAGCAAGTCCCAGTCAACAGGCAGCTACTACTTCCCATGGACACGCTGCTCCTGCTGTTAGCGTTGTTAATGCGACCGCACGCCAGTGGATGTGCCAGTGCGGAGAGGGCGTGGGAGGGAGCGAGAAGCAGGCAGCAAGGGAAAACCCAGTGGAAAACGGGATAACTGGGCCCGGCCGAGGCAATATGCGTAAGGCTAGCAAGGAAGGAAAACTGGTCGGCTTGAAGGGCCGCACAAGCCTCGCATCCACATTACACTATGAACAGCACTAGCGAAACACGAGCTGGACGCACAAACCGTGATGCCCAACAGCGAATATTCCTGAATACTCGGGGCAGAGGCACATTGTTCCGGTTGACGGCACCAATGAAAAGCCGGGGGGGGGGGGCAGGAGTTACGGGGGTACAGTCTGGTAGACTCTGCGGGAGAAGGCAAACCGCAAGGAATACGCCAGCCGATCCACAGCAGCCAAGGGGCGAACGAAGCGGCAAAAGACACCAAAGGAAAACAACGAAACGATGGTACATAGTACCTCAGAGGCACACGGTCAGATAGCGAGATGGTGATATCCCATTGGCGCCATGGCCGTGGCCTTGACAGGAGCCATTATGCACATGCTTCCTCGAGAAGGGAAAACATCCACTCACTTTTGCTCATAGCAAGTGTGTATGTATAATACATCTAGATATGTATTCAAGATATGTATATTCTATTATATATATATATACATGGTTTCTCTCGAACGAAGGTGATTTTTTTTGCTCTAGGATAACTTCGTTGTCAAGGGCATGTCGAATACATTCGTCGCCTTCACGTTGCAAAGTTAGAAGAGAGAGCTTGTGTCATTTTGGATGACTGAACTAAAAAAAAGGCTGTTCGTGATTTGTATCTTATACGAAAGAAAAAAAAAGACTATTCCTGCTATAGTATCTTGTTATCAGGCATTTGGTAGGATTTCGTTGACCGGCCGGTTAAACACAGTCAAAAGCATGCACGCTTCGAAGCCCGCAGCTCGATACGATTCCCCGATACGTCCGGCGTGGCGCACGAAACGTTATCGATCGTTCGCTTGCGTGCCGTATTTCTTTAGGCCAACGCGAACGACTGAACCCGTGGGATGAAGTAACGGTAAAGTCTCCATTCACGAGCTCAGATAGTTGACGATATCAGAAATAGAAAAAGATGGCATGCAAAGTGGCGGAAGAAAAATCATATGCAAGCCACGTTTAATCGGCCTATTCAAAGGAGAGGGCAGTTGCCGTACGCGTTTCACTAGAATGTGATAACGTCTACATAGGATCTACAAGTGGGATGAATGACCCTAATGGATGTGACGGAGCGACAGGATTTGATGGGAGTGTATAGCTTCGCTTCGTGGACCAGATTCGACTGTTCACTCATCTGAATGCAGTAGCAATTGACGAAGCCGAAGAATAACCCCTGAGAGTCATCGTGTCATTGGCAAGCGGAAGGCATTATGCCAATGTGTATGGATGGAGGGGATTATCATTTTCTATCTTTGTTATTATAAGACATAAATACTAGAAAGCATTCCTTTAAGATTAAGGGGTTCAGAGGAAAATCAAACACAGGGGTTGCTACAGTGGAAGAAAGCATTCGACACTAATGAGCGTGGCTTTTAACAGAGCTGCGCTTCATCGAAAATTATCAGGCTAATAACAATCCTATCAGGCTCCGAGTTGCGACCGCGTCGCCTCATCGGTAGGTCGAGCAGAAATCAGGCTATGCACCTGGTCATCATTCGCGGAGCGAATCATGAATGCGCCATCTGTCCCCTAAAGAAAACACACAAATGTTTTTGTATAACACGTACATAACAGGTGTCTAGACGTGAGGTACCAGAAACCTCCTCGCACGCGTTCGTTCGCTTGTATTCTACTACGAATTGCTATTTCGCCAGTGGCTCACCATTTCTTCGTCGATCGTCGCCGTTGTCGCCAGCGCCCATTTGGCTGGGAAGAACTTGCCAAACTGGAGCACGATTGCGCCACCCAGCAAACTATGTCCCTTTTTGCGCCCACGGAACCTCAGCTGTTCGGCGCCAGTCAGCGGCGAACTCAGAGACGGAGCGCACAGCATCACTTTGCCGTCGGGTTCGATCTGCTGCCGTTGACGAGAACGGTGCGGGCAGTCTTGCCCTTTTCTCAAACACACTCACACGCACTCACGAGCTGGCCCGGTACTGCCTTAGTCTCCTGCTGTCTATTCAGACTCAGATGTCACACACCAGCTGCACCGGGAACTCGGTAGTTCGGGTACCGATGAAGTCTAGCTACAGGTCGACATCAGCTAGTGAAACCGCAGTTGTTACGCTGCTCGTAGTGAGTATACACATTAGCTATTCTCACCAGGCTTTCTCATGTCCAATTCTCACTTTTAATCGAATGGTGGTCAACAAACCGAACTCAACTGAAAAGCGCACGTAGATAAATGTTGTTATTATAGTTACGCTTAATATTGTTGTTATGATGATTATTATTATTATTAATATGATTAGTATTATTATCCGATGGTGGTGTCGCACACGTGCGCACTCCACGGAGTGGCCGCACCACAGTTCTGACTGCACTTATATTACAAGGCCCCCACTGCGGACTCTAATCTGCCGTCGGAGAGTGAGGGAAGGCGCTGTCGTCGCTCCTGCGGAAAGGACAACTAGGAGGAGAGGTGAACACAGGAGAACCGAGAAGAAGAAGAAGTACTACTACAACTACCATTGCTGCCGCTACCAATGGGAGAGGAACCTCATGGTCAGGAGTCAGTGGCCAAAGGGGGCCGTTGAGAGACGGGGTTAACTCGGGAGTCGAGACACATAGAGGAACGAACGTGAGGGCCGCCTGGAAAGGCTGCTTTGGTCCATCTCTCGGGATCCGTCTGGAATGGGGCGACACGGGGGATGGGCAAGATAGGTGATAGAAGGGTGGGGGTGGACTGACCAGTCTGAGCAGGGCAACGATAATTGCAAATAAAATGGTGCTGTGGCAAGCCACGGCCAGCCATCTAGCATCTGGCCTTTTGCCCACTCAGCGGTAGATTCGAGGCAGGCTAGCAGCAACAGCAGCATTATCATCGACTGTCGGCTATGGCCAACTAGACAGTATAACAGAATGTGGGCGAAGCAGCCACTGCAGCAGCAGCAGCAGTTCCCGTCGTATAGTATATCAGAGCTCCTGTCACCCCTATCTATCCGGTAAGCTGGAATAGGGAGCAAGCAAGGGACGCGCAAGGCTGAGGGGGATTCCACCTTTTGCTGGGGTGCTGCAAAGCGTGCCGTTATCTTCACCACGCTGAAGGGAGCTTATGATGTCCGTGTCTGGCTGCACCTGGCCCTGTGGTACCGCATCGAGGCCGTGCGAGGTGCGAGCTGGGGAGATAGGGTCGACCTTGAAGTACCACGAATCGATGCAGGGGCTCGGTTCTTGTGGAACATTGGCGGACAGGAAGCTAAGGGAACAGCGCGGTGGATCGCTCCTGCTGCTGCCCATGGCGAAGGAACAGGATGAGAAAAATATAAATAAATGAGACTTACTAATAAATTCCACCACATACCGTGTGTACGCACGTGTGTGAGTGTATCTATGTGTCGCATTAAAGATCGTTATCAAAACACGATCACCGTTTCACGACGTGGGGCAAATTTCGCCGAACAACGGCATATATAATCCATTGGTTCTTCGTGGATTGTTAACGAAAGGGTTCAATTTACAGGGAGGGCGCTAAACGCTCAAGATAAGCAAAGACAACACTGGATTTAGTCAAATTGATGGATTGTCTAACTGAATATAGTATTCACATCCTCGTTCGGGATCGTCGCATAAACACTCCTGCTGGGTTTCATTTCACCGAGCGCTCCAAACTCTACCGCCATCTATGGTTAGCTACTATTTGTCGTTGCTGACCCGGTAACTGGTCATATCATGTTGACTTCATAGAATCGTATGGCAGTATCTGGCTCAAAATGTAGCTGAAAATACCACTGTTAATCAACGCCAATAAGGGCACCTGTGCCCTCGGCTCGGCCATCACGACGCTTCGAATGGAAATTAGCTCTTGGAACCAGATCTTCCACATCCTCAACATGACAGCCGAACTGGACTGGGGCTTCAGAGAAAATCACACGAGCTAAGGAAACCGAGTCGAGAAAAGAGACAGCTGTCACGTTCCAAGAGTTAGGCGTGAACGCGCATGAATAAGATGCAAGTGACTGCAGAGCACACAAATGGGCAGAGATTTAAGATAAGTTGAAGGAGGCAAACACCGTGTGGTGTTTGGGGATACAGTTTGTGTTTTCGGAATGAAACGAGAATCCACTCTCATTAGCCGAAACGTAATTCCGATGACGCACCCTTGCGCCTTAGTGTGTACATATGCTATGCAGAGTCATTTGCTTATGCTGACGTGGAGGGGACGCCGGTAAATTCCAGGAGCGAGATTTTGTCGGGGTCCAAGTTGTGACTCTCGTGCGTTGTGTTGCTACGTAACTTCAGTTTCACAGATTGTAAGGACTGCATACATTGACAGCCTTTCCATCAGACGGCTGCTTCGCATGAGGCGTTAGCAGGTGTGCATATGTGTTTTTGGATCTATATTTAGCTGTGGTTAAAGCCTTCAACTGCTACCTGAGACACACGTTTGTTCTACAAATGCGCGACCGCCTGGGCTCTGATTCCACTGTGGTTCAGTGATTGTCCAATAGAAGACACTTAACAAAAGATCGGCGACATCGGATCATCTTGGCTGAGATCACATTGGAATCCCGCAAGGATCTATTATATTAAGGGACCCTTCATGTTCATCATCCCGATGAACAACACCTGATGATGATTATATCTGAAGGTGATTATCGTAAGCTGCAAAGCGTGCCCATGTCGACGACGCATCACTCCTGTTTCGCATTTTCCATCGGCCCTCGAATCATTTAAACAGCTATGAGAAAGGTATTGGCTGTTGTTCAAACCTTTGGGTTGTTTGGTCTTGTTCGAAAGGAACTGTGCAGGTTTAGTCTCAGACGTCTTGGCCTTCCTCGAATTATAATAGCATTTTTTGTGCTTCTGGCTCTCGAAATGGTTTAAAGTCGCATCGCATCTGACCGTACATCTTTCCTAATAACTGCGGTTGTCAAAATAATGTGCAGCAGAATTTAGGATGCCGTAAGGGAGTCTAGTTTCCGTACTTACCGAGTACTTGATGTCGGCGGCTCGCTTTCGAGACAGATCCGAAGAAACTTAAGCCCGCGAAAAAGTTCTCGTTTGATGATAAAAATGTTTTCCTGTTATGACTTTACTTGTGTTGTATACATCCTGTCTCTATTGTTGTTTACAATAAGAGTTCTATATTATTATTTATCAAACTAAATGTCGTACCTTAACGGTTATTAATTGTGTCGACAGTTAGTACTCGCTCTGTGACGTAATAATCTTCTTTGACCTTTTCTAACAAGAGCTTCAGCACTGCAGAAAGTGCGCTTTCATAAATAAACCACAATTATTATAAATTGAGTTGAATTACACTTGAACGCATATTGAACAAGTTTATGCAGCGGCAGTTTTCTGCAGCCGTCTACTCACGTGGCGTAGTGAATAGCCCTTCTGTCATGAGACATTTCCCGGTACTTATCCGTTTTACCGACACCACGAGCCAAGTTGAGAGGCAAATCTATACGTCTCTGAAGCCAGCCACGGCAACACTTGAACTTGGGACCGGGGTCATATCCCTATCTGTAAATTTATCCAAGACTATCGGCAAAATGATCCAAGGCTGTGTCCCTAGGTTCTGCGACGTTGCCGCCTTATCCATCATAAGGGCAACATAGAATAGCACTTCTCAATGAAAACTCAGCTCCTACTGTGTCATTATATATGATCTTGCACGCATAGAAAAGCATACACCGAGCGCCGGTCACAGCAAATTCTACGTCTTTCTAATTGTGCTTCAAACGAATCAATAAAAGGTAATCCATATTGGTGCCCCAGAAATATATATATATATATATATATATATATATATATATATATATATATATATATATATATATATATATATATATATATGTATATATATATATATATGCCATTGGTTGCTCGATGAGCTACCAATAGTGCTAAAGCACACACGACTTTTACGGTCAGTACTCTTTTATTTACCAGGCCTGAAAATTTTATACTTATGCCTACATCATACGATGTGGATGGCTGATATCATAGTTCGCCACCACGATTGCACTCACACGGGCATCGTCCTGCATCGATCCTTTAAGAGTGGTGTTGCACTCCGGTTGCGCTCGATGTGTTCGGCAACAGCCCACGCATCGATGCGCAACCTAGTCATGTCGTTGGCCAACACATATAGACGATATATACATTATATTTCATTTTCCAAAAAAAATCACAATAATCCGCATACCGACGCAATGTATGATATCTATATATCCTTGACAAATTGCCCCATTACGATGTGGGTACCGTTGTCTTCATTTCGTTTATCAACGGTCAGAACTAACGTTTACGTTTTCAACTGGTCAACTAAGTGCTTGCGCTTTCGGCCGTCGAGGTATCCTATCCTAACTTTAGACAGCTTTCATTTGCCCAGCTCGGTTCTCTCCCTTGTGAGCAAGCAGTCAAGCAGGAGCCTCGACTCGGACCTTCAGACTCCAATCCTCGGAGGACCGAAGGCGTCAACCAACAATTTGGCGTCCCCGGCCGCTGTCGTTGAGGTCCCGGCCGAATGGCATGCCATAAAGGGCGGCCGAGGACATCACCAAGTGGAGCCTTTTGCGGAGATGAGTTTCGTGTGAAGTTAAATTTGGGCCGATTACAATTGAGCTGTGGCGACGGCTCCAGCGACGGCGCCATCATCCGTATGAGACATAGCAGCAGCGCGCTACCCCTGCCGCTGTCGGCGTCGTTAAAGGACAATACAATATAACACAATGACTGGTTCATTTTCAGCTAAGGGCGGACATTGAGATTATATACGTGTGACTTAGTTGCATGTACAATGTGATCTAATATAAATGTTATTTTTATTATTATTATCATTGAAGTAATTAAGAGTGCAGGACACTATAAGCTCCGTAAGCGCGCCAGTCCCCAAGCTAAATTGTTACTGACGGGCTCTGAGCGGGCAATTTCAATGGCATATATAGTTCTGCCACTGCGTAGATTATTATTGTTTCGAATCACTAGAAAACAGTCTATCATATTTCGTTTTTCCAATTTCTGAAACATCTAGGATCAGCTGCGTTGTGCAGTCCACTAATTGAAGCTAGGACAGCCGACTCCCTAGAGATACGACATCTCTAGGGATGCACTAGAAATGCGTATGCCATTTTTTGCACCCTGCCAAAGGCATCAATGTATTTTTGTCAGCCAAGACTGCCACAAGTCCGAACAATATCGAAATGTTGGTACCAAAAAGCTATTACAAAGTGTGATATAAAACTCAGCCTCCTGAGTAAGAAAACAAGGTAACAAAAAATATGATGTTACAAATAGCGTTTAACGCCCTGATTACGACCGACGGAGCTGCGTGTTTGCGCCAAGTGATCAGAAAATAACGATCGGCTGAGAAAACAACCAGCGAAGCACAGCGATCTTCAGCAGATACACTTCGCTTATGCCCATTACTACGTGCACACTGACTCAGACGGAAGCGCAGATAAATGGACGTACAGCCAGCACATCAATTTGGCGTCGTCCGTGGCGGTTCCCCCGAAAAACGGCAGCCGGACAGGGTGTCCCTATTCCCCAGTCCCGGCTTGAATGGAGCAAGCAATACGTCGTCTAGACGAGGTAATGCGGTCCTGGCGAACCCGTTTTTCGAACAACTTATATATATATATATATATATATATATATAAACATATATATAGCTAAGTGAAGGAGCAATAATACCGGGTCCTATCTACAGCTCTCGTGGTGTCGATAGAGGGCGAGCCGTCGTCAAATAGTCACCCGACAATTATGTGTGAAGCACATCTATAATACATAGGGTTTGCGATATTTGTTTTACTGTTATTCTAATGGCATTACATTTTGTCAAATGTATGAGCATATACGAACAACAGCGAACAGGACATATGAAAATACAAACGATAGCGCACGAAAGTGACCTAACACTAGCTAGCTAAGATCAATTAATAAATACAGATCTTCTTGTTATTACCATGCACATTGTGGGTTTTTTGGGACACAAGCAATCAGTCGTGCATACGATATCTATTAACTTTTTCTCCAGTTGTCCATACGGTCTAAACGCTGTGTTATGTAATGTACAGGAAATTATTAATTTTTCAAATAAAAATTGATATATTTTTTAGGATTTTAGGATAGGCCTGAAAAATAACGATCCGGTTGAGATTTTTCTCGCACGCATGCTCGCCTTGTCTTACGAAATGGCGAGATTTACGTACAACCAACAAACAAAGCACACCCGCGTTTAGGTGGCAGCACAGCTTCTTCATGCAGGCGAGAGGTTGTATCGTTGACAATGAAGAAGTGTTTGTTTGATCTACGTCGAAATATTTGCGGCATCCGAACACTGTGAGCTAAACACAGTACATTATACATGGGCGCCCGCAAACACGCACAGAAGGAAAAACGCCTCCAGACGGAAATAGCCGCACGGTTAGTGCAAAAATAGAAGCCGGTAAAGCAAAGACCATCCGAGCAGTTTAAGCCTCGCGTGACGGAAAACCTTCTGTTTCTGTCACGCGAGATGGAAAAAGAAGCAATCTGGCTCCGCTCGTTCCCCTGAACCTCGGAACGTTACTGACCTTCGTCAAGAAGTCAAATCATGGAAAATGGAGTAGAAATAATCAGCCTGACGTTCGGTTTCGCCAAGAATCGAACGAATGTTTAGCACTACAAAAGCGTTCTGATCTCGTAGCTTAAAGGAGCAGTTTTCCCCTACTGATCCGAAGCCGGGATGGCCAAAATTGGTCATCAATTGCCAATACACGGCAGATATGTCAATTCACATAATGTGTTCCTTTCGAGAATGCCGCCCTCAATCGTCCTAGGCTAATATGTTTTTTAGACTTTAGTTGGAGAAGTTCCTCCATTGAAGTCGTTGCTGTGATAGCGTTGAAATAACCTGGACCATTTTAGACAGAGGGAAGTTAGTATTTCGATCTCTTTGCTTGAAAAGCCATAAATATTGGGCTTGATATAAACTCGAGATGCGGAGATAAATTTTAAATATAGAATAGTGTTTATAACTGCATACTGTGCGACCATATACACATACCACTCGAAAATGTGGCGGGGGGAACTTAATGTGCATGTATTTTTTTAATAAATCCATACAATACATGAATTTAAATCGTTTGCATGCAACCTACTTTGGACATGAGTCGTTTTCAATGGAAATCACTATTTGTTTTCGAGTTTTAGAGTGTGCAGCTTGCTCTCTGCATTTTGCCAAGAGCCTTTTGCTCGATCGTGTATAACACTATGGGGATTCGGGAAAGAAGTACAGCTCAAAACTCTAAAACTACACTCAGCCTTTTTGCTCTGGAACGCTTCGTATATTCTATGGAACTTAACAACTCACCAAAAATGACTAGATCTCAGTTAAGTGTGCGCAGTCACTGTGTTACCGTGTACAACACCGAACCTTCCACCAGACAGCGTCACTGGCTACTAAAGTCCGTTGCACTCCCTGAGAAAGCGCTTATTCCGCTACTTCTAATGCGATTAGGGTCGACGAAGAGGAAGACAACAACACTGATCTGCTTAGAACACGAATCCGGAAGCTTCGTAAGAGGAGCATACGTAGTTTTCTGCATTGGCGGACGAGTCTGAGAATCGGGACACCGCAACGAGACACACGACTCCGCAGTCGTCGACGGAGCTAATGCGCTTGCTTCAGACGCAAACGAAATTCTCGAACTGGAAGTATCATTACTGCGAGGCCGATTGTGGATGGCCAGAAGAAAACAAAAAAAAACACGCCCAATCTTGAAGTGGTCATTCCCTCATCGACATGAATAATGGATGTAAGTGCGTCTTGCTCGCAACTTCCCATGCGTTCTGCTATGATGCCAAAGAATAATAATAATAGCTGCAGATCCACGCGGAACCATTACCCTTTCGGAAACTTGCACTTCGAATGACTGCTGGATCGCTCGACTCGTAGCGACGACTTAAAGAAGTTTTATTGTTTGAAATGCAGGAGGAAAATGGAGAAGAGTAAGAATGTTTTCCTTGGAACTGTTTTCGCGTCGATTCGCATCTTATGTGGCGGTAGTATCCCCGTTGAAGTCAGACGATAATTGAAAGCGAAAGATATTTTGGCACGTAATCTAAACGCCGTTTCCGGGTCGGGGAGGACGCTAGACACACACTCTGGCTCTGTTTAACGTAGCGTGAGCTATGTGAGCTGGCCACCGCGAAAAAAAATTGCACCAGAATTTCACTTTTAAAATAAAATGAGAAATAATTTGCAAAGATGTCTGAGTGTTGATATGTATATATATATATATGTATATATATATATATATATATATATATATATATATATATATATATATATATATATATATATATATATAAAACAAAACCTTCACTAAAAAGTTGCGTATTCCTCAACATGTAATCCTGCGATATCGAATCCACTTTCAGCAACCGCTGGCAACTACGTGGCACGCTGCAGCTCTGCTTCAGGATAACAGCACACAAATCGGACACTCGCACTGTACGAGTCCATAATTTTAAAATTCCGGCACAGACGTCCTATCTGGAAAGTCCGTCTGGACTACACTCGTTCGCGTCGCATGAGGATGCAATTCTTGCAAAATGTCTCGAGAACCGCGTACTACTCTAAGCGGCGCAGAATGACCCTGGGGTGCAGTACATGTGTCAAACTACAACCCTGTGATAGAGAATAATAGTAGCGAAGAATGGTAAATATGTCCTCTGGTGGCTATTCGAAGGGGAGCCCAAAGGGGTCAAAGAGTGGGATGAGACTCAACAGCTCTATACAGTTTTGGCCAAGCATCTGGCTGCATTCGGAGAGACTGTTCGGCTGGGCAAGACGCTGTTCCTCAGAGACTTCTGTCAGAGAGGACAAAGCTAAGCTTGTGCAAATACACTTGATCCTGACCCTGAACGTCTACCGACAGGCGATGTTTACGGTGGAAAGGGTTCCCAAGGAAATAAAGGTCAGAGCAGAATAACTGGGTGGAATATCGTCGAGTGGAAACTAACATGTCAAGTATACACAACTCATACTGACGTATGGTTCTATCCGCTAGAACCGTTTGGAGCGACTTTTGCAAAACGCTGAAACAGCTCATTAGAGAGGTGAAGTACACATTGGATATAAGCTGAGACGTTTTCACACTATCCATGGACCACAAGAGGGTTCGACAGTGTCAGTTTTATCTGTTAGCCGTACCTAAACCAAGGTTCGCCTAATGAAAAGTAAACATCTAGTCGGGAATCGAGCCGAAATTCTGTCCCGGACAGTGTCGGTCTCCGTCGACTACGCCACCTTAACTTGACCGTTTCGCGTTGACAGTTCACCAGCGGAAAAAGGATGTCGGACCGAATTGACGAGAAGGCACCCGACACCAGGACAATGGGAACGGTCAACTGTTCTTGTCATCGTTGTCAATCCTGCGCCCACAGCTGTCCATTATTACGGTTTAACTTGGCTCTGCTGGCTACTCTAACAACAATGAAGACGTAACGAAGCGACGCAGAAGGTCTAAATAGGGGAAAACGATGGACAACCTGCACTGCGAACAGGTTACTCAGCAGACGAACTACCGGGACCGCTGCGGGTACGGGTGGATTAAGAGTTAACTAAAAAAATCGGCACTTTTGAGTAAAAGTCGATATCAATAGGTTAGCATTTAGCTATTTCCTTTGGGCGGTTTTCTCCCACAAAGCTCGTAATGCTTCTTCATTAAATGGACCTTAACGAAAGAAGAAATCGACCTTACACCCTTAGGGAAATAAGGGTGTAATAGATATTTGCATATGACTACAAATCTGTTATGACTTACGAGTGCTACAGCGGTATTTTACGACCTACTTCCCGCGCGCGAAGTTAAAAAGCAAAAGAGCAGAGCAACGAGCAGTTTAGCTCGGGGAACTTTAGAGACTCGCCTACCCTCGCCCGGCAGTCATCCATCAACACCCAACGATTGCAGCTGGTTAGCGCTGGTGTGATAGCCACGACGTCGCTAGATCCAGCGTATTGTCATAGCAGACGATCTATAACAACTTAATACTGACGGAATAATCTCTCGTGCCTAAACCAAACCCCTCAATCGACCAAGTATTATACATTGGCCCATCTGCCCAGTCACGGTAGCACGTTTGTAGACCTTCAAATAATCGGTACTTATTTTTGCCGGTTAATGCAACCTTGATTCAACCAGCTCTAGCTGCCACCGAAAAGCTAATATATATATATATATATATACATCAGGGGTGAAACTGGGGTTCAACAACGGGCAGTTATTTATGCAACAGGCGCTTGGATCGATGCTACCATCGACCCTACACGTTTCCACAAGAAGTTCGTACTCCGCCCCCGTTCCATACTAAGGCCGCTCAACTTCTGGATAATTTCACAGCATGCTCTCGTCTGCCACAGACAAAATGAACTCACCAAAAGCCCACAAGATGTCTCTGACCTAACGGAACTTAGCCTTGAAAGAAAACAAGTTTGTAGTCTCAAGCGTAATCTTAAGTGCAGACGATAACTTTGTCCCTTAACCATACCACATGCGACAGCGTGGTGCGAAATAGTAAGAAGTTGGACGTGCTTTATTTGCCTGGTACGAGTTCACCATTTGAGTACTCTGCACACGAGTGTGTTTACTTGAAATCACGTCTCGTGGAGGCCGTAGTTCTTTTGCTGGGTATTCATCCAGGGAATTAGGGACGAGGGCCGGCTCTCTTGCCTCTCGGTCATCCTGATATTACGGCGTCGTTGTGGGAAGGCAGGATGGATACAACACCCTTAAAGCAAAACGTGTTAACCAGCTAGTCGGTGTCCACGAGAATGGAATTTATTGGGGATTCTCCCGGTAGCTGCTACCAACAGTGTCGACGTCATTTGACTGTTTGGTCTCGCCTCAACGTCGACGTATAATTTCTCACAATGAATTCGCATGCTACAAATTTATTATGTATACATAACAAAGTTCCGGTATTGTAAATGTGCGAAAAGCGAACCAAACAGCACAGCAAAGCCGGCATAAAGTTCACTAAAGGTTTGGTCGTTAGCGTTGTCCTGGTCGGCTTTTGGCTGGTTAGCTTATGCTGTAACAAAAGCGGGCCTCATCAGGACAAAGCCCGGGTCAAAGTCAAACATTCGCTAGAGAGCCGTCCAGTGGCCGACTCACTCGGACGCGCAGCGGCAATCCACTGTCCAGACGGTCAACCAATGTGAAATTATACAGGGGCTGCAGAGCAATTGACCGGAAATTACATGCATACATATCCTGCCTGGTAAGCAAGCAGGAAAAAGGGAAGCCTGCTTTTGCCTTTAGGCTTGTAGCACCAATAAAAAATACATAGTTAGACAAACATCGCCTTGCCCTATCGGAATCAAAGGCTCGTGGAAGTAGATCCATGACTATTGTTTTAAGACAAGACAAAAAAAACGTATTTTTACTAACAACTGTATCTAAAGGGGCAGGCATGAAAACGGGGATGACCGATTGCGAAATGAGTCGATTCTATGATCGATGAAGAATTACCTGTGCGAAATCCTAACAGGAAAAGTCTCTGAGATTCCACGCTTGGGCACTAGGTTGCATTTTGTTGTCTATGTACTAGAACACGTTTCGTAAACGAATGCTAGATGCATCAAATTTAGACGAAATTGACCGTAATTGCCGTTGACGTTCTGACCTCATCTTCGGAAGCTTTCACAGTTCGCAGGAAATCCCGTATATCGTCATGGCAGCATTGGGACGAAGGCTACCGCGCGGGCGGCCGTTTACCAATCGGAATCGAACGATGAAATCGAAATCTGTCTGAGTATTGAGATATATAACATAATGTCAACATTGATACGTGACCCGTTGTGAAGGGGCGCTGGCCCGCCGCGAAGGCAGCGATTGATCATCTATGATTGCGCATTATCCCACTAACCTTGGTAACGAACGCAGCGTGGCACGGCGTCTACCAACAGGGGTGTAGGTAGTAGGTTGGGTATAACGTGAGCATCTGCGGTCTCGTATGAAGAACATTAGAATCATCATTGATGACAATAGGACAGGAATATCTTGCGATAACTGAACAAGCTTAACAACGATATATACTTATTTTTTCTCCTCCAGATCGAAGGCTTGGGTGGCTGTCTGAACAAGGCCGAAATGTCACGGAAGTCAAAAAGGTTTTGGCCTCACTCGATAAAGCTGAATCATACACGAGGAAAGGTCAAGGCGCTCCGTTCTGGGATGGGACAACCTATTCGCCGGTCACTTTGTGACTTGTTGACAAGCTTCGGCCGTTGCCTTTCAGGTTTATGCCCTATTCGTGATATATAGAAGGTATAGTTGGTCATATCTCATGTTTGTTCTGAAGTGTGCCACAATCGTCGAAACCAAACGCGTCTTGAGGTGGATTCGATTTGTATGTGCCCAATGTGCCCACCCCGTCTTGAGGTGGTTGTCTTAGTGCAACCGATCAAGACATTCTCTCTGATGACTCTCAGCTATTCCCCATGTGACGTGACAGGCCTCGGCTCAGAACCTTTAGGTAATACTACGAGGACATGTCGAAGCCACCTTTGAGAGCAAGTCGATTGCTTTTATCCTCTTTAGTCGTTGCGTTTTCGATTAGAATAGCGATATCGTTAAATCTGCCAATTTGAGTTGTAACAAAACTAAATAGTAAGGCATTTACGTCCATGATGAAATCAAGCCACGTCGCCTCCCTATAAATCTTCTTTGCGATAGAGATTTACAATGCAATACGATATAACGCGCCTATAATACCTTGCGCAATAACATCAGCATATCAATATACAGTAGTATATCATCTAGACATGCCCGATCATCGATTCATTGTCGTAACCCTACGAGTTAGGCAGATATTTAAGGTGAATAGTACGTACACCCGGTGATCCGAGTTCAGTGGGGTCCAGGTGTTGATAATGCCGTGATGTCGCCGTTGTAATGACACCTGTTAATATAGTTACAGCCGCTAGCTGACAAATCACCTCCCTTGCCCCTTATTCATTATCGACCTTTCGAGGATATAAATAATTATGCTGACATGATGATGCACTCGGCAGGAGGTGCGATCGCCGTAATTAAATAATGTACGTTCCAGATTCTCGTTGATTCGTCACGTATAGATCTTTCGCGTGTGTCGGCACTAGGCAGTGTTAGGCACTGCGCGGAGGATGCCATTCGCCAGATTAATAACTACGGGATATCTTAATTAAGTATCAGCGCCAGTATAGTTAATCGCCTGATCGTGGGGTGAGTCGGTTAGTGGAGGTTGGTTCAGGTAGAAGCATGTCGACCAGCTAAATGTCTCATCAGATAGCATATAGCGATAATAATACATATATAATAGTTGAACAGATTGATCAATTGGTCGAACTCTGCAACGGTATCGATTCGATACCCGCCGGGCAAATAAACACAAATTGAGTCGCTCAATGAAGCTTCTGCGCTTGTTAACTACGATTCGTTCATTATTGGCGTGAAGTTATTACCTAGTGATAATGAAGGAGCAGTAGCTAATATCCTTATATCGGTGGGTTGAAACAGACGATTGAGTAACCGACGCTGTACATCACTGTATCGGCGTGGTGGCAAATGGAACAATAATTATTATACTTAAAGGTATCGCTAACAACTGCCGTGGCTGCCGGATAAACAAACATAACAGCATAGTTTTAATATATTTATTCAAACATGAGATAATTAGGGATTAGCTGTAGGGATTAGTTGGGGACCAAAAAAACTGTTTTTCGAGCTGACCCTCAGCTATTCCCCTATCTGACAGGCTTCAGCTCTTAACCTTTTAGGTATTAGTTGGGGACCAGCGCCGGGGCGAATACCCGGAACCCACCCGCTGCGGCTGGGCGGGAGGGTTCGCCCCAGAGGAGGAACTGAGGGATAGGACATGGTTGGAATCAACTGCCGGTCCCTGCAAGGCACTGACTGAAGTAATACTTTAACAGTCGCGGTCCCCAAGTCAAAATCGGTTCTGGGGACCACGGCCGAGACCGGCATTTTCCCGAGGAAGGCGATGGCATTGCCTGCACAGCGAGGGATAGGCGTTGCAGAAGGAAAGATCCTGCGCGCTTGTCCCCGGTGGCGCGGATCAGCCTATGGTAGACTCCTTTGGGGAAGTTCGCAGTGAGGGGTCGGTGCCCGCCCAAGGTTTCAAAAGCAAGGGGGGAAAAGAGGTGGGTGGCCTGGAGTGCGGCGTACTGCCGTAGCTTGGCCCGCTCCGCACGAGCTACCGCGTATCCGGGCGTGGTTGCACAGTGGTTGACATAAGAAGGTGCTCGAGTGTCAACCACCGTACCGTCCCAAACGAGGTGCTGGCCTCGGTGGAAGGGGATGACAGTGAGGCCGTCAGGATGGCGCCCGTCGACAGTGTCGAGGCCCTGTGTGCAAGGAATACCGGCGGAGCGGAGGGCCCTCACGAGCGTGTCATAAACAGCATAGTTGATTCGCCAAAGGTTCGTCCATTGTATCTGTTCGTGTAACAGTCCTCAATACCTGCTCAGTAATATTCGATAAAATGCCAATATGAAATACACGTGCGCCTTTGTCCTGTACAGCATCACTAATTGGGGTTACATGGGACATGGGCGATTTTATGGAAATAAATCACCAAGAGCGGGTTTCCCATCGCTCAAATATCACAATTATATTTTTGTTGAACGTTAGTTAAATGCCTAACGCCGCTGCTCATGAAATCAGACCCTAATCAATCAGCAAACGGAACAGCTTACTAATTTGATAAATGTATTGCGACAGTCGTTTTTGGTGAGAATTACAGGCGATTTATAAGGTCCCCCTCTCGCTCGTCGAAAATCGAGTGACCCTTCATAGGAAAGTCGCTACGAGCAGAGCTTCCAGCCTTGAGGACAATTACAACCTATATAGTAGATGGTGGCAAGCGATCATCCAATGCATGCAATTTTATGATGATGACGGAGATTCGACGTTGAAGCTATCAAACATATTTGATACATTTGTCAGCGACATCGTCTAGTCCCGATGATGTGTTGTGGTAACATAGTGTAACAATTTCTTTCAGAAACAAAAATCAACGTATTTCTTCTAATTATTTTAACTATGTCAATTTACCTTCATCTGCTGCTTCATCAGTGCATCACAATCTGCCTCATCTATGATAGAGCTAAACCTTTACGGCCCAAGATGGTCATATGGTATAGCTCTATGTTTGAACGCGAACTTTCATCGTTTTATTGGGCTTTCGAGTTTGTGTAATGACATCAAATGTCAAACATGTATCCGCCTCAAATACGCTGAGCGACTCATTTCGTATTCGGAGGCAAACGTTCTCTTCGTCATATATGATAGAAAGACCAAGGGCTTGCATGGGCCATATAGGTCCAGTACAGGCTCAAGGTTACCTGCATATGTCACAGAGCACACAGGAGGGGAAGCCGTTCTCTAACTCGACCTGCCAGCAAAACCAGGTACAACGCTTCTCGCTATCATAATCATAAGACGGACCCCTTTAAATGCAAAATGTCGGCTGTGAGTCAGCCCGGAAAATGCTACGTTACTTACTATCGTAATCATACAATATGGACAACGTGGCATCATCCTGCAATCGGGTTTTATAGGGGATCGATGAGGCAGGCCTTGCGTTTTCCGATAGTAAATCCTCTCTATTTCATTACCTAACCGAGAGAACAATCTCTGGTGCTGCTCAAATGAGGTATTTTATCATAGGATCATTGGCAATGATTCCTGCCCACTTCGTGCGCTCTCCTCAGAGGAAAACAGCCTGGACATTTTTTTGCCCTTCACTTAACGTAATCGCGGCTCCCTCTGTCAATGCCAGAACCCTCTATACACCCACTTAATGGCCGCAACTTGCTGAATTCAGACATTCGCTACGATGGATGCAGCAACTCAGCCGGAGTCGGCTGGCGTCCCTACGTTCTCTCTTGTTTTCTCTTTGCTATGAAAACTTTTCAGCTGAGACTTTTATATCTGGCCCGACGTGTCGCATGCACTGGGGCACTTGGCTTTGGCAGAGTCGTCTTCCTATTACTTCGTGTGGGGTTTCCATCGAGTTCGCTGTCCGCGACAGCTTCCCAGCAGAGATGGTCATCCGAGGCGACAGCTCTCGGCCCACGTGGCCACTTGCCATACGTAGTACTTTTGTACTCTGAGTGCAGCTCCGCTGCTGGCCCGGCCGACATCTCGCTACCTGTATTTAGCTTAAGTGTAGATTGGAGCAATCTAGAAGCTAACTGTCCCAGCCGTGTAACACTTGACCACATATAAGTGGCTATCACCTAGCTCCACTTAACGGCAGAAGCGCACTGCTCGACTTGCTCAAATCAGGCACCGACTGACTGTGGAAAAACCGCACCGCAAGAGCTGCAGCTTGCAGCTGTGTCTAGTGGACATCGGTAGGGTCCTTCTTTGTTTGTGTGGTATCAGCTGTACACGCTGTTCTTTCTACCAATCAGTGCGTAATCATTTGAATCATCGAAATGCGCCCATCAGACAGTAGGATATTACCAGATGTTAGCAAGACTCCTAGGTGTCCCCCGGGTGGTCTCATCTTCGACTGCTAGACAGGAGAGATATGTGTTTAGGATCAAATCCTGCCGGACGCAAAGGATCTTCGGATTTCTTGATCATTCTTGTCTATCTGTGAAGTTTTGCTAGATACGAGAGGTTTAAAAACGATGTAAAGATACCCCCGATATAGGTATTTAACGTAATACCAAAATGTGGTTCCCGGGCCTGTGACATAGAAGAACAGCTGAGAGTTAACTTTAAAAAACATGTTAGCAAACTTGCTTACCCAAGTTTTGCTAACTCACACGCTGCAAGTAATCTAAATACTTAGTGACTCAAATAGGTTAGACGCCATGTTCCCCCTCCGAGGCAGAATTTATACTAATATATCATTTTATAAATTTTATATACCTAATTACTTTTGACTGGTATTATTCTGCGTAAATCGGTGAAATGGGAACCGTGTTAACCCTTGCGCATCTGTGTCGCTCTAACCCCGTTGAGTCGAAGTCTCTAACACTGCGTTCAACGACGAGACGCTTGCTCTGCATATGCTGGCAGAGCACGTTTCACAAATGTAGCGAAAAGCTCCAGCAAACTAAAATTCAGGAAACCTTTCAATCAGCGACACCTGTCTAGACACGAAGTTAATATAGTCAGACCCGTCGGGGCCCCACAGCGAAATTACGAGAGAGAACGAGAGATAGAGACTCTCACGAGAGGCCACTCTTTGGTGGCTGGCTGCACTTTGAAGCAGGGTAAGCCACACGAGCGGGATGTAACGAACTGAGTTCCACCTCTGTTCATGAGCTCCACGAACGAAGGACACCTCTTAACTGATCAGCTTCCTCTCACACGAGCCTATTCCTCCTCGTTCTATCAGGCCACTTTTAATTGAGCTAAATCTAATAGTACTCTTTCTCTCTCTCTCTCTGCCTCTCTCTCTCCTTCAATAGATTCAATTGGGGAGAAGGACTTGCTTTTTCCAGGAGATGTAATGCGTTATTCAAACAAGCGGATGACATTGCAACAACAACAACAAATTTAACATGTACAACACGAACGACAACAATACGATCAAATAAGCAACACTCAAGTAATATGGGATGCCCAGGGAGCAGATTGCTGCTATCTCTAATGTGGAATATGCGTATGTGTAACACATATATACAGGGTGGCTATATAGCGGAATCATGGGTGCCATGGTGTCGGTGTGTTCCTAGATTCGATTGATCACCAAGGTATACTTTAAAATGAAGTCACAGCTTTGGACAGAGAGGCAATTCTTCCTTTTAGCACGTTTCGATATTACGACTGCTTGTAGGCGACTCGTAGCCGAATGCCTACACGTGGAACAACGCACGCACCTCTTTATCACCATGCGCCTCTATATTAGTATGATCGATCGGCTGTCATATTCAACAAAGGCTTGTTTAATTTAGAATTTGGCAATTGCATAAATTCTCGTCATGGTGCCCAGGGGGCGTAACGCACGCTGAGCTAGAGAAAAGGGGTAACGACTAGTAGATGAACCGGCTATGCCCGGTCATTTGGTGTTGTTGTGATATGATTGGCAGACCCACTTCGAACCGATCGGTGCGTGATGTTCGCTGTCTCTCAGAGTAATCTTTTTTATAAATTCAATAGAGAGCCCTATTTATGACTCTATGAACACTGATCTTCGATAGCTGCGACTTTGATCAAAGTGAAAATTCTGAATTTTACTCCTCCGATTGTTGGTAAGCCGCTCGGTCGTGTGGAAGCCGTCAGCCCACGCACGGCGGGGTGTATAATATGTAGCACTCAGGGTGTGGAATATGAAATACAATTGTCATAAGATTGCTCGCAGCAATTTTTTTTTACTTCGCGAACGAAGATGCCAGCTGACCTGAGTTGGCTGACATCCCTATGAAGGGGGTCCCAGACTACTGGTAAGCGATAAGTAAGAGCATGGCTGGTTCACTCTTTAATGGGCGTAGGTCTCACGGGTTCGGTGAAATAGCCATGGTTCCCACTCCGAGTCTAAGCCACGCTATGCAATGGAGAGTCCTCTTTGCTCGATTGCAGCGCCCGATTATTAACTGTAGTGCTCGAGCAGCGTTCCTAAGAGCACACAAACCGGGCTGGCTCGCATCAGTTTAATACGACGAGAAACCTCAGAATTCTAATCCACGGGGAGAGAGAGAGAGAGTGAGAGCGAGGACGAACGTTGATATATTGTAAATTGGGAAAATCGGTTAACTATGGGGTGCGTCAAAGATATGCAATTCCGCGTGCCCAGGGAAACACGTGTATGCGTGCTAATATAATGTATACTTGGTATATTATTTAGTTAAGTGTATTTAAGTTATTTGCTGATTCCGCACAAGTTTATTAATAATAGTAGCAACAAAATCGATTCCATAACTTGAGTTTCCCCAGAAATTGATATATTCAAGACCGAACGTTATTGCAAAATCTACGATAATGTAATATTCGGGTGTTACGCACCTCATTAGTTTCCCTGAGGAGGCGTTCTAGTCTGTAAATCTTGCAGCATTCACCAGATCTATTATGATGTAGTGTACAGGTTGGCAAGTGAAACGCTTCCCGAGCGTTGCACTGAGTTCCGTTATCATAGCTCGCATATGCTGCGTTCACCCTCCAGCAGATGAACATACGATAAACATCGGCACTAGGCGTAGTTGGCGATTAAGCGTGGCTGTGTACAACGGTGGCCGCCTTTCGAACCTGGAACTACCTTCTAGGTCCCCTCCCGAATCAGACGTACATCAGATTCCTCAGCTCGCAGTGTTCTCGCTGCGCATGCCATTGAATATAATTGATAGCGCTCAGGCACGAACATGAATAATGAATAGTAGTGACTGGTCCTAATCGATCCACTACGACTACAACAACATGTACCTATGAGGGTGGTCTCCTGGGTCATTCCTGGCACACCATACCTTCTGCGCGCAGCTCCTCCGCTTATGCCACTGTAGGACCTACCGACCAACACTTCAACCATTCTCCCCGCCTCGCCAACAAATTGTCCGGAACGAACAAATTAGGTCCCACAAAGCGCCAGATCGGAGTTTTCGCTCGTGGCTGCTTGGCCTCCCCAGCCAGCCCTGCTGACTAGCACTGGCCATTCGCACGGCGTGCACAGTGCAGTACTGAGCACGGGCTGGAGCAAGCTTGTCGGCACGGAAGCCTGTGGGAGCCCTTACAGAAGCTGGTGAACTCGGCAGACGCGCTCGGACGCCGCGCTGTCTCGCCTACCGCAGCCCGCAGCTGAACCCGTTGCCAAAATGTGGACCTCAGAGTAGTAGGCGAATGGGCAGCGAGGATACGCCGTAGGTAGGGCCATCCATCTCGGCTGAGGCCAGCACTTTTGAAAAATTACCTCCGTTTTGTCTGCTTGTCCGACGCTGGCTGGCCGACAGCGACCTAAGGCATATCCACAGATCTGCCCCAACCCCCGCAGTCTCCTTCGAGGTCTTGCGCTGGCGTCGAGTCCTGCTCGTCCGTCTGACAGTGGGTGTCTGTGTGGGTGCCCGTCTCGCTCCGCGACTCAGCGGCTCGGAGACGGTCTGCATGTGCTGAGATAGGAGAGAGGGACGCAAGGTCGAATGAAAGTTCCACACTAGCCGGTGAAGGCGATACGGAACATCGCAACGGCAAGCAAGCGGCTGCCAGACCGGTCGACTTAAGGGATCATTTAGGACTCTTCTAGAGCGCTGTCGGGACCGACAGCGCTTTTTATTCTCATCATTGTGTAATTTCAGCTGAAATTACCCAACCTAAACATCAGTCGATCTATTGAACGGATATGAAAGAGGTCAATGCTAAACGAAATCGAGTAATCCTGCACCGGAAGGTCCGGACTCGAGCGGCGACGCGCTGATGGCAGACTCGGGTCTCGCAATCCGAGAAGTGGATTACAGAATATTGAAATTTGCTGTTGAATTGAGTACCGACTTGGCGAACACAATGTCAGTTGTTGAGACGTTGTTCGATTTCGCTTATTTTGTCCTCTCGCATCGAAGTAATTTTAATTCGTTCGCGGCCAAATAGCGGAGGGAAGAGAGACGGATTAATCAACACCATTCAGCCACTGGCTTAATAGCCATGCTCATATATCTCAGCGACAGCTCGTATTATCGAAAAATGTATAATACGGAGTTCATTTAAGGTGCTAGAATTGCTGAATATAAAATAATATAGTCCTTCTTCATTGAAAATTGCTGAGGAGTACCGCATATAGGGACAGTTGTTTGTTGCGTGCTGATATGTCATAAAAACCACATGTTGCAGCTAGAATACGCCTATCGACGTTGGCTGCGCACGTAACTTGTCCGCTGGGATAGCTCAGCGGCAACGCCGGTGATTTTGAACCATAGGGTGTTCGATTCGAATCCCAGAGGGCGCATGCGTTGCAGTGGTTCGGTACTATATTTGCAGATTTGTTTGATATTCAGCTTGCGCTGGTTTTTGTTCCATCTAAAGTGCGCGTATCTGATTTCAAGGAGATTCTCTTGAATGTGTGGCCGTTAATGAATCATCTACCAGCTATTGGGCGTTATTCAGTTGTTTTGAATTATTTCTTTCAGCGCCATTTATGGGTGACACTGATTATGTCATATGACAAAGGATTTCGGGCTGGCTCTCAACCAACATTTAACGTCTGCGATACTGCTTTCGCCAGTGCTTCAAAAGACGGACCCCTTGAAAATTCAAATGTGCAATGGTGGGTATCGAACCCGTGCACCTACGTGTCTCCTATGTCATTATGACAAGGAATCGTAAAATCGACCCTCTTTCTCTCCCTTTACAGTAAAGGAAACGGAGTACTCATTTCGAAAATTGACCTTTACTGATTCATTGGAACAATCGGATGTTCAACATCGGCCTGAACACCAATTAGATGAACTCTGCAGTTTGTCGTTTGATTTTCTCGAACACATACGCTTTCGGTTCCTGTACGAGTGTCCAGATATGAATCTCGATCTAACAGTATGGGATACCTCTTATTTTTTTCTTTTTTTTTTAATGGGATTACGGATATATTTGACGCATATGCGTGCTCGGCGGTTGTTACTGACACTATCGTGGGACTCAAAAACTGGATTAGACTTGCTTATCACGGACGGTTCGGAAAGCTTGTAGCACGACTTCGACTGTTCCATCCAGGGGATGATATGCCCTACTGTTCGCTACCATAGGAACGTCAGGTTCAGCTAAGCTCAACCGCTTCTGCTCCCACTCTATACCTCTAATGCAGCATGAATACAGTTGTGATCTCTGAAGATGAATGTGTACAGAGTGAGCCGAGGGAATGCATTTGTCAGTAGAGCAACATGCATAGCGCGCAATTAATCTTAGATAGAGAACACAACGATGTGTAGGAAATAATCTATAACGAATTTATCTGAAAGGAATCGATAAGTCCAGCTAAATTTTGTCCGCTTTCCAAATGCGTACCAACTGAACCGAGACAGCTGTCGAGAAGATCGTTCGTGCATAGCTAAATTTGCGAATGGAACTGTATTTGTGCTGACCTCGCCAGCTCACTTTCGTCTTCTGCATTCGTTCAAAAGGCTTAAGTATCAGTCATGTATTGACTCAGCTGTTTGGGGATTGCTGTAATCTGAGACGTAGTGGGTTTTAACCATGGAACAGACGTAAAGACAATATTCCTCTCCTCTGTAGCAGTTAGCCCTGATCGAAGATCGCCAGCGGGTAGAAAAACAAAGCAACGCTACGAGGTCATCGCAAGTATCTTCCCAGAAATAACTCCGTGAAGGCCTCACGCGTGCGGGGAAATCGGATTGAATCTACAAAATCGACGGGAGCATGTTACAAACGTTGTAGATATTGAATGCTTGGAGAGATATTCGTGCTGTTCCCGTTGGCGACGCTGTTTACACAAGGAGTTGAGCCGAAAGGTGTGTTTGACGAACAAGTCAAAAGCAATGTGCTGTTGAATGGTAGACTAATGGTGAAAAATACTGCCCAGGATAACAGCGGGTACTTGGGGTTCGGTTCCACGGCTGTACGTGTTCAAATTTCCGAGGCAATGTCTTCAAAATAGATGTCTTCATATATTTATTTCGGTGCTGTGCATTGCCGCGGGAAGTGTGAACAGGGACGTTCATTTCCACCAGGAGTTGCCGTGTTAGGAAGTACTATTTCTCTAGACAGGACTGCCTATGAGGACAGACACTTCAAAGTGGTTTAAAGAGCAACACTGCAAAGACATGTGGACACCCTATTATTTTATTGTTGTTGTTGTTGTTATTATTATTATTATTATTATTATTATTATTATTATTATACGATACTTACTTTCTCCTCCAAAGGGTCTCTATCTTCTTGGACTGTCAAAATCAAATGACAGCGAGGAACTCGGCTGTTCACTGAATAACTAACATGCAGCCACAGCCAGATGCGTCCAATAAGGATCGCTTCTCGATGCTCGTTGTTCTCGTAGAGTTTTACTGACCTCCTGTCGGACGAAGAGATCTCGCATCTCTCGACTGTAAGAGACTCCCTTTCTCGCCTTGACCAGCAGTGTACGCCTGCGCGCAGCTGCCTGCGGCCCGATCTAATGCTATTTTGGGAATTCCTCTAAAAGTGCGTGAGTAGTGGTAGTTGCGTCTTGCAGCAGCCCTGTGGTCAATGCGAGCTAGCGCCCCAGCTATTACAGCTTATGGCCCTGATGCACAATGTATGATACACGTCCTACAGTGCATGGCTCCTACGACAAGCTGGCCAGGGTGATCAACGATTATGCGTAATGCTATAACGTGCGTACAGTTCCCCATATAACATATCATATTGTGTCTATCATATTTCATCACGTTAAGAACCCAGATATTCATGAATGCCTTCATTGCCTTTTCTATACTTCTAGGTTCTTTAGGCTATTAACGAATGAACTTGGAGTCTGTCCCCTGATTATAGATGTATGCACGCGTCGGTAAAACCCGTATCCGCATAGAACGACAAGATAAAGATCAGAGGAGTAAAGGTGAATTCGTTAGGATTCGAAGGTGTATTCGTCACGAGAATCAAAACGACTGCAAAACGCCTAAAGTTAAGGCCTGAATATGTGTCACACCTTTATCTATTGTGTTACTCTCATTAACATTTGCTGACGTTAACTAAAATCGAGTCTACTTCGATGAAGGACTAACTCGAAACTGAGTAGACCTTCTGAATAATAATCAAGGCTTCGACACCTATGCGGAAGAGTATGCTTATTCGCTTAGCTTCGAAGTGCTATCATTACTGCGCAAACAACCTGACCGAGGAAGAGAGTTCACATTTATTTGCCATTTGCTCAACCTCTCCGTCGTCAGCACTAACAAGCGGGATCATTGGTCGCCTCGAATGCTCACAGCCTAGGTTGCTAGGTTCCCCTTCTCACTGATGACATGCACGAGCCGTGATGACGTTGCAGTCTCGCGGGGTTGAACCGGACAGGGTTCTCGGTATAGACCTAAGTGTAACACCTGTTTGCCTCCCCTCGAAGTGTAAGGGCAGATACAGCAGCGTTCGACTAATTGGCATGAACAGCGCACAGCTGAGTTTGCTGAGACAAGATGGCAGTTTTGCGTGTCTTTGAGACTCACGTCCAATGTTTAACGGGCGTAACAATCGCCTCTAATTTCACGTGGTTAATCCCCACAACTTGAATGTGCTAGCGATGTGTAAACGACTTGTGATTTGACATCGCATGGCACGATAACGGAAGTTGAAAGGTCAGCTACTTGTCTACAGGGTAATGTTTGCCGGAATGTACTGTGCTATCTTTCCTTAGTGTGCTAATGTTGTTGTGCTCGATGCTTGTACCGAACTCTCCTACGCGGTGAACGATTAAGCCTCGTCTTCGATGGAAGGTTTCCAACACATGATACCCAAAGCGAGGCAATATACAAGTTGGGACCCTTACCAATTCTACCGGCTCAGTGGCCCACGTTTAGGTCAGAACAAAGATATTTACAGCTGCATGTTAAGGTCGTTAACATTTTTCGGAGTCGGCGTTCGATCACAATCCAACAAAAGGCCCAAGGGAATCACAATTCGAACGAGCTCGTCCGCGAGGTTTGGCAATCGTGAGCCTCAGCGTGCCGTAGTCAACGCGGTTTCAAGAAGTGTGACCTCGGGCGATGACCAAAATCTTCCTTCTTCCCCAATCCGTGGATGGACTTTATTGGAGTCGGCGAAAAAGTATTCGCAACTGTATCGACCTTCGGCCGCGAGACGAATCGGCCAACTACTCATTTCAGTTGGAGATATATTTTGGAAAGGCGAAATTTAGTCTTTGTTATCTACTGATACTGGACAGCTAGGTTGGTATTCGTGGAAAGCACATTATTTTGGGGCCCATCTGGTGCGCTTGGCGGAACAAATTAGTCGATCGCACGGCCGACAAGTATCTCCATAATTGACTCCATGGCGTACGGCACCTCCATAGGGACTAATGGCAGTTTCGTACGCGAGATTTTGCATAGGTTAAATAGAGGTCTTGTACGCGTAACCTGCTTAGGATAATATTACAGGCTCGGCGCCCTAGATGCGGTCGTTATAGCCCACGGGAGTTTTGTTCTTTATTATTATTCGAGGCTACAGAAGAAGATCAGTAGTTTGTTTTGAGGGAATGCACGTCATTCACGAATTCTACGAATTTCGCGATGACCCTTAGATTTTGTCCATAATTTTTTTATTCGAATTCACCAAGGTATCGATGTTACAATGCTATTCGTATGGATTCAGTTCGATCCGCGAAACACGTACACTAGAACACTGATATTTTCACGCCGCCCGGTTGTGTAAACTGAAGTCGGGTCTCCCAAGAACGAGCCAAGGCTCAAGGGTGCACTGTCCCGCCTCTGTCGGCTGATGTTCTCCGACGGAGGCCAGGACGTAATTGTGCCCGACAGGCGCACACGGATACGGAACTAACAAAGTCCGTGCGCAATGTCACTTTTTTCGTTTGGGACGTCTGCACGACATCACATCTCCGAGAGCCTTCCTCCGAGATTTTAAGATTGATTTCGTCTTTTCCGATATTGACAGCTCATTCATACATCCCTAGGATCAAACCTGTCGCTTAGATAGCTTGCGACACAATCTCCTACAAAAACAGGACCCTGGTCGTTCGAGGTCTATGCCGCCCACACTGTCCACTTGCAGGAAAGCTCTGGAAATCAACTGTTTTTTTTCGTCAGGGCGGAAGACACAAGCTGAAGTAAGCTTCGGAGGGGAGGGAACTTTGCGCAAAATCGAATTTAGAAAGGACAAAACATATGCAGATATTCGGAGGCGATCAATACAGGGTCAGGCCTTATGTGACGTTGTGTAGGAGAATCAGCGAACTGTTTAGCGTTAATTGGAAAAATGTAGTCTCACGGCTGGCGTCGGGATGGCCGGAAAATTGGTTACGGTTGAGGAGAACACTCTCTCAGTTACAGAAAACCACTCATGCAGTTGACAGCCTAAGTACTGAACGTACATTTACAGCGGATGATTTTCTAAGCGCAGCGCAAAGGAATACGATATATCAATATAATTTTAACTCGAGTAATCTGTTATCAATTGTCATCAATTCGTTCCGTTATCGCCGAATGCCAATCGTTTCCTCGTTATAGCCGAACAGCAAAACAGAGCGTGCTTTGGCATTGAACGAATAACCTTTCTATTCTATTAGCGACAAGTGTCCTTCTTCTCAACAAGTGCGCTTGGCCATCCGAACTTTGAAACAATAATATTGGGAGGGAACAACAGCGGCCCTTGGGGAGATCCGCTAAATTCCCCCTGTCTGTCCGTTGTTGCGAACTTGCTTGTGCCGCTGGAGCACTAGCGAAGTTGTCAACATAGGAAGGCGTTTTTTGCACAGAAAATGGTGCCAATGGACAAACCAGAACTTGGTCGGTGCCTCTTTTCAAGAGCCCGACACTGCTCATTAAGTGCCTAGGGCTAGCCCTCCACTCTCAGCGCTGCCACCCCAGGCCACTTCGGCGTTATTAACGTTTTTACGACATTTTTTTCCTTTGTAACATCGCCTGGCCTCCTCCGCCTTCAAAGTTACCCCTCGTCGTGAGCTTTTCCTCAGTGAAGGCGAACTTCCGTCACGCAACTGAGCGTAGACGAAATGCAATTTAGGAACTATGGACTAGCTTCCCCTCAAGGTGGCATCTTACGAAAAGCTAGATGTTAGAAAATGGCTACACTTTACGTACAAGAGAGTGGTATAAATTGCCCTTAGAGGCAAAGAGATTTATCTGTTTAGTAGAAGCCATCTGCCCACGTAAACAAATATCTAGAAGACTTTCTGCTGCATATAGAAATCGTTGCGTCCACGAATTGAATGCAACATTTCTATATTTTAAGACTTACATATATATATATATATATTTGTATATCAGTATATCGACAACGCGTGACATGAAATAAGCATAGCGTAAGTACATTTGATTAAAAATAACTGTAATTGTAATATGATTGTCACACTTTTAATAGCTTTGTGCTTTGTAAACAAAGGAGTGTTTCATTTTAAAAACATCAATGTAATCGACCTTAGCAAGACGGCAACGGGGATACTGTATATATGTATAGTAGTTTTTTCTGCGGTTATTAGAATTCGCGAGTCAAGTTCCTGCTTTCACTCGATTGCATGCCTATAGCGAAATGGTAGCGAAAGCTTGTGGCTGTCAAATTTCCAATAGCTCTGGTACCTAGTCTAACACAAACACGATCCCTTAGGTGCGATATGTGCTTTTCTTTTCGTAGAGTCCTCCTGTCAGGACAATTCCGCCAAATCGTTCCTGCAGTCTTCGAGACGTCGAAGACGGCGAAATTTATTCATTCAAACTTCACCCACCCTTGATGATGGGCTAAGTGCAGAAAGTTCTACAAGCGCAGCGTGGTTAGGATTCATGGCAAACCTGTGTCTTCCAAAAGCAACAGCTGATGGAAATTATGCAGCGGAAAGTTGCTTTATTATGTAGCCGTGTGCTGCATTCGCCAGCTTGAACATACTGTCAGCTACATAAAACTCGCGTGAAAAAAAAATTCCATCCCCGCCATTTATCGCTTCGGTTCCTCAATGTACACGGGATATCTTGTGGGAGGATTTTGTGTTTGAAGGTCGATGGACGGTTTACGTGGAATATACTTCCGGCCGGGGTTTACAGCAGACAGTTTGGCGTCGTCCTGTGTACGTTTAATGGTCTACAATCCATGGTGGAACAATTTCTAAAGCGAGTAAGCTAACGGCTATTACTGCTTGGAGCTCTCGTGATTCTTCGCAACCACCGCTTTTCAGGTTGGTTCTCCGATGTTAAAGGTTAAAGGTTTTATTGGTTTATTAAAGGAATTGCAGTCTCACGATGCATGAAGGAATTCCTCGCTTTTAGTCAACGAAGGCCGATGTGGGTGTTGACGACGGGCGCGTTCGTATAAATTGAGTTAATAAATGCAAGAGTGTTCCTTCGAAATTTCTGTTCTTGCCTTACTGGTCCGCAGACTTCCGCAACATCATTCTTCTAGATTTCTGTCTTCGCTCTAAAATTGTAAATCCTGCTGCAGATAAACCCTGCCTTCGGGAAACCAATAACACCACCTGTATTGTAGCCCTCAAATAGCCATTTCTGTCATACGAAGATAAGTGCACGTCCACGCTCATGTCACCTCGATTCGTACTGCATAATGCCATCACGGCCGAAACTGCGAACATGAAAACTGTTTCCTGCAAAAATATTTCCAGCGGATCTCTGCAAATTACAACGCGCATGCCACAGAGCCGAAATACAACCGTCGAGTATGCAAAAAAATGGTTCATTCGTCTTGTTGTCCCCAGAGAGCGAGACTCTAATTATCTCGGCTGAAGTCAACAACCTCATCCCAACGAGCCGGGCTTATCTGTGCAAAATATAAAACAAACAGCTATCGTCATCCAGTTAGCTACCCACGAGCGAAAAACTGTTTCCGGAATCTGGTCGTAGCAAATGGCTAGCGTAGAGACGAGGAAATCCAGTTTGCTACCGTTTGCAGCCATTTCAACATATGTAGTAACTGATAATGGTTTAGCAGGCAGGGGCGTTTTGTCATCCACGTCAACCCTCCTGCAATGGATCGTGCCCACTTTCGTGGAGATTGGAAGGTGTCTCTGGTGCTGTCCGTGCGTTTGAAGAAAATGTCCTCTTCTCTCTAAAAAAAAAAAGTAACTGATAATAGACTGGTACATTTAGAATTGTATTGCATACGGCTAGCATTGTATTGGTTGCGACTGATAACGCCCCTCAGAATTGACACCTTAACTACCGGAAGTTTCTATCATGGGATATTCCATATTCGCCCATGATAGCAAACAGAATACACAAAGCTAAAATGATGAAACGGAAAACTATCTCGCTTTGTAACTAGTAACAACGTTAAAGACCATGTCACTTATGGACCGTTTATTGCTTTTAGTCAACGAGACGATCCCATATTATGAGTGATGATATTCAACGCAACGCATCGTCGAAGACGACGACGACGACAGTGTCAATGTGCACTGACGCACATCTAAGATCTACGCGTACCCATGGTCCGACACGGCTGGTTTTTTGCTCGTGGCCCAAAACGTGAATACCGTCGATGTTATGCATTTATGCCCCACGGATATGATCACTGTCCGATTCAAGCAAGTCCAATTAAGTTGTTCCTACGCATATAAGCAAGGTGAATCGGTGTAAGAGGGTGCGCGTATGCCTATACTACATAGTTAAGAAAAGGTCTTAAAATTTATGTTTCGTTACTAGGTTCGAGTCCCGCTTCGTAATGAGGACATATTAGAGAAGTTAAGCATTGCAAGACTGCAGCTCATTTAATAAACCAATAAAGCGGTACCCTTATGTCAGCATCAAGAATCCACTGCAGGGTCTTATGCATAAGCAGACAGACAAGTTGCTGTCCATGGAGCCCGGCGCTGTCTGCTCGAGCACCAATCTGATCATCAACAGCAGAACTATTGAGCTATTGTGCTTGCTTTGATATCATCATCCCGTGAGTGTGGTCGTACCAGTATGATCGTTCCCACTAGACATGCGAACGAGCCCTCAGGCGATTGGTGGACTTGTTCTGCACTCCGCCCTGGCCAATCAGCCAGAGATAGAGAGAGAGAGAGTCTCACGAAACATTATCAACCGATTACCTAAAGGATAGATCGATCACAAGAGAGGGCACGAACTTACCCATTACAGAGGTTCCCGCAGGGATCTATCCTGGAGACACTATGGAATAGCGCTTATGACGATGCTACGGATTGCGCCCCCGTCTGCCAGAAGGGGCTAGGCTGCTGGCCTACGAAGACCATTTTGCAGTCATAGACCAGGCAAAAACAGTCACGGAGCTTAAGCTATTGCTAATAAAGCTCTCTCCGTGCCGCCCCGGGATGAATATCGGAAGTCGTCTCATTCTAGTGTCTGAGAAGAGCGGAGGCATTTTATTTTTTACGACCGGTCCATTTGACCTTAACAGGTAACAAGGTCAATATGGTTGTCGGTGGGAGGTCCCTATGGCCCTAAAGAAATCGATCGGAGCGTAAAACTCAAGTCCAGCAGGCAGAGTGCACTGTCCTTCTTGTCGAGGAGCCGGGCGCTCAGGTGCGCGATCCGTTAGACCAAGTTAGATCGGCCTATCCTTTTCAGTCATTTTGAGTCCTATCTGCGCAGAATTGGAAAAGCTCCATCAAGAATCTGCATTATCTGCGGTCCTCGAAGATGACACGGCCCTACGGGCATGTCCTTGTCTGGAAGATGCAATACCACAATGAGGATAAAGGTCATTGAGCGAAGGATTCGGCAGGGTAACCTGCGTACAAGGACCCCTCCCACGCGTCGAAGGGGGGCTTGCCTAGTATGTTGAGTTCATAAGCTCTAGTAGCATTGACTGGTACCTTGGTACACTAATTGCAGCCAAGGTACTTAAGGAAAATACGATGTATTACGATGGTTAACCTAGCTAGGGTGACCTCCTGCAAATTATCCGCAAGACGCCCACCATCACCGTTCTTGGCCCGTACAGGCTATCTAAATATTCTCACTGATATAGGTAAAATTCTGGAGGTTAGTGAGAAGGCGGTACACACCATCGTGGCGAATACCCACCTTGAAGTGAATGCTGGATGTGCATAATGTATTTTCATGCCACCCCTCAACACAATCCTTTATATAGTCCTTTCTGCTGTCTAACCTCAGTCGCGGCCGCTGCTGCCGCGCCACGTTCCGCCGATGGATTGAGGGAGTAGATCCTAATATTCCGATATTCTTGCGGCTCACACCATAAACGGCAAAGGCAGACTGGTGTTCTTCACCTCACTACTTTCGGCCTGGCTTCAGGGCCCGCTATCCAGCCGTTGTAGTAATATTGGACTGACTCGTGTCATTTGTCTTCCTTGTTGATTCGTGCCTGGTAACCGGCCACTGTTTTACCGTTATCCCGTGGTAGAATCAACAGCATGTATCAGTCCTCTGGGATTGGACACCAGGGGGGAAAAAAACTCGCCTAAAACACACAGATCGCGGGTAACCGAGAGATCGATGGCAGTCACTTCATTCCTGCACATTTTCATTGTGAACGAAATTGATTCTTTGTCGATAATTCGCCAATTTGACAGTTCTTATTTCGTGTTTTTTTTAGAAATCTGCCGAGACGTTTATGCCTAGTAACGAGCAAGCTGGTTGTCACCGTCGCGTTTGTTTCTTCCAATCGATGGCTGGTGACTAAGTGCTTTAACACTGGACGTATGGAACTATTTTAATTCCGCAAGGGGATCATGGTTAGCGGCAGTTAATTGCGCTACGGCATCGAAACGAATGGCTAGAGTCATTCTTCCAACATGCATAACATAACAATAGCAAACTACTGAAAACAATATTTCTGGTAGTGTTGAATTTTATCACGAATTTTATCCTCTAAAGCTGGGAAATTCGACATATGTATAACAGGTGCGTTTGTCCTGTCAAAAAAACAAAAAGTTCATAAATAAAATAGCCAAAATCTGTGTTGCGCCTCGCGCCACAGGTTCCTCAAGGGGGCCTTCGTTCGCCCACCGCGTTCTGCGTATCTATTGTCACATCTTGTGCTCGCAAATTCCCGCGATTCAGAGCAAGCACATACGAAGAGTCGGCGTTGCCAGCTTTTCTTCCCAGTTGACTTCCCGGCTGAAATTTTCTAAAGCGATAGACCTTCCCATGCCCGCATCTCATTTCTCTCCAGTGAAATGGTGCGCGGCCACACGCCTGTGTTTGTGCGGACTACGAAAGGTGGTGCGTGTGCGTTGCTCCATGATGTAATGCTGGGCCCGTGCTATACTCGGCGTACATCATTTACATATGTGTAATTCATGCACAGCGAACGTGTGGAGATAACGTATTTCCGGGCTCGCTCCTCGGAGGGAACGAAGCTCAGCCTTTAACGCTAAGCTAGAAGCAGCCATCTGAAGTGTCGACTTCCGCTGACCACAAGGCTGGGGCAAGCGAGTTCTACGACGCTTAGCTGAAATCAGGGCATAAACCGTTTGGAGGGAAAACTGCGCCCTCGTAGCAGGACGACGAACACACATACACAATCCAACTTGCTCAAGTGTTGTTTTTTTTTAAATTTAATAATAATTATTATTATTTATTTAGTTGCGCATGCAAGTGTATGAGTGTGGGCAAACAATTTTCCCAAATGGAATTATTAATATTATTATCTTATTCTATATTTAGGTATAAGGAAACACTTAACGGGGTTGCCCGCCATCGCTCCCCCTTGGCCGAATCTCATCTCCCGGGATGTGTTTTCAAGTATTGTATAACACGTGCGAGGTCTTTCATCTGCTCAGATTCTCGACTTTTTGCTCACATCTTGACTTGATTGGATCATAACACGATTCGAGAGGGAGTGTTCGTCTACAGGCGAACAGGCTGACGTGTTCGATGTCGAACTCCCAAAATCGCTCTCACACGAGACGATGCTTCTGGTACGTATCGCAAAGCTGTGCGCGAACCGGCGACTAGACTGCTGTGGAAGACTGAGGGAGAATTTTTCTTCTCACAAATACGCACCATATGGAAATATGCAATGTAGCAGCAATTGCAACACATTATGTGGTGAGCACATAATACAAAATACCATCATCATCGGATATGTGTAGCAATCACTATTGGAGGAGTATCTTGGGTTGCTAACGCACGATACTGTAGCTAGATATCTGCCACATAAGAACCTACACACGAACATTCGACGTAGGGCACTCTGCACATCTGCTCTGATTTCTATTGCCGAAAGCGTGTCCTCATCTTCGTATATGTATAGATTTATTTTTTTTGCCTTCAAGGTGTTGTTACTTAGGCCGAGGTTCCAGACTATTTTTGCATTGCTTCAAAGCATATGTGTCCTGCGAGATCCGAACCGGAGACCCTAATGATCGTAGCACTCGGGGCTACCCTCGCGCCATCCCGCCTGACATATATCTACCTCTAGATATCTTCTTATCGCCAATATTTACATGTATTTTGGTACAAAACTCACATCAATGTATGTCACTCACCCCGACGTAACCGTTCACTCCCTCAACTTGAATGACCAATGTATGTACACGCATTGACGCTCTATAGTCCAGAAACGATATCTAACCGTGGATATACACACACACACACACACATACACGTATCTCATACTTGTATATAAGTATTGCATATGTGCTTCAATCAAGCAGGCTCCCATTAGGCAGGTAACGATTGCCACCTGATCTACCTGACAGCCGCCAAAAACAGATGAGACCTCCGTCGCGCCACCTAAATCCGACGGATCCCAACTGCCGATTTCGGCACCCAAAGCGTACTATGCTTTTCTCTCTCTCTCTATCTCAATCTGCGGAGATCTGTTCCTGGATACCCCGTTGGACACCCTCTCCCCCCCCCCCCCCAGTTACCTTACACACTCCTTCCCCTCCTACGTGGCAGATGAGTCCAGCGGGGCTTAAAGCGCCGAAACTACCTGGAACGCGCTCACGCGTATCGTCCGTCGGCTGTGGCTGCACGCGACGTTCGGGAACGGTGATGGCCTGCGATGCTCTGGCCGAGCCCATCTCAATGGCGCCGTACAGAGTAAAGAGCTGGGTAAGCAGACCATCGGTTGAAAATGACGACAACAAACATACACTGTCGAATGTACACAGCGATTTGCGAGCAATAGATCCGGTCAAGGAACCGCAGCTCAATGACAGGCTCTTCGATATGTATCGGGCTGTTCGATCTCCGCCTGAGATAGTGGCACATTTTACGATAATTAATCGGAACACGTTAAATAATACTGGTACTCCGTCTATGTAACCTATATAGCAAGCCACTCCCTTTGGCTTAAATCGACTCTATCTATACATGAATGAAAATTCGATTGAATATTGTGACCTGCCAGGTCGTTTCCATGATAAGCCGAGCCGTATGTTTCAGTAAAATGTTGTTCTAGTCAAGCTCTTCCTTGATGCTATAGGGTAATTCATGATTTAATGGGCCTTCACGATGCGCCCTCCAATCACATGGTAACTTATCCAACTTTACCTCAAAATGATTTAATATTTATAGCGTTCGCTCAAAATATGCCCATAAATCCTCACGAAATGAAGGGTAGCCGGCTAACACGAACGACAGATACTGCGATGGAGGCAGCGTAAAATATTCAATAGATCAACGACAGCTAGCTCGTTAGCGTTGAAAATCACGACGTTCCCATTCGCGTCAGCGCTTTTTGCGGTCATCAGTGAGATTTAACGGGGGAAGCTTTCTTCAGCCATTTCCTTTTGCTGATGGCTCTCGACAGAGTAGTGAATGCGAGGGCAAATGTAGATTTCACTTCGAGGTTACGGACAAAAAAAGACCTTACTTGTCGTCTGTGACTTCGTTTACAAAGTTTAAAGTCAGCTCACCAACGTATGTAGATTTCTAGAGCGTTGTCTTCAGTTCCACCTGCAATGTCATCAATGGAGGCAGCATTTGAGGTATTTTGGGATTTTGAAGAGGCGCACCATTTGCTTCACATGCAGCTCTGTTGCATTTTACAGTGCCTATTTATATTTATGAATATACATAGGAAAATATGTTACAATGTCCGGCTGATTTTCCGGTTGACGGTCCGTGGAGTGATAATTTCATTTGTAAGACATTAGAGCATAACCACGAACCTCATGCAGCTTGTAACCCCGAGGTGTAAGACAATGATTTAATTAATTTAATCCACTCATAAGTCGGGTTTGGACGGAGTCTAACTTTGCTTCTGGCTGCTATGGAGAGCGCCGCCCTGATATGACAAAGCATGCTGAAATTAGACGACAGACGTGGTCGGGTGACTCCCACCGTAAGCACTTTTTTGACAGCCTACTTTGTTCTAGCTTCTATAGGTCAATTCATCTCAATTGAGATAGTTTACTCTTAGAAAATTAAACATAGACAGAAAAACGGGTAAGAAAATGGGGACCTTAACAGATTCAGAGTCATGGTGGGTTAGCCATAAAAGTAATGTTCCGGCAATCAAGAAACGCTTGCGTGTTTCAAGTCTCGGTCCTGCAATGTCTATTATTCAGTTCACAGTAATCGTGACAAATCAAATCCCAGGAGAAAATATCCTCAAGATATTTCTATATGTAGTCCAACTGGCTTCATTTCTTTCATACCCTGTGGGGTCTCCTACGTGGCGCAGACGCCCAGCCCCGCCAACGACAGAGTCCAACTAGAGACCCGTAGTCAAGGACAGTCATTCACCGGATGCGTAAGTATCAAATATGACTTCCCCTCGCAAAAGAAACACCCACACGATAAGCGTGAATGTGTGCCTGCCTTTTTAAGAAGTGAAGAAATATATTGACCACCATGAGATTAAAGCCCCACAGTAGGAGTTATAGCAGCAGCAGCAGCAGCAGCAACAGCTCAATGTTCCAGACCTCTCACAATTTAACGTGGCCTTCCGTGGCGCCGCTGCTAGACGGCTTTGACCTTCTCTGAGGCGTTCTCACAAGCGACGTCCGCGGCTGCCGAACGTGATCGACATAAATATGTTCAGCAATACGTTGAATATCTACAGTGCTCCCCAGTGAGTAGCGATGAGATGCTGTAAGCAAGACATTGACTATAATAATGATGATGGCTGTGGTAGTAGTGATGTTTATGACCTCCAGTCTCCCGATCTGCATTTGCCCTCTCTGACTACAGCGGTAAATTACGGATTGCAGTCGAAAACATTTCGGCGCCACATTTCAACTCACGCGAAGCAGGAAGACGATCCCACAGCAAGATAACGAGATGCAAATAAGGGAACGGAACTCTCTCCGACTGTCGCCGCCGCCTCTGGGAAAGAGGCGAGCAAGTCGGACACAGGTTCTCGATTGCGGCGCGGCGCGTAGAAGTAAAGGCCATTTTGAATTGGGCTGCCTTCGCTATAAGTCGATGTTGTGCTGAGATCAAGGTCGAACAATGCTCGTCTCATAGACCCGCTAACTAGACATAGAGCAATACTTTTAGCGGCTATACCGAAGTTATGTGAAAGCAGAACAGGTATAAATCTCCCCGTATCGATCCCTCCTCGTCAGCCTTTGTACTTTTGGATTATTGGTTTCTCTCTGCCGGACGGTAGAGGAACTCGAGCCTATCTGGTCGTAAATAACAGGTACTAGCGACGGTAGCGTTCGAGACCCGAGACGAGACATACACCTTGAATCAAAGTTCAATGTGCTATATGATCGTATTGTTTATAATTATATATATATATATATATATATATATATCGTATCATTCTGAAATCAAATAAAATCAGGTAATTTTACGCTTGAAATATAACGGATAACTAACGATACTAATAATACCACAATCCACAAAGGAAGGCTATCTAAACGTCTAGAATGGTCTAAGCGGCCGAGCGTCGGGTTTGCGTGCTGTTAGCACATCGTTTCGACGATGCACACGTCTCGAGCTTAAATTGGCCGTTCCAAACGATGCCAGTTGATGTGCGAGAAGATTCAATCAAGCAGCTGTGGTGATTTTCACCAGTTAGGACCTCTGTGTGTATCGCGCCAGCCCGTCACGTCGACGACTCCGCGAGCATACCCCCTCTCACACGCAGAGACGTGCACAGAACGCCGGGGGTGAAAATCCACACCGACGTTGTCTCCAAACGTGAGGCGAGGAGTAAATGCCGACAGCTGAGATCGGCGTCGTCGGGCACTCTTCGACGTTGAAATTTTCACGCAGACTGTCCACCCACATTGAATCTGCTGAGGCTAGCTGTCTAGCCAAAAAAAAATCCTCTGAATGATCCCCGCCGCATTGGATCCGGTGACATCCAATGGTGAAGAACATTGAAGTCAAACAGTGTCTGGCGTAGCGGCGATCTTTGGACGTTCCGGCTTCACGCACCCCGGAGTCTGTTTTGAATCTGGAACGACTGAAGCCAGCACAAGGCATTGGATCCGGGCCATCTATAATATATCCGAAAGCAAACCTGTTCATACGACGTTTTATGCCGGTTCAAACACTACATCTTCACTGTGATATAACAATCTGTGCATTGTACATACACCCAAATTGTCCCCAGGTGAGTAAACACCTCCAGTGGTTCTCTCACACTTGAGTGGGCTGACCTCTTCTACCTCGAATAAAACCATGCCCGGTCACCGTGCCATGTGTCAACATAGACAATATTATACCCAAGTCTAGCTTACTAGCTTAGTGAACTGAGCTTGGCTGGCACCCAACTGACAGCGCCCATTCCCTCCTCTCCAAGCTTGCTTAAACCCATGAATACTAGCACGCCGAGAGGCTGAGAATGAAGTGACAGTTTTTCTAGACGGCGACCGCATAGACGCTGAGCCGACGACACGTCTTGATAGCTGTCCCGGACCACTTCTTCCATATTTTCAGCTTCAAGGTGGTTTGTGATGAGGCGCCACATTGCTGGCTTCACGGACGATTCAACCGACGCATTCATTACGTTTCCTTTTCGACAGAGGCGGGCAGTACCCCGACGCAATTAAGGCGGCAGCCTTGCAACAAGCGCTTGCTTACTTGCCGGCTAGCTCAGCTGGCTAGCTGCCTGACTAATACAACCACTGTAGGTTACTTGGCTTGGCGGAACGGGAGGACGTTAGCGTCATCCATGCCACTGGAAGATTACTTGTGCCATAACTCACACGCCTGAATATGATGTAGTAACTAGCTTCGAGATATCTGAATAGCTCTGTAATGAGGTGACCTTGGGAAGGTTGTCTTCGAAAGTGTGCCGCGGCATTTGGCGTTATCGGATGGACATTCTAGACGAATATGATTGACATTGGCAACGAGACAATATTGCGAGCATAACACCCGCTTACCTTCCCGAAACGGAAGATGTAAGGATCTCCTCGGTTTGTGGGGGAATGGTAGCGGCGATGTAGTACCTAGTTCGGAGAGGTTGAGCGAAACCTTTGCTATATTTAGCGTCAAGGGTAACGATGAGCCAGCGGCATGGCTGCTCGGTGCGCGGATACCCAACCGACAAGAGGCCCGAGGTAACAAGGAATGCCTCCCCCCTTCCCCGGTGCGTGCGAATTACACGTTCACGTGACGCGGCAGGGGCGATCTGACGCATGTCGTGCCCTTGCTCCTTGTTCTAATGTCCTTTAGGGTTAAGTACATGTGTGATGGTGATTATCGCATGATAACTGCGTAAATGTGATTCGTGTCTGAGTGTTCGACTGTACGCGCTCATATGAGGTATTGCACTCGATGGTGCTGCTATCGCGGCAGCTACAGCTGCTTCACATGTCGACGATTCACGCATCGGTGCTATCTTACAGCAGACACTTCTTGTGGTGCGGCCCGTCAGGAAAGGCGGATCCTCTCTTTCTCCTATCTCTCTCTATCTACCAAGACGGGCCTCATGTGTTATTGCCTTCAACACGCCAACCGGAAGGGCCTTGGCTAACGATCAGGAGAGGGCGGAGAGCAGTGAGCGGTGCCGGGGGAGTGACTGAGCCGAGGGAATCACGCGAGAGCAAACACATCTGCTCTTCTTTTCCTACTGACGAGAACCTTGTTAGCAGTACGGGAGAAAACACGAATGTGGCAATCAGCTTGTGGCAGAGAACGTTCGAAATTCAAATCATCCAGAATAAATGCGTCGATGAACGCTGGACAGGCATATGCCGGCCGTAGTGAAAGTATCATATAGTGAATGGTATATTTATACATATAGTGAAAGGTTTTATTGGTCTATTAATGAAACTGCAGTTTTTACAATGCCTAAGTTTTCTATGTGTCATTTCGCGGGACTCGAACCTGCGACCTTCGGGTTCTTGCAGCTGGATCCAGCCAGCCGTCCAAGCCGATGCGCTGACGTATTTCCCTTCTGACATCTCTCGTAGAAGTGTGGCCATACTGATAATCAGGTATCGAGACATGTCTGTTGGGAGAAAAGCTGGGAGGTTTTTAGCTATAATCAACGTCCGTAATTACGTGGATCGTCATGTTACGTCGTTGTTCAAGCATCAATCGTAAAGGAATACAAATAGTGCGAATAATTTCCGAAAAACTACAAATAACTTCCGCGGCTTGTATCGAGACCACACAGTGGCACAATTCAATGAAATCGAATTCTACGTCAAACCACCTAGCCAACAATGTTCCTAAAAGAATTTACCGCACAATGAAGATTTCTCTCAATTTCTCTCAGTTTTATTTTCCGTCGATAAACAAACTAACTATCGATCTAACACACACTCCCTCTCTCTCCCTTACTCTTTTCCTGGTAAACAACAACTCCTATTAATATCGATATTGTTTCGTTTTGTCGCTAAATAGCTACGATTTGTTCACTTTGCTCTATCATTTGCTATTATATTAATGCTCGAAGCCCTCCCCTCGCCTTCGTTCTCACGTGACCACCAACTTTGGCCGAAAAGATCTCTCCACGTCCATCTACTCCTGTCTGCTCACGCATCTCCGGCCCCGGGTTGGGGGATCCCACCGACAGGATGGCAGACCAGCCCGTAGACCAACTGCTCGCTCCAGAGGCTGCTGGGCTCGCTGGCGTTGCCACCATGGCAATTGCTGCGACAGCTCACACATTTTTCCACAGCATCTGACTGACGCCGTGCTCATAAATATTTGATCAGAGGCTGCACGTCCCCGTTCGTTCATCTTATCCATGTGACCGACAGCGAGCTCGGAGCTCGGAGCTTAGCTGATCCAGCCGATCGTCTGATCGTCCACCACTGGACGGCGGCGACAGGAGGCTATGTCACACTGGCGCTGCTCACCTAGCCGTGTGCCGGGATGAGTGCTCGCGGATTCGACGAGCTTTTTTTTAGTCGTGCGGGCGCGGGATGAAGAACAGGAGAATACCGGCAGAACGCAAAACCAGAGCGTGATAATACCACATTGAAATATCGATCTATGTATAGGCAGTCTATAGGTACAGTGGACGCTGGAAAAATGAAATGATTTTGCTGGCCATCTACGAACCGGCTCTTCAGTGCTTTAGCGAGCGAATCGTGTGAATCTTTCGCATGAACACCGAGTTAGCAGCAGGCGTCGCTCGGATACCGATGTTAGTGTTGGTACTTTCGCCTTTGCTTGTGCGAACCTCAATATATAACATGATATCATCGGCTTGTTTGACGCGACCCCACATAACAAAATCAGGTCGTTTATTTTGAGCAATTTAAAAAAGTGCTGCGCAGTTGTGCGAATTGATTTTGTGGGTATTTTTTTTAGCCGGTTTCCAATATCGCGCTATGGTATATGCATTAAAAAATACAGGAAATAGATATATATTTCCTGTATATAAGGAAATTAAGACAGCTTTCCGCTAACTCATTTACGGTCAACTGAACTCTTGCGACCCTTTGTTAATGCTTAACAACTGGTTTAGCAATAATTATGTACCGCGTGTTTGTAAAGTTATTCAACCAGTGTGGAAGGCTAGCCAAAAAGGTGACGGTCTCGAAGTTTTCTTCGTTCTTCTTCCTGTAAATTCATATTTAGCTCGTCACGGGTATATTTAGAAATATAATAGCAAATAGGAGACTTAGAAAAATGTCACAATGGTAGGCGATCAGGGCTTTTGTGAGGTACATGACTACATATCATGGCAAAAGTCGTTTAACGTCTATGACATGTGCTATCAAAGTTCAATATACCGTTACGAAGTCCGCGACAAATATACCTTCTGTATTTCACACAAAGTGTGTGAATTTGCCAATGTATTTCCTGTACACTCCCGCACTCCCTGATGCAGTTCTTGGTATAGTGGTATAGCGCCTAACAAAGAAAATCGTATGATTGAATTCCATAGATTCGGTTTTCCAATTCAACATTTCAATGAAGCTGGTTCACTAGAAGAAGATGCTAAGTGACTACCAATTATGCTTGTCTAATTTTAAGCTTAGTTGCCAGCGAGCTCGACGTGATAGCAAGTTAAGGTGTGTCACGGAATACAGACAAGGCATACACAGTGTTATGGCATGCAAGACAGCCCTAAGGGCTGGCTTCGGGTTGCTCGCTCTTGAAGTCGATGCAACACATCTGTAGTCGGCACCACGAATAAGTACATAATTAAATGACGGAAGGGTGTTCGATATACCTGAACCCAGATACCCTATAGAGAGATCATGGTGTCTAGGAAATGCGAGACACGTAATAAACTTGCAATGCGCTTGGGAAGAAGTAGATCAGTATGGGACTTACTTCCATGTAAGTCTAGAACGCAGTTCCAAAACTCAACGAACAACATTCTAGTCAGAGAGAGAGAGAGAGAGCTGGGCGGTGATTTAATCATTCCAGACCATGGGAAGCGATGAGTATAGCATGGTGATATTTAATCAATATCACCAGTGAGGACCAGCTGTGCAGGGCCTTTTCAGCCGAACGAACGTAGACGAATCGCTTCTCAGTGCACCGCTAGAGGGGCCATATGTGTGTGTGTTAGTGTTGGACACGACGTGAAGGCTAGACAAAATTCGGTTAGGCAAAACTCAGTTAGCCTACGGCCTATCGTCGTCCCTCGATCGGCCATGTATAGTAAGGCACAACTTCGCTGTCGTACGTCCGCCCCCCTGTGCCAGTTAGGGATACTTGCCCGATCGAAGCAGAGTTGACTTGGGCGAAACGAACCTCTAGCCACTGTTCCAATCTGGCCTCGCGTCCGACCGCGCCGCTGGCCCGGATCGTTGTCCAGAAGACGAATGATCTGAAAAAAAACGAAGAGGAGGAAAAAGAAAGGAGGTTTAATGCACTGGAAGTACGCTTCTGGCCAGCCTTAGCAAAAAGGCCCAATCTCTGGTCCAAATCGGAGATATTTTGTGCAGCTGTCCCTAGCTAGCGACCAGCTAGCGACTGCAGGGCGGACCCATTGGTTCGTTTCGCGGGTATCAGAATAGACGATAAACTACTGACCGTGTACGAAAGCGAAACTGTGTCGGAGAGGTACTTGCGCTCGATTTAGCAGGCGGCTTGCCTGGGTTGCCAATGCTGTGTGGGAGGGTAGGGGGGGGGGGGTGCCACCTTGCAGTTATAATTGCATCGAACCGAGCTGAGCCAGCTAGGGATGTCCATTTGTCTAGCAATATGATATTTACATAGCTGTGTTCTCGAGTCTTACGGAAACTGCAGTTGCCGAATGCGATATCACTAGACATTACTACATAAAGAAAATAGACCGAAAACGGCCTGCTGATGATACGGCATATATATATATATATATATATGTCACATGATCCAATGAAGCACAGATACTGGCTAGACCCAACACATATCGATGTAAGCAAGGCACAAATGATATTGCATAGCTCCAAGAAAATGATTAAGAAAAACATAAATAACCGAAACCGTAAACAATGAAAGAGTACAATATAATTTTCATAATGTATTAGTATTATTTTATTATTCCATTGTATATTAAGCCTGATGATAGAGAAGCAATTCAACATGCTACTGCATGGTGAGTCAGGTAATACGATATTTTTTACTGCGTATTTCCTATCCGACTGGAATCAGATGAGATAAATGATACTGGTGGGCATGGCTGAGCGTATCAAATCATCGCTTTTTCATCCAGATATGGTAACGAACCCATAGTAGCTAATTATAAAGTCGCAAACTGTATGCTTCGGACCTTGTGATATGTCTGTATATACAGTCCGCGTTGCAAGCGGACATGAAAAAAATATAGTATTAAACAAAACAACAATGAATTACCGACAAAGGGTCTTAGGTGCGCAGCTGGTTTTCCTCGTAAGTTTCAGCTCGAAGGAAATAGGTAGGTAGGTAAGTAGATCGATGTCCTGTGTGGATTCGCATTCGCGAGACAGCGACTAAAAATAGCCCCCCGCCATCTTTGCATTCGTAATTACGAAAGGTCTCACCAGGTCGCACAATTAGTGGTATACGAAAGACTCATACACTAATGACTTCCGTCGTCGTCAAATTGTCGCTGCCGACCAGAGAGCTTAATAGGCTTTTGGTTTCGGGTTGTCGGAGTAGCCCGATTTGATAAATATTATAGAAAGCGTTGTTTGACCGAATTTAAGAAACCGAATTTAAGAAAAGTCAAAAGTATTCCGGTTAGATAAGTACATTGCAATTGAAATGTGCTGCGTCTTGATCAACATTGCTTAGATTTGATGCAGTATAAAATGGGAAAATTGAAATAACATCCCAACAGGAGCGAGACGTCATATGCATAATGAGTATCAGATTCAATAATAGCGTATATATGTCCATGAGTTTTCCCAATAGTTTGATTCTATGTTAGTTATTGGGTTGAAGCACAACACGGGAAATCGAAGCCTTCAATCCTTAAGTCAACTATACACGGGTTGTTAAATGGTGATGGCCGTATGTGTAGATCTCTAAGAAACTGAGATCGAACCCGTACTGTAGGCATTGTTGTATAGATAGAAATACATTTCGTCAGATTAATAGTTGGTGCAGAATCGACTGCATCTCTAAGGACGACGGGACCGGCAACGATGGAGCAACTAAGTATATATGTGTATATATATATATATATTTATATATATATATATACAATAGAGAGAGAGAGAGAGCGACCCTATACATGTATATATATACATATATGAATACTCATAGTTATCTTTACGCATAGCTGGCGGCGGTCACCTTGAGAGATTGACACAACGCCTACGTGAGCTGGTGCCAACCCATGAAACTTCGATAATCTATTGCAATCTTCACCCTCACTCCATCCCGCATACCCCAAAGCCGTGAAGGGAGGTGAGCAGCTAGACAAGCAACGGGTCGTCACGTTCATGCGGACGAGCTCACTCTGAGGTTTGCCCGTGTCACATGTCACTGTGGCAGTCAGGTTTGAAATCAGGTCAAATCAGTGAAGTCTTACGTCCAGGTCCCTTTCTTCTTGGTCCAAGGACAATCTTAACAAAATTCTTCTAGTGTCATGATAGTTCCATAACAGATATTTGGTCCAACGCTTGGCAACACAAATTCTCACAACACGTTGAAAGATGATAGGTTTCTTCTTCTTAAAAAGAAAAACCGATGAAATCTTCTTCTTAAACACTTCGAATACAAATTGAGAGGAAATTCAACAAGTTTTGTCGAGGTCGAAAGCAATAAAGTCGCATCGCCCCAATTCAATCCAGCAGTATGATTGTGACGTAGTTGTCAAAACACGGTTCGACACTTAGTTCTAGTCACAATCTGTCTTTACATAGCATTTGGCTGATCCCTTTCACAGGCTAGCTACAGCATACAATTCAACATAGTGTACTAATGATTAGTGGGGAAAAACTGGGAATAGCTGGGGAAGTCCATCACAGTTGGCGCCTCCGCCAATCCCTGGGATGTCGCTGAGCATAGGAAGGACATTGTGCCTCTCCTACGGAGCTTACCATTAAATGCGTCTTTATATTCTTGAACAGTGTCCTCAGCCCTCCCCCGAAATGGCACCGCGCTCTTCTCAGTGTTTGTGTATTCTGTTTGCCTTTCGAGATACATATTGCCCTCATAACCCTACTCTTTGAGGTACCTTTTTTATTTGTGATTGCTGCCCAATCACCAACGATCCATTTCGTCTATGAATTGTCGTTGATCCCTCTATAGACACGCTACCGCGTTACTGTACAACGCCATTATATGAATATGGTTGAACACAGAACAGCATGCGTCTGGGAAAGCCTCGACCTATTTTAACCGAAAAAACAAAAGCCTGCCCCCCTCCCCGGGGAAGAGAATGCACTATACAAGAGACGAGGGTAGTGGCAACGCTAGTCTATACGCCTGCTGACGACGGATGGGTGGTAAACTCTGTTGATTGCCGACAAAGTCTGATCAACTCGATTGGGGTCCCTTCAGGATTCCTCTAGCTACTGCTGCGTGCTGCCGACAGTACATCTACCCAGGAAAGAGAAATCTGCGACTGAGCGATACACTCAAGCCACTCCTGCCTCTGACCTTCTCGGCTCCGGCCCGCCTTCGAAGTAAACCCACGAGGCAGCCAGCGTTCAGCTCATACAATATTGATCAGAGTCACAGTGGACACGGAGACGGGATATACAGAGAGCTCAGCAGAGGACGACACTTCAGCGGGACTGTTCGTGTCGGCGAGAAGTTCGTCCCCCGGACGAGTTCTCTTCTACTTGCTATGTTACTGCAGTGGACTTTCGTGTCGAACCTGTTTTCTCTTGGCCTGCATTGGCGTACCTCGTAGTACCAGCCGCACTACGTAGCTCTGGACAATCCAATGCAGCCGAATACGACGATGCGAGAGCATCGATCGATCATAGTTGCAGGTGTATAGCGTAATGTTAGCGTAATCCTGCATCGTACAACATCGCTTTCGTTTTTGTGCCGTTAGCTGACCCTCAGCAAGTCTTCTCTTGCTCTTTGCCTTGGTATCGCTAATATTCCTCAAGCCCCGCATGACATCCCTAGCTCAACGATCTCCCCTATGGGCGCAACAACTTCGTCGAGCCCGGTGGCGTGGTGCATTCGCGTGTGACTTGCAATCGGACGAGGTGCACGTAGGTGTACGGGTTCGATCCCCATCATTGCACAATTGCATTTAAAGGGTCCTCCGTCCTATGAAGTCATGCAGAGAGCAGTACTGTGGACGTTAACTATTTATGGAAAATTTACTGTTAGATCTTTCAGAACCTTAGAGCAATCGATGGAAAACGCCGCAGGGGCTGGGTCAACGACGTTCTTAATGATCATGAGCCCTTCGTTTAAGGGAGCATGGATGGTTCGTACTGCGCTTCTTGCCTTTAAAATTATATAGGTGAGATACCTAGCGACATCTCTTTCCCCATTATGGATATGGCAAAACGATCGACCCGTAGGGCGACTCTGTCCGAACGGCCCTTTGCATTAAAAAAGTCTCGGCTCCGTGCACCTGCTTACCGCCCACCATGCCCTTCGCCTAGAGCTAGATCTCCTGCAAGATAAGATACATCAGCTGAAAATTTTCCCTCTTAATCGAAGATGGAAACATGGGTTTATAATGTGTTCTTGTTCAGAAGATCTAATTGTCTACATTAATCCTGTCAATAATTATATAGACACATAAATGTGTGTAGTCCCTGGGGGCTAAGATGAAAATATAGAGCCGAAATTTAAATTGTATTAAGTGACCTCGAAGTTTACCACGACAGGTATTTACCTATAACTCTGGCATCAGGTTCGTTTCATCAATGTCGGTTCTATCATCGATTCAGGAGATTCCCTCATTTTGTATCTTTCTTTTTCTCAAGAGAACGTAACCATTTCAAAAGTGTAGTTCTTTCAATAAACCTAACGGAGAATTGAAAAAGTTAAAATGTTTAAAAAACAATTCCAAATTCAGTTCCAGTCATTTTTACGATAGCATAATATATATATTGCGAGATAAGCAATACGCTAGCCTATCTCAGAGCGCATCCGTGCGAAGCATTATACATAATGCATGCCTATCCTGAGCGAAGTCCTGCAAATCCTTTCCCGGCATAGTTCATGAGCAACGTACTTATTTCGGTCGTTCTTCCCAGATACGACACGGACGGCTATGTGAAGCAGACATATAATTATCTATTCATAAGGCATACTACAAGTCTAAATGCTTGACCAAGCTTCTCGACTTCTATAAGGTTCGGTCTTGGGTGGCCTTGACTGTTAGCGAGACCCCACCATAAATCCAACAACCTCAAGGAGAGAGATGGCTCGCAGAGACAAACTCGAGATGAAACACCCTCGAGTGTGACGTTGTTTCGCCTCCGGCTTACCCTCGCCCCACACCCCTGGGGCCCTTTGACCACGAGCTTGTTCCAGACACTAACCCAATAGTGTTCCCTGCAAGAGTTGACACAATCTAGAAGCTTGCATAGATGCATGCCCCTGGCTTGTATCAGCGGGGGCGCATGGCCCTGCGCCCTACGACCTCCTGCCTCGCGATGTGGTACTTGGCGGAGCAAGTTTCCGAATTTCAGTGTCCCCTTCAGCCAGCAGAAAAAACATTTGCTCCGGGATTTTTAATCACGCCCCGCCACGTGATACAATAACTCGGCGCCGTAGGAAAACAAGCGACCCAGTGAAATCGGATCTCGACACAAATGATCTGACACAATCGCCAGATAGCAATCAGACGGGCAGACGTCCATTCTATTCGAGTGGGCCCACCCTTTGTAAATTAAGCTTCCGCGAATGACGCGCTGAACACGCAGTCGTTGCATCGTTATGTTGTGCAGACATTGCAAATTACAGTCAGATCCTGCCTCCACACCCTGTAAGCACTAGATCGAGTTGAACTTCTGAGCTCATCAGCTGGCCATTACCAGCGACAATAATAGTTATAATAGCATGTCAAACAATCACTCATCGTGGCCACATAGATGACTTATCGTTAACTTGAGCATATGTACGGAGGACGCGAACGTTGTAACCGAGGTGGATAAATATGCTCCCATAGTCGAAATACAGGAGGGTGATTAATATTAGATGCTAACACAGCTGTTTATATTGAACAGAAAGAGATATTCTCAATGAGATGCGCTGATGAAAACGGCATGTGTATTCTGCAGTGGCAGTGTCACAACCACCATTCCGCAAGCTAAATTCATTAAGGACTCGTAAATGGAATCAATTTAATGAATCAATTGTAACAAGTTACGATTGATTTGTTTATTTGGTTCGCCTGAACGTGTGTCCATTGTATCGAGTGTCAATGTGTGTCGATTTAATGCAAACTAACGTGTCATTCATGTTTCTAACCATTATTCCACTGCGGCTTCAGCATCAGCAGTGCATACACGCGACAACAGCATCACCAGTACAACACGCACATACACGTTCATCGTTTGTGCTGCACGGCCGAACTTTCGGGCATGCGACGTATGGTGTATTTCCGAGTTCCGAAACCCTATGAATCAACGCTGCCTAGTTGCATTGAAAAAGGAAGAGAGATATATTGAGATAACCTTCCGAAAACACTTCACAATGCTGCTAGTATTCGGTATTCGTCATCGCCGTTTAACACTGCGACTCTTCTCACCATGACTCATTCGCAGTGTCCTTCGCCCCGGATGTGCCCTTGACCCAGACGAGCGAGGCCAAGCCGTTACCCAGGGAACTGACTGAATTTTCTACTACGAGCTGTCTCGGAGCAGACAGTCGTCCCCAGCAGCAGCAGCAGCAGCAGCAGCCACATTGTTTATGACGACAGCTCCGTGATGGAGACGGGCATCCGTCACGCCTGACGCTCTCTACATCAGCTCTGTATCTGGCTGCTTGGAGTGATGGCATAGGACAGAGTGGGAGGACCACGTGAGAGGCTGTGATATTTGTGACCATAGCTCAAACCAACGCAGACGTCTGGCGGAGACGGAATAGAATCAGCGAGATACGAATGTATTGTACTTACACGTAACACCTCACGTTTTCCAAATCTGAAAGCATACCCTTGCCACCACCCGCACTCCACTCCCCTCTTCGTTTGTGTAGTTTGCACAGTGCAATACGGTTCAAATTATGCGAGACTAGCGGTGAACGAAATCCACAGCCAGCCTAGTAATTGTGGGACGTTTCGAAGTACTGACACTTTGAAACGATTGCAGTCGTCGTAGGCTAGTTTCCGCCCATAATAGAAGGTAACAACTCGCCAACATTGTATATATGGACATAGGGATTAATCGAGCATGCCCTCGGAAGCAAGCAAGAAACTTGAAGGGGGTGCCCTTGCAATCGACTCCGGTTTGGTCGTCGCCGTAATGAGTAACGGAGCAATTTTACTGCGCTGTCAAAGGGATCAACTTTTACTGGCCAGCAAGCAACAGCCTTAAGTCGCACGTAACCTCACAAGCAGGCCGCTTCCGATGAACACTCTATACAGGCTCTATCACACCGTCTGATGAGGCTATAAATATGATACAGAACACGGGATCGTGAAAGGTCAATGGTAAATCACCCACGAGGGTTACTTTGCCAGCGCACCTACTCTACCGTCAGTCACATGAAGTGTTACCAACAGCCGCTTTCGAATGCTCACCACTGAGCTACAGAGACAAGGTGAAACCCTTCCATGGCTGTATCCTTCGCACGAGGAGAAGCTCGCAATCACGCGTTTAGTGGGCTTCAATTAAATTTAGAATAGCTAACAAGAGAACAATTAGACTTGTAACAAATAAATTATATAAGCGATAACAATTAGCAAGTTTTCGTGTACCGTGGAAAATTATCGACAAATCGGTTCTGCTATATAAAACCAGAGTAACAACGTTAATGCCTTAATACGTAAAAACATAATTTTTTTTTCACTACAATAATGGTAAAAAAAACTGATGTATTATTGAATTTTCCAAAACTTAGTTTCTACAATACCGGCCATGTAAACTTACCCCTCTAGCCAAATCGTCACGGTAATTGCTACCGTCTTACTGAATATAGTGGCTCTATCGCGCTGGAGACTGCTTATGAAGGGTGAGGCTCGGTCAATACTCTTTCGCAACGTTATACCATCGCGTTCACTGAAAGCCATGATAGGACACATTAGCCGGCAGTATGTTGAAAGTGTATGAGAAATAATGGATATGCCCAACGCCACTCAAAATAAGCAGCATAGAAGAGTATTATTTATGACCGCGTACATCATTATATTTCCGTAAAGGGAGGATAATTCGAATACACAGTCGACGTCTTAGATCAACCCCCACCCAGCATATAACAGCACCGGCAGATGCATGTTAGAGACACGAGCCAGTCCACATCGTCGATGTTGTGAAAACATGGACCCGGAAAACCAGGTTTCAATCAAAACAATTTTTCATTAACACTTGAGATATTACGATAGAACCACCACGGATGTCTCTCGGCCAATATAGAAACGGGGCAGAGCCCATGGATGGTCAGAACCCAATCTAGGAACACAATGAAACGACTAGGTGATCTGCCTCAACTTTCAACTTCCGATCGATAAATATATATATATATATTTGTATATATATATGTTGGTAATTGGGTGTTGAACCTGAATGCTTTTCCTATTTCGTTATGTACTTGATGCATTTGAAGCCTATTTAATAGTGTTCACAGAATTCGTCTCCTAGCAACAAACTAACTCAAAGTCAAGACACTCTTCCAGCTGCTGAGCAGCATTTCGTATGGATGAAAAACGGCAGCCGATAATTTCCTGCTTCGCACTGCATAACCACTGCCCTCATCAATGCCTCGTCGCCGGAACGTGATCTATGTGGCCCCCCTTCGGAATAACGATGCAGTCAATATATTCTAATACTAATTATACGTTGAATGTTCTCACAGGACTATGCGAATCTGTACTGCCATGTAACACTACATTGCCCTTGGATACCTCTCCTTATGTCTCATCTGATTGGAGTTCGGATAACCGGCGTTTTCTAACAGATTGTAGTGTCTGGCACGTGGTTGCTTTCCACATGACAACCGCAGGCAGGCGTCTTTACAATCGCCCGTGATCATTGCCGAAATAGGGAACAGCTGTACGACCGAGCTATATTTGACCGTGAGGCCATTAGTTGACTCTGGCTGTAACTAGAATCTGAGCCGGTTTTCTTGGTTGGAGTTCTCTGCTAGTTGAATTCGCTTACCCGAGTCGTTGGCTGTTCTTTGGCTGAGAGCTAGTGAAATTGTGTTAACGACCTCGCTTATTGCTAGTGATTGTTTCGAAATGTCGTTTAGCGCTGATAAACTTCGACGGATAACTCCTTGGAGAAGATCCTTCTCCGAGAGCTCTTCTCAGATTCCGTTTAACTTTAGATAAAATGACGCCACGTGTGAACTTCTGAGTGCCGATTCTTACCGCGATGTACGTCACTACATAGTATTATAAATCGAGGTTCCAATGCGTAACGCTATCAAGAGACACAGCAGAGAGTGAAATCCTCACGAAGATACTGGCTGAAGGACGAAATGTTCAAAGGCCGATTTCATAGTTCGAAGATCCAACGGCGGCATTTTGCGATATGGATGACCTTCAAAAGCCCACTTAGCCAATGAATAGACTATTTTGCGATGGCTCTGCCTGGTAGATCTTTTTCGTGAAAGTTTCTGTTTTGTTAATGCGATAAAGTGTCTTCTTAGGCAAAGCCACAAAACAGCCCGTGTATCTGCAACTCCTTGATGAGATCCCAACCATCATTCTCAGGGTCAATGTCGAGAATCAGACGCGTTATCTCGACAAGGGGAACTCGGAGGCTGGACCTAGGGAAGAGAACACCCTCGTCCAGTCAAGCCAGTTCGTCGTCGGCATAAATGCGAAACTCAACCTGCGGATCGAGCATTGGCGATGTCAGCGAAGACTTATACTTTGTAACGGGTACTGTTGACATTTTTACCAGAAACAATATGTTGGAAATATAATTTGATAGCGATTCTGCTCTTTCCAGACGGTCCCGAGCGATCCAAACAAGACGTGGGTTGCGTCGTTCCAAAATGTCTTACTTCTCGAAAATTTCAAAAGGACAATAGTTGTACATTTCGAGAATAATAGAAGTAACCAGACGCCCCTAGTGAACGCTCGTCCAAAAATATCATTCCCAACTGTCCCTGATGGATAATGGTGGATCAGGTGGACATCCATGAAGTCGTTGAGGAGCCGCTTGGCGAAGATCCCCTTTCCGACGAGACGCTCCACTCTACGACCTATCACAGCATCGTGTTCGAACACATAATGCCGATTCGGGTCATTGTTACCACTCTCGTGCTAACGATGGCTCGCCAATGTCGGAGTCGCTGGAACAGCCAATGCGATTTAGAGGGCGTAGCGTTCCCATTTCAATGAGGTTCCGCCAACGTGTACACTTAACACGATCCCTGTACGCAGCGTGACGTGGGTCGAAAAGCTATTCTGCATTCTGGCCATTGCAAGGTTATGAGCTCGAAGCATTCTTTTTGCCCGCCGGCACGTGTATATGGCCTTCATCGACACCATATTGATGTTCTGAAAAAAGCCAAGCATTATATTTAGGCGCACGCAGGGAAGGTCTAAAAAGGTCATCGGCCTAAGTGCCCGCAATGTCGCGTTCACAACGTAATCACAATGGATACCTATGTACTGCCAGTTACGCCTGCTATCGACGCCGCAACCAGCAGCTCGAAAAATCCGCTCTAAGTTCATGACCGTTCGCCAATCAGTTCAAAACCACTGTGACTATACAAACGTGGAGGACCAAGCAAAGGCACAATTTGTTTTGTGATGCTGCCCATCTGGGCCTCCGTCTCAAAGGGTCACTGGTCACTTTTTGGTAATGTCCGTTAAAAAGAGCTGCAGGCAGCTGGCCAGCCACTGGCACCAGCTCTATTAGTCTTTGTTTTCCTATCGATTATAGCTGTGCGAGACAACCAAGATCAGAAGCAGCCAATATGGGCTAGGCCAAGATGCAACGAGTTTTCCGGTACGATTTGCGTCTATTGATGGACGATACGATGATGTATCGTATGATTTACTATGTTACTTTGTTGCTGTTGTTGTTGCTGCTGCTACAACTACTACTTTTATGGATGCTGTTACCAGATGCCGAGGCCTGGCAATGGGCGCCGATATCGATCGGCAGCGAACGATAAAGCGGTAATGAATATGCTATACAGGTGACAAAGATCGAATTGTTCGCCGGAACAATGACTGGCAATAGACCGCCCACTTGCTTGTTACGATACGGATCGGATCGGAGCGGCCTGGCGTCGAGTGCAGCCGGAAACCGTGTACCATAATGAGATGGCTAAGCTACTTAGGCCAACAAGGAACAGATCGCAACAACAGAGATACTTCCACCACACAGAACGTATAAAGGAATACACGAATCCGGTGACTGCTGATTTTGAGGTCCGGTCGATAGGTGCTCAGATAATAATAATAATAATAGCTAGCTATACCCTCTTGTGGCTACACTGATGTTACCCTTGGTAAAGAGCACGCACGTGACCAAGCCCTCCCCGCTAGTGAATGTGGGGACGCTTGTGAGGGATCTCTTTGCTCGGTGTAGCTTTACTCAGTAGCTATTATGTTTAGAGATTTCAGAAACGCTTTGCCGTTATGCAGAACAGCGCCAATAGTTGTATCTGGCGGTATCAGTGTCTATGACGTGTTAACCAAATGTGTTGCTGTAATTGCAGTTCCGTTAATAAGCCAACTTTGCGCTGTATTATTATAGGACATCTGGTAAAGCTAATTATTATATTCTCGGATATACTAATTATATATATTTATATTCCCGCATGTTCACCTGCCACTCTCTGGCCGAGTCCTCTATAATTTCATCAATCTTTTTTTTGCCTTGGCTGACCTTCAGCCGAACATCCATGGCAGAAAGGCCTTAGTGCCATTGCTGCGTTGTGTAGCATCGCTGCTTCAAGGACCAGTCATGTCGATTACGCTGGACTTATCTGGGCTCTTCTCCAACAGACCTACCTACATGAGAGCAATGTTAACTCTATCCCAGCCAAAACAAAAGGCTCTCACAGATCGTGGTACTGCTGTCCATGGTTTCCACGGCAACCGCACTCAAAGAGATGCGCATTAGCCACCCAGGTCACGCCGGACCACTTGTTCACATCAATCTATGTATATTATTATTATTATTTCTTTACATGTCATAAAATCATCTACATGTACTTTCTTCTGAACAATGACAGCATAGATAAAACCCCGTTCAGAAATTTAAAGGATGTTGCAATAGGGGAGCGATGTGCCTTCACACATTTGACCATGAGGTCAGACGCTGAGGAGTTTGTGGTTGCAAAACAACTCAAGGCGGAACTCATACGGTCCCTGGAAACACGGTCGCAATATGCGGTCTGATGATCTTCGAGTGATTGAGGTTGCAACACAAAGGCAACACAAAGACGAGACCGTAGGACCCTTACTATGCAATTATGTATTTTCAATAAATAGATTATGTGGGACGGTTAAAATAGAATAGTTCCAAGTGTATCTAGCAGCCGGATTGGTTTGGAATATGATTGGAGATTGCTGCACGTATTGTGGGCTGAAGAAAGTTCTGCTATTTCGTTCGTTCTAGGTTATTGAAGCGTCCTCTACACACACTGCCATGTTACCTGAGACATTACTAATTAATAACGCGTATACTCATTCGTAGAAGTTAGGCAATAATTTGCCTGAAATCAACGCGCCCACGTAGCTTTAGTCAATGAAAAGATCTGCACGCATGCACAATTGTAATTATTTCTATGCAGGACGATTAGAGCCATAATTAACAAAACCGAACTCTAATTGAGATTAGATCAGTGAAATGCCTATGGGGGTGGCACCAGAGACTTGAAGAATGACTAATTCCATTTCCATCTTGAGCCAATTAACCGACACGACGAATGGCTCCAGATAAAGAAATGCTAACCATCATGTTTGGCCTGAATGCGACGAATTCAAGAAGAGGATTAATGTCCGCGAAACTGCTAGTGTTCATGCTAATATTTCGAATTCATCTGTACAATTTCTCAATCTGATACATTCGCGTATATCAAATATTGACAGATGCTCCTATGGGAATACGTCACGACGGTCGCGAGTTGATAGTTATCTACAAGCGTCCCCCTGCGTTGAGAGTTCGATGGCAATTAGTGTGTGCACACGACAATTACACTGATTACGCCGCTGATCTGACCGTGGACGGTGGGACGTGGGAACATCGGGTCAGCGAACGCTGGCCACGTCTAAGCTAAATCCCTTGGAATAATCGTCGTAAACTTTCTCTATTCTATGATCACTCTAATTAGATAGTTCGTTCACCGCGTTTTTCATGGTGTACTCCATGGAGAGCCATGGGACAGGTGGCGAGAAAGCGAAACGGAAATTGATCCGGGTCATTTAAATGGATAGCACATTATCTTTGAAAGAAGATACATTTCAGATAAAAATTTCTGTTCCATATCCGCCTACACCTATATATACTATAGTGGTTTACCCTACGGAGTGAATGTAACACATTTTAAGACAGCGTAACTCTTCGTGGTTGTGTTTTTACCTTGTATATTTATGTCTTGTTGACATAGCTTCCCCGAACGTTATCGAGTTACTCGAATACACCATGAACATATAACTTCGTGTGAGGATCTAGAAAAAAAACAGCTAATTTCAAGCAGACCCGCTTATCTATATATTCCTATTAGAGAAGGGCTGTCGCACCTCCGTCAATGGAATCTACTACCACCGCTAAGCGAAATAATAATACAGAAATACACTTGGAGTTAGTACTCGCACGATGCCATTGCTGCGGTATACACTCAACTAAATTTTCCCTCTTACAACTTACAACTTCATATGGAGTCAAGTGATTCTATTTATAGATAGTGGCTAAATGATCATCGTAGCATAAAAGGTTACTTATTCTACTATACTATATAGAGTAATATAGTATATATATATATATATATATATATATACTCCCCTAGTTACGTTCTTCCCAGTGAGTCTATTTTAGGCCGTTTTCGTATTTTGTGCCCTTGTTTCTCGTCGCAGATGACCGGCCCCGGCAATCATGCACATCTCTACCGCGATACCGGCACGACTGGAGCTACGAACGACGTACCTAACGGATATGCGGATCCCTCGATGGCGGCAGCCATCGTGGCCCCCTCGATAGGACAAGCATCTCTGCCCTTTCCACGGGTCCTTTCACGGATAGCCCTGCAACGGGGTGGGAAGGGGGGGGTAGCCTGAACGCAGGACTTATGGGCAAAACTACTGATTGCGATACACGATACACGCCGTGTGTAAATCATTAACTCTGCGGACTCTTCAGTTGAATATTGAGTTTGATTTTTTTTCAATGGTAGCGTACGAATGATGGCGAGGCTAGCCAAGCGAAGTGTGCCGGCAGATAACATGAATAAATTTGTCGGTTGACAGAGTTTACTTAACAAGCAGCTGCGGGTCAGGTGGGATCAATACGGAGCCAAATCAATTGCTCACATAAGAGTGCCCTGCCTTAGCCATTTAGTCTTAGCCATAATTAGGAGGCGAGTAAGAATACTATTATAATATACAACCCAATATTAACGGCTTCCATCATGACTTCGCGCTGTCCGAGTTAAATGTCGAAAAGCACTGGAAGCACTGAATAATTTCAGATTTGTGACGGCCTTCCTCACATACATATTCCATTAACAATAAGTAAGAAGCATTTCGTCATTAAGATACTTGAATACGATTGGAAAAATTACAGCGCCATCTCACTCATCACAGCGACTTTTGAATCGGCACTAACAGATACTATTAAGTACAAGAATTACTATGAGAAAGTAAATTAGAACAACCATCGGAGCCAATTAAGATGCGACTAACTGTTCTCGCACCCGATAGTCGGTCTAAGCCATATATATATGTATTATATATACATACATATATCTACAGCACCAAACCTCAGGTAACAAGAGTGTCCGCGCACGTGCTCTTGAACCAAACGGCTAAATAAAGCAATATTTCCGTATTGGAATTGCAAGCCAACATCGTCTCACATATACGGAGAGGCCGCCGAGGCAGTCTCGTCGTTCACAGCGAGACGAAGTCGACTCCACGGAAACAGCCGCTCAGCAAGAAACGTGCGGGCTTGCGGGCGGACCAGCGCGCGATCGTGTTAGCGATGCAAGCTCGGGGAGCGATTACCCCTGCAAATCGCTGTGTGGCTGAGCGGCTGGCAGACATGCAAGCAGGCGGGGGCCTTGATCAACGTCACGTCAAACCGATCAGGTTTCGACTCGAGCCCATCACAGCGAGAGTCGGTAATACATCGTCGGCGCCAGCGTCACCGGAACTCGACGGTAAGACAGCCACGAAGGGAGCCTCGAAAGGCGAATTCGTTTGCGTCTCATTGACGCGTAAAGAGAGGGAGGGAGGGGAGAGAGGGGAGAGAGCGACAATGGACTAGAGTACGTGACCTGCAGAGGGAACCTCAGGCATCTGTCAGCCAATCACGGATTTCTCTGCTACGGAATTCTCCTCAGCTGATCGGCACCCTCATCCGCTTCGTCTGCGAGACGAAGCGCCGAGTTGACCATGCAAAGCAGGATTTAGGCGTAGTTCCTCTCGAGCCAATCAGGGTTCGTTCCGAGACGGCGGTGGGCACCGAAAATATGGCCAGGACTTCCTATCTACGTTGTATGTTTTTTGTCCTTGAATTTTGTTTTTGTTCTCAGAACTGCTAGAGCAGCTGAATTGTATCGAGTGTCGGAGCATTGTCGAGGACTTGTATGTGTGAATTCTTAAATGCGACGTTTCTGAGTAGCGTAGACATTTAGTCAGCTCGAAATGTCTTGTGCTACATAGTGGTCACAGTAGTAGCACTCTGTTATCGAGTGATTGAGCAAACGAATATCGCTGTGTACGTTGTATGGGATGTGTATTTGAGAAGGGCAGGCTCGGCTCCTCACGACGATGGGCTATAGGCGGGACTGCAAGGGCAAATCATGAATAGGCTGCCATTGTGCAGACACGTGTCTTGTCATCGAAAAACTTGACCCATGGTTAGCTTATGATGTGACGCCACGACTGATACAACAAACAGTGATAGTTGACAATAAACTATTTTGCCCGCTTTGAAACGTACACACGACAGTAGAGCGACAGTAAAACAAGCGCACACAATATTTACGATTTTTTTTTGTTAACTTAACTGCTTTTTCGAGCTGACCGTCAGCTGTTCCCCTATCTGACAGGCCTCAGCTCTTAACCTTTTAGGTATTACTATGAGGACCTTTTTTTGTTAACTTGAGCCTACGGCACTCCATTATATGAAAACAGGAATTCGTGTACTTTCCAGAGGTCCTCGGGGGTCAGAAGTTATTTTATCGTCCAACCAGCTTCCCTATCAGGAACCGTGAACAAAAATGATTAGTTTGGCCCATAATGGTAATTAACGAGATTTAATAACCAACTCAGAACACAGCTTGACGCCTCCCAACTCTAACTGTCTGTTGTATATCTGCAGGGTGCCGGAGCGCAAAATCTTGTGGCTAGTCCATGAACGGAAATGACACGGTGCTTCTAATCTATAAAGTTCTCTGATTATATTTCAAGCATGAGCGCCCGTGGATCAGTCAAGCGAGGCAGGTTCCGCTCAGACAATACACTGCGTTCCCTTGCCTCGATTGACTGAGAGACAGAACTCACTTACGAAATTGGTCCCTTCAACCAAATACATGAAAGCCCCGTTCTCCGCATTGGCAATCACTGACCTCATCTGTCCAAGGCTTCCTGCACATGTTTTGCTGGGGCATAACATATATCTATGGCAGAATCGCTTCACGCCTCTGCACCCGAAAGAATCTACGCATGTGACTCTTGCCTTGAGTCATACCACCTTGGGCACGTCTCCGGTAGCGCACCCATATGGTGCCGCTGGGTCAATTCCATTGTACGAGACTTGCGGTTTAAGCTGAAGCTTCTTGTTGAAGTGGGCTCCTTGCGTTGCGCAAGACACCATTGCTAAGAAATTCATAGAGACAAAACTGCGATATAGTATGTTTCTTATTTTTCCTCTGTTCAATTGTCCACCCGAATGTAATTTGCTTGTCTGTTAATAGGCATGTAAAACCATGATTCGCGAACCCGTCGCCTCAACCCACAGGAAGTAGTAAAAGTTATTTAGAGGATTTTATACCAAGGTGATGTATAATACACAGGGAGCTGGGAAAGTTACGCAAGCGTATGGGAGAGTCCCCAAAGTTGAACGGTTTCAAAGGCCTTCTCCCGTGAACTGTTTTGCTTTTATGTTATCCATATTACATAAACAGGAATTATCGTGTATTTCTTGACGAAAACGAAAGACAATATCGTAGTGGACGGCCAAGATTGCTTAAAACCCTACCAGCACTTCAATATATTCGAAAATAAATTGTCGATCCCTGGGCTAACCCCTTGAAGAATGGTTCGCATTCGTTCTTGTCTTCAAATGCATGGCTATATATATATATATATATATATATATATATATATAAGGTTATCCTGAATGAAGTCAACTTTTGCTGAGTCTCCGTGCGGGATACAGAGCAGAAGCCCGACTGGGTAACCCTTCAACGACCATGTATATATGTTTCAATAGTCACGCGCCCTTTGGAGATCTACGATTCTGCTCATTCAAACATTACCGTACGCTCCATCAGGGGTACCGTCATCCACGCAGACAAAGATGCATCCTGTGATCTCACTTCGGGCTTGTCTAAATAGAATCCGATATACGTACACATTTATTTGATAAAATAAACAAAGGCTAAAAGAAACAATGCAACAAGAATATGTAGTGTTTTGGATTGGTCCACTCTTCCCACGGTTCTGTAGGTACCCGTTAGCACCGGCTCGATCCAACATTCGGACATGCTTTACTATGTTCGATTTTAAGCATATATGTATAATTATATAAGACGTTCAAAATAAGCTCGATCTTTCTGATATCGACCCGTTCCCAAGTACTTGATCATCCCAATCTCTATATGCTCCACGCCAACCCACAGCTACACCAAACTGTAACAGGCAAGGTTCGCCCGGGACCGCTAAAGCGCCCTTATCCACCTTCCCCATTGTAGAAATACCCTTCCCCATATGTACCCGTTACCACACGGTGCCACACTTATCATCGAATCGAATTATCTTGCCGCAGGTCTCCCATTCAGCCGTTTCATTGCTCGTCACCCCCGTTAGCTAACTGTTGTTACTCGGTTACCCTGCTTCCTTAATTCGGTTGCCCCTTTGTTCCAGTGGGAATTACCCCAGTACCAATACCTTCTTCATCCTGGAGCAACAGTTATTCCATTCGCTGCAGCATCCAGCATTGCCAGATGCAATCTAACACCGCTAGATATAATCATCGAATACAAGGTCATGTGTTCATCAAGAACAAAGATTTTATTTGTGCACATTATATTGATAGAAAGCTGTTGTTTCGATTTCAGTCATATAGTTGACCTACAAACTGCGTTGGGGTAGAGGACATTTAATCTGTATTCGATCGATTTGTATAGAGGATAATCGTAAGAATCGTCAATTGCAATATGTCTAGAGAGGATTCAAATTGCTGTTGTCAAGCTAGTTGGCCCGAGTGGAGGAAGTTCTCCCGGTTCGCTCGGAACTTTCGGACGATCTCGGAGATGTCCTCGAAACGAAGGTCGTTGATTCGTTTTCTCTGGAGGAACTAGTCGATTCCTGCGTGGTCGTGCTGGTACCTTCATCGGGGCAGACACAACTCTGCATGCGTCTCAGCACACCGTAAACATGGAACAATCTAGATCGTAGGCTCCTCTTTCTCCATGCGCTCATCTGAATCCAGCGCCTGATGCTGTCGGCGTTGTCGCAGTTCATCTCCACAAGGACCAGTCTATCGTCGTCCGAACCCGATGACGATCCCGACGATGAGCCTGACGATGAGCCTGACGATGCGCCTGACCACCACGGCGAGTTTCGACCCTGTCCCATTTCGATAACTTCCTTAATAACTTTCCTTAAATCCTTGATTGACTTTCTGCGCAGTCCGGAGCCATCTACAGCTTCCGCAAAGCAGTCGTCCAAACGGGAATAACGCTCGTTATTTCGTTCATCACTTTCACTGGAGCTGCTGGCCGTGGCAGATGCTGCCAAGGCAATGCCAATAACAGCAGCCACAAAAAGGAACTTCATACTGTAACGTTACGGTGTACGCGCTGACTTTCAAGACAAGGCTGCTACGGGTCTAGTGTGCTTGTGTACCCTGATCGTGACGGTCCGAGAGGCAAAAACGCTCCAAGTGTCTAGTAGTCTTTAACACGCCGACTTATATAACTCGATGGAGTCAGCAGCCCAGGTCATATGACATAGACAAGAGACGCAGTAGTTAATTACCTACGTTAATTCCCGCTAGTCGCCCTCTCTCTTTCTCACTAGAGTCGCAGTGGCCAAGATAATTAGAAAGTACGCTCGCATGCAAGCCGGCTACAGTAGGCGAACCCGCAGAGCACCGGAGAGCACTTGCCTGTGACTCTCACGCTCTTTGCAGAAGGGATAGGCGTGTGATGTGATGTCAAAGCGGACAGACTATAGCCACTGCCACATAAGACGACCGGATATGTTCCAAGGGTACATTTAACATCTACAGATAGCTACTGCCACTATACGTGCGCAGAACTGACCCAGAGCTCACCATTGCTATTGCGGCTGCAGAGAGCAATGGAGGAAGCCTACGGCTTGGTTGTGTGACAGTGACCTTTGGCTTTGAATGAAAAGCGATTCACTTGAGAGACGTTGTCACAACATAATCAGAGCTGCTGCTGTTGCTGTCTCTGCTAACGCCAATGGTGAATCATTCCGTTAGTCCTGACTCATACAGCTCCGCATGACCTACGGTTGTTATGTCTATATGCATGCATGTGTGGACAGGAGTTCATTGTTATTTTGGCGCCTCTGAGCTGCAAAAAAGCTCTGTTTGACATTAGCTTAGCTTTATATTCATGCGGATCTGGGTTGGACTCGCGATTCAAGTGCCCCGCAGGACTGAGCTAACCGTGTTAAAATAATTAGAAATGTTTACGATGTTATCGCTTTTATATTGTGTACATAATCGCTACAGGTATATTTTTAAAGAGGGGGACGGTTTGGAGTTTTGATTCTGACGAACCGACATCGAGATGCACTGCCTTGCATCACCTAGATGTATCAGTTGATTGAGTACCCAATAGCCTGACGTTTCAAGGTTTTTCGCGTATCGGATATTGCGTGCATCGGAAAACTTCGGCGATAGAGTAAACTACTCTACAGCAACGAAGATATGGTACACGCACTGTAGTTGTGTGGGAGGTCAACAATATATCACACTGAACAAATTATGACCGTCTGCTTCAGAGGTAAGAAAAAAACTCGATGCAAAGGCTCGATTGATACAAATAAGTGTAATAGAGACTGATTTCAGATAAAATAAACAGATGCATTTACATACCGACACATTTACATACACAAATTAATGGCATACTCATTCGTCGCTCGATTCAATAATTACAAAGATGGCTAGTTATCTAAGAGACGGGCGAGAGAGCTCGACCAAGCTCGAGACCCAAATACTCAGTAGCTGGACACGCAATCCTGCTGTGCTTCCATCTACAAGAGTCAAATGAAAGCGAATCCTAACATGTGCACATGATGCGCTGAGCGTAAAAAATGGATCAGCATGACGTTGGAATACAGAAAGAAATAAATTCTTAGCAAAATCAAACAAGGGATCGACGTTCCGTTGGGCTATCTGCGGTCCTGGAGGCGTCGACTCACGATCTGTATGGCACGAACAGATCACATGTTTTCTTGACGCAAAAGGTGGCCCCAACGACGTCGACCCAACGCTTTCGGGGTCCTCCCACACTGGGCCTACTCACGCTCTTTGCAGAAGGGATAGGCGTGTGATGTGACCGGGCCGTTGTTCCCTCAACTGTTTTTTATTTTACGATATTACGATGAGAATGGAAATTTCGCAAAGGGCGAAATATATATCCACCATCATTCTCCGATTCGATATCGCACCGGCGTCTGCAGCGAGCCTGAACCTGCCCCCGGTCGTCGGTCCGTACGACGAATCCAAAGCGGCGTTCTTTACACCCGCACATGTCGAGCAGATAACCGTTATAGCCGAGGCATTGGCGGGATTTTCAATAGCATACCGATGCAGGTATAGAGGATATAAAGCAGGACAGCAAGTGATGGGAGCCGTGAAAATGCCAGGTGTAGCTCTCAAAGCTCAAAGGCCATTCGAGCGGTGCACCGCGGGTCAGGCGTCACGGACAAGCAGTCGCGCTGGAAAAACCTATTGATTTTCCAATACGTCGATAGCGCATCGCGCCTCATTCCGTTCACTGAATGCGGCGATGTGCGCTGCGAAGCAATGCTGTTGGCCGAACCTGCTAGCCGCGCATCGACTTCACGGGCGACTCGGTGGTGACGACGACGACCTCGGCGAGTCGATGGAGTGTATAAGAATTCGTATGTGTGTTAAATATCGTTGAGGTTGCTTGTACGTACGATTGCTGGCGATTTAGCTTGATCGGCATGTCCATTCCAGTGTCACTGTCGATTTGAGCGGATAACTACCAAAAACGAAACTAACTTCAGTCGACATGCCTGGGAAAGTTCAACCTGGCATCTACGATCGCTTGGAGCAGGTACTGAGCCTCTGCGAACCGCAGTGCGCAGTCGAACTTTGTCGCGTCTTATCCAGATTAACACCTAACAGACACTGACATCGTTGGTCCGAAATATTTTTTGTATTTGTTCATAGAATTTAGTAAGGTAAGGTAAAGGTAAAGGTAAAGGTTTTATTGGTTTATTAAAGGAGCTGCAATTTTACAATGCTTAAGCTCTCTTATATGTCACGCGGCGGGGCTCGAACCTGCGGTCTCTGGCTTCCGACAACCAGAGACTTAGCCGTATAATTCATATGTTATTGTCATACGATCTGTGCAACATTTATATACAATTGCAATACGATTATGAATGTCTATACATACATATAGAGGTGAAAAGATTACACATTTGAAATTCCAAGGTTGATTCAGGAATCTGACATTATTACAACGATTGACATGGTATTTACAACATACAGCTTTGCAAAATTTACCAATATGTTTACCAATTCTTTTCCAATACAATGTTTTTGTTTATTAACGGAACGGACCTATCTCCTGGTTCAGGATATTATGGCGCCCCACGCGCATATGTTAGCGTCTAACGGCGCGATCTGTTGAGTAGTTTCCACTCGCTGCTCACCATTGCTGGGGCAGAGAAGAGAACACCGGGTCTATTCCTGCGTCTTGGTCTCCTGACTCTCTATAGAGTCGAGCTAGACTCTGATTCCGGGCGAATCGAACTCTTCTCGAAGGTCCTTTATTAGAGCATTAGAGTCCCGGCCAGGGGGGCCCTAGCTTTTCCCAGAGAATTTGGATTCTGCATGAGGCTTACGGCTCGATCTTCAGACTAAGCAATCGGAGTGAGAGCAGTGTTTAATGATAACTTGTACAGCTTTTCGATTTTCGGGCTTATCGTCACCATCGCCTTTTGGGTCCTCTCCTCGATGTCCTCGATTGAGGAAGTCCGGGCAGCCTCCACTGCATGTGGTCAAATGGTAATTACTTTTCATAGAGAAGTTGTTTTCAGCAGTTCGCTTGGTTGGCAAAAAAACCCACTCACAAAAATCATAAAAAATAGTCCCAATTCATCTCGAGATTTTCCACCCGTTTATGTACATGTATGGACAGGCTTTAGCCGCCTTACAGCGTATGACATGGTGTTGCAACTACTAACGCTTATGAACCTATCAAATTACTGTGTGACTTAATATGTTAATAATAATTAGTTAGTATTAGCTGGTAGTAAATCAAACGAAGACCAACCAAATAACGAAATTAGAACAGAATAATCGATTGCGCAGATGAGTCGCCTACACACACTGCTGGCCTTCACATATCGGTAATGTGCTATTCTATTAAGCTCTATCTAACCGATACGAATCATTTATGCTTAAATATTGACAATAATGGACTGATGGATGTACGGAGCCTGCCATGTGCGATTATCATACACTGAAGAACATCGATTCATCTAATATTCGACTGAGCCAACTAGGTATTGCTTGTTTAGGCATAGCTAATGCTTAGTATGCTTACAGCAAATCGTTGCATAGTGAGACGTGTATTGACATTAGAACTCAGGCGTCAATACATGCACATTCATTATCATCATGCATTATTTGCATGTCACTGATTTAACGTAGTAATTAAGTCAGTTATCGACGCGACCCGAACCAATTAGGTCGATGTTTAGCTGGTTCACCCAAGGCATAATAACGGTAATAACGGACTAATAACATAACACTCGTACAGAACAATGGCAGCCTCACTTCTAACACCCTGCCGCCAACTACTTCCCAAATTATTGTATATTTAAAGGCTCGCAATCATCATCAATATAGACGCAAAGGAGCAAGTCATTGGTCCTGTCCCGAATCGTTTTTACAGAATATCATTTGGTATCACACACGTTGCATTATCGCGCAGCAAAGCCAAGAGACAGACGTATTCTCCAGACGTTTGTCAAGCTATTGCACGATCGGGAATAGTTATTGAATTCATTCTAAAATTCGTTTTCCATGTAGACGAGTGACAATGATATCATTGCCAGAATGGGACCACCCGGTTGCGGCACGCGGCTGCAAAAAATTCTAATGTTGAACTTGTCGACGAGGCTCGTTTGGTTAAAATATGGAAAGTAATCGAAGTACGACGATGGACAATTGCTTAAATCGAATCTCGAATCTCGAATTCGGTCCTTTTTTCAAAGAACTCTTTCATGTACTGCTGCTCTAAATGCCGCTAGCTTGGGGGTGTCTCCGTCTCCTCGACTCGTTGTGTGTACCGAATCATAAGCATATGCCAGAGTTTGAAGCGCTTAAAGCGGGGTAAAGGTAAAGTTTATTGGTTTTTTAAAGGAGCTGCAGTTTATTCAATGCTTAAGCTCTCTTATATGTCACACAGCAGGGCTCGAACCTGCGGCCTCTGGCTTCCGATAGCCAGAGACTTAGCCGGCCAAGCCACCGCGCTGACTGGTTTGTATCCAGGTCGACGATCTCGAAAACAGGGCTAGCGAATTTGATTATCGTTTGTGTATCTGTGCTTAGCTTAGTGAGGACACACATATTGAGAAAGAAACCTGTCTGGGGTTGATTTCAAAAAATAAATATAAATAATTATTTGCTCCAATTATTTTGATTACGATTCGTCATGCTTAAGCCTAGCTCGACAAAAAACATGCTCTGATGAAAACGACGTCCTTGAACACCGAAACAAGCATATGATCTTCTTGAGCCTAAAAAAATTTATTTAGATTGTATTTCGTTCTACCACCTTGTTATTTAGGTGGGTTCGTTCACTATAAGGGCAACCGTTAAGGTTTTATTGGTCTATAGTGCCTACATCCCACCCAAGTTCGATAACAAATATAACAGAAAATCACCCCCTCCGATAATTCCTGTTAAAAAGAGCTCGCGAGTTGTTTCTGGACTGAAACCGACTCGCACAAGACATGCGCATTTGCATCAAGGCGGCTTGTCGGAAGCCAGGTGCACTAAGTTCGCATTCGACAGAAGGTCGGCCCCATGCGAATAATTCACGAGTTGGCGATTCATTTGCAGCGCTCCGATTCGATAATGATCCTGATGATCATTTGATCCGTTGACAAAATCGAAGGCAAACCTAAACCCCGAAATATAGATATTCCTCTTCGCTCGCCATCAACTGTCCAATCTAAACATCGAACATAGATTTCACTTCCTAGATATCCCTGAATGGTGAGTGTATTTAAAAGTTCGAGTTGACGAAATGTTTCTCATTTAACAGCGCCCATCTCGAGCATAAACGCCACAAGCTCGACAACTGAACGGGCACGCTTGAAATCGCTGTCCAAGCACAAGAAGTGAATCCGATCCGCCACTCATTCGTCAAACTTGTTTGTCCATTATTGGCCTTGTGACACATGTACCGCGTTCTACCTTCTCCGTAGTAACTGGCAATGTTCTTCTACCCGATCTTACAACGGGACCAGAACGCCTCGGAAGATGTACTTCGCATGGCTTTCGTCAAGGTGCGTACGTTCGTAGGCCTGTCTGTCTGACACATGAAATAGTTGACATAGATCTAACGGGTGTCCTCCACATATATATATCGAGACGGAATAGTCAGACATGAACTAAGAACTAAGAGGATAGTTTATTTTCCTCCTGCTATGGATTTTTATGGCCTCCTTGCCGGCTAGTCCCCGTGACGAAGTCTCAAGGCGGCCATGTCGCGTTTATCATATATTGGTATTGGGTAGTATGGCGATGGCTATCCATTCCTTGTGGCAGGTCGGACATGCTAACGCGGGACGTTTCCGTCGACTCGTACTTCGAGAGATCGCCCATCGAAGACGACGTCGAAATAACCCAAAGGTGTCTGTGGCCGCAGCGCACGCAGATAGTTCAATGGGGGAACCTTTAACTATTCGACAATTTCTCGAAACAGCTTAAAGGGCACCATCGTCACAGGAACTTGTCAGGCTCGAGTCGTCCACTCGATCGTAAAAAGGCCCTCTTCTATTGGTATGTGAGACAGGAACAATTACAGAATTCGATGGGGTTATCGGAGGAAATTGCTTTTTCCGCCATGCCATCCATTGACCAGCAAATTGGACAGCTCACGAAGCTGCAAATAGGAAAATGTCGCCGCTGGGTAGGCCATACGATGTAATATTTCACTGATGTTCCCCGAGTTAACTGCTCGTGTTCTTGCGCATAGAACATAGAAATGTGTGTGTGTTTCATTTTTATTTATTATATATTATATATGCATATTTTATTCATTATACGTTATATATGCATTCCATATTATTATCGTCATCATTATATGTTGCTGTTGCGAATTGAGATTATAGATGTTCCCATTTTGGGATGTATCGAGAGAACCAGCTGGATTTCGTATGGGTGGCCCGATGCAAGAGGTCTTAGCTGGAATCATACAAGGAGTGGGAAGAGACCCCGCACTGGGAACTCCTGATGACGGCCAGTGGGGCCAGCGAATCAAAGCCGACCCTCTAACGTTCAACGGAGCTATGGGAATGGTACAGAGAGGGGTTAGTACAACCAAGATAGCAAATTGTTGTTTAGCCACGTACTGAGTCATCACAATGTGTGCTCGAACCTCTATTGTGTAAAGTTTGAGGCGTTATTTTATTAATTAATTGCTGAATTCTCCTTTGTCCAAGGCGAGTACAAGAGTAATTATAAAGTGTGAATACGATAAACAATGGAAGGTAACAAATGGATGAGGTTTAGTTAACTCTCGAGAGACAGCATCTTTAGGAGCCTCGGATTTGTTTTTAATAAGTCCACGCTATTATGCTATAATTTATCCAACAGCTTCATCTGGCCTGTGCCTGTCCTTTATAGTCGTTGAAAGGTTGAGTGCAAATGCATGAATGCAAAGTTACTCTTTACTTCACGTCAACCATAGATTATGGCTAAAACCAACTACAAACCAGCAGGAATATCAGTTCAGATATAAACATTCAAATATAAAATAACCAATCGAGCTCCGACAATTGCCGACGGATTCGAGAAATGTCCTTCCAAGCATGCACTCAAACAGGTTCAACAAGCTGAATTATCTTGATCTGTCTGGCCAATTAGCATAGCTTGTTCTAAAATCGCTTCCCACACACTTGTTAAAGTGGATTATTCAGTTCAGACAGGCAGATTGAAATCACAGCAAATACACAGCCAAACGCCTCTAGTAATTAGGTTCCGCCAAATCACAGCAAATAACGTATAGAAGCGCATGTTTGCGGACACAATTCACGCCCGTTCAGGAAGTAGATGTCTTCTTGGGCCCATCGGGAATCATTGCCGAGCGTCTCTTGGTTGCCAACCCTTATCCGTACTATCTCGGCTATACGACGATGCTCGTCTCCGCGCCGGACAAGTACGTGGATCCATTTAATTACGTGAAGGCTTTCACGCCCCCCGTCTGGCTCGGAATCTTTCTCACGTGGCTGGGCGTCTCTGCTGCAACGGCCTGCCTGAACGTGTTACGGTCCGAAGTTTTCCACTACGAGCAGCCGACGATTGAGGAGCCTTCGAGCAACGTTCCGAGAAAGATCGTCGAAGGATTCGGCCTCTACGCGTTTCGTTACTTCCAGTACATGTTCCAGTGTACGTATAATCCTGTTAATTGTGTTCGCATAGAAACTTGACAATGAGGTAAACGTTGCATGACATATAGGAGAACTTAACTATTATATGCAGTTCCTTTAATAAATCAAGGAAACTCTCCCGTTACCCTTTATCATTACTGCGCCTTGTCCATGTTTCACCGTGTTACCAGATTTTTGCTTAAATGACGGTGGGTATGAGGAGGGCAAAAGTAGGTTTACAGGTTGAGCAAACGGTAGGTTTCACAGTCGAGGTTGGACAAGGCTTTTTCAGCAACCATATATACAGCTGTAGCGATAATCTCCTACAGGTTGTGGTGCCAGATTGTATGTATCGACGACGACTAGATAGAGTGCAACACACATGACTATGATTGTTCATTTCCTGTGGTTACTATTTGATTATTTTCAGCATATGGCCGAAAGGTTCCTCTGGTGTACGAGCGTATTTGCTTGGCATTCTGGTTACTTGGTGGGGTTGTCATTATGGCGCTGCTGTCGGGCGAACTGACCACGAGTCTCTTACTGAAGGACAATGAAGATTTTGTCAATGGGGTCGACGATCTTTTACGATTTCCTGGATTGGCCATTGTCGCCGAGAAGGGCTCGGTTCCGGAAAGATTCTTCAACGTGCGTTTCTATTTGCCTTTACTCACTTGCGCCATAGGTGCCATTTAGCTTTTAGAAGCATTTTCCTTTTAGGACACGGTGGGACAAGCATGCTCGGCGTTGCACATGTAAATTTTGCCTATATTACTGACCTGAGAGCATTCATCTTTTGTCCTGTAACGGGTTTCTTTTAATGTTTATCTTTGTTAGCCACAGCATTATGGTGAACTTATCTGTAATAATAATGTGTAATAGAACACGTAAAAAGTTCAGACTGATCGCTGAGAAGCTTTTGCGACCTCTACGCGAACAGATCAACTCAGAGGTATCTATGTATGTAAGCAATCCGCAGTCGCGTGATCCTGATCATCACCTAGTTTCATCAAGTCGCCGATGCTATTTGCCGGTGGTATCCGACAGTAATCCAACTCCCTGTCCCATGATGTCTGTCCTGGAGTCGATTCTAACGAACCTGTATATAGATTTCGTTGTCACTGCGACCGCCCTATCCCTACGGCTATTCTGTTTCGTCTACCGACCTGTGGGATTCCATCGGTGCCGTTGGAAGGGACCGACTGTAACGGGCATATAGAACCCTCTGAGCGACGCCGCTCCTGTGACGTTCCAAGGTCAGGCTACTGTCAGCTAATTGAGGGAAGCTAATAAAAGGCAGCACTGCCTCGTTCATCTCATTGTGTGTGCTACGGTTGGGCATCGTGTGTGAGGTTGTGATTTGCGTGTGCAGCGAGCGTACAATTCAGCCAACTCACTTGTCCTTCTTCAAGCCTACAGCAGCTAGGGGGCGAGCGCCACCATCGTCTCGACCTTGCTCCGTCTGATCTCCCATAAGACGTATACCACTATGATAGTCATATACGTCGGCTGCGACGGCGGCCGTGAACGAAGTTGAGCGCCCGGTTCGCTGCAGAGTGCCAATCGCATTTAGCAAATGACTACTCGCACAAACGAGTCGGCCGCTGCCGCAAGGCCGAAACTGCTTCATCTTACTCACACGTTCATACACAAACGGCCACGGCGGCAGTACCAGCTCTACCAGGTTCTAGCAGTTCTGGTTGTGGTGCGCGTTCCAGCCGCACGGTCATTTTTGCTAATGGGAATGAGTCAGCCAGTTAGTCAAGTAATGGACTCCCATTCGCAGCGAGCACAGCGCCTGTTCCTAGTTTCACTCCGAGTTCCCGCTACCAACCGCCTCCCCTCCCCGCACGCCCGAGGTAGATACATTCTACATAGCCGCGCGCGCGCCACCTACACAACTCGGTCTGATCTGATTAGAGAAGGCAAGATACCTAGAGAACCAACCAGTAATTAGTCAACTGTCGTGTGACAGTTCCAGCGGTAGCGCCGGCGCTCTCCTGTACAGAAGCCGCTGTTGGACGACCCTATCTGTGTCGAAGTGCGATCGGAACTAGTCCGAGAGTACACGTGTTATGGCTAAAACTATCGCTTTTACTATAGGTGTATAGCAAGGAGACGTGATAATATGCGATCAGGGTTTTCGTTGGCAAACGGAGCCAGGCTGGCTTATTGCGCAAACACGTTTTGTGGCATCTATACGAGTTCGATCAGCTGTACTCGATATAAAGTATCTTAAGGGATTATTATTAACAATAAATCTTTGGGCCTGTCAAAGGAGAAACCGCAGGTTTTCTCTTCTTTCTCAAAGGAGAAAGCGTTTTAGTTCGTTGGCTACTTAATCAGGGTTGGCAATTTTCAATTCAACTAAGTCGTTTTACTTGTTTTGCTTTGTTATATGATTGGAGGACCCACACTACTTTCTAACTCCTCACACATATCACTAGACATATAAGAGAGCTTAAGCATTGTAAAATTGCAGCTCCCTTAATAAACCAATAAAACCTTTACAAAAAACCCTTACCTTTACATTGTGCTGTCAACGACAATTTGTTTTGTGTCACCTAGACCTGGTCATCGCTAGTTCTGCTTTAATGCCTTGCCGGAAACAAGGACACCTCTGGGCTCCCTCCTTCTGTCGATATTCCAGATATCACATTAACAACGCACTGCATTTGACCGCACGCAATACGTGGGTGCACTCGATGCTGCATGAGATGAGCGACAAGTATCTGTTACCAACAATATCGCCTTCATATGTGTGTGTTTGCGCTGATTATGCAGAGCCCGAATCATCCGGTGTTCAAGCGACTTCAGCCTCGATTGCGCTCGCAACGCGGGGTCATGACCAATCGAACAGTGGCGCATGATACCCTGAACCAGATCTCAGCCCGAAGAGCTGTACTCAGTGCGCCGCTTTCGTTTCTTAAAGGTGATTGTATAATAACCAATGGAAACTAACTATTGCACAATATTGATAGCACTACTGTAAGGGTAAGTATCATGCTCAATTTATTCAAGTCAAAACTCGACGCCGGAAAATTGCGGAACTGCCCACGAGCGTCATATATATATATATATATATATATATATATACAAGCGTTCTAAATTCGGCACGTTACGATCATTTTTAAAAACTTCTCTCGTAGAATAATTAATCAATAATAATTAATTTTTAATTCACCAACTAGGTAGAGACTAGGTAGTTTCCGAGCCAGCGGTGATTCACACTGCTGCAAAAATGACAAAAACATAGCTGCACCTGGCGGCGTCAGCATCTAAATTCGCGTGAAAATAATTTTGGCTGATGTCGCTTAAAGGCCCAAGTAATAACTCCAGGTATTCTTGTATTGCTTTACAAATCGACGCATTTAGATTGGTCATCAAGCGTTAACAGATGCCGCCTTTAAGAGATCTTTGAAAGAAAGGAAGACCTTTGCAGTCGACGGTAGGCAGACAAAAGTTTTATTGGTTTACTAACGGAACTGCAGTTTTTACAATGCTTAAGTTCTCCATATGTCATTTCACCTGCGGCCTTAGGCTTGTTACAGTCGGAGGAGCTAATTATTAGGCCTTGTAAGCGTTTATACACGAGGTATGTACGTTTGTCTCGTAAAATTTTTCACCCCAGGGATTTCATTTTTCACCTCTGATTGGACAATCGACACCTCAAATACCAACAATTTGTGTTCTACTTCAAGTGGTTTATTACTGTATAAGACACAAGATTTCGGATGTGACGAGCTCTCTGACTGGTGTACCCACAACCTCCTTCGAGCCCCCTGCCTGGCTGACGCGGAGTGCCGTATATCGGGTCACCGTATGCTCTACATCATCCACCTCACCAGAGTCGCACAGTACGCATACATCCACCAGCGTGTCTCTGATCTTGACCATGTCGGTCTGGAACTTCCTGTGCCCCGTCAGCACCTTGTCGCCTCTTATGTGAGCCCCCCATGTTGCAGTCTAGCCATAACCTGAGATCTGGTATCAGGCTTCTGGTCTAACACCCCTCCGGGAGCAACCTGCGTTCACTCTTGCTGCCATGCGTCAAGGGTGGGGCCCTCTGGGTCATGACTGCTACTGAGTCCGGCAGTCTTCTTTTCTCCTCCGACGCTCCCCCACCTGGACATTAGGCGCGCCAGGTTCGGGTTTACCAGCTGTTTCGCTGTGGCCTTCCCCTTTCATCGAGGATGACTCCGACCTATTTCGCCTCCTGCTTTATGGGTCACCATCGAGCAAGAGGTTGATCCCCCGCATCTTCTTCCTGCCTGTTAGGTACACTGCCTCCGTCTTAGTGGGGACCTCCTGCTACAGTGAGCCGTGACAACCTGACAAATCGGTGATCGCCAGCTTTATTAATCGTATGATAATAGGAACGGGCGCTTGTACGGGAACTAACCAATGGTCCCCAATAACATCAATTACACCAAACGATAATCATTAGTGTCATTACCGCAAAGGAGATACAGAACGGGTTCTTTTGTCAGTGGATAGTGGTAGACATACTATCATATAAATATAGAATATATACACAGAATATATATTAAGGCACTGCTAGCTTGAAAAGAGTTGCTCATGATAGTAATAAATGAGGCCTGTGCTATGGAAACGAATAAATTAATTAGCTAAACATACTACACTACAGTACATCCGAATATATATATACATATATATATCCTGTGTGGTTAATATTATAAATATTGCAAACTATGTAACATGCGTCAGCTTTCCGTGGTCATTCGTTTATAGGTCTCCTGAACGATCGCTACGTCCGTGACAGAGATCGCTGCCGTTTTCACATCATTGAGCATCATCTTTCGCTAACGTCGGTCGGCATGTTCTTCAACAAGGAAATCCACCCTCCACTGAGACGAAGCGTCGAGAAGCGGTATACTTTGCTATCACTCTTCGAAGCGAACAGGCTTCGGCTGATTTCGGCTGAAAATGCTTATTTTGCAAAAATAAAAACGAGCTTCTCCACGTCCACAGTGATATACGCACTATCCTTCCTACGTGATTAATGTCGAGAGTCTACGTGGCACTGGCTTGCGAAGTTCGAATTTGTCTAGTCTAGACCTCTATGGTTACAGTGTCCATAAGATGGCGTTGCTCAAGAAATGATCATTTCGATCTCAAGACTATCGATTGCACCAATTCTCGGCCATCAGAATGTCTGCCATCACATCTAAACAAGCGCCAAGTCAACGGGGACAGTCGGGATATGTGGCTGGGCAGTTACCTTCCACCAGCATCAGTTTGATTGACCCTACTGAAGAGATCGACTTTCAGCAGAGCATTGGTTTTGGCAGGTAGAGGCGTTTTGTCATCCGCATCAACCCAACAGCACTGGATCGCCAACTATATTGGAGATTGGAAGGTGTCTCTGGTGGTGTCCGTGCGAGTCAACAAAATTTCCTCCTCTCAAAAAAATATAAAAGTATCAATATGATTGCACTAACTAGCGAAGATATATTTATTTCACATTGCTTCCCACAATTTGCACCGCAGACGGCTACCCATTACTCGACTGCATATTGGTGCCAGGAGGTTTCAACCCTCACCACCGAGTGGGCGGTGCGAATATTGGCATTACCGCGTACGTTCGTTCCAAGGGATGTAGGTACATGCCCACGTACAATCTACACGGAGACGCCACGTTCACTAACAGACATTTCGTATTACCATTGCGTGGCGTTACGTGTTCACCCGCAGCACTCGAGTTAATCCGTATTTGCATGGCTTATGTGTCTCTGTTATTGCATCGTCGGAATGGAATGAATCGTGTGGTTGTCCCTCTGAATCTGCCGCTGTTACCGTCCAGGGTATCCTACCACATTGATAGCGGGATACTGGAGAACGCGCTGGAGAAGCGGATGATCAACTACACGAAATGCCTATTCCGCGAGCAGGGCACGGACAATAGCGTCGAGGCGTTGCTACTCAGCGATCTCGGAGGTGTTTTTGTTCTTTACAGCATAGGGGTCAGCGTATCTGTCTGTTGGTAAGTCATTCGTTGTCGTAATGTCTCGCAAACATTGTACACAGATCATTTGGGATAGATGACGAATTCACACGAATGTGGTGCATCCATCAACTATTTTTCACCGTTTACATAGAACTGTAGCGTATTGTCAATGAAATCTTTCATTGCCTTACAATTCATTGCCCCTACTGGCGGACGACAGGGAAATGCGCGCGTCCAGTATGTCATTCTCTCCTCGGAACTAAACACCACCGCATGGAGATAAAGAAGAGTCACGTCTTCTTCTGTTTCAGTATGCTTACGGAACTTGCTCCTGTTTTGTTTCGGCGCTGCGTTACCGAGAGCTAAACCTGATCAGTCGTCTGGACAGTATATAATAGCTTCCTGATCATCAACACACGAATTATTAAACATATGCCAATAAATTATCCGTATCAAGTGTTGTAGTAGTTTTTGTTCGTTATATGTGCCATTGCATGTGTTCCATATGGACTTAAAGTAAACCTCGACACAGTGCACAGACTGAACATTTCTTTGGTACGTTAGCCGTACTTGGACGGTTTTGATTTAAACCCTCGAGGATTCCTGTCTGTCTTTCCCGCTAAATATTCGACATTTCATTTCTGGATAGTTGTTGCTTGGGTTCAGTCCTAGTGCAACAAGATATGGTTCATGTATATGTAATGATAACTTTGGGGAGATAGCCAAAATCAAAACAAAGCCCTTCCCTGAAATGGTTAGCTATGTATTTCACTCTTAACTATGTACATTCTAAATTTCACAAACCGGCACGAGCAAGTTCCAGGATCTGACACAGATAGAGAAATAGGCCTTCACTCTGCTGTATATATATATATATATATGAGTGACGTAAGTCTACAGAGAACAAACATATAGGTTCATAATAAGGAATAAGGTAGCACTACTAAGAGAGAAGCATCTTTTCTCACTGCAAAACCAGCCTATTTTCCTAGATGTAAGCTTCTATCTCATCCAACTGTAAGAGGACTTTTTAGCTCCATCCATATATGAGTGTATTTCGGATTTGTCTCAGACGACATTATCCTCGAGTTTAATCTCAGCCCAGCCAAAATGTCTACACCATAAAGTCGTCTGCAGCCCTTAGCCCTTCAGCACCTTTCATTTCAGACTTATGGGCATGTTTCGACCACCGCCAGTTTTTAGTTACCCATCTGGTTAGCGCTAAACGTCCACCGGAAGTTCCGGCCACGGCTCTATGGCCGTCACTTCCGTCGAAAGTCTACACCGATGAGCCATGCCTCTTGGCAACGGCCAGCTCGCCTCTTCGTGTCCCCTTGCGGCCCTTAAGGTTGCGAAATTGTTGCAACAACACAGATGTCTGTATGGCATTTCCACCATAAGAGCTCGTCACAATAACCGCACCCGTCGTCGGGCATCTGAGCACAATACAGAGATAGGGACAGTATTGCTACTACTATGATAGGTCATACTTTCTGAGAGCACGAATTGCGAACCCATTCAAGTAGTAATTGACGGCGTTTTACAATAGAAGCTCACTATCTCGTGTAGCGCTCTCCAACTGCAACAACTAACGCTGTTCTTAAACTGAGCACAGTTTTTGGGCAAGAAAGCAAGACGCGTTCTTAGGCTCTATCATTCGACTCTGTACATGTACAGTCTATTGTCTCACACAACGCGTGCGAGTATAACGAATACATTTCATGCAACCAAATCAATCTTTTGATATCGACACAAACAGCTGTAACAAATGGCACCACACACACATCACATCTTGATGTATCCCTATTTATTATATAATCCTTACCTAATAGAACAGTGCAATCCCGCTACTGATCGCCCGTTGTACTGAATTAAAACGTATGAGGTATAGTTCTAATACGTAATTGTCCCGTACCCCGCCTCTCTGTCTCTGCGCCTGCCCCGTTTCTTGGAGTTCCTCATCCCAGAGAAAAATGCCTTTTGCTTACTACTGATCTCCGTAGAGCGGGAATACTATTCCCAGCAGGAAGATATGGTGCTGGCCGGAGACGGTTGCTTGCTTGCCTCAGGCGGCTAGCCTAGGCCAGCAGGACATAGCCCGGCAATCGCTGCTGTCTGTCGGAAGGCAGAATTCAAGTCACGCTCACCTCCTCATCAGAACCCTGAGGGACTGGCAGTCGACTCCCTCCGTTAGAAGATATCCATTCTAGGAAGCTCCTAGCTCAATGTCCAACTAGACCAGCCCAACCTCTTCTCCTTGTTGTAGCGACACTTCGCTATTTAGTTGCAGTTGCAACACTAGTCGGGTCCAGCGATGACCGCTGGAGAGGCCTGTCTCGCAAGCCTGCCAGCACAAATGTATGCCGAGGTTAGCTCCACCGAGAGCGTGCCCGATATACAATACCTAGGGGTGGCCGCCTCTATATGTGTCTGTGTGCCTCTCCCGCTCGTTCCCAGTTGCCACCTGGGCATGCCATTACGAGCGAGATCGAGTGGAACCGTGGGCATAGTCGGTCAAGGTTCGTTACACTGGATCCTCTCCGGCCTCACCTTCACCCCTGACCACCAGGCCTTGTGTAGAAACCATCCCTCGTATCTGTCTATTTCATAGGGCACAGACGTGGGATAGAGCAGCTGTGCACTCAAAGACCGCACGTCAAAGTGAGCAGCCCAACCCAAATTCTCACGTTTGACGCTGTATGGTTGGCTGGTAATGCAGACCAGAGAGGGGCCACTAAAAAGATACCATTCACATGAGTATGAATTAGATGCATATAGGATGTCGACAACCAACGGAAAGTATCTTGCTTGCTGGGAGGCAAGCTATACAGAATTCAGTCCCGAGGGCATTGACATATATCACCTGTAAGCAGTCTTGCGAACTTGTCGCAAGGCCACTGCAAGGTCAGGTGTATCGAAAACGAGTTTGATGTCTTATCCGTAAGATGTTCGGACGGAAGAGAAGTTCTGTGGTGTAGCTGATTGATACCCTGGCCTATCACGGTAATCGCAGCTCTTCTTCTAGCAGGAGCTCCCGTTTTATGAAATCTGTTACGTGCTCATTTTGTTTCGCATTTTTGCTTTTTTCCGCACCACCACACTGGATTTCATTTCCTTGAAGACATAGACCATTTGTACACTAATTCTTTGTACTGTGAACAGTACAAGTATATACATATATATATATATACTTGTACTGTTCACAGCCTATATATATATATATATATATATATATATATATATATATATATACCTAACGAGACTGTTGCAAGACTAGCGGTTTATGCAGGTGAGGTCGGGCTAACGATCAATCCGGATAAGAAGCGATGAAATTCCGGCGAGAAGGTCGGCTTGCCCATCTGACTTACTCCACATATTCGAGACCCCTACAGAATACTTTAGTAGTTTCAAATACCTGGGTTTGATCTTACCATCTAACTGTCGGTCTTTCCTAAAGGACATAACCGACAGAATAAGGAGAAGTGTAGTGGCAAGCGTTGTAGTACAGACACCATGCAGACTTTAATTGTGAACCGCGCTGATCCTGCTCGAGATAAAGGTCTCCTCTAGCCTCCAACGGAATCCAGGTAATATTGGATCGAGGTTGTAATCCAGCTCATCTCTCATCGACCCAGCTTGAGAGGCTTGACCAGTAAAGCCAGCATATATGAAACCAGTATTGGGCCTGCACCGGTCTGCACACAACAGGCTCGTCCTTCCTCTCTCTTCATCGAGGGCTTAAATCAGAGATTCAAACTCGCCAGCTGCCCCGCATATCAAGAGTTCATCCAAAAGCAGGAGGAGAAAAATACCCCCCGCAACACTTGCGTGTATTCTAAACGTTGGGAACCATGCCAAAAACACCATACAGCATTACGTCCTCTCGTCCCCTCGTTAGGTGACAGATAAATATATTTTTATGTATCTACATTATTATATGTGACGCTACCTGACACAGGTGACTTAAATAAAATAAATAGTACCTTTGCAGCCACAGCCCTCGTTGTCGTCCCTGTGCCCACATTCAAATTTTGCTATAATGCAAAACTTATTCCACTCATCACTGGCCTCGTTAACTGTGTGAGTACACACATTCGCTCAACGAGCGCAGCGAGTCCAGGCCGGATAGGAGGAGAGCTCTGCCTTTGAGAGTAATTCGTAAAAGGTGAAATAAAAGCAGTCAGCCTTGCAGTTCCTACGAACAGTACGCAAATGCAGAATGCGGCCGCTCTTCAAACGGCAGCCACTCTGCCAGCCGACCTGTCATCAAAGCAGCCCATTGCGGAGAGGCTAGATATACTCGTACGTACTGTCAGGGAATATATAAGCGAAAAATGAGTCGCGATATGACCATTTACGTTTAAACGGTCCGCATCTCTACCACCGCTTGACTTCCGCTCCTGTCGGCGATCCACGCTACGAGCAGCGTTACGACGACGCGCATCCTCCTCTGGCTCGTGCTCTGCTCGCCGCCCGTCCAATTATCTGTGTACAGCTCCCTATGAGAATCTATGCGTGTGTAAAGGAAGACGACGGATACTCAGAGGCGGATCGTTTGAGAGTTTGTCATATAAGACACGAACACCTTGTATCTTAAAGGGATATCAACATCACCATGGGAAAAAATATCGATTGAGACTGATAGACTACTCGTCTAAGGTTCCTCACTGCTTCATCCAATCTCTGCGTCTGTAAGCAAGCCCGTTTTTGCGCGAGTTTGAAATTGCCGTAAAAGGTGCGGCCTACATACACTCTCAACGTATCGCGCGCACTGCTGCTGGATGTGGTGGTTTTTTAAGGTTCCGCAACATCTCAACGAAATAACTGCGTGCTGTATTACAGCTTATCCAATCTCTAAACATCGTCCACTATACTCAGTAATTCCCACAGATAGAAAGAACCAGCAAGCTTGGCGAAGAACCTTTTTTTCTTTCTTTCTTGTGCGTTTTAAGCATAATGCACAGGATACATGAGACGGTAGTTGTGCAAAGGGCGGCAGCGAACTCTACTCCGTTAGCCTGCTCTTCTCCCAGAACCCAGAATGTTTGCTCTTTTTACACACACCCTCGCATTGGGGGATACTTCTGGGGGTGTGCAGCCAAGAGCCCCACATGCGTCTCCGAGACAGGGAACCCCCCCCCCGATTTGGCTATACATTTTGCGTTTTCGTCAGTCGACTTTTAGCCCCATTCGGGCTCATGAATAGGAGGCTTCTCCTTCACCTCATCGTAACCGCAGGCAAATATATAGGCGCCATCCTCCGTACCATGTAAACTAACATCTGACCCAGCCGCTGACGCCAGTTCGAATATCGATGTGATCGCGGCTTATGGGGCTACGAAAGCACAGTAGCACGCTCTCTCGTTGGTCTTGTACGTGGGATCCTACGGCCGGGGCGGGCCCAAAGACGGGATGCGTGTGTGGCTCTGAGGCAAAGAGCTAAAGAGTTATGCGTCTTTGGGGAGTCTTCTGGCTCGCTGCGCTGTTTCGGTCTGATATTGATCCGGCTTCGAGGTGTATCTATGTACTCGCTCTCGCCTGAAGTTTCTCCCCCGAGGGCTCCTCCTCTCTGTGTTCGTTCTAACCGCATGCTACAGCCGGCGCGATACCTCCTTCAATGCAGTGGTTCGCTAAAGCCGGCCTATAGTTGCAAAACCCCGTCGCTGGAACTCAACTAGACAAGCATGAGCCTACACCTCCGCAGATGCATCTATATATACCACATTGGAGGAATAAACACAGCCTGCTGAAAGAAATCCCTCTCTCCAGGACGCTATAGTTGTCGCTCGGCCGCTGTTCGAGGTGCAAATCGCGGTTGATTCTACGCTAATTCCTGGTTTGTGTTTGCTAGCAATAGTTGGTAGCAATAACACAAATGGGAATAGTTCCTAACTCCTGGGGAACCTAACATAGAATGCGTACCGGGCAAGTTGCATCCAATGCATTGCTCACATTTTAATGATTAATCGAAAATTGATAGAAACCAAACACCAAACAGAGTGATCCCTGAGAAAAATGCGGAATCGGATGGGTCTAGCGTTCGCCCGATTGGATCATGCGACAAACAAGAGCGCCGACTCACACCGGGAAATGTTGAGTTGATTCCCCTGATACACAACTCTCGGATGAAACTCCTAGAGGATAAAGCGTTGCGGTGTCCAGATGATGAATATTTTACAACTCGGTGTCTGCATATAATTGAATTAGGCAGAAGTCAAATTTCACGAAAGACAATTTCTCCTCTCTGGTGGCCTTGCAAAACTAGACTTGCTCCCAAGGCCTTTAACTTTGTTAACATAACTTAGTTAATCAAGGCTTCAATTAGTTAAGTGAGAAAATTCGCATAACCTGCACATTCAATACGGTCGCACAGCGTATCTAAACTTTCTCAAATATGATAGCACATTAATGCTTCCATCAGAACGTTCCAGTTCGTGACATCGCGCCACATGTCCAGTAATCGAAAAGTTTGCAACTCATCATGTTGCTCAGAAAAGAAAAGTTGTTGATCTGCTCGTTCATATATAGCTAATGTCTGCTTTTTGCTCCAATGAGCAGCAGCCTGTCCCCTTTCGAGACATTCCTACTTCTGAGGTGAACACTAGCGTTCAGATGCGGCGTTTTACCGCGTTCAAGAAAAAAGTCTGTCGCTATTTTCATATTACTGCAGAGCATACTTCGCAGGGGAGGATCGGCCTAACCTTTCTGGTCCATCCTCTCTTGCTCCTGCAAGCGGGCAAACACCCACCCACCCGCTGTTTTTCCTTCTTTTTTCAGCTCCTCCATGAGAGAGAAAGAAAGGCCTCTCTTGCACCCCTTCTCCGAGGTTATTATTCTAGTGACAATATCTCGAACAGCAGTTATCTAACCCAGGCCTCTCTGCCACCTGACCTCTTAGCTCCTGAGTGGCCGCGCCGTCCATCCTTACAAAGGGCACATATATTTCCTCCCTTTATCCATACCATATTTAGCCATATATTCCCTGCTTTTTGCTACAAGCAAACACAATCTTGCTCACAATCTTCAAAAAAAAAAAAACACTATCTTACTCTGCGGCGGGACGTCACACCACCGAGAAAAATTAAATATCAGCGCGCTCTGCCTCGTCGCTTGGCGCCATCTTTTCCGCGCGGCGTCTGCTAATATTTATCAACAACTTGCTCTGTGTCACCTATCATCCTGGTTGAGAATATCCCTGGACGTATGCATCCACAGTAAATGATGGGTAGGACTCGGTGTGTGTTGTTGTTGTGAATGTTGAGTGCGGGTGGTGTTTTTAATCAAAGCCACCCAAAATGAGCGCAATTCGCGGCAGGGTAAGTGTTTGTCGCTGTTATTAAGATTCAGCAAAGCTGCCGACGCCTGTTTCCGGGATGATTTGGCTATTCGCGCTGTAAAGAACGACGACCCCATTGATCTACGTGTACGGAATGAAATATATATTTGCCGATGAAACTCATCTGTTAGACTTCCCGTGTTCTTGTTTTGACCCGGGTGATTGGTGGGACGTTGTTGCAGGTACCTTTTTTTTAATTAAATGTATACGTATTCGATCGAGTCGACAATCTGGAACGATATCACATCGAAGAGCTGAGACACCAGATAGTATGAACTACTATGTAGTATCAGTTGGCTAGATGCTTTGTTGCACAAGTAAATAGAGTTCGCTAATGATCGACTCGGCATGAAGCTTCGAGAATTGATCCTGTAGACACTCGATTTTCGTCTCCAAGAAAACTGCACCGTTGCGGTGCGATCATCGTCAAACGTTCGAATCTATTCGCTGTGACTTTGGCGCCAAAAACAGGTGATCGGAGAGGCCGTGCTAGGTGTTCAATTCACTGAAAATCATAACTTAACGTACTGCACTGAACTTGTTATTCATTCACTGAAATTTAACATTTGACATGGAACGCTTAGACGTCAACGCGAACAGGCTGTTGCGATGTCGTCTAAGCTCCGTTTTCGAGGTTCGGCTTCGTGGCTTGCAACAGCTGCCTGGTTGTTGGTTCAAATCAACATTATCCGGTTCATTGCGCAAGCTAGCGACTGCCAGAACCCAATATCCATAAATCACTTTGTTGTACAGAATGACAACGTTGACGTTCGTTCCCCACGCTTCCGCTCCCGGCGAGCATCGTCCGCCGCCGCGCAGCGCTTGCCAGCCTCTCATTCAGTGATGGTCCATTTTCTCTCGGTTTCGAAGTTTCCTACCGTCGTCGGCCTCGAAATCATTTCCGTCTATTAGCCAACTGACACTCTCCATCAGCTTGCTAATGCCGGGCCCGGGCAGGCGTGAGTGGCCCAGACTCGACGTCCTATTCTATTCCGCTGTGGAGGAGCAACTCGACACCAGCAGCATGCTTCGCTCTGACCATTGACGTTTTCGGTAGAAAGAGTACCGTTGACGCAGTTGCTTACTTGTTTGTCAACACGTCACTAAGCCCGCCGCCCCGCCCCCGATGCGACTGCCCCCGACGGACAAAACTTTGTCGAGTTTCGTACGTCGGCGGAAACGTACAGCAGTGCGGGTGCGTGCAAGCGTGCGTTCGCTACAATTGTTGAATTTTTCTCACATTTCACGGGCGAGTCTCTCGTCCGGAAGCCACCCGATAGGGGGTGCACCGATTGAGTTAAATTCTATCACGATGGTGGACGCTGCATCGTTCAAACATTGTGGCTCGACAACCATACCTGCATTTGTGAAGTGGACCGAGGAAATAGGCATATTGAATCTCAACCCTGTGGATATGCGCCATGCGTAATTAAAAAGACATCTGATTGATGGACTAGTGTTTGTGAATACGCAATCAATTATATAAACATATAATGATGCCAGAAAATAGTGAATATGTTATTGAACCTTAAAATATACAATAAAAAAATCGACCTTCGCTTGCGGCTGGCTCCAAGCCCCTCTGTCATCAGATGTTACCTATTTTTCCGTAACAAATCCACGCCTCCCTGAGGCGACCGCTGGATTCGGTCTCCTTTCGAGGTAATGGCAAGTTAGCTTCATTTTGATTCTTTCCGCATTTTTCTCTACGCCTATTAGGAAACAAGCCCTCTGGCTGTATCTTGCCTATAATGCAGATTGCTTTCCCGTTGCTCCCTGCAGATCCTGTGTGAAAACAATGTTAAAAGCGGGAAGAGCTGCAATATCTTACGGCCTACGGCGCCGAGGTCCTTGGCAAGAGAACAGATTGATTGCTTTTAACGACTACTAATTCTCCAGTGGTACCCTATTCAACAATGACTTGGCTTGCTGTTTGATTTCATTTATTTCATCATCCTTATATGGCGACGAAGCAACTGAATTCCTATTGAAATACTGCCTGAATAGAAATACTAAAATCCTAGCGCTTATACAAATTCAACCAGACATCATACGTCCGTAGTAGCGATGAGACGACATGAATAGCTGACATGAACTCTATTAGTGTTTAATAGGTTGTTCGGAGCTATGCTGTACATCGTAAAACTTTGATTAAGCAGAACGAACTAGAACTATGATTTTTCTGTCCAGGAGTCTTTCCAAAAACTCGAAATAGCTGGTTTTAGTCGTTGTCAATGTATTAGTTCTTATTTCGTATGTGTCCATGCGTATGTGTCCATTTACCTTTAACCCCTTAAAAGAAAAAAGCTCTGATTTGCAACATGCTGTGCCCGGAATTTCCGAGTAGACATACAAAGAAATTATAATCCAAGCTCTTGTTTGCTCAAATAGTGTGATAATTGTCACAACTCGATTGTTCGTGAGACGTCGTGAAGTGAAACGACCTCTTCATCGGTCTCCAACGGTCCAATCGTTTCCCCCAAATCGATGACCCGGTACTAAACGTTTTACCGGGTGAAGGTCTGTGTGGCTAACATTTCATCAAGGATCGATAAATTGCATTCGGACTTTTTCCTTCAAGAAACAGACACGTTTGTCATGGAACGTTTATTTTCAGCACTAAACGATGTTCTTGCTTCTAGATTCATTTCTGTTCTGAGAAGCTGAACCAGTACTGAGCAGCGTGTGAGCAAAGAGTCAATTGTCAACAGGTCGAATCTCAAACTGGCTATGATGCGTGGTTCAAACGTCGCAAAGTTCTCTGGCCATGGATATGATGCAATTTCGAAGTGGCCGCCTATTTCTTCACCCTCGCTATAAAGCATTCAGTCTCGTTGTTGTCGGTTGCTATTTCTCCGCCGTAATGTGCGGCTTCGTGCCAGCAACGTCGATAGCCTCGTTCCTTTTTTTCTCTCTCTCTCTCCTGTTCTGTGTTTGTGATGAGTGTGTTTGCAGGGATCGTTACCATAACGTTAACATTACGGTCGTAGATATTATAGCATTTCTCGTTGCTTTACCCGATGTTTCGTGGGCACACTGTCTGATGATAGAGTATCTCTGCCAGAATCAGGTTCTCTTTGTTGACTTCGAAGCTGTTTGTTCGTCGCGCAGTGCACTCCTCTCCGTCTCACACCGGGCCGGTTGACAATCTATTCCACATGTATTAATCATACGCACTCAATGCGAATGGAGGAGCAGAGGCAATAATTGTCATTGAAAACAAACGATTTTGAGTGCACCAAGTCGAGCTTGGCGCAGACTCGTCAACATAGATAACACTAAGGGTTTGTGATTGCGAGTTATTATATATTTCGTTTATTACATTGCACTAACTTGAAACAATTGAAGCCTATTGTATCACTAAGACAGGCATATCTGTGTGGTCCGACATGGAAGTCGGGCTCGGAATAGCCGCCATTGGCATGCCTAAGCTTCATGGTTGCGAGATTAGCCTTAAGCGAATCAAGGAAATGGTTAAAATCCATAGCTGGATGGTTTGCCTAACAAGATGCGACTCGGTCAGCAGCGTGGATCGGCGTTGATTCTCAACGTAGGTCATATTTGTCCTCTAATAGCACTGTCTTTTGCATTCAGTGATATGTGAACTTTATCCGGAGTATTTTTCCACAACCCCCTGCCCCCGAGCCCTTTTCATATTACTTAGGATCCATTATACAAAAACGGACACATACTAAGTGTGGTTAAGTATATAATTTCTTATCATTAATGCAATTAACATGAAACATTCGTTTTTTATGGTATGAAACAACAGAACAATCTGCTGTCATGTTCCTGCTTCATCGGCAATCAGTGAGATAGGATCGTTTTTAGGGTCTCTGTTTTGTTGGTGTGTCCACCTCTGGGTCAAGGAAGCGTAAAGACCAGCATCCTATAAGCTCCGTTCAAGGTTATTGATAAGGGAAGAGATTGACAACATGGCGGCAGCAGTGTTGTATGCTAAAGACTTAGAGAAGATGAGCATCCCGTGGAATAGGCGGGTACAGTTCATAAAAAGAGCATTCAGCTATGAGGTTAGTCCAGAAAAATATACTGAAATAGAAGTAAAGGCGGTATCGCGAGCGGTGAAGAAATCAGTAGCTACTGCACCCGAACTCACATGGTGGAGGGAGATGAAGAGAGAGAAGGAATTCATTGAAATTGTACAGTGAAAAAAGAAAATTACGGGGTGGATGTCATAATATTTTAACGACTCCGCATAATCGGCAATTTGCCTAATGCCGATTATGCGGAGTCGTGGATGAAACAATTGGATACATCGGTGTACGATGTTATGTTGTTGGGACCGGAAATGTCGTTGTGACAGTAAGGAACTAGGTGGGACCAAATAAATGACATGAAAGTAGAATTGGAAGTATATAGTTCAATTGGAAAGCCAAAGGGGACGTTATAGTTTATATGTTGGGTTAGATACAGCGCTATAACTTTTACAAATATGTGCACTAATGCTCATAGCAATGGAATAGTCGGATAAAACCAATGTCATAGTGCAATTATATTGTAAATATAGTAACATGGCCGAATCGCTCGGGCATAGCTTGAAGATGACAGAAATATATATGTATATATAGTATGGTTACAGCATTTTAGTGCTTAGTGGTTAAGTTTGAAATAAATTTGGCATCCGTTTGCATCTAAGTAGAATCGAAAGAACGATCTAAGTAACGCGATTCTATTCTCGACGTACGATTTACCTTGTGGCAGATGGCTGAGCGGTGCATAAGTCCGAACGAGCACGTCGAATTGATTCGCGAGCTCGAGTCGCGATACGCCGAGATGCTCAAACCAATTCGGGACCTGAACAAGAATTTCGCGGTCAGCCTCGATGTGCTTGAGAAATACATCCACGAAGTGAAACAGATCTCGATCGAAACCATCAACTTTGCCAACGCCGGTTTGATATTGCAGGTTAGAAAATTAGACAATATTCTTCTAATTATTACTATATATGGCGTGGAGGCAAAAAACTAGTGTGCTGACCAAAGAATTGTGTAGGACCTCTTGCGGATACCTTCACTTTTCTGCTGGACTTCTCGAAAAGGACCCGACATATCAACCGCTCAAGATGTGCTGGAGGACAATTTCTCCAAAGATTGTCTCTTCGTATCCAGCAGAGAACGGCTTGTGCTTGTTCTCGGCAGCATGCTTGATAATACGGGGAGCGATTACTAACGTCGGTCTTCAGGTTGACATATGCGTGTTTACGGGTGAATCCTAAGATGAGGCACAAGTTCGTTTGGGTCAATCATTTGCCCACACAATTGTTGAATAATTATAATAGAATTATATAATGTGCTGTTTCATTATGAGTGACCGTGCAATTGCGTACCTTTACGACACAACCTGCAGCCTGCCAACTAAAAGCACTACTTCAGATATCTATATTTGCACCTATTCATACATGTTTTTCAGTCGAGTAAAGAGGTGTATGCGCGGAAAGTAGACTACCTCGAGAAGCTGTTCGAGGATCTTCAGAAAACAGCATATAACGTAAAACGGACAGAAAAAGATGACGAGGATAATCCGGACGAGAACGCAAAATCGAAGCGGGCAAAGAAGCGGAAGGCGATGGTTGACGGGTAAGCGGTATGGTTAATTACCGTGAGAACGATTGAGGTATCGGGTTCGAGAGTCGAGCAGCGATCGTGTTCGATTGGTCGTCTCGTGACAATAGCGCAAATGGGATAAACTGATAAATTGATATCAATGCTTTGGGGCACAGAGTAATCTGATAGGTAACTACACCGAGTATTTTTGTTATTGAAACAAAAATTAGCATTAGTCGCTCACTGGGCCAGTTTTGGACACGTGAATTTCCTATGCTGGATAACGTGCGCGCTGTATAAAAGAATGGAGCAGCATTCGGCGATTACCTTAGCGCAATAATTAACTCGAGCAAATAATGATATAATAATGACGAGACATAGACCAGGTACTCTCACATAGTGTGTAATTGTGCAGTCGTACATTTCGTTTAATATTCTATGCTATGAATAATATTCCGAATTTCAGATTGGATGAGTACAAGCTGATATCGCCTGACGACATCCCGCAGTTAGCGGATGGCGGCGAGATGAACTTCAACAATGTTGGCCTGACTTACATCACTCAACTACGCGCCTGCCTGCTCAAGCCCGAGGTGGGATTTTTGCTTCGTTTAAATAATGCTTTTTCTCCACTTCCAATGTTACGTTGTCCAGAGTCGATTGTTATTGCCTTGACGCGCTAACATTGGGAGAGTGTTTGCGAGATTAGGGAACGCTAGCGGAACCGGTCATTTTTAGCCGAGATCTTTCATTGCTGTGTGCAGAATGTTGAATATGCTTTTATACGCCGTTTATAGTTTTTGCTTCTGTGAAACATTAAGGCTGCTCAGCTGAGTTGTATATATATATATATATGTATATATATAATGTATAGGTATATATATAATGTATAGATATATATATATAATGTATTCATTGCCGGAAATGTCAACGTTCCCAATTCGAATTGCTCGTGCGCACAGGTTTCTGTTCATGTTGAGCTACGCGATGTGAATGGCGATCTCATCGGACGCAAAAATGACTTTCGAGTTAACTGGCCAATCAATCAGGATGGTATGCCCTGCGATCTTACGTTATGCTACTACGAAGAGCGTAAGCGAAATCGGCCCTTGGACGATCGTGTCTGTGACGGTAAGCTGTAGGAGAGATATGTTTTGAAACAGTTGTGGAACATTTCACTCGCTACCCTTACCAATAGCATTTAGGTACTGGTCGACTCTTTTTTTCTTTATCGACAAACATAGCAGAACTCGTATCGGAGATTATTTGCAGTTTTCTCCACCCTCGTTTACTGCAATTCAACAGGTTCTATGTATACATACAGTATCGGGAATTTGTTTACTTTTAACAACCTTAATCTACTCTACCATCTCTAATGAATGCCTCTTTTTTTTCTCAACTGTTTTGAGTTATACCAAATCGAATATGATTGACGTGGCGCACGGACATTCGGTGCGTGTGTGTGTGGAATAGGTCGCTTAACGGAATTGCTCATCATTTGCTGAAACGTATTGTTGCTTGTTCAGAATACTGATTAAGTTCATATGGCTTGTCTGTTATCTTTGGCCACTATTTTTGGGTTCGCAAACCGTGATACAATATGCAGCTCACGCTCATGCTTTTAAATGTATCTCTCCCCGTGTTGGGTTTGAACACGTTTTCGTGCAGAGGTGTCTGATCGGGAAGACGATGGGATGTGCCATGACGATCCTCCCGCAACGCCACTCCGAAATTCGCCCACTGAGTCGATGTTTGGCCACCCCGATGTCACATCGACTCCAGCTGTCGCTCGAACAGATCTTCCAACGTTGGACTCGGCTACGGACCCGTTGCTAGCCTCCACTGAAAATGACGCGAGTGCACTGTAAGTTTGAGCTAATTAACCAAATGATCTTTTCGGTATTGATTTTTTTCCGTGATGTTTGTGACTAGAAGACTTTATCCTTTGTCATCTCGCGACGAATAATAGACGTAATATAATTACATTTGCTATACTTTCGGAACGAAGTGAACATATAAATCACGGTTAACAATTCATTTGTAGCTTAATCCTTGAGTGACATTTGATTTAGTGGGCTATATATATATATATATAATATGCCTTGGAGCATATTCAAATGGAAACTCTCTCTTTCTTTATATATATATAATAGTTAACGTGAAACTTATTCGAAAACTTCATTGCATCGGCCGATGGTCTTGTTTGACATGGCCACTAAACACAACCAGAATACTGACTTGTCAAACCCGCAATATCTCTTTCGTTCGACATTTTAGGGACGAACTTGAGCATAAAAGCAAGCGCAAGGTCCGAGCAAAGAAGCTCCCGTCAGAAATGACCCTGGGTGAATTTCTGCACGGCAAGAAGCGTAGAAGTAAAACCAATGCATCAAACAAAACGGTGAGCCATTTCTCAGTATTAATGCTACATAATGAAAATGAGCAACAACTTTTATATCGGTATAGCGAACCATAATGCAAATACGACAACGCCCGCAGCAACTACCGTGCTATGTTAACCGTTGGCATGATTTTTCCGACTTAGGAAAAACGTAACAAACGCAGGGAGAAGAACGCACAAGAGCTTCAGGAGCAGCGAGAGCGTGCGGCAGCAACAGTTGAAGAGGTTGTGGCGATGTTTCGCGTCGTTGAGGGGGATGTGAAGGATGAAGGTGTTGTTGGTCTTTCACGGGACAAGCTGGCCGAGGCTTCGTCGATGATGACAGCCGCTCCTGATGTCTTCACTCCCCCTGAGGGCAAACCGGAGGACGGAATCCTTGAAAAGCCTCCCCCGCCTGCCACCTCACCACGCGACGCCTATCAGATGGTGCGGACCACACGAACACACAACATATTCCTTACTTTATAGCTGTACTAACACATGTAATATTGCTGAGTCCTGTCAGATAGGGGAACAGCTGAGAGTCAGCTCGAAAAACGGTTTAATACATGTAATATAGTGAGAACTGTCACAGAGGTTGGTCTCGTAACGAACTCTGCACTAGGGTGGTTGAATATACAAATGGTCGCGCCCACGTGTAGTGTATTAGAAAATATTAAATCATTCTCGTCCGAAGCTTCATGACATTATCATTTCTTGCGGCACTTCGTCACGTGCGGCCATCGCTAGACGATTACTGCAATATGTTTAGCCAAGAACGGCAAATGTTATCTTTATCGCTGCAATCGAGTGTTTACATTGCTTCGCTGTCAAGATTTTGTTCGACTCTCGTACAGCTCAGTATAAACAGGGTTCGAGTGGCGTATTCAAAAGTCGCACGTATTCTCATGTTTAAGAACTCTTTCACAGGGTCGGTTGTTGATCCTTTTCACCGTAGCACTCTTTCTTATTCTTAGCACGTGTTCTTTGGGAAGCTTCAAGAAGTGTAATAGGATAATGGGCAAGCAGATAGATCGCCGTGTATATTCAACGAACAGTGTCAGTTCAACAGTTGAATCTACGAAATCGGGCGTTTTGCTATATAAGAGAAGAATAATACACGACACCTGTGGGTAGGTATCACACCGTTAGGTACACTTACCTGATGCGAGGACCTCCTTGATCAGGCAGTATGTTATTTTTACCAAAATTAACATAAATACATCAAAAAACGATACCTTGCTAATAGGCTTGTCCTAATTGACGTGTCCCATTCGTTCTATAGGTGGATGTTCCTGAGGTGAAGGACGACGGTTTCGGTCAGAGCGCTACAGATCATCGGCATGACAATTGCGAAAGCGGTCCCGCAGCGTGCAGCATAGAGAGTTCGTATTGCGATCGTCTCGGCGATGAAGCACATGGACAACCGGAAAGTCCAGTCGAGTCAGTGGTGGGCTCCGTAATGGACACAGGTAATAGTCGATTGCTCGGATATCACGAATCCATTGTTCGCCCGTTTTGTCATTACGAAAGGCGCGTAGTCACACATAAACGCTAAACTGGATTCAGTCTATAGCAGCAGTCGATAATAGCAGATAATTACAAGAATTATACCAAGTCCATCTAAAGACGTTGGGATACAGTGCTTACGTGTATTTTACAGGTATTTAGTTTTTCACGGGTCCGTGAATGCCCTATAATCTCTATATATAGATTAAATGGCAACATATTTATCAACTAAGCTATCTCTATGTGACCCACCCGTGTATTTTTGTCCATATAGTCACGTAGCAGGGCTAAATCCTAGATTTTTCAGTGACTATTTTTTATGGTTTTAGCTGGACGACAATGCTACGAACACGAACGTCGAGAACTCTGAATCTAAAGCACACGTTAATCCCTTTAAGGAGAACCTCATATATATATATATATATATATATATATATCCCGCTTCTTAGACGTTTTTCATTGCGCTCTATTGTGCGTTGTTGGACATTATCCGTTGATCTACTCATGGTACATTCTTCATATTCAAGATCCGCGGTGCCCTGCCTGGTGAGAACACTTGATCTCAAATTCTGCTTATTTGTCGATAGGTTTCTCCGATGATGATTTGGATGTTCCACGTCGAGACGGTGTCCCCCAAGCGTCAACCAGCTCGCACGGTGCTGACAACGTCGACCAAGCAACTGGGACGATCATCGAGGATGGCCAAGTGTACAAGACGGGCATCCTCGAGTTGGACCCGATGAACCAGCGGATCCGAGCCTGGGAAGATCGAATCATACCAATTCTCGAGGAGCAAGCCACCCGAACGAAGTTCCGCTTGCCAGATTACGCTAACAGGCTTTTAGGGAAAATGCACGAGGGCGACGCTGTCCCGTGCTTCAAGCTCGTATCGAGCACAAGCAAACACGAAGTGTCGAGGAATTTTGTAGCGTTGTTACATTTGTGCAACACGCGAAACGTCGAGATGCAGAACGGCAATATCTCACTACTGAGCAGAGAGTACCGACTAAGTGCAGAAGATATTGAAAGCTATGAATAGGCTTGAGTCGAAACACGCGGCCAGCGTTCCCAAATCTCTCGTTGTTATTTTGTCAGACATTGTCGCCTTCATTCATGCTTCCCCTACATCAGGCGTCCGGTTCGCTCCAAGTTATGCTGAAATATATTAGTGCTTTGTTTTTGCCCGCCGGTATTTTACCTGACCAAATGTCCGGGACGTGGGGCGTGTATCGTATGAGTGTATATGGATGAAGTGGGTTGCTGTTGTTATTGTGAACGGTCACTGGGTAACATTCCTAGGCCAGGATGAATGGCTAGACGTTTTTTGCACTCGACTAGAGAGCTCGGTAGTTAATTTAGGTTCGATTCGGTGGCCGAGATGACATATGCACATAATGTATATACATACATGTAAATACAAATAACACATATATATATATATATATATATATATATATATATATATATATCATGTTCCCCAATCACGTGCTGTGCTAGTACTAAATAATAATCTCATAAATGTCTGTAATTGTCCATAATTACGACCAATGAATCACCTTGTTCGTATGTGTTTCATTGGTGTACCGGCGTTCGTTAATGAGCTTTATGCGACGCCACGATGTCCGTCGACGTCCAGTTTTCTCAGTTATTGTTCAACGACCTCTGTACGAGTGCGAATACGTGGAGATGTTTCTATACAGCGTCAAATATTCGTGTGTTAGGAGCTTAGTCATAAAATACGAAGAACAACGGTGCAAATTGGTAGTGAAAGCGAAACAAGAATCAATGGAGCGTCATTGATGTCACTCGCTTTTCCGACTCGCGTTATTTCAAATGCCTCTTCCTAAAAGACAATTCTTTTGTTAATCCGGTGGATACGTGTAAATTTGGGAGATTAGCTCTTGGAAAACATTCGCGCCGCATGTGAGATGTGTGAAATTTAAATTATCGATCATGCCGGAGAGTTTGGAAATATATTATAACCTATATGGAATTACAGCACCGTAATAATACAGAACGAAACTAATAGTGACGCATTTTTTCCTAAACATTTCTGCTATCAGTCACAATTTCTATGTATATTTGTATTCATCTAAAATATATGTATATATATTTTATATGTATATGTACATATATATATATATATATATATATATATATATATAAAAATTGATTACTTTTGGTTCAGTGTTCTGTTCGGTATTTTTCTCCTTTCCGCTCTGTGAAAAACGTTTTTTAATTCATATCTTATACTTTATGTATAAATTGAAATCATTTTATATTTAAAGCAAAATTAGAACATTTTCATTGTCACTCGGCTATTCCTGTATTCTGCCGGAACTTTAATTTCATATACATTTAATGATCATGCATTTCCTACGGAACCCAAACCCAGCTGCGTCCAGACGCCGGCCGTAATATACGTTCGTGTACAGATTTGCTTATGTTCGCCATCTGGAAATGATTTCATATTACGGTGATGTACAATGTTTCGAACTTATCGGCTCACCAGACTGGACCAAACGCGCCAAATGAGAATACGTCATTCGATTATCTAAATGAAATACACAGGCAGCCACAAGGTAAGTAATGAATGAACGTCAAATGAGGCATGATCTCTTATTATCGTTATTTACTAAATGTGATAGGGTTGTGTACATATCTGCGCTTTTGGCCGAGATAATCAGGATCGTGTTGTTGATGATAGTTATTTTCTATTCTAAACCTATCGAATAAAAGTGTGCAACGGTGGCAATCGAACCCGTGCACCCAAGTGTCTCCCGCCGGTTGCAAGTACCGACGTCGTTAGCGTCTATGTATGACAAGTGAAATGTGAATTCTGAAACGCAAAGGGTACATTCTAAAATTCGCCTATAATTCGAGAATTTTTTTTAGCGAACATTTCAGACATAAGATTTCGGTGCAAAGTATCCGGGTTCATTGCATCATCACAAACTCGGATTATTTAGTCATAGCAGTAGAAGTATAGTTATCACTCTAAGTTTGCGGTTTGCAAAGGAGGCCCTCATCTGTGTTTTCGGTTTGTGTACTTTTCGAACGTTCGATTATATATATATGTATAAGCAGAGAAGCAGTGTAACAGAGCCGTCTCGAGTGATGATGTATAGGTAGCACCAGAGAAAAGCTATTTTTTCTCTGGTGCCGGTGGTATGCTATGCAACGATACGAACGAATTGGAAAATAATAGAAATCATTTACTATGTTTATACCTGCACACATGAAGATATAACAAAATGTAAATTTGGAACCACGTAATAAAGCATGTTGAGAATTATTGACACGACTCTTGTTGTTGATATCTATGCTGGCTCGATAGGATGACTGCGTGGGTTTGTTAAAGGTTTTTACACACTTTCTATCTGGCCAATTGGGAAGTAGCAAATAATTTTGGTCATGTTGGGCTACTCGCCCGATATGTGCGGATAGATAGCTGCACATGCTATATGAAAACATTAGTAACGACATCATTATTCTACACTATTCTTCTATAACTGTGTTTGCATACAATTCGTTGTGCTTAATCGTAAGCTTCACAATGTTTGGTTCGCTCGTAAGATATGTAGCAAAATATGCATACTTACGTTTCAGGTCGGCTTCGAGTGTGTATTTTGAAAGTAATTATGATATGCAATAATTAGTTCATTGCCAATGCTCGCTTAATGAGTGGGGCTTCGTACATACAAAGTCGCGGCGCTCAATAAAAATCTTCTCGAAAACGTTTGCGACGTCAATAAGCTACTACTTACTGTTCTGTGGGAATTAGGAATCGCGAGAACCGATTCTACGTTACGTTCAGAATTGTAATTTATTTCAGTCCACTACTAAAATCGTCTCTAGTTTTGAGTTAAATTAAGTCGAAATCATATTGCATTATACAATGCTGTGCGTGCTTCCCACCGTTTGCAGTCGAGAATGATGAGCGAGTTGTACTAACGCCTACAATATTCGTCATGCTGTAAACAGTTGAGTGAACTGGAATCATTTATGATCTAGGCCTCAGCCAGCAGGTAGGCCTATATATAGGCGATACCTATTTTACTTGAAGTGACCATTCGAGACGATCGTTCATATAAAGATCTCTTTTTTTTTCTCTCATTTTATTGATATACGATTGAACAGAACACATATGCGTTTTTTTTGTACATTTTATTTACACAGGTTTACAGAGTTTGACACATAAGCGGACGATGGTCCGGCTCCCTTTTATCTGAATTACAGCAGTTAGTTGGGCTTAACCGTTCATCCAGTTATTAAATGTCCCACTGTTATAAACAAGAGTTCAGCAAGAGTTGTTCAGGAAGCCAGTTGCAGAACCATTCTTCAGTGGCCTATCTTTCTCTCTCAGTAATCTAGCAAGTGAATAGGCCCACAGTCTCACATAGCCCATCAGCATTAATACACATCTCTTATATGCTTACAATATAGATCGACGCCGTCATTACGAGAATATTCCCTGCCCTTTGATTCGGGATATTCTGCGTGTACAACCGTCCAAGAGGTATCGATTTGATTGGTACTACTAATACAAGGTGGTTCGACTGAAAATAGATGGAAGGGTGATGGGCACGATACCGACGATACCTGTTTCATCATCGTCAGACAGGGTCGACTAACATTAACAGAGCCGGTGCTTGTTTTGGCGATGGCCAGCTGCAGAGCCTAGATAGGCCCGCGCAACATACAGCGAGCGTACGGATTGAAAAACCCATTAAAAATCTACACTTGTATATATATATATATATATATATATATATATATATATATATATATATATATATATATAGACTTATTTTTGCCTTGGTGCGTATTTCGCAATTGCGTCGACTGGCTTGACTTCAAAGGGAATCGTACTGCTTATAACCTGAACAGTAGTCGATTCAGAGAAGAGTCTGGGCGGCATAGTTTCAAATAGGAACATGTTCAGTGTCCAGTCGTGTTATAGGTCCACTAGAGCGCGATATCTGGCTGATTGATCGTTAGGTTAGGCCCATGTTCTTAAAACACAACGGCGATTACAGCGCAACAATCATCGCCTATTGTTGTTGTTAGTGCAACCCGTTTCGCTTGCTATGTTCGATTCAATGAGGCGATTCAACTAAGTGTTTGCGCTGAAACGAGCTACACACGCCGTTGCTGTTTTGAAGACCTTTGTGTCTACTGCGACGCGCAGAGTAATCAGCCCAATGTTTACACGGTACATGGCATTTGTTATACGTTTATCTTCCAGAGGCGTCACGGCATTGTATTCGAGCGCCGCAGATCGCGGAGGCGAGGCGAGGTGGCAAAGACGCTGAACATGTTTATTGTCTCTGGTCGAGGGGCATTTGCAAATCAGCATTAGGTGCGATCCTTACAACGTTCACAGTAGTAACAACTGACGATGATATAGCTAGCTAGATGACAGGTTATCTGAGAAAAGACAAAGGTTTGATGGAGGGGGCTGGTTACCGCGCAAAACACACTTGGCTCACTAGGCTTGTCACTCACTGCAGGATCCACGGACAGTATGATGAGTCAAGTGATGCGCGAATTCAAGAGTGATCTGTGTCATCCGGTCTCAGGCCCTATTCAAATTTCTGCCGTTTCGACAGATTGCTCGTGTGCTTGACTATTAACTATACTCAGATATAGACCGAGCGAGCGCCTATCGACGAAGCACTCATTGTCTTCTGTCAAAACAGCATATCCTGGTGCGTGCGGCGTTTTCACGGGCGCACGATCGAAGATTCCCCGCTACAGCTCCACAATTCAGGTTGTGGTTATCACATTCGCACAACATTGGCTACGCCGAGTGAATTTCAGCACCAATGGGGGCGGTCATCCGCTAAGAGGATGCTTAGACGAGCATTGTTAGCCTATCAATCGACTCGACTGTTGTTCTTCGTGGTTATTAGATCTATAGTAGGTTTTATCTGTAGGTGTTATATATACATTGACATCATTAAGTATATTGCCGACATCATCATCATCATCGTCGAATGTACACAGAAAGCAAATTCACTCCCAAAACTTCAGGATCGGGTTGTATCTGGACACTACGGCCATGCCAGCTAAATGCTATGCGACAACCCGCTGAAATCAAGCTAAAGGGGTGCGCGTAAAATTCACACTCGGTATCGCCCATAGAGTTCTAATGTATCCTGCGTTCCGATAGTTCTGATCCCACGCTATGAGATACTGTGGGTATGACCCTCTCATTATAACACACGATCCGTATGTCAAGAACACACGGGTCTGCGTTCAAAGTCGGCCGTTGTTGCCCACTGCACGTTCATCGTCCACCTTATCATCCCGGATGCTCACCCTCAGCTGAATTTCATCTATGGCCGACCCTTGTTACCCCCAAAACGAGAACCCCTGCTGGCTTACTTTCATTTGACACGTGTGTTACGAACGGTGGTGGTGACAACGTGAGTGAATCGGCTATACACATTTGAGAATGACGGACGCACACGCACCGACTCGAGTGCACTCGAACCTATGCTCGAACACCCGTTAGGCTCGCGGTAAGCGCATAACGATGGTATGTGCATCGCAGTGTAATACCTACTGGGCTGTATACTGTACATCGAGCTAGTGAAACTCAAACGCACGCGTGGTTGCCTCGAGCTCCGGAGCTGTAGCGCATCTTCTTCGGGGCGTCGTCCTCCATCAGTGAGTCCTCAAGATCGTTGTGAGCGACAGCTCGGCGAGTCGCTGAAACAACGGTGAGCGCCTCATGAGCGTCGACGCTGTGGACTCCCGCTGCACAGCGCTGGTCGAAACGTTCTCGGAAGCTGATAGCTGGAGCGATCGTGCAAACGCGATAGTCATACGTCGGGCGGCGGCCCGTCATGTGGGGTCCGGCTGCAGCTCGGCGTCATTGCGAGCGAAGCGTTGTCTCGCGAAGGCGAGGTTCGATCAGAAGTCGACACTCCCAACGATTTTCGTAGAACGAGCCACGACAACGGCCGTAGAAACACACGACAGAACGTTGCCCTGATCTCCGTCGAGCAGAGGCAGTATACGTAGAAGTTGGTTGCGAAATTGCTTATCTCCATATCGTTAGCGAACGCGCGGAACACCTGTTGGGACAGACACAAACCGAACTCATCAAAAGTTGCTCTAATGGCGTGGATATTTTTTTTCAATTTTCTTTTTTTTAGATAGCTAACATAGTTTGTCAATGGGCATGATATGGAAACTATATAGCTGCGTTGATATATTAAAATTTAAGGTTAACTCAGTGTCAATCTCATTGGTGCAATCGAGCTCATTCGTGTCATGTGTCAATGACTAGCTCAATCCATTATGTATGACCATGTCGATTAGGCAGCACTTAACGACGCCACATGCTCTTAAATCAATCAACACTTTTGCTACTGACAACTACACCAAAGGTGTAGTTGCCTAGAAAAAGTGTTGACTGATCCAGTCCGAGTTGTGTTTTTCGATTGGACAAGACAAGCGATTCTATCGTAACGGAACTAATCAAATAAACATGAATATATCAAGAAACCATATGAAATAAATAGGACGCCTACATTACAACGAGTAAGATTTACGACGGCATATTTGCTTTTTCCTAACAATATTTATTGCATCGCTACTGATGAGTCATTAATCTAGATGAGCAGAACAGCAGACATAAACAAGGCCTGCACATATATTCCAACTATCGAACGATAGACGTCCATAAGCGATAGGCGACCCTTGATTCGAAACGATGATCCAGCGGATCAAAGTATTATTATATTTCGAGACACGATATATCATTATCATCATCATAATCATAGCCACCATCAATTAAGTCGTAAAGGGTAATCCCTTTCGAATGTTCCGACAGGCGGAACCTTAGGATAACGAGAGATTAACGAAAGACTATCGTGTTCATTATATACTGGCCGTGTTCAAGCGCTAGTAGGAGCACTGATACTGGTGGATCTCTATAGACTTGCAGTGTATGAGCTGTGATATTGCCGATGTGTCAAAGGTTACTCTTTGGAATCCTTGTATTTTCCGCAAGAAATCTCGCTGAATAGAATGTCAATGGCCCTCCCTAAGGGTTTACTTGCGCCCTTCGCTGTTTTGTTTCTATAGCATCGTATAAGACAAAAAATGGTGTGCACACAACATGAGAGTGACGGTAGGAGAAGAACTACATAACTACTGTTTGTAGGGGGACTCATTCATTTACCTAATGTTTTCGGTAGACTGTCGATGTGTCACTTTAACGCATGTATCCCTCGTGGCTCATGTGTCTCTTCAACGGTCATCATATTTTATTTATTTTCGTCATATAGTCTGTTTACGGACTCTGGCCAGATAACAAGAGGGTTTAGTAAGCTGGTTCACCAGACTGGATGCGCAAGCGCCCTATTTGCTATGCGAAACTAGCGAAATAGCCCATTGGGGGTGATGTCGATATTCTTTGATGCGTGTGGTCTGGAGGCCAACGCAAGAGAAATGATCCGAGTTGATTAGATATTATTCTATTGATTATAACATCGCTATCTATTGCTCCAGTTTTTTGATTAGGATGTCTGTTCAAATGGAGTATGCACAGTATAGAGTCATCGTGTCCTGCCGGTTCTGTCTTCCAGCTTCTATTCAGCATGTGAATCTGCACTCGCTTAACAAGTTCTTATCATAGTGTCGCCAGCTATTTCCTGCGTGGCAAACTTATCTATTAATAATTTTGGCACTCAACTAAATTTTGACATCCACAAAGTCTTCCTATTTGTTCTGCCTCGTCACAGGGAACCCCCAAGTGTAAATGTGCAACGGTGGCGAGCGAGCCCGTGCATTTCGTGTAGCACCTCCGGTGGCGAGGCCGATGTACAAGAATGCACCACGCCACCGGGCTCGACTGCACAACAACCTACCTGGTAAGCGTAGTTGTTCTCCATGCGGTCGCCGTTGAGGACAGTGTTAATGGCAGCTGGCGTCATGCAAACACAGAACATAATCACAATCGAGGCAAGTAGTATGACGAGGCGGCGTTCCTCGGCGAAACGCCTACTCTCCGTCGATCCCACTAGGCTTTTTCTTTTTTTCGCCAGACGTCGGAAGGTCAGTATGATCGTCGTGTTGAGTACGGCAATAACTATGACGGGTCCAACCCGAACAATCACCTCCTTGACGAGGAGGTACAGTCGATAAGCGGGATGCTGTGAAACTGACAGACGATCGCAGGGCACCCATTCGTTCTCACCCGTGCGTGGATTCACCACGAGCGTTGGCTCCTTCTGAAATCCTACCGGTATATAAAGTAAGATTGGCACAACGAACGATACCCAGATGGCTAGGCGCGCCCAGCGCTCGGTGTGGATATCCTTGTACCGCGATGGCAGGCAGACGCTCCAGTATCGATCGAGCGTAACGGCCAGCACGATGAAGATTGACGAGGTCATCGCTGAGTTGACCAGCGGCATCTCGAGATGGGCATAGAAGAACGCCGCCGTGTAGGACTTAGGCTGGATGCCATGCAGCCGCAGGACGGAGAACATGGCGAAGATCAGCGAGAGGAGATCGAAAGTCGCCAGCCAGGTGAGGTAGACATAGGTGACACCCTTGAGATTCGGCCGTGTCAAGATGATGAGGTTCATAATGTTGCCAACGATGCCGAGCAGAATGATGGCGATGGCAATGACGCCATAGGCCAACAGCTTGACCGTGGCGATCTGTTCCTGCAGGTCCTCGAATGATTCCCGATCGTCGCCGATGAGACTTTTAATGACGGCATCTTCAGCCGACGGACATTGACTACCGGTGTCCGAGTTGATCCTCGCGCGGACCATCGTCTCCAATTCATCACCGACGCGACAGGCTTCTCGGCTATACACGCAACAGCAGGACACGATCAACTGTGTCAACCGTAGCCGTGTTAGGATAGGCTCCGTGTGCAGTCACTTGCAGTACACTAGTCGCATATAATCCCATATATGATTGATATGCCGATAGTAAGAGAGATCAATCAACAGATTTCATTGATACAAATCAACGGACGAGCAGTGGCAATTGCGCCCGAAACTCTGGCAGGACACAGGGCGACAGACACATCGGTGCGCGCCCCGCGGGGAGCTCCTGTGAGCCCGCGACGCGGGCCCTCACTGACCTACTTCGCTTCATTTAGGACAGAAAACATTAGCCGTCACGCTCGTCGAGTCTGCAGACGATGATTGACGCTTCACCTGCAAACGTGGACGGGCACAGTAGAAGACGGACGTGAAGAAGATGAGAAAACACGATCGAATGGAAGGAGAAGAAGCCAGTAGACTAGGGCAGGATTATGTTTATCTATAAGAGCGTTTCAATGGTCACTTTGTAATGGTGTGTTAGTATTCTCAGCCCTTCAGTTCCTTTGTCCACTCACATCACGGTGGCGACACCGCGCGACATGTACACGCACACACATATTCACGGGCCACGCCAGCAGACGTAGATACTATCAAATGCACTCGAGGACTTGCGGTTCGTTAGCGTAGAGAAAACAATTGACCGAGCCGAGACTAGGAGCTTTCCAGGAGCATCACTTGCCGCCGTTAGCTGCACTCGTAGTTGGCCGTCTATGGCTAACGGCCGGACATTGTTGCCCTCGTCGAGCACGAGTGACAGCAGTTCGAGATGTGTCTATTACTACAGCACTCGACTACATCGAGTGTGTCAACGTAATCCCACTGTAACATCCAGGCAGGTATCACATACTACTGGCGATTCGTTCGGCCACTCTCTCATGTTCCATTATACATATATCACTGTGAGTTGTTCGTTGGGGTTAAAAATTCGCAAAGGTTTGGTTCCACTGTGGGTGGTTTCGTCATGCGAATCACTGGGAAAAGCTTTCTCTATCCGCTGCGCTTAGGGTATCCCACACCGATAGCTGCCGAGAGATGCTATAACAATCTTCCGAGGCAATAGTATTGGCCTCATTCTTCCTGTATTCGTTCAGCGGCATGCAAGTCGAACACGACATTAGGTCGAGCTGCGATCAGAGTGATAGATACAGGTGTCATCGGGGTGTCTCAGGGTTAACCCGACTACCGCGACCACTAACTGACCACTGGTCGCTTCGTGGTCAGTTCCAAATGATCAGCACCTAGAGCAAAATGCAAGTCGGGGAGGGATTATCTCGGACTGGCCACAATAGAATCGGTAGAACCGAATCAACCGCTGTTTTTACACATGTGCTAGTAGCGGCAGCAGCAGCAGCTGTCACGTCGATTGTTTTCTGAGGCAAGATGTCATCCGTTGCCGCTATCGCTATTCGGCGTGTGCGCGAACTCGTCCGTTCGCGTGCATGGCCGGCCTCGTCTCCGTCACTGACTGGTTTGAATGTGTGTGTGTGTGTGAGTGTATGTTTGTGGACACAGGTTTGTCTATCTTTGCGGGGCGAGTTTATGAGTACGTTGGGTGTTATTAGCCGGTCGGCCAAAGAGTTACTGTAACGAATGAGCAGTAAAAAGTAAGTGCCGTCGAAAGCACTCACTCGCCCTGTTACGTGGCAGGACGAGCAGCTCTAGCAGCTCGTGGACTGCTACTGCCAGTGGCTACAGCATCATTCTGCGATTGTGAAGACGCCTCTGTTCCTGGCCCTTTCCAGACATCTATCTATCGACAGTCCTGACCTCCCTGAGGTCTCCTGGTCCCACGCTAACATAGGGTAGACGCAGCAGCCGTAACGGCGCTGCGACCACGAGGACCGCAGAGGCTCTGACCAGGCGCTATTCAAGCGGCACGATAACCACTAGCGCGGGTCTGAGTGCACGCGACGGCCACAGCACGGGGCTCTACTGTAGAAGCACTAGCCGCGCGCTCACGATACTCGAAGGTTCAGAGAAGGCAGAGCAAACAGCAACTGTCCCGGTTGTAATGCTCAGGGGAGACGGTTAATTTCACTGTTCACGCTCACTCGAGGCCGTTCGAGCCGAAACGCCCCTCAAATGCTAACGACACGCCATCGTTTGACGACACTATGCGCGGAAATATATAGGCCACCATATACAATAGATGTATTGTATTATATACATTGTGGCGCTAGCTGCATGATGCCGCGGGCTCTAGTCGTGTAGAGAGCCACTTGACTACTAACGTCTATTCTACGACCGTGGTCGCGTGTGCTCGCCGTTCGTACCAATGAGACAGGGTTACCGAGACTAGTTGAGGGTAATAGGGTAGTTAGTTACGCTCGGTACCTACAGAGCGAACGAGAGAGAAAGAGAGAGAGGGTTGATTTCATTTCGGTCCACTCAAGATTGTGGCCAGGACACTGAATAGGCTTGAGTTCAGTTAGGAACAGGGGGAGAGGTCAAGTTGCTGCGTCAGTCGACGGCGTTTCGCCCGTCGGTTAGAAGGACCCCTGCTGTCGGACTCTTCATTTGTCAGGATTCTGACAGAGCAAGGCCGCAGGCACGCTTAACGCACTCATTAACGCTTACCGGGCACAACCGAACACTAGCCGATGCTGTTTCGGTAAAGCACTGCCAGGAGCGGACGTTTGCTTCGATTCGATCCGTTTGGAAAGGAAGGTATCCATCCGGCCGGGTCGGCGGACGTAAAAGTTTATATATATATATATATATATATATATATATATATGTATAAACTTTATAAACTCGATAGATATATATGTATATATATATCGATCCGTGCGGGCGTGGCTGATATCGAACAGACGGAATAAATGACGGGTACGGATACAAGTTCGGTCAAGTGTCGGCCTCAGCCCCGGTCCCAGCTAGTCCCCCCACCCAATAATTCCTAATTATTGTATGTTTGGATAAATTTGTGACTAAGTTCGGGTCAAATGAAACAGAAGAGAGAAATCTCGCGAAGGAATCTGATTAAGAATTTAATTGTAATTTCTGAGTAATATCTACGAAGTGGAACATCGCTGAACGACAGTGGTAGTTCAACAACGCGGTATCATGGCATACCACTTGCCGTGTCCAGGTTAGCCGTAATAAACACGAACAAGGGCCGCTACCTGTCCCCGGGCAATGCCGCGCATCGTCTAATTGCGGCCGCAGTTATAATCCGCTTTGAGCTGCTGTCGAGTGTCACTTTAGTTTCACAGCGCGAGCTAGCACACGACACCAGTGACAAAAATGACAATGCGGAATCATTTCGGGAGAGTTGACAGCAGCAGCAGCAGCTATTTGGCTGCCAACTTTCCCAATGTTTCGGTTTGATCACAAAGATTAATGACGTATAGAATACATGGGATGAATATTTCAATTGGGCGACTCATTGATACGTTGGCAGTCAAAAGCCTGCGGTCATTGTTTCGTAATCGCATTGTTTCAATAACCCTGCACTCCTCGAGCCCCTCGGCGGGTCTGCTCGTCGCTTAAAGACGTGCAGAACGCAATTACTGGCTACGAACCACGAATGAGAGAAGCGTCGACATCAAGTTCGGAATTAATAATTGAATTATTAATTAATAATTAATAATTGCTTAGACGCGCATTACTCGCAGACGTATGACTGTAGAATGGGTTGCTATTTAGTGCTGCGAGAGCCATTGATGGGAAAATACGCGGGATTTCCGCAGTATCGTGTACTATATATATATATATTCTAGTGTGTATATCTTAGACGTATGACGCATATATGAAAGGTCTCATAGCCCGCGGTAAGCGCAGCTGAATGAGCACCTAAAAGGCAGGAATTAGTAAACACTTTTCAAAGCCGGAGGTATAGCAGATATTTACAGGTGTATTCGAACACTTCCCCTCTGGCGGCGATCTTTTGCACTGACATCGACTAAGGCGTCATTTTCAGCAATGCTACTCAATCATATGATAATGATGCCCAGGTTATCTTACTTTGAAATCTAAAAAAAAACAACCAGAGGGACCTTAACGAAGCTGGAGAGAACTGGTCCCTCTACGAAACCTGTGGATGTGTCGAGGAAAGCACAGATAACAATCTCGTGTTTGGCGACTGTGATAACCTTTAGAAATTGGAGCCGATTGTAATTATGTAGGAGTGGCAATACAGAGGTTGGAGCTTCTGGCGTTGTACAGTAGTAGTTGCAGGCTGATTCCGATCGACGCAATTCGAAATGAACGCCTCAGGGGATCTGTTAAGCAGGCTGTGAGCGAGCCATGCAAATCGCTTTCTCGTGGTCTTGGCAGATAGAGTCAGAGGGCCTGGACAGACGAAGGACCAACCTTGCCGCTCTGCTAACGTTGTAATTGATGGGTAAAACGAGACTTTTGCGAAACAAAACCTGCGTCCTGGCTGCGACCCGACCCACATCGGTCGTAATTTAGAATCGAGGCTCGTGTAACTGTATGAAACGTGCCTGGTTGAACTGAGTTACGAGGTTCGACGAACACACTGCTCAGACGTGAAGGTCTCTACGGCTGTGTATCAGCAAGACATGCACAGTGTTGTGTGACTGAGAATTTCATGACCGGATTGGTTCGATATCGAACAGATCACACTTGCCGCTAGCAATGGCGTTACACAATTAAAGAAGCACTTTCGCGAGCTCAAGCGGATCAAATTGACAATTGACGTTTAACTATGATAGTAGGTATGTGTTAATAAGCTAATTTGTCGATACATGTGAACGCGGTAATGGGTAATCACGCCGGCGGTAATTGGTCCGAGACGAGATGAACATGTGACCTTGCGTGCAATTAACCACAAACAAACTAACTACTACAGTAGATCTGTAGGGACGATGAAAGTGAGTAATTAGCCAACACCATTCATAAATGTGACTGCTGCTCCATTCAGCGATCCGAGAATGTCGCGACTGCTTTTAATCTCTAGATGTTTTGCATTGGCGTGATTCCGGTAATGAATCGCAGTGGAATGGAATCACATTGTCCATATTATGCTGGGGTTTTTGGGGTCATGCAACGGATCGAAAAGCATGTAACAGACGAGTTAGTGCCCTAAGCGAAGCTATTCAAGAGGAAACGAATGTCAGATATTTAGATAACAAAAAAAAAACGAGACGCTTGCGAGTTGAAGTTTCATGCCCATCTGCCAGCATGGCAGACTATGGTATGGATTTGCAAGAATCATTTATATTCATTCGTTTGAATAGGCAATTTATTAGCTTTTTAATCAGTGCAAGCACCGCCCCCCGCCCCCCGCCCACCTGCGTGGCAAAATGTAGACCTCCTCCGATTAGATTATCTCCGTACCAGAATATCCACTCAACATCTCAATCAGGGTGGGGACGTATCATCTTGCAGAACACATTTTCTATAAAATATTTTAGGATCGGATCGTATTAAGGGGCGCACGCGTCGGGGTCCGATTACATTATACCGCGGGTGATTTACACGAGCGTTCATCAATTTAGCTAGAGAAAAATAGAGAGAGAGAGAGAGAGGGATACGACCATCATAGGAAAACTGCATTAGCATATTAATAATAATTTTTAGAAACGATACAAATCGTGTTCATATTAATAGACATTCACTAGAGCGCCGCCCGTTGCTGTTTGCACGGTGAAAACATAGCAGTAGTACATGACATTAAACTATGATTTTCCAGTTATAATGAATATTCAAATTTTACCATAACCTTGACAAAACAGCGGTCCGACAACAGCACAACCCTCATCAAATCACTGTGATAGGGGGTGAGCTGAGCTGAATCAAGCTCGGTGGGTTGGGTGGACGCGGCTGCGGCGGCGGCGATGGTGGTGGTGGTGATTATTAAATGTGAAATACCACTTCACACTTCAAGCACTGATGGCTTCTGGGGTCCATTGGGCCCACCAGGGAAGCCGGAACGCGAATGCTTCGTATGGACCGTACACACTGACGTAGACCGTCATTGGCTCTAAGACAAGCAAATTATTATTCTTGCTGGATAGTAAGTGGCACCCATACATACATGTGAAGCATGTTTCCTTGTCTGTGTCGAATCCAAATGGGTGCCGTACTGTCAGCGTTGGGGTCGATGCTTGCATCTAGTAAAAAATAATCTATATCTATAATAGAGCATCTAGTCTATCGGGAGGGGCGTCTGGTGCATGCAGTTATATATATAATACATACATACTTTATATACATATATATATATATATACATTTTTTATATTTGTATTTTTTCATGGGTGGAGGCCATGAACTGGCTGGGACCGCCTTTAACGCAAAATCTGCTCTGCTCATTTAAATCGCTTTTATAGTTTGCACGGGCATAAAATCACTACCCTGTGTGTTTGTGTGAGCGCCTATCCATCGACACTGTAACGGAGAACAGACACATCTCGCTGCTGGTGAAATATACTATATATGTATGCATAGATGTATTAAGCTTCCGCAGCAGCGAATGTGTGAGATATAATACATACATAAATATTCATATATATATATATATATATAAACAGTTAATTCTTACTGCCACACCATTCCTGATAATTACACAACAATGCTTGCCACCGAATTGCCGTCGCCGACTGCCGCAAGGCGGCGTCTTTCTCGTCAGCTGAAATAACAGCTCCGACAGCAGAAGGGAAAGGCTGGTGTGTTTCTTTTAATCATTGTCATTTGTATATAACAACCATCCATCTGCTAATCACCCGAGCTCAACGACTCACTTTATCTTTGCTAATGTATCTATGTATCGATCGGCGTAAGTACGCTATCATGCAGCCGCCGAATTGCTCGCGTATGCCTTGCCGGACTGCCTAAAGTTCACATGAAACTTCCAGCAAGCGACTGCTATTTCGATAGCATGAGAATGGCCGCAGCCAGCACTGTCGACAGCAGCAGAATCTGCCGTCTATTCAATGCGCATTACCATCTGATTCATACAAATATCTATGATCTATAATCTTTGGTGAGCAAGGCGGCGGCTCAATCCCATGTCTATGTGTTTACTATCGACAACATCGGTGACGATTGTGTGCGGTGTACGTCACACCTAACTAGACTACTAGACCGACGCGACAGACATGTACCTAGTAATATCTACCAGGCACAATAGATACATTGTGCATAACGATTTTGTACAATGCACCGCAGCGTAACATTCGTCATACGCTTCAGATGCGATGCTATTTATAACCATAGCGCCTGTCCCGTTCACTATTTCCCTGTTTGGTTGTTTGTTTGACGCTGGTTAATGTGTCTGTGCCGTGCTCTTCGCGTTTAGTCGACTCTCGTGGCCGCGGTCTCCTCCGAATATCAATGAGAATACATTTATATTCTGAAATGTATGGGTGGTCTCACCCAGTGGCCGTGTGATTACTACCGTCCACTATGGCCCCCGCCCTGTCTTTAAATCTGTCTGTAGGCGCTTGATACTGTTGCTGCTGGTGCTATTGCCGATATGCTGTCTCTACGATTGGTCATTGCCCAAAAGGGCCATCATAGGCGACCAGCTTTTGGGCTTCTCTGGTCGACGGCGTTTACATGTTGGACTGCAATTGCTGCTGCTGCTGCTGCCAAGGGTTACCATTAGCAGCTCATATGGAGCAGAATCTAGTTGAAGCCGTATAGCGGTAGCAGAAATGACATCATCTAAGCACCGGAGTCAATAACTGTAACCACTTCACTGCCGACGCCACAACGAATATATATTTATATATATATTTTTTTTTTATTTATATATATATACATATATATATGAAAAGTCTTCCATACGCATCTCGCATGGAGGAAGTGGCAGCATCGATCGACCACACGACAATGTCGTACCTCCGCAGCTTGAGCAATAGCAGCTGCACTCGCCGCTGTCGCCCTGCAGGCTTTTGTAGTTGTTTCTTTTTCTGCTGTTATTGATACCGCCAACGACGATGCTATTCAATGCTATTCATCTTGTTAGAGTCGTTGTTGTTGCCATACGTCGGGTACGTCTTCCTGTTGTGTCTTGTCTGTAGCTCTGCCGCCCCTACATAGTATAATATAATATTACAGCTATTACACCAAGGTCAGGGTTATTGGACGATTGGCTACCACGTGCCTCAGGACGCACACACACACGCACGTATGAATAGAGTCGGCTGGGTGCGTTTGGTATAGGTGTTATACCGGGTGGGTGGTGGACATCGATGATGGTGAAGCAAGCGGCCCCCGCGAACCCAACGACCGGCGACAGCGAACTGGCCGACGAATAAATAATTCACAGACAAGCAACTCCCTCTTATTGTTGCGGGGCTGCTGTTGTCATTGTTGTCGTTGCTGTTATGGTTGTTATTTTGGAGCGACACCTGCCAGGCTCTGGGGACTGTCTGCTCGTTCGCGTCTCACGGAGCTCGGTATTGTTTATCTGTTGCGATACCCGCTGCCCCCTATGTGTTCCTCTCTCGGGATGGACCAACACATCTCTGCACGCTATGATCCTTCAACCGGTGCAAGCAATCGTAGTAATAGCGGGCATAAAACAACCAACGGAGTGGGATTATATTTTGTTTTTTCGAGCTGGCCCTCAGCTGTTCCCCCAGCTCTGACAGGCCTCAGCTCTTAACATTTTAGGTATTACTATGAGAGGACCTGTCGGGGCAACCACCTTTGCTTATTCTCTTCCTTACTCGTGCCTGGCAAGAGTCTTCAGAAGTGGAATTAGCTGCTGAAACAGAAGTGCATGTGTATTTGATTAGTCGGTTATCGCGCTGATCAGCAGCCGTAGACAGTAGCAGTCGTTGTTACAATCATAGTGGTCGATGCATTCTTATTATTATTGTGGATTACTATCGATTCGACTCTGATCTTTCACGGCATGGCTACATTATGCCTGCTGCGCCGCTCCAGTCCTTCCTTTGTCGTCTCAGACGTCGGGGATCACCCCCGCATATGCAGGCACATTGCCTCGCAGTTAATTAGTTCTGCTCGCATCTGTTATTATCACATTGTTATTATTCTAATTAGTATGCAAATCGCATTGTGGCGTATGAAAACATCGAGGTGTCGAGCAATCCACAAAAATCATTATCGCTCAGATCATGACGACGATGTTGTTGTTGCTGTTGCTGTTGTTGACAATGAGGATGATTGTAACGCTGGCTGCATCTGTTTTTTTTGTGGCAGTCTCAAGTCCACAGCTATAGATGCTACTAGCGACCCCCGGAAGGCACGCCATCCGACATCGCTGGACGGTATATCGGTCGCCCGATGCATGAGTATGGTGGTTCATCGGTCAACAGAACCACATGTCGATTGTCCTATCGTTGCGGAGCCGTATGGTAGCGAATGTCTTCGGGCGTGTATTATTCATGGAGCTTCATCGGAAACACTTTATTTGCTCACTCGGAGGAGAAAACAACAGAAGCGGGGAAATGACGAGTAACAATACTTAGTAGCAATGTAATACAAATGTTAATTATACGAAACTAACTATGCTTATTTATAATAATCCCGATGGATAGTAATAATCATAATGGGCCACTTCATAAGCTACCTGCCGCAATTAAACGCATAAATGATACGGAAGATACGATAAACACAATCCCCAATATACCTCGATATTATGGTGTCGCGGATTGAGCTGAGTCATAGGCCATATGCTGTATAGACATGCGTCTATAAATAGAGGAACTAAAAACAGCGAATATCCGCTTGCTTTCGCTACTGCTGCTACCGCGTCAATTAAGGACCCTCATTACAAAAGTCCTTCTTGCTCCGCGCACGACGCAACAGCGGCGTACATAGCGTATCGATCAGGCTCGAAATTAGTCGAAATTGCTCTCTTCCTCCAACGCTAGCAATGTCGCTACGGACAACAATCGACGGGGCACACACAGACAAAGAAAGAACGAGAATCAGTTGACTGTACAGCGGCTCTATAAGGCATGAGTGTCTGGGTCCGCTTCGATCAGCAGAGAGAAGCATATTGGCGGCCAAAGTGGCTCACCTGGCCGCCGCGCCCGCCTCAGGCCACGGCTGCATGAGACGCGGCTTCAATCGAGCAGCGGCGAACAGGAGTCCGTTTCCCGCTAGCATGATTTCCTGAATGCTGGAACGTTGTCATGACGCCATAGCACGCTAATAGCGTCGAGACGACATGACGTCTCGAATCTGCTCAGCTCGACAATCAACAGCCGGCGAGCAGCAGCAGCCGATGCGGTCCGATGTCAAAACACACGCGTCCAGTTGGCTGTTTTCTTCGCAGATTGTTCCCACAGATCCGATAGCGGTGGCCACGACGGTGAGCAACGGCAGGCAGACACAATACCTGCTGTCATCGGATATCACCAATACAACACGGCGAGACTAGCAAAGCGGCATATGCATTAGAACGACCGGGGGGGGGGGGCGACTACGGCCAGCGAAAGATAACGAGACAGAGAGAGGGGAAGCAAGGCAAGCTGGAGGCGACATTGAAGGGGGGCCAACGAGAGGAATAGGAATAAATCAACGTGATATTCATGCAATGCGACATGATGTAGAAGCATAGGGCTGAGTCGCGTTTGTGGATTGATAGCCCCAGGCGGTCACAGAGGGGGGAGGCGGCGGGGACGGCGGCGGCGGCTGTTCGTTGTGAAGAGCGTTCTATTTTCTGTGGGACGCTCGCTTTTCTGGACACTCTTCTCAACTTCTGCTAGACCGCGATACGGGACGAGTGACGCGATGAAGTTTAAAAGAAGCATTGCCTTCTTCTGGTTCAGGTGAAATCGACAGACTAGAGGCAGCGGGGGGAGAGAGAGAAGTATCTGCTCAATTGCATCGCCCGCCTACTGGTCTGTCTCCGTGTCGCCGTTGGCGCGACAGCGACAGAGCGCCTCCGGACGTCGCGTAGCAAAAATTGGCCACCGACAACGTCATCGTCGGCCGCAATTCTCGGGAGTCCGGGAACAACGAGCGCCAGCAACATCAAGCGACTCGTTGATGCAGTGATTCGCTATTGATGCAGTATTTTGGTTTCTGGTCAAACGCAATGCATCCGCTACCAGTGCGCCCCCGCCCCCCCCATAGCTACAGCAGCATGAAGACGTGTTGTGGCAGCACATGCGATAATCATGTTTGCTGTAACCTGCTTGGTCAACGACGGCAGGGCGGGCAAGCAAGTTAGTGAGAAGAATGGTCGCTGTGCTCATATCTGGTTCTGGACAAGTTGAAGTTGCCGTTTCGACTGTGGTCGTACCTCGTCACTGGCATAGAGCGGCTAGCACAGCCACTACGTATTCTATTATTATTATTATTGTTATTATTGTTATGGTTATTATTAGTATTATATAATGATGATGATATCTGTTGTGTAACAGTTTGCCCGCCGACTTCATGACGCTGTCGACACGGATTCGGCGACTGAGCCAACGATCAAACTGTGGATGTGCGCCGTGAGATTTCTTCACTCGGTCTGTTGTAGTTATTTTCAACGTGAACGGGGAAGAACAAGACGCCTGGATGCATGGGACAAATAGCCATTAATACTGACAATGATCGGATCGAAGGAACGAACAGATAGACTACCTCTTCTCTAACTCTAGTCTCATGACTAGAGTTAGAGAAGGGTGAGAAAAAGCTGAGGTTGAAGAACCGCACGTACGGATTCATCTGTGAGGGAACGATCTCCAGCTCACCGTCGGCGCGGATTGCGCCGACCAACCCGATTGAAACCGCGAGATGGTTTCGATGAACTCTACCGCGCGGAGGGTCTCTGCTGTTGATGTTATATGTATGTCTAGATTTTCCGCTATGTTCGCCGGCTAGGTGTATATGTCTATCATTGGAACGTACAATACAGTAAAACGTAGTGGCACATTAATGGAAATGTAGCTTTTTACAGCACTCAAGTTCTCTCGATGTGTCACGTGGAATAAACTAACCAAGTAATGTTGTGTTTGTTGGTTACGGCAGATACCAAATTGATGAGCTTCGACAACAGAACCGCGGAGGGTTTTGTAGCCTGTCAGGTTGTTTGTACGTGGTGATGCGATTTGGCTAGTGCCGGGACTAGTATCGATGTTAGAGGGTATTTCGGATGGGACAATATATATATATATATTTTTTTTTAGACCTATTCCGCGATATCGATTCGACCTGGCCCACCGTTTCTTTTGTATGTCGAGTTCTGGGAAAATCTGCGTAACTGCATAACTTGTCGTTAACTTGAAAAAGGTAGCTTTAAAGAACTTTAGTCTTATCAATCGCAGCTCCAAACGCATAGTCGCAAGTTCTCATTGACGTCAACGATTCACAGATAGAAATCGCCCAGCCGGCAACAATTGGCGAGCTGATTCTATTACGTAGCAAGAGCAGCTGCTCCGAAATAACTGGATCTATCCGAGCGACAGCAGCCATTCGTCAGACTCGATCAAGAACGATACGGAAGGCTGCTAACACCCGTTATATAGCAACAGCTTAATAGATAGATTGATCTATATGGTATGCATTGTATAAGCCAACAATGCAAGGGTCACTAATCAGGTTGAATTTATGTGAGCAAATTATGATAGAGTAAATAGATTTACATATCATTATATAGTACATCACAGAGAGTGGATATCTGATCTCTCTCTCTCTCTCTAACTGCTCCGGAACATCTGCCGGTGAACACAGGACCCATTTAGCTAGAAGCTGTTTTTAGGGACTCTTTCAATGTGCATCTTTATTATATATATATATATATATATATATATATATATATATATATATATATATATATATATTAATCTGGAAAATGCGCAGGCGTCACTTTGATGTATATGATCGTGTGGGACACTACCTCGGTGAAATACATTTATAATGATTTTTTTTCCAGGCCAACTCACAGCGCCTTAAACATTTAACTAAGTCCACGGTACAACTGCTTTCGGCAGTGCTTCCTAAGGCCGACAACCACTTTAAATGCAAATATGCAACGCCTACGTTCGAGTATTCCCGTTAACATGGATCAAGCAGGCAGCAGCAGCAGCTCCAGCAAGACCGCTCCTGATTCTGCCTAAAACAAACTACACCGTCAACATGAGTGGGTGTCACAGTGCGAGCAGCCTCTTGAATCCTGTACAGGTGGGCCAGCGATAATAGCACGAATTGTTCCGACCAACGAAGCGGTCAGTCCTGATATTATTACACGAGAGTTAGGATATCGCTTTCGATCTCGTGGCTGTCCTTGGCAATATTGCCGTAGAGCTAATCCAGAAAAAGTTTCCATTTCACTTGTGTTTGGCGACCTCTGCCCCCATGGGCGGTATATATATATATATATATATGTATATATATATATATATATATATATATATACAAAAAGAAATGAACACATATATGCTATTATATGATGTGAGAGTAACTAATCTGAAAAAAAAATAAGGCTTTTACAGCGTACGAACGGTAGATAGAACGGTAGATCGTTCCTTTGCTCATGGTATCCAAGCGCGTTTGGTTGTGATCTAGAAGAGTTTATTTCACGAATGCAATTCAATGACAGTCGCTCACGAGTCGCAAACGGCCGCTGGGGATGGATGCTATTGTGTCCGTTTATCGTGCATTACGTTTCGTCACTTTGTCCATTCGACTCCGTCGCTCTGCGCTCTGAACCTCAGCAACGCCTCAGAGTGTCTCCATTCCACAAGCGACGTACATATGTGCGCCCTCCGTGTACTGTAGGTTTACCGTAACTCGTTTTCCGAGCCGGCACCACTTCACTCTTCGTCGCGCACGAAGATATTGCCATCCTCGATTCGATGCGATCGTTGAAGATCCCATCGAACGGACGACTAGCCCGCCAGCCGGCCAGAATTGCTAGTCTATCGCTGCCCCGAATGCCACCACATTGATGGTCATGATCATCAATGTCTCAATGATCTTTTTCCGCTCCATGCATTGGATGGCTGTCCTGTGACGCTCGTCCGCTGCTTGGTGGCACATTGCCAGTTCGTGGGCAGCGCGCGATGACACGGTTACACGGCATGCCGTAGTATAAAAGTTACGGTATGGTTGTATTAAATTGGTGCTAATTTCATCGGCAGCAACAACTCGTTAGCTAATCACTAGTCCGACGCTCGGAGTCGCGTCGGCTTCACCGTTTCGCTGTTACGTAAAAACAGGGATCGTGAAAGATTTTCCGCCTCACGCTACCGCTGCCTCCACAACCCCATTACGATTGTTGATGGGTAGCGTTCCTGTTCATGTGTGATACTACTGTGGTCGCTACGTGGAAATGAATGAGAATTGCCGAACGCTGTATATTGACTTCTGTATGCTCTGTATCATTCGGAGACGTGCTAAACTTGCGCCTTCTAATGGGAACACCGTGGCCTCAGCCGTGAGTTTTACTGACCGCGGCTTCCTTAAGCAGAGTTGCTTAGGTGTAGTTCTGTGGCATGTTGTTGCCCTGCTGCACGAAAGCGGTTCCCGCACTGGTGTATTCGCGTAATCAAATTACCTATCGCACAGATGGGTTGCTCTCGCGCTCCGGGAAACGATGAGGGCAGCTTGCAGTACGCCGATACATTACGACGACAACCCGCGACAATTCGCACAATGCAGCAGAGGGGAACGTCCTGCTGTACAAACATCTCAGTAGCGGGTTTGCCGCAATTCTGCATTTCACAACGATTCGAGCACGTTATAGATGTGCCGTATTGCCATGGAGGCTGTCAGCCTCCACCTGCTACTGCTGCTGCTGATTGTATTCGATGAGCGAACGTTTGAGCCTGACACAGAGTTCACCTAAGTCAGAGCAACCAACTCTGGTTAATCTGGTGAGTAGGTTTACACGTACTTTGAAGTATATTGGTCGGTTTCGTTTGGGGCGTTTCGTCAACTTGATCAAATCGAAATATGTATCTAAAAAACTCAACATCGTTGGGTTGTTTCGTCATTCCGTGGTCGATTTCAAATGGTTCCTCCGTTTCGTGTTCCGGCGAAGGGCAACCGGGGTCCAGCAGTTCGTAGCCTTCGAGGCCTGTCAGAGCGGGGGGAACAGCTGAGGGTCAGCTCGAAGAAACAGTAGCAGTTCGTAGCGCTACACGATAGCAATCGCCAACGCAGAGCACGACGAGCTGATTCAGCACAGCCCGGGATATCGCATCGGTTAAACAAGCTTCGGCGTTAATGGCACTCTACGTTAGCATCGCGGGAGACAATGTTTGACAACAATGTTTAGCCTTAGGTCACAACAGCTTTAGATATAACACAAGCTTAAGTGTTTCTTGATTCAACGAAGGCTCTGTTGCCATTGCTCCTTTGCGCGATCACCCTTCTCGTGTGATGTAACAACTAGAGCTAACAGGACCTTGACAGCTGCCACCCTTCAGTTCTGTCCAAATTTAGATACCAACAACCCGTGTCGTCTCATTTCGCCGTCTACTTGGCTCCTCTGGCGGCCTTCGCCACGTTATTTCCCTTGGAAGAGGCACCCCTGCATGAGGAGTGATGTCAAGTATACGCTCAGCATTCAGTAGCAGTACTCTGCTGCTGATAAGATTAGGCCCGTTTTAGCAAACTGCAGCTGGATGGGTGTCGATCTGAGTCACGCGGCTGATGGGTGGTGGCATTTGTGTGACGCCTATTGTCACCCCGAGTCTCGCCCAGCTCGACTGAGTAAGCAGCTGTTCTCTGGCTAACTGGCTGGCGAACTCAACTACGGATATATATATATATATATACATATGTGCGTGTATGTATATTCTTTTGTCATCTGCGACTGACGCAGAACAAAGTGGATATGAGACACTGGGACACCGCAGGCCGACGACTTGACGACCCGGAGGCATTGAAAAGAAAACTCGTAAAGAAATCACCTAGTTCGAAATTCGATCGCGTCGTTCTTAGGGACCGTGGCAGCAAAATGCTCACGCTGTTATAGGGCTCAGCGAGGCGGTAGTTCAACGATTCGTTGGGTGATATCGGACGAGTCGGGTAATATGTAACAGGAAAGCCTGTATCGGCACGTTGGTGTGCTCCGGCCGCTGCTGCTGCTCTTGTTGCTGTCTACAGGCAGCGTTCTGTGTTGACTCGTGTACGATATGTATGTATCTACAGATGCTCACCGAAGTCGGCTGTTTCAAGAGCCATCAGCCAGCCGATCGCCGAATTGCTCAAGGGCCATAGCCTTCGACTTGGGAGAAACCCAACCTTCGTCGGGGACTACGCCACCAGCAGCAGCAGCGGTAGTAGCAGTAACGATAATGCCAAACAGACGGGCCCCCGCGCAGACGTGCTGCTTCGAGCCAGTGTGCCTACATATCTTCCTATGCCTCTGAAAGGCGCTGATAGACGCGGCGCACAGCTGAGAGACATCGGACCGACGCAGTCGGCGCTATCGCTCGACTCGTTGAGAGCGGGAAGGCTGTCAACAGTTGCGATCACGCTGCCAGCGGGTCGCCAAAGGGACCCTGTGCGTACTGTTGTCGATAAGAAAAGGGGGGAAAATTGGAAGGCACACCTGTGGCGGCCTAGGCAACGCACTAGGCTTGCTGCAAATGTCACAGAGCGTAGGCCTGGAGGGTGGTACGAGCTGAAAATTGGATCAGGCCATGTACAATCTCGTGAGCAGCTTTCCCCAACGCCATGCGACGAGACGGGTGTGTCCTTCTAGGTACATTGCAACCAGTCGCAGTAACACGCACAGCCCATATCGCGGCAATGTCTCGGAACACGTGAAGGGAATTAGTGTGAGTTATTGTCCTTATTATTAAATTAGATAACTACAGTACGAGAAGCGATTCGATAGTTTGCCTATGTCTGCCTGGCGAGCTGCGGACCCGACTTGCAAGTGCCAATGATTGACTGGCAGTGTAGATATAATAGTTATAAGGCAAGCGAGTGAAGCTGGTTAACTGTGGGGCTGTATGGACGGCAATATAAAAATGTTTCGTAAACTGAGGGCCAAAATGCGAAACGCATACTACATTACAAACTACCGAAATATCGATATGTTTCTTGTTGTTCCGCCAGTTATGACGACTCTGTCTCGTGTACACTTCAACGTCAAAGCGCGCCTCGAGTATCCTGTATTAAATGGGTACGCGTCGAGGGCGTGTCCACAACAGTGATCGTGAAGTGTGTGCTCTATTCGCACTGTATCCGACAAACAGGTGGGTGCAATTTTACTCAGGACCACTTCGCCCTTATTACTTAGCTGAACTAGGGCCTATTATATTGTACTTGCTGTATATTATGGTTGAGAGCCAGGACCTTCGAGGTGTAGTAAATTATACATGGGGAACAGTTCCACGAAATAAGACGAACAACAAAAAACACGTCCGCTTTCACTAGAACCCGATGCGAACGAACGCCTTGACAAGCCATCGTACCGCCGTCAGGCACTTACCGAGACAGAGTACGCGTAAGTAATTGGCAAGTAAATGTAAATAACATCCTTAGCTTGTTATGGTAAGAATTTGTTTGCAATGTTGATTGTCTATGGATATATATATATATATATATATATATATTTACCAGCATTAGGTGAAGTCTCCTCTCCGCCGCGGGCAATATTGCCGATTGTGAGCTGAGAGCTTTCAGTCTGCCCCTACACCAGACAATCGCTACACTCTGGCGTTACGTTTGACCACCGTGGGAATCCTTGCACCCTAGCTATCCGTAACAGTATATTTGACATGTTCTCTTCTGCGCTATGGGCCAATATGTCTTACTTGGTTAGGAGCGAGGGTGGTATTGCTGGTGAGAGAAGCGTTTCCCCAGACGGAGGTCATTAATTGGCTACACATATTATATATATATATATATATATATCATGTGCTACTATCAAAATGAGAACAGCTTCGAAACAGAGCTCTACGGAAATCTGAATTCTCAGATTGGATAAACTGGGCCAAAGAAACTTTGATCCTAATTGATCTATCTATGTTGGCGGACCCTTGCAGCCGATTCGGTCGACATGAGTGAAAAATCAGACGCAGGAGACGTTGAAAGATCCAGGACCACCTTAACGGGCATTGGGACTGTTATGTTTTGCGGACGACCTGATTCATAATACACGTAAGTTAAATCGAAGCACGTAGGTTAAATCCACAAGTAGCGTTAAGTATCTGAAGACAATAAATGCTCAATTGTCAAAGCAGTCCGCGCATGGTCAAAGGTGCGATCAACGCGACAACCGGGAGATCGTACCTTAAAACTTACTACGGCTATTTCGAATGTAAGACTACACAATATATAATAGCTAGGCTGTAAATTAATCGTAAGTAGGCGAAGATCGGAGGCCAGGATGAATTGCGGCGTATATAAATTGGACACAGACATAAGTCAGTCATGATATGTCTGTCACAAGCTAAATAGCATGAAAATAGGATATCATGACGTTCCTTGAAGATTAAAAAACCTTTTCGAATGAATTGAAGCACATACTGAACCTCAATCTACACACCGCAAATAAATGATTCACACATGAGTCCATCGATTTTTACTATGCTCTGATATTATTAGTGGTAAAATGGAGCCATTTTGCGACCGGCATATTTTCGAGACTATTAAGAGTTGGTGTTGGTAGACAACCCATAACTTTCAACATTTTGATGGATTCACACATTGATCCACAAAATTGTTCTTATATAATATTCTTCAATTCGTGCATATGTGGCTAAAAAAAAACGCGTTCTCACCACGAAAACTATGACATCCGTCCAGTTCGTTCGATATCTCACCCCTCCGTATCGGACATGCCCTGCTCATAATGGAAGGATAATCCAATGTTGTCATACTTCATGTGCAAATTAATAAACATGTAGAGAAAACACAGTGTCAATATACTTTACTCTTAGACACATACGAGCGGTGTCAATCGTCCCGGCGTACCTATCCTTGAATATCTAGCTGTTCGCCTAGCTGCTGCCAAATATCCGCTCAGCTAGCTCTCGTAATCTTTGGCGTCGACTGCACACGTCGATCGGAGCGCGAATGGCTCAGAATCAGCTCAGAGTTACGAATTCGATACCGTATCTATTGCGTTGCGGCCGAGAGAAAACGAAGCTGTTTCCTTGTTTCAGGCTCCTCTCAGGATTTATCAAACAAACACACACACACAGATTGACACACACGCACGCACGTGTCCACCACAATGCCTTCATATGCGTTCACTGATCCGAAGAGATCCGAACGACTCACACGAACAGTTCCAGCTCTACTGGTGCTTTCGCACTTCGAGTCGGTTGCCGTTCGCCGCTCGCTTCTCTACGTTGTGTTGACAGGACTCAAGATATGACATAGGCAAGACACGACATGCCAGCACAGGCTGGCCACCGACACCTCTGACCAACGGCACAAAAGACGGCTCACAGTGCTCCGTATCTCTACGAATACTTCGTACCAGCACAACAAGCCGCCGACTCCTTCTGCAGCTATGACTCGCCGCTATTTGATAGACGCAACCACCCTCAGCTGTTGTTCCCGGCCGCCAGTCCGTCAAGCAGGCGAGTAGGCGAGCATCATCTCCACCGCTCTCCTCAGGCACCCGTGTCTATCTTCCAAATGCTCCGGGACAGACAAACTGACCCTCTACGACCAGCAGGAGCGGAGCGGCAATATACGCACGAAATATTTACACGGAACGGGCAGGCAGGCGGGTGGTCTCGCTCGCGCGGCGTCAACTGAGGCTCAGCTCCCATAGGTAGTCATTGAGCGGCGGTGCGCTTCGCTCCTATGTCGTCACATCCTTTGACGACGATCGGCAGCTGAGTCGAGCGGGCAGACGAGAGCCTACACCATGTCCGTGTTCCAGGCTGGCTGGTAGACAGATAGGCTGCAAGGAAGCCAGTTCCGGCAGAGGCTACAACTGCTGCTCTTGCGGACCACTTTGCAGCAGCAGCAGCAGGCAGCGTTTCGAGACGGCTATTGTAGCCTGTCGCCGCTAACGCCGGCGTTGCCGCTGTGGCGGTTGTAGGCAACGAGCCGCAAGCCACCATTTGAGCAATAGCTGTCGACGAGCAGTGTTGCTGGCGCCGGCGTTCGCGTGCTCTCACCTCTCTCTATCTGTCCCTCTCTGTCAGTCTGTGTCGGTCTCGCTTGCTCTCGGAGTAGCTCCGTCCGTCTGCCAGCCTGTGTCGTGCAGTCTCTGTGCAACCCGTGCCTCTGCCTGCGGTCGGCTCGATGGTCCTGTGGCCACCGTCTCTCCCTCTCTCTTCTCGCTATGGCCTGAAGCGGTCGCTAACGCTCACACACAAAGGAACGCACATGCGGAGCTTGTGGAATAGCTGCGCTACGAGGAGCCAGGAGAGCAATGCGGACCGGAGCGCAGCGTCAGAAACGCCACTTGGCGGAGGAGAACGAATGCAAAGCAACAGTAGCCCTTAGGGCAACGACGACAACGGGCGCCCGATGATATTAACAGAGAGAGAGAGAGAGGCGAGAGAGACAGGAGGGTAAACGACGAACGAGAATGACTGGCATCGCGACCCGCGCACCCAGAATGGGTGCCGCTTGAGTTCATGACAATTGCTGTGGATGTGAGCGCGCCGAGCGTAGTTCAGCCGGTCTGGTGAGAAACTGGGGCATGCCGCCACGATTTACGGCTCTTCACTTGTAGGGTTGGTGTGGCGGGGCCATTTTGTAAGACTACTTTGGAACTACTTTTCTAGAATGGGAACAAACTTCTCTGTCGAGTTATCGCCTGCTTGCTGAGCCGAATCGGGGAAGGCGAAGGGGGCGTAAAGTATTAGGAGGTTGATTAGTCGCGGGAAATCCACGGAAAGTATCCTTCTTTAACTGTGGAAGCTGATAATAACAATAATATAATAATAATAATAATAGCCTATTATGTGACTATTCTCTACCTATATTATTCTCTCCTATTCTCTACCTCAGAGATGAATTTGTATCGAGATTGACGCCTCGGAAAGTCTACGGCATAAAAACGTTACACATAGGCTATAGTGAATACTGCGAACATTGCACTTGATCATTGTTCGGGTATATTGAAATCGTCGAGTCGGCGAAAGAGCTCGGTTAAGGCTCACAACAAATTGTTGCCCATATTAACGATGAGAGGGTGTCCAGTGTTCGGCGCTTATCTGATATCAGCGATCATCACAGTGGATTGTATCGTTGCATGTGGTTTACAGGTTACAATCACAAAACTTGCACATGCAACAAGCGCTTCAAACAGAACTGGCAGTCTCACTACTTATTATTATCATTATTATTATTATTCATATTATTATTATATATGTATACTTGATATCAGCACATTTGCTATTGCCGAAGCGATATGCTTAGCGTAGACTTGCTAGGTATAACGTATACCTCAGGCTTACGGAGTGCTCTTCGAGGATCGCCGTATTATCCTTTGTCAAAGACACACACACACTGAGCACCGTTGAGCGGTAGTGTCAGCATTGGACATTCGTACCAGCGAACTCCACATCGTCATCAACTCGCCACCAGATGGCCTTAGCAGCTGCACGCTGATGATCGTCGCCTCAGCAGCCGCCGCCGCCTCTGGTGCACTTGCGCGTCAAACACAAATGACGCCAATCACACGGCGCGTCTACAGGGAACGCCGCATCGCAGGCGTCGCTGCCCTCAACATTCTGCATGTCTCATAGATATGAGACGGCCTTGTGGCATGATCAAGTACGCCGTTGGATAACGAAAAGTCAAGAGGAACGTACTGGTGCGAACTGATGCGGTCGACGTGTTGGCACCCTGTTGACAACGTGTTTATCCCTACGCCGGTAGCTGCGTTCAGTGGGAGATACGGACAACTACGCTGTTCTTCGATCTCTCTTTGTCTACCGGCCTTCGGCCTGTGGTTAGTTCCTCGAATGATGCACAATTGTGTATTGTGGCACAAGAGCGCTTTTTGTGCACGGTGGCCACAACGCCACACGGCGAATGCAATATTTGCTCTATTACGAATGGTGGCGACTCGTCATTGTCGTCTTGAGCGCTTGTCCTCTTGTTCCTTCATTGCGTCGCTTGTGCGATGGGCTTGCTATGGTGCGAGAGGCGAGCGGCCTAGGACCTCGATGGTCGGTCACTATATGTGGGTGTCGCCGGCGGCAGCGGCGGGGCTCTCGATGTCTGCGATGTCGGCGGGGCTCTTGCTGACGCTATGGGACTGCAGCACCCCGAGACGACCACAACGCCGAGTGACTCGACTGAGTGGTCGTTGGATATCTGTTCCCGGCCACAATGGATGACGAGCGTCTAGCTCGCTGTTGGTACGGAGGTCCAGTGTGATCCAGCCGGGCGTACTACTCCGAGCCAGGACAGACTGGCTGGCTGCTTGGCCTGTCCCGCCCCCCCCCCCCCTCTCATCCATCGGCCGTAGACTAACTAAGAGCTCGTGCAGCGGACCCCTCGTTCGCCCCTGAGCCCAAAACCGACCCTCGGAATAGAGCTGAATGTTCGTGGCGTACTCTGCACGTTGATGACCGATAATATGACCGGCTTAGCCAGAGAGATGACTTAGCATGCAACAAGAGCTCTACCACAAATGGAACCAAATCGGAAGACGAGGTAATACAAGTCTATGTATATCTGTTATACTTGTCGGATATCAGTTATCAGACAACTCGCGAGGATCAGTGGTGGCGACAATGAATGGCAGCTAAAAGGCCACGACAACTCAGCTCTAGCAAAATTGACCTTTCGTAGAAGCGAAGGCTGTTATGAGCATTCATATCCCTTGTTGTTTCCCTGGGAAAGACTTGCCCCCAGTTGTCGATATAGTGCACCGGTATCTGCGCTCTGGGGTGCCTGCGGATCGCCGGCCAGAACCGAATGGTCACTGGATGGATCGGGCTACGGCTGCTGCTCCCAGAGCTCTCTTGTTCACCCCCAGCGGTCTCGGGGTCTCACGGTTGGGTCTCCGTCGGCCACACGTCAGAGGCGACGGGAACAAAAACGACTCTCGCTGGGAACGGAGACGCGCGCGCGCGCGCCCGCGCAAACGGGGCCGAGGCGGACAGAGGGAGGGAGAGAGATCGAGGGAATAGCCTATTTCCGTATCGTTACCAGCAGGGCTCGTAATGTGCCTATGTATACGTGAGCGAGTATATGTATATACTAGCGTCTGTGTGGGACTCCGGGTGAGTCTGTCTGGGTCTGAGTATGAATTGTATGTGCGTGTGTATGTATATTCGTATATTTATTAGGCCATGTGCTGCTATTCTTTTGCTATCTAGGGCAAAATGTGGACGATGTCGCTATTTATAGAAAGGCCACCACGGGTATAAAGGCCGACGCAGGCAGTCAGGCAAGGCAATAGAACGGGCAATGACCGAGAGTAGACGACAACTACAACAACTGCGACAACGATTGCGGCTGATCGTCGTCGCTATTTTGCGGATTGACCAGCAGAATTGGCATCAGTAAGCGCGGAATTGTTGTCGTGGCGGGGGCGGCGGCGCCGGCGAACGCTGCGATCAGCAGGAGCGACAGTAGCTCGGGCGAGACGAAAGAGAGCGCTATGATATCGGTGTGATACGAGACGAAATTGGTGAAGGGGACTGGTTAGATTTCCCACTAGACGGGAAGTCTCGTCCATGATTCGTACTCGATTTCGTTGCGGTCTGGCTGACAGAAGAAGTCGGCCGAATGAGAGTGATCCTTCAAGCTCGATGTCGTTGCCTTTAGAGAAGTGTGCGATTTCTCTGTTCGCGTTCTCGGCTGAACGTTCACAAGACAATGAAGGACTACTCCCAGAAGCCACAAAGTATTGACAGAGGATTCCGGTAGGAATGACAGGAGATATTGTCGGTACTGTAAGCGATACTTCGAGGATTGATAAAGATGGGAACGCGTGGAGCCCAATGGCGTGGTAGGTGCATTCGTGTACGCCTGCGTTGCAACCGGAGGAGACACGTAGGCGGTTCTCTTCAAGAACATGACCGAAAACAGTCTTATAAATTTCGACAGACGTCGTTGGATACAACCGCCCTACCAGCACTCTACGAAATAACACCTTGAAAACCCTCTTCACAAATCAATTATGGTACCTCGGTTAAGCCCTTCGTTGGCAGGGCTTAACATCGTTTTAAATTAGGCAACACAAACTTTGGTTGATTAGATTTACAAGTAGGTCGTCTTAGGCTTTTTAAGATTACGACTACATTTCGCAAGGATAGCATTTACTGATGTTTCGTGTGTGCAATTTCCTTACCGTCTTTATTATCAATGTAGCAGATGCTCTCCCTTTCAAATCACAGTATCGTTATAGCTGAGTGATTTGCCCGTTGCTGCGTTTGAAGCCCGGAAACTCCACACAATACTGTCGATGAGGAATTATCTCTAACAACAGTTATTCTCTCTCGAATCATTTCTCCTGACAGTTACCGAGAGACTGCGTGTGATTAAGTTGGCTAACATCTATGCCCAGGCATAGATCGTCTAGGATATTCCCGCACAATCTGAGAGGTGTATACCGATTATAAGATATATCGACCGTATTTAAAAAAACGAGTTAGTTACCCATAATCCGTTGTTTGAACGCGACCTAGCTTTCGTTTGCGGATCACATCAGCCAGTCGTCGTTATATAGATCCTCTTCCCGTGGGATTTCAGTGGGTTGTTTTCTGTTCACGGAGTCAGATATGCATTAATTGCTTTGATAAGTTATATAGAGCTAATTGTATCATGTAGCATGATCACTTCGTGGCTACGCAGAAGTAGCTTCCGCTAATTGACCCGATCACTGTATTCCATCATACCACATTTGGAATCGTCACTACTGTTTAGCACACAGTCATCAATGTCTACCAGTAGACAGTTTTCAATCCGGAGCGAAGTTTTCAAATGTTCAGTTAGCGTGTGCGTGTGTGTGTTAATCCCTTGATTCGGTGACGATTTATTCTCTCGTGGATAATTCGTTAAAATAATCTCCAATTTGTCTTCTTTTCTCGTTTACAATTATTATTGTTATTATTACTAGAATTCCTATTATCGGGATAGAATATGTGATTTCTGTTTCTCTTCCTCGTGGCAGTAAGACAATGTGATCGACCATCAGATAGTATTAAATATGATTGCTCCAGCAGATAGATCCTCACATATATGTATATATATATATATATATGTGCGGCGCCGAAGAATTGAATAATTACTTACGTCGCCTTATAGGAAAACTCACGATGTCCGTCGGGGGTCAGCAGGTATCATACTAACCGAACATATATTGTACAGCCGATTAGGTAGGACGCTGATTCGGGTCGAGTCGTCCGCGTGGAACGTAACGATTGATTCTGCCAGAGAAGTTCTTGCCAACTAGCGGACTACCTTCACGCTTTTCATGCTTTCTGCTGCGTCGACGCGAAGCACTCATCTTCGTCGAAATGAGTCGCTGCCGTTTTCGAATCAAGTCGTCGGTACGTCCGATTATCATCGGTGAGCCAGCACCTCGTCCGCCTCCGGAGCGCGCATATAATGGGCTACCAGCGGCAGTAGCAGCAGCAGCTGCAGACACAATGGCGTACTGTATTATTATGTGGTGACGAGGGCGACTGCAGTGGTCGGGGCCGCCCCCGAATTCAATTTTCGCACGATATTGATGTCCACGATGAGGCTCATTCGGCGTATGATTCGTCTGTATCTCCGGGAGATGGGATGGTGTGCAATGGCTTCGCAATGTACAGTCGTCGAGTGAACGTGTGCGTATCTTGTGACCTGCAGACGTTGCTTGTAAGTCTCGGTTGCTCAGCTGGTCGGGCCACCACCACCACCACCAGCACGACCGCTGCTGCTGCTGGTGCTGCTGTTGTTGTCGCGTACAAGCGTGTGGGGCGACGACGGCCGCGATCCTCGGCTCCGTGCCAGGATCCGCACCGTATGGTTTGTTGGCAGCCACGGTGTCCGTGCGTGCGGCAGGCAGTGTCCATCCACTATCGAGGCGAGACGAGTATGATCGTCCGGAATAAACACTATTACAGCTAGTACGAGTGCTTTGCAACACGTACCACGATTTGATAGAGACGAGCTTATATGTGCGTCTGCCCAGTTGGTGTGTTCGTGCGTGCGTTTATCCTGAAAGCCGTCATGATGAACATCACCTCTGAACATCTCCGAAAGGGAGAAATATGCGCAGTGGCTACGAGACGATGATGCCCACGTACACCGGAAAGGGTCACTATGCAGGATGGGTCCAGACAGATGTCTGCATATATAAGTCGGTGCACACTCGAGTCGATCATCAGAACAAACTCGACAGATAGACTCTTGCAATATGTTGGCTGTACGTATCAGATTCAACAGATCGATATACGTTAGTCGAGATAAGTGGAAGCTTATGTGAAAACGAGTTACTAACGAAACACTTCTATTCTTATATACTTTGCAGACGGTCGCCGCGATTGTCGCTTGCGCCTTGGTTGGCGTCCAGGCCGGTGGCCTCGCCGGATACGGCTATGCGGCACCCGCCTACGGCGCAGCCTTGGCTCCCGCCTATGGAGCGGCCTATGGCTACGGAGGGGCAGTAGCTAAGGTCCACGCACCGGTCATCTCTTCGTCGTATACGACGGTGACCAAGACCGTTCCTGTAGCGCCCGTCGTTGCTAAGGTCGCCGCGCCCGTCATTGGGCATTACGCCGCTCCGGCGTACGGCGCTCACGCCTATGGCGCTCACGGCTATGGCGCGCCTCTTGCAGCTCACGGCTACGGTCTCGGCTATGGTGGTGTGATTGGTGCCCCACTTGCGGCGAAGGTTGCCGCCCCCGTCTACGGGGCCCATCTGGCTAAAGTCGCCGCGCCCATTTATGGCGCCCACATCGCCGCCCCTGCCTACGGCCTAGGCTACGGTTATGGACACGCAGCGGCCTACGGACACGGCTATGGCAAATACTACTAGGCCCCGTTTGCGAAGACCAACGCCGAGGGACAAACGCTCGAGGCAAACAGGAGTCGTGAAACGAAATATAATAAATTCGACCTTAGTGCTACCCCCGATTGGTAACAACTTAATGGTGTGATTTTGTCAGATTCATTTGGAAGGTATCCCTGCATGCAACCACGATTTGACCCGAAGTGCTAGTGCGATATTTGCTGTTTTAATGACGACTTGCTGACTATATTGGTGAGTGCTGCGCGACCGACACGTGGACAAACTGTGAAGCATATTATAACTCACCTGTCCCGATCCACAAATCAACATCGAGGTTACGTTGTATAGTCATTAGCGGAGCTAGATCGTGCTGGCAACAGCGGACGCTTTGAAATCTGTGCATCGTGAATTTGTGACATGACGTCGAAAAATTGTTTCAGTTGGTAGATACATTTCTAAGTTGCTTCCCATGAAATATATAATTGGTAGTCTACCTCCACCTCCTGTTACTCCTCGAGGTTAGTCAGGAGACATTATTTTTTTTTTTTTTTTTTTCCAGCTGACCCTCAGCTGTTCCCCTATGCGACAGGCCTCAGCTCAGGAGACATTATTGAGGTACGTTACCTACAATATGATAACTTCACACGTACTACGAGATCCTACCGATTTGAGAATAATTTCATTTGTCAGTTTGAGCCCACTGTTAGACAGTTCTGCACAATGCTTTTGGGTTTTGCGGTTAACAAGAGGCGGAACCTGTTTGGAGCGGAAACACTACATATCCCATCGCCTGCTATTTTCTTATCCACTTGTGATTCGCATGTGATTTACGCAGCACTTGAGGAAATTTCGGCGTATATTTGGCCTAGTTAGCAAACGATGCCATGTCCCAGTATCGTTCGATGCCAACGCACAACAACTTCGGGTCAGCTTTTGAACGCGATGCTCACAACTGAGGTTATCCAGATGCTCGCGCAGTTTTGAGTTCGGCGATCGGCTGATTCAATGGATCAGCGGGATCAAATTTCTTAATAACTATAATAATTAGTATCATTATACTTAACTGAACAGCTAAACCGAGTTTAAAATTTCGAGTGCGCCCGGGCCTCCGCCATATGAAGCCACCACTGTCGGTCCTCAAACGTATACTGTGTAAATACACTTTTCAATGTGTTATATATAATATACGTAATCATATCACCATCATTAACATCTGTAAAATACACGCGGACAATGCAAAAGTAAATATTAGACGAAATTCAACACAGAGTAGGATACCTTTTGAAAAGCGTCATAGATTATCAATAGAGTATGTCGCACACCATTCAACAAAACATTACACAGAACAGCAAGGCTTCGTAGATATCTCGAGTTGTGCCGATCTATAAATCACCGTCAATGTCCACTGTTGCCAGCGGATGCCAAGTGGTCATCCTTCAAATCGTTTCCACTTCGTGGAGACAGAGAGATGTACTACATTTTAGTCAATGCACATATATTAAAATCAACCTACACCACTTGCACGGCGAGGTTGTTACTTAAACCTAAATTGTTTTCTTACTTAGAACACGAATATCCCCGAAGTGACTATTCGTACAGAGACACCTCATAATAATACAATACATGGCTTGATTTATTAAGGGGACTGCTGTCTTGTCACAACGCTTGAGTTCTCGTAAAAAAATAATAGTGAAAAAGAAGTGTAGTCTCATGGATTACTTCAAATGTGGCCTATTTCTGGAAACGGAAAATATTTACATCAATTTCTGGTTATCATAAAGGTAACAGTATAAAAGGGGCAACGCCCATACAAATACAGTGTTTGTACAGTCCATGCGTTAACAGCAATTATAAAAGACACATCATTTTTCAGATTCGTGTCCGTATAGTATACCTCTAAATGATTACCAAATATGCTTCCTGACCTCCCGCGCAAACAGCTTCGCTGATGTAAGGGATTCTATTATAATTTCGCGAGGTAGTAAGCCCCAGACTGCAGGCAAGCGGTGTCCACGAGCATGGCGGCTGAGTTCCCTTACGACGAATGGCCTTTCGAAGGTTGTTGGCCTATTCTTTTGACGACAGTGGTGATTGGAAATGCAATATCAAGGGGGAATTCGCCCTCGCACCATCTTGAAGGCAAGAAGTGCGGACATGAACCACGTAAATCTTATCGATTGGCAGCAGAGCAAATTTCTCAAAAACAACATACAAACGTAGCACTTGTTTATATTTTGTTGACAGAATGATCGGCTAATTATTGTATTTAAACTAGCTTGCATCCAGCCCACGCGTCATGTTGGTCATGTACGACAGGAATACATTAAGAATACAATATGTATCGAGCGTCCAACCAGCGCCATGAGCAGATATTGGTTATTTGGTAAACCCGCAGGTTTGTTTTTTTTTGCGTTCGCATGTTGCCTTTTTCAAGTCATCGCCTGGATCTGTTTTTGGCTGCGTCGAGCGACTGTCAAACCAAGATTTACGACTGGACACAGTGTAAAGAATCGGGCGGTACCAGAAGAAGCCATTCGCAGCGTTCAATATCGCGTTTAACCACGGCTTTTAGCGTTCGTCGTCCATCCACGTTCACCCGACCTTCGGCCATGGACACCAGGGTATAGCTTACCAGTGAACATTTCGGAGTTGCCCACCGGACTCATTTCCACTGTAAACTAGAATACAAGCGAATGCCAATTGGCCAGGCGTGACTGGCGAAGCCATACCGACAACAGACACACGAAGAACAACCAACCAATAACAATGACTGCGACATCACGACTCAACCAATATAGTTCATTGAAGGAACTGCAATTAGTATAATGCTCAAAGTCTCTGAAAGGGCATATACGATTCTCTTTCGGAGAATTTCGGCGATAAAAAAATTGCAGCCCCTTTAATAAACCAATAAACCTTAACCTTTACATAGCGTATTTGTATACCCGCCCTCGACGGTATTCCCTGGTCGGATATTGCGCTCTCATGATAATCGTGGCCTTATGCTGATAGCAGATTATACTATTTAATATTATACTTCAAATTTGATTAAATGGTGAAAATGGTATGCGAAGGTAGGAGCCTTGCTCTCTACCTATCCTAACCTTCTGCGATCCTCGCTAATGATAACGACTGCCATCCAGTGGACTGTCGGTGTTTGATGGAGCTCAATGTTGCGGGTGGCAGGTGCAGATTCATGGTTGTCTACCTTCGCGACCCGACCTGAATCGTTTAGGGGGTGTGCGCGTTGAAGGAAAAACTGAAAGCGTTGCGGGGGCAGGCTGCCGTGGGGGTTCAGCCTATGGACAGATCGTATATTCGCATAGCCTGTGAGGCGACGACAGGCGGCAACATTCGCACGGCATTGTTGCTGGCGACCGATCCACTTCGTTTCATTATTGTCACCGGGTCGGCTGTCGCCGGCGACAGAAAAAAATTATCCAAAGACGCCGGAGGGCCGTTACGTCCGGGACACCGCAGCATCATAAGCCAACTGCCCGGGGGCGCCTCTGCTTAGGGTGTGCGGTCGATGTTTAAATTTGCGCGCCGTTACATATACTCACCCCCTCGGGAAGAGGAGGGGGGCGTAGCTGACAGCGTGAATTGAGCTGTCCGCCTTCATTAGTAGTATAGCCACATTATAATTGTTATTACTACCTGATTATCCCTATTGCCATTTCCATTCGACTAGTCAAAAGGCCTGTCATTAGCGTTGCAATTATGACTTTTTTTTCATGCTATAATTATCGCTGTTCTCATCATTCGGATCGCGGTGATTATAGAGTGGAGTGCATCATATTGTACACTACGTGTGTTTATATACCACTAGGCCAGATGTTTTGCCGCTTTGGCTATGTAAAGGTTTTATTAGTTAAGTTGGAAGCGCGGTGTTTACGACGCCTAACCTCTCAATGTGTCACCGGTTGTCGCGGGACTCGAACCTGTGCCCTCCGGCTGCAGGAGTAGGCTGGTTTCCTTTTCAATCGAACATTGAGCCTCGTATACTAGGAGAGCGTGTATCGTCATTTAATCTCGAACGATTCTCGTCGATTCAGTTCTGTTAGACTTTTGTGCAGCTGCGATTTTCATGACACACTCATAACCCATGATCGACGTGTAGATTTAACACAATAATGATTCGTCCGCGTCGAGACGGGTCCACATACGAGGTCGCACATCGGCAGACGCCCGCCAGCGTACGTGTCTATTTTTCGATGTAATTTAATCAGCAGTGTTCGTTGCATGTCCCAGAAAGTAACCTGTGGGACCAACTTACAGAATGGCGGTGGCGATGGGGCATCGAATTTACGACGCATTGTGTGAATGAATATTTCGTCCGACGAAGCGAAATTAAAAAAAAAAAATATATATATATATATATATATATATTGATCACACGTATGTACACGCGCGTGTACATCTCAGCACGTCTTACACAATATGCATAGCAGTGTAATCCGCAAATGCCGCGGGCATGAAAATTCATACACAGAGAAGTGTAGACACGTTGTCTGAAAATGTACGAGAAGCGTGTGCGCGTCCGTCCGCTATTATGGGCATTTAACAATTCTGATAGACTTGCGTCCGCAACAGTGTTCATCTCATAACAATGGGAATGACGTAAATTGTCATTTACGCTGCAGGCTGGTGGCACGTTAGCGTTGACGACGTCATCGAACATATGAACATTGTATGTACAACACGGAAATGGCTATGAGGGACCACTTAAAAAAGATAACCATTGAGCACCGCGATACATTTCGATTATGCTTATCGAATCGATTAAATGCTCCGATGCGTTTGGACAAGTGCGTTTGATCTGGAGTCACGTCCATGTCTCGTCTATGGTGACTCGAAAAATCGTTCCGCCAAAGCCGTTTACGCGCACGTCTGGCGTAAGGTGGCTGGCGAGGTGGCAGTCACCACTCATGACGCCAGATGTCCGGAACGCGACGCCACTAAGCTATACAGAAGACTAACGTACGAACAACAATATTCAGCTGAACTCGTCTCAAGACCAGATCATTTTTCCGACCACCTCGCCACGTCCGCTACACGCAGGCAGATACCACACCCCTGCACATCCACACATGTATTCAATGATTTCAATCTTTTCAATCGATACAGCTATAATCGTATTGTGTCTTTCTAATGATAGATCCATCATCGTCTACAATCATCATATACAATCCATAGAAAAAGGCCCCCAACGATTCGCTCGGCTACAGGCGCACGTCCTGTAGATTTGCGGCGACGGCGGCGGCGAGTCGGTGCCTTCAGCCGAAAGAGAAAGTATCTCTTGAATTTCAATTAGCGTCTTTGCACGAGCCAAGCGACCCGTTGTATTGTGCAGACAGCTGATGCTGTCGGCGACACCTGTCACTGTATCAATGGTGTCATTATTGTTAAATAGCCATTTTCAATAGGGCGGGTGGGGTCGTCGAGGCGCAGTAAATTTATGAATGCGTAAATACAGGTGTGTCATTCATCTCCCACTCCCTTCAAGGGATATTGAGCATAGCTCGGATCATACCCTTCTGGTAGCGCGTCGTCAATCACGGTCAATCACGCACCGATACCCCGTGGGCGGTGGTCGAGCGAATAAATATATCTCTCTTGAAGATATATATACGAAAATGTTACTAATGATTATAATTAAAATAATAATAATAATAACAATGACAACAACAACAAACGGTGGACGCTTAACAGATTTGATCATTTGATGATTCTTTCTGGTCAGGGCTACCTAAGCCCATATGGGGGGCGCCGTACAAGGCTACCAATTCGGCCACGGAAGCCAGCAGACGCCTCGAGACTCTTGATGCTTCTCTGACCCTCGGCTTAAGCCTGGCAATATTTCGCGCATTCTTGAGTGCTTTTCCCGCAACATATTTTGCGTGGGCTGTGCCTGTGAGCCCTGTGTCCAGAATGACACCGAGCTATTTGACTTGCCTCTTGAATTCCGGCCGGTAAGCAGGATGGCTTCACTTTTTTCCGGTGCCACCTGTAGCGAGTGGTCCTTGATCCAATCTGTTGTGGCAGCAAGGGCCTCGTTGGCTCTGGCTGCTAATTCGGCCTCAGTCCGGGCCGTGATGACAAGGGCCAGATCATCAGCATACGCTATGCTTTGAACGCTCTCGGGAAGATTTGGAAGGGAGAGGACCCCGTCGTATACAACGTTCCACAGAGTCGGTGCAAGGACCAAGCCCTGTGGTACTCCCGCCGTAACCTCTTCGTCGAGTTCGCCGGCACGCAGGGATCTGTTTTACAGAAATGACGAAATTATCCTCCTAAGGTAAAGGGAAATTCCCTTATCTCTGAGAGCGGTCATGATCACTTCCCAATTCGCGCTGTCGAAAGCGTTGCAAACATCCAGTAGGATCAGAAGAACGAGATCCCTGGTTTTTGAGGTCTTCGACTTTTCAAGGTGTGCTATGTCCATGCCTTTCTTTATCGCTGGCAGAGTAGACCTGCCCTTGCGGAAGCCGAATTGCGCGCACGAGAGATCCTGTCTGTCTTCGATTTCTTGCTCTAATGTCTCTCTGATGATGATGTACTCCATCATTTTCTCTATTGTGTTCAGTAGGAAAATGGGTCGGAAGCCCGGCGGGCTTTATCTGGCACGAGTTATTTTTCTTGGCGGCTGTGTGTGCTTCTCCTTGATTTTATTCATAACTATTTGGCAATCCGAATCTGTCGTTGTCAAGGTCTTTTATGAGTTCGTCCCACTTGCTGATGCGGATTAGCTTGCGAAGGTTCCTGTATCCGGCCTTTAGTCGCTCTCTTTATGCTTCCACCCCTACGGCATCTGCGGCTTGATATGTATAATTTCCTCTATTTTGCCAGGCTAGTGTTCTTTGCGAAGCCCTGCGCAGTCGGATGCACTTGAGCCGAGCTTGCGCATTTTCTTCGCTCCACCAGTATACTGGTACCTTTTTAATATGGTCCAATTCCCCTGGTTGTTGATTAATTCCGTTATCAATTTCTTTGCTTAGTGCCCTGAGATCCATTTTCCTCATTTGCCAGTTGGAGGTATCTCTGGCTCGCGTTGGCCTTGTCTTATTGCTTTCGCATTCGATTGATGTAGCTATGGTAACCTATGTTCGAGAGTCCACTCGAAATCAACAGTCAGCTCAATCACGAACATATCCATAGTTGAAGTCAACGAGACTTTAAACTGCTCCCCGCTTCTTTCCGACCTCTTTGATTCTACAATGTTTCAAATCATGGTCTTGCGCCCGGACGTTTGTAAAACAGCCCCTCATTATTATTGTATAATGTATCTACATTCAATCACATAGGTAGACACGCAAGTTTCTCTTACATGCCTAACCTAAGTGCTTGGCTACAATGATCTCTCAGCGAACTACTCAACGGGTCGAACTTAGTGTTTGATTGTAAAATATTTCACTCAGTTGATGTCGCTTGATGAGTTCATTTTCGACATCCTATTATTTAGCCGCCCACCACTCCGTCCGAGCGCTTGTCATATTTTCTTCAGCAATACGGCAATACGGCTCTGACCGGCGTACGCATAGAGCCAACGGGTTGCCCTTGGCCGACACGAATTCCTCCTGCAACGTGAAATCCTAACGTTAAATCGACACCATTCCGAATGTTCGTCAAGGATTTCGGCTGACTCTCGTGTTAATTATCATTTGATGCTATTGTCTCTCCCCCTTTCTCATCTCACCGTTATACTAATTACCCTGTCAGCTAGCGGCAGTCGGCAATCAGTCAAACAGCAGCGCGGCATGGACCGTCCCTCGTAGAACTACTTAGTACGCGTATAGAAATCAAACAAAATCACGAACATCACGATTCGAACCCTCTCTATTTTCGTTACCGGTCGTGGCATTTTCTAACTTAACATTGTTTCTAACGGGTCCGTACCAATAACGTCTCTGCCATCGCAGTGATGTGTTCGTCTGCGTGTGTCTCATTTCATCTTTCTCTTCGCTGTCTACAGTTTGGTGCTTTGCCTCTGAAATATCTGTTATACCGGCTTTCTTCGGGCGACAGGCCGAACGCCCGCATTCGCTCCCTGCAAAATGTCTTCAACAGGTGCTGGCCAGCCACGTCAGTACGATGGGCTCAGCTGCACGAAGAAAGGCAAACACTGTGCATCATAACGGTGTCGTCTTGTCTGGCCCTTGACGGCCTTAGGACGTCAACTACACCTTCTGCTGTTAACGCGTCCGAGTGGTTGATGCTTAAGACGAGGCGTAGCGGCGAGAGAAAGAGAAAGAGCGAGAGAGAGAGATGAGCATGGACACGGAGAGATGTGCGCGTCTCTGCGGATTGGACTACCAGCAGTGGTGGTGGCTATTATAGCCATTGACGGGGCGGCAGCCCGGCAAGGCTCAGCGCGACGTACAAGGACACGCGCCCTCAAATCGATGAATGAATCGGCAGGCCCAAGTGACGAATTCACGGCCGTCAGGTGGCGGCGGTGGTTGGAAAGTTCGCGCGTTCGGTCAGTCGAACCGCTGTTCGGCTCGCCAGCTCGCTGGTTGACGCTTACAATAGCAGTTGCCACTGCTGCTGCTTCTGTTCGGGCTGCTGCTGACGATGGAATTGTTGTTGGCCATCAATGTTGGTCAGCAGCGAAGGAGAGAGACCGAGGGGGAGCGCTCCCGTCGGACAAAACCAGAGCCGTCCTGTGTCCTGTGTCAACGCGGACGACGGATCATCGATTGTCTATCTATCTGGCCGGCTAACTGGTCGGATGCTTGGCTGACATGAAAATTAGCCCCGTTCGCAGTGGCGAACCCCCGAAACGAACTGTAGGCCCGCTTCGCGCCCGCCCCGGTCAGTTACGTCCCGTCGACGACAACGCGCCGAGAAGAGAAAGTTCACAGCCGCCAATCGACGATCGTCAGGAGTTATCGCTGGCGGCGGCTTCCATTCGTACAAATCGTTGGCCCAATAAAGAGGCGACAACTGACTTCCGCTCCCCCGTGTGGTCTTAATGAGAGGGTTGGCTACGGACGGGAGCAATCGCGTTACCACCACACACAAACACACACACATATATATACAGACGTACAAAGACACATATACCCGACTGCAGACGCGACAAGGCCGTTGGTGGCAGCGTCATCGCAAGTGACGACGCCGAGCGGCGTCGACCAGCCGGCCCGCTGGTGGCTGGCCAGTGCGATCTACACCACAGTCATTAGAAGTGCCAGTGCTGCTGCTGCCGTTGCAAACAGTTGTACCACTATCATCTTACGGCTATTATAATCATCGATCGATAGGGGCCCATGTGCCGTTTGCACTGTGTACGATTGCGGAGCTGCAGCGCCACTCTGCTCAACCGACCCCACGCGACTTGGGCCGCTCCGGTCCGATCTGGTGGCGCGTGAAGTCGGACGCCGGTCATTGCTCGCTGGCTCGTCCGAGCGAAGGCGAAACAGCAGCGGATTGCCGGGAACGAGCTGCCACCATAGCGCACGAGAACGACATTTACCCCGCCCGAAAACTGACTAATCGTCGTTGTTGTAGTATATATATATATATATATAGATATAGATATATATATGTATATGTAGCGAGAGGGAGAGAGAGAGAGAGAGAGGGAGGGAGCGAGAGATATCGTGATAGATAGTGATAAGTAAATACATAGATATATGAAGAAAGGGGATGCGAGTAGCCGTGCAACGCCAGACGATGAAGACGCGAGTTACTATAGACGACGACGACGACAACGGCGACGACAGTAACGATTGTAATGATGATGATGGCTGATGATTGCTGATCAAGGCTGAATGATGAAGGTAAATATGTTCACCTGTTATGGGGCGATCCGATCGCCCGTCCACTCGTAGACTGGACACTGCTACTAGCAGTTGTAATTCTGTAATTGGTCTGCTGCTTGAAAGATACCGTTATAACTGGATGTCGCAGCGGCTGAGGTGCCCTCAGCCTGCTGCGCTTCAGAAAAAAAAAAAAGGGCACGGCATGGGCATGCAACAGATCACACGTTCAAATGAAACTGAAACTACTTCGTACATAGCATAGATTTGGTGGTGGCACCGCCCGCAGTTAGGGGCCGGGGGGCGCGGGGGGTGCGGGGGTTTGACAACTCGGTGGCGGCGGCGGGACCGCTAACGTGCTCTGCCGCCAGTTCGAAATATGAAGCGATCACGAAATTCGCTATGGCAACATGAGAAAACAAATGGTTATGATTATGATATGTATGTATAACGAGGCGACAACGCGCTCCATTACGATAACAGCTAGATGTCTCGTAGTCGTCGGCGAGAGCGGGCAGTCGTCATTGTATTCTGTCCGATATCATAGGAACAGAGCTGTGAATGAGATATATAGAATATCGTAGGGATGCAAAATCGACGAACGGACAAGCGCGCGAAACATTCGCTAGTTAGCTCAGTGGTTTTCTGCTTGGGCAGACAGCAGAAAAACATTCCAGTGCTTATTATCGTAGGTTGTGGTGGACACTCGACTTAAGCACAATTTCCGGATATGCCATGTCCGCAGGCAGGTAGATACACACACACACACAGAGACAGGCAGATAAATAAATACGATGCCCATTTGCTTAGATCTTGCATTCGTCGATATGGCGTCATCATTGCAGGCCTATCTTGGCTTTTCGATGTTGTGTGGCACTTTGTAGTCTGACGATGTACTCACCTGACTACGCATGATCGAGTTCCACAGCAATACCAGAAGTGTTTACTGCAGCGATGCGTCGATGTAACGTGGCGGTCAACCGGTGACATTTTGACAATCCTTCCCTTTCGTCGAAATATTCTTAAGTCTCCTGTGGTGGTTTCGCCAGCCACCGAAAGGCAAGATTCTCGTTTGCTATTTAAACAATTTGCGAGAAAGACGAGACCCGTACATCTGACAGAAGAAAGCCGGAGAAAGATCGCTCAGTCAGGAAGCCTCGCACGCTAACCGCGTGCAGTATATGTCCGTTCATATTTTTCCCGTACTGTGGCTTCACAGCAAATATACCTCGAGACATATTATAGGGCCACGCAATTAAGAGGGCGGACTTCTCGAGAATTCGTATTTAGCATACGTGCACTTTGCAGAAACTCTCTATTCGATTACACATACAGATACATGAATAAATAGATACTTTGATTTATTGATGCAGCTGCGGCTGTGAGTACGCTTAAGTTCGTAAGTAACGGTAAAGAAAGATGAACAGCACATTGTATATATCGCATAATGCATGACAATGTCGTCTTTAATTTTACACCAAGAATGTTCACGTGCTTAGTGTACGTCTGCATAAATATTCAATATTTAAATGTTTACATATCTTTAGAGGTAGCGCAGAAGTTATCTCATTGAGGTGACTGATTGAACCTCTCGAGGGGAGAGATCTCAGAATGATTGTGCGCGGCAGGCAAGAGCATGTCTATTAGACTCGTTAGTAATGCGTGATATCTAAAATGTGGCCAACGTTAGAGCGGCTGCCGAGCCGGAAAGAGATCTCTGACGAAATCCTATGTGTTGGTATCTAAAAAGCTCGTCGGGCTAATCGTAATGTGAATAATTTGTCAACGGATGATCATTCAGTTAACATGTATAAGTGATCAACGGATATACTCCCAAACATTATACACGGTCCCTTCACTGCTAACTTCCTCGAAGGAGTCTGTCACAGGCTGATCCGCGCCACCGGAGGCAAGCGCGTAAGATCGCGTTTTGTCAGCAGTTTCTTTTCCTGCACTATGATACAGAGAGGTAATGAAATCGGCTCCCTCGGGGGTGACCATGACCTTGGGCGTCTGCCTGACACCCTGTCGCCAACTGCTTCTCTAATTATTGTACATTTAAAGAGTCACAATCATGATCAATGAACCTAGAAATGGATTGTTTGAAATACATGGGACTACAAAAGTAGTCTTATAGTGGGGTGAACCATAAGCTCAGAGGTAGAAATAAAATAATTATTGTACATTTAAAGAGTCACAATCATGATCAATGAACCTAGAAATGGATTGTTTGAAATACATGGGACTACAAAAGTAGTCTTATAGTGGGGTGAACCATAAGCTCAGAGGTAGAAATAAAATAGGTGTCCGGGAAAAAAATGGGTTTGTAGTTAAATCGGTGGCTTCTTGAACTGTAGGCCTACCCTATTAATAATTGTGGACCAATACTTTTGCCACTGTTGCGAGACCGGTATACAACCCGGTCTCCCACCGCCACAATGAAGTTCAGCTAATACACAATAGCATACTCGTCAATACAACAGCAGAGCAACAAAGCAATGCTATCCAAGCTATCGTATCATTCAGTTCATAGTTCTTCTATATCTATTTTGGACGTGGTCCCCAGCCTTGCCTAGATGATTGTAATTAAGGGCAGTGGCAGCTCTGTGGCAGCCTGGTTTAAGCAGTTCTTTTGCTCCCCGACACCGACGTCCTCCTCCACTTACTGCAGCTATCCGCGGTGTCTTGCACCGCCATCGTCAAATATACCGTAACGGTGGTTGTCGAAGGGCAACGATGGCAGCGGCATCTGTCAGCCTAAGAAAAGGAGATCTCGCTTTGTATTTGAGCAGCGCAGTTTTGAATTAGAAAAGCTGCACTATTAACTATCAGGGATGCGAAAATGATGAGATATTTACTTCGGCCTGTACTACGGTCTCAAGTGGCCTCCACTATGAGCTCAGTTCGTGCGGTGTGTACTCAAGTCGAATCGTGTCGTACACCGAGAACGGTCGAATAGCGACATCATTTGTTCGCTCAATTAACGTTTGATGAAAGGCAACGCTATGGAATTTGACAAAAAGAACAAAACACATTATGTTTGACCGCCGTAACTAGACATACCATTACGGCTTTACCTTGTCTGTTACTAATGTCAGTAATTCCCGATCGCGTTGTTCGACTGTGGAAGACTGTCTCAAGACCAGAGCCCCTCCTTCGTTGACCCTCCCAATTAGTTGAACCCCCTGTTACGGAGGGGAACGTACGGAAATTTCTGGTAACGTAAGCATGCAGACCCACCTACTTGGTTCAACTGGGCCCTAGGCGGTGTCCATTCAAACTGTGGGGAAAGGATTTGAAGGAATCACCAAGGATCGTTGTATAAAAGCCCGTCGTCACACAGACAGAATCAGTTCGTCTCGCAGACAGCTAAAGAGAACAAACAAACGACAACATGCTCGCTGTACGTGTCCAAGGGCCTGACTAGCTGTGACCACAGCGGTGGCCCAATAGCCAGTAGAAGATAGAGAATAACACGCAAAGCATACTATATGTATCTTTCCTGTCACAACCAGTAGTAACACTGTTCCTTGCTTGCTGTTATGGCTTCCTTAGTCCTACTCAAGTATACCTATAATTGTGCTCTCTGTGCTCTAGGTTGTTGACAACCTCGACGTAGAGCTAGAAGTGTTTGCAGTGTTGAAATTTGCGATCTGACAGGTGTTGCGTTCACGTTTCCCCTTCATGTTCAATCTGTTCTCTTTGCAGAAAGTCGCCATCGTCGCCGTAGCCGTGGCCGGAGTTCACGCCACTCATCTTGGCTACGGTCACGCTTACGCTGGCCACGGTTATGCCGCCCCCGCCTACGGTCACGCTATTGCTGCCGCCCCCGTCGCCGCCTACGGACATGGATACGGCCACGCCGCCCTTGCCGCTCCCGTGGCCAAGGTTGCTCACGCCCCTGTTGTCTCTTCGTACTCGACCGTGACCAAGCACGTGGCTCATGCACCTGTTGCCGTTGCTAAGGTCGCCCACGCTGCCCCAGTGGCCGTTGCTGCCCCCGCCTACGGATACCACGGGGCGGCTCATCTTGCCGCCCCCGTGGCTAAGATCGCCCACGCTGCGCCCGTCCTGGCAGCTCCCGCTTATGGATACCACGGAGCAGCTCACCTTGCCGCCCCTGTTGCCAAGGTCGCCCACGCTGCCCCTGTCCTTGCCGCACCCGCCTACGGCCACGCCGCTTATGGATACCACGGCGCGGCTCACCTCGCTGCCCCTGTGGCTAAGATCGCCCACGCAGCGCCTCTTGCCTACGGCCACGGATACGGCCACTATTAAGACGGTGTCCGAGGGGCCCACATCGTGTGACACAATTTGTAGATTTGTAAAAAATGAAATAAAAACAGTTATTTTCCAATAGATCCCTTTGGGTTCTTTGTTTTCATAAGCCATATTTTATAGTAGATTTTAGGTCGATTTCCGAAATGAAGGTCCGTGTGTTGTACCTCGCTTGTGACGCTTTGCGAAGCATCTGTTAGGGCTATTAATGAATAGCATTTTTAACGATTTTTCAAGTCCTCTGGTAAAAGGTTCGTTTTCCATGATTTTGTGCATAAGGTATCTTTATTTTGGAAAATCCAATGCTTTGTTTCACGCTATGAGGAACGTCGCAGGTAAACACCGCGAAGATGAAAAATATATATTTAATTTAGTGAGCGACAATTGTACCCGCTGAACGTGAAATACATCTACGAACGACTTCCTTTATATATTCTTAATGGAATATTGAGAACAAGGAGGCCCCATTTCCCCAATCCTTAAGCGTGATTCCCCAAAATAGAAATTGCCTTGCCCCTTCTGGATATCTTAGGAAATTTCTATTTGCATTAAAAATTCGGTTGCACGTCGCCCTCCTGTAGGGGATGCTAACCATTCTCCTAATATCTGAAGAAAGTTTAATGCTAAAAGTCGAAAAATACATTCTTCGTTCTGACGCTTGGAGAGATTTATTTCTACGGGGGAAGTGTTGATGTTTTCCGCTCGAAAGTGCTCAACCTCATGCAATCGGCGGTACGGGTTCTTTCCAAGGTCAGAATCATGGTAGAGGTCAAATCGAACAGTTTTGCTCGTTAGGCACCTTCGTTAGGTGCCATTTGTCTGCAATGTCTGTTTTGTCACTAGCGTTTTTCGGGATAGTTATGTCTCGCATTGAATTTTCTATCTGACAGCTGCAAAAATAAGCTGATTAAAAGGCGAAAAAGCCACTCGCTTTGTGTACATAGCAATATATCGGACAGCGCTTGTCACGCCTCATCTCGCAAAGAGATCGATCAGCAAACTGGTTATTCTGCAACTATTCCTCGAAGAGGTGGAAGGTCGAGGAGGGCAAAGGAGAAAATAAAATAAATCAACGTTTTATAAAAAAAATTCAACCAAACTAACAATGCTGACCCCTATTCAGAGTTTCATATCGCGCCAGACACTACTTTTGGTTGAATCGGCATCAGGGATTTTTCATCAAGATACTAATTTAGTAGATACTAATTCCATAGTCAATGTAGACGATAAACGCGTTTGGTTTATCCGCCCTAGGCGAACTACAGTTGTTTTTACATCGGTGATTTGATAAGGGAATTCCTACAGGGGACCTAAAAGGTTCTCGGGCTGACTCTCAGCCAACATCTAACGTCTACGATACTGCTTTTTAGCATTGCGTCGTAAAAACAGGGGACCTAATATCACGGTTTGCAGCTGATGAGCGAGTCTAAAAGGGTGGAGAGCACATTTGGTAAATCCTAAGTCTCGAGGCTGAGGCATTAACCATCTATTTCTAAACACAATTTGAAGAATTATTCTCAAAAATAAATTCGCCTTTTACACATTATATACGAACCAACCAGACTTACACCAGTCTGTGCAGGCCCCCTGAGTAGAACCTGTCCGACCTGTCTCTTCCGCAAGATGAAACGTCTGATTTCATGCCAGTGCAGTTACGTTCTGGCCTTTATTAACCACAGTAGTTACAATAAATACCCTTAGCATCTCGTATATTGATATCACAACATATATTGATATATCTGTACCTTAATTTTTGTTTTATGCAGGTTATTGGCCTCTGGTAAATGGATTTGGAAATATTATAGTAAATGAATAGTCTCCAGCGTGTGAACAATACGAACCATTCGAGAATGGCAGAACGAGTGGAGCCACCTCCCGGAGGACTCACCAGGGGCCTGGACACGTCGCCTCATCCCCGACCTTACAAAATGGCTGGAGAGGAAGCACGGCGATACCACGTACTATCTGACCCAAGTACTCACAGGGCACGGGTGTTTTCAGAAATACCTCAACAGGATCGGTAAGGCCCCCGACGCGAAATGCGTCTACTGCGAGACTGGGGCTGAGGACGATGTTTCACACTCAATCCTACACTGCCCAGCCCTCGAAGAAGCCAGGACCGAACTCACGCAGGACTACGCCTCAGTCAGAGACATGATTGAAGACATGCTGGAGAGCGCAGAGAAGTGGGCTAGGGGTTTACACAGGGTTGAAAAAATCATGAGTAGGAAAATCGAACTAGAACAAAACAGGAGGAATGATACATGCAGAAACATGTGAGGTGTATATAATATATGTTATGCTTATGTGATGTGCTAAAGTCACCCAATGAAGAATAGATCCGCTGATGTAGTATGTTAAATGGTTCCGGCGGATCTCAAAATAAATTAAAAAAAAAAAAAAAAAAAGCGTGTGAACAATGAAGGTGTGTACATCGAAATACAGTGCTGACGAATCTCCCATGTCGCCCGTTCAGTTACAAACCGGTGGCAGTTAAAGGTAGCGCTAGCGTGATTCCGACACAGAACAGATTATAGATGCAACAACACCCATGCTAAGGTTTTCGGGCTGATTGTCAGCCAACATTTAACCATTTTTTCTCAGCCATGCTATGATAGTCTGAACCGTCTGCGAACCTAGCGGATGGGCTGTGAGGCGACCGGAGCATAACCAAAAAATTATTTCTTAGAAGTACTATGCTAAAAATTAAAGGTAATATTTAAAAAGCATACGAACATCACTAAGGATAGATGAGTGCATGATTATAAACAAACCCTCTTTTATTTCATTGAGCTGCATCACTATACAAGCGGATTATAGACTCGGTTTGCATTTTACCTCACAGACGAAGATAAGCGATTTAAGGAGATGTTAGGGAACATAATCTGCCGACATTGTTAATATGCAAATATCTGCCGGTGGTGAGAACGAGATTTATTCTATGATAGTCATTATCGTTCTCGAAGCCCTCTAATCGCATTTCAAATCTATGACTACATATAAGATATGTATATATATATATATATATATATATATGTCTATGTAGAGGTGCCTCTGGCCCCATTTCGTATATTAATCGTTTAATTTTAACCGACACATGTTGTGTTAATTATTTCTCAAAAGTTCATACTCTTCCCGTTAGCCTTCAAAATGAATGCACGGTATCTTTGCTGCCGGAACTGATGTTCTTGTAATGATCATATTAAGCTCTCCCCCAAGGCGTTTGGGTCAACTCCCGTCAACCCTCAGAAGGTCGTTGAGAAAACGGTTAAATTAATTATAAAGTTATAAATTTTAGATGCACTCTTATATACATTGGCATGTCGAATCGCATCAAGCTATCGCAGGTGGGTTAAAGCTGGGTCCGAGAGGTGCTGATAGCAACATCTGAAGTGTTGAGGCCAAACACATGGGGGACTCATCTGAGCTAAGTTCTCGCATACAAAAAGCTATTAAATGCTCAACAGTAAACCGACTTTTGAGAAATTGCACGAGATATTTTGCTTGCAATTAGGAAAAATTACAAATTCAAGTAGTGTAACCACCGTTCTCACCTTAGAGTTAGGTTTGCCGTTTAAGGACATATTATCTTTGCTATCGCATAGTTCCTACGACTGATAGATATTACTTTGTGAATAGTCTTATTTAGTATATGCAACCTGAAACATACAATAATTAGGATATTATTATACATATTCTTTAATAAATCTAAGCGGCGAAGTCTGAGCCGACTTTCCAAGAGGTGGCCGTCCCAAAGGCTGTCATGCCGTTGGTACTATATACGTCGGGTATCAATCGAACAGATCTATTTTCAGCCACCAGCCTCGCCGTTATTGCTATACAACTTGTCATCGGCAGCACATCTCACTTCATCATGGACAACAATTTTTCCTCCATTGAGCTATTGGTATCAGCTCGTGCGTCGTCCATCTGCTTGCTGAACTGATTATGTTTACGTTAAGTAGTACAATAGTATGTGTCATGCCGATCGGATTATACCGTCATTATGTTTTCTGTATCAATTGTGGACCCCGCGGGCCCACCCAATTCGGCTATGCCCGTAGGCCAGATCGCCGAAAGTACTGTATCGGGCAAGGGTCTGAAAACCCTCCATCCACGTTGTATAAAAGTCCGTTGAATGGCAGACGCTAGTATCAGTTCGTCTTTTCTGACATCCAGAAGCAAAACACACAGAGAAACAATCATGTTCGCTGTACGTAGCAGAGTTCAGTCTTGATCTAACACTTGTATAATTTGCATGTATAGTTGGAGTGCATTTAGCTCATGTACACATGGATGCAAGCACTATTACATGGAGTCATTCTGGTAGCAGTGGGATTTTACATCTAATACCTGACTGGCATGGGCGAACCTCTAGCTTCCATGAATTCAAGTATTATATATTTAAGTGGTCATGGAGAAATTACACAGTGCGAAAATGGATCCCAAGCGAAAAGTCAACGTCAGATGTAGATAACCCAGAGGCCCGGATGCGGATGAATGATAACCTGTAAGTTTAATGTTGTCCTTCTCTGTTGTTCTATTTGATGACTTTACAGAAGGTTGCCCTTGTCGCTGCTGCGGTGGCCGGCGTCCACGCCGGGGGATATGGACTCGCGGCGCCCGCATACGGTCACGCCATTGCTGCGCCTGCCTACGCCGCCCCCGCATACGGTCACGCTATCGCTGCCGCCCCCGTCGCCGCGTACGGACACGGATACGGCCACGCCGCGCTTGCCGCCCCTGTGGCAAAGGTTGCTCATGCCCCTGTTGTCTCGTCATACTCGACCGTGACCAAGCACGTGGCTCATGCACCTGTCGCCGTTGCTAAGGTCGCCCATGCCGCCCCCGTCCTTGCAGCTCCCGCCTACGGACACGCTGCCTACGGCCACGCCGCCTACGGATACCACGGGGCGGCTCATCTGGCTGCCCCCGTGGCTAAGATCGCCCACGCTGCGCCCGTCCTGGCTGCTCCCGCTTATGGATACCACGGGGCAGCTCACCTTGCCGCCCCTGTTGCCAAGGTCGCCCACGCTGCCCCTGTCCTTGCCGCACCCGCCTACGGCCACGCCGCTTATGGATACCACGGCGCAGCTCACCTCGCTGCCCCTGTGGCTAAGATCGCCCACGCTGCCCCTCTCGCCTACGGCCACGGATACGGCCACTATTAAGACGGTCTCCAGGGCCGGATATCGTGTGATACAATTTGTAGATTTGTAAAAAATGAAATAAAAACAGTCATCGAATTGAGAAGAAAATACCATGATTGCTTCAGGCCACAGGAGAATAGTACTATAGAAAAAAAAATAGAAAAATATATTCTAGATAGTTTACTCGGGAAAATATGTGGAAGAGCATTTTCTAGAGGGCTGAAAAATTATGCTGATAAACAAGAGAGAGTCCTATGATAGTAATTTTCAACAGCTAATCAACTCAACTAAGCATAGGCGAGCATTGACAAAAGTTGCTTTGGGAATAATTTTGCAATTTTTTCAGACACGTTGATCTCCTAAACACTAGGTAGAATATAATACAACATCTGGTTTATGACTGGAACTGTGGCTTTTACAGTGCTCAGCTTCTCGTAAAATGTCTTGTTGTTGTCCTTTAGGGATCTGCGCAGCATCTATCTAAACAAGCATCGCGACATAAAGATACGATGTCGTGCTGGAAGAGTGCTCCTAACATAACTTTATCAAGTTTAATATATTGACAAATGTTAATGGTTTCACACAGCGTTGACATTAGTCGTAAGGAAGTCACTCGCATGGAACACCGAGTAACGGCAGCACCCTTCTTTCCAAGTGTTTCCTCACTTTGAATTTGTAAGGCAGCCTATAGATGAGGACAGGTTTGGTAGTGCTATTTTTTTTAAGAGGTTAAAGGTAAATCCTGCATGGACCCCAGGATTTACCTGACACCAGTGTCAGACTCTTACTGACTAAACCCAGAACCGATCTTCAGTCAGTGCCTTGCAGGGACCGGCAGTTGATTCCAACCATGTCCTATCCCTCAGTTCCTCCTCTGGGGTGATTGGTAGCGCTATCTATTGTCTCACATGTGGGGTAACTTTCAGAATGTATTTTATTGAAATTATTGCTCGAAAAAATATTAGAATATGTTCGGCTTGGGAAGTTCTGAATCGATTCTTTCAGCCGTCCTCTCTCCATTTACGATAGCCCATATTTCACATAATATTGCATGCGACCGTATTTCACAAAAGTAAGCGCGCACGTTACTACTTTCTTTGGGGTAATTATTATAGCTAAGTAGAACAATTAAAATCGAAAATGCTAGTGTTATTGTATTTATCATACTTTCAGGGTGCTTGCTTGGATAAAGTTTGATATCATATTCCTCAGCTGTGTCCCGTCGAGGTCTCTGGTCGATATCTACCCTGTGAATGGCTGTGGTGTGCTCTGTAAATGAAAGTTTTAGACCCATAATTACTCGTAAGGTATGAAGCATGTCCAGAGTTCGAAGGTGTCAGCAAATTATTTAATGCGTAGTTAGTTAAAGAACCGTTGGAGCAGACGGCAGTCCAACTCGGGGAAAATTACGAATCAGGAGTTATCATGCTATTTGCACGATGTCACTCCGCAATAGCGGGTGAGTGGGGGCCAGACCACGGATGTAGAAGGGCATGTAGCCCTTTAGTTCGTATGAGTAAGAAATACAGGAAATACGTTCAGCGAGTTTGATGGACAAGTTCATTACTAAAAGCGTTCCGAAAAGCGGAGGAACAAGGCAGGATCTCTGCGGGACTTCTTGTGGAAAGTGGGGTTTGGTCACCAAGGTACCATCGAGACCAGCACAAAAATGGTGGATTTTGAAACATGCAAAGGCATACAAAAATATGCAATCTATCTGACTGGACATTCAATAGCTTGTAGGGGTTTTGTAGGGGTTTCTTATGAATCAATAGCTGGCGTCGATTATCGTAAGCAGTTGAATGTGAGTGCAATAAATCTTCTTCGATCCTCTTCTGAATCAATAACATCACTAACAATCTCTCATACCTATAATAAAGTGATGTAGCTGTCGAATCTCATAACTTCCGAAAATGACCGTTTTTTTTGAGAGGAGGAACTCCTCTTCAAACGCACGGTCACCACCAGAGACATCCCAATCCGCATAAAAGTGGACCGGTCTATTGCAGCATTGACGAAGATGACAAAGCGCCTCTACCCGCTAAAACCAATCATCTGCTGAGAGTCTATATCTTACCTAGAGTCGGCACGCTTGCCAATACTTCGATCCCTAGGGAAGGTGTCGAACTGCTTCGGCTAGCGTTCTATAGCTGGGTGCCTTGGTCCCCTACGACAACTTTGGCTTCCGCGTTGGCCCATAATAGCCTGAAGCCGCGGGGAGAAGACTGGTGAAGGAGGAGGCCCGTGTAACAGGCCGGTATTTTGCATTTTTTTTGAAAGCAGTAAATTTGTATTAAATTAGTTTATTTGTTGTTTTATAATTTTTCCTCAGGACATATTTACGCCAATAAAGCAATAAAATAAGTAAAGATTAATATGCGTACTCGACCTAGCTAAGGTTATCGTTCTCAAAAACCGCCAAGGACACGGATACAGATGATACGGATAGCCGCCTCGCCGTGGCTGTCAGAGGATGTCTATGCACCTAGAGTTTACGATCGTATTGTCGTCATGGCATTTTATTATTCTTGTTATAACTTAATGATAGAATGTGTTGAAAAATCAAACTGCCACACGCAGACTAGACAAGATGGCAAGCGAGGTGATATTGCAAGATTCAACACAAAATAACACAGAACTTGTTGTATAAAAATGCTTAAGGTTGCAAAATACTTTTTCGTACCACATCTATCCTTCGAACAAACGAATGATACTTATATACAGCAGCCGGTAGGGAACCTTTGGGTTGTAATAAATAGAATATTATGTCGCAACAAGTCAGTATATGCTGACATTCCTAGAGGTACAAAAATGCCATGTTACGATATTGTGCCTAGTGTGAATTGAACAGTGTATCTTCGAAACAAATGCGTGAAATTATAAAAAAAAAATATATATATATATATAAAAGTAGTTACGCACAGATCGGCTTCAGATAAGATCCACCGATGGAGGACGAAGGGTTAGATATATTATGGGTGTACTTGTAGGTTTAACAGTACCATACACTGTCTGGAAACTAACAACTGAATTTTATGAGTTTTGAGAAAAGCTGCATTTCTTCTGCTGCTGTCTCATTATTGTTCTTCTGTTCGTTTATGGTTAATTGAGTCTGGCACTATATTTATTGCGGTGCTCGTCTCGGGATTCTCGTGAATGAATGTACTTTTCGGCATTTTCACAACGTTCCGGCTATTACCATAGCTGCAGTGTGGGTCGACTATGGTGTCGGTGTGGTAGGCCAGGAGACATCTTCTGTAATTGGTGGTCACCCATCCGGTTCAATGGAGGTTCTGTGTGACGTCGTCTGTAGCTCGGGGGAACAGCAACAGTGGTATATAAGCTGGTCAGCAACCGTGGCGAGTCAGTCGCAAAGACAAGTTCCAAGACATTCGACATGTTCGCTGTAAGCGCACTGCGCCAGTGAGGCACTGGCAAAGAGAACTTTTCGACTTTTTAGTATATGTATAATTTACTGGATATATTCTGTTAAGAGTCGCTTTGACCAGCTGCTCGTATGCTGATATAATACTGTAGGACAGAAGCAAATATGTTATTTTCGGTTCCACTTTGCAGAAGCTCGCCGTTGTTGCCCTCGCCGTGGCCGGAGCCCACGCTGGAGCTATTGCCGCTGCCCCCGCCTACGGCCTCGGATACGGCCATGCTGCGGTCGCCGCCCCCGCTTATGGTCTTGGATACGGCCACGCCGCTGTAGCTGCCCCCGCCTACGGTCTCGGATACGGCCATGCTGCCGTTGCCGCCCCTGTCGGCATCGCTAAGGTTGCCCACGCCCCCGTGGTCTCTTCGTACTCGACCGTGACCAAGCACGTGGCTCATGCCCCTGTCGCCGTTGCTAAGGTCGCCCACGCTGCCCCCGTGGCCGTTGCCGCCCCCGCCTACGGATACCACGGCGCTGCTATCGCCGCCCCCGTTGCCGCCTACGGCCACGGATACGGCTACGGCCATCAGCTCGGCTACGGCAAGGTTTACTAATCGACCTGATCGCTGTAAACTGTGATACCCGTTCTGATCGTCATGTACAAATAAATAGAATTTCGAATTGAGCTTATGGTAGACGTTTTCGTTTCAATTAAATGCATGCAGATAACCAAATACTGCAGTTGACCAAAGACACAGTTTCCTCTTCGGGTAAAGCTCACGAACAGTATACACCTCCACTTGTCTCGACTGAGTCCGCTGATAGATTTTTATATACGTTTTTATGAAGCAAAGGAACAAAAACGGCTATTTTCAACGGAAAAATCAATGTGAGTGTTAGAGTATGTTCATCTTTCGAAAATTGATATCCAAGCTATAATATCTCTTCGAGTTATTAGGCACTCGAAAACAATGAGATCCGGCTAATGAAAATTTCGATAACGGGCACAACACGTTGCTGATTCAAATATATTCTCGTAATGCGAGTATGCGCTGCAATTTTGACGTGTATTTCGATCCATGTTAATTTAAAATCGACTTCCACACTGTTTAATGATATCACGAGAGCGTGCGTTAGTTGATAGACCGGCGATTCCAGCAGATTTCCTTGAAACGAAATGACTCTCCTTATTTACGTTTTCTCAGTGAAACTTCTTCTGTCGTTTGACCAAGCAACTGCATCAAAAACAACGTCATAACCACAAATTCCCTATGCTGCATAGGCAAGGATAATATTTCGGACGGTTGAAGTATACTGCAAAAGCAGTCCCCGATCGTCCAGCTGGCTTGTCAAACGGTTCCGAATTCATGCAAATGCATTCATGACTACCCTAACTTTTTGACATCCAATGCGCATTCATACCCGTTGATGACTTGCGTCGAGGTTGCAAATCCAGGAAACGGTATACCTATTTTTTTTAGAGGAGAAGCTCTTCTCCAAGCGCCGAGACCGCACTAGAGACGTTCCAAGAGACGCACCTGAATCCTGAAGCAGCTCTGTAAATTTGCTATGTCAAACCGACCCGAATCCTCTCGAGGAGTTCGTATTGGATACACTGAGACAGTTTTAGCATCAGTGTTTAAGACGTGTATGTTTGAACTATCTTCGACACCGACTCGAGTCTCGGTCGCGAACAGATATAGAAAAGCAAACTATTGCAGTTGAGTGAATTTCCCCATAGACAGTAATTGGTCAATAGTGTAACGCCTAGATTATCTGTTACGGTGAATTATTAAGAGAGATCGTTAGCAACACTAATTTGTGCTGTTTAAGGGCGAGCAAAAAAAGTACCATTATTTGTCTTCTCAAATAATCGGGACAAATAGTGGGACAAAAAGATTAGATAATATCATGGAGTGATAGTAGCACATGCGATATCAGCTGCGCAATCCACAGATTAAGAAAGGACGGAATCGAATAAAATGCATTATTATAGTTAGCTTTTCGAGAGATACTGCGCGAGTAGCAAGCATTCCATGAGAACACACCTTCATATTGGTCGTGAACACTTATTGATGAATTCTCTGTCTTGTACCGCCTTAGGCAAATCAAGTCGAGCCGAATAGTTTTAATGAAATTTTAATTACCTTGGTTTGTCCAACTGCCATGTCTCGCCGCCTTCTGTGACATTGGATTAGACGTTAAACCACTGAAACGAACTGCGTACATTGTACTACACCGATTTATGCCAATGAATCAATAAGACTCATTCATATAGCCGTCGTATAACAGTCAAATGGGCAAATTTGCTTCCGGGCCACACCAACGAATCGGCAGGTCATTAGTAACGTTCATTCAATTTTGACCTATGTGAATTTTCTGTGACATCTTTACAGCGGCTATCTGGTCCCCCCCACAGTCAGGTGGCCCTTTTGCACGCTGGGAGAGGAGCTCGTATGACGCATACAGCCCAATCACAGCACTCACCGGATCACTGAGGGCGTGAAGGGCGTATAAATATTCGGCGCGAAACTTTATAGTCAGTCAACTTCCAGACTACGACTACAATTCACCATGTTCGCTGTATGTGTTAGTTGGTCATGTTACATTGACTATTCCCATACTGCGTGATGATATTATACTCAGTTGTATACTTCCTCAAACAGGACAAGCTCCACGGATTAACTCTATACTATGTTTATTGTTCTTGTTGATTTACAGAAGCTCGCCGTTGTTGCCCTCGCCGTGGCCGGAGCCCACGCTGGAGCTATTGCCGCTGCCCCCGCCTACGGCCTCGGATACGGCCATGCTGCCGTCGCCGCCCCTGCTTACGGTCTTGGATACGGCCACGCCGCTGTAGCTGCCCCCGCCTACGGTCTTGGATACGGCCATCCTGCCGTCGCCGCCCCTGTCGGTATTGCTAAGGTTGCCCACGCCCCCGTGGTCTCTTCATACTCGACCGTTACCAAGCACGTGGCTCATGCCCCTGTCGCCGTCGCTAAGGTCGCCCACGCTGCCCCCGTGGCTGTTGCCGCCCCCGCCTACGGATACCACGGCGCTGCTCTCGCCGCCCCCGTTACTGCCTACGGCCACGGATACGGACACTACTAAGCTGTCCGTCCATACAACTTGTTATGGTGAAAGAGACACTCTGTGTCTGTATAAATAAACATGTGTACTTCGGACAATATGACTAACTTGACTCGTTTTCAATCAAGTGTGTAGCTGAATTGCATACACAATTGGAAGCTATACAAGAGACAGGACGAACTGAGAAACATGCACAAAATCTAAAATTGACGGATAGAGTGGCATGATATTCGCTCCCATGAGAGCTGCAACTCGTTCAATATCGAACAAATCGTTTCGGATGTAATTTTAAGGTCACGTTCGTTACAAGTAACAAGATCGTCTAAATGTTCGATTTGAGCGACACAACAAACTTGACGCTTGTTCCTGATGCATCTAAACCAATTCATTTTTGTCTGCTTAGAGTTTTGGCATCCAATTTGCTCTGGTATCTTTTGGACGCTTGTTCTGTGAGTGTAAATCCGGGAAGCATGGTTTCATGACTTCAGTCAGTCGTATTTATTTGATATTCGAAATTCCAGGAACCCGAATTTGCCTGACCCGAGGCTCCCATCGAGTGCATACTTCATATAAAAGATGAGGCTCAATCAATTTCTTAACGAATGCTCTCCAGATCTGGCAACCGTACGTCCGTTTAGGTTCCTTGCACGAATTGAAATTAACCACATTCTGTGTTTCGATGAAACATCTGCAAATTGTGTTTCATGCTTTTTTTTCGATCTCCCGTGAATCCACCGTAACCCACGTAGCTTTTTCACGTATATCGTTTCTGCGACAGATTAACGGAACAATTCGAGAGCAGAACTGTTCTCCCATAGGATCTTTGACAAATCAGAAGAATGGAGTTTAGTAAGAAATTTAGCCAGGTTCTTATAAAACAACGGCGACAAGCGATCAATTGTAACTCAGAACTTTGCAGGCAATTCCTCGATATTCAGAGATGACGCTATCGCTTGCTATCGACAATTTCGGACACTTTCAGACAAATCGTTTACCACGACAGACTGAGAATTTCTGGTCTTTGCAACCGATGAGAAAAGGCCTTCAGAAGCGTTAGCTTTTTGAGTGTGGTCGTTCACTATTATCACTGTCTAAAGAATTCGTTTTTCCAATGTGCCTGGGCAGCCATCCAGTTGGGTTTGGTCGATGTTTTGCATTCGCTTCGGACTAAGACGTATGCGGGGGCCATGACATGAAATCGGTCTACTCTTGCCGATCATATCCCAAAGGACGTTGTAAGTTCGCAGTAGTAGATTATATTTACTTAACATAGTATCGAAGATGCAATGCCTATAACGTTCAACATCAGTTTCTTAACGGCGGATGCAATCATCCCAGAATCTTGCTTGCTATTACGCTCGCCTCCGAAGCGAAAATGTACGAAAGGTGAACAATGATGTACGGTCAACGCGTTCGCAACAGAATAATCTGCGTAACTTTGGCAAACAGATACTGTGGGTTCACCTGCAAATCCTACCCACGGCAATCGATCAGGGGAGTGGTTATATCTCAGTAGTGGCAGGAGCCACCTCGGCAGGCGAGTCGAGGATGGCGGAAACGTGTTTTTGTTAAAAGATAGCTTGGCGGCAGCCTGCACTAGCGCATCGGCTTCAGCGTACAATTCGAGATCAACGTGGACAGGAACCCACATGAAGACAACGTTATGGCCAGTACACTAATTAGGCTGCAGCGCACCTGAGAACGACATGCGACAGTGCGGCAAAGGTAGTTACCCAAAAATTCGAGAGCTGTTTTCACAGCGAGCGGAGTCAAGCCTGTAAATAGAGAGAAAGAAATAGAGAGAGAGAGAGAGAGAGTACTATGGTGTTAGTGTTCGAAGGCATAGAACCTTTTCGGAAGTTCCGATCTGCGACGCCTTTTCTCGATCGAGAGCCTCCACGGTCGCGTCAATGACATACCGCATTCTAGCTGACACCGTAGGTACATGCTATACAGGGGCATCCCCAGACCCCCAGGAATCACTGTAGGGAACGCCGGATATTCGGGCAGAGTGGTGTTGACGAAGTGGGGACGACGAACGAACTCGAGCTTAATTTCTGATAATTTTGGCGCTCTACCGTTGGTAGTATCGAAGAGTGGGTGTTGTTGAACGGTGTGTGTTGTCGCGTGGTGGAGATGATCCTTGCAGTGTTGTCGATCTTCCTTGCAGTAGATCCGGCTGATACCGTCAGCATTAATAAATTAAGTTTATTCCTCAATCAATTTTTTCCGTTAGTGTTGAAGATGCTTATGGTTGAAGTATCTTCAACACCAGCTCAGGTCTGCATGCCCACAGGTGCGGAAAGGCACATTACAGCAGGGAGTTCCTTCACAGATTACAGAATCAATTAGTCACATTGGTCAAGCAGTATCACGAAACGATTGTCTTCTATTGTTAATTGTAATATTAAATGAACCGTAAGCGATTCGAATGTTACAACTACAACTCTTTCGCATTTATAATTTCTCCGCGCCTTCTATACTATAGTATTATAATTAGTACAATAAAAACCTCTAACCATATACTATACCGAAACACAGTTATGAACCAACAAGACGAATTCACAAAACTGTTATACAGCAGCGAAATTCTCAAATAAGCTGCCACGATGCACCAGCAGTAGAGCCATGTTTAGTACAGTAACGTTCATTCAATTTTGACCTATGTGAATTTTCTGTGACATCTTTACAGCGGATATCTGGTCGCCCCCACGGTCAGGTGGCCCTTTTGCACGCTGGGAGAGGAGCTCGTATGACGCATACAGCCCAATCACAGCACTCACCGGATCACTGAGGGCGTGAAGGGCGTATAAATATTCGGCGCGAAACTTTATAGTCAGTCAACTTCCAGACTACGACAACAATTCACCATGTTCGCTGTATGTGTTAGTTGGTCATGTTACATTGACTATTTCCATACTGCGTGATGATATTATACTCACTTGTATACTTCCTCAAGCAGGACAAGCTCCACGGATTAACTCTATACTATGTTTATTGTTCTTGTTGATACTTGTTGATTTACAGAAGCTCGCCGTTGTTGCCCTCGCCGTGGCCGGAGCCCACGCTGGAGCTATTGCCGCTGCCCCCGCCTACGGCCTCGGATATGGCCATGCTGCTGTCGCCGCCCCCGCTTATGGTCTTGGATACGGTCACGCCGCTGTAGCTGCCCCCGCCTACGGTCTCGGATACGGCCATGCTGCCGTCGCCGCCCCTGTCGGCATCGCTAAGGTTGCCCACGCCCCCGTGGTCTCTTCGTACTCGACCGTTACCAAGCACGTGGCTCATGCCCCTGTCGCCGTTGCTAAGGTCGCCCACGCTGCCCCCGTGGCCGTTGCCGCCCCCGCCTACGGATACCACGGCGCTGCTATCGCCGCCCCCGTTGCTGCCTACGGCCACGGATACGGACACTACTAAGCTGTCCGTCCATACAACTTGTTATGGAGAATGAGACACTCTGTGATCTGCATGAATATCTGTACCGGTACGGCAAGGCTCTATAACTGAACTACCTGGTTATTAAACCTGCTGCAAAAAAATAATCTGTGATCTGTATAAATAAATGTAATGAGATGATGTCCGTTGTCTGAATATCGAATGTTGATCATCTTTTTAGTCAATGGTAAAGGCAAATCGTATGGGTGAGATATGGTACAAACCCCATAGAATTATTACTCATTCGAGGTATGACGACGACGTCGCATGTATTTCTTTTGTATCTTGTCTACTTGACCACTGCACTGTGGCAACATCCATGCCAGCATCTTATGACCCTTCAACAATAGTTCTCTTCCTCACTTTAGACATATCATTAATTTGATCATAGACGCCTCACAGCTCGGGATGCCACATCACGTACCGTTAACCGATCTGTTTTAATAGACGTTGTCTAACGAACTATCCTCGATGATCGTTTGACTGCTGAATAAGCTGATTCAGTGATTGCCTGTCTGAGATTGTCTTGCCACCGACTGCGAGCGAATGGCGGGAATCTCTTATCTGTAGGAGTAATATGACAGCGATAGTAACATATCGCGAAGAGGCCAATTTAACTTTCATATACCATATGGGAAATGATGTGAAGATCGCCATAGGCAACAGGCGTTAATAAAATACAATCATAGGACAGTTATAGCAATCTCGTAATAGAACCTACATATTGTGAAATAATACAAGCGATCTCGTAACACAAGCAGTATGTTTAACAGATTTCGTCACCATCATACCCCATATGCGTGTTACATATAAACAGAGCAAATCGTAAAAATGTCTTAGAAAGGGTAGCAAATATACACTGAAAGTGAGACATTGTTGTGATAAGCATTCGATTTGGTGTACAGTTGACGTAGCAAGAAAAAAATCTCTACTCATCTGGGCTTTAGGCGATAGGTGTGCGAAGAGCCAGAGATCACATATTGTTTATTTTGGTCCCGCCTCGTCTCTCGTGTTCGCTTACATCCATATGATCCTACGGTCGTTGTCGGCTGAGGCAGACCAGTCAACAGTGGATGCAACACAGAAGGCTTTTGGCCCGCTGCGGAAGATCGAGCTGTATTTTTAGATCACCCTGTGAACGCACGTTCTAAGCTGTGTTTGCTCAATCCGCAAATAGTTACAACTTTCTCTCTATGCATCATCCTGTATACCCCCGGCGTAGTGCCCCGATCAAACTGATGCTATCAATATTATATACGATTCCAATGTTGCGCGTTTCGAATCCGATATATGTTGCTCGATTCGCCGATAGTTCACGCTAGTATTATAGTTGCCGCATACGGCTTGTCCATATATACGAGTTCGAGGAAGAGGCAGACAAAGAAAAATATCAGCCAGAATCCACCATTGAAAACACAGGCCAAAGGAGAAAACGGATATATCATAATAATCTAGATTGAAAAAGAGCCCCCCTCGCCCCCCCCCACCGCTGATCTATTATCCGCGATTTATTAAACCAATCACCTCCCTCCAAATGACCATCACGTTCACAGGTAGCTTCGAAAGGTTGACCGGTAAAAATGCTGCTCTTCGCTACGTAATTCCGTAATGCCAGGTTGAAATAGCTCAATAAGCGAATATGGCCAATCTAACCCCTGATCCTCCATTGCTCGTTCACACTGCGAATTTCAATGTCAATATATTCTGCCATCGATTTCCCGGAATAACTAACACGATAATTACTATGATGATGATGCGCCTGGTAGATGGGCGTGTCCACGCCATTGACTGGCCGTTGCTGCTGCTGCTGCTGCTGCCTAGATGAATCGTCGGACGGTGTCTGTGCATATTAATTCATTTCCGGCGTCAGCGAACAGCACGAAGATCATTAAAATAGCCTCTCATGTCGGCACGCAGACCGGCCGGGCAGGAGGGGTGTTTCATATATAATACAAATCTTCTGTATCCGGCGGCGAAGTCTAGCAATTCGGTTACACGATGCGCCTTCTACGGCACGGGCAGGTGTAGCTCGCCAGAGAGAGAGAGAGAGAGAGAGCAGCACATCAGGGATCACCCTCACCTGATGGGGTCGTGAGGGGTGAGCGATCAGTTTGGCACTGATCAGCTATAAAAGTTGGCCACTGAAATATGCAGTATCAGTTGTTTTCTCACACGCAACCGTCAACAATCAAATCAACAATGTTCGCTGTACGTATTACGATAACATAGACGATTCGTCCGCGTTCCTGTATTCTCTCTGTTATAGACTCTGTTGGTGACTTTTGAACCGGTGATACGTCCACGAGACGGATACCCTCATATAATAGGAGATTGAAAACCGCAGATAGTAATCATTACTGATACAAATTAATTGAAATAATACCACCTTGCAGAAGCTCGCCGTTGTTGCCCTCGCCGTGGCCGGAGCCCACGCTGGAGCTATTGCCGCTGCCCCCGCCTACGGCCTCGGATACGGCCATGCTGCAGTCGCCGCCCCCGCTTATGGTCTTGGATACGGCCACGCCGCTGTAGCTGCCCCCGCCTACGGTCTTGGATACGGCCATGCTGCCGTCGCCGCCCCTGTCGGCATCGCTAAGGTTGCCCACGCCCCCGTTGTCTCTTCGTACTCGACTGTTACCAAACACGTGGCTCATGCCCCTGTCGCCGTTGCTAAGGTCGCCCACGCTGCCCCCGTGGCCGTTGCCGCCCCCGCCTACGGATACCACGGCGCTGCTATCGCCGCCCCCGTTGCTGCCTACGGCCACGGATACGGACACTACTAAGCTGTCCGTCCATACACCTTGATATGAAGGGAGAAAGGGAAACACTCTGTGATCTGTATAAATAAACATGTGTACTTAGGAGGATATGGCAAATTCGACGAGTCTTTAATCAAGCTCATAACTGAACTCTATGAGAGCGCTTTACATGAGGTATGACTAACTCGGTGCACTGCTCAAAAACTAAAATTTACCCATCACGCTACACGGCTGGTGGTTGGCGAAAACGTTGCAAGACGTTTAACATCGAGCAAATTTATTTCGTGCCTGTTGGAAGCTTGCGCCGTGAACGCAAATACGAGAACCTTGGCTTTGTGAATTTTTTTATTCAACCGAATTTCTCACTAGGGGTCCGGAAAGTTCATTCGTATCTGTTTATCCCCACCGTACCGTCGATTACGAGATTTCATCGTATAGGGCAGAATGCTAAGTTCCATCACTCTGATGGACTCTGGTTCATTTCTACCTATCGGACTACCTACGTTTCGACCGCAGCCCTCCCTGTCGGACCGCACATGGCCCTCTTGGGTGGTCCAGGTATAAAAGCTTCATGTGTCTATATATATTGACAATATGTGTTTCTTAGTCTACTCTTATCCTCCTGCTGTCGGCTGTTCCATGTTGGATTGATTGATTCGTCGGCCTTCGTCGACCTATATCATCATTTTTCCTTATGGCGCCGGTGGAAAATTTCCGAAGGGCATCCCAGCCGGTTTGCGATTCCAGCATCACCGGAACAAGCTTGTCCAGACGTGGGAAGGGCTTATTCAGTTCGTGCGCAATCTCAGTTCTTCTTCTCAGTGCTCGCTTCAATATCGTGGCGGACACACTGTCGATCTCTCTGGCCGGCCACATCAAGCAAATAGGTGACTCGGCTTCCTTGATCCTGAATAAATATGACCTTAATGGAGCATGTCCCGTTATGAAGTGTGTCACCTCTCCGGGACAAGCTCTGCGTGTTTTCTGGAGGCCTACTTATGGACATCCTCGATGAGCAGTCTTGGGAGTTCCCCAATGTTCCCGGCGTTTGGCGACTACCTTCGTTGCTGGCTTCGTGAATTTGAAATGTCGAACAAACCCCAATGCCCCATTGACTGCCCAAAAGGGACGAGTTTGAACAGTTTGTGGCAGAAACAATCCACCGTTAGTGTTTAAGATATATCCAGTTCAACAAATTTCAACACCACCTCAAGTCTGCTTATCGACAAATCCAGGAAAGCGGATTCTACGAGTGAATCTCGCGACTGACAATTTGCGGTCAGTCATACCAGGTCGGTCGATCAATATAACACCACGATTATATATATTACTGTGAACTCTTAAATGGGCTAATTGTAACTAACGGGCCACTTTCAGAGTACGGTAACTTGCAGTCATATGCCACAGTGCTATGAGAGCCACCGATCTTTGCTAAGATATCGCTTACCAGTAGCTACGATATAGGCTACGATTCGCCGTCAGAGATGAAGAAACAAGTGGTCCTGATGAAGCTCAACTCGGTGATGAGCATAGCACCATTACCTTGGTCATGTTGTCACTTGAAGGCAGAACATGTATGTAGTTCACTGCGTTCAGTTTGTGCTGAAGTCTTACGAATTTCAATGAAGTCGAATTGAGTCTGTTGTAACTTTGCACACGATGACTTCTCGATAAGTCGGCATCCTGATGGCCTTTCTCATGACGGGGACTTATTGTAACACTGTCTCCTTCAATGACCCTTTCAAATGAAGCTATGCTGCCTAACACCAATACAAAGCCTTACTTGCAATTCCGAGGCTCTTTTTTGTTAAGAGGTTTAAGGTAACTCCTGCATGGACACCAGGCCTCACACTAAGGTATTTGCCTGGTAGTGTCAGACTCTTACTGACTAAACCCAGAACCGATTTTGACCTGGGAGATTAATAATCACGGAGATTAGACATTCCAATCTCCGTGAAAATGGGCCGATCCAGTGCAGGGGGGTTGAAGTGGATGACAAAACGCCTCTGTCTGCTAAAACCACCATCCTCTGCTGAGAGTGTATGGTAAATATAAAAAGAGAGTCCATGAGTCCATGCTCTCACTGGCTATTCCGTATTGACCAATCATGCTATTCATTGTATGATACAACAAATATCTAATAACCTAAAATACAGACATAAATATCCATGCCCAACCGGAGCTTTGGTATTTTCCCTACCTTGATGCTCCCACCTGTTACCTTACCCCCACTTGTATATATATATATACAATGTATTCAAGCCCACAGCATGTCCACGTTGTGACGTGTGTGCTGCTCGATATTCTGACTACTGATAAAAAATGTGCATGTTTACCTGCTACGTTCCTCGTGGTCAACTGAACCCGCTAGCATATTATACATTGCTCACTTCAACAGCCAGCGCGACGCCACTTGCCATTTAAGTGTAAACAACCTCCATCCGATTTGTTCAAGTACAACCTTTAATTTAGCACCCCGTATACAATCGTTTCCTCTTGGCCTGGTAGTTTTAGTGAAATGTTAACCTGTTTGTTTTATCTGAGTCGAGTTTCTTCCCGTCCTCTGTGCTGTTGGAATTCATAGTTACGACATTACACTCTCCTCACCACTCTTAGTGTTTTATTTAGTTTGGACAAACCGCACACCCTGTACTACACCAGACCATACGAATGAGTTAGCAGGATGAATTTATAAACCGTTCGTCATCAGCCGAATGCTGCCCGAATCCGTTTCCGGCTTGAAGCAACAGTGGGGCGACGTTGAGTGGAGTAACGTTCATTCGATTTTGACCTGTGCGGATTTTCTGTTACATCTTGACGCCGCCATCTGCTCCCTCACCGGTTAGCCCGTGTACGCGCTGGGAAAGAAGCTCACATGGTGGGTGCAGACCGGTCGCGTCACTTACCAGACCCTTGAGGGACTGAAGGGGGTATAAATGATCGCCACGAATCTTCATAGTCAGTCAACTTTCAGACTACGACTTCAATTCATCATGTTCGCTGTATGTATGGCCAACAGCTTTTTATATTGACCCTATACATCTTGTGCTCAGTAGTCCCTCAAGTTCTCATCTACGGATAAACCATATAGAAGTTGTACTATATTTATTGTTGTTGTTGATTTACAGAAGCTCGCCGTTGTTGCCCTCGCTGTGGCCGGAGCCCACGCTGGAGCTATTGCCGCTGCCCCCGCCTACGGCCTCGGATACGGCCATGCTGCTGTCGCCGCCCCCGCTTATGGTCTTGGATACGGCCACGCCGCTGTAGCTGCCCCCGCCTACGGTCTTGGATACGGCCATGCTGCTGTCGCCGCCCCTGTCGGCATCGCTAAGGTTGCCCACGCCCCCGTGGTCTCTTCATACTCGACTGTTACCAAGCACGTGGCTCATGCCCCTGTCGCCGTTGCTAAGGTCGCCCACGCTGCCCCCGTGGCCGTTGCCGCCCCCGCCTACGGATACCACGGCGCTGCTATCGCCGCCCCCGTTGCTGCCTACGGCCACGGATACGGACACTACTAAGCTGTCCATCCATACAACTTGATATGGAGAGAGAGAGAGAGAGAGAGAGAGACACTCTGTGATCTGTATAAATAAACATGTGTACTTCGGAAAATATGACTAACTCGACTCGTCTTAATCAAGTTTGTAGCTGAATGGAACCTAGAAGCTAACTACGAGGCACGACGAACTGAAAAACATACACAAAAACGAAAATTTATGGATAAGCTTGCATGGCATTGCCTCCCATGAGAATTGCAACTCGTGCAGTATCTAAAAAAAATTAAAAATTGTGCACTTTTAAGGTCACGTCCACTACAAGTAACATTCATCCGGCCATTTCCATTTCTGAGTAACACAGCGATTTTGAAGTTCGTCTCAATTTATAAGCAAGGTAGATTTTTTGGCACCCAATTCGCACTGGTACCTATTAGAAAAAAATCAAGAATGTAATGGCCCGTAAACAATTTCTCAAAAATTACACAAACGGGGTTTAGTGTTTTTCTGTTCTTTGCAAAATGAAGTGGGATCTAGCCAGGTGTCAGACAGCACGCTGTTGTTAATTATTTGATTTTATATATGATGTTTTCATTTGTGGAGAACGTACGGTCTGTGCAACAAGTGCACATGGGAAGAAAATTTCAGAAGCGTTTGCTTCGTGGGTGTGGTCATTGATCGCTGCCCCGATTATTTAGTTCTTTAGTTGGCCGTATACGAACAACAACTTGGCGTCACTGGAGTTGCACTCCGCGAAGCATTTTCGAAAATCCATAGCCTTTTGCAATTGGGCTTCGACAGTATTATCTAATCGTCAACTATAATAATCTCCCATTGGCTATTCCAACTTGCCTATGTAGCTATTCAGTGTATTATGGTAAATATTTTTGCCCCCGCTTAGGTGAAGATTGTTTGGTGTATTAGTGGAAACTGCAGTTTTTCTATGCTTCTCTGTATGTCTCGGCCCGGAAATAACAGGTCCAAAATCCCAGGTGACACTGACGTTATAACTGCAACCTTAATATGCGCTGCTTGCGGGCGCATAAACACTTTACCTATATTGAACAATATCAATGACGGATCTTTCCAAGTAGAGTGATACCATCTGATAAAATCACGCGAGGACGTAAAAAAGTGGATATTAATAATAAGAAAAATAATCATATACAATATAGTGAACGAAATAACGTGGCCGTAGATGATATCAACTGCGCAATTTACGTCTTTTCGAGGGACATCGGGGAAAGTTATAATAGACCAAATTCAGGAATACTGTGTGAGAATAAGCCATATGTTATGTTATGCGGATATCGGGGACGGGAACTTGCACCCTCCTTGCAGAAAAAGTACCCCGAAATATCGAAGTTCCTTGCTTCGTGAATCCTCTCAAGTCGTTACTATGATCTTCGTTACAATTATAGGCCGCTGTGTACTCATAGAGCAGCTACGTTTCGATGAAATTTGGGCTTTTTCGTTTAAGCCAATTGAAACTCCTCCCCGTCTTCTTTTTGCATCGAATTCCCTTGTTGAAAGTAGCCAAATTAATCATCCTCGCTATACCTTTAGGGTGTACGAATCCGGCAAGCGGATACTAAACGATGTGAATGAACCAACAGAACTAATTCTTATAAGCGGTATACATTTAATGTTTTCGGACTGATTCTCAGCTAACATTGAACGTCCGCGGTATTGTTTTTGCGTAACCACGTATACAGCTACCAAATATACAAACTGCGAATTTCCCGGCCACGCCAACAGTGGTGAGTCGGAGTTTAGTAACGTTAATTCGATTTTGACCTGCGAGGATTTTCTGTGACATCTTTACAGCCGCTATCTGCGCCCTCACTATGTAATCGCTGTGTACACGCTGGGAAAGGCGCTCACATGGTGGGTGCAGACCGGTCGCGTCACTTACCAGACCCTTGAGGGCGTGAAGGGGGTATAAATGATCGCCACAAATCTTCATAGTCAGTCAACTTTCAGACTACGACTTCAGTTCATCATGTTCGCTGTATGTATTGCAACAGCATTTTACATTGACCCTATACATCTTGTGTTCAGTAGTCCCTCAAGTTCTCATCTACGGATAAATCATATAGAAGGTGCACTATATTTATTGTTGTTGTTGATTTACAGAAGCTCGCCGTTGTTGCCCTCGCCGTGGCCGGAGCCCACGCTGGAGCTATTGCCGCTGCCCCCGCCTACGGCCTCGGATATGGCCATGCTGCTGTCGCCGCCCCCTCTTATGGTCTTGGATACGGCCACGCCGCTGTAGCTGCCCCCGCCTACGGTCTTGGATACGGCCATGCTGCTGTCGCCGCCCCTGTCGGCATCGCTAAGGTTGCCCACGCCCCCGTTGTCTCTTCGTACTCGACCGTGACCAAGCACGTGGCTCATGCCCCTGTCGCCGTTGCTAAGGTCGCCCACGCTGCCCCCGTGGCCGTTGCCGCCCCCGCCTACGGATACCACGGCGCTGCTCTCGCCGCCCCCGTTGCCGCCTACGGCCACGGATACGGACACTACTAAGTTGTCCGTCCATACAACTTGTTATGGAGAAAGAGACACTCTGTGATCTGTATAAATAAACATGTGTACTTCGGAGGATATGGCTAACTCGACTCGTTTTCAATCAATTGTGTAGCTGAATTGCATGAGGAAGCTATACAAGAGGTAGGACGAACTGAGAAACATGCACAAAATCTAAAATTGACGGATAGAGTGGCATGATATTCGCTCCCACGAGAGCTGCAACTCGTTCAATATCGAACAAATCGTTTCGGATGTAATTTTAAGGTCACGTTCGTTACAAGTAACAAGATCGTCCAAATGTTCGATTTGAGCGATGCATCTAAAACAATTGGCGGCCTGCTTAGACTTTTGGCATCCAATCCGCACTGGTGCCTTTCGGAAACTTATTCCGAGAATGTAAATCCAGAAACATTGGCTTGGTGAACTTAGAAATTCGGATCTGTTTGTCAATCCAACATGCACGGAACCGAAGTTGTTGGATTTGCATTTAACGTCCACAAAGGTGAACCTGCAGTCAAGTCTAAAACATCTTCATTACTGTTCACCATGCAATATAATCTAAGTATAATAAATAAATATCACAGCTTCTTGTCAAGGCAACATAAACTCTCTGGTTTAGGTTTATTTTAGACGAGTCTGGTCTCAGTCGAGACACTTGATGTTGTTTTTTTTAAAGGGGAGGTCTCCGTACCTCTCAACGAGAGGGCGGCTTGGGGAGATCAATACTATGTACGTTCAATCAATACTCTGTTTTACGATCAAATATCTGCCAATTGTATCGCGAAATATCGATGTTGATTTAGCTATTTGGTTATAATTCAGGGTAAAATCGAAGTCATCAAGCATTTCAACCTGAAGGTCCGTTGTGGAGGTATTAATTACTGGTGGCAGCTTAGCATCGAGCCTCAATTCAGGGTGTTTCGTCCTTGATTCAGAGTACTGCTGATTTGGTTATTGATATTCTTAATTTTCATTCAGTAATAGTATAATTATATTCTATATTAGCATCTAAATATATTTATTCAAACATACAGTAGTTAGGAATTATTTCTAGGGATTATGGGGGGTGAGGGGGCTGAGGTCGACAATGTCCTGAGGAAGGCGATGGAATTGCCCCTCTGCACAGCGAGGGACAGGCGTTGCAGAAGGAAAGAACCTGCGCGCTTGTCCCCGGTGGCGCGGATCAACCTATGGTAGACCCCTTCGAGGAAGTTCGCAGTGAGAGGGCCGTGCCCGCCCAAGGTCTCAAAAGCAAGGCATCTTGTTTTTGGTTGGCTCACTCGGTAGCAGGAATTTTATCTAGGATCAGGCTATCTGCTAGCACGGTTTTGACCCCGTGGTGAACGCTGGAGAATCCTTTCCACAAATATCTTTACTTGGTATCATATCCCATGCGGTATGATAGTGACCGCAAACCGTAACCGTGTGCAACGGCTGTCAACTCTCTGCAAATCATAACAAAACTGGTATAGTATTGCCGACGGCCTTAACCATATCGACGACAGGTGTGAAAGGTCGAATGCCTTGAAATAATCAACGTGGATACAGTTTAATGGTTCGTTTAGATTCATGGAGAGCAAATACCCTAGTTATATCGCGGGCGACCTCTTCCTTGGGAAAGCGTATTGCTGGCCATTTAGTGCACCGGAACATTTTTCAAAACAAAATGCCTCGGATACACAAATAGTTTTTCAAATGCCACATAATGCAGGCATCAGATTGTCGTGCAATCGGGCGATATCTTTGAACATTGCACTTTAAACCTTTCCTCATGTTCAGCAGTTATGATAGATTAACTGAAATATTCAGCAATAAAGCTGTTCCCATAGGATTCCCGAAATGTCAGACGAAGTGGTTCACCTAGAACGTCAGCCAGTCTAATGTTAAATAAAGGCGGGATGTGATCGGGCTTAAACTTTGCTTACAATTGCTGGATTTTCCAGGTGACGTTTACATTTGCTGTAGACATTGTGGAATTATCAGCTATGCCATCTACCATGGCGTAGAAAACATTCGGTTTTAGGATGAAGCATCTGCGAATATAGTGAATGCTTCATGAATGCGAGATTTGCTCGAATTCTCTCAGCTTCTATTATAGGCCCTCACGTACCCATACAGCAAAATCGAGCCTCGATGCGTCGAGTCGAATCAAATATATTTTTCGTTAAATTTAAGCTTTTCTATGATACACGACTGAAAGTCATCGTCTTCTTTTCCTTGCCTACGTACTCAGCATGCTGCCTCCTCTCCCAGTGTACAACGGGCTAACTGGCGGAGAGACCAAATAGCTGCTGTGAGGATGCCACAGAAAACTCACATAGGTCAAACTGGACACCAACACTACCCCGAAACATATAAATGAATAAGTAAGACGAATCCTTGTTACCGTTGTACAGCATCCAAAAGCACAAATTAGCTCCCGGCAACATCAACAGTTCGGCAGGGGTTTACTTTGATAACGTTCATTCGATTTTGACCTGCGTGAATTTTCTATGACATCTTCACAGCCGCTATTTGGTCTCTCCGCCCAGTTAGCCGTTCGCACACTGGGAAAGGAGGCAGCATGCTGCGTATAGGCCAATAGCGTCGCTTACCAGACCCTTGAGGGCGCGAACGGGGTATAAATAATCGCCACGAATCTTCATAGTCAGTCAACTTTCAGACTACGACTTCAGTTCATCATGTTCGCTGTATGTATGGTCAACAGCTTTTTATATTGACCCTATACATCTTGTGTTCAGTAGTCCCTCAAGTTCTCATTTACGGATCAACCATATAGAAGTTGTACTATATTTATTGTTCTTGTTGATTTACAGAAGCTCGCCGTTGTTGCCCTCGCCGTGGCCGGAGCCCACGCTGGAGCTATTGCCGCTGCCCCCGCCTACGGCCTCGGATATGGCCATGCTGCCGTCGCCGCCCCCGTTTATGGTCTTGGATACGGCCACGCCGCTGTAGCTGCCCCCGCCTACGGTCTTGGATACGGCCATGCTGCTGTCGCCGTCCCTGTCGGCATCGCTAAGGTTGCCCACGCCCCCGTTGTCTCTTCGTACTCGACCGTGACCAAGCACGTGGCTCATGCCCCTGTCGCCGTTGCTAAGGTCGCCCACGCTGCCCCCGTGGCCGTTGCCGCCCCCGCCTACGGATACCACGGCGCTGCTCTCGCCGCCCCCGTTGCCGCCTACGGCCACGGATACGGACACTACTAAGTTGTCCGTCCATACAACTTGTTATGGAGAAAGAGACACTCTGTGATCTGTATAAATAAACATGTGTACTTCGGAGAATGTGACGGACCTAACTGGTTTTTGATCAAGTGTTTGGTTAAATTCGACGCGAATGCCCCCTATTTCAATTTAAATTTAAATACTTTTATCGCATATTGGTACATCATGTAACTGGAGCTGCCACTTGGGAGATGCCCAAGCAGTGGTAGCTGAGCTGCTAGATGAGAGCAAAGCAACCAATAAGCAAAAAACGGATCAAATATTTAAAGTGGGATGCATCAACTCGTGATACGTAGATGATAATTCATTGTACACACTTGGGCGCAGGTTCGAGCCTTGTAAAGTGACATATTCTTTTGAATAAAAGCATTACTTAAACTAAACTAGTAGTCTAGATTATAAAAGTTCGAAACGTCGTAACTCTTATGAGACATTCAGGGAGAGCATTTTCCAGACTGAGGAGTTTTGCTAACCTTTGCCTGGGGAGTCTTGGTAATCTAATTTGGAAAGTATTGGCTAAGTAGAGTTCGGAAATCTTGGGTATCGTAGAGATGCAGGCAATTGCAAAGATTACACCGAGATTATGAGGTATTACGAACTTAGTGGCATCCATAAAAGCTCGCAGATGAGATCACACGGCTACTGCCCTGTAGGATCGCTGTTACGAGGCCAAGCCTTTACAAAGCTCACCTTAGATAGTGGCAGGTTAAGCAAGCAGTGGAGCTAGGTAGCGTGGTGCACTCGTGCGCGTTTTGCAACCGGGCGACAGTTTAATTTAACTGGTCCGTCTTATGAAGAAATGCCGAAAGCAGTACAGCAGACACTAAATGTGGCTGCGAACTCAACCCTTGCGCCTACGCCGACCCCGAGAAGGGAGGGCGTCCTCGACTCTCTTCGTCCTCTGGTTCGGGCCACCTGAGGTTTTTGTCCCCCATACGTCATAGGAAGGTCCTCACGCAGTCAGTCCTCACTGATTGTCCGAGATGGTAAAAAGGACGGAAATTCCTTCGTCACTCATCCCGCCGTCACCCAATCACAGAATCAGAGTTCCTCAGCACGGGGTCCTATCGAGATTCCCGCACCACAAAAATACGTTGTTTTCGCCAAGCAATTACAACCAAAGTGTTGTGTGCTTAAAGTTGTTTCCGGTTTTAAGAAAATAAATGGTCGATTCATAAACATTCATTTGATTGATGCCATGCCCATTCGAAAAAGCCTTGCCTTTATTTGGGTACTCGAGGAGGTGTAAATAGTAATAGCAATAGCAGAGATCTTTAGTTAGGAATATTAAAAGCACTATAACTACATTTTATTAGGTATCCGAGAGGTGGCACATGGCTAAGTCGCGACATGGCGCAGTTAATGATTCAGAAGTTCCGAGATATAGTCACCGCTATAAATTCACCATAGGCAGGTGGTTGAATGTCTATGGCAACCTGCATCGATCGGGTTCATCGATCGGAAAGTCGCAAGCAACAACAGTGTTCTCCTCACATGCTGTTTGATTTGTGCGTTGTGGCTCCTGGCGCACAGCAGAGACCTATGATGATCCCCTTTCTTGACGGGGGTTTGATCAACGAATAGCGTTCTCCATTAACCGTGTCCATGATGTGCACTGACTCTTGGGTATGCTCCCAGCTAATCCGGATCTCATTCCCGTGTCCTCCTCTCGTTGGGTTTCGCTCCTCGCCAAGACGAAGCTCTCTAAGCCAGTCTGAATGCTGGGTACAAATGATAATGCTATCGTAGGTCGTGAACTACAATTCCATAAAATATCCACAGTGCCTTCTAAGTATTTTTTTATTATTATCATTATTATTATTGTATAATTAGGTGAGATGGCGGTGGCGGTGAACGGCGTCGGTTGCGCAGGTTCTCGTTGATGTGGCCTTGAACCTAGAGAACATAAGTCGAATAATTAGTGGTAAATATACAGAGGGCAGTCACCACTGTCATATTGCTCAAGGTCAGTTTTATCTGGTCGTGTACTATACCACTGAGTTTCGTTAGGACCTCATTTCTCTCAAACGGTTTTGTTGAACACATTGTCGGGAAAGCCAACCCACGATATCGGCGAAGTCTGAGAACGATATAGGTTTCTCATAGATGATCGACCTAGCTGGCCATCGGGGGCTGGCATAGCGGTGCGCGAAGAAGTCCAATGGACGCTATTGTTCGCAAGAATGCTGATATTAATCGGAGGAAATAGAGGAATAGAGAGCAATAACGATGGCCTGTGGTCCTTAAAGGCATGGCATTCATATTAACTCTAACAGCGAGGAACGAAGCATACTATTATATATACCCCCCCGGAATAGGTTGGTTCTATTTCGGAATGCTTCAAGGAAGTTAAAGGGTGACATTGGCTGTGACTATAAATAGTAGAGTAGTAGTTTCTCTATTGTAAGAAGGGTGTTTCTGCCTCGAGTAGAGTTCATCAGAAGGTCAGAATATGTTCATATCTTTAGGCAAATCATTAGAAATAGAGTTAAGCAAGCGAGCGCATAGATGACTATTGAATAGTGCATCAACAATAGTGTTACTTGTTAATTAGCTTGATTTGAGATCAGCCTTTAGGAGAATCTGTTGAATATGCCATGTTGGCATATATTACGGAGGCTCGTCACACAGATGTCAGCACGCCTTAGGCTGCCGTTAATGACACTCTATCTTAAGCCACCGTCAACCCTTGCGAAATTTGAATGGCAAGTTTTCCCGCGTCGCTCTGTCCCCTACGACAGAGTGGTGCTTCACTGGAGGATATTACTTATTACGATACAGCTACCACTGCATTTCCGAAGCGCTTCTGCGAGTTTTTATTTATCGTACAGTATTTATTTCCTTGCTGTTATTACCCTATTATGTACGCCCTGTGTGCCACGAGCCCCAACTATGAACTTCACGCCACACGGTCCACAATGACAGCTAATTTCAGTCGCCTGCGTGCGGGCACAGATGGCCCGACCATGTTGAAATGGTGTAATGACCGTGAAGGCTAGGAACCGAAATCGTAGTAGACAAACAGTATGACTTCCAAATGTACTTCCGGGCTAGCACAGCCGTCATAAACGGTCATAGTTGCCTTCATCATCAGCGGCAGCAGTGGCACCATTTGATTAAAATTGGAGCAGTTAATTCTTCTGTGTGTCGCAGACAGCTTCGACAGGAGGGGCCAAGGGGATCGGGGCGTCCATGGGTAATTAAGATGATTCGTGCCTGTCGTTTACCGGGAGAGAAAGGCGTGCACGCACCCTCGCCAAAATGCTAACTTCTGCCTGTGTATATAACTTTGTCCGCAAGAACGCCCTGGTCATCGACTCACATCGACGACGATTAACAAATCAACAAACATGTTCGCCGTAAGCACGATTCATCATTCTTCCTGCTTAGTTAGATACTTGGTTAATAGGGGAATCGATCGGTTCTGTACGATTGTTGCCAACGTCGGTATTGAACGTGTCAAATCGGATCGATGAAATACCCCGTTGAGCTAACGATAACACGATGGAACTGGTTTGTTTTTCAGAGGCTCGCCGTTGTTGCCCTCGCCGTGGCCGGAGCCCACGCTGGAGCTATTGCTGCTGCCCCCGCTTACGGCCTCGGATACGGCCATGCTGCCGTCGCCGCCCCCGCTTATGGTCTTGGATACGGCCATGCTGCCGTCGCCGCCCCCGCTTATGGTCTTGGATACGGCCACGCCGCTGTAGCTGCCCCCGCCTACGGTCTCGGATACGGCCATGCTGCCGTCGCCGCCCCTGTCGGTATTGCTAAGGTTGCCCACGCCCCCGTGGTCTCTTCGTACTCGACCGTGACCAAGCACGTGGCTCATGCCCCTGTCGCCGTCGCTAAGGTCGCCCACGCTGCCCCCGTGGCCGTTGCCGCCCCCGCCTACGGATACCACGGCGCTGCTATCGCCGCCCCCGTTGCTGCCTACGGCCACGGATACGGACACTACTAAGCGGTTGGAGCGTTTGAAAAAATTGACACGAACTTTATCTGTGATCTGTACAAAATAAATGTGAACAAGTTGACAAGATCGTTTTTAATGGGTATATATCGCTCAAAACCTTGTTGAACTAGCTGGAGGTCACTGCACTCCCTGTCCGCAGTATATAATCGAAGCTGTGCCGCAATGGCCCATTGTGGGGATCTTCATGCTGAGACCTTTTGGCCCATGCAAACATAAAATTATACAAGATAAACTTGAGCTACTTAAGGAGGCTAACCGCCCGAAGGCGGTCACGTTCTGAAATCGTGTCTGCATTGTGTCCAAATGTTGCAAGATATTCGAGAGAGTGTTAACGAGCTCACCTCGCGAAGGTGTGCTTGTCCAGCGAACGAAGCCCGCAGCAGCGATGTGAATGTCAAGTCAGAAAGTAAGCGCAATTATGTGAGTGGTATTATAGTGGTACCCGCGAAGAAATTATACGCACTTTGCTGAATAGCAGCGAAGGGTGATTACGTTTACAGAAACTGCATCCCGCCCGACTAGAAAATACCACCATTATATCACGGGACCAAGCAGGGCATGCTCCATTATGTCAACGGTTGTGCGACGTAAGTATGCAACAAAATACCCTTCAAAGATGATATATGCACATTCGAGATGCTCCACAAGAATACCGTCAATCATATACCTGAGCAGCGTGAGCCCGCTTTTAAATGCTTCCTATTTTAACAATTTTGTCTATGTGTCTATTATGGCCTGTCAAGTGATTCGAAACACAAAGATAACGATCGTCGTCGAGCTCCTAATTTAGAGCACTCCACGAAAGCGTTTTGGTCTGCTGTTCTAGAATAAATAGAAGAATCGGTATCCACAAAGGCGGTCCAAATGAGTGGTTTTCAAAGGATTTACAGATGCCTCTATCTTGCCACCATTTTAGGGTGATTAAACATATTAAATAAGTTATTCTAATTATATCGTGTAAATAGATAAAGTTATTTTTTTTTTAATTTAATTTAACTAAATTCTATTTCATTAAACCATTTATAATAGTTGTCTTGTATATTCATCTGCAGTCTCTTTTATCAGAGGTCTACGGAAACGGGTCCAGCTGATCCCGGAGTCCAGTGAGTTTATGTTCCTACGACGGAGATTGCAATATCACGTTGATTTTCAGGGGAAAATCGCTACAACAAGGAGTTTACTCGTTCATTTGTGCTCATTTGCTCATCAGTGTCTCAGAGGCACCCTCGAGCATATCAGCAGTGGGTGTCCCTGGACCACCTAAACTCTCAAAGGCTAACGGATAGAATGTGTGGGACCCCTGGAGGTCAGCGTATTTCCGCAGCTTCCTTTGATCTGCTCATCTTGAATGTTACTATGGCGGAGAGGCCCGCCAGGGGGCTAGATGCAACGTTTGTCCTTAGGAATCACTCGCATGAAGTGCTGGAAAGCGACTTCTTACACTACACTAAAGCAACAGTGCGCACAATCCAATTGTTGGACTAGAGCCGTTTCCAACACTTCGGTAGCCGATCCCTTCGCATACTATTGGCCAGTGCTACTGGCAATCATATACAATCACAATACTCTGTAGCTCCGCGATGACCGTTCATCGATCCCAATGGGCAGAAAAGGGTATCCCTACTGGAGTGACGGCAGGAGGACGCCTCAACTCCCGGATATTGCGCTGACACCCATACAAATATATACATACATATATATATATATACAATACAAAAAGGAAATAAAAAAGGAAGAGTGACCGCTGCACCGATCGTCTAACCATTAATCAAATCATCAATGATGTTCGCTGTACGTCCTTGATATGCGATCTATATCAATGACATCATTTTAGGTACCGCCTAAACACTCTATTGTTGTTGTTGTTGCTACTGCTGTTGCATGTCATGGCAAAGGTTGTCGATGGCAATACGTTCTTAAGTATTTTCACAGAAGTTCGTCGTCGTTAGTGCCGCCATGGCCGACGCCCACGCCAACCACCGATGTATCAAGTGGGACTTTTAAAACGATACTGGGAATATCCTGAGGCTATTCGACGAGGTTTTCATAACACTAATACAATAAAGAAATCTGCCAACAGTCAGATTCGAGAGAAAACTATAGAAAATATATTGTTGCCTAACATGAATTATCAATTCCCCTGCCATCCATACCAATAAAAGAGAATTGTATCAATGGTGAGGATAGCCTATATATATATATTAAAAGCTAAGGAATTGCCGTACATTTGCCATCTGTGTACACAAATAGAGGCCTTGAGGAAATAATGAAAGCTGATGTGTATTGCTCGTGTGAGGCATGCAGAGGAGTGACCGAGCCACCTCATACCGTTGGTACACGTGAGGTCACCATGCGTATGAAGTGTTTCCGCGAAAAGGGATCTAAGGTCATTCGATTGACATTAAACGAAAAACGGGTCATTCTACTTTACAGGATTACAGAAGATGTCACTGCAAAAGGCATCTCCATCTCAGATAATGAACTATTTATTTTTTAAAAAAAGCAGTTTTTAGTTCAACTTTCTCCGTATAGAATCACACGTAAATCATGATTTTCACATGGTCTACGTTCAGATAAAATATCATAAGAGCTACTTTAAATACTGTTGGGCGATGACCCCTTTACAGAATGTGTTCAGAGACGAGAATCCATAGTTCTGGAAATATTATTAACAAAATCTATCGAAACCTCTAGCGACATCAGATGTCTAATCAACGAGACATAACAAATAAAGATAGAAGGTTCCTCCTAAAGGAATTATGGAATGAATTAATTAATTCAGTTATTTAGTCTTAAAATAATTAACGTGACGTTCTGATTAGGACAATTACATCCGTTAGGTGCAATTACAATCCGCGCTACCGAGGACAACCTCACAGGATAGTTCCTTCTGGAGAGTCCTTCCCAATCGTTACCTCCTCCTTTTGCCTTGAGGCAAAAAGTCAATGCAGTCGCCTCCCTTGGGACCATGGCGACCTCGGACCATGACGACCTGTAACCTAGTCCGCAAGTACATCTATTTATAGAATATTTAAAGACTCACAATCATGATAAATTATAACCCATCGTTCACTATTTAAATAAATTAGAACAATTAGTAAACAAAGGTAGCGCCAAGCCTCATGTCCATGTAACAGATTGCTTTCTGAAAAATCGCCGAATCGCCCTAAAAAATTCGTAGCATCCTCTGTTATCACGGCGACGCTAAACCTTGACGAGGTACACAAGTGACGTATAGCTCCTCAACGCGATTCCACACAAGTTATCGTCGAAAGGTTGGAAATAGTCCACTAATAAGGAGCGGACTCAGTGGTGTGCGCGACGTCTTGTTGACACTACTTGGGTCGTGAAATAACGGTACCAAATAGCAAAGGAAAGCATTTTTCACCATAACGGAATGAACAGACACTAGCACCTTCTGCTGTGGGTGCGTCCCGCCCTAGTTGTGCACAGATGATATTTGCGTGAGCAGAGCGCTAACTCAGCAGCAGCAGCAGCATGCTCCCTACGAGAATCGATCGTCCCAAAGTGAAGAATTGCCAATATAGAGATAATAGAACATGGTTACAATTCTCAGAGAATAAAATTCTGTGACGAACAAGCGCTTACAAAAGAATACGATGGATAATAAAAAAAAACACAACTGAGGCCATTCACTCTTTGTCTATATTAATCACAGCGTCTAAGACATTTGTACACCCATATAACAAGCGTGGAGTCGTTTGACGATTTTGGATATTGTCGGTACCGTTGCTAATCGCTGTTGAACAAGGTAGGCCGCGAGGGCGCAGTGTAATATGCGCTGGAAGCATTCAATGAACAATTGGTGGCGGGTTATGACAATACACAGGAGGGAACACACTTGTTACTGATACCCTGACGTGCGGTGACCTGATCAGAATACGCTCATATATATATATATATATATATATATATACATTCTGTTGACTTAACGACCCACCCATTTGAATGATCTGAAGATCATCAGCCGTGTTCGGACACACAAGAAACGGCGTATCGTTGCCTCTTGCGGGAGGGGTTGAAAACCCGCCGCTATAGCTGAAACCGATGTATAAAAGGGCTTCATGTCGAAGCCAAAATACACACATCAGTTTGTGCACTGACTGTTACACCACCGCCGAAACAACAACATGTTCACTGTACGTGTGTTGATGCTGCTATGCGTAAACTCGGATGGAGGAGCACCACTATTAAAATCTGCAATTTGTTCGTTCTCGAGAAATGTGATGGCAGCATCTATTAGCAGAAGATAAGCAACAGCAACTTTCTCTACAACATGTATTGTAGCTGCCCTTTTCTGTATATTTTAGTTCACTTGCATAGATACCCACTAGTGGCCCCACTAACGCTAATCAACCTGTAGACTTCAGTGTGTCTTCGTGTGCGTGTGTCTGTGTATATTGGTGAGAGACCATTGTGGCTAAAAATCCAAGACACCGCTCTATGGTTTGCCCATTTCAGAAGGCCGCTATCGTTGTCGCCGCTGCTGTGGCTGGAGCCCACGCTGGTGCAGTTGCTGGCCCCGCCGCCGCTTATGGATACGGTGCTGCTCTGGCTGCCCCCGCCTACGGCCTCGTATACGGTCACGCCGCCGTCGCCGCTGCCCCCGCAGTCTCCTACGGATACCGCGCCGGTCTGGCTGCCCCCGCCTACGGCCTTGGATACGGTCACGCTGCCATCGCCGCCGCTGCCCCCGTCGCTGCCTACGGATATGGCGCTGCTCTAGCTGCCCCCGCCTACGGCCTCGGATACGGCCACGCCGCCGTCGCTGCCGCCCCCGTTGCTAAGGTCGCTGCTGCACCCGTCGTCGCCTCGTCGTACTCCACTGTGACCAAGCACCTGGCCGCTGCCCCAGCCGTGGCTGTTGCTGCCGCCCCTGTCGCTAAGGTCGCTGTTGCCCCGGCCGCTGCTTATGGATACGGTGCTGCCGTTGCCGGGCCCGTCTTCGGACACGGTTATGGATACAGGGCAGCTTTCGCTGGTCCGCTAGCCGCTCCCGTGGCCAAGGTCGCGGCTGCGCCCCTTGTGGGTGCGTACGGCGCCCCTGTTGCTGCCTATGGCCACGGTTACGGTCTTGGCTACGGACGCGTCTATTAAAGTGAAGCGTAGCGTAACGCGTGCGTGATCTGAATGTGCCAAATAAACAAGAATAAAACGGGGAGGAAATGATAATAATAGATCTTCGAGAGTGATACAAGCTGAATTTTGGGACAATGCTTTTAGACGTATGTGAACGCTTTTCAACCCACGAATGACTCTCAATCTCCCCTACCTTGACTGCAGGAGGCAACTCACGACATGTATTAGCTCCCATCGGTCGATGTTGCCTATATATATATATATATATATATATATATATGCAGAATCGCAATTCAAGGCCAATTGAAGTTTCCTACTACACTCTACCGATTCTTCTTATATAATGTGTGCACAAACTGACATATGCCTGTGTAATGGCGTGGTGATAGCAGTACTGACAATTGGCATTCATAGTAAAGCTTTTATAATAAAAGACGGTATTTTCTTAGAATGCAGACCAAAGAGCATGTCAATGACATTCCTGGATTACCTTAAAACAGGAAAATACCCTTCAATTTGTAGATGAGGGAAGCAGTGAGGACAAAATTACAACCAGGTCACGGTTGTCGAGTCCCGTGACGCTCATAAGAGAACTTAAGCATTGTAAAAATTGCAGTTCCTTTAATAAACCAATAAAACCTTTACCTTTATTACAATTACCGAAATTACAATCGATGTCCAGTTATTTTGTCGTAGAGGTTTAGATTTAGGTTTTAAATGTCTGTGTCAAACGGGGTCAATACACATCGTTTCTAAGATGAGAAAATGTCCATTAGGAAAATGGCTTTCTTCAACAAATTAAACTTCTTGTGTCACAGAAACAATTGACGTATAGTTTTCCACATACAGACACACTCATTACTTTTTTTCATCAAGATGAATATCAATCCTTCTCCAAGTTCTAGCCAGCGATAATCTATACCACGAAATAATCGAATGTACAGTACAGATTTGATGATCATGTAACTACAGCAGTGCAAATCGCCGTTCGTTATCATATATACATCACCAGTTATAATAGTACTAATATTTTCCCGGTCACGGCCAGCTCCAAAAATACCTGCACCGGATAGAGAGGTCCCCCTCGGATATCTGTGTTTCGTGTGCCCCCGAAGCTGTAGACGACGTTCCACACAAGCTGGTTGAATGTGCTCCGCTTCCGGCGGAGAGAAGGACAGGTCCGGTGGAATTGCGATCGCGCCCTCTCACTAACGCCGTGAGTACCAGGCGCCCCCAGGAGAACTGGGCTATGGTTCCTACCTCTGAAGATACTATAATGAAAAAGAAGGATAAGCTGGAGAAGGAGATTACCCCCGGGATGGAACAGTCGAAGTAATGCTGCAAGCTTTCCGAGCCATCTCGGGAGGAGGGAGGTACGCGGGTTTAGCGCGGTTCGTATACTTTCAACGGTGCGATTTGTGAGTCCCACATTCGTGTTGCTATGAACCGACCAACACGTATGTGCATCATGCATTCCCGTAATCCCCCAGCAAAAAAAACGACCGTGCTGTGTCAAATATGGCTTTACCTTGCTTCCGCTGATCTTGCGTCCTATTGAAGTCTCGTCGGGGGCGAATCTTCGCACCCGTACGTGCTCGTACTACCTTATGGTCTATCACCACTGAGTCAGAACGGACATTTATTGGTACTGGGTTGCTACGCAGTGCAAGCTGTAAGTGTAAGCTCCAACGTGCTGCTAGTAGGTCAACGGTGTCTCGAAGAAATAAAGCATAGGTCTCCATATCTGATGCTGGTAGGGGGGTTATTTTAGTGACATTTAACTGGCACCATCTGTCTATTTTTCGAATCCAACCAATTCAACCGGGCTGCGACGTGTTCGTTTAACGTCAATCTATCATTTTGCTCTCCTTTTATTCTGCAGCACTAATTAAGTTACTTTTTCAGTTAATATTGTTGTCCCGTTGTAATTACCGCGTTCGCGCATTAATTAGCTGATTCCAATCGGCCCACCGCATTGTCCCACTCATTCAGTTACCTTAATGCTGTGATTCCATAACCTCGCTTCAATTACATCGTCTAGTTGCCGTAATTTCGTTACCAATCTGCGGTTACTCAATTGCCCTTATTCAATTACTCCATTAGCTTGTTCCGGACATGCCGTTCCGCTGCAACATGATCTCATCACCCTGTGTTCATTATTCTGTCTTCGCATGCAATCAACCCGCTGGCTTGGACACACAAACCTGCTACTAACCCATTAAGGTTACCCCCCACTACAATGAATCTGTGATCTCAACGGGAATACTTCATTTGCAACATGCTTAGACACATCTGAGACCAACCGCTTCGAATTCGAAACTAACGGCCCAAGAGGTCATCTCGTTCTTGAGTTTATGACATTTCTCTGGGAAACTTCTTCATATGTTTGTTCATGATCCTGATACTTTCCAGACATTGTTATCAGCGGAGTGTGTTTCTTTTATTAGACCAAGCTCGCATACAAAATGTGCTCAAGTGTTCTCCAACCAATTTCGTGATTCTCGGAACATAAATACCTACAATATGTACACATGCACGCGTACTTTCTACAATTTAGAGAATTGGCGAGAATTCAGAAAAAAATGAAAAAAAACTATCCCAACTTGTTCTAGCTATTCAAACAGATGACGCACGTGGGGATTCTCAGAAATGTATTTGACCGCAGCTGTCAAGCAAGAACGAAATCAAATTCATGGAAAACTAAGAATGCAATAAAATTCTGGATCTTTTGTGATAAAGCAACAGAGGATGGTACTATCAAATAAACGTTATGTTTGCGTCAGTCTATATATATATATATACATAGAACAAAAGAGATGTTCTAGATATTATGATCATTATAGTACGAGATTATATGTGTTATTTATAATCGCAGCTTCTGTATAATTTTGATGTTGTAACCATAATTGCATTCACTGTAACCGCCATTTCTTTTGATTCAGTATTGCCAAACCGTCGGTCGTAGCCTGAACAAATCATGTTGTTGGTCATCAACACACAAGGTAAACACACACGCTCGCATTGCATATACCAGAATAAAATATTGCTGATAAATATACATATATATATATATATATATCGCTAAACAGATGGGAGTATTCAAAGTAGTCATTGTATTAACAAAGGCATGCACGAACTCACCAACTTATACGTACATTTTGCGGCAGATTTTCGAGTGGTGAGCGTGCTTGATTACAAAACACGAGAGGTACATACGGCTTGGGTTCAACTCCTGCCAGACGCTTTGGAGAATCTTTCGATTTCTTTATCATCATTTTTTATATGTGGATTCTTGTTATTTCTGTTTGAAATGGTTAAAAAATAAAGGAACGGCAGCCCCGACCTCTTCTCGTAGTCATACCTCAAGGTTCAGAGCCGAGGACTGACACATTTGGGGAACGGCGGAGAGTTGTCAGCTCATTGAATGCTTTTTAGTATAGTCGCTGATATCACAGGATAATCCATGATAACAAAGAAAGACAAGAACATCATTCAAATGCTTTGGCAATCTAATTTATTGACTGTCGTAAGACGTGTCCGGCATGTGGTTATGAGTTTTATGTGTACTGTCAGGTTTAGGCAGCGCTAAAAGTCACATTATATATATATATATATATATATGGGTGTGTGTAAATGCAACTTGGCAGCATCGGTGAAATCTGTGAAAAAAGCGCCTGCAGCGTTAGTGACAGATGAAATAGTCAATATGTATTATATTCCAAAAATATAATTTCAAAAATTTGCCATGTTCTCTAACTCCGTATAACGTTTATGTGTGACAATTAACACAGGGCGGTAACACCGTGGAAATGACAACGTCTGCCTCTCTGTTCGTTACAATGACCTCTTTTTGAGGCGTGTGTAACCCGAATGTGAACTTATAATGAGAACATGTTTTTCAACTTCTGAGTGCTCATCTGTAAGATCGTACGATACCACACCCAAACGTCGATTATACAGGTTATTCTCCGATTTGGACTGGCCTTTACCACTAATACGTACACGTTATATAGATTGTTATTGTAGTAGCCACATTTAACGACACATCGTATTACCAGCGGCCTGAATAGAGTCGGTGCTCAGCCGAGAAGCCCACCTCATCCATTCCCTTCTCACTAGCGAACTGTTCACTAGAATCACACTCTCATGTTCATCGAGGGTCAACTTATCGACTCCATCACCTTCGAAAAGCTAAAATCTGAAATTATGCCAGGGTTTCTCTCAGCATGAGGGAGACCGCTCTCGGTAGTGTCACTACTCAGAGTGCTGCTCTCGCTGTAACTCATCGACGATCCTATAGTATTGTTATTTCTACTGCTGTTCGCGGTATTATAGTCGTTGTTGTTGTCGTCTCGACCCGCAGCCGCCAAGTTCTGTTCGTTCAGTGTCAATCTGTACAATCGGTTGATCTCATCTGCCATACGCTCGCCTTCAGTTCTATCGATGTAATATCCGTTTACGCACGATATCTCCGGTTCTCGAACAGGGAATGATATCCAGAAACGGGTTGAGCCATTGATCAAAAGTTCACACACGACCGCTATAGCACCGTCTTCCCTGTGAGCGGGGTTCTGGCTCGCCGCTTGTAACGCCCCACGAATAAGGCCACAGCAATAGCGAGCGCAGGGGTCTGCGCCCCTCGCCCCTCTGCCGACATTTTCAATTCTCCTACTTCTCCAGCGGAACTTTAGCTCGTCGATGCAGTAGCTGTCAAAACACTGAGTGGTCTCGTCGGTTCTTGCGGCACGCTTGAATTGATCGGCTTGCTTGCCGAAGACGGCTTTCCAAAACGTCCCCTGAATGAATTTCGCTAATTCGTGATTTCTATGAGTTGTGTGCAGAGCAATCGGTAGGCGATCGACGATGCATCGGCCTGCCCTCGTACCGAGCTTCTCCAGCGTTTCAGGTGGCAGATACCTGGAGAGTTCCGTTAGTGTCACGTCGAGAAGGGCGGAGGCGGCGTCGACCCCACCGGGTCGCTCGATGAGGACCTGTCTTTGGCGGACGGATGGCCGGCCAGGTTCATTTAGCTGCTGAGTCGAGCGGCCGGTCTCCTTGGGAGCACCACCCTTCAACGTTTGGCGCAACTGAGCGCCGCAGCGCTCTTTAAAAGCCTCGAATGAGCTGATCGACCCAGAGCGAAATATGTTCATTGCGTTCGTTGTTTCGTTTAAAAACAACACACACACACACACACTGTGAAAGCTCAACGGAACGTGCAGTGAAAGCGTACCAAAGCCGAGGCCGGTGTCTGCTTGCCCAAGCGTTTCAGTGGTGAGACACTATCCGCTCATGAACAAAAATAGCGGCCACTTTTGGCGAGAAGTTTGCAGCTACGTGTGCTGTTTGCTTTCAGGAGATCAAGTAGAATGAAGCGCTTGGTTTCGTTATGTGGTGCGTCTGGCGATCTTTGTTATCATTTGGGCTCAAGCGGTGGCAGACAGGAGCGTCGTCAAAGTGCAGCATTTCCTGGACGATGCTATTTGTTGGTACGTCATCGAAGATTGGGCCAAGCTGACATGAAGTGCACCATTCGCGCCACGCACGCATACGGTCATCTGTGGTGATTCAGTGTCAGTGTATCGATCCGTTGTAATATTCAGCAGCATTCATTTGCTGTTCGTAGTTGGTATACATTGATGTGGCGAAATGCTGGCAACAGATTGGGTACAAAAACAGAGATTCCATTGCTCACTCATGGGTGCATGCAGTCGTATCGTGTCATAGCTCCTCGTCTTCATATCCTATTGAAAGCACAAAGGAAGACATGTTGGACGTTGATTTTTTGCCGATCTCAAACAATTTGTAATTCCAACTTGGCGGTGGGTACAAACAGTCGAACATGTAAATCATGCTCATGGATCGAGGTGTGCACACGGCAAGTGCATACATTTGTTGTCCGCGAAGAGGAGATATTTCGAATGAGTGATACGCTCTGAGCTTGCTGTTATTGTGGCAATATTAGAATATCTTTTACCACCGCTGGGTATTAGTCGATCCACGAAAGCGTTTTACAGATCACTTCTAGAAGGTATTCTTTTGTTTCAGGGATTGCGAGAATTCCAGAAAGGAACCACCGTCGAAGACAACGACATTAATCAAAGACAAACGGCAGTAACCCGAAATAGTATATGCCACCTAATTACTGCCTCGAAAGAAGGCAATCACAATTAAGCATATAATTACATTTCGTATTATTATATGTGTACACCCTTTGTATTCTAGTATATTAGACGCTGGCCAGCTGATAATGTACGCTGCAACAAAACTACAATATATATATACATATATATATATATATATATACATAAACTATTGAATCGTAGAATGCTCTCTGCTCCCGGAAATTCTAATATCCCGCTGGATGCCGAATTATCGTAGATAATACCGAATATATTATAATAATGGACAAAATCATTTACCCCCTACAATAATTAAGTCGTACAACGAAACTTCATTCATGTACCGTGTGTCTGTGTAAGCCTATGCCCGAATAGCCAATTTATATGCCATATTTCTGTCAATTCTTTTCATTTGGACCCAGCAGCGGGGCGTACCTCGTAGTCACTGACATTTTCAAGGCCGGCGTTAATTTGGCAAATTAACGGCATCGGAGGAGGGTTAACTGGCTCCGCCGGTGGAGGACAAGGAGCCATCGATCGGATAGCGACTCGATAATTACAGACGGGGGGGCAGAAAGAGAAGAAGCGCGGTTATCAATATCGATTATGATACTGTGAATAGGGGTGGATACATCGGCATATACAACTCTACCATGTGACGGTGCTCTTATATGAGAAATGTTAACAGGTTGTAGTGTTAACGAACACTCGCTAAATCTGATGGCGCATTGAGAAAACAATTTGGAAATGACACCGAATGGGTTAAATTTTCACTCGACTGTGTGTACATTTGAAAATGTTGATAGCATATAATTTTTATTCAAATGCAATTAACATGATTCCGTCGTGTGTTGGGGTGGGCCTTTTTTTTGCTGTTATCGCCAATATGTAGCTGTTATATGTATCGGTGTATTGTAACGTTTCAAATACGTTTACAATATGTGTGTACACAATAAGGCACAATTTTCAACAGGTTGTAATGAGGCGCTTCAGTTCAAAGTGCCCGGGTTCATTGCGTTTATGATACATTAGACTCAGCCTCTCTTGCAGGGAGGCACTCTGAATGATCTCTATTTCTTCACGTACCATGACAGGTCTTATCGTAGTTGTCCGCTCGTAATGATTTGAAAATCACATTCAGTGGCCTGAGGTAACTAAGTATCATTTCAATTTCAGGTTGCAACCAGTTAGTCGTTTGTGACAGTGTCGAAAAACCGGTAGTGTCCATCTGGGGTCATATGTCATTATCGGATTTAATTGCCTTATGCATTACTTAAGCGTTTCCAGCGGCCACCTAGTAAATCCTGGATTCCTAGCCCCGAAAACTGCCATGCTGGATAATCCATATTCATCACGAGATGGCATGGGCTAAGTTTGCCCAGTAGTGGGCAACGTGGAACGACCGCTCAGCTGTTTTAGGAATAGACCGATTAAGAAAACTTGAGAAATTCGTAGCTGCGTCACCGCTGGTGGTCTGACTCTGATTTAACTCAAGGCGAGGCAATATGAAATAAAAAATAGACAGCATTTAGTTGTTTTAATTATTTTGCAAAAAATTGTCCTATATGTTACCTTTTCGCTAGTGATCCCGCTTACGAACTTACGAACAACGCATATTTACGAGGGAGACGAGGTTGAGCGATCACTTCAATTGTGCACTCGTCTGTTGCACAGCGATGATCGCCCCCTCCGGGCATTACATCTGCAGAAAATCACTCGGCCTCCGAGAGAAACAAGACCACGGCGAAATTGTACGACTGGCGTAAATTCACATGCGTTAAGCGTCCGCCAGAGTTTACACGTCACACGGCAAACCATCAGGGTCCATATACGAATACTATATGAGGACTGCGAGGGTAGCTTTTTCCCGATTATCAAACCTTGACGATGATTGTCAGAAGCAAACGTTTGATAGATATGAGAAGGATTTAGTTTTGATTCGAAGACGCGGACCGTACGTTGCGATATCGTTCATATTTAGAATAGAATTCAGATCGAGCGTAGGAACACAACGGTGACTGTGAAACTTATACGGAATCGCGCCTTGCTGTGCAGTTCTTGGTAAAACGTATGTCCTGCTTCGGAGGATGTAGACGATCATGAATGCAGATTTACACGTCGAATGAATAGGTTGAGCCCATTGGCCCCGTATGAGCCATCGTCGAGTCTGCGTAACCACAAATGACCGTTTCGGAAGCGTTTGTCTATAAATAGGAGAAAGTACGCATTGAAAGAGTGCAGTTCCTTTAAAAAAAAACCAATAATACCTTAACCGCAACCTACAATTTAATGGATGTGCATTTGTTCCACCTAAATGCGGCAAATCTAAGGTTGACCTGGGGCGGGGAATGGTGTACCGCATTAACGCATATTGCTGAATATGAAAATTGATGGCTTCGCCACAGTCCACGTCTTATCAAACAGTCTCTATCCTCAGGCTACCTCGAGGATTTTAGTGGCATATATGTAATATATAATATATATTATTATATTATATATATATATAACACGATGACGGGGCCACGCACGCATTGCAAAGCAACAGCAATTTATATATAAGAAACAAATCTACTGATTGTCGCAGCCTCCAAGTGAACAGTGCGTATACGATTATACACTTGCGTTTGTGTTCATCGTGCAGAAAACCCCCCTCCCGCCTGCTCAGGGAATAAGGTGATTGTCCTCGCGCACCATGATGCGATATATATCATATATGTTATGTTTGGTATATTTCACAATGACGGCGGCGGCGGCGGCGGTGATTGACGGGCGGTCACCCGGTCCATCAATAAGATGTATAATGACGTTCATTTCCTCGCAGATGCTTGTGCGCGAGCCGAGCTGGATAGATGATGCGTATGGTATTGTACATACACGGAACATACATTAACGACTTTGACTATAGCGGATAGACAGACCGGTTGTTACTGCTGGTGGCGTTGTCGCCGTTGTCTATGACCATTGTTGTTGCGCCCGTACAGCCTTGAGTCATCTTGTGTAGCAGCAAGAGCGGCTGGTGCTGCTCCTGTTATTGGTGCAGGGCGGCAGCAGCAGCACTGAGACAAATCTTCTGGCCTGGACGATCTTCTGATCTTGAGCGGGTCCACCCAAACCAATTTGATTGTGTTCTCAGATCAGCTCGTGAATCGACCCACCTGTGGACGCAACGGACCGGATCACATGGACCGTTGGGGAGAGAGAACGCTACCAGAACCCTCGGGTTTTGAGGGTGGGCTATGCTCGCACTTCGTTTCGTTCGTATAAAAGGCCCTCACACTGACGGAGACAGTATCAGTTAATCACTGAGAGACAAAACAGCTCAAACATGTTCGCTGTAAGTATCCGTTATCGAGAGCAACTTACTCTTTGCTCAAGCCTGTGTTTCCTTTGAGTCTCACTGGTGTGTAATTTATATGAAGCATATATATATATATATATATATATAGAGACAGATCGTAGCATTATTAGCATAGTCAACCTTTTGTTTGAAATTGCCACTTTGCAGAAGCTCGCCGTCGTTGCCCTCGCCGTGGCTGGAGCCCACGCTGGCGCCGTTGGATACGGTCTTGCCGCCCCCGCCTACGGTGCTGCCATCGCTGCCCCCGCCTACGGTCTCGGATACGGCCACGCCGCCCTCGCCGCCCCCGTTGCTGCTTACGGCCACGGATACGGCCTCGGATACGGAGCCGCTATTGCCGCCCCTGTGGCTAAGGTCGCTGCCGCCCCCGTCGTCGCCTCGTCGTACTCCACCGTGACCAAGCACGTCGCTGCCCCCGTCATTGCTAAGGCTGCCATCGCTGCCCCCGCCTACGGCGCTGCCATCGCCGCCCCCGCCTACGGTCTCGGATACGGCCACGCTGCCGTCGCCGCCCCCGCCTACGGTCTCGGATACGGCCACGCTGCCGTCGCCGCCCCTGTCGCCGCCTACGGCCACGGATACGGCCTCGGCTACGGCAAGGCAATCTACTAAATGCGCCAAGTGCGAGTCTGTGATATGATGAGTCGACGAGAAAATGTAAATTATAGCAAATGTTAATAAACCATCTGTGTAAATGGCAATTCGCGATAACTCACTCATTTCTTGGCCGCTGGTAGAATTAAGCTGTCCAGGACAGTTGCGTTACGGCCTGAACGAATCCCGGTTAGAGGGGTAAATGGATAATCGAAGGACCAGTGGACGATGCACACAATCGCGTCGTGCCATTTCGCCGGGGTCTTTCCGCTAGACAAAAACAACAAACGCCATTTAGATCTACTGTAGTTGAGGAGAAGTGACTTCACGGCGGGGGGGACGACCATGAAATACCCCTCACGACAAGGGGGGGTTGAAAGGCTAAAATGCACGAAATCACGTTAAAATTAGAACGTACAATAACTAGGAATTCGGACGCCGCTCACCTAAATGTCTCTCGTTGGCATAGCGTTTCTCAGGAACGACGTGTCCATCGCCAACGGGCGCAATTATATATATATACATATATATCTGCCAGGCGATTTGTCGGACATGGGGTGATCTTTGCCTCGACGAGTCACAGATAGCATGACGCCGTTGAAGTCGTGAATATTAGTTAAAAAAAAGTTAATACTCAATACTGTTATAAGCAGGGCCTTGCACACCCTACTTATAACAGTATTGAGTATTAACTTTTGACTAAATGATATTGGTACTATGCATAACGTACATGAAGAAGGCGTTCCTCGCTTGTAACCTATGGGATTGGAACGATGTACTCTCTACATTTCCAAAGGTCCCATTCCGCGCCCGCTCGACTACGTATATATATATATCAATATACACATATTATATATATTATGTGTATATTGCAGTTCGATATGTGAAACTCCTTTTGTCCCAGCATTTCGTGGTATCGTCACTATGTATTTACTGGCATTTATTAATGTCACCGTGATCGTCATAATTTATCACAATATTTATTACTCGTTTTTCATTCGTCTATCGCTGCATCCACGTAGCATCCGTCTGCGTTCTAAATGTCCAGCCATCGTTTACCGGCGTTTATCTCTCTCACTCGACTTTTACTCATTGCCAACTCTCAGCGTTTCAATGAGACTTGTCGTTCAAGCACCCAATATTTCACATTTCAATATGACGTTCTCTAACGTTTCAACTTCCACATCGCGAACACGGCACCCTTCATCATTATTATGCTCATTATTATCATTAGTTATTGTTGTTGTTATTATCTCTGACATTAGAACGCTAGTTTTCAATATCCCTGCTCTGCAATCAGCAAGAAGCCCTTATTCAGTTCCCCGCCCCGACCACAATTTCCTTCATACGTTTTGCGATGATTCTTGTATTTGCTGCGTCATCCTTATCGCATGGAACCCCTATGGATTGATACTCGCATGCAAGCTGCTTTCTTCGCTGTCGATAGCATCCACTTCGGAGTCTTCTGATACATGCAGCTTCAAACATCTTCTGACTGACCAATTGTCACAAACATATGTCAGCCATATGCTTTGTCTGCTGTGGTAGCATATTCTTGCCTGTGTCTCTGTCGTCCAGAAACCATTATATTATCGGTGCACCAAACTTCCCTCGAATCCACGATTCGCGCAGCCCAGCTGTAGCCCAACGGTGCATACAATCTACCCTATTTATTATATGACTATCCATAGTTACAATTGAATTGACGTGTATATGTTATTACGGGCACAAGGATGCCTTTTCGCATCGCACGTGTTACCAGAAGCCGGTTAGAGCTGTACTGCGCGTTCAGTCCAACTCATTTTGGTTTGACCTTTATTATCGGCTACCCCTTTCCTCGACGTGACATCTTTCCAAAATTATCATCATTATGTACAAATTTCCTATACGTATATAGCTGTAGCCATAACCGAATTCGATTTTCGCGCCCTCAATGTGAATTGCCTTCTCTGGCGATATTCCTCCGCGAGAATGTCATTATCCATTCGCGAACTTCCTCTGATTAAATTCGAACCCGATGGTATTTTTTCTCTCTACTTTCCATAAGTGTACCGCATCAGCTGCAGCTTGTGAACGCCGTTCGTCAAGATGACCATATCGTCCGCTCAGTGTCAAATGCCGGATCTAAAAACGTGTTCAGCCTCTGCGGACGTGCACATTGTCAGGAACACCCATGCGTGGCTGTCCCAGAAAGCAGGAACAGGGTGAAGTTGCAAATAGGAGAAATTTCTCAAATTTCCATGACTATTTATATCCACATTTCATCCAGGCCAATTTGCGTGTAACATAGGACCCATTGGCTGATCCTGCAAAATGCTAAAGTGTAGTTGCTTCCCTTGTCGATGCTTTTTCACAAGCTTTTCCCTAGTTCAGTTTTCGTTACCATTCGCTTAGTTGCGTCCAGATTCGAACGGCTAGAGCAATCCTACGAGTATTTAACTGGAATACGTGACAAGGAGAGTATATCTGTTTTGAAATGACGTCACACGAACCTCATGCGTGGCTCCATGCGAGAGACACAATAGGAGGAACTTCCGATGCGGACTTTTATACCGGTGTAGGTCGGCAAGCGCAGCGAACCAACGCGTCTGTTTCGTTTCAACTTTATCATTTTTGCTGAATCGAAAATCTATACACAAATTTGTCATCGGCCTGCATCTGTAGCGCGTACGACGAAACGGCCCAAATAAATACGAGAAGCCAAGCTCCCTTGCCAAACAGGTTGGTTCGTCGGGGTCACCGTTTTGGGGACACCGATCGCTTCGTCTTTCCTCTGCCACCCTTTCTCCTCCAGTTTGTGGAGTATTTCAACAACGTCACGGGAAATGTTTGAGCGGCCCGGGGGGGGTGGGGGGCCTAGCTGAAATAAGCGAGTGACACAAAGGGATAGAATATTCGAATGTCGGAAACGACCAGGAAGTCGTTACCTTTCTCTGATTCGTCCGTCAGATCATTAGACAGACACGCAGGTGCTGGCGATGCTTCCCAGCCATGAAACTGTACAACGGATCACATCGCCGAAACGGACGCAGAACGAGAACAGTTAGAGGGAGAGAGAGAGAAAGAGAGCGTGGTTATACCTCCAGCAAACGCCAATCACCCATTGAAACAGATATGCCCGTGTTCTACGGTGCTGTAATGCACCACGCCGGACGTAAATGTCGTCAGACAGCCCTTACGGAACTCTATGCGCAGCATCGTTATTCAAGGTGTCTGTTACCAAAGTGTCGACCGCCCGTCCCGTTTACCCCATCCATTCACACGACGCGGCGAGCTTCACTTCCCGGCACCTGCCTCTGCTCGAGGTGAATCCGGTTTCTGGGTCTGTCGTCTCCCCACCTTCAAATCTACATCACTTTAGATTTGGTGGCAAATTTTTGTGAATTGTCAGAAACAGAAATTCGCCAAGTTAATGGCGATGGCCAGCGCTCTGGTTGCTGGTTTTTTTTAGCGTCCGATGCACGCTACGTACGCACTTCATATCGGAATTATCCGATAATCGAGCGGCATCGTCGCACAAAGCTGTCGTACGAAGAAATGTCATGGATTTTTGACGTGAATAACTGGCACGTACCATTGATCCGGTGGTGTCCCAGCGGTTACTTCGAGGGACGCGTGTCGCCGATGCGTGTTAAAGTCGGGGCGCACGTTGGCGGTTCGATCGGACATCCACGTGTATCTATCATGCACGTGAATATGTCCTGGGTGATACCGACACATGATGTGGTGCCTGCATAGATGATTGCGATGGCTGAAAAATGATTACGGGCAGGAACGCTAAGCCTGCAATAACTGATAGATTCGGTTTTTCTCAGTTATGCCTTGTGATTTTATCATGGGTTTCGATTAGCACCTGACCGGAGCTGACGAACATGAATATTGCTATGTATAGCAGCATCCACGTCACAAATCGGTCTCATATTTACGAAGTGTAATTTTGCAGGAATATTAGCCCTGGTTAGTTCACACCTGCAAAAGACTTCTCGTAGGGCGGCGAAATTTGCATAAAGTCTCAGCAGGGGCTGTCAGGCTATGTTGCGAACTACACGTTCGAAGTTTTCTGAAATTACGTTTTCATGATGTTTTCTCTGCTTTTGTTGTTTGGAAATTAAAGCGAATATCTACCTCATTGTTTGCAGAAAGATAAATTAAGAAAAAGCACAAGAAGCTACTTTCGGAAGCGCCTAAACGTCGGATAAACTCGTCACGTCCGTCTCTGAACCATTTAGAATTGAATCCAATCCAGTGAATAAACGTAAATAAATTCAATGTATAGAAAGTTATAATCCCCGATTCTTTTTATTAGTCGCTGACAAAGGCAAGCAATGCCCAATTGTCCGATCAGCTTTACTTCGTCCCATGGCTGATCCAATCAGTTCTCCGGTCGTTTTGTTACAAGTGCAATAATGTCGTACAATAAACACAAAAAAAAAAGAAATCCGTGTGCGTCTTCTGCTGTTGCGTATCACTGACAATGTCATCGTTTACGGGGTTGAATGCTTCGTCATAGGCGGTATTGCTGAAGAACGCCTGAAGCGTTTAGCTAAATCCACCCTTGGGTCTGTTTGTCGTGAATATGCCGTTTCTCGATAGTAGCTCCCATCTCGGATGTCTCCTATTCATAGTGTGAGGTGTGCGAATTCAGTATGGGCATCACAACAGGCTATTTGTCGAATGAATCGCCTCACGACAATGGAGGAAGATGCGTTTCGCATTCGACGAAGCTGAAGATGAACGCTCGCGGACAATATGATTTAATTTGGCCTAACACATTCGACTTGTATTCGTTGTTCAGCAAAGATGTGTACCCTGCTGTATAATATGTATAATTGCTAAATAAATATGGCTATAATGATAAATTTGCTAATATGTGTAATTTACTAATAACTTTTAATTTTATTTAATTTATATGATACATCTTGGGTTGATGATCATGCCGTTTGAAAGGTTCCTTCTCGAATTTAGCGGCGTTAGCTCAAATGACAAAATTAAAACCCTTTAGAGTACATCTAAATGGACTGCTAGAGAAATTGAACCTGGCAAATCCACTCAATTCTACGCCGAGGTTTGCTGATAAAAATGCCACATTATTCATCGTCGCACTTCAGCAAAAACTGTTTACACCTTAATTAATGCATCTGTTATAAGCGTCCCCAACTAGGCAATCTATTATACTATTGTATTATTTACTCGCTTTCAGGTGTGGGAAGCTTATCTATGTCTCTGTTTTGATCGTTGTTGTTCTGAATTAATTATTTGAATGTATGTTGCCACATGTCTGCAAAGCATAAACAAGAAGAATCTCCTCCATTATTTGAAGGACGAATAGAGAGGTCCGGCTCAGTAACGAGTCCAAGAGTCATGCGGAGGTTAAATTCCTTACTGATTTTCACTAATTTCACTGAGCTCGGTCAATTTTAGATCCGTTTCGATCCGAAGTTTCCGCGCGTCTCTCATTGCTAGCAATAGTCAGCTATTACCCAACGGCCATTTGAGTGAGATCCTGTCATTACCGCTATCGTAACGTAATCTATCGTTGATGGTGTGACGAAAAGCCCTCCTTCGCACTTCCCAGATTTTCACTTTCTGTTAAGAACTTTCCTTGCGCTAAGTCATTTTCGATTTCCAAATAGAAACCGACAGAAAGCTATACTTTAGTACAACGACTATTCCACACTCATCAACAAGGAAAGGGTAGCCCAGCTGAGTGACTTGTATAAAACCTTCCACCTTCTCAACGACGAATCACAAACGTTTGACGTTAGAGGAGCTAAGTCGCCTACTCGTGAGGCTCAACATGTTTACCGTGAGTACCTTAAGATCATTCGCATACCTTAGACCATTCGCATACTATTTTACTATTCGTAAGCGAACAATGACCAGTGCCAAGTGCGGGTCGATTTCTAGTTATCGGGAAACGATCCGCTTGGTAGCACTGCCTGACTAAACGTTGAGATTCACCCCTCGTGCACGAATACGTACCGTTGAAGCATTCACGCACGAGTACGTATACAACGTGCAATGTCGGACAGCAATGTCGTGTTATCGTCATCTGCCTTCTGTCTATTGCTGGCCCTTCTATAGCACATATTCAAACAGCGTACACCATCATTCGAATGTCAATCATGCCAAACGTTCGCCTTTGTAGAAGTTCGCGCTCGCTGCTGCCGTTATGGCTGTCGGAGTCCAGGCCGGAGCCATCGATGGTTATGGACTTGCCCCAGCGGGGTATGGACACGGGATCGCCGCACCCGCCTACGGACACGGCTACGGTGGCGCCCTTGCTGGCCCGGCCTACGGACACGGTCATGGAGTCGCGTACGCCGCCCCGATAGCAAAGGTGGCCGCGCCAGTTGTCTCATCATCGTATACCACAGTGACGAAGTCGGTGGCGGCTCCAATCGCTAAGGTTGTCGCCCCTGTTGCTGTTGCCGCGCCTGTTTATAGTCATGGATATGCAGCGCCCGGATACGGCCACGGATATGGCTACGGAGCGGCGTATGGCGCTCCTGTTGCGGCCTACGGCCACGGATATGGTGGCAAGCTATATTAGACGTTCATGTATTGCATGAAATGGATGATAATGTAGAAATGGCCTTAGTTCATTGTTGTTACTGACAATAAATATTCAGACTGATGCGACTTGAAGCGAATGTTGCTTATGTTGAATATCAATGATCTCGATAATTGAATATATATTTGAACAATACTTTCGTCAAGAATTGCTAGGTGAAGCCTTCAAGCGAGCAGAACGCACGGACGCTATTAGAGACAGCTAGACTACTGCACCGCGATAACGACCACACACGATCACACTCAGCGTGTCCCAATCCGCTAGCTACCGCTGGCTAATATTCAAGTCGGACCCGAGCTCCAACTCCGGCAGAGGTGGTGAGGCCGACATGATGTTAGCCCTCTCTGTAACCGAGATGAATCCGTTATCCCTGCTAATCGATCCTCACTGTCCCAAATTATAGTCTAATTCCATAAACGAAGCAAAAATCCATTCTTGCACTGTTGCCTCTGTCGCCAGATTATTTGGCATCGAACACACGAACACATCCCCGTATTTCCCAGGCCAGCCCGAATGTCCATTTTGACCAAAAACCAAATTCAACACAACAACCAAAGCGAAAAGTCATCAATAGCTGTCGTTTCTGCTGCTTGAACACTAAATACTCTTTCGATCTGTGAGGTTCCCTCCGAAAATCCCAAGATTGCATCGTCGTGATCCGTTCCATTGTGTTATTACATTGGGCGCTGGGGAGAGGATCGTCGTTAGTTTTTCTGTGGCTTTCCGGGGCTTGGCGTATTGTGTGGCTGTTGCAGATGATGCCGTGGCTAACAGTCTATAGTGATAATTTCCAAGAGGATAATGAATAAGCATATGATGGTCACGATGATGAGGGAATGATAGGGTGGCATGGCGCCGTGAATGCATCTGTCTAACGACGTGTTCGAGACGTGGCCAGAAATTCATTGCGAACACGAAATTTCACCAAACTTTGGAAGAGCATTGTTGATGTGGTGGTCATAACACGTTGAGTGGAGACGCGAGCTCCCGGCTAACAACGAGACCTCGCCAGCGTGAGCAAACTCCACTCAGCTGGTTTTTTTTGTATTTTTAAAAAAATCGATTATAATTTTGATTATTATATTTTACGACAATCTATGTGATAATTATCCATATAATAATAATAATAATCTAGAAGATGAACTACTAATACATTTTAGTGAAATAGTAAGAATCATTAGCAATCGTGAATGGCAGCGGTTGTATTAAAAAAAATCACTACTAAATGCGGTTTATGGAACAAACAAAGTAATGGTAAAGGTTTATTGGTTTATTAAAGGAGCTGCAATTTTGCTGCAATTGTAAAATGCTGCTAAGCAGCTTACAATGCTTAGGCTCTCTTATGTGTCGCGCAGTAATAAGTAGTTTTGGGTAACGTTAACTACTTTCTGGCGTTGTTCACTCCCAAATTTGAATTGAGATAGTCAGCGTTGAAAAGATTTGAAAAACAAAGAAACATTTAGGCTTCCAAGACGAGTTGCAGCGATTCCCGAAACCTCGAGTTGCCTAGAGAAGACCAAATACGTCCAGGGAAGAAGATATCGCATCCGGCCCAAGCGGTACCGTGGACGTTAAATGTTGGCTGAGAGTCAGCCAGAAAACCTTTAGATCCGGCCCAAGCAAATAGTGACGAAACGATCGAAACTTCGATGACCACTTAAGCCAACATCGAAACACTAACTAACGTTGGAAAGAACCCTCGCAGCGAAGCTTGTCCACTGAAGAGCTCTGATATAAAACAACATTCTAGCTGTTTTTATTGGTTCAACTTGACGACTGACCGTCACAATGTGAGCCCAGAAGTCAGGAGCTTAGCCAAGAGTCTATATATATATTTTTTTTTTCAAACTGTATTGTGTAACATATAGTATATCCACAGCTCGGCAGGCGAAATAAAAAAAGGCGCCTCAAATGTTCGCAACTGGAATAGGTCCATGTGGGTACGTATCGCTTCAGCAGAAGGTGTCGCAATCTGCTGGAATATATTATATATGCTTCGTCCTTTATACTTATAATATATTCATCTTCTCTCCCTAAGCAGCTCTTCCATCTCGAAGGGCTAGTATGAATTCAGTCAAGTCAAATACACCGCTAGACCGGAGGGGCGTGTGTGTTGGGCACAAATCCTGTCAGACGCGGAGAATCTTTGGCGAACGATTTGTAGGCATATATATATATATATATATATATATATATATATATATATATATGCCTACAAATCGTTCGTGTACACGTATATTATAAAAACAGGTAAAAACTCATCCATGACACATACCTACTCAATATGAGTGATTAAATAAACAAAGAAAATATATATATATATATATATATATATATATATATATGTATCGTTTCAGTCATAGGACTATTTGTCACAACACAGCATTAAAAGCTACTTGTCTTCGCCCATACAGCTTCGGGCTACAGCCACCGGATTTCTCTGCATGGCATTAAATTGCTTGTGCCCGTACAGAGATGAAATCGGTTTCAAAGGTCAGCATACGCATGTGAATCGCTTGGATTGGGTGTTTGAAAATGTATCTCGTTATTAGTGCTGCTCATGCATGTATACGGATATATGTGGCTTCATCTATCCTTTCTTCCTCATGGCGGGAAAACCGTTTAGTCTCTAGTCGGCCATGTCGCTCGAACGAAGCATCATCCTCCTGGTGTCTTGTAACTATATATCTCAATATTGAGCGCGTGTTCTTATGTTATGATATTTATCGCGCTAGTTGATCCTACTCTGCTCTGTCAGCGTCACACTCTTCTCAAAAAATAGCCCTGGGAATATATATATAATCCTTCAATCAGGATTCTAAGAGAACTTCTAATTATCAGAAGAATTATCAGACGTTAGCGGTTAGGAGACACTGCAGTGTACTAACGCGGATGCCTAGTACACGTTACATCTTGTCATCCTTCTTCACGATGTATGATAACTTAGCGTGTCTGGGGGTGGTTTGACCTATATCCTACCGCGGTCGTTGTGCCGGAAACTTCTCTACGCTGAACGCTATATCAATAACGCAATCTGTGCGATCTTAAGGAACAATATGTGGTTCATATTTCCGATCGAAGTAGTTTTACGTTGGCTCCACCAGGGCCATGTAAATCTATGTAATGACTCCGTATTGAGATATTTGCAGCATGAGACAGTTTCAGATTACAGTATCATATCGTCTGTACTTGTCTTATGAATAAATCGGCAATCGGGTCGGCCATTGAAGCAATTGAAAGGGACAACGTATAAACTCCTAGCTTATGCGAAAACTCTGCAGGCTCTGCTGAGCATGTACGCCAGAGGCCGAACACGGACAAATGAAACGGATATATATATATATATGTAGATCAGCTACAGGGAAGCAGGGAATCTCAAATACTTCGGAATCTACCGTAAGAGGATTAGCACAGATCTGGAGAGTAGAGGAAGGGCAGACGAAGTATAAAAGTACAATCTATCTCTGCCGGCCGATTCAATTGTGCATAGCCATGTATTTAGTTCAATGAAATGTGAATGGTCGTCTGTTTTGTGAAAGCCAAAGCAAAAAGGGAGACTTTAGCTAGATCGAAGTCAAACCTGGGAACAATTAACATCATGTTTGAATAAATATTTGTAATTTTGTTGTTTCATTAACATCGCTATACAGCTGTTAATAGGTACTAGGGCGCTCCTCCGGGTCAAGAAACGGCCTCCTCCCCCGCCCCTCTCCACCATGGAGTTCGACCAACAAACACGCCAACAACTCATTTTTTCATTTTTTTTTCACAGATCCAAATATACTGAAGTAGATACAAACTCAGATACAAATAAACTGAAGTAGTAGTTCCTGATGGTGCATACGACTGGGCTCGACCGGCGACCTTAACATATCTAACTTGTTCCAGTTAGGTACGAATATCTTAGGCGAGCGTTCCTTTGTCCCTGCTGCTTTCGCGTAGCATTCGACACAAACGCTTCACGGTCTACGTCCGTCAGCGACTCGCGTTTGTCGGTCGTCGACTAGGCTTCTGCCGATGGCGCACGAAGTCGCTGGACTTATAGGACACCATGACGACGAAAGACGTTTAACGACCCCCGGTTGACGCGGTACAGAAACGCTTAGCTTGATCGGTGGACAAATGTCATCGAAGTGCAAATAATCAATCTAATGAAACAAGTGTACTTTTGAGCTCAAATTGACTCGACAACTTGACATATCTATCAGATAACGGTATGATTGAACACGCGATTAATGCAAGAGCAATATCACAATATTCATGGTAACACGTTCATACCAGGAAACATGAAGGTCCACGGTTAAAATCTACGGCACGGTAGGAGGCGCAGCGTGTTTATTGGCTTGTTCTTATTTCTGTTTGGAGCTTTACCCAAATCTGGAGCCCTAAAGCAAAACCATTACCCAGTACATTTCTTCACTTGCCAGTCTTTCTTCAACCAAATACCACGCCCAGCCACAAAAAGTGACCTGATTTTGTCAAACAGGAATACCATAGCCAGACCGAATGGGACTGTACAGCCCTTTGGCAATTCGTCCTCTGTTAATCGCATAAAGTTGTGCTCACGCAAATTGGATGGCGCGATCGTGGCTCGACGACACGTGTGTGTGTGACCACTGTGGAAAGTTAATCCAGACTTTTTGATGATCTAATGAGTGACAGTTACGCCGAAATCATTAGAGCAGTGAGAATGTTGGTAAACACGACAGTACCAGCAGCAGCAGCAACAACAAGATTAACATCACCCAGATAGGTATCAGTAGGCTCCGATAGACTAAGGAATAACTATGCTTTACGCTGCTGACGATACTCACCATTACCATTCAGATACCGTCGTTTTGTATTACGACCCGTCCCAAGATATAGCAGTGGCCCACTTCCGGATTGTGATATACCAGGACCCAATTTGTGACAAATGCACGCTAACCACACAGAAGACAGCAAGCAAAGCCGTCGATGGTAGGATAAGTTCAAATTCTGGTGGTTATTTGAGCTATTTGAGTTTATGTTGGTTCAATTCTGGTTTAATTACGCCGGAGGGCAGATAGATGGGTGATTATTATTCTTGTCGCCTATTGACATCGGCGGGGTATAAAAGTTCATACGAATGCAGAAATCGTTACAGTTTACCCGAGTAAGCAAGTGAAAACAACATACGACATCAACATGTTCGCTGTGAGTGTGCGTCCTCTACGATCTGATTGATAAGACCGCAGAAATCGTTATTTTACTGGACACCGCAAAGGGCACCGGAATACGATGAATATCGACTCGGAATAGAAATCCAGTTTTGTTAATTAGAGAATGTCCAGGTTCTTCGTAACGGATTATTTCTTCATTTGTCGTTACTATAGGTTGCTCTCCTCGTCGCCGCAGTTGCCGGAGCTCAGGCCACCGTCCTCGGAGGATACGGACTCGGCCATGGATACGGCCACGGTGCTGCCATCGCAGCCCCCGCCTACGGCCACGGATACGGCCACGCCGCTATTGCTACCCCCATCGTTGCTAAGGCTGTTGCCCCCGTTGCTGTCGCCCACTCCCGCACCTACGTCACGAAGCACGTCTCCGCCCCCGTTGTTGCTAAGGCTGCCATCGCCGCCCCCGTCGCTGTTGCCGCCCCTGTAGCTATCGGTCATGGATACGGCCATGGCGCTGCCATCGCCGCTCCTCTTGCTCTTGGCCACGGATACGGCCACGGATACTAGTGATGGTCATGCAGTTGTGCTGTACATAGTATTTGTACTAGAGAAATAATAAATAAGTAGAAGTGATATATAATTATATAAATACATACTTGATTTGGTTTTTGTTAGCAAAAATTAGATACGCACGGGAAGAATATGGCATTCAGAAGCACTATTGGTTCTCTGACAACACAAGTCCCGTCACACAAACGAACTTATGCATCAACATATTACCCCCCGGGATGATAATTTCATGGTTCGATCCCTAGGTAAGAAATCATTCCAAATGCATATATATTTGCTATTTATTAAAAACACTTTCACATTACTTGAGCTGTTTGTAATATCAGCTCGTCGCACAGTTACGTTTTATCGGAGGCAATCTGATTACGCTGCCGTAAAATCGGGTCTCTCGGCGCTACGGGCTGAACAGCCCCTTAGTCAACACAATCGAAATTTTGGTTTGCCAACAGAACTCCTGTCTTGATAATGATTAAGTTCATGTGATCAAACAATGGTTGCTGTAATTATATAATAACATTATTATTCACAATAAACATGTTCTCACAAGGCTATTATTAACAATGTACATTAAATACATGTTTTAGAGTTTCTTACACAAATTCCTTCGCTGTGATGACCCGGCCCTTACTATGCTAACTACCCTTGAATAATGAAAGGAAGGACACTTCGACTTCTTGGGACGATGGAATATCGCGGAGAGTAGGGTCGGTCGAGGATATTTGAAGACAGATAGGTGTCCACAAGATGGCGCACTGACTGTCGAGAGATGTGTACTGACTGGGTGGCGGACACGAAGTGAGTTGAAGTCCTGTGCGTCTACTGTGAGGAACCCACCCAACCGTCCTGACCTCTAGCGCGATATGTTCAATTTATTATATTAATTATTTATAACAGCATAATACACATTCATTTTGTGGTAATGTTTATATTTGTGTGAGGAATAAACATGTTTTATAATAAATAAGCATGTTCTCCTCCTTTTATCTTTTCATAATCTGACGAACCACTCATCCGTTTGTCACATTCACCGACAGAAGTGAGCTTTTTTATCGAAGGGGAAGCCCCAGATTCGACGGCAGGCGACAGCATAACACAACATCGGTAAATGCTGCATAGACAAGAAGAAGAAGACGACCCTCACTAAGAAGACCAATTTCTTCTCTTAAACCCGACATCCGTCTCTCCTAACTCCACCCGTTTCTTATACTGTACTAGTACAATTGAGTCTAAGGTGAGTGAGTGATATAACAGTATTCGGATGGTACCAGAATATATGAAAACATAGAAGTAATTGCCGTCACGTGTCAACGGAAGAGCGGTCTATTCTAAGGGTGGTTATTTAACAATAACCATTTGGTTACAGGATTTCTCTTCTTATGACGGCTGCGGCAGCAGTGGTTAATTAAAAAGACACTGCGCGAATCATTACGCCTGAGAGAGTTTACGTTGGCTAGTACGGTATTCTGGCTAATGTGTCCGTGGGCGCTGGCGAGTGAGCAATCCTGCTCACAACATCGGCAGATATAAAAGCTCGCAAAGGTACACATCAGGTATAGCTTACATATGCACAACGAAGTGATAAGTACATCCAGCGCTAACATGTTCACCGTAAGTTGGTTCTCCATTGAGGAATACGTTGTGGCCGCCTCGTGGTGGATACTACAACCCATTCTAGCAATTGGATACCAGTGTCCGATATTGGGGACTAATTTAGATAACGAGCAACGTAATATACACGCATTGATAGCTGGACAAATCCTCTTTTGGTTTCGATACCTTTAGGTCGCCCTCCTCGTCGCCGCAGTTGCCGGAGCTCAGGCCACCGTCCTCGGAGGATATGGACTCGGCCATGGATACGGCCACGGTGCTGCCATCGCAGCCCCCGCCTACGGCCACGGATACGGCCACGCGGCTATTGCTACCCCCATCGTTGCGAAGGCTGTTGCCCCCGTTGCTGTCGCCCACTCCCGCACCTACGTCACGAAGCACGTCTCCGCCCCCGTTGTTACTAAGGCTGCCATCGCCGCCCCCGTCGCTGTTGCTGCCCCTGTAGCTATTGGTCATGGATACGGCCACGGCGCTGCCATCGCCGCTCCTCTTGCTCTCGGCCACGGATACGGCCACGGATATTAAATGTGTGAAAGTCGATTGTACAGATGAGATAGTGCTAGAGTAACCAAATATAATAAATGGATGAAGATTAATATCTTTGTGTCGTTCTTTCGTACACTTATATACGTATGCAATATGCATGCTTTAACAAGCATGTTATACAAATGTATTTACAAATATATATCATATAGCACTGTGTTAACTGCAAAGGTTCACATATCTCCACATCCCCAAACACCATCATCGGGCGTGCGAAATCAATCAGCGCAAGGCCTCCATCGACAGGCATCTCCTCCAGCAACTGAACTAAAGTCTGAACACCCCGAAGCCAGCAAAGTAGATGCAATAAACACCTCGCCCTATGGTGACCCTCCAATAAAACCATCCTACGCTGCAGTGATTTGATCTGCAGCGGTAGGCACTCGATACGGGTTAAAAGGCAAAGTTAAAGTCAAAAGTCTTGTGTGTCTTTTTTTGTTCGAGAGGTTAAAGGCTGGAAGTCGTCGTGGACACCGGGCTTCCGTGTTAGGGTGTGTTATTCGCCACAGTAGTGTGCGACACTTTCTCTCTCACTAAAACCCTTGGACCTCAAAGACTTGAGTCGTGATAAGTTGGAACATATTTAATTATTACTTCAAACCAAAGGTGGCCGGGGCAGCTCAGGGGTTAGGTCCCTTCCTATGTAGTAGACGAAAGCAGCAATGCCATCGTTGATAGCTCGCCTACGCTCGGCGTCGGAGTTAGTTTTTCTGACTTGTTCCAGTGCCCGCTGACCTGTGTTGCGGATTGTCTTCCAGCCCTTCTCCGCATTGTACACATATGTTTGACGGAGCCTATTCAATGGACATTAAGCAGGACTTAAAATTGCCGCGTCCTGTGATACTATGTGTGAGGAAGCAGAAGTTCCCCGCCGCGAGATCGGTCAATCCAGTCACGGAAAGCCGGTATCACACACCGTACTCTGGCTCCTGAATAATTAGCCGCTGCTGCCGCAGCCCTCATCAGAAGATAAATCCTGTAACCAAGTGGTTATTGTTAAGCAATAATGTAATGAATAGACTACTCTTCCGTTAACACGTGCCGACAATTACTTCCATGTTATCATATATTCTGGTAGCATAAAAATAGTTATATCGCTCACTCACCTTAGTCTCAATTGTCATGATAAGAAACGGGTGAAGTTAGTCTGTTAGGAGAGGCGGACGTCGGGTTTGAGAGAAGAAATTGGTCTTCTTAGTGAGGGTCTTCTTCTTCTTCTAGTCTATGCAGCATTTAGCGATGTTATGTTATGCTCTCCCGGTATTGTAACCCATAGTGTACAAATTATCCAGAATGATGCCTTAAGAGCAATATTTAGCAGAGGGCGTGATACCTCCACCGAACTGTTCTCCGTCGATAAACTTAACAGTATGCGTTCCGCTCCTCTATATATTATATATAATATATATTTCATTGCCTTTAAGATGGCAAAAAATGCACAATAGCAAAATAGATCTGCTTCCCGCCCATCACAGTGGTTTTTATCCCTAACGAACTGTCATAGCTCGGGTCCATAGCAGTGGACCTAGGATAGAACCTTATGGTACACCCGTTTTCATCCAGAACACCTGTGTCCTGAACAGATTACCCGATCAGCTACTTGGCGTATCAGGTAAGAAGAGGTTTTCCTTTCTTTGGCGCCCTCTGGACGGTCTTTCACGGAACACAGTTGGAGGCGTTTTTCGTTTGTAGGAGGACAGTGAGGAAGAGGCCTTAAGTCCTGTATGATCAAGATCAAATTTGGTCCGCCTTGGTGATGATTACTAATGATTATTTATTTGTGTTTATTCCACTAAGGACAGAGAATATGTATTTTGAGACATGTTTTCTGAGTCTGTGTTGTGATGATAGAGTAGACCGTGATCCTCTGCAAAGTTTCTTAATCTTGTTTCTATTATTCGCGCAAACCGTTTGGCTAAAGTTCGCAATAGGCATTTTGATGCCCTCCTAGGGATTAGGACCACTTCGGTCCTTTTCCGTGCGTCCGGAAATATTTTTTGTCTTAGGTATCTTGTTGCTTTCTTTGCAAATGTTTCGGGGAGTTGTTCTCGCAACTGCATCAGGGATGAGGTTACATCAGGATCAGGGGCCTTGCCCGCCTTAATTCTGTCTCCTACCTTGCGGACCTCAGCGCCGTCTCAGTAACCTCGGGGATTTCCTCGTCGAGCGCAGTTTCTCTCTAGTAGTCTTCTCTGTAAAAGCCCGGTCGCTCTCGGAACAGCTCGCAAATGATCTTTTCCTTGCCCTCAGGCAGTAACTTGTTTTTTGCCTTTCAGTTTACACCTTACTAGTTTGTATGGGTACCCCCAAGAGACCAATGTCTAGCGGTCCCAAGAACTCCTACCTTCATTTCTGCTTGCTCTTGACAATTTCGTTGTCGAAAGCCGCTTTTTTCCTCTTAAATTCCAAGACAACACTCCGTTCAGTTCTGGCTCTCTTTATCAGCCCAAGCTTTACTCAGGCGCCTTCCCGGTACTAGGCATTCTCATTTTGCTCTTTCAATTTCCCGATTTCAGCAGTAGCGTGGACCAACTGGGTCTATCCCACTGGAGTGTGTTTGACTTCTCCTGCAGGTCCTTGTAAGCAGCTTCTGTAGGCCTTCAGCGTTTTCTGGGAGGCCCGTGTTCTTGATTATAGCTTCTATGGCTATTTTCGTTGTTTCCTAGCCTTGCAACTTGAGGCGCGTTGTTTTCCTGTTCACACCCCCTGTTTCCCTTAATGTGAGAAGCGTACCATCGTTCACAGTTACTAGGTCCCGAGCTGCCGTCCACTCAAGCAAAAGGCGTTCCCTGGCGTTTGTAGTCTCCGTTCCCCATGTAACCAAGGCAGCACCAGCGCAGTCGCCAGCGAAGATCGCGAGTATCTCGTCTAAGTCTTGAGTTGTCGCGATTAGATCGTCCAGTAATTGTCCGAGTTCTTCGTCCGAGCCGTTGGGACTGCTGTAGCAGCAAAGTGCCGGCAAACCTTCTCTAACTCTACTCATGAAAAGACTCTACCATGTCCCTTTTCGTGTTTAGTGTCTACGATACCGACATGCCGACTTCGCTCTTTAGGCTCGAAGTTACTTGATCTCCAGGGGGAATGACAGATCTTTTTCCACGATTGTCGCCGCGTGGTTTCCGCGGGGAGATATAATAATGTTTTCTCAGGAGTCAAATTCTGCGTACTATCGTAGCCTTCGGAGGCAAATTTCTCCGGGAATAGTACCTAATTGTGAAAAAAAGTTATTAATTTAGAAGGTGGCAGAGGTAATATGGAAGTCGAATTCCGCCGTATCTTGGAAACTGGTGCAGGCTCAGTGGAAATTTATTGCAAACGAGCTCAACTGGCACTTTGCAGCTGTAGGTTCTGAGATAGTATTGGAAATCCATATTTAAAGGAATATTCGACCTGAACTAGAGTCTACCTTGTCGGACCGAGGAAGACAGTTTATCTTTGCATAGCTCAGTGAGTTGAAACGGGTGCGTCTTATGAAGCAATACTAAAAGCAGTACAGTGGATCATATGATAATTGATCAATTATTCGAACAGTTTTTAGGAGAAGTTGCAGGGACCCGATCTCAAATTTCTTTCACAAATACGACGTCCATCGCATACTCCAGCTGCGTATGGTTTAAACGTCGCCCTTAGCCTTTAAGATGGTAAATGGTCTTATCCCACCGGACATCTCAATCCCAAACACAGCCTTTATTAAAGAACCACCAGTCGAGCAACTGAATTTGAGTGGTCTGTTGCCATTAATGACTCATTAATGCACAACGGCTGTGTTAAGCTCGCTTCCACGGGAGAGTTAGTTTACGTTTTTGTGTAAGGCCGGGGACCATCTGTCTTCCTACTATGCTGTGTTAATATTGTTTCAATCCTCTCTGGGAGAAATTAAGCGTTTCGATGATAAACCATCATTTCAATTGAACTGTCACATCGAAATCATTAAAGTAGTGACAATATTGGAAAACGTAAAGAACAATACTAGTAACAATGCTGGCATTGTTACTGTTGTGGCAATACCCAGATGCACGGTAGCGGACTCCGATAAGAATAATACTAAAGAAGAACTATTACGCTGATGACCATACTGACCCTTGCCATCGAGATATAGCAATTTGTATTACGACCTGCCCTAGATATTACGAAGCGAATTTCCTGGACTGTGATATACCAAGACTCAATTTGTGGCAAATGCACGCTAAGCACACAGAAGACAGCAAGAGAAGTCGTGGACGATAACGTCCGCCCATATTCTGGTAGTTATTTGAGTTTATGCTGGTCCAATTCTGGTTTAATTACGCCGGAGGGCAGGTGAGTGTTTCAGTGTTATCACTATTATTATTGACATCGGTGCTGTATAAAAGTTCATACGAATGCAGAAATCGTTACAGTTTACCCGAGTAAGCAAGTGAAAACCACATCCGACATCAACATGTTCGCTGTGAGTGTGCGTCCTCTACGATCTGATTGATAAGACCGCAGAAATCGTTATTTTACCGGACACCGCAAAGGGCACCGGAATACGATGAATATCGACTCAGAATAAAAATACCTTTTGTTAATTAGAGAATGTCCAGGTTCTTTGTAACGAATCATTTCTTCATTTGCCGTCACTATAGGTCGCCCTCCTCGTAGCCGCAGTTGCCGGAGCTCAGGCCACCGTCCTCGGAGGCTATGGACTCGGCCATGGATACGGCCACGGTGCTGCCATCGCAGCCCCCGCCTACGGCCACGGATACGGCCACGCCGCTATTGCTACCCCCATCGTTGCTAAGGCTGTTGCCCCCGTTGCTGTCGCCCACTCCCGCACCTACGTCACGAAGCACGTCTCCGCCCCCGTTGTTGCTAAGGCTGCCATCGCCGCCCCCGTCGCTGTTGCCGCCCCTGTAGCTATTGGTCATGGATACGGCCACGGCGCTGCCATCGCCGCTCCTCTTGCTCTTGGCCACGGATACGGCCACGGATATGGCCACGGATACTAGTGATGGCACGTGGTCATGCAGTTGTGCTGTACATAGTGTTTGTACAAGAGAAATAATAAATAAGTTGAAGTGATATATATTTATATAAATACATACTTGATTTGTTTTTTGTTAGCAAAAATTAGATACGCACGGGACGCGTATGGCATTCAGAAGCACTATTGGTTCACTGACAACACAAAACCCGTCACCCAGAGACCAATGCACGTGACGATGCTCCTAAACGATGCCAGCGTGGTCTTAACGTTTGGCGTATTGACTTTCCTTTTGTACCACACACGCCTATAGCAAGACCGCCAGCAAACCACCCGTGACTTGATCGAGACAATGGATTGCGACCAGTCGACTATCTTGGAGCAAATTACCTCTATAAGATTTGCCTAAAATATAAATAGTATGTTGGGTGCCACCTAAGCTGAGCGATAAGAGCAATTAAACATGGCTTCCCATCACGAAGATAACTGGCTCCCGGTAATACGTCTAAGTTCAATATCAAGCTGGATCTCCGTCCGAAGAACGTCATGATAGGCTTTTTGCGGGAGGCTCTGAATCACCGGGAAAGGCTTGCGAAGAGCAGAGCGAGAGCCAGGAGTCCCTGTATGAATTATCCAGTAAACGCGGCCATAGAAGAGGCCCCATAGACAGAGCGAGCTCGTTTTTGTCCGCGACAACGTCAGGCCACGCATCTCAAAGGACATTAAAGGTTCCCCTCTGAAAGCTTCATTGGGAGGTTATTTTTCACTCATCATGCTCTCTGAACTTCGCGCCAACATTTTCCGTATATTGGAGAGTGAGAATCTCTATCGAGAAAGAATTAATAAATTACTTGAGATATAGAAGACCATTATAGAGTATGACGTTGAACACATACGTTATGAATTTGTGCATCTTCATTTCATTTCATTTCATTTCATTAGTGGTTTATTTTCGGAACTGCAGTTTCACAATGCTTAAGTTCTCGCAAAAAAAAAATTTGAATAAAAGGTGTATATACAACAAGGTCAGAATAATCTGACTTATAAAACGGTCAGGACAATCTGACTTACAACGTGGTCAGGATAGTCTGAGACATATCGTAACCGGGATCTGAAATATACAATTGTAATTATATTCACATTTTAAACCCTCCCCGCAAGGAACTTTTTTGCCTCACTTGCAAACTTTTTAGCTGAAGTGAGGGAACGAAGCTCACGAGGGAGCGAGCCCCAGACGACCGGTAGACGGTAAGCCAGAGCTTGGCGGCTGGACTCTTTGACAGTAAATGGCACCTCAAAGGTGGTTGGGCGACGGGTCGAACGCTTCCTCACCATCGTGATAGGGAAGGAAATGTCGGCTGGTATCTTACCACTGCATGTTTTGAATGCAAGGAGAGCAGTCTGAAAGGTGCATATGTCCTTGAGGCAAAGCAGGTCAAACTGTTGAAACACATCGGCAACAGAGTCCCTACGACGGCGGCCGAACACAGCTCTCAGAGCATCATTCTGAATGATTTCACCCCGGCGAAGCGTGTCTCTGAAGCCGCCACCCCAGATTGTGATACCGTAGCATAGCAATGGAATAAGGAGCATTTTGTAGATTAGAAGTAGCCCAGCGACGGGCACCCCAACTTCCCTAAGACGGCGAAGTGATGCGATAACAGCATAACATTTTGGGGCAAGTCCAGTCAAGTGGTCGTGCCACCTCAGACTGTCCTGGATCGTCAGGCCTAAACACTTGACGTTGCGTGACGTGGGGACCGATAAGCCACGCAGTTGCACAGACTGGATCTGGATTGACCTCTGCGGTGCTCGAAAGAGAGTGATACCAGTTTTACTTGCATTTATAGCAAGCCCAAACCTCTCAAAAAGGCGCATGACCTCTTCAACTTTTAACATCGATAGTTCAATATCCGCCTGGATCGTCGAGGGGGTTATCCGGAATAGGAGCGATGTATCATCAGCATAGGCTATAGTCCTACAGAAGTTGCCAGATGAAATCTTCATTAAGATAAAATTGATTAGGATGATAAACATGTACGGCCCTAGAATTGAGCCTTGGGGTGTCCCTATGTCAACTACCCTCCAGGTAGACTCCACTTTGCCGACTTTCACCCTCTGTCTTCTCTCCAAGAGGTACGACCGGAACCAAGCGACAACAGTCCGCTTACATCCTAAATGTTCCAACATCTGAAGAAAAAACGAGTGGTGTACGCAATTGAAAGCGGCAGAGACGTCAAGGAAGACACCCAGACATAATTGATTGTTCTCGATGGCGTCCGTGATCTCCTGCCAAAGATGACCCAGGGCTAGTTCTGTGGAGCGTGACCTGCGGAAGCCGAACTGGCATGCCGAGAAAAAGCTTATGGAAGCGAGGTGATCCGCCAGCCTAGACAAGACTATCTTTTCCAGAACTTTGGACAGATAGTCGACAAGCGAAATCGGCCGATAATTTGAAGGCAGCCTGCGATCGCCCTTATTTTTAAAAAGAGGGACAATCCTGGCATCTTTCAGCCTGCGGGGAAAGCAACCTGATCTCATCGAGACATTGATGACGTGAGCCAGTGGCAATGCTAGGGTTGACGCAGCCAACCTAATCAGCTTATTTGGCACACCCACTGCCCCGACACTCCAGGATGCTTTCGTTGAAGTCAACGCCCTCTGAACCTCTGGAACGTCAACCCCGGGAAGTTCAAATTTGGGTTCTAAAGCTTGCAAAATCGATTGCAGTTCGGGCCGAATGTCCTCGTCCAGGTGGAGAGCGGAGACCGTTCTCGAGCCGACAGTCGCAAAGTGATGATTTAACTCATCAGCAATGGCTTGTGGAGAGGAAAGCGGGCCTGCACTGCTCTCGAGAGAATCCGGGAGTTCCACCCTACCACAGCCTCTGCCACAAGAGCTATTGATGAAGTTCCATAGCTGCCCGCTCTTGCCCCGTAGATGAAGAAACTGGTTCTCATAAAACGAGGTCCTCGCGCGCCTGAGTTCTCGCATATATCTGAGTCGACTACGGCAGTAGGCCGTCCTAGACTCTTGGGAAGGTGTTTTCAGATGCCAGCGGTACAGTTTGTTGACATTCTGCCTGAGGCGGCGAAGCGAAGCCGAGAAACGAAACTTCTTTTGTTTTCGAGGCGCGTCAGACACAAAAGTTGTGAAGGACTCCTCATACACCTTATGGAGTATGCTGCTGAAAGCTTCAAAACTGGCATCAGCATCGTTTGCATCGACAACCTTGAGCCATGATAAGCGCGACATGCGATCCAAGAAGTTTGAGACTTCCTCGGGGCTGTGTTTCCTGTCCAAATTTGGAGTGACGGATTCTCTTGGACAATGAGAGCGTCTACCTGCAAACGAGAGCAACACTGGATAATGGTCAGAAAAGAGAGGAGTGCACCAGACCACAGGTGAGATCACCAGAAACTCATCACAGTTGCCAACGGCAATATGATCGAGGCAAGTGCCAGAAGCGGGCCGCGTTACCTTATCGATGACATGGCGAAGGCCTCTAGAGGTAAAAAACAGCGAATAATTCTCACTGAGTGAACTAACCAGTAAGTTTACATTCGAGTCTCCCATAACTATGCACGGCAAGGATCCTCCTGCAGGAAGAATATCGTCTAACAAGTTAAGTAGAGTATCCCTGTGTGCGAAATGACTGGAATAGAAACCAATGAGGTAACCCTCAAATCCAGATTTCCTAATGTGCACCCGAATGACCTGAACGTTGCCATCATCACTGCTCTTTGCCGAAGTCTCTAGAACACTACAACCATCTCGAACGAAGATTCCAACTCCACCTCCCTGTTTGGCCATTTCCCGCCCCGACCCGAAAAAAGTGAAGTCCGAGATGCCAAAACTGTCGAAGTCAGCCGTTTTTAACCACGTCTCACTCACTACCACCGCGTGCAAGTCAGAGCCCTCTCCCTCCAGGAGGTCTGCAAGTGTCTCGAGTTTTCCCGATTTCTTGAGCCCTCCAGTACCAGCATTCAAGTGAAGTGCAGTGAAATTACTATACACTGGGGTTCTTGAACCAACAAAACCTGTAACTGAAAACTCCGGCACACCGCACCAGGTCTGGCAATCACTGATATTATTATAATTGGGGGGATTTATGGTAAATGTATCCATAATTATATAGAGGAGTATGCCTTGGCACCAACTGACTTAACGTTCATTGAGACTAGCACTGACATTAGCGGTCCTAAAACGTTAGTTAGACTTTTTAAACACCTAGCGGCTCGGGGACACACTGCATTAAGAAGTCTGAACACGGGCTTCAATGAGGTGGTGAAAGCCGTCTTAGCCTTGTAGCTGCTCTTGCTTCCCGAAATTTTAGCCACCTTCTTCAGCGGCTTTTTCTTCTTTGGAGCCAGAGGTATCGAGGTCGTGCCAGGTAGGTTTACTTTGACCTCGGTACCCTCTTCGGACCCGACGATGACAGTTCTCACAACAGCAGCGTAAGATTTCTTCATTGCTTGCGGCGCTTCTGCGGAACCTCCTGTTGAATCTGGGCCCAGGATACGCTGAGTGCTGACTACTTCGACAGTATTTGCCTCTGGATGGTGCGATTTCAGTTGTTGAATAAGACGACTTTCCATCCTTGCTTTCCTCTTCTCGATTTCGCACGCTCGAAGCGGACAGGATGGAGAGGACGAGATATGAGACCCTCTGCAGTTAACACACTTCGCAGAGTTTTTACATTTGTCCACCAAGTGTCCCGATAGCCCGCATCGTTTGCAAGCAATTTCATTTCTGCAGGCGGCAGCTATATGGCCTAACCTCTGACATTTGAAACACGAAGTGGGGGGCCCAGCATATAATACAACTCTATGCTTTTTGTAGGCCAAAAATACCTCGGTAGGAGGGACCTTATTGAATTGCAGAAGAACTCTATCGGTGGGGAATTCACGAAGCTCGTTCTCGATTCGTCTTTTTATCAACTCCCTCTTTACGGCGACAACACCCAGGTCCGCAAGGGCTTCCAGTATATCGTTGTTGGAAAATCCTCGATCGACATGACTGATTCTGGCCCAGTTCTGCTCAAGTTCTCGACATTTGCACATCACTGGGGTCTCCAGCAGTGAAGACAGTTGCATTACCTTTCTTGCCTCGTCAACAGTGTCTGTCCACACATGGATCATACCAAATCTAGACTCCGGCCTCGTTTCTGGGAACATTCTGAATAATTCACCACACAGGGCTAACAATTTTCCCTCGAAAGGCTCACTTGAGAAGTGTGTACCATCTTGCTCTTTTACTTCCACTCTCCGTCCTATCACAACGCGGAATACGCCTTTCGCGTTTCTATTCGCACTATCCCTGATGGCCGCTATTTTAACCATCATCTTGTCGACTCTCTTTGTAGTGTTTTTATTTTCTACCTTGGTCCAGCCTTGAGCGGGTTGGACGCTGTTCCCCACCTGTACAGGGTGCACTTTCTCCGCGTGCATCTGTTCTAGATCACCGTCGATGTTGATGCAGTCCGGCACGGAGTCTACCGGAGCTCCACTCACTCTCTCCACCACTGTCGACACTCCATCAGCTGTAGCAGCCCTTGGTGCTAATAGCCCAGTTACATCCGACGAGGAACCAGCACCGACAAAAACCTGCTTATTAGCTTTCGCCGATGTAGCTCTCGTGGCCTTCTGAACGCCAGCGAGCTTAACTCCCTTACTCCGAGTGCCCGTAGGAGTAGTTTTTGGTGCTGACTCTATCCTCCCCATTGCGGGGCTGACAGTCCGCCGAAGCTTTTCGAACACCACTACGTTCGACACGTATACAGTTATCACAACAAACAACAACTCCTGTCAAAAACAGCTGTGAGAAGCCCCTCAGCGTAGCACGAAATTCGAACTGCCAGCGACAGTTACGAAGCACGTGATCGCGTGAAGAAGCTTCACTTTGGGGTAGCCTGTTGGCTGTGACCCACGCAGCTGCTTATAATTTCAAGTGTCGACGTGGGTTTGTAGATGCAAACAAGGTGTATTCTAGAGCGATCGAAGTCGATTTCACCTCCAAAAAACTCAGTTTTGTCACAAATATACTGCCACAAAGGTGCACTGAATTGTCTTCAGCCACCTCAGCGCTAGCAATCACCGTTGAGAACTTCAGCTCTCCACAAACTCGGCGAATTTTGCCGGAGCAAAACGACCGTGACGCACCGCGTTAGAAGGCGAAGCTGTTATCTATTTGAATGCATTTTATACTTCATTTTTGATTACAATAATTTTGTCGAAGTGCTGTACCTATATAAGGTTCTAAACGCAAACGAACTTATGCATTAACATATTACCCCCCGGGATGATAATTTCATGGTTCGATCCCTAGGTAAGAAATCATTCCAATTGCATATATATTTGCTATTTATTAAAAACACTTTCACATTACTTGAGCTGTTAGTAATATCAGCTCGTCGCACAGTTACGTTTTATCGGAGACAATATGATTACGCTGCCGTAAAATCGGGTCTCTCCGCGCTACGGCCTGAACAGCCCCTTAGTCAACACAATCGAAATTTTGGTTTGCCAACAGAACCGCTGTCTTGATAATGATTAAGTTCACGTGATCAAAAAATGGTTGCTGTAATTATATATTAACATCATTATTCACAATAAACATGCTCTCACAAGGCTATTATTAACATTGTACTTTATTTACATACTTGAGAGTTTCTTGTACAAATTCCTTCACCGACAGAAGTGAGCTTATCTCTCGAAGGGGAAGCTCCAGATTCGACGGCAGGCGACAGCATAACACAACATCGGTAAATGCTGCATAGACAAGAAGAAGAAGACGACCCTCACTAAGAAGACCAATTTCTTCTCTTAAACCCGACATCCGTCTCTCCTAACTCCACCCGTTTCTTATACTGTACTAGTACAATTGAGTCTAAGATGAGTAAGTGATATAACAGTGTTCGGATGGTACCAGAATATATGAAAACATAGAAGTAATTGCCGTCACGTGTCAACGGAAGAGCGGTCTATTCTAAGGGTGGTTATTTAACAATAACCACTTGGTTACAGGATTTATCTTCTTATGACGGCTGCGGCAGCAGTGGTTAATTAAAAAGACACTGCGCTAATCATTACGCCTGAGAGAGTTTACGTTGGCTCGTACGGTATTCTGGCTAATGTGTCCGTGGGCGCTGGCGAGTGAGCAAGCCTGCTCACAACATCGGCACATATAAAAGCTCGCAAAGGTACACATCAGGTATAGCTTACATATTCACAACGAAGTGATAAGTACATCCAGCGCTAACATGTTCACCGTAAGTTGATTCTCCATTGAGGAATACGTTGTGGCCGCCTCGTGGTGGATACTACAACCCATTCTAGCCATTGGATAACTGTGTCCGATATTGGGGACTAATTTAGATAACGCGCAACGTAATATACACGCATTGAAGCTGGACAAATCCTCTTTTGGTTCGATACTTTTAGGTCGCCCTCCTCGTCGCCGCAGTTGCCGGAGCTAAGGCCACCGTCCTCGGAGGCTATGGACTCGGCCATGGATACGGCCACGGTGCTGCCATCGCAGCCCCCGCCTACGGCCACGGATACGGCCACGCCGCTATTGCTACCCCCATCGTTGCTAAGGCTGTTGCCCCCGTTGCTGTCGCCCACTCCCGCACCTACGTCACGAAGCACGTCTCCGCCCCCGTTGTTGCTAAGGCTGCCATCGCCGCCCCCGTCGCTGTTGCCGCCCCTGTAGCTATCGGTCATGGATACGGCCATGGCGCTGCCATCGCCGCTCCTCTTGCTCTTGGCCACGGATACGGCCACGGATACGGCCACGGATATTAAATGTGTGAAAGTCAATTGTACAGATGAGATAGTGCTAGAGTAACCAAATATAATAAATGGATGAAGATTAATATCTTTGTGTCGTTCTTCCGTACACTTATATACGTATGCAATATGCATGCTTTAACAAGCATGTTCTACAAATGTGTTTACAAATATATATCATAGCACTGTGTTAACTGCAAAGGTTCACATACCCACACATCCCCAAACACCATCACCGGGCCTGCGAAATCAATCAGCGCAAGGCCTCCATCGACAGGCATCTCCTCCAGCAACTGAACTAAAGTCTGAACACCCCGAAGCCAGCAAAGTAGATGCAATAAACACCTCGCCCTATGGTGACCCTCCAAGAAAGCCATCCTACGCTGCTGTGATTTGATCTGCAGCGGTAGGCAGTCGATATGGGTTGAAAGGCAAAGTTAAAGTCAAAAGTCTTGTGTGTCTTTTTTTGTTCGAGAGGTTAAAGGCTGGAAGTCATCGTGGACACCGGGCTTCCGTGTTAGGGTGTGTTATTCGCCACAGTAGTGTGCGACACTTTCTTTCTCACTAAAACCCTTGGACCTCGAAGACTTGAGCCGTGATTTGGAACATATTTAATTATTACTTCAAACCAAAGCTTGAGGGGGCAGCTCACGGGTTAGGTCCCTTCCTATGTACGTGACGAAAGCAGCAATGCCATCGTTGATAGCTCGCCTAATTAGCCGCTGCTGCCGCAGCCGTCATCAGGAGATAAATCAATAATGTAATCAATAGACTACCCTTCTGTTGACACGTGCCGCCAATTACTTCTATGTCTTCATATATTCTGGTAGCATAAAAATACTGTTATATCGCTCACGCACCTTAGACTCAATTTTCATGATAAGAAACGGGTGCAGTTAGTCTGTTAGGAGACACGGATGTCGGGTTTGAGAGAAGAAATTGGTCTTCTTAGTGAGGGTCTTCTTCTTCTTCTTGTCTATGCAGCATTTAGCGATGTTATGTTATGCTCTCCCGGTACTGCAACCCATAGTGTACAAATCATCCAGAATGATGCCTTAAGAGCAATATTTAGCAGAGGGCATGATACCTCCACCGAACTGCTCTCCGTCGATAAACTTAACAGTATGCGTGCCGCTCCTCTATATATTATATATAATATATATCATTGCCTTTAAGATGGCCAAAAGGCACAATAACAAAAGAGATCTCCTTCCCGCCCATCACTGTTGCGACTCGAGTAGACATGCTGTCGCCTGCCACTTACTGTCACTGTGGAGCGGTGAAGAATGTTTGCAAGAAATTCTAAAACATGTAAATAATTTGCAATGTTAATAATAGCCTTGTAGTGAATGTGAATAGTATCTAATGCCAATAGTCTTGTAAGATCATGTTCATCGTAAAAAAATAATGTTGACATATAATTACAATTATCACAGGCTCTCCATTTGGGAAGGTGTATATACCATGATTATTCGTAGGGACGAGGTCATTCAGAATGATCATCGATCAGTCATTCGAACAGTTTTTAGGAGAGGTTGCAGGGACCCGATCTCAAATTTCTTTCACAAATACGACGTCCATCGCATACTCCAGCTGCGTATGGTTTAAACGTCGCCCTTAGCCTTTAAGATGGTAAATGATCTTATCCCACCGGACATCTCAATCCCAAACACAGCCTTTATTAAAGAACGACCAGTTGAGCAACTGAATCTGAGAAGTCTGTTGCCATTAATGACTCATTAATGCACACCGGCTGTGTTGGGCTCGCTTCCACGCGAGATCCCCCAGCTTACCCCAGGTTCGAAGTTTTCGAACGAAGTTAGGAAAGATATTGCTTTTGTGCTATGTACTAAATATACATCGTGTATCTTTGTTAGTTTAAATTTTTGTGTAAGGCCGGGGACCAGCTGTATTTCTACTATGCTGTGTTAATATTGTTTCAATCCTCTCTGGGAGAAATTAAGCGTTTCGATGATAAACCATCATTTCAATTGAACTGTCACATCGAAATCATTAGAGTAGTGACAATATTGGAAAACGTAAGAACAATACTAGTAACAACGCTGGCATTGTTACTGTTGTGGCAATACCCAGATGCACGTTAGCGGACTCCGATAGGCATAATACTATTACGCTGATGACGATACTGACCCTTGCCATCGAGATATAGCAATTTGTATTACGACCTGCCCTAGATATTACGAAGCGAATTTCCTGGACTGTGATATACCAAGACTCAATTTGTGGCAAATACACGCTAACCACACAGAAAACAGCAAGAGAAGTCGTGGACGATAACGTCCGCCCATATTCTGGTGGTTATTTGACTTTATGCTGGTCCAATTCTGGTTTAATTACGCCGGAGGGCAGGTAGATGGGTGATTATTATTCTTGTCGCCTATTGACATCGGCGGGGTATAAAAGTTCATACGAATGCAGAAATCGTTACAGTTTACCCGAGTAAGCAAGTGAAAACCACATCCGACATCAACATGTTCGCTGTGAGTGTGCGTCCTCTACGATCTGATTGATGAGATCGCAGAAATCGTTATTTTAATGGCCATCGCACAGCGTACCGGAATACAATGAATATCGACTCAGAATAGAAATCCCTCTTGTTAATTAGAGAATGTCCAGGTTCTTCGTACCGAATCATTTCTTAATTTATCGCCTCTATAGGTCGCCCTTCTCGTCGCCGCAGTTGCCGGAGCTCAGGCCACCGTCCTCGGAGGCTATGGACTCGGCCATGGATACGGCCACGGTGCTGCCATCGCAGCCCCCGCCTACGGCCACGGATACGGCCACGCCGCGATTGCTACCCCCATCGTTGCTAAGGCTGTTGCCCCCGTTGCTGTCGCCCACTCCCGCACCTACGTCACGAAGCACGTCTCCGCCCCCGTTGTTGCTAAGGCTGCCATCGCCGCCCCCGTCGCTGTTGCCGCCCCTGTAGCTATCGGTCATGGATACGGCCACGGCGCTGCCATCGCCGCTCCTCTGGCTCTTGGCCACGGATACGGCCACGGATATTAAATGTGTGAAAGTCAATTGTACAGATGAGACAGTGCTAGAGTAATCAAATAGAATAAAAAATGTAGTCTAATATTTTGTGTCGTTATATCGGACATCTGCAAGTCAATAATATTGTAGTAAATGAGCTGAATAACTATTAATTGTTATTAAACGTTTAATTATATATATTTCGTAATTGTGGCATACTTACCAGATCAAGTTGCATAACAAACTTTGGTTGATTGATTAATTGACTAAAAATGAGCAGGGATAATGGCAGGGGAAGACGCTATATCTTAATACGCATCATATTTAATAGGTCGCATTACCGAAAACCAAGCCAGTAATTTTCGATTTACAGACACATAGACAAGCCGCAACGTACCGAGTAGATCTGACAGCTGTCAACGTTTACAGTATAGAAAGACTGCAAGCCTGTGTGCTCTAAGTGTCCGAGGAATGGACAGAACGAATGACTGACTCAATGTCTAAACTCAGACGATTCTGACGACAATGCCGAGGTTACTCGGGTAACCTCAGCATTGTGACGATTCAGGCACTCGGCGCTGCGACTCCATTCATGGATTTGGTGAGAAGGGCGGATTTCGAAAGCAGTTTGTCATTTTCCGGTATTTAGATACGTGAAATTCGTTCAAGGGCAATAGAATTGAACGACTCATCATGCACCTAAACGACCCATAACTTCACAATATCAGGCTAGTTCTTAGAAATAAATGAATGACAATAAAACAATATATAGTCCAAAGATGGGCCGCTGCTTTCTTCTGCATTTTCCCGCTGTGAGGCGAAGGAGATATGCCATCAACTCGGCACTATGACGGCCTCAGCCTGGCAGCCTGTCCCCAACTGAGTCACCAATCATTATATTTATGAAAAAGCGCAATAATATGAAATGAAATATAAGAACACCAATGAGGGATTAAAGGAAACAATGTTATTTCAATACGATGCAAAGCCACTTGTTAGTTCTGAGCGTCGTTTTCAAAGAGATGAATTAGCATATTTCCACAACAGTGGCAGGATTCAGTAAGATGTACAATAAATGCAACTCGTATTGTAGTCTCACGAAGAGATACACTCTTAGCAGAGGATGGTTTTAACAGGCAGAGGCGTGTTTTTATCCACGTCAACGTTGCACTGGATCGGCCCACTTTCATGGAGATTGGAACGTCTCTGGTGGTGTTCGTGCGTTTAAAGAAAATTTCCTCCTTTTAAAAAAAATAAATAAAATATTGAAGTCTCACAAATATTATGAGAAGGTCTCTATATGGGAGCGGCCATAAATTATTCGTATCGAACTGACAAAAGCTCGCTTTTTCTTGAAAACGTTTTTGTTTTCAATAGTTGTGACCAAATATTTTCATGTTCCAATCGCCATTAATTTGTGAGCACACACTTGGAGGAAGTTCAAGTTCGGCAAACTTAAAAATACTATTTTGGAACTAGGGCAATCGCACGAAAGGCGCATTTAAAAATGAGAATGATCTAGACAGTTACAAATCTGCCCGCAACGGCATGAGGGACATCCTGACGGGAAACGGAAATACACCATTAGTGATGGATGCCCATGTTTAGATGTCTCAGAAGAGGTTTAGATCTGTGCATTGGACATTGCTACTACGATAAAAATTCATATACATACGAACATGTGATAATATCAAATTGTTATTATTATTATTATTATTAACATAAATCAAAGCTACTATGCTGCACTCACAGAATTAGCCATACCATCGTTTAACACTGTTCAATTCGCGTGAATATTATTATTATTATTATTACACACACATATATATTATATATTATGAGCTGTACACCTGGTACTAGTGCCTTACCATGTCCGGTTCCTGTACCATGACTATCAACATATCGGAAAGATTTACTCCCATTCAGAAATAAATTAAAGCACAGCGCAATTCACGTCAGCTGTTAGGGCAGCGCACGTGAACAGCGATATTCGTTGCTGAGGCGGAGCTATTCCACGCCTATTTTGGTCCTCTTCTGGTTAACGACCGCCCAAGGCGTTATTATCAGTAGGGGTCGAAGTGAGCTGTCACTAACCGTTGCTATCAGCTGGCACTAATAAAAGCTCGTGTGGATACGGAACCGTCACAGTTTGCACCCAGTTAACAGACAGCTACATCCAGCAGCAGCAGCAGCAATATGTTCGCCGTAAGTGTTGTCTCTGTGCTACCTTCAAGATACAACAGACTGCTATCGTTCGTCTGAATACCAAATGCCGTCCTGAGCAGTTGAATATTCGGAGACAGTCGAAATGAATGCGTATCTAACCAAACTAAACTATATTTCATATGTTGATGCATTATGCTGATACGGTACTCTCAATCTCCATGTGTGCTTGCTCAACAGGTCGCCCTCCTCGTCGCCGCAGTTGCCGGAGCTCAGGCCACCGTCCTCGGAGGCTATGGACTTGGCCATGGATACGGCCACGGTGCTGCCATCGCAGCCCCCGCCTACGGCCACGGATACGGCCACGCCGCTATTGCTACCCCCATCGTTGCTAAGGCTGTTGCCCCCGTTGCTGTCGCCCACTCCCGCACCTACGTCACGAAGCACGTCTCCGCCCCCGTCGTAGCTAAGGCTGCCATCGCCGCCCCCGTCGCTGTTGCCGCCCCTGTAGCTATTGGTCATGGATACGGCCACGGCGCTGCCATCGCCGCTCCTCTGGCTCTTGGCCACGGATACGGCCACGGATATTAAATGTGTGGAAGTCAATTGTACAGATGAGATAGTGCTAGAGTAACCAAATAGAATAAAAAAATGTAGTCTAATATCTTTGTATCGTTTTCCCTTACACTTATGTATTTATGCGATACTGCTGTAACAAGCATGTTCTACGAATGCGTTTACAAATATATATCATAGCACTGTGTTAACTGCAAAGGTTCACATACTTCCACACCCACAAACACCATGACTGGGCGTGCGAAATAATCGAGCAGCGCAAGGCCCATATGGAGGCTTAAAGGCTTCTTCCATAAAGGCTTCTCCCCCGGGCAACTGAACTAAAGTCTGAAGTCTAACTAAAACCGTGAAGCCAGCGAAGTAATGAGCACCTCGCCCTATGGTGACCCTCCACCGAAGTCATCCTGCGCCGCAGTGGGTTGATCTTCATTGGTAGACGCTCTACATGGGTCGAAAGTCAAAGTGAATCTATCTTGAGTGACTTTGATCTCACCTCGAACGAAGCAAAAAAACCAATGGCAAGCGAAAGATGTAACCACCTCACTGAGGCTCGTCATGACGCGGACATTATCGCTCCTATGGCTGTCGGCCACGGCTTTGGCCATGGATACGGATTCGGCCACGGATAATGGATCAGACGGGTAAGGGCGCTGGATGAAGTGACACCGACGCTTTGTGACGCATTAGAAAATATGAAAGTGTTTCACTGATAGGATGCCAGCAGAACAATCATGTAAAATAGGACTCAGGACTCTGGAGCTTGGCATTGATAATCAGTCGGTTTTCGATCAATGCAACAGGGACCGTTCGAGTTATCAAGGCGGAAATACCGGTACGCTAAATAATGCTGCAAATACGACAGACCCTATTGTTTTAATTTGTATGCGCCTCTCACAATCGGACCAACTTCAAAAGGAAGTATCGTACAGAAATCAATAAATAGTTGACGAGGGTGTGTGGATTCAAACAATTCATATATCCAGATATATCAACTATGTAAAGCTGACCTCAACACAGTTCAAAAGATATTATACTTGTGTCCTTTAAATTGCGTATATTAAACAAGGCAAGCTACACAGTGCCGTACGCGGTATATTTGTCTTTTGAATAGATTATTTAGAACTTATATCTAGGCTCTAAGGAACAAACTCAATGCATAGTTATAATATATACTCCATACAAGCTAATAGCCGTTCGGAGCTATAACTATGCTTACGTACTATTGTCGTCGTATACGAAATAAAGTACGCGGTTCACATGCATATGATAGGCTCAGGTAGTATTTTACAATTGGCGTCATAATTTGGTACGTACCTGTTCCTGATAAGGCCTGTATATTCATGATGTATATTCGTATAACGCCAAAGGCAAACAGATGAAGCGACAAAAACAATAGTTAATCTTAGAAAAATTGCCTCAATTAAGAACCCGACCTAACCTATCTCGCATAGGATTGCTTCACAACAGTGAAGTCCTTCTCTGAAGTTTTCTTTTCGAAATACTATGAAGTCAGGACACCATGATAATAAAGATGTTACGCTCGAAATGCCAAGTGACTCAAGACAACTATAATCTATGGCCACCTCCGTAAAAAGCCAACGGTATCGGTGCAATTCAGGCCTGCCACAATGGGACTAGTTGCTTGTAGGATTTTACACAATTTAAAAAAGATTAATCTGCCCTCATAGAGACACCTGTATTGACCGTGCTCCGTGATTGTGTTACGCCTTATCATCTCGTGGTAAGCTCCCGCCCTTAGAAATTAAATGGGAAATAGCATGAATCACTACAGACTGAGTGAAGCCTGAATCTCTTATAAGCGTTGCATTATGAAATCGGCAGCTTCTACCGACTCAATAAGCAATTTACAGCGCTTGATTAAGCTCAACATCTAAACCAATAAAAACGCCCTATAAATAAGGCTCCTGCGCATCCTGCATCCAATCCAAGCGCTCACTCACGTACACATAATAAGTATAGACAGCTCACCTATTCATATATGTAAATACACAGATTCATGTACGTTGTAAATTATTATAGCTGTTATGTCATAATTCACAGCATAACGTGTCCTTCCTACACTTTCTGGCTATATCGTTCAACTTTAACATGAACTTGACTTGACCGCGACGAGGTGTACTCTGTGAGGCGCTAATGGTGTTTCTTCATCGTGCCTCGGCAGTTAATTGCATCTGCTTGTTCTGGTTGTCTTCTGGTTAGTTGCTAGATGTTAATGCTGCGACTGGGTGAGTGGGTAACCACAAATAGTATTGCGAACGCCGTATCGACGCGCTGTATAAATAGCCCCAATGAGCAGGGAACGGGCACAGTTCACCCCTCGAAGTGACAACAACTGCATCAACATGTTCGCTGTACGTGAATAGTCTCAGTGGTGTAGACGTTATATGTAGAAGAGGATATTATTCATTTGGGATAACCCGTGGACATAACGGTGTTACACCATTTACTGGCGCTTGTGTTTTAGACGCTCCTCTAGCTAACTCGAATGGGTATTCTGACGAACGAGTATTCACACATCGCCGCATTGTATGATGGCTAATTTGTTCTATTTGTGTACCTGCTCTAGGTTGCCCTCCTCGTCGCCGCAGTTGCCGGAGCTCAGGCCACCGTCCTCGGAGGTTATGGACTCGGCCATGGATACGGCCACGGTGCTGCCATCGCAGCCCCCGCCTACGGCCACGGATACGGCCACGCTGCTATTGCTACCCCCATCGTTGCGAAGGCTGTTGCCCCCGTTGCTGTCGCCCACTCCCGGACCTACGTCACGAAGCACGTCTCCGCCCCCGTTGTTGCTAAGGCTGCCATCGCCGCCCCCGTCGCTGTTGCCGCCCCTGTAGCTATTGGTCATGGATACGGCCACGGCGCTGCCATCGCCGCTCCTCTTGCTCTTGGCCACGGATACGGCCACGGATACGGCCACGGATATTAAATGTGTGAAAGTCAATTGTACAGATGAGACAGTGCTAGAGAAACCAAATAGAGAGAAAATATCGTATATTAATCATACGTCTCGTTTTTATACGTTTGCTATATCAGTGGCATCAGTGCGTGTGTGGTCTGGATGCTGACTCACGCCAGTTAGCAGCTCTTGGGCGTTCTTCGAACGAGATTTAAGGCGCGGATTCATACCTTGTGCATGCTTTCCCATTTCCAATACCACAATACTCATACATAATATATTGGACATGGTAGTCGCTCCGTCTTGGGTTACCAAGCTGTCTCGCCAAGTTGGAACATGGTAGATCGGAGGTAGGTAGGTCTATTTATAGCGGACCTGCAGGGCGATGGCCGATGAAGCAGTGTCAAGCAGGTGGTCGATGCCATGCTCACGACAGCGGATGGCTGGTCCAACGGCGCGCGTTTCTTGGGCGGAATGATGCGGAATAAAGAGGAATTAGAGAATATAAGACGCCGGGACCTAGAGCAAGGCCGACCGGGAGAGGCTTCTTCCGGAATCGGACCGGTTGTTGAGGACCAAGCTTAACTAAAGACAGCCCCCCTGGAGGACTTTGAAGACATAGTGAATAAGTGGTTCCACGCCTTTGGGGGGGAAGTTAAATAAATAAATAAATCTTGAGGTCTATTTACAGCGAAAGTTTCCTCTACAGAAAACTGGCCATCAGATGGTGAATTTCTAACCGAAGCGTCCAGTTGCTTATAGTATTTGAGGGTGGGCTCAGACATGTAACTCGAGCTCCTCTTTATATCACGTTAATATATAATATATATATATATGGTTGACCAAGTACAATTCAGATAGCGCAACCCTGAAATCACGATTGGGCGCTATGCGGATGGACTTCTTTAGTTGATTGCAAGAAAAATGCTCTAGGATAGGAACATTTAGTTACCGGTGCAGGGACGTAACACTTAACACCCATGCCGAACATATCTGCATAGGGGGATGAAGAGTATTTAAGAGATCATTAGTAAGGCACCATGAGTAAGATAGACAATTTCAACATTTGACCGTACATAGTTGCCATAGTTTTCCAGTTAGCATCAATTATTCTATTACTGGGGAAAAATATCCCTCTGCACTTTGTCTTGTTATGCTCGTGTTAATGACCAATTTCTATATTATTTTCATTAGCACGATACTTATAATGGCCAATACCAATTACTAGTCAAGCATTTTAATGGGCAGGAGTGGTTCCCTCATTGTCTTTGAAAATAAAAAACGTAGTGGACTCTCGGCAACGAACATCGAGCTGGAGACCGAACCCAAACAATTAATATAATGAGCACATATCTATAAATTAGAAGAAATCGCACCAAATTATACCAATATGCATACGGCTAAACAGGAAGTATTCTTACTTGATAACGATACTTATAGTGTAATTAAAGGGTAATTTAGTACGAAAGGAATATAAAATATTTTTCAGAAAATATAATAGTATAATTTATATATACATTTTGGGGATTTAAACTAATTAACTTTCTTTTCTGAAAGTAAACAAAATGACAGAAATTGTGTTAAATTGTAAATTTACAGTTGAAAGGTTACACGGCTTACAGTTGAGAGTTGAACGGCTCACAGTAGAAATGACACGGATCGGACCGTTTTCACTATGAGCGTTATCATATGTGTACGATTATTAATGATTATTAGGATAGTTTTATTATTTTATTTTTTATGTTATTTTGTTATTTTTCGATATTTTATCTTAATGTTGTAATGATGAATCACACTCAAATATACGAGCAGCCAAGTCAAGTACTACCTTACATGGTAAGCAAACATTCGATTCCGATCGTGCAGTGATCTCTGCTATCTCTGCTATGCCATTGTATACTTATTTGTTTCCTATGCTAAACACCGCGTTGGCACGCAGTGTACGTTATACTGGACTGTAAAATATATTTGCAAATAGTGTATTCTTAAATTCTTAGGGTGGACTTCAAGCAACAGCAACATATGCCTATTTTATATGGAGATTACAATACCAGATTATTATATAATGGTGTACTTGATCCGTAATACTGTTATTACAGGAGTTGAAAAAAGCAAAACTGCTTTAAGGAGAAGGTTCAGGTCAATGATCAAAGCTTGGGACCTTATGCAACTCTAAAAAGCATAATAACAAGAGTACACATTGTTCAATGCTCGTCATGATACGAGCTTGATCAAACAATCCTATAATAATAATAATCAAATGTGTCCCGAATTGGATACTCATACATGATGCGCTAACTTTGACATTGTTTTGTGTTCTTTCCGTGTATTTATGAGCATTCGTGTTGTTGTTATTATTATTATTAGTATATGTAATTAAACAATTACAATGTTGTTGTTATCATTATTATTATTAGTATATGTAATTAAAATTAATTAGTATATGTAATTAAGCGAACACCGTGTTTCTCTACCTGCTTTTGAACTCCCCCTGTTAAATTCTGTTGTGAGTTTAACCCCGTCTCGCTATTTCTCAAAACTTCGAGTGCGTTTACGACCCGAATCATCATTTTCTACCGTATTCCGATTAAGAATATTTATGAACAGATGATCAAACGATCATCTGCTCTTAAATATCCATTGGCCACCACACCAAGTGTGGGACACGAGTTTCACCGTCGTAAGATCTGTCTAACCACGTGTACTTACGATTGCATCCGTACAGCTAAACCTGAAGCGTGACCGGCCTGGCGACACCAGTTGCTCAGTTCGCAGGCCGAATTTCCGCACACGATTCGTTTCTGAGTTGATAATGACATTGAGCGTTTTTATTTCGCCTCGGATTAAATCGCCCCCGGGGGATGCTTGATCGCGGCTGATGCTTGGCTGGGGAGTGGCCACTATAAATTGTCGCTGACGTCGGGCAACAAGTCACAGTTCACATCGGACAACTAAATCAAATCAGCCGTCATGTTCGCTGACGTGGCCCTCTGCGCGGGTAGCTAATGAGCACCTCGAATCATTTGCGTCGCCCCCACTCTATAATTACTATTTCACGAATCACTATTTACCCGAATGATTTCTGCTGCGCTGTGGCTGTCGTGGTAACGCGCTATAGTCCTGTATGTCCTGGTTTCTCGCTAGCAAATCGAAACACGTTATCAGAGCCCGCAAATGCGCCGCCGTTGCCATTGTCAAGATTTATTTCCGACTCCATTCTCAGAGTCGCTAGAGACTGACGTGGAAGCGTTGAGATCATTTTGAAATTTTCCGCCTTTATACGGCTATTACTATTTGGATGAAAAAAGTACTGTTTGTCGGGACTACGACATACGTATAGTGCAATAATGGCTACTGTGATGGTAGGCAACAATGCAGTGTTTTACAGGAACCGTTAGTTGACCCTCTGGACTGACCAAAGTTTGATAGTTCTGAAGGCAACCTTTCCTGCAGTTTTTAGACTTCGTTTCTCTGCTAATACTTGAATAGTACGTATGTTCTCAAGCAACAATAAGAAAGAAAAAAACTGGTGGCTGATCTGCGCCACCGGGGACAAGGGCCCAGGTGCCTTCCTTCTGCAGCGTCTTTCCCTCGCTGTGAATCAAAGAGGCAATGCTATCGCCTCCCTCGGGAGGGACCATAGCGGCCTTGACCTGGCAACCCTTCCAACTGCGCTTCATTAATTGTGGTGTATATTAAAATCGATGACTAATTAACTTTCGATTTTGTTTTCGCTCTTCAGAATGCACTTTGCTTTTTACACGTGTATCTGAAGAAAAAGAACATAACTGAAATGCATGGAAGGTTACCCTCAAAACCGTCAAGTTTTACTTGGTCTCTCACAGTGTTGCGTAATATTCCCAACACGCTGATGTATTCTAGGTCGCCCTCCTCGTCGCCGCAGTTGCCGGAGCTCAGGCCACCGTCCTCGGAGGCTATGGACTCGGCCATGGATAGGGCCACGGTGCTGCCATCGCAGCCCCCGCCTACGGCCACGCCGCTATTGCTACCCCCATCGTTGCTAAGGCTGTTGCCCCCGTTGCTGTCGCCCACTCCCGCACCTACGTCACGAAGCACGTCTCCGCCCCCGTTGTTGCTAAGGCTGCCATCGCCGCCCCCGTCGTTGTTGCCGCCCCTGTAGCTGTTGGTCATGGATACGGACATGGCGCTGCCATCGCCGCTCCTCTGGCTCTTGGCCACGGATACGGCCACGGATATTAAAATGACTCAATAGGTATATATTAGTTTGGATAGCATTCGACGATAGATCATATATAAGGGGAACTCTTATACGGGTAATATTTTAGGAGGGGATAATCGAGGCGGCAGTCCTAGTCCAATAAACAGAATGCTAGATGTGTTCAAGGACGTTATCTTTTCAACTATTTTGAAAGAGGTCGATCACATACAGAAGGTAGCCGTAGCCTTTCTGAACATTCAAACCGGATAAACATTTTAAGCCTGAACAACTGAGAGTCGAATCGAGACGTCTAAGCTCGCCGATGATACCTGTATAAGTGCGCACGTGCAAGCCATTATTCTTCAATTTCATTTCAGGTGTTTCCGGTGTATTCCAGTTGCGGAATAATGACCGCTCTTAGTAATTTTCTTGTGTTAGTATAACTTAAGCCATCATCTAACCATTCCGTAATTTTAATTACCCGGTGCGACTGAGCACAGCTAATTCTTACTTTTGCATATTTCACTGTCAGCTCACCTAGACAGATGCATCTTACCGATCGACAATCCTAGTTCAGACAAATATTAGTTCTCTTTAGACAGACTTAGTGCCTAAACTTTGTTGTTAAGGACGTCTTCTATGTAGAAATTGCGCTTAACACGTAGGCACGTGATCACATGCATCAGTAGCCACAGTCCGCCGTGGCTGTGTCTTCATCTCGAAATAATCTCAAAAGCTTCGATTATTATTATAATTATTATTCTACAGAATATTACAGCCATGGCAATTTAATACAGCGGGACGCATGTCCTTTTCCCGCATCACCATCAGTGTAAATTCTAGCTATGATAATACAATGCTCTGCCTCGACGCTCTTACGTTTTAATTGTTCCCTGAAGCTGTTTGCCCGCCCCATTGCCGACACTCTCAGCGATAGAGAGAAGTTGCCCCAAGCAAGAGAGAGAGTCGGCCGCAGTGCACCTTCGATTTTCCTTCCACGACTCATGTACATGATGTAGTAGCAGGCGTCCAATTACCCCAGTTACGTAATTTCGGCCGCAGAGCGGCACGCTCCCTCATAATGATTGTCGCTCCAGCGTCATCACAACTGTGTAGAAAACATCGACACTGTGGCCGACAACACGGGCGCAATCCAACATCATCAAAGGCACAGAAAAATACAACGAAGAGGAGCGAGATCGTTGCCGCCCTGTCTCTCTGTTCCTGCCACTGCTGTGGTTCGCCGTTGTTGATGTCGGTACTTCTGCATCTTCTGTTATTATATATATATATATATATATATATACCGAGAGACCGCGCGGATATGTGAGTGTGTGTGTGTGTGGCTGTGTTGGCATTTCGGGCCCGCTAGCTATTGTTTGCTTGAGTAAGCGTCACACGCTCGAAAAGACAGAAAACGCTCCAAACTTGCCCCAAGCGCCATATCGGCGAGCAGAACAAAAAAAAAGCCGCAGCAGCCGCAGCAGCAGCAGAATAAAGACGCTTACATACGAAGGATGAAGTAGTGAGGTACATTGAAGAAGAAACGATGTAAGGCCACTCTCAGTCCCAGCCGTCACCCCCTAATAGCCCCTGTCTTCAGTCTCTGTTCCGTGATGGCATGATCTTCATTCGTGTAGCACAGTATCGTCGGCTGAATCGGTTGGCACTCGATAACGGCGTCGCCGAAGCATATGACCACATCACCTCGCAATATGACACTATCATATAATCGCGCCATTTCTTGAAATACGCGCTGGCCGGGAGGGCGGCATCTCGTCACCACGATTTGCTGCCCGAAGCGGCCCGCTGCATTTGGGACGGAGCCGGCGCGACAGTGTCCATTGAGCAAGCTTGAAAACGTGATGGCCCTCCTCGGGGAAGGCCTTACCAACGTTTTTGGTATTTTGGCAAGCCAGACGGACGGATACGGCCGACGACGACGACGCCAGCATACTGAATTCTCCTTAAACCCCCGCCCCCCCCTTCAATCAACCTCCCATTGGAGAGAGAGAGAGAGAGAGAGAGGGAGGGAGAGAGAGAGCAGGCTGCAGTTACAGAATCTACTGTTGGTGTGCGCGAAGCAACCTGTTTATATGTATTATACAGCATAATGCATCCCGATGGCTGTGTCGTCCAGAAGACCGATTCAATCTCTTAGTCAGCGACGATATCGTCGTATATCAACGCATATCATCGTTTTTCCTTGTAACGTGCAAGCCTACGGTAATTTCGTGCACCAGCGCGGCTGACAGCCGCCGATGCTGGGTGTGCTCCCAGCGCCAGTAAACGGCCAGACAGAATAGCATTCATATCGAGAATAGTATTACAGCCGCGAGATGATGGTAATACACAAATGCACTGAGCTGCTGAGATGCAATGCTCTCTCCCTCTCTTTCTGTCCACTAGGATATAATATGGCAACTTGTGTATGCAAATGTGTGCTCTTGTTGTATCCGCTGATTAAATTATGGGCGCTGCGGTGCATATACAATATGGCGGAATGGTGTGCTAACGATGTCATTTGATGCTAAAAGGAGAATAATATAATCATAGTAATACGAGTGATAATGATAATTGAAATGAAGAAGACCGCGGCGCTGCTGTGTCCCTTGGCGATGTTTCTGCGGTTCGAGCGGGACGGGGCCAATTCTGAGACGGATATTTGGTAGCGTAGGAAACTAAGCGCAGTAAATCTGCTTATGAAATGAGACGCTACGAGTGTATATATATATACACACACTCATAGTGTACAATATATAATATATATATATTATACGAATAATGCTTATCTCTGCCTCACCATATATATATATATATATATGCATTCGCAACGTTTTATACTATGTAGAAATGCACATACACTACGGTATGAAGAAAATCGTGAAACAATTGATGCCGCAACGCTTAAAGACTCGTTTACTGCCGATTAGGTTAATGCCGGGATGACAAACCTAGAAGCCGATGGAACTCGATGGAACCACTATCGGGTCGGTGGTTTACCGGCAAACTCGGCTGTTTCATGAACCTTTTCTTCCCGAATCTGGGGATCACTTCCGAACGGCTATCTCTAGAGAAACGTAAGTAAATCGATTTTTGGCAAAAGCTGACCATGGCGTATCTCCAACAATGGTGCTGAAGTATTTTTTCAAGTAGTTTTCTGACCCTGTGAGAATTCCTCATTTCAGTACAGAAACTCAAGTATCAGGGCCCTACGATATTAAAAAAAAACACTCATTGTCTGCCAGTTATTTACGAACTTCCATTATCATTAACATATTACTAATATCAAATTAAAAAAAAGTGCGAGATCATTTATTGTTGTATTCACTTTCAAAGAGCAGCTTTACCTTTATCTAAAGGTAGAGAAATTTATTTTCTTACCCCATCGCAACTACACCACTCGCTCCGTCACAATGAACACCAACTCGAGTCGATTACGCGACAAATATATACAAGCAAGAATTAAAAAAAAATTCTCAAAATTAGAATACTCGCACAATGCATTTTCGATATGCCTCCGACCATAATGGTGATCAATCTATCATGCAATTTACTACTTGACCATACATACGTTGTAATGATTCCAATGACCTTCAATTTTCGACATAAATCAGACGAACGATCAGGATCGCATCTAAAACACCCCATAATGGTATATTGTCTTGGATTGAGTTACCCCGGCATTCTGTGACTGGCAGACAAACTCCCCGGGCAAGCCCATATCTACCAGAGCTACCTCGGTTCGCGCCCTGTTTGCCCGGAGGGATTCGAACCAGCTACTTTCTGGTGGGAGGCGTTTGCGTTAAGGTTTAGATAGCTTGTATACACATATATTTGATACAATTTGTAGCATCTGTCCCCTGTTTCTGAACATGTCTTAAAGCATGGGATATATTGAAGTATGGCATGCAATGTGTTTTCACGTGGTGCAAATCATCATACGCCAGAAACTCACCACGTATGTTCTACGCGATGCAGTTCGCCAATTGCGTGGTTACACTCATGTGCTCACATTCGTCGTGGCGTGTGGTACTCGTTCGTAACAACTTACAATATTCGGAACGGGCGTCCCGAAGGAGCGCAGAAATTGCTTCGCGCTGTTGTCTTGCATTCGTTAAGATCCGTCGATACTGGCTGGCCCAAGTAAAATCGCCACTATTTAGCTGCCGCAAATAGCATGTTTCGGCTGTTCATCTCGGTAGAGAGCGAGAGAGAGAGAGTAGGTGGTCGGCTGCGGCGTGTTTAATCACTATTCGCGACACTGAATTGGCAGCTGTCTCGGTTCGCATGTGTGGCCTCCGACATATGCATAATATCAAAGCTGGCACGATATTTCATGGGCATTTCCGTCCTGGTTGGCGTTGAGCTTCATTAACATTATGTTGTCGGTACAGCTTTGTTTGGGGCAAGTTCTTCAGTGGTAGTGGTCCCCACGCCCGGCACCACGTGTGGAAGGGCATCATCGAGGGCTGCTTGAATGGACACAAAAAATAGAAATGCTGTACTTTTCTGTGCGGATCAAATCGGTGGCCGGCATTGGACACATGATGCAATTCTTGTCGGTGGACCGATCGGCTGATCGGCTGACGAACAAGATGACTAGCTCTACCGGTAGATGACATGCAGCGAGCTGGAATAGCTCACATCAGAAGATCATACACCCGTAGCTCAGGACCCTTGGGACAGATTATGAAGCACCCGTTCGAAATGGATATATGTTGTAGCGAAATAATTCATCATTGAGCTGTTTCAGGATGATAGCTAGAATTGTGCATGCTCCGAGAAGCACTGCATTGAAGTCCATTACGTAGCAGTATTCCTCATAAATATAACACTTCAGTGGTTTTGCAACCGTTCAAAACGCTTGTGAATTGTTGCGAATATGCGATATCCCAAAGTTCATGGCATGAAGTTCAAACAAGGCAGGCTGATCGAGCGACAAAAACATGTTTTATTAATTTATTGATGTCACACCAAACAAAAAGCATCGAAAAGCACAATTGTAGTCCCACGTAGCTATGCAACGTCGTCCAGATAATCTGTTTCTACGCTGTTTGACCAGTAATCGCTTAATGAGTAGGCTTTCGGGTGAGTTGGCCACACAGGCTGAATACAAATGCGGGCTGGAATTGATCTTATCTCTGTGTATAGTGATGAATCTGATTCTCAAGTGCACAATGCCGAAACTCGATTTTATTCACATTGAATTTCGGCTATTCCTGCACAGAACGACTTCATACGTGAAGTGAGCTGTAACTTCACAGCTACGTCACAGGGTGCTTCGTACATAGGTACGAATCCATAGCAGGCAAGATTTTTTTTATTAGCAAACGTCACTTGACGCAGCAATTCAGTTAGACGCGAACTAAATATGATCATTCGAAACATCCATTGCTCGGAGGAATCCAGCCCCTCTATTAATTGGCTCAGATCACTAATTGCGACTGGTGAAATGCGAAGTCGACGGTGGATGAGGCATCCAACCCGATGCATAGAAAGGTCCAAATAGAATTAGGTTCACCTGTCAACTTCAACACAGTTTAGCCGAACGAATCTTACTAGCTTATGATATCCGCGTATTATTATTATTATCATTATTATTGGCTGACACACACAATTTGGATGCACGCGAAATACAGCTAGCTATCTGCCATCGCCAAATAGACCCAATGAGCGTTGAATGAGCCACTTAAAAGTCAGACGAATCTCAATAGTGGAGTCGTAGTCATAGCATAAGTATAGCATGAATGAACGAATATAAGATAAAATGCCAACAAAATCAACTATGAATCAGCACACACACACAGCTTGCTTAATGCCCAAGCAACTGCCATTATGAAAATTTCAACCATTTGTTCACAATTCCTAGTTATTTTAGATCTATATTACATATTACCTGAAAAATGCCTCCCCCCCCGGCTAAAGGATGTGAAATATAATATAAATATATTTGTTATAGATGAAAATTATTTTTACAGCAGAAAGCACAAAATGCTAACAGTTACCTCATGCAAACGATCAGCGTGATTCCTCTCAGGGTTGTTGCGACAGACATCGGTTGGTTGAATGGCAGTCACCCACATTTCGCAATCAAGTCCACAGAATGAGAAGAAAGTTTGATTGACGCACCACCCTGGGGGCCTCGACCGGCCACGCGCCGGCATCGCCAACGCGAAGCTGTCTCTCGTTCGAGGATAGACACTGATCATCAACCGGCTCGTTGGGAGTGTGCAATCGATTTTCGAAACTCCCGATATCGTCACCCGTTAGTCGCGTGTCATTTTTGTTTCGAATAGACCGTGGCAGAAATCGTGGGTCGTACGATTGGTCGCGCTTCTACAGTGCTGGCTGATGAATCATAATGTCATTTGCCGGCAGTGATAACGAGGAATTACAGATGCGGCCGCGGCGGCTGCTGTAGACAGATCGAGTCGGTGAATAGTTGCTTAACCGCGCAGGACTCCTTGGACATCAAGCACCATACACGGGGCACATAAGCTACGCTTACGAGAAATAGTCTCCGAGAATGGAGGGTTATGGCTAAACTCGTTGACTGGTCCGAGCTTGCGTGGTCATATTGGGTTGTTTACTGTGTGTTATATATATATATATATGCAGCTTGCACACTATGCCGGATTACCTGACTCGGGATAATGTTCATGCAAAACATAATGCTAATGAACAAATACCCTAACGGTTGGCAAGAACGTTCGAAACTAAAGCTGAATCCCAAATGTTCATTTCTCGAAGGCCTTGCTCAGAGGGATATTGTGCCGATCTCATTTATCTTTGAGAGTATTGCAGCGCAGAGTTCGTAGTCATTCGTGTGGTTTGTGCGACAATTTCGCACGAACTCCATCGACTTTCGTCCACTTCTTGCATTGAGGCGAATAGGGTAAGAATTGTGTAGCGACATAAGGCACAGATGTCACCTGGTCACATCATACGAGTGAGTCATTGATCGAACCGAAGAAAACCGATAAAGTCATGCCCGACCGTGTGCGGCGCTCAAAATAAGTGACGAGATTCATTTCTTACAATCCGTCGGTAGCATGCCTAGAAGAAGTCGAATAATATTTATTAGTTCTGTCATCTGTTTTTCTGTAAGGCATTTCCCTATCTTAGGCGTGGTTCTTAGTTTCTCCAAGGTGAACGGTTACGAGTCGAATTTGTATAGTTTACATAAATCTCTAGTAATCCCGTTATAGCAGCGTTCGATGTGACCCCGTATCGAGCAGTGCTGCTGGATTGAAGATTTGCTCTATGTGTTCCACACGTATGCGACAACAGGCGGCCGAATCCCGATGCGAAAACAATGTGCCCACAGCGAAATCAACCCCGAACGTTTGTGAGCGACACGAAATCAATAATAAAACGTCATTTAAGCGCTCGTAATCAACCAAAACATGTACGGAACACCTTCAGCGATGTCGAATACAGGGTTCAATTAATCTGCGTAGACATGCATGTACAATATATCTGCTAACCAGATAGATATATTAGATATGACTATGGCACAATACCCAAATCCACAGGGTGATGTCGTACGAAGCTTCATAAACTTATCGCAACAATATGCGATCATTAGTCAAAGCAGCTCTTGCGGGGGTGGCCAATTTATTGGAACTTAATAAATATCAATGAAATTACAGTGGTGGTCGCAATGATAGCGGTGGTTACGCGCGGCGCACGAGTTGCCAGATATCATCAAATCTGATCGAACGTAAAACGGCACCTTCCCTGTTCTCGCATATGCGATACGATGCGTACCGAATTGAGAAAAGAACTCACAGAGAATTGCCACGAGCGTACACCATACAGCGTACGATCGCACGGTCAGACGCCGTTGATTGTTGTGGTAGCGGTGGTTCCGCTGCTGCTGCTGCTGGGCACTGCCTCGCTTCCAGCGACTTCTGTTAGATGTAGGGACCGACTTCGTCCATAGGATCACGCGCGAGCGGTGCCGCCATACGGCCACCACTAAACGTAAGCAAAAAATACATGAGGGGCGAACAGGGCACAAGCAAGACGAGTCAAGACAGTCCCCTTTGTCCGCCGCCGATTGCGAGATGCTCAATGGCCAGAAGTTTAATTCGCCTTATGATTGATGCTAGTTCTTGCCTGTTCATTGTCCCGTGGTCTGTGAGCGGTCGGCTGTTTGTCTGTCTGCTGTTTGCACGCTGTGCTTTGAGATGTGTGTGTGTGTGTGAGCAACTGCGGGTATCTGTGTGTCTGTGTGTTTGTTTGTGTCAGTATGTGTCTGTGTGTGTGTGTGTTGGATGAACACTCTGCAGGTGACATGATGATGGTGAATGTGATAAGATTGGTACTCGACAACCATCATCAGGCACAGACACATTATATATATATATTTTTTACCACTTTCAACAAAACATGTTTGGCTGGCTGGTTTCTTTACGATATGGCGACATGGTGTAGCCAGGTGAGAGCTGAAGGAATTATACCTTCGATAATTGTTAAAAAGTTTGTTCTATTTCCTTAGATTCAGCGATATGACTCAAATAAAGAAGGCTAGCCTAATCGATACCGATTAATTGGCGGTACGTGACATCTTATTTTTTCAATTTATACTTGAGTTCCTTCTATCAGCTTACCACGTGCTAACGTTCACGGCGGCGATTTCATTTGACCACTCCTCCCAACCTGGAACATCTTCGAAATGGTCCCCACCATGTCACGGGCGGACGTTGTTCTTCTAAGTGATTTCAATCGCGTCTTCACCCTGTAAAAGAATCTGCCTAATATTATACGTAAGCTTTATTGTGCCAATGTATAAATGCATGTCAAAGTGCAATTTATTCCTTCTTTCAATTTCTCTCCATACATCGTCGATGCTTTCTACAAGGTCTGTCGGTTGTGGCCGGGGACTGTGGACACTGTAATTAGCAACTGCATTCGGATAGCATACGAGTCGCAGCATTAGCGTTACTATAAAACAAAGTATCTTTCCTGCCGTTCTCGGCCAGCTCGGATACCGGTGGTACTGCCAGCAATTTCTGGAGATGAATACATAAAATAGTGCTGGCCGCTCGCGCAACCAGACGCTGAGCGGGAAGGCAACGTCCGATGGATTCCACTGAAGAGGCTGCAGTCGAGCCGTGTAGACTAATTGCCGCGTTAATTAATGAAGTCTACCAAAAAACGGCAAACGTGTTTACCAGCGTGTGTTTTATCCAGCTTGCTTGGAATGATTTCAGAAAAATTGACATCGATACAAACGACTCGATTATACCGTGCGCTATGATACGAGCGTTCACATATGTCTCGAGAGGCAACTCTCTGTGTCCGCTATTTGGACGTGGTCAGGTTGGCGAGATGAGACGAATTTCGGGCATAGTGGACAAATAGCAGATTTCGGTTACGCACCGATCGTAATGGTAAAAGGACGGGTCAATATGTCGCGTCCCTATATTTCCCGTTGGTTCCCGTCGATCAAAAAAGTAGGTGGTGACGATGATTATATCGATGATGTTAGCCACAAATGTCGACCGGGTCGAAGACGAATGTCTTTAAAAGAAAGATGGCAACGCTCGTATCTATATCGACTATGAGACTATCCGAACACGTCATGGGCAATGTGCCTTTAGGTGGGGGAACCGGTGGGGAGACCAGATGCGGAGAGGTTTTACTCAAAGCATCTACAAGCATCTCCATGATTAGTTGATCCATCTAAATTTCCAATAAAATATTCTCCAGCTATCTTCCATGAACTCGTAAAATGAATAGCATTTTGGGGCAATCCAGGTTTCGTCGCGCGTAACTCGTGCAAAAACGGAACATTGTCAAGGGCATCGTTGCGATGAGCGGCCGAATCGAATCGTTCAGCTGACGAACACTGCCCCCGTATCAATTTGACAATAGGAACGTGCCCGCAAAAGGGTTTGGGACGATTAGCTGACACTCTGGATCACTCCAGGTGTGTACGCCCCGGCCACGCGTCCACAGGTGCACCTAAGGCAAAGACAGCAACGGCATCCTCAGAATGTATGTGTCCGCTCGCTCCTAACTCTTAGCATTTGGTTCCATGTTGTGTTGGCAGTTCATGAACGCAGGATCGATAGTCCCTGGAATGGTGACGGGTCGAAGCGCCTCGGACGTCTACTAGTCCTCATCTATAACTGTACCATGCTCGGCTAAGTGATATCATGAGCGTGCGAGTTTGGATCCATTACAGAACAGTAATGGATCGATTACTTTAGGCAGTGTCGATTGGCCGACTACTGAAATTGTGAACAAGTTGATGGAAGGGAAGCTCAGCTAGACAATTACAATCGTTCGTAAAAGCGTTTTCTGTGCTACGAAAATCTAGTCCGCCCATCTTAGACCATGCCCGCCCCAGAAAGACACACCCGAATCTGATCGGCTGATCGAGCTGTATATAATCGTTGCGTAGGGCTCAAATCGTCAGTTCAGTTCTCTGATCAACACAGCAAAAATGTTCGCCGTAAGTGGTCGCCGGGCTGCAGCATGTTCCTTCTGTGCGCAGAGCTTCTGAGCTCACACGGGTAGAAGTACTGCTTATAGTAATTTATGAGGTGACGCGTACGTAAATAAAGTGTCGTTCTCCATATCCTTTGTTTTACAGAAGCTCGCCGTCGTTGCCCTCGCCGTGGCTGGAGTCCACGCTGGCGCCGTTGGATACGGCCTTGCCGCCCCTGCCTACGGCGCTGCCATCGCTGCCCCCGCCTACGGTCTCGGATACGGCCACGCTGCCATCGCTGCCCCCGCCTACGGAGCAGCGATTGCCGCTCCCGCCTACGGCGCTGCCATCGCCGCCCCCGCCTACGGCCTCGGATACGGAGCCGCCCTTGCCGCCCCCGTCGCTAAGGTCGCTGCTGCCCCCGTCGCTGTTGCCGCTCCCGCCTACGGCGCTGCCATCGCCGCCCCCGCCTACGGCCTCGGATACGGAGCCGCCCTTGCCGCCCCCGTCGCTAGGGTCGCTGCTGCCCCTGTCGCTGTTGCCGCTCCCGCCTACGGCGCTGCCATCGCCGCCCCCGCCTACGGACTCGGATACGGCCACGCCGCTATCGCCGCCCCCGCCTACGATCTTGGCTACGGCAAGGTCTTGTAAGCGCGAACAGCAATAAATTGCTCAAGAGGCTAGTTTGTGTATAATGAAAGCTGTTTGTTATCTTTGTTATCACGCTAAGAACCTTGTATATATATATATATATATAACAATCGAAAATATATTATGATTACTTTTCTCGAAGTGATACCGTCGTGGTCTGTTTGAGTGAACCTTCTCATTCTAACGGCAGCAGAGGCTAGGGAAATATGCATCGTACGGGAATATGAAATAGCGGGACCTTAAACGTTATACATCTGTGGCGCAGGAAGGGGACAAAGCTGATATTGAGGTGCGGCCGAATGCCGCCAATTGCGTTTATCTCACAGCAAGAGATGGCAACGTCCAACGTACCGAGTCACCTTTGTATCAAGCGTGAAAAGCCAGAAACACAGACGAATAAATAGAACTAACGGCGACATTTGCAACGCCACAGCGTTCGTAATCCAACTTATGATCAGAATAGACGGTATGAAGTATTGATCGGTCTGCTTGACTGCAGCCGGATTAGGGCCAGGGGACTGTGAAATGCGTCACTAATTTTGTATATGTGTATCAAGACACTCAATCATGTGAGATTAGACGATGAATAAATACTGATCCACCACCAAGTTTAAACCAATATCGCAATTCAAGGCAGGATCATTTTTAATATTGTCTATAGATTTAAGCTGTATCTCCGGAAAAAAAATTGCCAAAGAAATACAATTTCGAGCCCTCCTTTCATTGAAGAGAAGTTCCAATTGTGTCTCTAATGTTAGAAGTGCGCATTGTGTGGACAGGAGAGACCGCCAAAACTGTCTCCTGCAGGAGAGGATAGTTGTGATAGCAATGAAGGGAGGGGAGGTAATGGCCGAAGTTGAGAAACGAATGATCGCAAATGTCAACAGGATTAAAGAAAAAAAACAGAGGTGGAGCTCACGAAACCGGTAGTGAGGCTCAAAGAAACGGGAGCTAATAAAAGAAACGAACATATGAGAATTCGACGGAGTGCGATGGTAGAAAAAAATCGAGCAGATCAAGCCACAAATGAACACAATAAACGGAACGATCGCCAAGCAGGCGGAGAGCGAACAGACCCCGAAACCACCACTACAGGCAGCCGAGACAGAGAGTGCACTGGTGACTGGAGACTCGAACGGGGGGTCGATACAATAGTCAATAGGCATCAGCTGATTGAAAAATCAACATCCGATACTATGAAGGGCGTAGGGCCAAAGAAATCACCGAGGAAATCGAGAAGTGGTTAGAAAGAAACGGACAGCTATTGTAGTCTATCAAGCAAAAAGTAAAGGTAGACTTTATTGGTTTATTAAAGGAACCGCAATTTAACAATGCTTCTCTTATATATGCTCATGACGAAGCGGGACTCGAGCCTGAGGCCTAGTAGGATTAATACGATTTATTCACCCTTGTCGAGTAGCCAATTAACAACGAGTAATACAAATATATATGAACATATATATACACACTTATATCCAACACATGTACACAACAGCTATGCTGGGTTAGTGTGTGATAGTCGCATTAATAATTGAATTAATGCTACTAGTAGAACCAAATGACTTGCTATAAGCAAAGGACGAAACTCGGCCAGCACACAAGAGCAAAGTCAACGAAACACGAAGCCTGATCAGACCGTGTAGTGATCCAGCGGTGAGGCCCGCGATTTCGCGCTGTACCGTTGGGACCGAAAGTGAAAGAAGGCAGTGGATGGGTAAGCACGGCACAAACCGCGGAGGATCTGGAGAGAGAGAGAGAGAGAGAGAGAGACGATATTCACTTGAACGTGACTGGTGGTGGTATTATGGCAAAGGCGTCTGCAAGGCGACTAGGACAAATCATGACAACAAAGCCGCGCATGACCCCAAGACGCCTTTCGTAGCCTTCACAAAACGAATCGTGCAAAGAAAGTTTCCGAAAAGAGGGACCGGAGGACAAAACAAGCAAAAAACGTATGGTTGAATATGGCCTAACAGTAAAAGTAAGGTGAACACGGTGAGGGTGCGTGGAAACCAGAACTTGACGCTGGATGAACAGGGGACAGAGGGCGGCAGCGAAGTGGAAGGAGAGACCCGAGATAAACTGGGATACGGGAGAAGACCGTATCAGCGCGGTGGCTTGGACGGCTGAGTCTCTGGCTGTTAAAAGCCAGAGGCCGCAGGTTCGAATCCCGTTGCATGACATATAAGAGAACTTAAGCATTCTATGCAGTCCCTTTAATAAATCAATAAAGCCTTACCTTACCAGTACCACGAGCAATAGGAAGGAAATGAGATATATCGATGACTATAACGGTTATTACTACTTGCATTGGCGAAGAAAAACGGAAAAGGACAAAGAAACAAGGATCGAGAGAAAAGCGATGAAAACCACACGGGTGATGAGTTTCAAATTTGATATCTAAACTCATGGAGAGGGGGGCGAGAAGGAATCAGAAAGTGGGAGATGATACACAATGGTGTAACAGAGCTAAAGTTAGACATTTTTGTGTTAGTAAAAGGCATCTGTCGCAGCTGGAAGTTGCACCAGCGAAAAACAGAGTTCGAGGAGACAGGTCGTAATAGGAGAAACGAACAGACCCTATTTGGAGTCGTGGGATTATGGATACCGGGAGACATAAGGACAAGTGGGTTATCAACGGAAGTAGGAGGAGACGTATGCGGGCTGAATATGAGGGAAGGCGTAGGCAGATTAAGAATAATAAGATCAAGTAGAGTACAGAGGTCCCAGTCACGACAACGACTTAAATGTGAAATTTATCGAATAATAGGCAACTCGATAGATGCTGAGATAGTAGATAGAGGAGTAGCACACTACAACATACCAGATAAAGTTCTCCAGCTGACTCGCGGTCAACATTTACGTCCACAGTTCCCATTGTACACCTAAAATACCTCGAGCAGAAGAAGACCGACAGAAATGGACAGTAACTGGAACAGTTCTGTTCGAGAGACGGAATAATGAACATGAATAGAACAGAGGCAAATACACTACAGAGAGAAATAAGAAATCACCAATACACTCTACACTCCAATACACTATATACTGTGCAACCAGAGGACGCTATAACTGCGGAACCAAACAGGTAAGGCAAATATAGACAGACGAGGAGAAGAGGAACAATGTGGGAAGCGACCACCGAAATTAAGGAAAAATCAAGAAGAATAGAAATGGCCAACTACAACAACAACAACCAGAAGAAGAGTTGAGAGATATAAGGGGAGGACCAGGCTGAATGGAATACAAAGATGTTTAGATACGGTAAAAGAAGCAACAGACAAAGCGTAAGCAATGATAACACGGAGTCCCAATGTAGAATTAATTCATGGTGAAATAAGCAGACCGCAGCAAAATTTAGCGAAAAATAGAAATCTACTATCGAGATTGCACAGGAAAGTAATCAAGAACATAGCCACGACGAGAGGGACCACTTGTGGAGAGAATATCTGGAAGCTGAGAGGACATTTACGGACGCCGTACGAAATGCGATGAAAGCGAAAAGCGTGGAAGAAGTAAAAACCATAACGTGTAAGGGAAGGGGAATTTTGGGAATACGTAAACAATGAGGAGGAGATTTGAGAGGGTGGAGAAAATACGGATGAGAAACCATACAAACGAAAAGCTAGCGACGCACTGAAGATTGTTTATAACAGGTCGATACGAAGAGAAGGGTAGAGGGGAAATAAGAAGAAGTAACGATATAGGTTTCAGAACCAATACGAAGTAGCCAAAATTATTAATGACAACAAAACGAAAAGAGAGCCTGTACATGTATACAATGGTATATATTATTATATAATCCAGATACATACGCCTCTTCAACTTCTATTTGTTCATCATTAAACGAGCTATGGCGGCCATAGCTTGCATTTTGCTGTTATGACACACAAGATTTGTGTGTTATTGTATGTTGTTGATGGCAGTATGGCAAATATTGAAGAGTTATCGGTAGCCCTCACAATTTTTGAATTCTGTCCGGGACGCTACAAAATTGAAACGAAAAATATATTTAATTCATGTTTTTCCGTGTGTACAAATTGCAGCAAAACGCCATCTTTGTCAATTTAGTAATATTTTAAAAACCTCAGTGACCAGAAAAAGGGTCGTCAAAATTGAGCTTTCGGCCACCGCCTCTTTCAAACACTCCACTAAATTAGACTCGTAGAGAACAAACGTGAATAATAACAGCTTCACGATATGGCAAAAATTAGCTAGTAGACGGCGCTGAGTAGAAAAAAAGACACCAATCGCCTATCAGTGGCTGCGCCCCAAGCGTTTTTCGCACCGCAGACCAAAGCCGTAGCACATCCTGGCCAATCCCACAACAACAATCGCTGGGAGTACCGGCGAACTAAGCAGCCATGACGTCATGCGACCCGAGGCAATTCATGAACCCCGACTTCCGATTCTGATTGCAATCAGACGCACAACTTACATCAGACAATTTCGTGGTTGATCTGTTTCTCTCTGGAACACGCAGTATAAGTGTAATATCGCATATAGCACAAGCTACGTACTTCGTAGGCACGACACTTTGTTCCCGGGTGCATTCGTTATTTTCTTCACGCGAAAACAAGCAATGCATCAGGCCATGTATTGTCAGTAATATGTACACATGGTGGACACCCCATACTGGCAACCTGTGGTTCGTTCAGCCTTTACACCAAAAAAACGCCCGATTTGAGAAGTAGCAATAAAACAAAACAGTGCCCGAAGTCGATGATGGGCGACGCCCGTTGGCCGTCTGTACGCGAGTAGACGTTCTACGTATATTCTGTGGCGGCGTGAATTTCGCAGACCACTGCACGCCCAGCCCATCGCCCCATCATAGGCTGCCCCCACGTCAACAAGCGGCCATCCGCAGCACTACGCAAATGGAGAGGGCCAGAATTGTTGTAGCGACGAGTCCGATCGGCCTGTGGGGTTTTGTCTGGCTGGCTGGCCAACCACATCGGCCAAGTGTATATATAACGATGTCGATCGCTCCGATGATCATAGTTCAACCGAACATCATCAACTCATACATTGTTCAACATGTTCGCTGTACGTGTTTCCCATTGCACCAGAACCGCAACGGTGTAGAGTACAATTCGATGTATATATCTACATCTGTAGACTGTAGGGGACCTTAGATGTACTTATGTGAGGTTATCTTGCTTCGACTATTTTGTACACTTACCAAAATGTGAGGCCAGCTTCCTTAAGTATCCAAAACACGCTGGCTCAAACTCCTCACCCTTGTCTTGTCCTTAGTCATTAATTAAGCAAAGTGTTCAATCGTCTTTCTTACGACTTCTAGAAGCTCGCCGTCGTTGCCCTCGCCGTGGCTGGAGCCCACGCTGGCGCCGTTGGATACGGCCTTGCCGCCCCCGCCTACGGTGCTGCCATCGCTGCCCCCGCCTACGGTCTCGGATACGGCCACGCTGCCATCGCCGCCCCCGCCTACGGAGCCGCCATCGCTGCCCCCGCCTACGGTCTCGGATACGGAGCCGCTCTTGCCGCCCCCGTCGCTAAGGTCGCTGCCGCCCCCGTTGTCGCCTCGTCGTACGCCACCGTGACCAAGCACGTCGCTGCCCCCGTCGCTGTTGCCGCCCCCATCGCTAAGGTTGCCGCCCCCGTCTACGGCGCTGCTATCGCTGCCCCTGCCTATGGCGCCGCTATCGCTGCACCTGCCTACGGTCTCGGATACGGCCACGCTGCCCTCGCTGCCCCCGCCTACGGCGTCGGATACGGCAAGGTCTACTAATTGACATCTAGCATTATGTTGAATAAATATTCTGCCCGATAAAAAGAGCCGTTGGGCAGTAGTAAATACAAATTGATTGATATGGATTACTTCTTCAAAGTATAATCAAGAGGTATAATTTGAAGTGTGCGTAGATGGCACCACTGATGATGATGACTGACTCACTCAATCAGGTCGCTTCCTCTAGATCCAAACGGCTTACGTTTTTCACAACGATGACATTCTCTGAGAATATACCTATGCAGAAATACGACGAACTTCGGATATCAAAGGCCTTCATATATAGACTTCTCGTCGACGGCGCTGCCTGCCCAGAATTCCCAGACGTTGACAGGAGACTGTTGCTCTTAAACGCTCTCCTTCAAAGGCTTCGACGGACATTGACTGCGGGGCGTATCGCGATCACCACTTACCCTTGTGATGGCATTCTCATCATAGAACATCAATTTGTTTACCCCCCCCCCCCATAATCCCTAGAAATCCCGCCCTACTGTATGTTTGAATAAATTGGAATAAACGTAAAGATTTGTTTACTAAGATCAAGCTTAGATATCCACCGCTAGAATCAATTATACCTGGAAGTTATGAGCCAATAAGGTTCTGCCGTTTGTTGACCCCGCAGAGTAACATACAAAATACCCGATGGGCTCTTTCGAGATTAAAACCCGGGGCCTCTCGCAAGCCAGAACCACACCCCTAGACCGGCTGAACCGATAGATTACTACGGTCCGTTTGAATTTATATTGATAAGAGAATGAATCTACAATTTCGTGTCTCTAGGGTTATTAACGTGGCACAAGACAGTAGACAGGACATAATAAGACAACGCCAATATAATATCTGTGCAAGTTCATTTCGCCCCCGGATGCGTGTGTGCACAATGCGCGGATATATGGTACAATGTGTCAACAAACGGAACAACGCCAGTGAAGGCAGCATAAGTACATAGACGGATGGCTTTTGACGAGCATCTTGAACCATACCCGGTTAGGCTAGTTATCAAACGTAACTTCATGGTCCACCCTCAGCTGAATCTCACATCGTCGAAGAGCACCTTGGTCAACGCTCTGTCGTTGTCGCCTTCAAGACCCTTCCTGATGAAAGCCGAGTTCTTCACTTGCTTTATGTGGCTCGATCCGATTCGACTCGAGACCCGACGCCTTGTCACTCCGCTACAAATACTACTTCTGCCAACATCCACTGCCCTGCAGTAGCCTTAAAAGCCAGCCTGCTACTCAAGTTCGGCTCGGGCTGGTGGGAAGGTAAAGCGTAGCAGGTAAATAATCGGGACGAAGCCACTACCAAGCATGGCTTTTGCTGCAGAAGCTCCGCTTGTCTTTAGTGCGACAGGGCGACAATCAGCTTGGATTAGCTGATGCTTATAGTATTGGACCATTCAGCGTGAGTCGAGCGAAGGCAAGCTCCAGGACGAAATTAGACTTTTCTATAATGGCATTAGTTCTTCTCATGTAAGGGGTTGTGGCCTTTGTCTGCGAATACGCTCCTCTGTAGCGTAACTGTGCTGTCGAATACGTGCATGACACCCGATGAGAGTTGACAAAACATATTATACCTGTAGACATTAGGTTCGACTGCTGCATTTCGACCGATGTTATTTTTGGGAAGCCCGGAACATCCTTAGGTTCCTGGCTGCATTGACCTAGAGCTGAAGCCGATATTCGACTTTACGAACGTAGAGCTGCAATAGGCGGCGGGATTGGCCACTCATTCATATCCACAGCATACGATTCTAAAGCTACGGTATCGTCTGCGTTCGGCAACTTGCGGGACAGCTGAGGTGGCGATTTTGCTCGAAAATTACGTAGCAGATCTACACCCAGCGATGCATTCGCCGGCTAAATTGTCCTCGTCTATGCCGAGTAATCCCCAATAATCGACTTTCGATTTTGCTATTAAACCCAAAATCTACATCAGACGAATCAATGCTGTTATCGAATATGGTACTGCAATCTTTCACATATAAACTGATTGTGTATGGGTGATACAGTTTATTTGTTTTGTAGACTTCAATTCGTACTCTTGTAGCACTTGTTTATGTTTACATGACACGATTTTCGTCATACAACATTTTAGCGAAAACGTCACCTCGGGCCGCGTCCGCTGCAGAAATGAGCTCCTTGATTTTCGCTCACCCTCAGATTTAAGAGTCTTGAGAAGCTGGAACAAACATCCGAACTTGATGGCCGCGTCCATTAAGCGACAAAACCCGAATTAACTACATGCGAATATTCTGCGGCGGCGTGAGTGTCACGGATTCTGTACAGTCGGTCCAACCCGCCCCACACAAAATGCAACATCAATAGGGAGAGAGCAGTTGTAACCTCGCCCGATTAGAACCGATCTTGCTGGCCAGCAAGATCGGTCAAGTGCATATATAAACATAACGATCGCTCCGATGATCATCGTTCAACCGAACATCAACCCCTAAAACACTGCTCAACATGTTCGCTGTATGTATTCTATATACTATCAGCACGAGTTTGTTTCGCCCCATTTAATTCTGCGACGAGTGACGATACATTAACAACTTATTTTAGAACGCAATACCGATAATGGTCCCCACTAATCAGATCGCCTTAGTGCCTTAATTTGGCAAAGTTATCAAATATTTTCTCTCTCCTCTCTCTCTTTTCCATGTAATTTGTAGAAGCTCGCCATCGTTGCCCTCGCCGTGGCTGGAGCCCACGCTGGCGCCGTTGGATACGGCCTTGCCGCCCCCGCCTACGGTGCTGCCATCGCTGCCCCCGCCTACGGTCTCGGATACGGCCACGCTGCTATCGCCGCCCCCGCCTACGGAGCCGCTATTGCCGCCCCTGCCTACGGTGCTGCCATCGCTGCTCCCGCCTACGGCCTCGGATATGGAGCCGCTATTGCCGCCCCCGTCGCTAAGGTCGCCGCCCCCGTTGCTGTTGCCGCTCCCGCCTACGGCGCTGCTATCGCTGCCCCTGCCTACGGTCTCGGATATGGCCACGCTGCCATCGCCGCCCCCGCCTACGGCAAGATCTACTAAGTCATCTCAAGATGTAGCTCAATAAATGTTCCACTATCCGACAACAACAACGATTGGGTAGTAGAAACAAAGTAATTGATGTGGAATTCTATTTTTAGTAATTACGGGCTGTAACTAAAATGAGAAAAGGTACACATTGATAATTTCAAGTAAAGCCAAGTAGTTTATGGCCCTCTCGTCTGGATTGCTTGATAGGTCCTTCAATGAAATGGGTCCAGTAACTGAATTTTGTCTCATACTTATATTACTTATATTCACGCCTTATATTGACATCTTCATCAGCCACAATAGTCATTGGAGACTAAGGCACCCGGCTATAGAACACTAGCCGGAGCAGTACACACCTTCCCCAGAGATCGAAGTAATGCCAAGCGTGCCGACTCTGGGGAAGAGATACACTCTCAGCAGAGGATGGTTTTAGCAGGCAGAGGCGTTTTGTCATCCACGTCAACCCTGCATTGGATCGGCCCACTTTCACGGAGATTGGAATGTCTCTGGTAGTAACCGTGCAATTGAAGAAAATTTCCTCCTCTAAAAAAAAAAACAGTACCTCCTTGATCAGGCTTCGAGGGATGTGGAACGAACCAGGTTGAACGTTCTTGAGCGGAAGCATGGCATATATTGCTCCTTCTTCTCAGGCGGGAACTACACTTGATGAGCAATGTACCCGTATTATAGGAGGTTTACGCTTGGGAAGTAATCTGGCTTCGCCACATTCCTATTGTTGTGGAGAACCGGTTGATTCTCATGGTCGTCCTGGACAAGTTTCGGGTCGTGGCCCGAGGCAGTCTTTAGTAAACGAGACTTTGGCAAGAGCTCTTCGTTCCACATATGTCCCTTTCATTCGTAAATCAGCAGGTCTTTGTCGCTCTGACGGAAAGCGTCCTGATAGTAAAGTCATTAATCGGGAATCAAGGTGGAGTCGCGCGCCAGGTACCTCGGGGTTCATCTTGACAAGAGCCTAAGCGGGCGGCACCACCTCGTTCAGGTCACCGCCAGGGCCGCCAAGGCAGCAAATGCCATCGCCAGAATATTGCCAAATATCCACGGGCTGATAGGCGCAGACCGGCGCCGACTACTAATGTCGGTGGCCGAGACGATCGCCCTCTTCGGAGCTCCATCGTGGCTCAATAAGACACTGACGGCGAAGCGAAACAGGCAGCTCCTACGGACGGCCCAACGCACATGTGCACTTCGCATCACCCAGGCGTACGGGACACCCGTGCGTTTGAAGAAAATTTCCTCCTCTAAAAAAACAAAAAGGCGTACGGGACAGACAGGCAGAGGATGGTTTTAGCAGGCAGAGGCGTTTTGTCATCCACGTCAACCCTGCACTGGATCGGCCCACTTTCATAGAGATTGGAACGTCTCTGGTAGTGTCCGCGCGTTTGAAGAAAATTTCCTCCTCTTCAAAAAAACAAGGCGTACAGGATGGCCAGCACGGTCGCGTCTCTAGTGCGAGCTGGGACTCCGCCTTGGGATTTGAAGGCTAAAGAGAGAAGACGGGTCTGGAGAGACGGAATATCGAAGGAGGAGGCGAAAGAAGAGACCATCGCGGCACGGCAACAGAAGTGGGAGCACCTCTCGGCGGGGGCCCCTGGAGCATACGTCCGGGACCTCATTCCAGACATCCGCACATGGCTTGACCGACCCGGCGGAGAGGTCGACTACTTCGAGACGCAGGCGATCACAGGACACGGGGACTTCCAACTCTACCTCGAGCAGATAGGCAGAGCACCTAGTGCGTCTTGTCTATACTGCGAGACCGACGCAGCGCACACAGTCGCACACACGCTGTTTGTGTGCGAACGCTTTGAGGACGCACGCACCGCTGGCATAGACAGAGTAGTGGAGAGGTGGGTGCGCGGAGGCGACCCACACGGAAGAGCCCCACCAGCCCTCCCCCGTACCGACATTAAAACTCTTGTAAAGTTTATGACGGAGACCACGTCGGGATGGGACATCGGCTCATCGGTAATCGGGACAGTTCTCCAAAAGAAGGGCGAGCTTAGAGGCACACGCGGCAGGAGAGACCCCGCGGGACCGCAGGACGACGTCGCCAACCAGAGGATGAACCTGGGATAGGACAAAGGTAGCCCAGGGTAGACGGATGGTTATACAAACATTCGTCAGCCTACTGATGGCTACTAACCGGTCCCTGCAAGTCTTGTGCCCGAAGTATTAATATAAAAACAGTCCCAGGCACCTGACCCAAGTTATAGATTCGAGGATGTTTTGGCGCTAAAACTCCGGCATTATCACAGCGAATACCTAGAACGTGAAGCTTTGGTGTCTTTTTGAATTTTATTCCTCAACCTTTTAAAAAAAAAGGTGGCGGGAGTGGTCACTCATTCATATTCACAGCACACGATTCTAGAGCAACGATATCATCTGCGTTGGGCAACTTGCGGGACAGCTGAGGTGGCAATTTTGATCGAAAATACGTAGCAGATCTACACCCAGCGATGCATTCGCCGGCTAAATTGTCCTCGTCTATGCCGAGTAAATCCCCATTAATAGACTTTCGATTTTGCTATTAAACCCAACATCTACATCAGACGAATCGATGCTGTTATCGAATATGGTACTGCAATCTTTCAAATAAAAACCGATTGTGTATGGGTGATACAGCTTATTTATTTTGTAGACTTCAATTCGTACTCTTGTAGCACTTGTTTAGGTTTACATGACACGATTTTCGTCATACAACATTTTAGCGAAAACGTCACCTCGGGCCGGGTCCGCTGCGGACATGAGCTCACACCTTGATTTTCGCTCACCCTCAGATTTAAGAGTCTTGAGAAGCTGGAACAAACATTCGAACTTGATGGCCGCGTCCATTAAGCGACAGAACCCGAATTAACTACATGCGAATATTCTGCGGCGGCGTGAGTTTCACTGATTCTGTACAGTCGGTCCAGCCCGCCCCACACAAAATGCAACATCAAAAGGGAGAGAGCAGTTGTAACCTCGCCCGATTAGAGCCGATCTTGCTGGCCAGAAAGATCGGTCAAGTGCATATATAAACATAGCTATCGCTCCGATGATCATCGTTCAACCGAACATCAACCCCTAAAACACTGTTCAACATGTTCGCTGTATGTATTCTATATACTATCAGCACGAGTTTGTTTCGCCGCATTTAATTCTAGGACGAGTGACGATACATTAGCAACTTATTTTAGAACGCCATGCCGATAATGGTCCCCACTAAGCAGATCGCCTTAGTGCCTTAATTTGGCAAAGTTATCAAATATTTTCTCTCTCCTCTCTCTCTTTTCCATGTAATTTGTAGAAGCTCGCCATCGTTGCCCTCGCCGTGGCTGGAGCCCACGCTGGCGCCGTTGGATACGGCCTTGCCGCCCCCGCCTACGGTGCTGCACTCGCTGCCCCCGCCTACGGTCTCGGATACGGCCACGCTGCCATCGCCGCCCCCGCCTACGGAGCCGCTATTGCCGCCCCTGCCTACGGTGCTGCCATCGCTGCTCCCGCCTACGGCCTCGGATATGGAGCCGCTATTGCCGCCCCCGTCGCTAAGGTCGCCGCCCCCGTTGCTGTTGCCGCTCCCGCCTACGGCGCTGCTATCGCTGCCCCTGCCTACGGTCTCGGATATGGCCACGCTGCCATCGCCGCCCCCGCCTACGGCAAGATCTACTAAGTCATCTCAAGATGTAGCTCAATAAATGTTCCACTATCCGACAACAACAACGATTGGGTAGTAGAAACAAAGTAATTGATGTGGAATTCTATTTTTAGTAATTACGGGCTGTAACTAAAATGAGAAAAGGTACACATTGATAATTTCAAGTAAAGCCAAGTAGTTTATGGCCCTCTCGTCTGGATTGCTTGATAGGTCCTTCAATGAAATGGGTCCAGTAACTGAATTTTGTCTCATACTTATATTACTTATATTCACGCCTTATATTGACATCTTCATCAGCCACAATAGTCATTGGAGACTAAGGCACCCGGCTATAGAACACTAGCCGGAGCAGTACACACCTTCCCCAGAGATCGAAGTAATGCCAAGCGTGCCGACTCTGGGGAAGAGATACACTCTCAGCAGAGGATGGTTTTAGCAGGCAGAGGCGTTTTGTCATCCACGTCAACCCTGCACTGGATCGGCCCACTTTCACGGAGATTGGAATGTCTCTGGTAGTAACCGTGCAATTGAAGAAAATTTCCTCCTCTAAAAAAAAAACAGTACCTCCTTGATCAGGCTTCGAGGGATGTGGAACGAACCAGGTTGAACGTTCTTGAGCGGAAGCATGGCATATATTGCTCCTTCTTCTCAGGCGGGAACTATACTTGATGAGCAATGTACCCGTATTATAGGAGGTTTACGCTTGGGAAGTAATCTGGCTTCGCCACATTCCTATTGTTGTGGAGAACCGGTTGATTCTCATGGTCGTCCTGGACAAGTTTCGGGTCGTGGCCCGAGGCAGTCTTTAGTAAACGAGACTTTGGCAAGAGCTCTTCGTTCCACATATGTCCCTTTCATTCGTAAATCAGCAGGTCTTTGTCGCTCTGACGGAAAGCGTCCTGATAGTAAAGTCATTAATCGGGAATCAAGGTGGAGTCGCGCGCCAGGTACCTCGGGGTTCATCTTGACAAGAGCCTAAGCGGGCGGCACCACCTCGTTCAGGTCACCGCCAGGGCCGCCAAGGCAGCAAATGCCATCGCCAGAATATTGCCAAATATCCACGGGCTGATAGGCGCAGACCGGCGCCGACTACTAATGTCGGTGGCCGAGACGATCGCCCTCTTCGGAGCTCCATCGTGGCTCAATAAGACACTAACGGCGAAGCGAAACAGGCAGCTCCTACGGACGGCCCAACGCACATGTGCACTTCGCATCACCCAGGCGTACGGGACATGGAGATTGGAATGTCTCTGGTGGTAATCGTGCGTGTGAAGAAAATTTCCTCCTCTAAAAAAAAAAAAAAAGGCGTACGGGACAGACAGGCAGAGGATGGTTTTTGCAGGCAGAGGCGTTTTGTCATCCACGTCAACCCTGCACTGGATCGGCCCACTTTCATAGAGATTGGAACGTCTCTGGTGGTGTCCGCGCGTTTGAAGAAAATTTCCTCCTCTTCAAAAAAAAAAGGCGTACAGGATGGTCAGCATGGCCGCGTCTCTAGTGCGAGCTGGGACTCGGCCTTGGGATCTGAAGGCTAAAGAGAGAAGACGGGTCTGGAGAGACGGAATATCGAAGGAGGAGGCGAAAGAAGAGACCATCGCGGCATGGAAACAGCAGTGGGAGCACCTCTCGGCGGGGGCCCCGGCGCATACGTCCGGGACCTCATTCCAGACATCCATACATGGCTCGACCGACCCGGCGGAGAGGTCGACTACTTCGTGACGCAGGCGATCACAGGACACGGGGACTTCCAACTCTACCTCGAGCGGATAGGCAGGGCACCTAGTGTGTCTTGTCCATACTGCGAGACCGACGCAGCGTACACAGTCGCACACACGCTGTTTGTGTGCGAACGCTTTGAGGACGCACGCACCGCTGGCATAGACAGAGTAGTGGAGAGGTGGGTGCGCGGAGGCGACCCACGCGGAAGAGCCCCACCGGCCCTCCCCCGTACCGACATCAAAACCCTTGTAAAGTTTATGACGGAGACCACGTCGGGATGGGACATCGGCTCATCGGTAACCGGGACAGTTCTCCAAAAGAAGGGCGAGCTTAGAGACACACGCGGCAGGAGAGACCCTGCGGGACCGCAGGACGACGTCGCCAACCAGAGGATGAACCTGGGATAGGACAAAGGTAGCCTAGGGTAGACGGATGGTTAAACACCCATTCATCAGCCTACTGATGGCTACTAACCGGTCCCTGCAAGTCTTATGCCCGAAGTATTATAAAAACAGTCCCAGGCACCTGACCCAAGTTATAGATTCGAGGATGTTTTGGCGCTAAAAATCTGGCATTATCACAGCGAATACCTAGGACGTGAAGCTGTGGTGTCTTTTTGAAGATTTTATCCCTCAACCTCTTAAAAAAAATGTGGCGGGATTGGTCACTTATTCATATCCACAGCACACGATTCTAGAGCAACGATATCATCTGCGTTGAGCAACTTGCGGGACAGCAGAGGTGGCAATTTTGCTCGAAAATACGTACCAGATCTACACCCAGCGATGCATTTGCCGGCTAAATTGCCCTCGTCTATGCCGAGTAAATCCCCAATAATCGACTTTCGATTTTGCTATTAAACCCAACATCTACATCAGTACTCTTGTAGCACTTGTTTATGTTTACATGACACGATTTTCGTCATACAACATTTTAGCGAAAACGTCACCTCGGGCCGGGTCCGCTGCGGATATGAGCTCACACCTTGATTTTCGCTCACTCTCAGATTTAAGAGTCTTGAGAAGCTGGAACAAACATCCGAACTTGATGGCCGCGTCCATTAAGCGACAAAACCCGAATTAATTACAACAGCGAATATTCTGCGGCGGCGTGAGTTTCACGAATTCTGTACAGTCGCTCCAGCCCGCCCCACACAAAATGCAACATCAAAAGGGAGAGAGCAGTTGTAACCTCGCCCGATTAGAGCCGATCTTGCTGGCCAGAAAGATCGGTCAAGTGCATATATAAACATAGCGATCGCTCCTATAATCATCGTTCAACCGAACATCAACCCCTAAAACACTGTTCAACATGTTCGCTGTATGTATTCTATATACTATCAGCACGAGTTTGTTTCGCCGCATTTAATTCTACGACGAGTGACGATACATTAGCAACTTATTTTAGAACGCAATGCCGATAATGGTCCCCACTAAGCAGACCGTCTTAGTGCCTTAATTTAGCAAAGTTATCACATATTTTCTCTCTCCTCTCTCTCTTTTCCATGTAATTTGTAGAAGCTCGCCATCGTTGCCCTCGCCGTGGCTGGAGCCCACGCTGGCGCCGTTGGATACGGCCTTGCCGCCCCCGCCTACGGTGCTGCCATCGCTGCCCCCGCCTACGGTCTCGGATACGGCCACGCTGCCATCGCCGCCCCCGCCTACGGAGCCGCTATTGCCGCCCCCGCGTACGGCGCCGCCATCGCTGCCCCCGCCTACGGCCTCGGATATGGAGCCGCTATTGCCGCCCCCGTCGCTAAGGTCGCCGCCCCCCTTGCTGTTGCCGCTCCCGCCTACGGCGCTGCTATCGCTGCCCCTGCCTACGGTCTCGGATATGGCCACGCTGCCCTCGCTGCCCCCGCCTACGGCAAGATCTACTAAGTCATCTCAAGATGTAGCTCAATAAATGTTCCACTATCCGACAACAACAACAACGATTGGGTAGTAGAAACAAAGTAATTGATGTGGAATTCTATTTTTAGTAATTACGGGGTGTAACTAAAATGAGAAAAGGTACACATTGATAATTTCAAGTAAAGCCAAGTAGTTTATGGCCCTCTCGTCTGGATTGCATGATAGGTCCTTCAATGAGGTGGATCCAGTAACTGAATTTTGTCTCATACTGTTATCATATTGACATCTTCACATGGGGTCGGTTTTCGAGTGAGATCAGACGCTTCCGATGCATTTCTAGACTAAGGAACCATCCGGTATTTTGCAAGAACATGTCTTTCCATTTGTCGAGAAAGCTTCTTTGAAACGTACATTCTAATGTGTTCAACAGTACCTCCTTGATCAGGCTTCGAGGGATGTGGAACTAGCCAGGTTGAACGTTCTTGAGCGGAAGCATGGCATATATAATCAATAATATATAATTTATTCAAACATACAGTAGTTAGCAATTATTATTTCTAGGGATGATGGGGGGGGGTGAGGTCGACAATGTCCCGAGGAAGGCGATGGCATTGCCTCTCTGCACAGCGAGGGACAGGCGCTGCAGAAGGAAAGAGCCTATGGTAGACCCCTTCGAGGAAGTTCGCAGTGAGAGGGCCGTGCCCGCCCAAGGTCTCAAAGGCAAGGGGGAAAAAAGGTGGGGCGCTTGCAGTGCGGCGTACTTCCTTAGCTTGGCCCGCTCCGCACGCGCTACCGCGTACCCGGGGATGGTTGCACAGTGGTTGACATAAGAAGGTGCTAGAGTGTCAACCACAGTGCCGTCCTAAACAAAGTGCTGGCCTCGATGGAAGGGGATAAGGGTGAGGCCGTCTGGGCGGCGCCCGTCAGAGGTGTCGAGGCCCTGTGGCTCCCTTGTGCAAGGGATACCGGCGGAGTGGAGGGCCCTCACGAGCGTGTCATTAGGCATCGTGTGGCATATAGTGCTCCTTCTTCTCAGGCGGGAACTACACTTGATGATCAATGTATCCGTATTACAGGAGGTTTATGCTTGGGAAGTAATATGGCTTCGCCATATTCCTATTGTTGTGGAGAACCGGTTGATTCTCATGGTCGTCCTGGACAAGTTTCGGGTCGTGGCCCGAAGCAGTCTTTAGTAAACGAGACTTTGGCAAGAGCTCTTCGGTTGGAATTGCACTGTGGTTGACATTTTAGGAGGGGCAACACAGCTTGGTCGTGTAGCCAGTGCAGCCGAACAAGCCAAGAACATAAAATACACCTCATTAATGAATGAGTACTACTTTGGACCTGTGGCATTCGAAACATTGGGCGGACCAGGCATACAATAACTAAACTTTCTACCGATATTAGGAGAAGGGTTATTATCCGCTGCAGAAGAACCACGAGCAACCGAATGTTTAATGCAAAGATTTTTTTCAGATATACAAAGAGGCAACGCGATTTCCATTTTGACTACCCTTACGGACTGCTGAAGTAGGGCTTCCTTGTTCCAAATATTCTTTTAAGGATATGTAGAGGAGAACGTTCTTAGATGTGTTTCGCTTTCAGCGGGTACAATTATCGCCCTCTTTTATAATTAAATATATTAAAATATCTCCTAATTTGCAAGAAAAATGCGCATGCACGCCGGAGACCTCTCCATCGAGAGACTGAACAGGGTTTCGGCGGTACTTTGCTCGCCTGCAAGATCAGTTCCCAATACTTAATATCCGATATCGACACTCAACGCGTCAATGTCCTCATCCGAAAGGAGATGCATGCGAATTGAGAGACATGAGAGCACTGTCCGGTAGAATCAACAGTCAAATGGAATCAAGACACACCCAAATACGTCGTAGTGGCCATGTTTTCACAGCTAACTAGCACTGCAGTCATATATATATATAGCTCCTTATATGTAGAAGTTTTGCTACTCGGAGATGTATGGAGGCGCAGTTAAGTTAAGTCCGAATCGTCACAATTGGCCTAAGAATATTTACAGGGCCATTCGAAAACGTCTAGTAATGTTTTTCCAGGAAAAACCTTAAACGGAAACCTTCCACTTCAGAAGGTACTTAACATTTAGTCAAGTTGCCTAGCGGTCGTTCGTCTACGGGAATAAACGTAACGGGAATAAAACAACACAGCGAGCATTGCTTCGTTGATGCATTGTGCTTTGTGCGTTTTGATCGTTCCGTTAGACCTTACCTTTAATCCTTATTTTCAGCTGACATACAAATCATGCAACAGCATCCGGAACATAAACGAAAATATACATGTACTGTATATTCTCTTCCTTAAAGGGGCCACGCCCAGCCGAAATCGAAATACATACATCTTCAGTATAACGTCCAATCTAAACGCGAATCAATATCCAATCGAGATCTGTGGGACTTATGTGACGACTCATTGATCACTCATTGTGCCAGGCACGATATATTGTTTTGTACCTCGAGGCGATGTCGAGAAATCTCGACAGTTCACTCCAGTCCACGTTAGAAATGGGAGCGGGCCCCGCAGCAACGCAATAGCAGGGGCAGTTCTGATGTGAGTCGGATGTGATGGGTGAAAAATGATTAGCGAACATCAATCAATCACGAGCACACCTATAGAAATGCATTGATACCCTGCGTGAGCAGTAGAAGCAGTACAACGTCTTCAGGAACAGCGGCGATAACCGTACAAAGTGGGTGGGCTTCAGCCAGTACCCGACTCGATTGTGTATGAAATTCTGTGTCGCGGGAATTGGACGGATCATTCACCGTTCGGCCACCCCACCGCGACCATGCTACCAGATAAGAGAGGGCAGCCAACAAGAAAGTGATGGCTCGATCGGGTCTGTCTGATCTACTGGTCGGGGCAGCCAGCAAGTATAAAAGTGCCACAACATCCTGAATGTTTCGTAGTTCAACGGAACATCAACTCAATCATCCAATATGTTCGCTGTATGTAATGCCAATGCTACTCTCGACGAGTTAGGGATTAGAGTTGTTTGGGCTTGTGGAGTTCCTCTAGGGATTGCCAAATGTCAACACTCTATTTCGAGAGACGTAGACGTCAAGTTCCTTCTGAATTGGCTTTATTTTTTGTTGCTGTTATGTGTTCACCATGTGGATGGTCTTTGATTTGATTTGCTTGTTCTGCAGAAGCTCGCCGTCGTTGCCCTCGCCGTGGCTGGAGCCCACGCTGGCGCCGTTGGATACGGCCTTGCCGCCCCCGCCTACGGAGCTGCCATCGCTGCCCCCGCCTACGGTCTCGGATACGGCCACGCTGCCCTCGCCGCTCCCGCCTACGGAGCCGCCATCGCTGCCCCCGCCTACGGTCTCGGATACGGAGCTGTTGCTAAGGTAGCTGCCGCCCCCGTTGTCGCCTCGTCGTACGCCACCGTGACCAAGCACGTCGCTGCCCCCGTCGCTGTTGCCGCCCCCATCGCTAAGGTTGCTGCCCCCGTCTACGGCGCTGCTATCGCTGCCCCTGCCTATGGCGCCGCTATCGCTGCCCCTGCCTACGGTCTCGGATACGGCCACGCTGCCCTCGCTGCCCCCGCCTACGGTGTCGGATACGGCAAGGTCTACTAAGTCATCTGTAGACTTCAGTTGAGATTCTGATGTAAATTATGTTCAAAGGAAACTGTTCTGCCCAATAAAACCGACCCAAAAACGACCCTTGGGCAGCTACTGCTAATGTGATGTATTTAGTCAAATTGTAACAGATCAGTGCAAAAGGTACTAATCCTTGTATGTTATGATGAGAAGCAGAATTCTCAGTCCGCTCTGCAGAAACCACCCCGAAGGTGCTCGTCACAGACGCTTGAGGCGTGGGCTCAAAGTTAGATCTCCATTTAGTATGCCTGGGAATTGGACAAGGTCCTTTATCTTGGACTTGGGCCAACGGTTTGAACAGCAGTATGGATGGCTTATGTACACCCTTACTCACCGTTCCAAATATACAAGTTCTAATGAAAATCTCCAACCCACCTTGCAGACTTAGCGACTGTAATGACACACAACATACGTTATATGTCTATCTCAGAAAAGATTTCCCTTCATGGAAGATCATGCGAAATTATACTGGCAATATAATTCAACAGAAATATTTGACCTAGCGACCAAAGGGCACCGTCCATGTGGCCACCTACAACCGTTAAAGAAAAGATCCCGATGTATTTTAACGACGGTGCCGAAGATTTCTTGAGAGGAGACTCAGTCGAGATGCTGGTCCGCTAAACCCCCGAGGTTTTAGTGCGTAACATTGATCTTATGGCTAATTAGCCGGTGTTTGGGCGCACTTAACGAGTTTTGCCCTTTCCTAAGGGCAGTACATTTTCACAATTATAAAGCTACGTAGCGAAATTTGTTCACAATAAACGTGACAACAGTTTCATCAGAGAAATTAGATATAGAGGCTTGGGATATTAGATTCGTGCAACGACATAGTCCTATGTATAAAAGGTTTATTTGCATTGTATTAATCATTTAATATCATCGGTGCGCGACGCCCGTGTTTCTCATATTTATAGTTGTACTCTAGCGCTACCTGGGTACGTCCCCCAAATTTAATCAAGGCTTATGTCGTGTGTATGGTATGTCGTTTCAAATATATTATATAAAACCGTTCTTAATCTTGGCGATAGTTAATTTGTGTAGCCATGTGTGGGGACTTGCTACAAATTGGCGTTTTCAATCGTAAAACGTGCCGCCCTGCGTCCGGTGAAGGAGCGTTTTTTTCACGTATATGGGTTCCTCTAAAGAACGTTCCGTATATAGCCTGTAGCGTGCAGACGCTAACGATGTTGCTCTATATTATAGTTGAAGTTAATTACCTCTGTTGTACCCCCTCTCCTTGTTAGCAGCTAGTGGATAAATCACTAAATCTGCAACTACCGTGATTTTAATTACTCGCTGAGTCGAGGTTGGTAAAGTGATCGTACTATCACGATAGTGTGGTATACCCCAAATAGTATATTATATATGTCGAGTCTTACCCTCGATGCATGGTACGTGAGGTATATACTCTACAAAGTTACATATCGAGCTAATTTTCAGTATTATTCGTCATCGTTGCGCTTACACGACGATACGCACGTATGATATCCCCTATTGATCAATGAAATTTCTTGTGTAGAGCTAAGCATTTTCAAATTACTTGCTTGTATCACGCATTCATAACCTGACAAAACATTACTGAAACGAAATGTTCTATGTTTCTTTTTGTAAACATAGGAAACGGTATTTTTTCAAGTTTTATCTTCAGGTAAGCTCAACCGCTTTGTACTAGACCAACCTAAACTACCCAGCCTATCGAGCATATGCATTGCAGACTTCGGAACGTAGCGTGCCAAACGAGTTGTCTTTTCACGGCCAGATAAAGGAAATTACTATCGATCAGAGCTATCGACATCTTGACAAAGGCGCGGCTCTTCTCAGCTCCTAAGTTGTGCGGCTTCCAGATATATAGCAAGCGAGTAAAAATACAAGTGAATTCATTTTATTTACGTTTTATTACCAGTATCAACTGTGAGTTTGTATATTTATAACTGGACATATCCGCATGTTGCACGTATCGCTCGTCTTTCAGTTCCCTTATCTCCAGTTTCTTGTATTTTGTTCCCTGCAACCAGTTGCCATGAGCATACCTGCTCTGAGAGCGTTCTAGAGCTTAGCCTTCTCCTGAAATTGGCATTGAAACATTGAAGTTAGCGTACGCGATCTAAGCAGGCAGAACAGAGGCATTGCATAAGCTGCGCAGAGCGACAGAATCACGTTTATGAATTCCACTCGAAAGGTATCGAACTACACCACATCCTAACATCTGCGAAGGCTTAACAAACTAGACCTTAATGGAAAATTAGTTATAATAGTTAGGAAATGAGAGAGAGAGCAGAGATAGATGTCAGTGTGCTATTCAGAGATTGCAAGCTTGGATCAGAAATATTCCAGCAGAGGAGAGATCATTGTCAATGATGTAGCAGTTCAACTGAATTGAATTCAACAGATTCGATCTGAGAGCAACGAACGTATGCCGCAGCACCATAATGCATGCCATATCGTTTCGCTGATGAAAGCCAAGTATCGCACAGAGCACAGAACAGTATAATACACTGTACCGCTTCGCTTCGAGACGCGTGCGCGCCGATATGAGCTCAATGGGGCAACAGCAAACAAATAGACGCACATAGACGCTGGGCATAAATAGAACTCTGCCGTGGTTGTGTCCGTTGCCACTATGACCTTGTTTCATTGACCCATTCGGTGTCGGTCGGAGCATCATAAAGGGATTCTGACCAATGATGTGTACGCTCCAATACGAATGCTGCAACGCCCCAAGCAAATGCCACCAGCCATCGCTACCTGGACCACTTCAGCAGGGCTAAAGGCGAGGACACAGCACAGCCAGCAGGATAGCCACACGTTGAGGCCATAGGTTGTAGCACGTACGCGCCTGATTAGAAAATATCTGTATATCACTCGTCCTCCCTCTCACTCTCTCTCTTTTTCTCTCTTGTTTATTCGTACGCAAACTGGGCGCACAGGGCAGGTTTGCACGTCGCGTTATAGCAGCAACAATAACAAAGGCAGCCTCCATCAAACGACACCACAGGTTGCAGTATGATCTATAGAGATACCGGGGATGGGCAAACTAGCGAGCCACGGCGATCGCACGGTCCCCGAGCTAAGCGATGACATCATAGGGCGTTCCTGCTGCCCCAGCGCGTCAAACGCTCCATATAGGTAGGGTTCACAATATTCTCTGCGCTGTTTTGCCGTTCTAGGTTTGGGTTAGGACGCGGGCGCATGACGACAATCGCTCGCACTGTCGAGGCCGTTGTTGTGTTAACGTGAGAGAGAGAGAGAGAGAAAGGGAGAGAAAGAGACGAAATCCCAGGCACACCGAGCGGAATTGATAGAAGCTGTATTATCGAACGAATGTATTATTTTGCTGTGGAAAGAGCTGTGTGGTTCGGCAGAGGGGTAGCTTTTGTGTAGTTGTAGAAGGGTGTTAGGATCAAGCGACATTCATGCTGCTGTGCACCGGAGAGTAAAATCGTGGGACAAGCATGGACAGGTGAGATACACGGCAGGCAATATCCGTGTGCCGGGCGACACCTACCTGTGGTGGAACGAGCGGTTGGTTCACCACATCTGGCGAGACGGTTGCACTGTGGTGGGGTCGAAGACGCAACACGGATGGTAGGCTGCTAATAGTAGGACACATTGGCAAAGGAAAGCGGACAGCACTAACGGGGCAGAGGGACCCGCAGCCATAAGGCTTTGACCAACGAAAAGAACACAGAAGGCACCAAATATACATATACAGGGCAAGGATAGAGACCACGAGAGATAGAGAGAGAGAGAGAGAGAGAGAGAGAGAGAGGGGGAGAGAGAGATAGTGGAGTAGGTAGAGTAGTGTACGAAATGGACGTTCGTGACTCTAGCAAGGACGCCCTCGCGTAGTGCCAGCCAGCCCTCAACGGCGACCTGTCACTAGGGCATTCTAGGTCATGATTGTGGCAGTAGTGACATCGTAGATGCTGTAAGTCGCTGTACGTCGACCGTCGGCCGACGTACACAGACAGAATGGAGTAGTCGTGGATAATAGCTTGGATTGGATGGTGTTACAAGACCAGCCGGTGGCACCCGAATCGCGATAGGTGCACGCACATACTCAAGCTATCCAGACCACTAACCCTAACACCTGTGATAGTTTGCGGGGGGTGAGAGAGAGAGAGAGCATCTCATCCTGTCTTTCGGTCCCTGGTTATTATTATTGTTATCCTCAACAATACACGTAAGATTATGCCGCATTATGTCACAAGGCCTTCACCGGCCTCTGTTATCGGAAGGGCCAGAACGGAGGATGACAAAGCGATGACACCACAGTAGGAGCGCAGAGGGCCTGAGCGTTCTCCGAAGCGACGCCACGGGCAGCTGCAACACCAGCTTGCTCCAACTGCTGGCCGGCGGGCTGGGAGGAAGAGAATGATGAGGTCGCCGCCTGCAGCCGCTGTTGCTGCTGCTCGATCTGCTGCAGGCTAATTGGCATATCCGTCATGTCCATCTCACCCGAATGCGCTCGTTGGGGCTCGGCCTCCGCACCGCCCTGAGTTTCCCCTGCGTTCGAGGTGACCCGCATCGTATCCGAGCGAGCCGGCGGCGGCTGCTGCTGCTGTTGTGGCACCAGCTGATCAGTGTCCATTGGGGAGCCTCCTTCTAGATATGCAGGATCTTCGTCGAGCATCGAAGCGTTGTCAGGGGTAGGTGTCGATGGGTTGAGGTGTAGGGAAGGATTTCGTGTGGATATTGATGTCGGGGGCGTTGAGGGTCGATAGCGAGAGGAGGGAGAGGATGGAGATAAGTGCGAGGGACCTGGCGGCGGCGTGCAGGTGGGGGAGGACTCCCCATATCAAATCTCATTGCTTTTGGCCGCCTCCGGAGCCGGAGCCGTTGTGCGAAGGAAACAAAAGTTGTGCGAACAGACGAATGTAGGAGGGAGGGTTGTAAGGGATAGGACGAGCAAAGGAAAACAAACCCATGTTAGAGATATATGGATCATGTGGACATATGGACCAATTGGTGTCTGTCTGGCTGGCTCGCTGACCAGCAGTTGGGGTCGGTAGCTGGCAAATTGGTTCGAGATTACGTAGCTAGTGGTCGTATTATAGAATAACACCGAGCAAGCCAGCTTGGTGGCAGGAGTAGATCGCATAACATGTACGAGTCAGTGGTCGTTCTTAGACAGACGAGACACAATGTGTGGAGATGACGATAGCATAAATCACGTGGTCGTTACTCGGTTCACAGGGGTTTGCGCTTAGGTTTGTTTACGAACGCACCAGGATGCTGTTACTCATTTGAGTGCTGTGATATTAGTAATAAGGACTTGCTTGTTAGATTAGGGATCAAAGTAAAAGACAGTTATTGATTTTTATTGTTCAATGTGGGAAAGGGCAGATATATAGCATGGCATAATGGCATGTGTTTGGCCACGGTATGTTTTTATATATTTTTGTGATTTTTGTTGTAGATGTTGCTGTTGTTGTTGCTGCTGCTGTGTTTTGCGATTGCGCATTCCCGAAGCTATGCACTCACGAGGGCGCTGATCTTGGATCGGATAGCGGCGCCGAGGTCGGGGTGAGCCGAGGTGAAGTTCTTGATGGCGCGCTGCTGAATGAAGTCCTGGGCATCCTTGAGACTGCCAGCGATATTCGAGGAAAGCCTATCCCTTTCGGCCTCTGACAGCATCTTGTAGAAGAGGCCGGGCTGCGTGAAGTTGTCCTCGTCCTCCGAGTTCCAGCGCTCGATATCGGGGGTGCAGCACTTGTCGCCGAAGTGCTCCTTGTACTTGGCGTCGCTGACGGGTCCGCCGAACGAGTTCGGATAATAGTTAGGCGAAGCGCCCTGGTTGCCATTGATGCACATCGGGCCGTCACGCTGGGTGTTACGCACGCGGGTAGCGTACGGGCAGTTCACAGGGATCTGCAGGTAGTTGGGACCGAGACGGTGACGATGCGTGTCGTTGTACGAGAACAGGCGGCCCTGCAACATCTTATCGGGAGATGCCTCGATGCCGGGCACGAGATTGGCCGGCGACAGGGCGATCTGCTCAACCTCGGCGAAATAGTTGGTCGGGTTGCGGTCCAAGACGAGCTTTCCGACGGGAATGAGAGGGTAGTCTGCGTGAGGCCATACCTGGACACACAACGGGAGTGGCAGGAAGCGCAAGAAAAGCCGTCACATGAGGTTAAAGGAACATAACAAGTGAGTGAGCTCGCGAGGTCTACTTGAATACTATTTGCGATGATGGCAGCTGATTAAGTAGCATAATAGATCATCTCGACCATCAAACAGCTAATCTAAATCGTGTGATATATTGGCATTGTTATACGGACTGTTTGACGCTTGAATCAATAACCGAATGCCGATTGCGCTATTTTCCATAGCCTGTTTTCGTTTACACGATCACGCAAAATGAAGATCGAACTCTGTAAATTGTATCCGGGTGGCAAATAGAGTATATGTCTGGTATATATCGTCACGAGCTCTGTGAAAGAAGCATGGTCACGAAAGAGACCATCTACCTTGGTGACGTCGAACGGATTGAAGGGGTACTTCTCAGCTTGCTCAGCAGTCATAATCTGGAAGTACATGGTCCACGATGGGTGTTTGCCGTTCTCAATCGCGTTGTAGAGGTCGCGGATAGAGTAGTCAGGATCCGAACCAGACAAATCGCCGGCGCGCTGGACCGGAAGATTCTTGATACCCTGATCAGTCTGTAATATGAATATTGCGCATGAGGAATGCCGGTCAGGTGTCAACGCAGGCATCAGCACATCAAATCCGCGCATTTCTGCAGGTACACACATGTGTGTGACTTGTTTGTCAAATGAACTTCGATAAAGTTGTTATGCCTCGAACATGGTTCTCGTGGTCTCACCTTGTAGTGGAACTTGCAGTAGTGGAACTCATTCTTGGCGTTCACCAGCTTGAAGGTGTGCGAGCCGTAGCCGTTCATGTGGCGATAGCCATCTGGAAGACCTCGGTCGGAGAAGAGGATGAGAACCTGGTGAGTCGTTTCAGGCCGCAGCGAGATGAAGTCCCAGAACATGTCGGGATCCTTGCAGTGAGTGCGAGGATTCCTCTTCTGCGTATGGATGAAGTTGGGGAACATGAACGGATCGCGGATAAAGAACACCGGCGTGTTATTGCCAACCAGATCCCAGTTGCCCTCCTCGGTGTAGAACTTGACAGCGAAACCTCGGGGGTCACGGACGGTATCGGCCGAGCCCGACTCGCCACCGACGGTGGAGAAACGGATGGCGATCGGAGTGCGCTTGCCGATCGAGCTGAAGACGCCCGCCTTCGAGTACTTCGAGACGTCGTGAGTCACTTCAAAGTAGCCGAATGCACCAGCTCCCTTCGCATGCACAACACGTTCGGGGATCCTTTCCCTGTAATAATAATAATAATAGTAATAAAAGCTAGTAGCAAGCATTCAACCAATGGCATCCAGTCTCGTCAAGCACGTCTAATGACTACGAGAGATACACAGGAAATTTAATTAGCAATAGACCCAGGCGGCGGGAGGCAGTATAAGTGTAAATAACGACTATCAAAGCCACTTGTATATTAACAAATTAAACATTGATAGAAGAAGAATTGAAAAAAATATATACAGAATTGAAAAAAGTATATATTTGTGGGTAGCAGCAAAAATAACGAAACAAAGAGCAGTACGTCGCAAAGTCTCACGTGACCTACGTATGCCTACCAACACGTCTGGTGCCTTTCTAGGCAAATCAGTGCGATCATTTCCGCTCTCTTCCTCTCTGTTTGCACCATGAATTGCTAGGCAAGGCGTACTTTACTGCTCTCAGCAATAAGGTCGGGAAAATCGTTAGTCGGTCTCGCTTGGCTTGTCTTCGGCAGCGTATCGAACCGTATAAAGTGACGATAAGGGAGAGAGAGAAGCAGAGAGAGCGCTCAGGTTAGCGCAAATAAAAGAAAGGCCCGTGGTAGCTGTGCGGTGCCTTTAAGCGCCCCCCCCCTCATATATACGATCGTGCTTGTATGTATATAAATATATATCCAGTTACACACGCGGAGTCTGAACCCAAACCTCGTACAGGCGCCCCTGGAGGGCTATAATTTTTCTCTACGATCGTTCCACGACGTGCCACCCGATGACATTGGCAAACTGCGGACCAGATGGGTTAGGAACCGTATCGTGTTAGGGCAAATAGGCTAAATGTGTCGTATGACCCTGATAGCATGAACACGATGCGGGGCAGCCCGGTTTGGGTGACAATTATCGCCTATATATTGGTTTGTTACACATCCCAAACGAACTGTGGAGTAGGCTTACTAATGGTGAGAATAAGAATAATGATGCCGATTTCCATAGTTCGATGTTAACTGGAGCCACAATCACCCAAGTGATGGCAATATTGGCACTTCGTACGTGATACCAGCATGCTCTACGATCCACAACGATGAATGAGCATCGTTATCAGATTTGCACTGCACGGGCACGCAGTATTTCGACGAGTCAAAATGCTAATGTTGAATGCACGGATGACAAATGCAAACAAAAGTCAGATCAGTGTTACCTGTCGAAGTGAGCCATTTCGTCGATGAAGACGATATCCTGCAGCAGGGCGGGTCCCCGCTTTCCAACAGTTTGAATGTTGAGCTTGTCCCCGATGGGGCAGCCAGATCCGGTGGTGAGTTGGGCATTTTTCTACAATAAAGAAAAACATATTAAAGAAATAAGAAACCAAATAGTATATATATATATATATATATATATCTATATATATATATATCACTATTGTAGAAATATGTATATATATATATATATATATCAATCACAATTGTAGAATACCAGAACGCCTCATTCAACATGTTCTCACAAAGCAACACATGGCCATTAATGTCGCCAAACAACACATCGCTTTTACACCGTCTTCGCAGCCATCTCCCTCCTCGACTATAGAAGACGACACTAGTCATCAATGCGCCGAACAGTACAATCTGATGTGATCTTTAGACACACATATGTGTATATTATAAAGCAATTGCCTCTTTTTATTTCATTAGAAAGGGGTTGACATGAACTTATTGATATAGCTTTCCAGATATATACATTTGTTCGATAGTGTCATACGGCTCGGTCCGCGGGCCTGGCATTATCCCTCAACGCGTTGACGCCTAGTAGCGTTCACTCAGGCGCACATTCACCGGTGTTTACGCCAATCGCAGAGAGACAGTCACACACGTTGAGGCATACGCACGCCTTGCTTAGACCCGCTCGCCGACCAGACCCGTCCACCTCCCCAGTGGCTTCCAAACCCCTATTCATTGTGGAATTACGACGACCTCGACTTGTGCTTGACGGCGCGTGTCGCCATAGCCAAGGGCCCGCTGAGACCCGCAGACGGAGAATCGCTGGGCTCACTTGGCCTGCGTGGAGATCTCTGTGGGCCAAGCATCCGCCCACGACTAGCTGACGCCTACGCAGCTCAGCTTATCGTATCGACTCCCCGTCAATTTTGCGCCCCCTCGTGAATGAGCACCAATTATTTGTGGCGTCGATACCGCCGAATTGCCCGATGGCCCGTAGAACTTTTTCTCCGTATGACAAAATAGCACATTGAGCTCAGTCGAGCTTCGTGACGTCACGGATCCTTACGGTAGATGGAAAGCGAGCTTAATGTCCCGAAAACGTCTGGGGTGGGACATAGCCTCATCGATCTGCTAGATAGCTACCCCGACTTAGCGTAACGGTGATGCGCTATATGGAAATCACACAGATGGTTAAGTGGATCAAAGATGTAGAAAATTCGATTAGATTGGATGAGATCGATTCCAAGCCCTAAGTCGGTCATATAACCTCTATATATATATATATATATATATATATATATATATATATATATATAGATATATAGATATATATATATATATATATATATATATATATATATATATACTGCACTAAATACTGCTTCAAAGAATCTATTTATGACCTTTATTGGAGTGGAGAGATTACTGAATGGGCCACAGAATGTATTAGGGTGCATTCGATAATGTGTAAAACACAGAGGTGTGGGGAATAGAGAAATTCGATTAATAGCACATTCGGATAAATACAGAGCTAGAGCATTCGTCCATCTATTTGAGCGGTAGTGGAGGGACAAACTACAGGGGTGCTGCTACGGTGTACCCCCTTTGGTACAGCTTCTGGAACTAGGCCACAGAGATCTTACTAGCCAAGTAGGCCTCTTAACAGGCCGCTCGAGCGTCCTTGTGAGACAATTACAATGTGTCTGTCAATCAGAAGGTCCCTCTCCGGGTATCACGACAACTCGCGTGGCCGGAGCTTTGCCGGTCACTGCAGGACAACAGGAGCAGGCCGATTGAATGAGGGTCTCTGCCATCGCAGCTCGGTGCTCTGGTACCGCGTAGTCCGTTACTATGCCAAACAATGCAGGCCAATAAATCCCCTGACCAGCAAGAACTGCCCTGTCTTGAATAACCGACTGGGCTATCCTATACAGATCAGGCTATGCTAAAACCTGTCATACATTGGCTCTACCGAATGCCGGTGGTATAATGACGACCGAGGACAGCCGACGAAGCGTACACAACCAGAGGCCAAGGAACAACTGTGAGGACTCTGGATCAGAAGCAGGTCGGCGACAGGAACAAGAGCCAATATTGAACGCTGTGCTGGACAGATCCGTTCTAGCCAACCTGAATATATAGTTTGCAGCTAACTGTAAGTACGTAGAGCCGACCGTAGCATTCCTTCGGACGCCCTGTTGATAAAGGCAACGACTCAGTGTGAGATAGAGCAGGCAGCCGCCGATCGACGGCGCCGCAATGGGCAAATGTTTGCCAACTCGACTTTGTGGCCTCCGAATAGCCAGACCCTTTTCTAGGTTTCCGAGAACCAAACGAGCACTAGACTGAGCGGACTGAAGTCGACTGGGACATGGGTGGCTGACTTGCTCTCCCAAGGGAACGCAACGCGTGGCTAAAGGCTCTTCTTTGATGAGATAGAAAAAAAAACAGCAAGGCTTTGCTATATAGCGAGACAGCCGGCACAAGGACGTCGACTGGCAAACAGAAGAAATGCGGACATCGGCACCCGAAACAACGTGGCCCGCAAGGGCCCGTGCGACGTCTGCGGTTTCTGTAATTTAGAGGCTGACGCAGCAGAAAGCAAGGAGATCGAAACCTCATATAATCGTAGTGAGTTACAAGACGAATGGAGTCGTCCGTCCCGAAAATCCAACTGAAGCTTGTTGTTGAAGGTTAAACCGCACAGCGGACGGAACATACTTGCCGTCAGTAAAACTTCGGAAAAAAGTAATGATTCGCAATATTCTAATTACATATGAGTTTATCCAGACGTGCGTGTTTTAAACAGTGTAAAACGGTGTCATTTAGTAGCTGACAGCTAATTAACAGTGGGGTTACATTCGCTGGCTGACAGTAGGCATATCTCCAGGATCTGAATCACGTCCACAAGCATATTTTGCAGGGAAATCATTCAAAATGGATCTTGCAGCCTAATTTACTTGCAAATCTCCACCGTAGTCGCGTACACTGGCCTCTCCAATGTCCCGCCATATAAGACACGCCAAGAGCCCCGAAGGAACAACTCTAATCCTACACTCACGCACTGTGTCTGGCAAATTGTCATCTCAAACAAGCTCTGTTTATAGGCATACGTTTATACACTCAAACTCAATTGTAACACCCTTCAAAGCGGCCACTTAATCCCGGTAGGTAAATGGGTACGAAAATCCCCGCCATCGCATTTGCCAGCGAATCAGACAATATGAAGTATTCAACGCACCACGCTCTCGTTGGCACAGATCCTTCGCATCCAACAGGGAACAATTGTCAAAGACTGTGTGCAGCCAAACTTATCGTTCACTGCTAACGTTCAGTTAATGGAGCGTCATCTGAACATGACGCTGTTGGGGAGGGGGCCACGAAGCGATTCTTGTACTCAGTGTAGCTTACTTATCTATTAAAGAGCGCCGTATATGAGCGACCGATGAAAGATTACGCCATAGGGTTTAATGTAATACAGAAAAAAATTAAAATGATTATTGTCGGTGCTTGGCCAAAAACATGGCATTAGCTTCGAACCCAAAAAACGTGAAGCAATTGGGCCATTTCTATTGTGTTATACTACAGGATATACTATGTAATATTGTTAAAATGGGGCCCTTTTCGTTTCGATTGGACATGAACAAGTCATAATAAAGAGACGCCCCCGAATCGCATCGCGTGTACACATGCGCATGAATCGTGATCGCGTGGACACGCACGCACAGCCAGCTGCAGTTACCGAAAGTGGGGTTCCCTTGCACGTCCGCGTAGTCCCGCCCGATTGATATAGGCGAATACAGTAGTGGTAAGTGGCTCCCTAGCAGCAGTAGTGGTAATGCAGTTTCTCAAACTGCTCGTCCCGACTCGTAGCGACACCTATCCGCCGGCCCAGCGGCCGTTTACGCCGTTCGAGTTGTTTTTTTGTTCTCTTCGGGTATAGTGAAAGTTCTCCGCCGCGCGCACCCACCCGATGCTCGGTCAAGCGTTGCACCGATAACGTTGCCCGAAAGGACAGTGAACAGCGATAGTACGGGCACAAAAACACTTCGATGACGACACTGTCTCCACGACCGCTGCTGTCGCCACCGGCGGCGCCGTCGCCGCCGCCGCCGCCGCCCTCGTCTCCGGATACAGAGGGCCGCCGGCACGGGGCCGCCACCCTTTGAGCGTCCCTAGCCCGTAGCCAACGTGGCGTGGAGCCTTTTTCAATGGCCAGCGCCACGATCGACTGTTGTATGTTGCTCTCCAGACACTTTTCGTTGTTGGAGCCCATCCCAGACGTATCCCACTTCGTCAGCCACTTTTCTATAGCCTCCCATCCTTCAGCAGCGGAACAGCGTCGCGGCCGTTGTGTTGCTTCGATGTTGCACCGCTACGATACGGTCTGTCGCGTTCATCTGTCCGAACTCCGGGGCCCATCTGTTTGGCGCCGAGGTGGGCGCCAAGCCGGCCACCAAACGCCAACTGACAAAAAGCGTCCGAGATCAACTAAGCGAAAAGGAATTCGCGCTTTGACAGTTGCGGCTCCTGCTGCCGCCGCCGCCGCCGCCGCCGCCGTAGACAACGGTATTTGAAATAACGATGACAGCGGGTTGGATAAAGAGCTGCTGCTACGGGAAGAGACATGATACGGCTCCACGATTGGTGGCTGACCCGGTTGAATTCAACTGCGACATCTTCTTATGTTACTAATCGCTCGTAAACAGAGTACGATAAGAATCGAACATATATCATCCCGTGATCACGTCAATGCAAAACTAAGCATGATCTACTGCTGTGGTAATTAGCTACTCGAGCAGAAGATGGTAAGCTGGCTCGTGTGGCTCGGCTCTCCATTAATTGACCGATGACGACGATTTTTGAATTAATTGGGTAAGTTCCGCCACGCTCCACCAGTGTCTTCGCCGTGGTGGTCATGTCATATAATAGTAATTGCAACAGCTCGCGAGACAGAAATCCGTTCACGAGTCAAATCCACCGGCCGCGCATCGCACTGCGCCGAGTATCGTATGTAAGCTTGGCGTATATTTCCTTACCTCGTTGGCGGGGCAGGAGCCGTACTCCTTGCACTGATCGGTGGCCTTATCGCGGGTTGCCATCTGCAATCGAAAAAGAAGATTATTCAAGTTACTATCGATCATACGGTGATGGCCTTAAATTAAGGTGAACTTGTTCTGAAGTGAATATTGAAGCCTACTCGTTTACTGATCTTAGGTCTGAGGTCAGCGGGTAGGCTGATTGTTGATACGACCAAACCACATTCTCCAGAGTCATTTCACGGAGTCCACTAAGCTAGTAGTCTTACCGCCGTCTCCCTAACACCAGAGAGCGAAAACTACACCGGCTAATAATGGAAGTTTCTTCAAACGTCAACCAAAAGCAGATTGATCCGATTACGCTCAACGCTGCTTTGTGAATGTTATCTAGTGCAACAGGCGGCAGCGGCGGCGGTGGTAGAGTCAGTGTCAGTGTAATTGAGCAGATTCACGGTGGTGGCAACACCGTCAGCAGCAACGGTAACTCTTCGAATCCACATTGGACCGGGTACCCATCTTGCACCCATAGAGACAAACACCCACACACACACATCGGCAAGGACAAGGACACTCACTCGCATACACAGGGCCGACAGCATATGTCCTGCTGTTCCACAAAACGCCGCTACAGGCTGCCATTTCTGCGGCGCAATTCCTGCCTATCACTTCCTCCAGATAGGTCGTAAATATCTCCCAAAATAGAAGGACATACAATAATAAATGCTCGAACATAAATATTTCTCAAGCGGGCCATCTGGCCAATGGCCGCTGTCGGCTACCAACAGGCGCAGAGAACCCCCACGTCGGGAATGCGTTATGCCCTCTATCGTGCTGCAGCACAACTGCCCCGTTCATGGCTGCGACTACTGCTGGCGGTACTGCTGGTCTCGTTGCTTTTTCTACTGGGAACGTAATGCGGTGACATTGAGAAAATTGCATCGAATAACCCGCCCACTGGAGCTAACCGGCTAGAGTCGTTCCGCCCCGCACATTGCGTTTGCAAGAAGGGAACAGAATCGGCATTGAGGACGAGACGTCGGAAATGGTTCAAGGCGGCGCGGGACTGCAACGGCGGTTGAAACTGCACAATGGCGAATCACTCTGTTAGGTGGGGTAACGTTTGGCGACGGGGCCGAAGACAACGGCTACTCGCAATGGCCATTTGAATGTTACCAACGGTAGAAAGTGCATCCTGTGGTGTGGGTCATCTACGACTCTCTCGCTCGCTCTCTCTCTCTCGCGAGAGAGAGAGAGCTCGGCCCAACAATCATTGGTGTTCACTGTGCACGACGCAGGACGAACCAGGCATGTAGTCGTGGCTGTGGAGTCAACAAGCGATGCGAGGGCCCCGCAGAGCCAGAGACTCATGAACTAGACGAGTGCGTTCTGGACGACGGCGAGAAACCAACAGGTGGAACAAATAGAGCCGAACGAAGGACGTTTCATCAGCTGGGCGCGCGGAGACGACCGGGGCGACCGTTCGCGTCGCTCAATAAAATAGCTCCTCGCCCCCGCTCGAAAACACACTCGGTTGATCCACGACAGCAGAGACACCGGTTGAACTTTATCGTGTATCGGGTTATGTGTACAACGCAAGAATAATTGGAACCTGAGGGAAGAGGGTATGAAGTAATGCATACAGGAAGAATTGCCTACCGAAGACGAAAATTGCGAGCAGGAATAGAATTAATAACTATTTAATTAATAAGAATAATAATAACAATCAATTGGATTGTATCCATACGTAAACTTGATGCCGTAAGCTTGCGAAACATCTATCGATTGCATGCGTTAGATACAGCTAGATACGCATGGAGCATTAGGTAGGCTTAGAGGAACATTACGAAGCTATTCTTCTGAGCTGATTACGCCGGGGTTGCCATAGGTCGCGAACGATCTTGTGACAACGGGTGCGTTTGGACAAACAAATCGATGCATTCTCACTTTATCTCACACCAGTACTTATAAAGATAGATAATTAAATCTTGGCTTTTTGAGCTGGTGAGCTTGCCTACAATGTCCGTGTTCCGTTGCCCGAAACAGGTAGGGCAAGGCGACACTTGGGTTTCATCTCTGCCCCCTTCTAATGAACGAACGTCTCGTTAATTTAATAATATCCATTAATACGCATAATCTGCACAGCGTAGCCGTTCCGGAGTAATGACATTTCATAAGTCATGAACGATTGTGGACTACAGGTCACACATCTAATGTTCGGGCATCAACGTACATGCGCTCGAACACACGCGCGCGCGATAGCCAGAAAGGCATCAATAAAAATTGGCTGTATGCAAGTAGGTGAGCAAATACACCGCCGCAACTCCGTGCACGCCATGTCTGTCATTGGCTTTCAGTATGCACCGAATGGCCTGCTGGTGTCGTGCAACTGTGACGCTGTGGGATGGGATTGGACCACTGATGTCAACCTCAACCCCTCGCGGCGAGAGCGTCGGGGGCTCCCGACATCGCAACGTACACGGACGCATGTCAAGTCCGGTCATCGCAGGCACACTCAGACACGCGTAGTCAGATGTCGTCATCATTATCACGGACGGACTGACCGATCAGGAATCCTGTCGGCGCATCGTGCACGGTCGCGCAGCACAAGCAGGCAGAACTAAGAAGGAAGGACGTGGATCTTCCAACACGGCCTGATGCAGGAGCTCCTGCACGTTCCTGGTCCTGCTGTCGAAGGACTGATCAGTGCTTGGTGATATGGGGGCGGTGACAGGAATAAACGCCGCTGCAGCCAATGGACGTCGTATTGCCAGGGGAGTGGATGGATGCCTGTGCGCTGCTATCGTATCGCGTAGTGCCCGTAGTAGCTAGTGGTAATAATGGCTGTATATGGGTATACTGACGTCCAATGAACGAATGCATAAACCACTCATACATATGTCCTTGACGGTGAACCGAATGGCCGGCGTGACAAGGTCAACACCCGGGGGGGCTGATGTTAGACCATATTCATCATCAATGTTAGGCTGCCGTCGTCAAAATCAGCGAGGCCGTCGCTGCGACCCGAGCATCTCGTCCATCTGATCAGGATGACAAGACGAGCGGTAGACGAAAACAAAAAAGTGAACCGAAGGCAGCAGGCGGCGATCGAGAGGAAGCACTTCAGCTGATGTTCCATAAAGGAACAGGAATAGTTCCGTTGTCGGCCGTATGTGCACGGGCACATCTGGGATGCATATATATATATATATATATACCCGGGAATAATTGTTACGAGGGCCGTGGTTCCCTGTACGCGAGACATATGCCTTCGTTTCTATCGACATTGTGGAACGTGGGTAGCAAGTCCAATATACCAAGCGTAGTGTGGGAATCGCAAACATTAATTGAAACCAAACTCAAATTCATCTGAATTTGAGTTCATCATTGAGTCGAATTCATCTGAACTCAATGAATCGTGGGAGATGGCGTATGCATGATAACGGGTCGTGTATATGACAAGAGATGTATTATAAATAAATCCCATCGCAATTGCAAGAACGTATTTGATCTACAACAGAATTAGAAAAATTGTGCAATGTAAATGCACCTGTCCAGCCCGTTGAATTCCGCCTTATTTATTTCTCGCTCAATGATCGATGTTGTATGATATTATAATATATTGGTCCCCAACTCATGCTATGTGCATTAGCTCAGGATCGTCGAATCTCATTCAAATGCGTAGACTTGAAGGCACACAAACAGCGAGATATTTATGGTAGCATAGTGCAGTGCTACATTATGCTACTATTAATACTTCTTTGTTTAAGGAGGACACACAACATCATCTGTCCCAATTTAACAACATTTGGGTTGACCTTCGGTGAGCCTTTCGTTGGTGGTGGAACTGAGCAGTTGATCCAGGCGTGTGTCTACGCTTCTTCGCATTTTTCCACCTTCGCTCACGGGTCGCCAGACTCGAGGGTAAATGTACCCCGATTCTATTGTTTCGAACACGACAGTGACATGGTGAAGTGTCCTAGTAGAGCCAGCGTCCGCCACACGGAATGAGTGTGTACGTTTTCCGGCCAGAGCTCAAGAGCGGAGATGGTCAGACCGAGAGTTGGTGCACTATAGACATCATGGTGGCGCGAGTGTCTGAACGAGGCGAGCCGTTCTATGCAACGTAACGAACACGGTGGGACACTGTCACATAGTGGCCATTGTTCACGGTGTGGCCGTGGACGGTGGCCTAGACCCTTTCAAGTGGGTCAGACGTGATCTCTCCAAAACGGGGCACTCGCCAAGCCACCCGAGTGGTGGCCTCTCGACCTGCCGCCCCAAAAAGCCCCGGACCACATAAACGGTTGTTCTCGCTGTCCGTTTCCCTTGAAAGCCACAGCATCATACCGCGACCATAGAGAGAGGCACTACATCGAGACGTGGTCAGTGTTCCCAGCCTCGGGGGTGAAACTCCCCACAAGGTCCGCTCCCCTTGAGCGATGGCCACTCCGGCCAACAGCAGGGGCCGATGCGCTCGCACAGCGTCCCTATAAATCCCTGTATAACGTCACAGAACCCCTTTGGCGGGTTTCGAAACCGCCCAGACCATCGTCTCCACCATCCGTGGAACACCATTCCCGATATCGCTCTCGCTCTCTCTGACACTAAACGAGGACTCATTCGTTCGCTCAGCCGATTCTACCTGATCTGCGTAGAATATGGCGGCAGACAACATTGTCGCGGGGCAACGTTGAGCGGGACGACATACGTTAGAGATTGCGAGCTAGCCAAATCAAATTAGCCGAACTCTCGAAGCCGACTTCTCTAGAATGGTCTGTCTACACAATTTTATGTCAATTGTGCAAATCCCCAAATTGATTCATCGTGGGAGATCTAGCACCAGAGCGGACCAGGCGAGTTGGCTCGATTCCACTTGGCCACTGCTGAGGTTGCAGCACTGAGCAACAGTTCGCATCTTTAATCAGGTAAGACATACAGAAATGACTTAAGAAATCGACACATAGTGCGTTCAAATGACCCGTTCTCGTCATTGGAACCTTCGTGAAGTCATCAATGCATATCCGGCGACACACCTCGATAAAGGGTAAAAAGTCCTCAAAACGCCGTCTGAACCTGATAAGCTGTGCGTGGCACACATGATGCGTATGCGAATCAGGCCATTTGCCTGATCAACCATAAGCGAATTTAATATAGCAGCGTTTCCGCTATAAACTAATTGCAAGGCAGAGGCGCACGAACGGCGACGAACTCGTAATGGGAAATACGAGATAGGAGATGCTGTCTATGCATTGTACCATGTTCTGCCAAATGGATTCAATATACGAACGTGTCCCATACCGTTAAATACTCCCACGAACAAACCGCGGCAATCTAAAACCTTGCCTTAAAAAAAGACCTTTTTTATCATTAATACCAGTCTTCTACAATGAAAACTGCACTCTCTTTATTACTGCATAAACTGAGCTAAGAAGCATATACAATTATCTATGTTACATTACGGTACGGATTGGTATGAAAAATGTTATAGTTTCCGGTCATATGTTTGATACCGTCGAGAGCGGTGAGAAAATATTATAATATATCGACACCGAAAATGTTTCCGAACCACAAACAAACCCGTCCAGAAGCCAGGAGCGGAACAGCTCACCAGAACTTTTGCCAAAATCTCCAGGGAAAACAGAGTCCACTCAAGAGCCAGCCATCATATAACGATATCCAACCGACTCGGCAAACAACCGGCAATCATCGGCATCGTACCTTGTACGCAATTCTCCTACTGCGGCGGATCTCTCGCTGGTAGTAGTTCCCGATTCAGTTCTGTTCCAACCGTGGTAAGGGATCGACAAGAGAAAATGGAGCGTCGCTCCGCTCTGCTCCCGCTCGTCAATGCCAATGCGGTGATCTGGCAGATCGGTGGATCTTGTTCCGAATTGATTCTTCATCGTTTCGCCGCTTGATCTTTTGCCAGTTCGCTGAACCGCGTGTGACGACAACTGACGCGTTGGTCAGACGTCGCCGGCGCGGCTGATTGTATATGTAGTATGCACCATCTCGCTCTATACGTCTCCCATCATCTTGCTGTGTCGAACGTTTGGCAGCAGCCACTGCGTACGTGGCTCAATAGTCGCGCAGACGTGGTATTCGCTACAAGCATGAGTCAAATCGCGACCGACGACGCCGCCGCCGCCGCCGCCAACTCATAGCAAATGGCCGTATCGCAAAAGACGACGGCAAAGGAGACGCTTTTGAGTTGGTTTTCATCAGCGGCGCATGGTACACGGTGTTCTGCGAGCTGCAAACTCGCCAAACTCGGTGTGCCGTCGGTGTGCTCGGTACGGGGGAAGCTTCGCTACGACTCGCCGCACACATTGGTCGACCTCATATACGGCTGTTGGCATCGTAGAAGAGGCTAACAAGCCTCGCAATGGTCGGCGCTGTGGTCGCGCCGAGCATCACCGGAGCTACGGAATATTCAAGCGGAGTGACTAATTCATCGAATGCGCGATCGACGCGGCTGTCTCTGCGTAAGCGGTAATTACATAAACTCTGCATCGGTGCAGTACATCGGGTACGGATACGCTCCGGCCGGGGAAAAAACGCGTCGGAAATAAGCGGAGCCGTGCCACACTCCAATCCAATTGCTTACCCGTATAAGTTTGTACGGCGAATGCTGACAAGGAAGAACAATTTCTGATGCTTGTAATCCAAACAATATTTCATTTCATATCAGGCAGCTAACAATATGCAATCGTGCAAAAAGGTAAAAAATGTGTATTGGTTTATCATCTGCATCCGATTCGTCTAGTCCTCTAATTGTTTCTCCATTTGGTCAAGTTGATATACAGGAATCAATGGTCCACACAAGCCCAGAGTTGCTGCCCGCAGCTGTTTTTCTTTGTTGCCCGCAGCTGTCGATGCAGAACTGCCCGGCCAGAATGGAGTCACCCAGCATCTATATCTATCTGGCAGACGAGAGAGTCCGCAATGCTCAGGATTTCCGCCGCCAAGAGCCGCCGGCGAGTAACTATGATGTTCCAAGATTCTATGTAGCTGTCTCTGTGTAAGTGCTTAGTGACCACAAGTATCACATCTCACGCGAACTTATTATCGCGTGTGTGGCCCATCTGGAATCGGACGGACCTCGCATCTCAAGAGTGGACCTCAAGCAAGCCATCAGCAAGCTGCACCACCCCCGGCCTCCCACCCGTCGCTGGTGGTCTTCTCGGTTCTCGGTTGCCGCATCGACAGCGTTTGTGCTGCCGTCAACCAACAGGCACTTTCAAGGCTACAAAACGCCGCTCTATTAGAAATAGAGCGGCGATCTATTGTATTGCGCTCATGTATAACATAACTACTACGGTATAAATCAGCGAATAGTTATTATGTTGTGTCTGCGTATCGCTATTGTTTTTGTGATTCGAAGTCACGTGACCTGTGGGCATTCGTCTGAAACGATAGTCCCTGCGTCACTTAGACCCGTTCCATTTCCGCTTTCGGTTGAGCACGCTCAGCCAAAGGACGCGTCTATCGTAATGACCGAGAAATTCTATCTCTCCCCCCTCATAGGCAATCAGGAGACATCATTAGATTTTTGTCGTCGTCCACGTCTTCGCCTACAACTATGATACGACACAGTGCGCCAGCCCACGACAATAGCGCCGCGCGAGATGTATTGTTATCATCGTTACAACCTATCGTCTTCCATTTGGTTTCCACGCGTGGATTAGTGGCTAAATTACACCTTGCACCAACACGCTCTCGTTGTCTTATTTCAGTGGTGGTCAACGTCTATTGTCCATGACTATTAGCTATGGAAGCGAACAATTAGTTCGAAGCGAGATCAAGTAGGCGAAATAGTCTGAAGGACAGCTCGCCAGTCCATGTTTCCTCGTATTTATTCACGGTCCATGTTTCCTCATATTTGTACAACATAATGACAACGATCAGGCGGGCGTCTTGCGGCAGCCAAACAGAAACAATCCCAACCTCGAAGTCGCTCTCGCGCCGCGTTCCCCCTCGCGACAGTAACTCTAATCCCTGACATTGGTTAATTTTGCTCTCCTTCGCCATCGGCCGCTTGCGTCTGTATTGTACTTTGTCGCCAGGAGTGACAAGCCACGAAGTGGTGAAGAAGTAGCTCGCGAGAATGCGATGTTTGCTCGGAATCGGTCGGCGATGCGCCGTAATCGCCAGCATTGCCGGCGTATTCCCAGCAGTCAGAATGGCCGGGCCCCGCGACGGGCTGCGAGCTTCGCCCGCACGTTTCACGCGTGGCCGCGTCCTCTCTTGTGAGTCGGGCGGTGGCAACGTCAGACGACTAAGGAGGACGCTTTGCATTTTCTGACTCGATGCCACCAGGCGAGACGAAAAGATAGAGAAAGAGGGAGAGGGGGAGAGAGAGCGAGCAGACGGCTCCCTCAAAGTAGCTGAACACGAAGCCGGTAGAAGAACGTGTATGCCCGCGAGAGGGAAGCTCAAAGAAAAGCGTTTGGGAGTTCACATACAACGCCCACAAGCCTATGCGCAGAGACGTGCTCCTCATGCCAATAACATCAAAGGCGACTTAAAAAAAAAGCGAGAAATGGCGCCGCCGTCAGTTTCGTTCAAATCTAACAGCCCCGATGTGTCTAAGGCTTTGTGGACGTCGTCTCGTCATGGACGCCGCGGTCTGGCTTACATCCACTCTCCAAAACCGTCAGCGGTGGTGGCGCTACTCCGCCGCGTCTTATTTGCCACCGTAACCACTCCAATTCTATGCTTTATCCTATATCACAGAGTTTATCGTGGAGACGTTGCGTGGCTATTGTCAGTCATAAACAAAAAAAAAAAAGCTTCTTAAAGGTATTCGATGGTTGAAAAAGCCAAACCGCGCAAAATTCAAAGGAGAAAATATGCAAAAACAAATAAATATCTCACCCCAGTACACTTGGAACAGACATACAATTCCTATGCAAAGAAGTCTTCAGCTTCATGACCTCGCCATGGACCGCCGCTCTCTCTCTCTCCCTCTCCCTCTATGGCGCTCTTTGCCGCCCTGAGCCGTGCACTTGGTGTAGAGGCATTGTCTCATTGACTCACTCGAGTGACTCGAAGGGAAATCCCCTCATGATGGGATATATCGCAGGCAGTTGCCACTTGACGCTTGCGCCAAGCCCCTGCCTGGCGTTCCGGCACTCGCGAGCTTCAGCCTCGTTGTAAGCGGGTTCGCTGCCTGTTCCACTGTGGCCATCAAGACAATATTACGTTTCATCTCGGCGCCACCGCTGCCGGGCTATTCCCTCTGCTACTGGGTGATTCCCGCAGTTCCAGGCTGATCCCGCCTGCGAGCGAAACCCAACGACGGCAACAACAACGACAATGTCGGGTTGCCAAACTGCCACTTTCACTCGACAACTTCTGAGTTGACTCTCTGCTGAGGAGGATCTCGCTCCGTCTCTCTATCTCTCTATATCTCTCTCTAAATCGAGGTTTGCCGAAGGAGTGAATTTCAAGATCACGATCGAATTTCTCCGTTCGAAGAAGACGTTACGTATTGCGATCAGGAATAGTGAATGTGATCGGAGCCATATGCGTATTTGAAAAAGCTTGTATTTGGAATATTTAATCGAGCAATACTTGACTGCGTTGGACGTCGACATAGTCGCTGGCCCCGAGAAGCAGAAGGGTATTTCTATATTGAGCGATTATGTGTTCGTTCTAAGATAGAGTGTATTGTTCGCTCTAACAAAATGACATGAACGCACCGAGGATGAACGGGCAACTATCAACTACACTATCTCTGTGAGTCGCACGCTTTTATCAAAAACAGAATTATGTCTCCACTCTAGCGAAGATTACGGACGTATCGTCCCAGCGTTCGAAGCCGTCCTGGGAGAGTCAGTTGTCAGCCCGCTAACACCACTCGCATCGTTCCTAATGGACTATTAATGTACGCGCAAGTTTGCCACCGTTTCGACATTTTGCTAAAACGACAAAGATCTTAGCCCTAGCTCATACCTCGAGTTCATCGAATCGATTGAATCTCCGCTAAATCAACCGTGGAGTAAGTTAGACGACGACAAAGCGTCCACGTCGTTGCTGGCGTTGCGGAGCAAAAGCACAGCCGAAAATCGACGGGAGCGTGGGGAAGTCTCATAAGTCTGCCAAGGGCCGTTGTTACGTCTCGGCAACGTTTGCCGAAACCCCCCCCCCCGCCCGCCCGCCCGCGTCGATTAGGGACGTCGCTTAGACTTGGCCCATGTGGTTTCGCCTAACTCGTTTCTTCGACCGTTATTCTGCTGGCGGCCATTACCCGTAAATATGTTCGCCTCCCTTTGTTTCAGCATGACGAAAGTGTGGTACAACCGTAACGAGCAGCAGTTATGACTGGTTAAGGCAATGGCTATGTTAATGACAGGCGAAGGCGGACCGATGCGAATGCACAACTCGAGCTGACGCCGGTGTTAAATTGTTTTTCCCTTTGAACGAATACGACGAGCGGGCTAGCTAAGCTCACTGATTGACAGAGTTGTTCTGTCTACTCAGAATGCGATTGAATTTTTTATTTATGCTTTGTTTTACCGATCCTGCCAAATCATAGCTGGCTAGGATTTAGCATGCAACGTGTGAAAAAAAATGCATTTTCCCTAACCAACACATCGGGGACACAGTCACAGGACCTTGAGTCACATTCACGCTTGGCGAAATATTGCTACAAGCGAAAAATAGCGCAGTGGTTCTCTGTCGTACGAACAACGGTAATGAGATACTCGCTATAGTGTCAATATGTGCGTCACGGGGCTCGGCATAGGCATCAGCAGTCGCCAAATCCATCGGCTGCCACTTCATGTTATCAACCTGCCGCGATTCTGTCTTCACAAGTCTTCACCGCCTGGAGCCGTACGGATTTCGCCACTCCTCATGGTACACTTGTGTTTTGTTATCAGACAGGCACGCAAGCTAGCAAAAGTGGGTACGCATGCGGACCCAAGACAACGATCTTATTATCGCAACAAACGATATCTCCATGTCGCTAGTGGCCCGCTGACAGCTCGGCCTTGTGGAATAATCTATCTGGCCACGTTGTGGCATCTTGCACGATCTCCTACAGCGGCACATTACCTGCTCCTGTCGCTGATGGGAACAATGACAGCCGCGCTTGGAGCCTAAGTGATCTCCGATAATGATGACATCGGCTGATTAATGCGACCCACCATTTGTGGCTATTGATCAATTTTTCGTCGCCAGCCAATTGTTTACCACTCGGATCAATTATTGGCACGCAATTATACAGCAGCGATTGTTCCGTTTTGGATTGGGTTTGCTTGTTTTTTCACTGCTCTGGGTGACCTCGCCATATAGCTTTCATTTGGGTGGGCGTAGTCTCACAGCTCGTCAAAAAGTCTAACACGAAGCCTACGCCTGAGAATGCTGGGACTCTGCGGGATCCGAATAGCAACCGCTAAGCGGTGTTTGGATTTCCAATATATATATATATATATATATATATATTTGTAAATAATGAATACATTTCAAACAACAAAATAGCCAGGCAGAGACTTGGACAAGGTGTAATTCGAATAATGCCTAACTCAATTTTGCAGAGGACGAAATGTTGCTTGTAAAGGTTACAAGTCAAACAAGATAAGCACTATGGAATCCAACTCCAGCCGGTAGTAAATCAATTCGCGGACGTCAATACCCCACACAGAGCTGGCCATCTCCGCCTACCATCAAGGTGTGGGTCGCATTGCCGCGGCACGTTCGCCGCTTCGAGAGTCATATCTTACCGCATACTATTATACGTCTACCACGAGTTCCTCTGCGATCGCTATTGGCATCGTCGTCATCATGATCAGCACAAGTATCACTGTTACAGCGATGTAGAAACTGCCTGCCACTGGTGCTGCAACCAGCATTGGCTCTGTGGAGGTACAAAGGAGAGCGCGGCGGATGGGTGCGATCACTGCTCTACGTTCACGCAGGTGCCGCAGCCGAAGCAGCAGTCCTCGGCCCTGCTCCGTTGGTGCGCGGCCGCCGCACGACCCCCAAGGTACTCTCGAAGCTCCGCTGCCGTCACCCCCCTCTCCGCCCCGAAAGCCGAACCTTCAACTACCTATATCCCAGCGGCACCACTATAAATGCGGATGGGCAACAGCTGGTGCCAGCGGTGACTCTCGATATGTGAGCAGCACTGCGCAGGCAGAGCAGAGTAGTTCGGTCCGGGACCGTGGTTGGTCTTCGGTAGTCGCTTCTCGGTCTTCGATCTTCCTTCGGCTTCCCATGTATTCGTTGGGCAGGCGGTACCGAGCTCAAACGGCAGACCCACGGTCGTGTCGTTCGTTGGTTCGTTCGTCTGCAGCTATCCTCGAATAGCGGGCATGGTGGCGGCGGCGGCGGCAGCGGCGACTCCCTGCCGGAGACCGGAGGAAGAAGTTTTGGGAAGCGAAGCAGAAATACGGAACGAGCAACTATGAGAAGACGGAGGCGACTGCTGCCGGTACTGGCGGCGGCAGCGGGCGCATAGCACGTCACCAGGATCGACGCAACGGGCCGGCCCGTACGCGGGAGTCGACGTGCCGATAGCCATGGAGAAGGAGGGGGCCGGGGCGGACTAAGGGAAATCGATGGGGAAGGGGCCTCCGTCGCCCAATGAATGGTGTCGGAGCGACTCTGGGGCCTGGAGGGCCCACTCCACCCTTCGTCGTCGCTGGTGCCGCCGACATTGCCGCAAGCAGCGGGCTTGCTAGCTGCCTATGTGTGTCTCTACGGGGCGCAGGCCCGAACGTTGAGGACGATAACAACGCTGACGGTAGCGGCGTCACCTACCGACGAAACCTTCGACGGGCCCCGCATATGAACGACAGCATCCAGGCGAGCAGCTACATGACTTTGCAGGGGTCACATAGCGACTCTGCGGAGGCGCCACAGAGGAGAGCAAGGCGTAACTGTGAACGTGCGATGCGAGCCACGTGGATGAGATGCCAAGCGGTATGCCAAGTGCACGTTCGCTTCTTCACACAAAGCAACGTGTCGCCAGTGGACTCGTTACTTGATGATGCGCTTATGTCCCATGTCTGGCTATCCGCCTGTCGTTTATCTGTCAATATATGGCAAAACCACGATGTCCTCTTCACAGACCCGATAACGAATGAGCCAGCTAGACGCCGGACACCTGGACACGACTGTTCCCACATCTAAATGGGGCGTACACAATTGTGTGCGAACTGTTCGCAAGCTGCCTGATTCGCATTCGAGTTTTGACGCGGAGCAAAGATCCACACACAGCCGCACTACATTTGAGTGGAACTACATTTGAGTGTTCAGCCGCACGGTATCCGTACGTTGTTTGAGTTACGTTCGCTTCAGCCCCGTGTAGGCGCTAGGGACGAGCAGCAGAGAGGGAAACCTCCGCTTTTCCCATGCCAGGAGCGAGATGATGGTTTGAATTCAAACGTCTCAAACAGAACAATTACCCGCCTTCGTTTCGCTTGCAGCTGCAATTACTGGCAGACGTTTTCATTTCCTCTTCCATGTGGTGTACCTCTACGAATAGCAGATAGTTCTACGTTCGATCCTTCTCTCTCTCTCTCTGAGACGATTCCCAGAAGTATCGCGAATGTGAGCAGCGTACTCTGTAGCGATATATATGTATATATATATATATAATAGAGGCCGTTGCAGCGGCCTCTATTCCTCCGTCAAATTCGATTTAGGGAGGCCATTGAAACGGTTCCAGTGGTAACAGCACAGTCGGCCCGTCCCGGACCACCTATAATCGTCATCGACCCCATCTTCGGGCGCTGATATTCAAAAATGGAGAAGGTCATTCACCAGTTTCTCCACCACTCTACATGTCTCTATCTCGATGTATCTATCTGTCTCTCTGTTGGGATGTTCCGCTCGCCCCCGTCTATCCCCCAGCCATTTGTTTCCCAGGCTCGGCGCCAAAACGGTCCGACCCACTACCGGATGACGGAAGGCCTTCGGCAGCGCAAGAGTGAAATTGAAAGTTGGAGCAAATCACCGTTCGCTTCTCTGTGGCGTCTGATCGCTGCTCAGAGACGCCTCCTCTCGTCGGCAAACTCCGAACAGCTCGAGTCGAGATCGTTTCGCTTGCCCTTGCTGCTACCACCATCACCGTCGTCATATAGCGGAGCACTGCGGCTCCTACAGATACAACTTGTGTGTTTGGCCTCATATGGCCTTGTCGATGAGCGCCGTACCCCTTTGCGTACTCCGAATCCTCGCTTTTTGCCCGTCTTATCAGCACACACACACACCCACAGATACACTCATACAGGCACAGGCATGTGTGAACATCGGACTATCTAGGGCTGGAAATGATTTCTCAATACATGTACCGGGTTTTCCGGGCTTCAATAAACGAACAAAAGCACCTCCACACTTCGATGGATTTGCCACGACCGATTTGTCGCGGTGTCCCAACCCTCAGCGGACATTCAGCTCATTCGTCCATCGTAGAACAAATGGCACACACGTGGACTATGACGTGGATGTCCCATAAAATCGGCTATGTTTCCACATGGAGTTATTCAGTGCAAAATGGCCTAAGTCCGGTAGTGTATGAATTTCCAGCCACCATAACGGCGACCATGAAGATAAGACGCCAGTGCAGGATAAATCAGAGCAGCCCGTTCATGCAATGCGCTTCAACCGAGACGGAGGCGGTAGTGGCAGCCTGATTGCGACGCATGGCACGCGTGTATTGAATTCGAAGCCTGTGTCTTATGTATTAGATCATGGGAACAACAGCGGGCATAGCAATACACAAGGTACTTTCTACGTATAGTGGCAACGCCCTGGCCAGATCGCCCATCCCCCTAACCAGCACTACTGGAAAGGGAACGCGTCTAGAAGGAGAGCGCGGAGGGCGGCTCTGACCATTCCTGATCTATTTCAATTTCGATACCATTCTTCCTTCTGGTTTCTCTCGTATGGAGCGGCCAACTGCTGACCTCCTCGGCCCCCAGTCGCGTGTCGAGGGACACAGCCACTGATGCTCTATATCTAGCCTTTAGGCCTTTAACATGATATAGAACAATCCCGGGACACACGGCAGGGGCCTATCGTAAACCGGGCTCAGAGACCGACTCGCAGAAGAATACAATGTACAAGAAGGGATCTTGTATGTTCACTGGTCTGCCCGAACGACGAAAGCATGACCAGCTCCGGTATAGAATACATTCGCAGACAGCGGATTCGACAGTGCACACATCTGCTATGTCCTCTGGCGACGGTAGCGATGAATGTTACTGCGGCGCCGCCAAAGCTTTGCTGGAGTCGACTCTGCGACGAATTGAATAGGACAAGACGAGTCCATCCCTGTTTGACTGCACCGTTCCGTCGATAGGAGTCCCTCTGAGGAAACACTAGAGTCAATGGGTCTACTTCGCTGGCTGAGGTCTGCACCGGCTGAATGGAGGGGTGCCGCACATAAAGTGGACAGTCGCAGAAACCGTGGCATGATTATCGTTATCAATGTCGTCGTCGTTGTTATTATTATTATTGCCAATGTCGGCACTTTTTCAATGGCCTCCGAGTATCGGAATGGCAAGTGCACAGACGCAGATACACTATGGTTTTTGTTGTCGATAGCGGGCAAGTACGCCACTATAGTCAGCAAGGGACGGACGGATGAACCAAGCAACCAGGCAGGCAATGCAATCCAAACAAATATATATATATATATATATATATATATGAATATGTGCAGTGCGGGAGGACGCGGGACGCTTGGAAAATATAGCTTTACTCGAGAGAAACCCGCCACCAGCATGAAATGTTGACAATGGTCAAATCTATGTAATCACGCAGCGGGTGGCGACTGTCTCGTCATATCTACACCCACATCTGTCAGTGGCTCAGAGCGAGGTCAGCTTTCAATTGTGATCATCATGATAACCGCCACCTGGTGATTAATTCAACATTCGAGCTGGCCAATAACGGCGGTTGAATCGCCATTCAACATGGCCAAGATGGCCACCATAAGGCTGCCCTGTGATAGGCGTCCCAGTGCGGCTCTAGAGCACTAGGCCTCAGCAACCGCTGCTTTACACACGGCGATAAAGTCAATGTCGGCGGCATAATTGTAATAATAATAATAGCAAGCAATATGTCAACGCCGAAACGTATACTGCAGAAACACCAGCGAAGGGGACAGAGAGAGAGAGAGAATAAGCGGATGCCTCGTGCTAATATTTGATAACTCGCCGGCGGCTGTGCCGCCTTAGCAACAATTGTAATGGACGCAGGCTCTTTCCTGCTTCGGATGGCTCTGCGAGGCCACCGAGCCGTTCGCAGAAGGACCGTCCAACATCGTTGCCTCTATAGCGGCAGCTGAGCATCCCAGCTAACAAGTACGGACTATATTATGAACGCTTCGCGCGCACAGCAGTGGCAGCCACCGCCCGACCGCCGCCGCCTCCTGTCCGCCGAAATGACCGAATTTCCCTGTTCCGCCAAAGAGGGGAGAGAGAGAGAGAGATTCCGCAGGCAAATTTGTTAATGCCAGTTGCTTCCGGCCGTTGCCTGCTGGCGTTGACGACATTGTCGCGGATTCGCGTGCGCGACAGGACATACACACGAATCGGTGTCGTGCTTGAATCTCGTACGAGATTAAGCTTGCGCTAACGATAAAAAATGCTGATTGGAGGGCGGCGAGGCGCCGACGCCGAGGCAGCGCTTGGCAGGTGTGCGTTCGTCCTTGTGAAACGAGCTTTTCGTGTTGCGATCGCCGATGAAACGCATCGGTACGATTGGTGTCTGACGACGATTGATTTTGAGGAATATCAATGTAATTAATGTACGTGCAAAAGCGGTTGGGATTGACAGTGTTACAACGATGTAGCGACGAAGAGCAAACACGCTGTTAATGATTAATTAGTGTTCCGAGATTTCGTTATTATCATAGATACACGTCAAAAAAAAACATTTATACACGTGAAATAATAGTTTTACGGAAGTCGCCAGGTTTCACTGGATTTCAACCCGACGCACAAATTCGACGGTTGAGGGGCGAACTAAGGCAACAGCGTCAGTTGCTGCCGGCTCCGACGACTGCTCGAAGTGTCCAACGATTTTTCAACCATTGTGTGTCGACGCCACTGAACTAATGATTGCGCGGGTGTGCAGCCGCCTCCCGCTCGCCTCACCGTTGTCCAACCTTTGATAGATAGGGATCTGTCCCACGGGTGAGCATTTGTTCTATGCTCGCTCAGGGCTGCCGTGTCGACCAGGCTTGTCCACCAGCGTTGATTATGAATATATACTATGCGCGACTAGTTACGCGACACGATTCTCTCTGCTTGTACTGTAATTCTCAATAGTTACTGAAAACAAAAATGGCAAGCCGCACTTCGACTTTGCATAGTCTCAACGAGCTGGCTTGGCTTGTCAGTTTGCATTGCGACGACCAATGTAAGTTTGCAAGCTGCCTTACTTTGGATGAGTTGGCGTTTTTGGCGTTTGGCCAACGCACGGGAATAGACAAGAAAGCGAATATAAAGCCATGGAGAAAATTGAAGCTGCCGTGGCCGCCAGATCAAAAGGGGCGTCCGGTTCGCCTAGTGTATATATATATATATATATATATAAAGACGTTTCGCTGAAGAATATGCTGCACCGAACGCGAGATGTCACCAGTACGAATTCATTGCTTTACATTTTAGCTAAGCCTTTATAATCGCTGAATCGAGTTTGCAGGTCAACTCGGACACAAAAACTAAATGCATTGAAACACCAGCCGTGATAAGACGGCTTGAGTGCCATTATGCATTTCGAAGCAAAAAACAACAAATGATACGTCATTCCACTTTATGCCACTTTGCATCGAAAAGGCGGAGAACCGCATTTCGCTGATAACACAAAGTCACCCCGTTTCGTCTCTAGTCATCAAAACAAAGATGCCCAAACAGTCCATAATAAAATATCTCGTATATATTCTCTATTCTCTAAGAGAGCTTAAGCGTTGTAACAATTGCAGCTCCTTTAATTAACCAATATACCTTTACCTTAATTCTCGAACGAGATTCGTTTGGACATTATCAGATTCGCCTCCCATATCCTATTATAGGATATCATTACAAAACGCTGACCCCCGCCGCAATACAACGCCACATAGTCGGTTCAATGTGCATTGAGCTCATGCTGGCTGCATACCGCAGCATGGCTCGGAACGACCGCCGGCGGACCCGTCACCGGGACATTTTTGCCGCAGCTGTGTTGCAAGTCAATTTCGGGTATCGATGTGGACGGTAAGGAGAGATCGCGGTATCGAGAAAAAAAATGGAGAAAAGATCTGAAGGGGTTATTGTGCGGGGTCTATGAGCGTGGTGGGCCAGGTCGCCGACATGGGGTGCAGGCTGTGGCGGCGTCGCAGTCGAGCGTACCACCGCAGGTCACACAACACATAAGGCCTTGGCTTTCCTGCAGTGCAGATGTACATCGATTGAGATCAGCAAAAAAAAAAAGCAGAGCCGGTGAAGGCAAGCCACGTCGTATGAGAGAACAGAGATGTCTGTGGATTTTTATACAGCCCCTCTGAAATGTTTCTTGGTTCACCGCCTCCCGATGGGGTCCACTCTTAATGATGCTAAAAAAATCGCCCCCCTGGTCCTGCCCGCTGTGTCAGTTAGTGACGAAGCTCACCAAGGATGCCTGCAGCCTCTCGTGTTGCACACGTTCTTGCGTCCTCTGTCAAGTGCTGTCACAACGACCTGCTCTCCGCACAATTCGATGTTATCGTCATGCGTTCGCATCAATTTCGATAAATTGTGGACAACCTACTGTGTAGAAAGAGCGTCGCTAAGAGTCTGCCGCGCTAAGCGGCGAAGTAAAATATCGAAGTAACATGTCGTCCTTAACTAGCCTTCAAACTGTTTAAAATCAACAGGAAACAATAGGAAACAATAAGAAGATGTATATATTGCATAGAAAGTTTTCGAGCATATTTTTGGCCCGTTTCAGGTTCGTATTTCCTAGGTTGCTCTTGTCGAGAAACATTGACAGACACACAAACGCCAGCCCGCAGACGTTCAGCTCTGTATCACGGTGCTGTTAGGCTGGTGCTGCTGCTGCTGCTGTCCTCGCTGTTGCAACTGCAAAAATCAGCCGGTGACAAATAGAAAACGTCACTAGGATGGATTCTGATTGACGACGATACACAGCCGTCGGTGGCGGCAAAGCTCAGGAAATCTGGGACAAGTTTATCCGTTGACGTGTTTCGTCGAACGGGGCGAAGACAAGACGGAGCGCTCTTGCGCGACTCATGTCTAGCGCCTACTAGATCCGATACAACAGGGGAGGATCGGAAAGGTCGAGTGGCCTTTGTCTGCCGTGTTTGTAAGAGAACACACAAGGACACGATCAAAGGAGTCAGATAGTCAACTATTGTTGGCAAGGCACGCGTGCGGTTTACCGCAGGTTGTCAAGTGCGGAGACATCGGAGATCCGAATCAGTCAAGTGACGCTTGTTTCTACCCTGTACCCATGATATTGTGACACCACTGGGACCTGTCCTGCCGAGGTTCGGTCTATCGCAACCATTAAACATTGGCCTGTTGGTTACAGGATAGTTGCAAGTAATGAAACACATATCGTAACATCGATTGTCATTGTAATCGTCTACTATGTATCGCTTCAGAGTATATTTTTCTCCCTACTTGACTCTGCTGCCACCCGGAATAACCAGAGTTGAATCAGCCGGCTCTGCTTGCTGCTGGCTCTTGTCGTTGGCTGCAGAGGACGACCTCTTCCATCTAGCATGTGCAGGTGTGTGTGTGTGTGTGCGTGTTTGAGTCGGTTCGTTCAGTACAAGACGGCCACCAGGCCAAAACAGCAGAAAGGGAGAAAGATGACCCTTGCCAAGCTCCCAGAAAGCCATGTGTCGATGGATGGATTTGCGCCTGGTCTACGAGCAGCAGCAAAACATCACAGGCATCAGAATTCGCCGTTGGGGGGAGGATGTTTGCCATAGATGTTGCCCTCAGCCTGGCAAGGGCCTGATTGAACAGCGGCTGATGTGGCTGCCCTGTTCGTTCCTTCTATTGCCGTGGAAAATCCTACAGAGCTAACCTGACACCCGATTGGTGCTCCGAATTAGCGCTAAACTCGGCCTCCGTTAGATCAACCCCACTGAGTGATTACAAGCACAGAGACACCATAGAGCCACACGAATGCCGGATTGCAATATGACGAAACGATCCAGAGATAGATAGATAGATCTCTTTCGTTTTTTATGTCAGCCGTTTCTGTGCCTCGCTTGCTCGTGGTATTGCGGGTACAGATGTGACGAGCGTTGCTCCGCACTCCAAAATCCCAGTCCGATCAAGCAAACAAACGATTGGTCGTAATTTTTCAGCCATGAAGAAGGCAAGTGAAACGTCGGCCAGGAGAGAAGGGTTTAACCTTGAGCACGTAGCACGGGCAAAGAGCCTCGCTTATGAAGATTGCCGAAATCGTACCGCACCGATACAAGGCGATGCTGGGAGGGGACACGGCCGCATACATTGGAAACGCCACCACGACCACCGCCGCTATCGAAGGTGACCACAAGCGACGGACTGAGAGCGAGAGGGGGACAAGGAGCAGTGGTTTATCCAGATTTCTCACTCTGCTTCAAGCATGGGTGTACAGCCGTCGGCCCTGTACAATGGTCCGCTCTTGGATGAACGAGGGGGCCTGTCCACAGGGTGCATAGTGAGTGGACAAGCTGGAGAACGCTTCAGTCTGCGTTAATGTTTGTGGACCGAACTGGACGAAAATTAATTATTGTTACATCATCAACGCTTTATCCAGACCCAGGTTAAATCATCATATATATATATATATATATATATATATAGCTGCGTGAATGTGAATATTCGTAATTTCATCGTCGGCTCGGTTGAACTGTTCTAGAATCCTCATTGACTTCCTGAATCTTGGGGATAGAGGAGAGACACAGGTGCATCAAGCACTCCCCGCGTAAAAAAAAAAAGAAAAAAAGAATTCTCGCTGTCCACGCGATACCGATTGAGAGCCACTCAACCGATACTCTTCCTGGTGACCAATTCAACGTTTAGCCAGCCTGCCGACACTGGAGTATTTGCGTATTCTATTCTAATAATAATCGTTTTCTTATAGCTCGGTCTCGTACGAGAAAGGCCGGACATCGACGACCCGAATAGTGAAAGAATCTCCCCCTGGGACGTTCCAGAGAGATGGCGGAATCGAAGTAACGAGCAGGGCTCTGTTTGCCCGAAGCGAGAAGATGATAGCAACTCCGGCCAGACGCGTCGGCACACGGATAGGATAGTATCGATTTTAATTAGTGTCAAATATCTGCTCGTGCCACCGTTCATCCACAGGAGTTTTCTGAAAACGTCCTGCCGCTAACTAGTCGTTTCTTCGGATCAGTTCATCTGTTCCTCGGCCCCCCGGCCCCCCTGTCCCATTGGGGGTTCAGTGATCACATTTTCAATGGCTAGGGATACGAGGGCCAAACGTTTGCCAGAGTTCCATTTGAAATTTGAACGACTTCAATGCGACTCGCGCTTTTTTGCGAATCTGGCTTACAGATTGTTTAATATAGATCGACACGCAGAGAGAGAGAGAGCACGGTCAGTTGCTTTAGATTGGACACAGATAGCAACGCCTCTGTTCGTCCACACGCGGCAGTTGTGCTGCCGAGGGTCTCTCTGGCCGATAACTCTGCCAGTGTAAGGACAGCGGACGAATGAGCGTTTGGAGAAGATCTTCTGAATATGAAGGAAAACCGTTGGTAAATCGTCGTTGATTCTTGAAGATCTAAATACGAGATCTGTCGAGCTCCTCTTGGTATTCCCTCTGCATTCGGAACATGGATTTCATGTAACCACATACCCAAAGCTTTCTCTGGAACCATCGTTGCCATCACACACAGAAAGGCTTGACACCCCCCCCCCCCCACCTCATGCATACTCTATACCCTCCGACAAGAGTCACTATAGATGTATTTCGTTTGTGGTCTTCTGGCAATAACACATCGCTCAGGACGATTTGTCAAGAGTCGAATCAGCACGGCAGTAGCAGCACAGCGTGCGGCATTGGCGTCTCGAACGTGTCACCTGGCTCCGGCTGCGTCGATTGCCTTTGCGGGCGTATTTGTGCATGACGACCCGCGTGTCGTACGAGTGCACACCACGAAACGAGGCCGAGTAGACGCCCGCAACGCGTTCATCATTCGACAAACGACATGAGGAGACGTTCGGCGTACAGGACGCCGGCCGGCAGAAGCTTCGTTCGCTGGCGACGGAGTCTTTGGGGTTGGGGCGATGGGACGTCGTGGCGGGGTGAATCGGGGGGCTAAGTGTGCGTTTGCCTTGTGCTCCGCCGCGGCGGAAACGCGATGAATCCTTCTTCGCCAGAAGGACGATGCTCAAGGAGCTCTCCCATTCACCCAGGGAACACGAACACAACAGCCGCTGCTACTATTGCTCAAGCCTGCCGCCTGCCCGCCGCCGTCGGCCGCCCTCATCGCGGCTAGCGGGTCCCGGAAGCTCAGTTCATCTGTCAAATGCATAACAAAACGAACGCCGCTGGCGGTAGTGACTGCTGCTGCCACTACCATCGTCAGGGTGTTGCGGGACGAAGCCTGTGCAAGTCGCTGGCGGCGGCGGCGGCGCTGGCCAGCGCCGCCGGTGAAGTCGTCGTTGCGAAACGACAGCAGGACAGTCGACGTTGAAGGGAGATAAAACGAGGAAAGAACAGAGGACGAGGCAGAAAAAGAAAAAAAAACGGGTGACATTGAAGAAGTGACGGGCCAAACCGACGGAATAACACATCCTCTGCTGAGGCTGCGCGAGGGGGCGCACACGGCCTCCGCTGTCTGGTTAGTGCCTGCCACAGTGCTGGAGTGAAATTCATCATGGGACTGAGGCTCAGCGGACGGGAGTGAATCAATGCAGGATGGCCAAGGGAAGCTAAATGCAGCCCATATACGGCAGATAAGAATGAATCAGAGGTAGTTTTCGATATTGAATACGCTCGGGCGACAGGCTTGTTGCTGACACCACTCAAGCGCTGATGCCGACTGGCTGAGGTTAGACGGCGGAGTAGGGAAGCACCCGGCGGCACCTGTGGCTCCGGTGATCATTCAAACACTGTGTCGCTGGCAGCGTCGAGGAGAGACGCGTGTCATGGGAGAAATCGTTCGAATGGAGCTTGTCACTGCCGACGCTAGGCGCCGAATCGAATTTAGCGTGTGTCGGGAGGCGGAGACGACCGCAGCTAGATTTCAGATATTGTAAGAAAATAGATAGATGGATCGAATTTAGACGATCGTCCTCGGGAATACGATTTAGCACAACGTTTGTGTAAAGCATGAAAGCGCCGATTTGTATAAACGTGTCTGTGTACACAAAAGTAACTAACATGGCCCATCCATCACCGTGGGGGGTCGTTTCTCCCCACAATTGCCCCAGCAGCGGCCTGATCCCACACGATTCCGAACCCGATTGATCTCCCTTCGCCTGCGTTGTTCGGGTATGACCATCACATTATCATCATTTCCCATCTCGCCGGAGTAGATATGCGACAAATCGTTCGCCATCCGGTAGCCGGTATGGCTGGGAGAAACTGGTGACGGCCACACGGATAGACGAGCTGACTCACAGACTGTACGAGTAAGTGAAAAAAAGCTATAGTGAAAGGAATTGTACCCAGCACGTCGGTTCTGGTCAATCTTCGTGTGCCGCTGGCTGGTGGCAGCGCACTGGGGGCGTGTTGATGTCCCCATTGTTCGCTCGAGACGAATGCTGTCGAGCAAGGGGCGAGGGTCGGCTTGTGCGGCGCCAGAGAGACTCGGCCGTTGCTCTCGAAGCAAAACAAGGGGCAGCCAACGTCGGCGAAAAACCGCTGCCCTGCGTCGCTAAGCGCGAACGTTTCGAACACGACACGCAACACATACGATCAACAAGCACTCACACAAACGTCTCGCGCACATCACGAATTACGGGGAGATACAGCCTTTGATAGAGACGCCGGTGGAAAGCGGGATGACAATGCGATTTGCCGCTGTTTTTGGTTTGGGATAAGAAAAAGAAGAAGAGGCACGATGGCAAAAAGTGGATTTTTGAAAAGGTCACCAAAATCTCTCTCTTTCTCTCGGAGAGCGGCGAAGGAGTGTGCGTCGCGGTGATTCAAGAGGGGGCCGTGATCGCAGCTTGGCTAGAATCAAAGGCGTCATGGAAGGCGAATAACATTGACAGCAGGGTAGAAACGTTGACGTTTAGTGCTGTTGGAGGAGGGTGTATTTGTGGGATTGATAAGCGTCGATAAATTGTCGATAGTGTTACTAATCTTAAAAGTATTTAAGATATAGGGTTCGATACAAAAGAATATGAAACATCTTAAGACATGGCGCATTGTATTAGGAGCGCCCTGCATCCCGTAATGAGTGTAAACGCGTTTCGGAAATGCTTTTTTTCGCATGATATAAACGTGTGTCTACACACGTCGGGTCAGCAATCGCCCTGTAATAATAATATAGGTCTGACTGAATTACGAGGAAGAGATTTTTCCGACGGTCTGAAACGTATGTAAATGGTTGGCATAAATAAGTGCACATGCATTAGTATTTGAGATATGGACGTCGTTGAGTCTGCCTGTGGAGCGTGATCGAGGATGGCTCACTTGCCATTTTAAGGCTACGCTTGATCAGTTTGAATATTATTCAAGCCACCCTCCTTGCACGGAACATATCCGAGTCCGAACGTATCTCAATATCATTACCGATTGGGCGGCATTTAGAACTACGGACAGCCTGACCCGCGGTCAGACCTCATTGCACGTGGCTCGATCAGATGGTTTCAGCCTCAAATAAAATCAGTCGGAATGTTTTTAACCCCGAGGTCGAGGTATATTGTAACTGGGCAAAATGGCAGTATTCACCTCTATTCATTGATTCATAAACAAAACAAGGTAGCATTCATCCATGAAATGTAGTTTCACACAGACTTTATTTCCTAGGGATAACTGTACCGTGTGACAATACATACTCCCCGGGGGAATTGGCGACCTAGAGTTTGCAGCTATAGAAACACTCGCAAACGGACATAACTGACTGGTGTTGGCTTAGCCATCACAGTGGTAGATTTAGCCTAGGTGGTTCTCCTAACAGGAGATCTCTATACCGTCCCACTGAACTACATTTTTTAGTTTTCTCTTAAATGGACTGGGAGATCACCCCAGCGAGGAGGGCCACTCCATTTGCCGGCAGGATATCGTTATCGCGCTTAGATATACAGGCCACATCTATAACCGGCTGCGTCGAGAGGCAACATACACACATGCGGATACATGGTGCAATGATTTGAAACATGCAAATCGCATCAAATCGAATTAAATTCACCCAATTTTCATAGTGATCATTAGTGATATTGACACTTTGAAAAAGTGTCAATATCACTAATGATTTCAAAGTGTCACTATCAGCTAATAAACTAGGCGAGACTCATCATTCTCACTAAGCCGCGTACGCATAAGTGGCACAAGCGTCGCCATCGCCAAAGAACGTGTGTTATATTTCTAATAAAATAAATAAATTTGCAAATAGCAGCTCTCATGCGGTTCGATTCGTTCGTTCACAGCGACGGCAGCATCTGCCAAAACAGGAAAATCATTGCACGAATATAATATAATCTCGATTCGAAAGCGTGCTCCGCCCTCCAACTCGGGGGTCACTGGCTAATAGACGATAAGCGCCACCAATCAAAGTCACCTATCGAATTTTGACCGTTGCCAAAAATAGGCATTTCGAATAGGCACCGACGAAGAGCCAACCACCGCCGTAGATAACAACAGGCTTCTTTGGTCACAAAATAACACAATTGGTGGCGACAAACGGATGAACTGTCGCCAAATCAACGAACGGCCAGACGTTTATGAATCCAGACACGTACACAACAACAACAACTATAATATCTATAACAACAACAACAACAGCAAATTCAAACGCTACCCAGTGGCGCTGGTGAGGGTACGTGCCATTTATTTATCTTCTGGTTTTTCTCTCTGTTTTTTCTTCGTACAGGCCCCACTCTGGCTGGCACTTACTACACGCGGGTACCCGTAGTGGGAACCGCAGCAGCTGTCTCGGCGCATGAGCCACGGCCTGACGTTATCTCCGGAGACGTCGAATTAACAACGGCCGGCCGGCTCCGATGCGGCCCGGCCGGCGCTGCGGAGCTCTGCTCGTTGTAACCAGCCATTGCTTGCTGCAGTGCTTGCGACAGTACAGCCAAGTGAACCATGAAGGATCCGACTGCTGGGTCGCTGACCCAGCCGACGGCCCGAGAGTGTCTCGACGAACAGAACAAGAGAGAGAGAGATAGAGAGAGAGAGGAAGGGGACAGAAAAAGAAAGTCAGCAACGGATAACAACAAAAAATAAACGAGAATACGAATCGCCCGCCGTTCTTCTCGTTGTCGTTCGTCCGCCGTTCATCGAACTGCTGCTGTTGTAGCTATTGCTGTTGCTGCTGCTGCTGCTGCTGCTGCTGGATAGCAACGAGTCAAAAATGGCATTCGCTGTACCGACATTCGCCTTTGTAACACGCATACTGCTATATACGTTGCAGCAAAACAATGTTCTCTACTTTACAGAGAAGAGATCGTGTGCAAGGCGGAAGCGACAATGGGTACATTGTTGAATGCGGGCAACTCATCTTTGGTTTAGTTGCACCAGCGTGAGTTGGATTCTGTTGACACAAAGCACTCCTCTCTGTGCAAGGTGAGATATTGTTCATGCCAATATACAGTCGCAGGCAGTCGAAGGAAGATCACGCTATTCGCATACAGTTATCTGTATGCCCATATATATATTTCATAAGATCAGATAGAACTGTTTAAAAAAAAATGCTTCTAGAATTTTTAATTGAAACCTTACACATCGGAAACTGACTTGTATATTGTACATACCCTTGTAATTACTCGAACAGAGTGAAAATAAAACAAAATAATATATTTCATAATAATAATGACAATTCTCGAAGTTAAGGCCAGCTTAACAAGCGGGGCAGGGGAAGGCGGATAATGACACATACGCAGACAGAAATCTGTATTAGACCATGTTGTCTGCACTCATTTACTGGTTAGCTTACGGTTGCTGCCACCATGTCGTTGGCATCACCGCAAAGCCCGAATAGATTAGCAGGTAGCGATAAGATTATATGGTACGTTCGTAAGAGCGGTCGTTCGCTAGCGGAGCGCGGCGGGCCGTTCAATAGCGGTTGAGGTTCTGCCATTTGCTGGAGTCGGCGATAACTGCCGCGCACTCCGGCATTGTTTATTGTTAATCTTGGCAAACCGCCGTTGTCTCGAGGGTGTCCAACGTGTGGACTGGCCAACGAACTGGCCACAATCGGCCTATGACTACAATTCACGGGACGTCGACAAAATGGCCCTCTGGTACAGATATCTAACCTATCTCGTCGGGCGGCCAGTCACCTCGTCAATTTCGTGATGGCGACAGTGACAATCACTATTCACAATAACCAGCAACAGGAGTACCGGCGGCGGCATCATTGCCACATATTGTTATTCATGGCCGACCAATCGAGTGTTTTCCCATCGACGCCTTTTTCAACATCCTGTTTTCGAGCACGGCTATCGCAAGCGACAGCAGCAACAGCAGCAGCAGCCGCCGCCGCCGCTGCAGGGTCAACAGCGCAAGAGCAACATAATCGTCTGCATTATGTTTTCTCGCCTGGACCCCTAGCTTTCTCCCTTGTGTATGACGGTTGAGTCCATAGATTTATATATGAGCGGAGTAGTCTTCGCTGGCTGAATGACTCGAGACTTCCCTTCTCTGAATCGTCTGTACTTTCTCTGACGCTGCCTTCTGGTTAGCCGCCAACAGCACGAGCGCCAGCAGCCGCCGCCCTAGCAGCAGCAGCAACGTTCGCTGAATCGCGGTATTTTCATCCGCCTGTCGGCCTGTGTTATTTTCTGAAGAATCTATACACATGGTATGCTCTGCCTCTGCAGACGGCTTTTTCTTCATAATCTTCTCTTGGCATAGTGGCTTCTTTACGACACAGCCGATCCCATCAGCTCGTTCCATCCGTGGTCTCTCTGTCGTGCTTTCAATCTCTCTCTCTCCTCTCTCTCTCTCGCTCTCTCTCGCTCGCTCTTCTCTATCTGAAGCTACCATTAGCAGCAGAGCCGGTTGGTTCGCCTCTGTGTCTGCCAGAAACGCGTCGTCACCGGCATTGCGTCACCAATATTGGACTTCTTCTCTTTCTGAGTTGCCAACAGCAACGAACCACGAGCGGCGAGCCTCCTCCGGCCGAGTCTCCGGTGTGCGGGCTCACGCAACAGCACACGAAACCATCTTCTCTCCACGCAGCAGGCTGATCTGTCTCCGCTGCGGCAACAGCATCGCGATCTGGCCGTGGGCAATCGGTTGCCATTTCGCCGGCATCGTGCGACAGATACGAAGCGGGCTGGGCCGAGCCGAGCGCAGGTCAGGCAGCGAGCAGCGGAGCTGGCAGCAGAGCCGCCATCATGTCGTCTCATCTCGGCTTCATCGTTGCTGTCGTTATTTTCCCACTCAGCGACAGGAGGAGGAGGAGGAGCAGCAGCAGCAGCAGCAATAGACGGACCCAGTACACATTGCCATTGACTTGAGCGAGGCCCGACCGATGCGGCCGGCGCGTTCCGGCATCGGACTGGTGAGGCCCGAGGCGTCGCGCGTTCCACGAAGATGAGAGCCGGCGCGCTGTGGCCGAAGACAAGGAAGAGAGATTGTGAAGCTGCTGGATAGACCGGTCGGCGGACAGCCAGCTCGAGAGCAGCACAACGATTGCCATGGCGTAGCGCAACTCGTCGAGCCTCGACGGCGGAGGCAAGCGGCTGTGCCGCTCGGCGTCGTATTTACGATGGATGGAAAAACGAACTAACGAACGACGACGACGCTAGCGTACGCTGCGAAGTTCTTCACTTGCCGATTTGTAGAGGTTTACAGTAGGAGCTGGCAGTGACACTCTCACCCTGCGATTATATTCGCGTTTACTAATGCCGGCATTCTGTTCCTTAAGCAGCAGCAGCGGCTACTCTACCTCGGATAGATGCGGATCAAAACTTCACAGTATTGCCAGCGACGCAGAGACTGAACTGCAACTGGTGGTTGGCACCTGTGTAAATATGCGGGAGCGTCATATGAGCCACAATGACACCCAACCGGAGACATGCATACATAGGCAATTTCTACGGCATTAAGGCCAACACGTCTTTGTATAGGGGAAGTGGGAAGTTTTGCAGAGGTGCTTATACGAATCATATCTGGATAAGATCTATGCATAACATTATACTCGCCATTTATGGCCGGTTTTGTATGGAGCACTATACTATGCCTGATAAATGTAGGTGCCCCCTGGTAAATAGATGAAAAAAAAAGAGGCCTTTTTCAACATGTTTCTCTGAAGATCGTAGATCGTTCAACTTTTTTCGCTTTGCTAACGCACCAGCATCACCACAAATCACCAGGTCGCTACACGGTGCCACAGAGTTCGAAGATTTCGCTAAACTTTCACCATCGTGAAACTGTACAGAATGAAAACCGGATACAAGGCTACGTAACGAATCCGTGTAGAATCCTTGAAGAATCCGCTGTCAACAGCCGAAACGAATAATCAAGATCTATTGTTGACAAACACCCATATGTCTGCCATATGGAAGGAGCTATCTCGGAGAGTTTTTCTCTGCTTGTTTGCTGAGCTGAACCAGACAACGACATCGTTGTCCGCGCTCTTTCGTTGAGAACACGAGCGCCACTGGATGATGCGGCCACCCGTCCGCTCAGACCAGACAACAGAATCGGATAGATCAAATGAATCCGGGGTACAAAGAGCATCATTAATTTCTCACAATTCGTTGTACGCGTTCGCAGAGGCACAGCCCGTCCATGCCGACGACAGTAAACATTACTGTGTATAATGCCACCGTACGAGGACATGTGACTAGTATCCAATGCTGGTTTTTCTTTTTTCAGTAATCTCGTCGTGCTGGGGAGAAGGTGCGACTCGTCAATGAGTTCCTCTATGCTATCTACGACTGTGCTGCTTCTACAAGGAAGTCATTGCCATCGTGACCATCGTCGGCCGCTGTTATGAAGTAGCTGGGATAGTAGTAATGGCGATGTGGCTGATAGAACTTACGTTTGCTGGAGCAGTTGCTGGATGCTAGTCCGTCGCTATCGTGAGCAAAACACCGAATGACTCCTCAGGATGATTGTCCTCCGCGCGTCCGTCTTCGCTGTGCACTGATAGGCGCGCGCGACCTATACGGCGACCACTATTCTAGCTAGGTACGCAGGTAGGTAGTAGCAGCAGCAGCAGCCGCAAGAGCTGTTCACTGGTAAGCACCACGAAGTGGAGGCCGGCCGCTGCTTTGACAGCGATGTCACCAGACAGAATCAAGGGGAGAGAGAGAGAGAGAGAGAGAGAGAGAGAGAGAGAGAGAGAGAGAGAGAGATGTAGCGCGCTGCCGGTGCGTGGCGAGGGCAGCCAGCTCACGGCAAGCTCAAGGCAAAACTCACTATCGAGTCGGACGACCAACCGGCGCAGAGTCGCGTCGGGCAGAGGTGGGTATACGTGCTGGCCTGTTTGTGGTATCTCTGTTTGGTAGCTGCGGCAGCAGCAATCGCGGCAAAGCAGCGGTGGTGGCGGCAGCGGCGGCGGCGGCGGCGACGAACCCTCTCCTAACCACTGCTGCTACCGCTGATCCCGTCACTGTTTCTCCACTCGATTCACGACCGAGGGCCGACGGTGCCGGCAGTGGCCTGCACCGCAAATGCCGCGCCGGTACAGAGGTTGGACCGGCCCGGACCTGACCTGTACCGCCGTCACCATGAACGTGGTAACGTAGCTGGCGGCACTGGTAAGCAACAACCTTAGAACAGCGGTGGCCACGGCTGCTGATGCTGCCGTCGCAACGGCAGCAGGAGCGACTAACCGGACATACATAACTCGCGCCACTTTTGGAAAGAGAGTGAGAGGGAGAGAGAGAGAGAGAGAGCAGAGACCAAACGCCATTGCATGTGTCTGGCTGCCTGTTCGTCAGATCGAGAGAGCGTGTAGCCTACTACTGTCGTTCTGCCGAAATCCTGCCGTGGGCCGCTCCGTGCTGGTGGGTGTGTACGTGTGCGTTCGAGTGCCTTTGCCAAAATGGCAATGACGCGGCGGTCGGCGCTGGCCGCGCCGGCAACAACACAGCGCCGGCCGGCCGGCCGGCGGGCCGATCCACCGGCGATAGCGACTAGCTGCCGTGGTGTAGTTATCGCCCGCGATGTGACGGTGACGCAGCGCATATAGCCATCGTTAGTAGTAGTAGTAGTGGTAGTAGCAATAGTCAGTAATAATAGAAATGAGGACGGATAGTGACAGCAGACGAAGCCGCGGCAGCAGCAGCAGCAACACCATCAGCAATAACATCGGCTAGAGCTGCATCTAGTGACGGTCAACTAATTCGTTGGCTTTCGACAGCAGCCCAAAGTCGGACAGGGTCTATCGGGGAAATGGCTGAATTTCTTGCTGGCCACCTGTGTCTATTATTATATTGTGTATCGCTCGCTCGCTGCGCTGGCGGTATGAAGAGCCGAGAATCAACAGCGAAAAAATCGAACCTTCGAAGCTGGAACACTGAACGCTGAGTGATGATGGGCGGCTGCGGCTGTGGTGCTCTACGGTCGGTTTTGGGGGGTGTTTTGTATAGGGTTATATTGGAAAAAATCTATATAAAAATAGAAGATTGAAAAAAATATGTATATAGAATTCGAGAGTAGAAATTTCGGCTTGACATATGCCGATTGGGTGACCTCGACACAAGGAGGGTGTAGGTACGGTGACCAAGGGAGAGGTACCCGTTTGCGGATGGCGTGAAATCGTTCGACCGATTACAACAACTAATCCATCGGTTGCGAAATAACCAAATAAGGATAATGGGAGGACAGACGTATTCTTTGATTGATAAGAAATTACCAGAATTTTCGAACACGATAATCGCTATAGATGGTTACGTGTAATCGCGACATCTCTTGTTTCTTATCGACGAGCGTTGTGAAGTCGATGTGCGCCAAATGATAACTGTGATAACTTTAAAAGAATCATAAATTCTCCTCAGAAGACCCCCTCATCATTTGGAAACTGGATACTCGTTTTGTAGCACTCAATACCGTCAGGGACACCGTGATCAACAATGTTTTCTGACCACCAACAATCTAGTAGAGGCATGTTTTTTCCATGTAATGAACTCGACGATCTATACAAAGCTGTATCGGCTAATTTTAGAACTGCACGGATGAATCACACAAACATGGCGAAAGTATACGGCGCCTGACACGTGCAACGGCCAATGCCGTACTATAAATGAGGAGTGAGCTTCTTGCCTTCGATTTCTTTTGGGTACCCTGTCGACACTTCACAGCCTTGTTTGGGTGCGGCCTACGCGATATTGCATGCCCTTTGACGTATGTTTGTGTTGGTCGGCTAATGTTCACTAAGCGATGTGGATGCATTTGCAAGTTAATTTCTGATCGTGTCTTTATATAGATCGTATCGAACAGCAAAGAAGTACAAAGACGTTTCCAGTCATATGCAGTTCACTGGGTTTCAAAGATGGCGTGTCCCTACGTCGACTGTAACCAAGTGTCCGTGCCACGAAGCCAACAAATTGGAACACGCATCGGAGAAATATTATATTGTGTTATATGGATGTGTTGTAGATTATATGGAGTGTACGAGATAGGATGAGCCGCAGGCCTCAGGATCTCAGTAATGGTAACAGGCACGTTGAGATTTTTGATTGCCATCCCGTGCACGGCCCGTGGTGGTTACTGACGAGCGTGGACCCGTTACCGCGGTGCGGTAGATGAATCGGATCTCGGGGACAAGATGATCAACCGACGTTTGGCCGTTCGGTGGAAAAATTCATTGCAGTGTAATCGATGGCGTTTTCATAATGAACGTGGTTCTGTGGCTGACCACCCGATTCTATAGCGGGCTAGCCAGGAGACGGAGTAGGGGAGTATAGTTTGAATTTTGTTCCTCGCAAACAGTCCTACTCACTGCTCCGATGTATGTAGTGTTTCGAAAATACATCCACCTACTTTTGAGGAATCGATCAATAAGCGGCCCATGTCTCTTTCCATTCATCGTTGTAAAAGCAACAAAATAAACGTGTTCGTGAACAACCCGTGGTCTCGAATGAAGACCGTGTCCTAATTTGATTACTTAGTATGATTATGCCAGTAGACAGCTCAGCGGTTGGCTATATGGTACGATATGCAGAAAACCTGCTGCTCTGGAACCTGCTACATTGGTCTCGCAGGTTCGTGATTGATTAGAACATGAAACGCACTAGTGAGACAAGGCCATTCGAGTCAAGGGTCTGGTCTGGGGCCAAATCGCGAAATGGATTTCTCTTGCGCTTTGTCACTGGGCAACGTACAGTTGCAGGGGTATTATTACCTCCGAGGAACACTTTTTTCCCTGGCTCTCTCTCTCTCTCTCTCTCTCGCTCGCTTCCGTTAAAGCACGAAGGTAGCTCATTGAAAGAGCAGAATCTACTTCAGCTAAATCCTCGTGGTCATCCCGGCACCGATGCACGTATCAGACGTTTAATGATAGGCCGTTAGGCCTCGTGAACAATAATAGCTGCTGAGCTAGAACAACCGGCCGGTAGGTACAACGTTATGACGCCATTCATGTTGACACAATGAGGTGGCTTCGTTGACACGGAAGTTGCTGTGCTGATATTGCTCAGCGTCTTCGATCGTCAGCGGTGGCCGCCGTACGAAACTTGTTGGCTGAGAGAATGAGCGCATTACTTTGAAGGTCCTAGCAGCGTTGAATGGATGCAAAACCAAAAAGAACTCTGTTTATTAGAAGGCAGTTCAAGGTTGTACCAGTATGCTACAATCCTCATTTTCGGGTTGACTACGAGGCTGAGCGGCCCCGATTATACGTCGCCACTAATGATCTACTAGATTAAATTAGATTCTCCTGGACCGTTACAATTATCAGTGCGTGATCGGATTCGCATGCTCCAGCTATAATACATTGACGGTTGCCAACCCACGCGTAGCTTCATACGCCGTCGGTACTTATACCCAACAACAACAGGAACAATCGACGTGCACCGGTATGGAGAACATACACAAAACACGAATGGATAGTACGCGTATTCTACAGATGCTTAGTTGCGCACCGAAAAGTATATTAACGTTTGTCAAAAGCACTAGCACATAGGTGGGCCAACTAGCTAGACAAATTGAATATGAAGTACTAATTGATCTATACTTGAGACAGTCCGCTCAATAAGAATAGTCTGGCTCCCCAGGAATCTCAGTCTTCCGTTCAAACTGCGAATATGGAAATAGGAAGTCGTCTCGCGCGAGACGAAGTGGATTTGCAACGAGCAAATCAACCCAATGACGATACCAGCCGATTTGGTGAGGTTTCTCGTCGGCTGTTACACCACAGCGTAAGCAGAACGCTTCTGCCCAGAAGTTCCTATCACCGGTGACTTTTAAGGTGAAATCGTCAGTGGTGTCGAAATCCTGCTCCGCGTAGTCGGATCAAATCGTCGCTTGAGAACGATCTGTCTCGACTAGGTATTCTTAGCCACTTCCCAGTTCTACATCAGATGACGAAACCTTGACGATCCTGTAATATGAAAAACGATTTTGACGACACATGGCATGATTACAGCAAATGCAATATATTTACCATTAACCACCAGGTGATCCTGTTTAGGGGAACACTGCGCAAATGATACAAATAATACAGATAATAGATGAAAGTGTTAGAAATCTGAAAATAGTACATATCCCATTGTCTCTCCTTTTCTCTCTCTCTCCTGTGTCTCTCTCTCTCGCTCTCTCTTTCAGTATAGATACGCCGTCGGAACGGATGCACTACTAATTCGAAGATCACCCACAATCGGACATGGCTTCTACCGCGTTCTGCAGCATGCAACTGTGCATCTGCTGCCACAATGCAGCACTTAGCACTTCAGGTTCCAAGTGTCGACGATTGCACTCACAATCATCACATGCCTGCTCGCACATGGAAGCAACCCTTCAAACAGATTGTCCATCCGGTAACTTCATTATGTTTAACTTCATTTTAACTTGATCACCTTACGGGGACGATTTTTAGCAACACTGCAGACAATTGTGCGCGCGGTCGAATCGCACTGTAAATATTTGCCGATTTATTTGCAAACTCATTACGAGCACCGGCTACGCTCAGAGCTGCTTCAGGTTATAAGACGGCTGTTCATGCTCGCCGGGACAGCGAACGGGACTGGGCCGAGGATTAACGGGGTGCCGTAATCTCTACGAAGACACTGGATCCCCAATTGTCAGTGAGCGCTTGAAGCATTAATGCTGACACCTGAACCCAAAGAGTGTTATTGTGCAATATTATTATAGACTTGTGCAAGTATATTCTCGTAAACGTTGAACGACACGAATACGCTGCTCAATTTTTCTGATGTCTGCTCGGCCTGTTTTACTAGCGCTCGTTCACGTAAGGACATATACACGTGAATCATCTGGTTCCGATTGCCACTAATGTTCCTAATGTTCCTCGAGCTAGGACTCTGATCAAGGACACCAGCGGGGTGCTATCGCTCAGTGATTACATGGTGATATTTGTTGCACACTACGATTTGTAAAAGTGGATGCTTTTAGGGTCACAGAGTTCCTGGTGTTCCTCACGGTGGCTGCGCCTCTTCGCTATCGTATGCAATCTTTGTTCTAGTCATTAATCGTTACTTGCAAAATGCCTACCTAGCATGCTTATTAGATTGAGAGAGTCTTGTCTTGTAAACTATTCCAACTGCTGTACAATTTCCTCCAAGAGGCAGGCTATTGATGGCTTCGGCGGGTGGTGCAAGAAAAGAATGGGACGGTGCTCCCAGCATATAAATGTGACCTCATTAATAGTGGTCCCTCTCGATACGACTTTAATATTGGCAACAGAATACCTCGTGTCCCGTGTGCGGCTCACATTTGACCTTCGAGTGAATGTTATCGCCGTACTTGATTTTAGTGATTACATTACGCAATTAGTGAAGCCTGACAGTGTTCTTGGACGTATGGTATTTCTTTTTTTTACTGTTAAATATCCTGATGTGAGTATAAGGTCGTACAAAGCGGTTGTGTTATCAAAACTAATCCATTGTTCTCCTGCTTTGGGGGAGTTTCATTAAAAACAAAAACTGGCTAAATGTGATTGAGGATGTTGAAAATACTATAAATTATTTGGACGCCTAAGGTGGAGGTGTTCATTTGAGAGGGCGGTTATAGATCTTCCGAATGTTGCCACTCTAAAACAAATCAGGTTGTGAATAAACGTGGTTGATCACTACGTTGATATAACGCAGAGGAGTTTGCGCAACAGACCCACTATCAGCCATAAAGCTGCGGCTCGAACTCAGCTCATCAATGGCGTATTCTACTGGCGTATGTCCAAGTCAGTCGACGGCAAGGATGTGCCCGCCACGGACTTGGGCTAACGTTATCGAAGGTCGCTGATTTGGTCAACTGCCAAATCACTCCTCACCACCCCCGCTTTATGTGACAATAAACGAATTTCTATTTCACCCTAAAAGGTAACCTTTCCGTGTCATCCGCTCTATTGCTTTACACCAAAAACGTGAGCCCGGCCTTCCGTCGTGATATTGCACATAGTCTACTTGTAAATAATCTAATAAATAAATAAAAAATAAATAAATGTGCGAATCTGTTAGATTGATCGGATTCATAAGAGAATGCGAAAAGTGCCGGTCGAGTCCATCATCAAGATGCGTCGTGAAGAATTCTCAAAGAAAGAACACATCGCATTTTTCAAGGACGCATACGGCGAGGTCGAACAACAAGCCGCTAGTCGTGTGGGTAATCCCCTCCAACTGCCCACCGGTCAGCGATTCAACTGAGCATAATGAATGTGTCGTAATCAACACAGCGAATGTTTGTCTACATACCGTCCTTGAAAACGTTCATGTGCTTTAGGCAGCGTTCAATTATTTTTAGACTCGAAACCATTAGTTCGCTTGAACTCGACAGAGGCAACAAGCTTGATTATAATTGGCGACATGTCTGTTCGTCCTTGACAAGTTGTCGTTTGTAAAATCTGTGTGATAGCTCAGGTCAAATCAGAGCCCACGTCAGCTGCCTTCTTCATGAGAACAATCAAACGACTTGTTCAAACGTGCTTGCAGTATCCGTGCTCTGTCTAATAAATATGTATAACCTATGTAATATATATATATATATATAGAGGCGTCGCCGCGTAGGATGCACCAGTTACGTGACTCCGGCTAAGGACCATCCCGAAGATAGCCCCTGGTCCTAGTCTCCGATCAGAAGCCAAGGGGATAAAGGCTCTCCCTCCCTCCATTCCCTGCCATTATATCTATTTTCTGTTCGTCTCTTAATCTCTTTCATTCGCTGTCAGACCGGTGCACCGAGAGGACGGAAGTCTTGACGATACATTCTCGGGTTCTCTCCACGTAGGTAATATATTACTTTGTCACTGGCTGCCACTGGCAGTCCTTTTTTACCTGTTCATCTCTCTCTCTCAGGGACGGCCAGTCGCGGCCACGTGAAGCGTGGATGCAGGCCGAACAAACCGAAGACCGTTACATTGCGTGAATCCGGCCTGCATGACGTGCCATTTGTCAGCGAGAGCGCGCTTGAGTAGTTTTTCGACGTCTTGACAGTGGTTTGATGTAAAGAAGAAAACACTGTGCTTGTATAGCAACGAACGATATTCGTTTAAGAGGTTTCCCTCTTTAACTCAGATCGTTTATAGCGGATAGACAATAATGTCTGTATATAATACAGACGCAGTTGTTAATATACAAATATATATATATATATATATATACTTTTTTTTTTTTGTTTAAGAGGTTAAAGGTAAATCCTGCATGGATACCACGCCTCACACTAAGGTATTTGCCTGGTGGTGTCAGACTCTTACTGACTAAACCCAGAACCGACTTTGACTTGGGGCACTGACCGCGACTGTCAAAGTATTACTTCAGTCAGCGTCTTGCAGGGACCGACAGTTGATTCCAACCATGTCTTATGCCTCAGTTCCTCTTCTGGGGCGAACCCTCCCGCCCAGCGGCAGCGGGTGGGTTCCGGGCATTTTCCCTTCGGATCAGCTCTGCTATCCGCGCCCGTTCTAGCCTATCCTTCTCCCGGAGGATCCTTTCGGCTACTGCGCTCCCTCTGTTCCACTTGCCTCTGGCCGGGCAAGGGACATGTAGGAAACGAACCCTCGGATTCCGTCCTGCATGGCTCGTGTCAGTTCGGCGTATATATATATATATATACTGCGCGTATTACCTTGTACCATATTGGATAGCGTAGACCAATATCGACGTGGCCTCTGTGCAAATGCGCGGGAGCGGTTGCTGTGGAAACTACAAAAGGCACTACAGTCGTGATCGTCGGTTCGACCCGTAGTAATCGCCGGAATTAACGGCCAACATTGTCCGTCATGAGGGTCTGTTGGAAAGAGTCTAGATAAGTTCAGAATGGCCGACATGACAGCTCCTTAAGAGAATGCTGCTACACAAGGTCTGAAATATAATAGAAAATCTTAACTGTCTTTCCAGCTAGTAAAAAATCAGATAGGTTAATTACATCAAACTGCCTCGTTCTTGGTATAAAACCATACTTCGACTATTCCCTTACCTTCCGTCTTGTACGGGCTCGAGCTCAGATTACTACGGGTAATAAATGTGAATGTTAGCTATAGCCACCAGCACGCGATTTTTGTTGTCTTCGTTAAAGAAAGAAGCTCCATCGCCGCATTTGCTGTTCGCTGGTGCAGTGTCCTTTATCGTCGGACTGAAATATCATAGATCTATCCTTGTGCTGTACGGATGCTCGGCGCCACCTAGCAGCACATTCATATATATCGCATGCCGTATATCACAGGCGTATCAGTTACAGCTCATGAATTACTCGATAATGTCAGACACCCAGCATGAAGTGGTATCTGTCAGAGGGAATTCTGTGATTTACCATAAAACGGAAAGACACAGTTAATTAAGTCGTTTCTCCTCGATCTGCCCTTCGATCACGCTCATTGTTAGTGCATAACTTGGGATTTTTCCACGTATCTTAGGTCGACGGACCCGACCTCCTAGTGGTCAGTATATAACGAACGTACGGAAGCCGATGAACGATCTGACGCCCGCCGCCCATGAATAGTCGATATTGAAAGCTCTGTCGAAGGATACGCCTATTGCACTGTGTATGCAATAGCCAATTGTCGTTTAGCCATTGTCCCCGCTGTGGGTCTTGTCGGACAAACTGCTCAGACCCCTACGTGGCAACGGCGTCCGTTGTGTTTAGCGGCGCCACATAGTGTATGCAGTACAGACCACTGCGGCTATTCGGCTATTCGTCGCTTTCAACCTCGGAGGATACTGCATCTAGTTCACCAAGCACGGATTCGTAGGTGGGGCGTTATTGTCAACAACACAGGCAAGCCACGCAGATCCATCCTTGAATCCTGACACCTATTGACTTCGCTGGTGATGCGCCACCGATCTCGCAGGAGACAAGGTCGCCGGACGGGAGCTGTGACTGTTGTCGTCGTCAACAGTCACAAAGAGGCTTACTGTCCCCCGAGACGAGCAAACCAAGGGGTAAAATGGGGTTTCTTTCGCACCGAATGTCGCCTCCGGCACCGCCGGCTCATCCTCTGGCGAACTCTGCTGCAACGACAAGTTTCAACGGCTTTAAAGCAATTTGCCAACGGAACAGCGAGCCTCTTTTGTTTGCGGGTGGTCCCAGCCCCTCTCTCCCATCAGATATTCATTAGGCATCTCGTAGTCGACTTCCGTATGGTCGCAGGGTCGCTCGTATTGTTGTTGTTGTTGTTCTTGTTTTTGTTGTTGTTTTGAAGGAGAAAAGAATATCGGGAAGTTGTTGTACGCATTCACTAACACCGTTTAGCCATTTTTTAGTTGCAGAGCATCCGAATTTGCTATGATAATACAAGATCGACAAACGAATTGAACACCCTAGTCCGAAAGGTCGCTCAGTGCACTGCGAAGTCTAGGGAACATGTTATTGTGCGCGTGCAATATTTCGAACGGTGACAATGATGTTCCAACTGCAATGTTTGCGCTATGTGTCGCGCTTTCCCAGGATTTGTCTCATTCAAAATGGCTACTCGAGCATGGCCTTAGTAATGTTCGAAGCTTCAAGGTACGCTGGCTTGTCTCTCTCTCTCGCTCGCTCGCTCTCAGTTTCACATGCGCATATTCACATATGCACTGCCGTTACACGGCAGCAGGCAACAAACCAGTTTATTCTTCAAGCGGCCACGACGCCGCCGGATGACGCATGTTCGTATTTTGGCAATCATCAAACTCCCGTTCAGCCTCACCCATAGGCCCTTCCCCCTCTCCTTCCCGGCATGTTCATTCTTATACTGCCTCGCGTGCATCAGCGTTGCAAGCCTCCAGGCTCCGCTTCTGCCGATACTTAGCAATGCCCAGTGCAACCAACGCGCCGGGTTTAGTTGCCTCCGCCGGCCCACGAGTTTGCCAGCGGCCTGCAGCGTGTCCTGATTGTAGAATTCACTGGGACACAACTGCATGCAGGCGTGGACAATCCTCGAATCCGGTACACATGTGGTTGGGTGGCTTCAGTTACGGGTCTGGGTGTCTGGGTGCCACTGCTGCGTCGAGCAGCCGCGTCCGAAGGGATTGCGGGACAGTTCATTAGGGACAACAGAGGTAGAGTTACCTTAGAGTGCAATGGAACGGCACCTTGTGGATAGGACGAATGTATCGTCGCGCAGCCGCGTGAACGACTGCATACGGAAAATCGGCAAGGTCCCGACGGCTAGCACACAGGACATATGGGTGAGGATGGCGTATTGGCGCACGTTTGATGAGGAGTGTCCTTCGGCAGAACCTGTCACAGGGCGACGAGCTGCCAATCAACCGACAGACACAGATCAGGCAGGGATTGGGATGTAGTCCGAATAATTTCGACTTCCAGATCCCCCCCCACCTATTTCTCTCTCAGTCGCTTTCCGCAGCACTCCGACTTGAGCTGGCGGCTTTGCCACTAGTCACATATTTCCACTGCGATTCATTCGGTATAGTAGCGGCCAGTAGCAGGGTGGAGATCCAAAGTCGGCAGCCTAGTCTCGCTGTAGTCACTGGAGCCGGTCTCGACGCCGCTGGCTGGCGATGGAATGTGTCGGCTGGCGAGCCGGTCGTCATCTACGCCGACTACGTTTCCCTCCACTGGCGTCAGTCGAAGCAAGAGAAGAAGCCGAGTAGGCGTCGAGGGTTCCGAGCTCCGTCTACGGCTCGCCTACGGAACGCGAGAAACCCCTCGCCCCGCCCCGCTCTGCTACCGTTGCCACTGCCACAGCCTCGGGCAGCGACGTACAACGCACTACGGCTCACTACGATTACGGAGTGCGGAGCCACCAGCTGGCTGGCCCGGGTGGCTTCCTACTCTGTCGGCCTTTGGGGAAAAGGAACTCTCGCGTCGGTAATTGCTGTCGCCGTTGTTCTGCTGTTGAGTTGTTGTGGATTCTTTCATGTCTACAATGGTTCTCTCTCTTTCTCGCTTTTTGTCGTGCGTGCCTTCTCTGGCCCGCGTTCTCGGCCGCTACTCTCTCTCCCTCTATCTCTCGCGCTTCTAACCCCCAAACCTGTCCCTCTGTTCCTCCATGTGGCAAACCCCTTATGGTGCTTGCGGCTCTGCCGTTCTCAGAGGCGAAGCAATGCAACGTGGCGTGCGTAGGCGCCTTTAGGACACCTTAAAATGAAAGGAACAATGAAAGGGCGGAACAACGAGCAAACAGACAAGCGGGCGGGCGGGCGTTTCTTTTGTGGTGGCGGTACCGGCTGCGGCTGTCGCTCGTTGTGAGCTCTGCCGGTGTGGACTTACCGGATCTATTTCCTATGTGGTGTGCTCTGAGGTGTCCCATGGCCAACTGGCTTACGTTGCCAGCAGCAACATAATATATTTAGACCACGCCGTTGAGAGTAGTGTCTATATATATATATATATATATATATATGGGTCAATAGTACACAGACGTTAACAAGCGCCGTCGGGCTTTTCTAGCTGGAACTATTATTATATACTTAGTATGCGAGCTGTTATATATTTATATGTGTGTGTACCGAAAGCGTGAATGATTGGGGGCCACGTCCCGAAGAGGTGGCCGTTAAAACCCCAGCAGTCGCCGTACACCGCTGAAGCGACGGAGTGAATTGAAAGTATCGAGAGAACTTCGTCGCTCCGAATTCCTACTACTACTCTACTGCTACTTGACATTCAGAGCGGGTCGCTCTCTCTGCACTCAACTCAAGTCGATACCGCTAATACGTCTCACACGACACGGCACGGTCCGACTCTCGTATGATCGTACTGTAGAACTTACCCGTACGTAGAAGACGCCCTAACGACTATTTTCCACAGGCACATACAAGGCCTGCCTCTATCGCCACAGGATCGTTCGCGAGTTGAAACCATGTTAGACAAACCCTTCCTAGGATATATATATATACATAGTATTTATAATAGAAAGCGGGAAGATTGTGCTTAGCGTCTCTATGAGTTTTGGGCGGAACCGCTGAGGCCAAGAAAACGCGAAAGCAAACCCAAACACCCGTTGCTTTTGCAGCATAGCAATTAATATAGCTTTCGTGGTGATAATATAGCTTATGTAATATTCAGCGTTTATTAAGCATTAATATTGCACTTCTGTACAGCCAGGCTTGGACTGAAAAATGCAGAACAACGGTCAATGCTCAGACGTGCGATTTACTGACCCCGAAGGCATATTTACCCTGAGCGCTTACCATCCTAGTGGTTGGGGCCAGTTCGTGCGCAGATCCTGCGCCACTGTATGGGTCCTCCGGCAAAAATCTGCTAACGACAATACTTATGTCAAACAGCCACTAACAGCGAGATTTGCTACAGAAGACAGACTATTATTTTGCCTCTATCTTAAAGACAAAAAATTTCACAAAAACAGATCTCCAAGTTCTTCTTGGTAGCATAGTAATCTATGCTTGTTCGAATAGCAAAGGCGTGATCGCGCGCCACCGAAGCCAGCCACCAAACTATAGGTACTCAAGTTGCCTACCGCGGCCAACTTGTCTAACAAATTTACTAAAATGTTATATACTGCCTGAGGAACTACACACCCGGAAGCACAGTAGCATATATGTTTCGAGTATGTTTCATATACGGGCTTGTGCCCGCAAGGGCTTGCCCTTACTGTCGTCCGTTATCAATGTTTTACACGGGCGCTTGATCTCATGCATACGGTCGTAGGCTGGCGTAAAAGATTGCCGATGCGCTATAAAAACTCGTAATCATAAAACACAGCACTGTTATACAACATGTGACTAGGTGTACCGAATCAGTATGGATCCATTAGCGTATGCTTTTCATTGTATCGTAGCATAGAACGCCGCTCAGCATGAGTACGTAGCTTGACAGAAATATCTGCACATCAAACAACGGGCGTTTCAATGGGCGTTTTCTGCCTACGACAAAAATGTCCATCCTACGGGTAGAAATTCACGAGTATTTGGATATGATGGCAGCACTATTTGGGTAGTGTACGCAAACATATATGACTATGACAGGAAATCTGTCTTCTTTAATAGTCTTTCATGTGGACGACATATCATAGGACTCACCGTTTCGTCGAGATATTCGAGAAAGAAAATATTTGTCAACTTTCTAGAGAAATATATTTCCCGACAACAACGAAATATGAATACTGTTACAGTGACACTGTCCGCAACGTCAACTTTCTGTGAAAACAGAGTAATTAGCGAAATCCGAGTGTTTGAATTGGCCAGTCTCCTTCGTAAGTTGCGTTAGTTAATAGATGATGTGATTGTCTAACGTGACACCTGTTCACTGCCGCGAGCTGCTAAGTATGAAACGGGTCTTGACTTTGACCCGCCCTGAGTAGCAGGCCATGTTTTTCTTTGTCGTCGTCCTCGTCGCCGCCGCGTTCCATTATATTGTTACTACAACGAGGAATCTTGTTACTGCGGCGACAGTACAACAGCCTCTAGGCACGAGGAAGCGCCCCATGACGGGCGTTAGTAACAGGTTGGCAGGGGTGGCCGACGGACGATATGCCCCCCTGCCTGGACCTCGTGAGATGCGAGGTACGGTATACACAGGAACGAGACGTTGACGATGCGGGCAAGACCGTGACAATAACTACTGCTGCCTTCCAGCCAGCCAGCCAGCCAGGAAGACATCTGGGCTTAGTTAGGCTGCACCCAGTGTAATGGCGGTGGCCGGCCATTAGCGCCGCCTCCGCGAGCTCCAACCCTTTACATCTCCCTGCGAAGGTCCACACGAAGCGATTCTTCGCACTCTCAGAGGAAACGAAATACATGCGCCACTGGGCGATCCTACAGGTGCTCATCACCGTACGTGGATTCTCGTCACTTACTGCGCCCCAGGGGTTCCCGCTGTACGATATAATGAACGGTAAGACCGAAAGAACGAGTGGTACAGAGAGAGAGAGGGAGAGATCTGGTCGAAGAACAATATCGTCACAAATCTGAATAACAATCAAGAACGTACACTCAGCCGACGAGGACAACACGAGCTCACGTAGAACAAACTGACCGAGGAGACTGGAGGAAGTCGGGTCAGATGCACTTTGACAAATCAGCCCTGGCTGTGGGGCTCACCCTTGCTTGGCGTCCTTAAGGCGAACGGAATGGAGTTTTCATTTCAACACGGTGTTAGACACGCAGTGAGTACACCTACACATGTTGAGTACAGCTGAGCTCAATTTCAATTCAGAACATTGAAGCAACTAAGGGCACGCCTCATTGTTGATGAGTTGGCAATGCTTGTTGTCGTAGACGTCGTCCTGTTTGCTGCTACGGCTGGTGTAGCCAGTAATGAGCGGACATTGAAAATACAATACAATACAATACAATACAAGGTTTGGTTTATTAACGGAACTGCAGTCTTATCACAACGCTTAAGTTCTCGTAAAAATAATAGCGAAAAAGTGTCGTCTCATGGATTATTTCAAATGCTACCGATTTCTGGAAACGGCATTATTTACATCAATGTTTTGATTATCATAAAAGTAACAGTATACAAGGGGCAACGCCCACACAAATTATATTCAGTCTATGCCTTAATCGCAATTATAAATAAACAGACTTTCTCTGTTTCGTTTCATTATAGTATACTCCAAAGGACACCTCTAAATTATTTACAAACAATCTTCCTGACCTCCCGCGCAAACACCTTTGATGATGTAAGGGTTCTAATTTCGCGAGGTAGTGAGCCCCAGACTGCAGGCAAGCGGTGCGCAAGAGCATGGCGGCTGAGTTCTCTTATGACAAATGGTGTTTCGAAGGTTGTTGGCCGACGGTTAGACCTTTTGACGACAGCGGTGATTGGAAGTGCAATATCACGGGGAATTTTTCCTCTCATCATCTTAAAGGCAAGAAGTGCGACATGAACCACGTAAATCTTACCTATAGGCAGCAGGTCAAATTTCTCAAAAACATCCGCAACCGAGTCTCGCCGACGTTTACCAAAAACTGCTCTTAGAGCGTCATTCTGAACAATCTCGGTTCTGCGAATGATCGTCTTATAGCCACCACCCCAGATAGAGATCCCATAGCACATGATAGGCAACAGGAGCATTCTGTAAACTAAAAGTAACCCCTCCACTGGAATACCACGATCTCTGAGGCGACGGATCGAGGAAATAACGGCATAACACTTGGGAAGGAGAGCCTCAAGATGGGCTTGCCACTTCAGTGTCTCATTAATGGTCACAATGGTCACAAAACGAATGTATGTCTTTTGTCCAATTAGACATCGGTAGAACGCGTTGAGGTCATTCTATCGTTTTATTTTCCTCTATCTTACTCGTACTGGCAAGAATCTTCAGATAAAGGAACATGATGATAAAAAAAAACTCCAAAGATGATGATAAAGAACTCCAAAGATTCTCCAAAGCGTCTGAGAGGATTTGAACCAAATCCACACGTCCCTTCGGTCAAGCAGTCGAAGACGCTCTCCACTAGACCATTCACGGGACCCGGGAGGCCTGTCAGGTAGGGGAACAGCTGAGGGTCGCCTCGAAAAGCAATTATCAAAAACAAAATCGAAAACAAAATGCGACATTTTGATGACTTTAAAGCCCATTCACTGGACTCGAGAAAAATCTCGCATAAACGTAGCATCTTCCTTGGCTGTTCACAAATATATAACACTTTCAAGACTGTTTTTTATATAATGGGATTCCATAGGAATTAGCCTTGGTATACAACGTCGAAGGTCAGAACAAGTTGAAAAACGCAACGAGTTTCACTATCGGCTTAGCCTACAAAGGAGTACACTGGTGGTGAGTAATGCGAACGAGCATATAACTTGGGTGATTTATTCGAATGCAGAAAAAAAAATAGTAAATTTTCCGGGCTGACTCAAAGCCACCATCTGATGGAACATCTTTCGTCCATGGAACAGCTCTCGGTATTGCTTCATACGGAATAGTGTTCTACGCTATACTAAATAATAATGTATACCAAATTCTAATGGTGTGCTACCACCACCGCTCTGCCAAGTGACAAGCTTTGTGAGGTCGTTGCCATTTATTTCTATCATATTTACTAATTAACTAACTAACTGCTCCGCAACTTAGTCGAGTCTAGCTCGAGTTTCGGAGTCGCTAAGGGAAATGCGGCTCGAGCCGCGACGCTTCGAATCTATATTCATATAATCTTTCGTTTGCTGTGTGCTATAATATTTCATCATTTGCATGCACTGTATATGCAGCCCGCCGTATAGGCCACTGTCCGTAACACGTCGCAATACGAACAACATCAAGACACGAAGTGCCCGCCCATCCACTGGTGTTATCAGCCCAAGAAGGTTGTACACAGGAGCATATTTTGTCAAGTCAAGTCACAGAGCGGAATAATTTGCATTGTAAATACCGAGTAATTGATTTCATCATCGCTCTAAGCCACAACGCGTAAATCACGTCGTATAGAGAGGCATGTCTGAACAGAACCAGTAACTCCGCCGCAGTCGAAAGCGGCGTCTCAGGAACGTCCGTCTCAACCGGCAGTACAACGATCTAGTTCGGATGAGACAGCTGGAAATACCCCAGGGTGGAGGCCAAAACAGACGACACCAGTCCGTCCTTCTTCGAACGCCGCTCACTCACGCTATGTCGCATTCGGGATTCTGCAGAGAAAGCCAGGAAACGCTGTATGCGCAACTTAGTTGTATGTATTATATACCTGCGCTGTCTCGAGAGGCCACCGTGAGATAATGGCTAGAAGCGGAAAGAGGTTGCATCAATGCGGACCTCGAAGCCCGTCCCGGCCCGTTGTCTCCGGCGTTGAGCCGCCAGAATAGGCTTTCACTGCGACGTCATCGAATGCAAGAGAACAGACGGAGAGAGAGAGAGAGAGAGAGAGAGAGAGAGAGATGGAGGAGGCCATTGTGACATCATAATGATTGTATGACTTCATGAAACTGTTTCATCAGAACGAAGGGCTTTGTAGAATTGTGTGTTTGTGTGCGGTGTGTGTATGTGTGTGTGTGTGTCAAAGAGCAAAAAAAGGTGAAATTTCGAGATGCTTGATGAAAAGCCAATCGCACATGAAGGGCGGGTGGATGAAGTGTGAATGGATCTATGGTACGGGGCGTTTATGATCTTAGTGAAAACAAAACTGCTCTGATTATGACGCCGAACGGGTCGTGTTTGCCGATTCTGGCCGAGTGTCGTGAAGGGAATCATTAGGAACCTATAACTAGGCCATTCGTAATTGTTACATAAAAAATAAATATAAATTATTATTATATTATAGACCATATATATATATATATATATATGGTCTATAATATAATAATAATTTATATTTATTTTTAGATTATATATATATATATTATATATATATATATATATAAAAGCTTCTGTGCCGCCACGGTGAATGAGGTTAGGTGCAATGCCGCGGTCCCTGAGGCTCTGCAGCATGAAATTAATCTTTTGTAAAAATGCAATATTACGTTGGCTAATTCAACGGTTTATTTCATGCTGCAGAGCCTCAGGGACCGCGGCATTGCACCTAACCTCATTCACCGTGGCGGCATAGAAGCTTTTTGTTTGCACCGTTTCCACCGAATAATCTTTCGCTATGTTTTTCATTTGGTAGAACATAGCTAAGTATTATATATATATTAGATAAACAAATTTTTCAGAAGAAGACGAGCCACATAGGCGTGGGGTGTGGTATACAAATATAACTCCGTGCTTCAGGTGCCCAACATCTCACAGTAACCTAGAAAATAAAATGATAAATGGTGTCCCACATAAATAGAAGAAACTCCCGCGATAGCACAGGCCACCGTGTGTCCTGCTATTCTGCAGCAGGACAAAGGCGAACGAATTGCATTCTTGCTCAGATCCCTGTGGGCATTTCACATAGGGCGACTTCCATTACGGTCCTACGACAAAATTAAATGGCACAAAAATTCTTGCTATGTGAGGGCAACATATTTTTGCGGGTGGCATCGCTGTTTGTGTTAACCTGGCATTCGTGAAGTGCCACCTTTTAAACACGATATGTTAATATCCATGAGTGTGGCCATGGGAACAATGCCTTGCATAGACTCGTTCTCCGGTCCTCGGCGACTGGCCAAATGTTAGCCCCTGTCGTGTATCGTGAGTGCGGATGAGGATGTCGGCTCCCTGACAATGGGGCACGTCTCGCTCCGAGCTCAAGAACATCAAAGCGAGAACTACGAGCTGGGACATGGCGACATCAGGATTATAACGATATCTGAGTCAAGATAATGAAGATCACATTATGGCCGAGGAAAAGCAATGGTCTGGGACAGAAGTTTCCCAGTCCATGGCACGAGATGTAAAGGTCGCGTGCAAGAATAATGGACTGGACATGGATCACAAGCAGCAAGAGGGGAAGATGGTTGATGCTCTCGCAGGATCATTTCTCTCCTACGAGATGAAGGATGTCGGCAGCAGTTCGCGGGCGATAGGCGCCCATCGGGGAGGGGGTCTGCTGTTACGGAGACGAGGCCGGAGATGGGATCTGGTGTATTTAGAAAAATGCATTGTTCCGGAAGAAGGACCCTGAAGCAAGAATGCTATGCCCTGCGAATACTATGGCGCTCTTTCTCTCAACATGAGGAAGATTTCACTTAATTTTTCACGCACAATTAGGTACTACATGAGTCTGAGATAAGGCGTATTTGGCGCTTTTACAAAATAAACTGCAGTGTACACTGCAGTTTGAATGGACAGGCAAACAGGGATGTGTACAGAGGAGTGTGTAGGATGTGTACAGAGAGATACATAGGTTGTATTTCCTGCTGTTCTGTGCTAGAAACTTGATCCTGACCTAGTTGTGACGAACGCGCTCGACGTGTGAATCCTTAGCGGGTCTAAAGATTAAAAGGTGTTGATAGAACATATGGGCATACACAGGAGACGATTTAGCGAAGATGACAAAGTCTAATAAGAAATGCAGGGATTGAACAAGCTTCCGCTATTTACTAAGGGTTAATGTGCGATCTAATATAAAAATCCTTTTACTGAGAAGATACTTACGTATTCATTCGTTTTCAGCCTCTGGATAGGTTAAAGTTACATCAAGAGTGCTAACAGGTGTTCTCGGTGTGTAGGTTTGCCTGGTAGTTTATATATATATATAAATATATATATTGCAAAGGTTTTCCACCGATGTTACTATAATCGTTGCAACGGCCTTCAAGTACTGTAAATTACAAGTCTACTCGGTATGACTGTTTTTGTTAAGAGGTTAAAGGTAAATCCTGCATGGACACCAGGCCTCACTCTAAGGTATTTGCCTGGTAGTGTCAGACTCCTTGCAGGGACCGGCAGTTGATTCTAACCATGTCCTACCCCTCAGTTCCTCCTCTGGGGCGAACCCTCCGGTATGGCCTAGCGTATGCTAGCTACATATGGCGACACGCGGTATGGTTTGACCTCAATACGAAGGTAGTATTCATTAGACATATTTAATAGTGCCTTAGCTATATCTGGTAGCTAATGAAAAAGCATAGCTATGTATCCAAAAGCTTAGTATTAGTAGGATCCACCAATCGACCGGTACAGAATTAAAAACGACTTCACAAATGACTTCGACCAACGAAGCGAATGGTGAGAACGTCCTTCATGCTTGTGACTTCACTCCTCATTCTAGCCAAACCTAACTATAATGGCCTGGGCAGGCACAATTCCGGTGTTTGGGCAGAGCGCGCAAGGAAGGGCTTGCATTCTGCAGAGGTTAGACCAGAGACGAATCCTGTGCAGTCATAGAGTACGGCATCCTCTGCCCTTTAGGCTAGTCTATCCTTTAAGGCATAATGGAAGGCACGCCAACGTTGAAATGGATGCGTCTAGCATCGTTTTACGGATATGCGGAGACGTACGGGGTTCGTAGTATGAGCCGGGGAACACAAAAAAATTGGTGGTCCTTCCATCAAGTAGAATACGAACAACAACGACAAAGATGATGTGAGGGGATAGCCGAGTTGAGACGTGCTGTTGACGGAGTGTGTTCTTCTTTGGGGCATGTCACCCGCAGCAGGATACCTAAAGGGATGGAGATGGTCCACGTACATCCACCTACGCGCATATAGGTGCTGGGAACGATGAACAAAAATGCACCTGCATGGAAATAAATGAATATCCCTATCTTTCTCCCTCCCTCTCTCTCCTTGAGTGATTAATTGTTGGTTCGCCATCGTTCGCCATGTCTACTAGGGCGGCTGTCGACGAAGGTGGACCGCGGTAGATCGAAACGGGTCCACTCGAAGAGGTACCGAAGGGGAGAAGCCGTGGAAGACTGGAAGAAGGCCTCGCAAAGCACGTAAATGATATAGCACACATTTCGAATCATTGTGTACGTGTCTGCGTTTGCTCTGGTAATAACAATAGTAATACTAGTTAAATGCTGGCTGTGGGTCACCCGGAAAACGTATTTATTACTAGTTAAAGCAGAAAACTCAGCTTATAACAACGCGGTGCGTTATTATCTCGTAATTTTGATACGTAAGCGGCCATGACTACTGGTGGCTCTAATTAATAGTTTGCCTAAACCGATGCGACGAATCGAACGATAATTCAAGCCATTCGATGGTTCAGGGACAGCTTGAAATTTCCATTCATTCCAAGTACGGCAAAAATCGATCTAAGCGGATGATATTTTATCTCGTCTCCATTTTTAGAACGCTGATCCCATCTCAAGAGTACGCTTGTCCCCGGTGAACTCCGTGTTCCATGATCCGTTTATCCAGGAAGGAGATTAAACGGGATGTCTGCTATTTCTAAACCCCATTGAACGATTAACAGGCGCAGCTTGCTCGGTACCGCAAGCAAAAACGTCTTGCGAACTTACACGGCTACCCGGCAAGCTATAAAGATGGGAGATTAGTCCCTCGGGAGTGGCTGAACTTATATTGTATATTTAGAGGTTTAGAAGTAAATGTTTTTGTATATATATATATATATATATTGTATATATGGTCCAGTTATTTACCTAAATATGGGTTATTATAAGAGACAGACTTTTTGGTGTCAACCTGCCCACTTACCTTTAATATCCCCCCGAGATAAGACGAACTCTGGACGCTTACAAGGTGGACTCTGCAAGGAAAAATTTTTATTCCGAAACTTTTAGTATCGCTTATCGCTCACCATCAGTCCATTTACGATTTACGGGATCCGGAAGTTGGGCAAAAAAATCTCTGACTATGACTTAATATTTCTACGTCGTTAGTTGAAATGTGTGAAATGAATGCAGACGATTGCAACGGAATTCAATAGCATTCACTAAATCTCCAATATTCACTTTAATTATAATAGAAGTCGAGAAATTCTTGATATCGTGTATAGTGTTAACAAGGAATTAGTAGCTATGGAACGTAATTTCTTCAAATTAGCCGAGAAGCAGGTTTTGACCCGCCAGACCCTTTTTATAACCCTTTAGCTAATGGCTGTTATGTTAAAAAAAAGGCGTTTTCGCCTTCAGCTTTAATTAGACATGGAGAGTTCGACGTGATGAAATGTATGCTATCTCCGTTAGCTACAAATAGTCTACACTCACGGAGCCTACAGTATAGTAGCATGGCATGGCTATACTGCGCGCACAATCGTCGATAGCGTGATTGTTGTCATTGCAGCTTAACGAGATCACTGCACTTTGGCAGCTTTCCATTCGCACACAGGACTTTCCGGTCAAATGCATAATGTATCCTTGTCCATACCTTTACGGGCTAGTTTCCAGTTACGCCTTACAAACAGCGTGCGTTTATACCGCTCACGATTTAACGGTGAGCACTATTCATTCGAGCTAACGATCAAGGGTAACAAAATTCAAACGCAGGACTTCCACGAGCGAAATCGGCCTCAATATCAGCGACGCTAATCCTCCGCCATTGCTTTTGAATAGTAAAGCGCTCAATATTCGAGCGTGTGCACGCCCTCGAACCGCGATGGTGGTTCACTGCCCCTCATACCGAATATGCTCATCCAATTTGCTGCCGCACGCCTCAGACCCCCACCTCCGCCGGTCCCGACGCGATCGTCTCTCGCGCGTGCAGCTGACTGCAGCGCGAGTTTTGTTTCGCAGCGAATGTCTGAAATCCCGTCGGAACCAGCCGTATTCGCCCTAATGTGATTGCTATTTCCTGTTGAAAGGTGGGAGCAAGGGTTTCAGCTTGTCTCTATTAGGCTTGCCGTTGCAATAGGGGATGTAGAGTTTCGAGCCGCTTTAGCTGCTGCCGTAAATCGTAAACCGTTGGTAGGCTCCGCTTGCCTTCTTATCTTCATCATCGGCATCGAAATCAAGCCTCGATTTGAAGTATCGATGGAATGGTGCGTCCTTGTTGCTGTTTGCGTGCTTTTTTTCTATTGGTACTTTAGTTAGTTTTGTGTGTGCCCCACTCAGTCTAGCGATTGCAATGGTCATCCGCGAAGACGGCAGTCGAACTATTCGGAGGGGTTATTTAAGGAGGGTATCTTCAATAAAATCATCTTACGGATGACATGTTATGACTCAGCTTCCGAAGTAACCCACGAAGCCTTGCAATGTTTCTGGTAAACACTTTTCTTGTCATTACAGAATATATATATATATATATATTTATATACGCCTAGTGTGTTAAATCCAGTCGGTGGCTCACCTTTCAAAACCAGGCCGATACACAGTCCCATATCTAGTCATTCCGTCGAATGAGTCCCAAGTAAGCGCTACAATGTGCACAGGTGACCGTCAATTTAGCCATTTTTAACTAAATTTCAACTAATTAATACTTTTAATGTCTTTACGCATTCAGTGGTCTGTCAATGCTGCCATTCTTATGCGGAAAACACCTAATGCGCCTCAATGCTGCCGACACAAATGTCAACAGGTCGCACATCGACCTCTTCCCTAGGGGCGTATTGGGTACGTGAAGATTAACTACTATGACATAACAATATTCTCAGGTCACCCCTCAGTTCTCCCTGAGCGTCTCGTTCTGCTTGAATAGGCTATTTAGTTGGATCCGTTGAGGAATCTTTGCGGCCGTTGTCCGCGATGGGCACAGCTTATAACGATGATATGAATCCTCCCAATACAGCTCACGTGGTGCTATTGAATCTTAGACAGCGAGAAAAACGTTCCTTTTCTTACCCTGTCGTTAAGTCTCCCTTAAACTAAATGTTAATGTTCGCCATCCAGGATGCGACTTTACGAGCGGAGGCTTTCAGTGACCTCTTCTTAATGTCCCCAACCGAGAATTCGTTAAAAGCTGCCCAACCCCCTGCTTGGTTTAGGCAGTTCCTAGCATCACCTCGCACCATTTCCCACCGCCACCATCATACGCTCAAGACCGCATGTGGTAAGGAAATCACTGCAGGCCTTTACCACTTTTGTGCACCATGTGGCGTATGGACTATATGTGCCGCGGCCGGATGCTAATTATATACATATACACACACACACACACATATACAAACGACATAGAATTTGAGTCAGGCTGATATGGCCACCACGTCAACGGGCGCCGCCCGATATTCACAACCAGATGGAAAATTGACCTTATGGACCCAGTAGGTAACTAGCCGCCGCTGTTGAACGAGATTCAGCGCTGGCTCTTTCCTCCTGCAGCGCCTGTCCCTCGCTGTGCAGAGAGGCAATGCCATCGCCTTCCTCGGGACATTGTCGTCCTCACCCCCCCCCCCTCACCCCCATAATCCCTAGAAATCCCTAACTACTGTATGTTTGAATAAATCCTTATTCGTCCCTTCTATTCTATTATATTTGACGTTTTTAATTAGTATAAGCACATACATGCATACGACACACCCGTGATACATTTCTGTCTAGCAGGCCTTTACCTAGCCTGCTGTATCAGGACGGCATTTATTTCGTTAAATAAATGCCGCCCTGATAGAGCAGGCTAGGTAAATAAATAATAATACCTTACACACATTATATATATACGTATGTTCTCGAATGTCTAAGCACTTCAGCACGGTGAGGTTCAACCGGTGCGTGTTGTTTTCAAAACGAGTAAACTCTCGCGAATAGTTGGTTGAAGACAAAATCATGTGATCAGCTACAGAGCTGTTCGTTCCTAGAATGAAAGTATATCTCACCCTGAAAAGCATTGACTTGTGTGTCATATCGACGCGATAATATATATCTCTATACATATTGCCCAACACGTTACCCATGCAGCCAGCCATGCGTGCCTGGCCGGGCCTGGATGTCGAGACGGCTTGACACGCTTAGCACGTCAGTCGATCCGTTTGAAGCGTCTATTCGAAATTAGATGAATTTCAACACCACGGCTGCGCCTGATACCCCACCATGAAATATAGCAAGTACTATATGATGTCGCAAGTAGCGCTAGCCGAGAGAATAGGCTGAGAACACTGGTGGACGAGCGGACGGAACTTCCAGATCCACAACGATTACTAGTGTACCTTGGTGCTAGGTGCTACTGCTACCACCACTGAACCCAGGGTTGAGCTACGGCCGGGAAGAATTGGGCCGACGCCGAAGTTCCTGTGTCAGATGACCTACGTCGATGTCGGCGACCTTGTCGCTTTGGAACGAGACGGCGGCCGGCGATGACGCGAATTTCCTGTTTTCCGCCATTGCACTCATTCATTGGCGCATACAGACTCGCTCCTACACCCCCATAGACGGGGTCGCAGATGCAACCGAGTATTATGTGATTTTATTCGAGGCGACTGGTGCGAGTTCGTTTTGGCGTTAACGATTAGGGTCTGCCTTTCTAAAAATTTTGCTCTGGCATGCGTTGTGCATTGTGGGTGGAATACGCATGGGTGGCACGCCAAACTTTGCCGGCTTACGCAACGCATTTGACCGATCGTATGATGTCCACTGTAGTATATGGAGGTGTCAGTTCATGAAAAAGAAAAGAAATATGAAATATTGGCCCGGCGGAAAGAACTGGCACGGTGATACCGTGCAATGTAGAGATATATCATACGCAAGGAAAGTATCCGCATTTCTATGGGTGTTGTTACATTTCTAGCACAAGTATTTTGTTTGACCACCCGCTATAAGAGCAATTTATATCCCAGCCACCACACTCATAGACACTGTCACGCGAGCCATACACAAATCAACCACAGGCAGAGTGCATCTTCGAAGGCCAGGACAAAGAAAGCCAATTGTGTGTGTTTGTGTGTGTGTGAGAGAGAGAATTCATATGTAAAACGTCAGTAGTTATCTGTCCTCCGTGATGGTTGTAGGCGAGCTTCAGCTCCAAGATCGGTTCGGTTTGCAGAGGCGATATAAGACGGGACAAAAGAGCTCGCAGAGTGTAGAGTTGAGGGGCCAATACTGACTGCCTGAGTCTGCGTATATCATCTGCGGGGCTTCACCCATCGAATTGTCTTCCTCCACGTCTCTCTCTATCGCTCTCTCCCCGTCGACCACTGGGGGCAGCAGACCGGCAAAACCTAGCAGTTCTACGATCGTAGCTATAGCCAAGGTACGATTATTCCAATAACTAGTTAAATAGCCAAATGTTATAGCTAATACGATATATGTATTACTAGCAGTCACACGACGTGCCACGACTGACTGAGTCGGCACTCGGACTAGGCATATCGAACAGGGACAGCTTGTAGGTTGACGCGGCTGCTGCTGCTGTTGCAGCCGATGTGGAACTTCCCGCAGGCGAATGTATAATATGTGCGAATAATTGCCTGATGTGGCCCGTCTGCTAGTGTTTTGCTCTGCAAGTTACCACCACCACCACTACTACAACTACACTGTTGAAATTATTATTATTATTATTATTTAGAGTGACCTGGCAGGTTAGATTCAAACGGCTGCGAGTGAACGGTTCTGCTGATACTGAAACTGTTATAATCTAGAAGCCTGGACCTACTGTCTTGTCTTTGTACTCGGCGGCATTCACTTGATTCGATTGCTTACGTCATGCCTAGCCTGGAGCTCGTTTTAGGTAGTGATTTGCCCAGATTCGCTCTGCATCCATCTGTGTGGTGTTACGGGACAAAGGTCTTTATATGCCTCACATGTTCGACGGCCATTCTGTATGAGTCTTTGTAGTGGGTATGATATTATAGCTTATACACAGAGTGGTACGTTGTCCGTGTTGCGTCCAAGACATGGATTGCCTCATGGTTTCCATATACTTCCCGCAAGGTTAGTGAACTGGGCACTGAATCATGCTACGAATAGATATATGCTACTCGCCGCCCCCCTTTGAGGTCTCGAATGGCTATCATACACGCTGTGTCTAGGACAATACAAGTATGATGGCTTCTATAATTTCGTAACTGAGTTGGCCACTACTTAAACGGGTGTCTCCAAAAGGTGACGAATTGTTTACGAATTACAAACACATCCCCAAAACAACGTCTTGCCACATTTCACCCGATAACTTCATATAACATGCAAGTTGTTGGCTCGTTACAATCCACGAATAACAATAATAATTACTCTGGTATACTGTATACGTTAAAGGATATGAAGCGGAAAATTTGTCGAGGTAGGCGGGCGAGTATTAAGCCCCCTCAGGCTACCACCCCGCACATGGACAAAAATACATTATTTCATACAGTAGCTGTTGTCCTTGGACCTTCGTGTGATTAAGTCCGCTAAATCGTCTCCTCCGTTGCGCAGTGGAGACGATCTCGAATCTGATATTAAGGGCACGAAATGTTCTGAAGAAATTACTGGGTGGTGAGTAACTCATTCAGCAGCTCACTCAGTAGTCGCGCGTTCGTCGAATCCGGATCATGGCCAGTGGTGAGTCCGGCCAAACCCCTAGTCACGCACGCCGCCACCGTTGCAGACACACTTGAAGTGCACACCCTCAGCTATATCCTACTACAAGTCTCAATATTTGGACGACATCCGTTCAACTTCAATTGGTGGGTGGGTTTATCCTGGCTCCCGACATAAGTGGTGTTTGATATCGCTTGCTGTCAAACTCTATGTTGTCAAGTACCTCCCCCTTGGCCGGGAGAAGGTGTCACCGCCGGTAGAATAGACCTGACGCACTCCCGCTTTTCCCTGAACCTTTTTTTTTTATCTTTCTTCTTTCCTCTCCCGGTTTATCTGCGTCTCTGCAGTAACATGCGGTGCCTAAGAGAGATGTTCAGCCAGGGTACGCACTTCCTTCCCCGACTCGGACACCGAAGTCCAGGGCCAGCTCCAGAGGACGCTCAACGACCTCGAACTCCCATCATGCCCCCAACAGACACATTCGTCCCTGTTGGCCACAGTTCGCTTCGGGTGAGAGGACGAACATCGGTCCCAACGGCTCTCACTAGAAGTAGATGATGTCACTCTCACTTGGACATGAGTTACACCGACCTACTAGCACTGCCGCATTTTACGTAGAACTTTCTGCTCGTCCACCACTCCAGCCACACACAGAGCACAACCAGTCTGCTTGTGTATTGCATCTGCAATGAAATGCAATGCCTCCTCTGGTAAATAGTAGTGGTAAAATCGTGTCCGACCGCAGACTTCACCAAGCACTTCAAGGGAAGGTGGAGCGGACAGTCTGGACGGGCAATATGGGAAACGGGTGGAACACGGACATCTGTCAGGCTCAGTTCGCTGATGCTGGATAGGCTCGCCTCGCCAGCTGCTGGCGGCTGCTGTTACCATCATTGTAGCAGTAGATGCATCAAACAGCTGCACCAAAGGGTCGAGACACTACTGAATCCCCGGCTGCCCAGGAGACGAACTAAGCAACCAGGGCCGCAAGCTGGTTCGCAACGGAACGAAGAACCCGGAACATAGAAGCAGGACTGTAGACTGCGAGAGAATCCACTACCGCCCGGCGCGTCCTCGTCCAACTGAGTATGCGACCTTCAGAGACCACAGCCTGCCAGCCACCCGCAGGCTCCGAGAGGCCACCGCTCCACTTGAAGGGGTTTGCGCTTGACAGTCTAGTGTTTATGCGTTTCCATCGCTTTCGTTGAAGAGGCCAGTCCAAGTGGAACCGAGCCCACGCTACTGCGGTGAGTAGTGCGTGCTTGTGTCGGCTGGCTTTCTGCGCACCGGCCAGCCATTGCATTGGTTCAGAGAGCGGCCAGACGAACCCCCGCCGACGACGCCGAAGCCGACGCCTTCATGGACTAACTCTCGATTGCGATGGGTTTCCCCTGCAAGATTGGACACAAGCGACAGAACCTACCTAGCGGGAGAGAGGGGAAAACGAATGCTTGAACGGAGCGGCAGAGGACACCTAGCCAAGGGAATGCGAAATGCCAACGACACGATAAGAGATGTACGATGTCATGCGAAGAAAGTCGCCCCCCCCCAGCCCTTCATACCTGCCAGTGACACCTGTCGCGTTCTACGTTTCACTCTCTCGTCCGGCCGGCGTTATTTTCCAACGGGAAAACCGAGCACGATGGCGAACAACGGAGAAGCGAAAGGAGGCATTGCATTGCGTAGAATGTACCACCACAGACCGAACCGAAAGCGTATTTCGTAATTCGGTTGGTTTCTTGCCGAAGCTTCCTCTATTTTCCTGCATCCGTTCTGTGGATGGACAGATAACATGGGTTGACACAGTCCGACGGAGGATCCGGACCACGCCCCTCAGTTTCTTCCCTTCTCGGCTTGTTCGCCCTGTCCGGCATGATCCGAAAAGAAGCGATTTTCACCTTTCAATCATTCGTGTGTGTGTATGTCTGCATGCGTGTTTCCGTGGAGCCCGTGTGCACCTACTCTCTCCCTCCGACGCAGAGGCTTGTTCGATAGGCCCCACAGGCCCCCGAGCGCCAACTCTATCCCCGCACCAATTTCTTCTTGTTTTTTATATATATTCTCAGCGTCTCGATGTCTGTTGTGTGGGAACATGCACATCTTGGCTGTGGGTACGCATGGCACATCGGCAACTTCGAGGTTTCCTTGCCGTCGAGTAGAAGAAAGCGAGGAAAGTCATTCGATACGGACTCTACCATCTACCTGCTTTTTGCCGCACCTTCCTTGCTCGATGTGGAGGTAGGGCGCCACCCATCATAGAACAGCCGTACGTACCGGGCATAACTCAACAACCCTGAATGGGCGGTGCTCAGCCTATCCCACATTCCAGGCTGTCCCTTAGAAGCTCGCCTGAACTACTTTACGAGCCAGTCCACCCTTGAGATCGTCCACAGTTTCTCTGGCATCGATAGCAGTGACGGGATGCGGCAAGGTGCTGTTGAATGAAGCGGATAACAAGACACCGTGTAGCGTAGCACACCAAGCTCAAGCGAGCATGTAATTATAAACTTGCCTTATCGTTCCTCCATGGCGACTCCCCCCCCACCCCCATTGGGTCGCATGTCCTCCGCATTTGTGTCTGGCGTTTGAGCAGTGCCTGCAAGGCACGATCACACGCAGGGCGCGGAGGCGATTCTTCCTCGGTAGGCCAGTCAAATTAGACCCCTGTTTTTCTGCAAGTAGCCGCCACTTTACGGGAAGTTACAAAAACTCCAGATAGCGCCGAATATGGCTCTTATCGTTGTTTTCGCGTTCAGTCAGCCCCTAGGATACGAACAAGGACCGCTATTACCGGTCCACCAGCACTGCTACTACCCCCATTACAATCACTACACCTACTACTTATAGGTACCGACGTGGTCCGCCCAGAGTCTCTCTTCTATATAGACTTATCCAACGAGTTTAGAAAGCAGAGGGAGGGCTCTCCAACCTCGTACCAACTTCCTTTGTCTGTTCCCCGCGTCTAAAACCTTTCATCACTTTTAGCGCTTTCAGTTTAGGAACACAGCCCCTTCTCGAGGCGGCTCCGACGGCTCTACAGGGCTCTCTTCGGGCTAGCTCACGCAGATCTGCTTGGCCATGGGTTCAGCCCCCCGGCGGATCAGCTCTTATAAGTCTCAAGATCGTATGCTGGCGTTTAGTCTTCGTCGCATTTACCCACCGGGGGAACAGCACTTACTGTACGCATATTTCTTAAATTACGCTGAACTTTAAACCACTTCCCCTTTGTGAAGGATGGTTACTTGCAAGCGATAACAGTAGACTGAATCGAGTCATCTCTTTCCTCGCCGCAACAAAAGTGAAACAAAACACAGGTTTGGTATCAGAGCGGCTAAATATCGGCCACAAATCGCCATAGCCTAAGTAATTCCTATACGTATATAAAACATGCAATGGAAACTTATAAATACATACTGGCCCCGTTCCGCACTGTTGCCAGCCCACAGCTGGAATGAAGGACGTCATAAGCGCACAACATGGTAAAGAAATTATTTTAAAGATAGCACTACTTCAACCACAATATATATGACAGCGCTGGAATTAGCCAATGTTGCTGTAATTAGCAATTGTTCATCAAAAGCCAAAAGGTGTGCTTGCAAAAGTGGAAGCTCGTAAATGCAGCACAGAGACATCTCAGAAAAAAATAATCTATTTGCCTAGTGCCACTAACAGGCACGGGACTCCAATCGCATTCGGTGATCCACCCTCCATACACTTAGTCTAACTAGTTCCTTGAGACGGGCGTCTACTATAGGTGATTCTACTGTGTTCGTAACGCTAGACACGCCTAGAAGCATGGCACACAATTTGATTTAGATGTGAGCCCATAAATTCTACGGCTGCCAGAAACATGGAGTTAGTGCGTCCTTTACGGTGGTCGTGTTTTCTCGTATAGCCCTCCAGTGGTTAGCTAGGAGTGTGATGTATTGTTCCTTCTCCACGCAGTTGTACAAGGGTATAACGGCTCCTGCACTCGAAGTGGCACCTGCCTTGGATGAGTGCGGTTTGGGACGTAGGGGGTAAAATGAGTATCAGGCTCGTTGCCATATGAATCACTGATCGCGCCTCAGGTCTGCAGAGCCGAGGGAACATCGGATCAGAGAGGGCGTCAACGCAGGCAACTCGGGCTACTCGGGTTAGCTAGCTACTCGCTGAGGGGAAGTGTGAAAACAACCTGCTTCGTAAAGCCGTACCACAAGCAGTCATGAATGCAGTACTTTCGACAACTCGCCTTCCGATACGCGAATGTACTTGTCGCTGTTCTTCGATAGGTAGTTTTGCCTTGTGCCAATTCGTTCCGTCCACATGAGTTTCGGTAGGGTGTGTAGTGACCAACGTTGGCCAACGGGGTACCAGACAACGGGGTAGCGATCTTTACCAAACGACGGGGTAGACCAAAGGAGCGGGATGCGGATTCGGCATCGGCGCCGCCTTCAACGGAACCGCTCCCTCTTCCATCTCAATGTGTACGGCCGAACTCTACGCGGCACTCCGCCGCCTACATCGCCCTAGTGCAAGGTAGAAAGTGGACAGGGGAAAGTTCATAAAAATTTCACGAACGATGCATATATGTAGTAACAGCAGCAGCTAGAATGCTACCAAATCGGTCTGGGGCATAGGACGTCGCCATGAGAACTCATCGTTAGTACCGCTGTCTGCATATGAGCTTACGTGAGGCGTACGCGACATGTAGCTTGCATGACAATTTGTGTCGGCCAGACATACGCATATACGCACGTGTGCTGCATCTGATGAAAGCAATCTCGAAGAGAACAGAGAGCAGACTGCAATTTCGAGGCTGACTATCTTCTGTTAAGATTATGGCCTTTCCAAAGGCATGAGGTGCTTGTTAACTTCAATTGCTTTGCAAGACCATGCTCAAACAGATAGTTTTCTTTTATGTCGGAGATTGATTGTCGGATATGGGTGCCGCTCTGACGGCCTCATCCTCATCGCCTTCCACCGAGTCCAGCATCTCGTTTGGGACGGCATGGCGGTTGATACGCTACCCAACCTCGTAGGTTAGCCACTGTGCAATCACCCCCGGTTACGCGGTATCCCTTGCGGAGCGGGCCCAAACTACGGAAGTATGCTGCCCTCCAGGCAACTCGCCTCTTTTCGCCTCTTGTCTTCGAAACCCTAGATGACCACGGCCCCTCACTGTTAATTTCCTCGAAGGAGTCAACCACAGGCTGATCCGCGTCACGGCGACAAGAGCGCAGGATCCTCCTTTCTGCGCCGCGTTTCCCTCGCTGTGCGGAGAGGCAATGCTATCGCCTCCCTCGGGACCATGACGGCCTCAGTCTGATACGATGTACCCAACTGCTTCTCTGACCACGCTAATATTACCTCCGATCATTGCTGCGCTTACCTCGTTACCTCGTGGAATCAGCCTTTCGCTTTATAAATATGTCGAATTGTGTGTTATAATCGATTCAGCTTCCATTTTGCTCAACGCAGTGATCCCAATGGTTTGAATAAAGCTATTTCAACCATCAGTATCCATGTGTCGGCACACATTGATATACAGATTCTATGTGCGTGAAAATGATAATTCATGCGAGTGGTATGCGTACTATTTATATATGGATCGGGCCAGACGTTGCCTAGCAGAAGGTCTCAGCTGAATATATAATAAGAAAAATAATCTCCATTTTATCCCTTGTGGATATCAGAAGCGGTAGGATCGAAAAAGCAAAACCAAATGTCCGAAGATGGATCGGGAGGAGCTGTCGAAACTGAAGGCCAACCGCGCAGCACTAAAGAACGAAACGAGCTCTGCCAAGCAGCGAATGCGTCGCGATCGCTCCCAGCAGGGCCAGTGCATTGGCATAGTACCGCGAAAAGGAAAGCCAGGCTGGCAGAGTCAAAAGCTGAGCTTGCGACAGCGGAACGTCACCACAAGGAGCTATCAGATAATGTCGCAAGATCGAGAAGGAGATGAAGCAACACGAGGGACGGTTCAAAGGCAAGCTCGGCGACTTCAAGCTCTACATCGACGTGAAAGACGGGTACAACAAGAACGAGCGGAATCTGAGAATGCACGGTAAGGGAGCTGCAAAGTAGAGCTTCGAGTGTGAAGGTCAGAAATTTAAAATCCGGAGCTTTCGGAGCTCTCAGAGAACAATAGCTAGAGGCGGCGGTCCGTTCGGTGAACGAGCCCAGAGACTGCAGCTTTGATGACGGTTCACCGGCCAGGAGACCGTCACCACATCATCAACGCCAACCTGAATGTGCTCATGGGGGGCCCGTTCATCCGGAGAGCGGCTGGAGATCACGGTCCGGTGTTCTCCATTGTTCAATCCCCAGAAGTTCTAAATTCCCGAGGAAGACGTAGACAATAGTGACTTCTGCTAACTCAACTAAATGGAGCAAAGTTATTCAAAGATAAGAAGGATGCCAACCGTCAGTCTACTCAGCTGTCTATTACATTGGAGGCTATGGCTACTTAATGCTTCTAAATACCGCGAGACGTCCATTATGACCTGGACCACTACAATTTCTGCCGCTTATAGTAATACTTTTCAGAACAAACCGAACAAACTAGTAGTCTTATGAGTTTATGTCTGATAATTTGGTGTCACTGTTGCATAAATACAGAAGAACAGTAGACCTGGAACTGCGTATATGCATTCGAAAAACCTTACCTGAGATTGACACTAAAACCTATAATACCGTTTCGTTTCGAATACCGTACATTTATTTGTAATTTTTTTAGTATCAATGTGAGTTGAGGTGAAAAAATAGCCCCTTTTACTTTTATATTTTATCGAGAACCAAAGCGTATTATTTTGCAGTTCCGAAAATAAACTTGATTTTGAAACTGAATCTGAAACTATTTTTTTGGTCTGCATACTCATCAAGGTACACGAATGCTATGCTTATCGTCTGCGTCCGTAGAACTAAAATTGGTTCCGATTATTAGAATGCGAACCCAGGTCTCGCAAGGGTACAGAACATTTATGACCGATCTTGCTAGGGATATTGTAGGGATATATCATAATGATTATATGTATTGTAAACCATCAAATGTATTCCGTTTGTGGAAAATTATTATATTATATTATACAGTATACCATTGTCATAAACGTGGCACCCGATCGAGTTTACTGCGGTGTTCACACCGTTTGTGGAAAATAATTATGTTCCCCTCAGGTGATCCAACATGAGCAAGCTCCTCCCAATGCACGCGAAGTTCGATTGGACACCGTACGAAACGCTGCCGGAAGATGAGCACGACATCCCGGAAGTCACGATCGAGGAGGTCGAGACAACGGTGGAGAGACTGATGTCGGGCAAGGCACCCGGTCCAGGCGACATCCCACTCGCAACGACAAAACTGCTATTCAAAGAATTTCCTCGATTGGTAGCCCAGGTTGCAACGAACATTCTTTGGGAAGGCAAGTCCCCCTAGGATGTGGAAAAAAGCGGAGCTGGTCTTGATACCGAAGGCGAACGGGTTCTACAGGCCGATCTACCTGCTGGGTACCCTCACCAAAGGTATCGAGTCGATTATTGAGGCACGGCTTCGTGACTACGCCGAGAAGTTCGGCTTGCTCTCGGACGCGCAGTACGGGTTCAGGCGCAAGAGATCAGTCCTATCGGCTGTCCACAGGGTAGTGTCCAAGGCCGAGACTATCAGGGAGTCCCCTGTGCGAACCAGGGGCCTGTTCTTGACAATGCTGCTGGATGTGAAAAACGGATTCAACAGCCTGCCGTGGGCCGTCATCCTTAACACTCCGCTGAGAGGCCGCGCTCCGCGATACCTGGTCAGGGTGATCTCGGGATATGTCAGCGACGGGGATCTGAGCTGCGAGGGTTTCGACTTCCGCATGACAGCCGGGGTTCTTCAAGGTTCAATCCTTGGTCCCCCGCTTTGGAACAGCGGGTACGACGGCATCCTGGGGATCAGGCACCTTCCTTCGCGGGTAGACCTGATCGACTACGCGGACGATCTCGCCGTCACGGTGCAAGCAAGGACTCCCGAAGAGCTAGAGGTGAACACAAACCAGACACTTGAAGAGATTCAGTTGTAGATGGAACAACACCGACTCGAGCTAGCGCCATTGAAGAGTGAGGCCGTCCTCCTCATCGGTAGGAAGTGGTGTCAGGACATCAAGATCGTGCTGGCAGGAGAGGAGATCCAGCTGGCAGAATCGGCCAGGTACCTCGGGGTGTACCTTGACAGGGCCGTGAGGGGCGCCGCGCACGTCAGAATAGCGGCTGCGAAGGCTTCTAAAGCTGCCGCAAAATACAAGGTCCTTTGCGGTGTGCATATTAGAGATATGTTTTTTTATTTGAAGCTTTGAAGAAACAGTATCTGCTCATATGGGTCAACAAAGCGGCTACAAATGACTTAAACGTTGGAAGGACTGTCCTGACCAAAGGGCTGCGGTTTGCACCAATAGCATTGCCCCTAACTTATGCGTCAAAATCATCTTTGACCATTAGCTCTCAAATGTCGTGCAGTTTCAGGTTGATTTTGAAGTAGTATCTCAACGGTACACCCATCTACTAGGCCACGTCGGTAAGTCGACAATCTATATTACAAATGTTAAAACTTTTAGAACTCCCTTTTCTTTAGAGCAAACCAGAGTCAATGTAATAAAACCACGAATGCAAAAAGCAAGATCCGCCAATTTTTTATCGTCTTCCACATTGGTTCAGCTACGTTAGGGACTCGTCTCTGATTTTTCCGTGGGCCGAGATAGCTAAGGGCGTATACTGTATCGATATCATTGACCATCTCATTTTATGGTCATGCTGCATGTGCGAATTTGTTCAAATTCTAAATTTAAATTATTGTATTAGTCATGCTTGTTCATTGTTGGAATTGCAGATTCAAAAAATAAAGCCAACATCAGTAAACTTCCAAATCCATGATCAATTTCCATATTTGTTTCGATGTCACTTTTCAAGGTATTACCACGTATTATATATGTACTAGTTTGTACTATAGGAATGCTGACCTATGTGACGTTAGAAAATAGCGCCGTCTGCTGTAAACGGCAACAGTATCAGTTGAGTGTTAGCCAGGACTTACCGGTTCAAGTTGTGTGGACTGTGCCAGTTCAATCTAACCTCTACAGTAGTTCGGTTCCACTCGAAGGGAAGCAGGCGAATTCGGACCGGTGGTCTCAACCGGGCTAATGCATGCGTGCTTCCACTAAATTGACTCCTCCGACCTTCACTGCCCTATGTCTGATGTGATCTGGCCAACTGATAGCTCTGACCAAAACCTCTCCTTATTTATATAGTGAGGTCCTCGTGGACGGCACCCGACGAACCTTCGTTGAACTGTTCGCCTCTCTCTCTCTCTCTGCCGCCAGGGAACAGCTCGGTTCCTTTGCCGCTAACATCCAGCGGGACGGGCGGCCAGGGTTCGGTTTCCCCCAGCGGAGGAGAGACGTCTGTCGCATGTCGTTCGGAGTTTTCGTTTGCGTTCTTTTTTTTGCGCACGTAGCTCCCGACCAGGCTGTCATGCGGCCAGGGTGTCTCCGTGTCCTCCATGCCGTAGCAGTCCCCGTGCAGGGTGCAGCATTTCTCGTTGGTTTTCGAGTGGGGCAACACTAAACGACCGAACGCCCGCCCGGTCCACGATGACATGAGCCGGCACCCAGAGGGTAGCAAATGTCTCAGTCGGCAGGATGCGATTTTAATCTCAGGCCGACGAAGGCGGCAGCAGCAGCAGCACCAGCATCATCATCGTCGACGACGATGACGACGACGACGATATTCTTCTTCTGAGTTTTCTCTTTCCTGCACAGTATTCTCAGCTCCCATCCTCAGAAGGACAAAGAACGAAGCCATTTCCCGCTCGTGTTCTACCTAGGACCAACGCGACGAAACGAACAATACCCACGAGGGAACAGACTGAGATGACATGCATGGCCGTACGCATATAGAGGGAATATATTCTCATATGTAGATAACGAACATATACGAGTGGAGGGTGGCGGGGAGAAGTTATGAAAATAATGCAGTTAAATCATCACCGAACAACTCTAGCGATATTCGTGTAACATGGGAATGTAATATACGGTCAGATATGCAGCAGCGTTGTCTAAATGCGTCAGCCACCTCTATTCATAGTTTTAATAATAATAATAATAATAATAATAATAATAATTGAACTGAGTGTGCCCGACGTACGGTATGGGAACGTTAAGCTTACGATACGATCAATCCATAACAGCTTATTTACATATATATATATATATATATATATATATATATATATATATATATAGATATATATATCACAGTACGATACAACAATATATGAAAACCCTGTCTAATATTAATAAACGGTACTTTGCTAGTTGATAAATGTTATGTTTTTGGAGAATAATTAAGCGGCAGGAAATCTCTGCGTTCCGTCGTTGGCTGACAGCTACGAACGCGCGAGGGTGAAAAGTATTATAAATGTCCGCCTCACTATGGAGGCGAGAACATACGAATTGTCCAATGTGCTATAGACTAACTTTGAATTGTCTGCCAATCTGATGTGTCCAGCATCCTGTGTCCAGGATCCTAGCCAAAAATGCTTATGAGTCGCCACTGCGCTATACAGCAGGAGCGTTAACTGACCTCGATGAGGAACACCTGCGAGGTAGCCTTTTATCGTTTGTTGCCGTTACTATCAGCGCTATATAACTATACAATCTTACGTCGTGCTCGATGCTCAATGCTCGATTCGAGGCGGGAACCCTTGCTGGGTTCCGCTTGAGTTCCGCGATGATAATGTTTCTGCCAAAATGGCGCGGTTCACTCAACAACAAAAGCGATCCGTTTCCTAGTGCGGGCGGTGACCTCTGCAGAACGGCTCGGCTGTCGCACGGGCCTCATCGAACTATGGTTCGGGGACAAAGGCCTGCAACTCTATTCACCACCAGCAGGAAACAGGCCAAGCGATACCTTCGTTACCAAGGGTGGTGTTTGAATTGCGGCGTCACATGTGAACACGAGTGAGAATCGATGGATGCTTGGAGTGTAACTCTTTCAAAAATGTTTATATATTGGATTCTAGGAACGTCCAGGGTTTGGGATTGAGTATGCTCAAATGTGACTCAGGAACGATTAATAATCCCCTTTCGTAATTAAATATGCCAGGAAGTATATACATATATAATTGACAATTCGAAGAAGTGAAATTGATTCTTTCAGAGGTAATTCTATTTCATGTATCAAACAGTCCCAACATACTCTCTCCTATAGAGTAGATAGTGTTCTACCATATTGAGTGTCACCGCTCAATACGGTGGAATTGGATACGAAGGAAATCTCTATGGCAAGATGACAATCGACACCTTGAAGATGTAGGAGTGTCAATGCATTTGTAATACACCACGAAGAATAGTAATAACGCTATGAGTTGTCCGTCGGCTGACGAGCTCCGCTTATGCAAAACATGACTACCGTTGGAGCTATACGAAAGGAGAGCCGACAACATCTGCTGTCCAGTTCAGCCCTGATGTTTGCATTCACGAAAGGAACGTCTCAGTGCAGGTTCAGGATGTTCAGCAGGCAAAGTACAGTTCCTATAATCAGTGCCGTCTCAAAAAGGCCTGCAGATCTGAAGTGTACGCGACGTCGGTGCGGCAACCAACGAGCAAGAGGAACCACTGTCAGCGCAGTGGCCTGGAAGGCTAAGTTCTCTGTCTGTAAAAAGCCGGAGGTCGCAGGTTCGAGTCCCGCAACATACAAAAGAGCTTAAGCATTGTAGAAATTCCAGCTCCTTTAATGAACCAATAAAATTATACCAGTCCCTATGTCCCGTCGTACACAGGGACTAACGAAGTACCCAGGTGCTCCAATGCACTGTCTGTTACGGCGATGGTGTGACCAACCACCTTCTGTCAGGGCCATACTGTGTGGCTACGAAGCAGGCAATAGAAGACGGTGGAGTTCCCTGCAGCGGAGAAGCGATTCGTGATTTCCAATGCATCTAGATAAATGGCAGTCGGCGATCTGCACAAGACCCATCGGATCTACATTCTGTGTTTTGCAAACAAATCGGATTGTTTGGTCAGAGTTCTGAACTGATGAAGATAATATGCCTTTTCTAATTCTGAGCAGGCGGGTCGGACCACAAAACGTATAGATGGCAATTAACTTCACGCTCACTAAAGCTAAGACGAGTCCTTTAGCACCAAACGGCTTCGGCAACTTTCCTTTGAAACCGATAAAAAAAAACTACCACAGCCACTCCAAACCTACAAGTGTCATAGAGGTCAGTAATTCATCGCGTACCCGAAGAAATTCATTATGATTGTCGCATACAGTTCCCCAGCAGCATATTCACATTTAGCCTCAAGGAACTACGAGTTTTCTGCCAGAGCCTAGGTTCACCTGAAAATCCACAATCTAGTGGCTCTATGGAACAACGCATGCAGGCTAGTCAGGCAACGATTATGAATGCAAAATGAAATGAGATAATGGAATAGTTGAACAGCCATAGCCACGAGCCGCCGTGGCGACATTTTGCTGAAGATGAATCGGTGTAGGTCTGTTTGACTGAAGAATAAAAAACGACGATCACTACAGTGCCTCACACCAGATATGTTTGCAATTTTCAATAGCAGATCACTTGTATAGCTGTGTGACGTTATACATATATATATATAATATATATATATATATATATATATATGTATAACGTCACACAGCTATACAAGTGATCTGCTATTGAAAATTGCAAACATATCTGGTGTGAGGCACTGTAGTGATCGTCGTTTTTTATTCTTCTGTCCCACGATCCCTTTCGACTTTTGCCTCTTCTGGACCCAATCCCCCCAATTATCCAGGCTTACTCGCTTGAGCACTCACCTCTTTAGATTATGCTACCCGTTAATTTTCGCTCCTATACGTCGCTCACACTTTTTTATTAGTTCATCGTAAAGCACGTGACCATTTGGCCCGAGCGCAGCGCTCTCATCCCTCGCTCCACGCTTCCTCCTCCTGGTGCCGTATATGGCTCATCGCGACCAAGTAGAGAAGAAGTCGTCGACTATTACACTCAAGCGACTTGATCCTCGTATCAGCGGAGGCCGCCGCCGCCACCGCCGCTCTCTTCTGCTCGTGCTCGTCCGTCCTGTGCCATACGAGTCCTGCGTCCCTGTCCTGGATGTTATGTATGATGGAGAAGTTGGCTCTTGTTCCTGCCTGCTCGGATGCTTGCCGGTAAGGAGATCAGCAGCACTTTTTCCTCTTTTCGAGGTTGATCGCTCTGTCCTTGCTGGTAGCTCGCGCTGTGTCTCTATCGTTCGTTCGCTCTGCTGGTCGGCTGGCGTCAATCGGCTGTGCCTAATGCTCGCATACATATACACACACGCACGCACATATAGGTCTTTCTCACCCTCTTCCTCTACCTGGATGGTTCCTATATCGCCCGGTGGGGTTAGGCGTACAGCACTTCAGCCGCGTAATACCACGCTCTCGTCCAGGTCCTCCTCGTGTGTGGCACCTCGCTTCGCCTTTCATCATCGCCACCGGCAGCGCTGTTCGAGATTCGGTGCAGGATAACAAATACGAGGCGTCGGAGAGGGGATAGGGCTGGATTGAGTACTAAGCAAATCACTATGCGAAGTGTGAGACACAGCGAGAAAGTGTGTGTGAGAGAGAGAGAGAGGGTCTGAGAAAGAAATGGAGAAGAGAGCACATACTTTGCACCCCGATAACCTCACGACTTGCAGAGTCCCTATCCGTCCACCGGTTCGCCCTTACGCCCCACTACGGCAGCAACGAAGGCCCTGGCTACGACACCTTAGGACCACTACAGGACCCCTTAAACTCCGTGCTGGCACTTCCGGCTTCCCGCGTCTAGGGTTCTCTCCCTTCTTCTACTACCATTATTGCCACTACTATCGTCCTCCGCTACGAATGAACGCGAGACAGCGAGGAGTCGACAACCGAGGTTCCCAGACATTCCACCATCACCCAGCGCTTTCACGTACTTTACGTTGGACCTCGACAGAAGCGTCGTCGCTTGTGGGGCCTATCTAACAAACCAACACCACCACCACCGCCGCATGCGAAAATGGTGGCGAACGAGCAAAGCAGAGAGGAGGTGGGACCCGGTGGCCCGTTCTCTAATGAAGTCAATGCTAATCTCCATCGATGTATGCACAGCTGCATAGCCAGGCAGGCCCGGTCAACGGGCCAGTGTTTGCTTATCCGCCAGTCAGCTTTGCTTACGCGCTCTTGCAAAGCATGCACGGGCTTACTGTGCAGAGGCTCGAGTGTCTATGCCTCTGGGGTCCGCCGGCCCCGCCTCGAATTCCCCCCACGCAAGGTTTTCCTTTCTCTAAACCTTCAGGTTTTACCTCTCTCTCTCTCACTCCATACCAGATCCGAGTATGGGTGCGAGGACAAACCGAGCATAGTGCATTAGTCTTGAAGCTCTACGCAGCATAGCGCGGCCCCTGTCAACAACTACGGCGTAACAAAGGCTCCCTTTCTAAGGGCACCATCAAACTTTTGAGTTTGTCAATCAAAATGGGTAGAGACCACTGGCGTACTAGTTTTCCAGACGTGAGCCAGCAAAGCCAATCGCTTTCTATGAATGGACGCTCGTATGCTGTATGCGGCTCACGATCATACCATTATTCTGTACTTCGTTTGGATTTGCTAATGCGACCCCGACGACAACAACTACACAAATATGGTGCTTTTATGCTTCTCTGTCTCTGACAGTCGTATAGTCGTGGGGAGACAACAGGATTTCAATGGATGCCAGTGTCATGCGTGCGCGTGTGTGTGCATTCAATTCATTTACGTGTTAATCCTCGTATTTTCAATGCCTCCATCATTCGATCTATGTATAGGTCATCCATATGGTACTTTAAACATCAGCATCCATTGCTGTATCGCTATTTGGTTTATATACATAAGCAGAATGCCTGCGATGCTGGTGTCTGCCGACTAAATGTCGCGGTATTCTACGGCTTCTTTCCGTTGGCGACGGGTGCGGCGTCGGTGCCTGTAGCCGCATTTCTCCCCTTCCATCTCCCCTTCCTCTCAGGCCTCACCCCCTCAGGCCTCACCCCCTCAGGCCCGAACCCCTCAGGTCCCAAATCCCCGTTCTCCCTACTCGTCCCGGCTCCAGCCAGCGGGAGCTATAGTTCCCCGGTCGCCGAGGAGAAGGGTCACGGCCCGCCCTCTCCACGCCTCCCTTCGGCTCCCGCGAGCAAAACAACCACCCCTCCCTGAGTCCGGCCGCCAGAGTCGAGCTCCAAGCCGCCGTCGTGACAACAACAACGCTTCGCGATCTCAGGCGGCAGCGGTGAGCAGTCGCTGGCTCAAACGTACAGACTTGAAATAGATAGACAGCTAGCCGAGCTAACAGGTTCGTATCGCAACCTTATAGCGAGGCATCAAGGAGTTATCCCCGTGTAATGTGAATGACGAATATCAGCCAGTGCATTCGATCGTTGAGTTGAAGACGAAGACAAAACCTAGGATATGCTGCCACATGTGAAGTAATGAGGAATGCTGACAGAAGGTCGGCAAATATGAAGCTATTAGCATGAGAACACGACCAAGTGAGTAGGCAGGATAGAGTGAGCGTCCCCGATACTTCACCGGCGCTGCCAGTCTCTGCAGGACTTCGCGAGTAAGGTAAGAACAAGGGAGACAGTGTTCGTTGTTCGTTTCAATACCCGTTTGTTTGTACTGCGTGGCAGCTTCGCCGAAGCATACATGACTGTCTATGGAGTCAGCTGGAAGCGGCCTGTGCTTTTGCTCGGACTGCTCCGGTGCACCAATCTAACAGGTGTCGTCGGGAGACCTTTGCCGAAACTGACATGGTGTCGCGGGGGGCCTGCAGGTCATCTCTGTTTGACCTCGACCACTTTACGTATTGCACTGGGAAGCACATACTTTAGTGACGAGTGGAAAACCTTGCTCACCATCCACCGGCAAGCTTCTAAAAAGATGTTGATGCCGCTCAGCGTTCCGGCGGCCCAGAAAGGCACGGGCCTGGATCGAGGAGCGTTGGCCGGATCGCGTGGATTTCTTTGTGTAAGGGTGTATCGTGCCTCCGCTACAGAGAAGAGCACCACTTTGGCAAAACGTGACCGTCACTCCAGTAAAGGAAAAAGCGCGCTGGACCGTGTCGCCAAGACGGAAGATAAATGAGGGGACTTCCTGGACCGCTCCCGCTAAAATCCTCGCTTCCAGACCGGCAGACGCGGCAGGCAGGTCCAAGCACTGCAAAACGCAGCCGACCCACAAACAGACATATATCTCACTGGCACACGAACGGTCGACATTGGTTGACACCAACGGCTTCGTTAAGAAGCCGCCCCCCAGCCGACACACCTGAACCCAGCCGTGGTGCCTAATTCTATCGCCTTCACTTTATCTTTACTAGCCGCTGAAGTGCGAAGTGTGTAAGGTGTTGTCGATCTCAATGGAAAACATCTTGGCAAAAACGAGATAGTCACATATATTGTACATGCGTACATATTTATAATCGGAGCAGCACATCCAGTATTGTGCTACTTATGTATGCGATACGATAAGACTGGGCTCAAATACACGTTGTATACATTTTTCTCTATTGATGCATACACGTATATATATATATATATATATATATATAAAGTTTAATGGTGGGGTCCGCCAACCGCTGATGGCGTGTTGTACACATTCATTCTTCGCTTGTTGCGTGTCGCCGTGTCAAGGAAAAGTCGAACCACAGAAGAACCGAGGAGCCCGCCCACAACAGGGGCCCGTCGATAGGTATATGGGCAGGGGGCAAAGGAAAAAAACGAGCAATAGATGGGACAGCGGCGTGGCTAAGCGCGACCGTGCCAGTCGTCTATTCATACAATCTGCAGCAGCCGAGTCACTATCAATGTTTTGGCCGGGGGTTTTGCTACTAACCGCAGCAAGCCATACTGTGCAGCGGATTTTGCTTGTGTTGTGTATATATATATATATATATATATATATATACGTACGTGTGGCTAGGGTCTGGGTCTGTCACTCCTTCCGTCGGAGTAGGCCGGCGGACAAGCTTCCGTCTACGGGCACATCCGGGAAACCGACAAGACACTATGGGAGGACTGGCGCCACCCCCGCAATAAGAAAACATCAGCAGAAGCAACAGCAGTAACAGGACTGCACGAGACCAACTGAAAGCCAACGAAACAGACCGAACGGAGCAAAAAACACGAACCAGAATTGCGACAAGCCAATCGCCCTTCTTCAGTCGGTGTTCAACCACCACCCGGTGGCTCTCACGAAAGGCGGGCCACCCCTGAACCGCCTCCTATTCCCTAGTCACTCTAAATCAGATCTTTTGGTAATATTTTAGCAGCGCTTCCCTTTATATAGGTACGCATATTGGTATCGAGGAATAAGAAGATTATTAAAATAATTGTTTAGCTGATTATAATTGATCGCTGATTAGTTAAAATAATTGTTTGCTTGTAATAGAACACAAACAACTTCGTGGACGACAACTCTCACGGGCGCACTGTGCACACCTGCCGGACGTTTTTCCCATAGGAAAACTATGGCTTTGGCCTTTATGTCGCATGGCGCTGGAAATCCGAAATACCCAAGGTATTTCGGGTTCCGAGTATACCATGGCAGTTCGACGGCTCGCGATCGCGTGGCAGAGATTCTTGGGCACCAAGTGAAACATCTTGGTCATTGCTTGTAGGATTGGCGGATTGCATGCAGCACGGTATCGTGGGAGAGAGGTATAAGACTTAGTGGGCAAGTCACAACGAGCGAGCCCCAAGGGTGGAGTACGTTTCAATTAGGACATAAAAGCAGATGACACAGAGGACTCCAAGCAGCAATAGGCAGACAGACAGACTCGACAGAGGGTTGGCTGATGGCTACAAGCATCACGAACGGTTAAGCGGACGCATATTATATTGTACTAACACACTCAGCGAGATCAGTCAGGGCGTGAACTACCTTCTTGAAATAGTGTCATCTTTGCTGTTGTATAAGGGCTAGCAAACGCTGACTAGAAATGACGCGCTGATCAATCGTCGCGGATTAGGTCTGCCACAAAATGCGTCGACCTTCAATCATACGAGCCTTAGAATTGTGTGCCGATATTTCCTCAAGCGGTGTCATGTTATTAGCGTAATGATAGTACAACTTATGTGTCTAGGTTACGAGGGATGGATAAATGTCGTGCCCATCTCTTCAAGGCCACCGCCCCCCCCCCCGGCTAGTCCTAGTTTCGTTACTCTATTGCAGACCAGCGTGTAGCAACACTTTTCAGGACGTTCTGATCCTTCACGCGTGTCTACCGGCACAAAAGACCTGCATGACAGCCGTACACTTGTGTCCATGTTCCCGCTTACATGAATCGAATGGTCCTGTTGCTTCGGCAGGCCACATCCTTACATCGCCTTCCTTGGCATCCTATGACTTCATCTTCCGCCTGGCTCGCTCCGCGGCGGCGATACATCGGGGACAGCTAGCGCGGCCCACAGGGCCAGATGTTACAGCCGAGCCTAATCAGACGACAGGCCATGTCCTCCTCGATCGGCTGATGAAAGCCTCTGTAAAGATGACCTAAGAAAGCTTGCCGGAAAGGGACGAGGCGAAGCTCAGTAGGAGCCGTCCATACGAGAAGTCCAAGCGGTGGGCTCTGGCTTTTCTTTATGTCAGGCGTAACTTACTATGGGAGTATGGAGGGGTGCTTAGTACTAAGGTCAACCTGCCGCATACCACATGCAGGCAAAGAAGTACCCAGTATAAGATAACGGAAGAAAACGCTCTCCCTCGCGATACTCCTTCTCGGCTTCGCTTTGGTCGTCTTTCTGATAGTATAGTATGAATCTTTTTGGCTGAAATAGTATATGTTTGTATACGATAAGCGTTGTCCATCCACGACAGAGATTTATTTAGGTGTGCCAAATACCGCCTCAGACATCGCGGCCGTAACGAATTGAGAAGTAGTTAAACACTCAACGATGCGAGCAGTAGTAAACGAGGAATCAGAGGTATTGCAAAGAAAAATCAAGAAACCCCACATTCGCGGCCACTGACGAATCCCACACTGCTTAAGGCAAAAGGATTCGTGTTCAGTGGAAAAGGGGGAATTAACATCAGTAAATGTGAATTTGTATTGCCTTGCTGTATTATGATCTGAACACTGTATCTTTCAACATGCCGTGATTGGATTCGGAGATGACAAAGGGGTGAGCTTAACTATTGAGAAATCTGGGATGGCAAATTTCACCTCAAAGCTGACCGCCTATGCTGTGAGGTAAATAACAAGGCTAATTTCGCCACCCTCTCTTCCTATATATATATATATATATATATATATATATGTATATTTGGGCAAATTGCTGGTCGACCAATGGAAAGTAGCGTATTAGTGATTCTTTTGTAGATGGCTATCGTATGTAATACTCCAAGTATATTATACCTATATAATGTATGGCGCACAAGTGATCGCTATTACGAGGTCGGGCAATAATAAGCGTACTTAATCGAGGGATGTCGCTAGTCATAAAGCTATTTTGGGATAGCTCAGTTGTCCTCCGTTTTCGGGGTGCGCATGGGATTCATTCTCTATAAATAACGGCTATTCCTATTAATCTGAACACGATTACATACTATGTATCCTAAAGATCTACGGTTTTGTGCTTGGTGTGTTATCGTTTCAATCACAAAATCGTAGACTCTTTAAAAACTGGTAAGAATATCAGCCATTATGTTTGCCCTCGGGCGAAGTAGTCTACAATCACAGAACTAGGCCCAAAAAATATGGTGGTGTGTTCGACGAACAGGACCAAGCGATCTCGGGGAAAGTGTTGAAGGCGCAGTAGCCTAAGTACCTTGAACATTTTTCGTACAAAGAAGGAAAGCATTCGATCCTCAAAGTGCGCATGTCCATCTTTTCGAGTCAGTATATTCAAAGTATACGCGCCATCAAAAATATGTCCGATACTCATCTGGAAAACATTCACGTCGAAAGGCTCGAGCATATTGTCTGGTGGCCCACAACTTCGTGTTTTGAAGAATGCTGTTCAACGAGCGGGGTACCTAGTATATTCTAGACATACATACAATTTCATTATGGGTCTAGAATATCGATATACAATTATACACATTCGTACAATCTAGCATTGACTGAGTCGAAATAGTCAATATTGGGCTATACTTCCAATATAAAACGACTTCACTAGAAAATACAAAGCATACAATCCTTAACAGCGCCAACGCAACGATCCATCTCCGTTCATCGGACAGACATTTAAGTGTTCCTCGCTCGCCTTTTGTCCAGCCTTTTTAGAGTTATGCGCCAACCAAGAACGTTCAGAAGAATTTTAGCGACTCTACCCAATTAACATAATAATGAAGGCCATATTCGCTGCGGAATAAATTACTAGCCGCCTTCGTCGTCATCGCGTCGAGACCTCGGGGGCTCGAGCCTCGATCCCATGGGAGCGTCGATCCCGTTGCGCCTATACTTTTGAACGAGAGGAAACTATTTATATTTGTGTTTATCTCGCAAAAGGCTACAGATGACATGGAATTTACAGATACACGCATACGTACTACATCTAGGACACTGCATATTGTAATATCATATATTATTGTGCATAATCTACAAGAACAGTCTTCTCTGGGCATTGTATTATATTAGGACTCCCTCGCGCATATATCGTGATGGAATACCTGACGTGTTGCTCTGCATATTGAGCACTTCTATTAAAATACTCTGGTTCTCATGATTTCATAATTCATTTGGAAGGGCAAGCCTACCCGTAATGATTCCATAAACAATGGCAGGATCCCTCTCCTCGCGGGATTCTCTATACCAAACATCCCCTTGAAATTCATATCCAATTTTGCTGAAGTCCTCACAAAGGGTGTCTCTGTTTCCTTGCTAGCTGCATTGCCAATGTATTCGAGCAGTTCCGCCGTAGGCCGGAAGCAGTCTTTAAAAAGTTCGCTTTATAGCATCTATATTCTTGATGCTGGTCAGACACCGTTATTTCCAGATCACCTCGAGGTTGCAACCGCTGTAGGGTGGCATTTTCCTTGCGAGAATCACCTTTGCTGCTTCCAATGGGAGTTTTTGCATATACACGATATTGTTGTCATGGTTGCTTTTGCCCTGAGGTGCTTCAAACGTCCGCCAAACCCCAGTCCCGGCTGCGCAATCATCCCGAGGTACTTTGTTGTGGGCACAAACTTTGGTGCCTCCCCACTGTAATACAACTGATTTCTATTCTTCCGGCGTCTCTAATGTTTTTATTACCCTTGTTCGCCCGGCGTGCAGTTTTATTTCCACTGTCCCACTGGTGCATACAGAGAGCGAGCCGAGAGCAGGCCATTGGCACAGTCACTGTTGCTACACGTCGATTCATCGACATTCGTCAATACTTTCACTGTTGAGTCTCTCCCGTAGAAGTGCGTTAAAGAAAGGGTTTGGAGGGGAGGCGACGCCTCCTTACAGATTATGAGTAATATGTAGTATTTAACAAAAGCAAGCTGATTTCCACTTCTGAGCAATATTGCGACCAGTTCGGTTCATCAAAGATCTTTATACTGAGGAAACTTCCCAACTCAAAGGAGTTTTGGGAAACGGCCCTCATGTCGAGCACAAACGCATATGAACAGGCCAAATGACACATCGCTAAATTGGACTATGAGGCGTCGTAGGTCGGCAAATAAAAGAAAAACTGTTACGTCTTCCAAGCAACCAGGGTTAACTAGTATCCCGGTATTGGTGCCCCCTTGAATCCTTGCTAGTTCCAACTGCGTTTGAGCCTCTAAAATGAGCCGAGCTTCATTTATGCTCCTTACGCGAATAGTGATACAAGAATAGCGGCTGTCGACTTCGACGGTTCATACAGCACTTCGGTTTACGTCAACCGAAATATATATATATATATATATATATGGAGAGAGAGAGACAGCGTGACAAAAAGAGAGATAATGTGCGAGGGCAAAACCGACAAATAATATCAAAGAGAAGATTTGAAAGGCAAATCGGGACGGCAAATCCATCCCCTCGCCTTTGTTAGGGTGTGTTTCCTTCGAGGCCGTTACCCTTGCCAGCAGCAGCCTAAACTCAGAGGCTTACCTGAAGCACACGTTCCTCCTTTAATAGTTCCCGGAAGTAAGCGTGATAAGCACGACCTCAATTCAGTCGTGCCCCAGGGCATAATGCTTGCAATAGCTTCTTTGATGTGTTCGCTAGAAAAAACGTTTTCGCCTTACCAATCAAATGGACACATTGTGGAGACGCAGGAAATAACTTGATTTTGAGTTTAAAGTAGTTCCCTAAGCGCCAAAATGCGTCGATATTCTCGGATCTATCTCAGTTGGAGAACTGTCGTCTATGCAGCAAAGAAGGTACTCAAAACATCAGAAAGGCTACTTTGCAGAAATCGTTTCGACACCGGACTAGAAATTTAAAACAGAGACGATCTACTGTTATATTCCAGATGAAGAAACAGTTCTCGGCGAGCTTTCGACGAACACAGATGAAAGTGGCTCATCACGTACATTGGAGCCAACCCCTTAATATATTTCCTTGTAGGCAGGTTTTAGGTACAGTCAAAATGCAACAAACTCGAGGTGAAGGTTTCGCAAGTTAATTATTGCTAGGAGTATTATGGTGTCAAGCCGGGTGGCATCAGGGTGGCGCCGAGGTCTTGGAACATTAGGTTTCCGAGTTCGAATCCCTCAGGACATATTTGATTCGAGTTCATACGAACGAATTCCGAACCAAGACCCCGGCTAACAGCACATCCAGGGTCAAAAAGTAGACTTAAACAAAATCGTGCCTTGTGGAGAGTGGCTCATTGCAATAATTCGAACGTACATGGCTACTTTGTACTCCAGTTTCTTTGATGCGGTTCAGACGGTTCCTGCCGAGTACTGGACAGAACCATGGCATTGTTGTAAGGCAACTCGTGGAAATGCACACACTGTTCATGCAACGTTCATGCAAATACGGCAAACAATTTTCAAATTTACTGTTGTATATCATCGCTAAAGGTCGGCTGAATACGCTGGATTCGTTTGCAAGCGGACGAAAATCAATGCCACTTACCGCACCAACAGTACAGTGTGGATCGAAGAAATAGGGAGGGACTCTTTCAGGCAGAGTAGATACAATCATGGCTCCAGTCTCCTCCGCTCCTGAGAAAGAAATATTTCATCGTCAACGATGGATTTTGTCCGAGTCAGGCTGACTTTGCAAGGCAGGCAGCATCCCCCCGTTAGGCTACGGCTGGAAGCGGTGTTACCTTTACAGAAAACTTTGCATTTAAATAGTGAACCCCATAGCTGTTCTCTAGGCCACCTTAGCAATGCAGTGCGTGAAAGGATACGTGGGCTGCTCATTTTATAGCGGGAGTCAGTCGCACCACGGTTGTTGTCGAGCCTTAAAATAGATGGTGATCACATCTATGTGTTACGAGAATTCGTATTTATATATATATACATATATATATATATATATATATATATATGTATATATATATATATATATATATATATGTATATATATATATATATATATATATATGTATATATATATATATATATATATATGTATATATATATATATATATATATATATAATAGTAAATACCAATTCTCGTAAAAATCAAATTGAAAAAACATGTCAGAGATTCATATGGCGTGGAAATAAGAAAACTGCTCGGAGACGCAATGCACTGCTTTAGATGGTTAGATATATCCTCAACGGTTTCAGACATACGACGTATTCGCCAAGGTCGTTTAAAGACGTTTACTGAGTTGTAACAACTCTATTTGGACATGATGCCAAATGAAGTTTCGGGCAGCGCTCGAGACCAACAACGGTGGCGAAACCATCGCCTATGTTTTTTCTTTTATTCGATACTGTCTTTCTAGACGCAGCATAGCGATCTGAATGAAGTAGTAACTAGTTATAGTCTCTTTTATCTTTAAGGGACGTGACCCGACTTCTACTGTTTTATCCCCTTCGTTTATTTGTACTTGTGATTCGAAGCTGAGTGGTAGTGGATCGCGGAAGGTTTGGAAGGTCCACATAGTTCATAAACTCTCTCATTGGTCTTTCGAACGGTCGCTTCATTTTTAACGATGTAGAGAGAATGCCAACGGCTTCGAACGAATTCCCTCGTGGTTTAACTTGCCCAGGGAACATACAATATATATGTTGCCCTGGGCCTTAAGCACACGAGTACAACCCAAAGCACATACTTGAAGAAATAGACAGAAATATTTCTCGAAGTGAAAAACAACCTCGAACTCATCGATCAAAACGCTCATCCGAAGGAAACTGTGGGGTTCCGCATCAACCAAGTCGGCTGATGATTATCTGCACTGACCTTGTCCAGTATGAAGTAGTCACATGGGTCAATTGTTTAACAAGCTATATCACTGCGCCATTTCTTGAAGTGTAGCTAGACGAGTTTCTGTATATGTTGAAGACTAACTGAAGACCTTTTTGTCCTTTCGTATAAGGTAAATGAAGGGCTCTAGAGTTTCTGGACGTTTCCTGAGCTTGTTCCAAATGTTCGTAAAGTGGAGAATAGCCTGCTTAAAGATAGTGCCTGTTCAGGGCCGTGTCTTTGTGAACGTTCGCCTAAAGACTAAAGCTAAATGGGCGACCCTTCCACTAACTGCATAAGGACAATGGTTAGTGACGCGATAGAACGCGATGAACACGAAGCTATTTTAAAGTATCACGATTGAACGTACGGCTCCGATGTTTTTTTTTTCGAAGCACATTTTTGCCATGAGACGGTCACCTTTTATTGCACCTTGTAATGAATAAGCTGATTAACTTGTGCTAATTAACCGTGCCATTTGCAAGTGCATCTTACGAGGCCACTGTCCTGAACGTAATCTGGGTGCGCAAAACGGAAGGAAATAACAGTAAGCAAAGATCACATTAGCCAACACCGAACCACGAACAAACTGTTCTCGATTGAGTTAGCAGCGATTCTGTTCGATGCTGTTATCTGAAAAATATCAATAACCGAAGTGTTCAACGTCGGCATCAGATAATTATTTTTTTAGTTTAAGGTTATTTCTGGAAAATGTATTTGTTACTACTAATTTTATTATTATGATTATTATTATTATTATTCTCAGCGCGTCTTTTTGAAGTGTGTGGCTTCGCTTCTGTCCCATCATGACTGTTACTATTATCATAATTAATTGTACCAAATGTATAAGGACTTGGGTTGTTGCGCAGTGACAGGTTCGTCACACTTACCTGCCAATTTGATCATCAAGCACTCTAGTGTAAATCAACTAGAGTAAAATCGATAAAAACTCAATACGAGTCTAGCAGCGAAAGGATTTTCGGATCTCTGTATGAGGGCACGTCTCGGAAACCGGGCGCCATTTCCGGTGAGATTTACCGCACCGTTTCATGGCGTCTAGCGGTATACTATACACACCTTAACATTTGAGGATCCCGTCACTGTGAGTTTTTTTTGTTGTGAGGAGACGGCATTGACTACATTGTTCTATCGTATTGCGGCACTAGCTGGACCAGGAACTAACGACTGATTGTGCTCTGTCCATCACTCTATGCTTTTATGGGAGGTCGATGATGATGCCAAGCGGTGTGTCTATGTGTGCTCAATCCAATTGATAATAATATCACATTATAATGTCCACTTATAATTGAAGATAATAACCAATACTACATGTGCGGATTACTTTGTTCGCCTGTTTAAAGCTCATGCAAATACTGCATGTGCTCCGCTCGATCGAGACAATTCTGTTCGGTGACTAGGTGACCGCCACGCGCAAACAACTGATCGTCAGTGATACTAATACTAAAATTGACAGAATCGAGCCAGCGCTAAGTCCCCTTATTTTTTTTGTTAATATTTCATAATACCTATCGTAGCTATTATTTGGCAAGCTCTGACGAGAACGGCGTAAATTGCACTGAGAAACTTCGCTACCGACGACACCACTCTGGACTAGCAGATATGTAGCAGAGCTGGCCGGGCAAACCTCAACTGTAGGGCTTGTTAGTGATGCGACGTAAATAACAGCGCAAGCAAGTGTTGTTGCCTACGAGGCTAGTACATCAGGCGGAGACAGGCAGAGAGAGAAGGACAGGTTTTGTTATAAGCAGGAAACCTCAACGCAGTCAGGTGACGTCAACAAGGTGTGGGAGGCAACTGCAATGCGGTGATGGATGATGTACGGCGACAAAATGGGGCTGATATAACTTGCCTGCAACATAGCTCGTATCGTATGAATAACATTAAACAAACACACACACACACATATATATATATATATATATATATACACCCGCACGCCTGTTACTGCGGAGCGAATCGCGCGACCAAAGTCTCGTTTTTTTTTGTTCTTTTCAGTGTCGACTTAGTGAGAAATTTACCACCGGTGAACTTTCCAGCTCCACCTGAGAGAGCAGCTGTTCTGGTTGTGATTTTATATGGCGACAACGGCGGCTTATCTGTGACTCGCGAGTGTGTTGTATTTACGTCGGCTCATAGGGAAACCGTGTCTCGCCTGCGAGGGGTGATGGAATCGCTCTATTTGTCTTACACTATAGTCTATTTACATTTTACAGACGTCGCAACAACCCATTGCTCTATTTCTATCTGGACGATGTGACCCGAAATGGGATCCGTGGATAACAACCGTCAGCTGGTCTATATTTCAACTGACGAAATGGGTTTTTCTCTGATCAGATTACGCCCCTTTATGATAGCTGGTCGCGCATCGGTCCGATACGACAGGACGCCCATTCGGCTATACGCTGCGTCAAGCCATAACTATAATAATAAATAGAGTAATCGACTGTCATCAACCGGGCAATGCATATTAGTGGGAATTCCATCAGCGACATCTGGTTATATTAACCTTACTTTCTCCTGCCAAACAAACCCACCATAGAGAAACTATATGCTTACATCGTTATATCAGTAAACTCTGCTGGCTGGGACGCGCCCCTCTTCGCTGCTGCTGGCGTTGAAAGCAGCGTTCATTGTCGTTCGCATCTACTGCTATCATTTTCAGAAGTATCATTTTTATTATTACGGCATGGGAGCAATGCCGTTCCATCACGATATGGCGGGTGGTAGTCGGCCTCGTGGGACACCCCAAACCCCGTTTGTGTTGTTCCGGGATCATACGACGATCGCTGATTTCGTCAGTTTCGACAGGACATTCATACCTGCTGCCGCTAGATGAGGCGAGAGACCTTCCTCCACCGGCAGCAGACACCCTAGCCCGGCCGCCCTCGCCATCTATCGTGGTCCAAAAATGCCTGTGGTTGCGTGTACCCCGCGAACGATGTCTGGATGTAGGGCCGATGGCCGGTACGCAAGGCTGTGCTTGAAGGGGTGTGTGTGTGTGTGCATGTGAGGGTCTGTGCTCGCGTTTGAGCGCTAGCGGGTTCGTATCCTTCAATTGTCTCGTCGTCCATACGTTCGTGTGTGCTTGTCTCTGGCGGTGGCGGTGCCGGCAGCGGCGTACACTGCGAGGGCGGTCTCGCCTCTCGGCTGTGGATTCCCTTGGACCTCGTCACGTCAGCATCTCTTAGCTTGGCATAGCTTTGTAATTATCTGGTGGATCGTGTCCGCGAGAGACTGCGAGCTCGACCGCCACCACTACCACTGGCGTCTTGCCAGGCAAGCCATCCCAGCCGTGCGTTCAGCGTGCTGTAGCAGACGGCGAATCTTTCTATACACGCATACACACGCTACATTTAGGCGTCCCTTATAGCGGAGAAGTTGTTGGGGCCTCTGTGTGGCGTTATTGGCACCGAGTGCTACCTGGCCACCATAGCAGCGTTGCGCGCAGCGTCAGCCGGAAGGGTCTGTCTGCCTGCTGCTCCGAAACAGCACCTCAACCAAGTCAGTTATTGTTAGCAGCCAGCCAGATCGTCTTCCCCCGAGCCCATCTCCATTGTATTGTACTTACACAAGTGTGAGGGCAGGGCTGGCAGAATGCGATGAGCGCCCCACAACCGGGGGCCGCCTCCCTCGTCCGCAGCCAGGTCCTGCTTCTTCAGTAGGCGAACGCGTGGATCGTCTGCATTGGGTAGCTGTCTGGGCGTAGGGTAATATCGGTAGCTCAACTCGGCGGCGCAGAAATGTCCTACCGCCCGATGTCCCACGACACGATCTGTTAGACCAGTAGTATCCACGTAGCAGTACATGAAGGGTCCCATCGTGTACTAGCGCTGTGAGGCGTAGACTGAGATAGATGTGTCTCTGGCCAAGATGAAATCATGCTATCGGTCATGCGCCGCTGAGCGGGGCAGCGCTGCCAGCAGTCGCCGCAAGACGCAGCACGATGTAGAGCAGTACACCTCGTCGACTCGTGTAGTTTGTGGCCGTGGTGAAACGAACGGGCGTGGTGGTTGCCCGTCGCCAGTACAGCGGTGGCACGAAACATTTCCTCTTATGTTTCCACTGCTGGCAATTGCATGGCTGCTACTAGGCGAGTCAGTACGGGCCGTCGCCACCACACATCCAGTTCGTAGATAGACGACAACGGGAGCCTGTAGTGTAACGCTGGTCAAGCATCAGCGGCAGCAGCAGTCACCGTCGTGTTTGTCCATGTGGCACGATACCGGATGCATATAGCATTGGCCTCGTTGCTGGCCACCAAGTTATAGATGGCGGCATGTGCGGCGATCGTTGTACAGGTCTATAGTGGTTATGCTGCTGTAGCGGTGGCGGCTACTGAGGTGACACGGGAAATGTAAATGAAAGTAGGTATGGAGGGGAGGACTGCTGGCTGGCTGGCCAAGGCAGTGAGGGTTTTTGCTATAATAAAAGACGACCGATTACTCCAGAAGCCAGCTCGTACCCCCGCCGCCTCCGAGGCTATGGTAGGCCTCGGAGGAGGCGGGCCCTAAATGGGCGGATCAGCATAGAATAGACATCACGTTGATGCGCAAAATGCCCCTGAAACAGGAAATCATTGGCAGCACTGGCGGTGCTGAATTGATTCGCCATGTACACTCTCCTATAATTTGCGTCTGTGCGTGTGTGTGTGTGAGTGAACGATCTCTGCTTTGTCGTACGATGCGGCTGTGATCAGCCAGCTCGTCCATCCGGCAGAGATTATTTTGATCGTTTCTAATTGAATTGACAAATACGTACGATTGCAATTGTATGGTGCCCGGTCATTTCGCCTCCGCCTGGTAGAATCATTTTCCTTCGTCAGCCGTGTCTGCGACAACGTATATGCACGTACGACACTTCCGACGCCGACGACACGGAAGCCTGGAGGAGGAAGCAGAGGAAGCCGGTGAAGCCATTACAGGCCGTGTCGGATATACATGGATACACAAGGGGGTCCAACGACAGAGGCAGTTGATGCGAACGAACAGTGGAAGTAAAAGGCGGACGAAGAAAACACGAGACATCACTGCAGTGATAATGGCGGCGGTAGGCGGCGGTGGCAGCTGACCATAGACTACGGGACGAACCTCTCTGGTGCACGTGAAAGAAGAGAGACGTGCAGACGAGAATGGAAGAGCGGGCTACCCTTTGCGTTCCGTTGATGGCTCGGCCGGCACCCTGCGACAGACGTAGTGGACTTCAGCGGGCGGGCATATCCTTAAGCAGTGTCTCTTAACTACCCAAGACTGTCGCTCTTTCGACTGGCGCCACTGAATCGCCAGACTCGTGTCCTGGACGTTCCTGGCCCATGTGCCAACCAACCTCTCCTGTCCAAGTCTTCGTGGAAGGGACATCGATTGTGCTGCAACCACTACTACATCGTACCATCACGACGATGCTGCAGCGATTCCCCAATTGCTCTGCCAAGTAGTCACACGAGCCGGCGGCTGGACCCGTCTTTTCCTACGGCTACGCCCGTCTTGCTACCATGTCCCCCCCCGTCCCCGCCCCCCGGTTCACCACAGAACCCCCGCTGCCCTACCTTTGCCGTCTTTCCGGAGATAAGCATTGAGCGTTGCTACTGCTACCGTCTACCAAGCATTACAGCGCCAGCAGGACTATGCCGGTGGGCCTGCTCGTCGTCGGTTTCTCAGTCGGCCTGCCTGCCTGCCAGCCAGCCGGCGCTAACGAGCCTAAAAACGCCCCGACCCCTTTCTCTCCTTCTCGTTCAACGGCAAGAAAGCGTGTTAGCTCACTCGCACGGTTACATAGCGTCTCCACCCCCAGGGAAGACGTGACTGCCTGAGCTCCTTCTATACACCCTTGACTCTCCTCGACTACGTTCAGTCCTCACTGTCGTCCTGTTCCACCTCCACCTGGCTCCTGACCGGCCCCCGGCTTTGCGACTACCTTCAGCGTCGAACAGGACCCCTCGGCGAGATCTTGCCTGGGTTACGGCGACAAGTGCGGTGCTTGCTACATCCCCTTTGCGTTGCCACATCGCGGAGACCTCTGCTATTCTTACAATGGCCGTTTTACTGTGCAGGGTTCAGTTACAATCTCTATCGAGTCCTTCCGCACTTCCATTCCCAAGCCGTCCTGAGTCCCGCGCTTACCTTTGCCTCTGTCGTGCCCGTTCTGTACAGCATCGGGTCGCTTCGCCAACTCCACATCTGCTGCATGGCTGGAAAGACGCAAGCCCACCAAACCTGAAAAACTTTCGTCTCTCCAGATGCATGAGACGACTTTTTGCTATTATTAATATTAATATTATTATAGTACTTGATCGGATTGGTTGACTTTCTCTGTGTTGCAATTATTTATTGAATCTTATTTCGGTGTGCCCTGTACGTGATATGACTTAGATATGAAACGAAAACCAATTATCAACGGAACGAATCCATGCGCAAACAAGGATACGTGCACTACAATTTTCGTTTGAAGTGTTTCTTGAAACGGATACCATAGCGGATAGTTGTACGAATGCAAGCAAAGTTGTGTGGGACCACTATGTTCAGCGGGGGATATTTGTTTCGGCATTTGCGCTGGACACTATTCGCTCGACGACGAATAGTCACGCGAAGTTGCGTCGAGTTTAAAGGGGAGACTTTCAGGCAACACGCTGCGGAAGCAACCGCAAACCAACATTACCATTTTACCAAAACGTTATTATTTTGATGGAGTTCTAGGGGAAATTTTGAGAACATTCTATGTACAGACGCTTCCATCAGATTGCTATTCGCGCACATATAGGGTTTTGAAACGCCACGTGTATCGCCAGAGGAAACTGCACCGCCAACACACACATACACGTATATACATATATGTGTATATACCACTTTCGCAAGGGATGAAGGTTCTCGGTACCAATATACCCGGTAAAGGGGTGGCCTATCGCGAGGTGGGAGTGTAACGTAATATAAAGACACTATTTTCTTTTTTGGAACAGGTTTAACCTACGAGCGAAGTTTAGTACGAGGAAAACTATTGGTTTAGCAGGTGTGTGTTTGTGGAACGATAGCACTGCAGGTCACTCACAGGTTCAGCATTGCTTCGAAGCCACTCACCCGTCGACAAAAGTTGTGTAGCACACCACGCTTTTATTGGGTTGGAAGAGATTAGATTGAATTAGCTGATCTGGCCAGGGTACAGCGTCCATACGACAACGCTAGCTGTCTGAAACTGCTTGTATTCTGTCCCATTCGAATGGTCCGATTGTACCAGCGGAGAGAATACGCGTTCCGAAAAGCACTCATCGGTTTTTGGTCCTTGAACGCGCAAAGTGGTCTAATACATATAATAGATGCCCTATTAGTAAATGGCGATGCTGTCGCGAGGCTACACTATTGCGATTGCTCTCTTCTGACGATTGTCATGCTGCTTTCGAAGGACACAATTTGCCACGGGCCCTCTGTATCATCTTGATGAGGCGGCGACCATTTTTGTACTACTACAACCGTATGGTGCCATTACCAGTACTGAAGGTGGATTATGCAAAAGGTAGCCGCTTTTGTAAATTGTGGACAAATTTGTTATTGACGTTTTTTTTTCGTTTTTTTTAATCGTGGTTTTTATTACTTGGTACATGGTTGGGAACGACTTTCGATCAAACAATTTGTGTCCCGCGGAATTCGAACCGGAAACCCTTTGCAAGCCCCCTTGATATTCGTGTAATATAGCGAACATCTATCTGCCCTCAGCAAACTTCAACACACATTTCAAGGTCAGTCAGCAACAATGAACATCTGCGCGCAGTCGGAGCAAAAAGCAACGCATCGCAGAGCCCTTCATTACAACTGCAAACGCATGGTCCGACTCAGGCTCGCGGCCCACTCAAAGCCACCATGTTGTTGTTTTCGCCCGTGCGAAGCAAGTTTCTCCTTCTAGAGCAATGCTTGGACAGCATTGGGGAGGATGTTCTCGTTCATCCTCAAAAGGTGTCTGTTGCCGTTTTAGAAATCGAGGCCTCTTAGACATTTCGTTCAGGTGATGACTAGCACTCTCTGAATCCTCTATTCGTTGCTGTATGTCGCTGGCGGCAGTCGTCAAGCGGCAACGAGGCTGCCCGCACCGGGTTGATATTCCGATACGCATATTCTTAGCCGGCTCCGGGCACAAGTGCGTTTCATTCGCATAACTTCACCATCGAAAATTCATGTTTCCCAAAGCAACAAACAGACAATCACAAGATCACCAGATTCAACAGCCATCTCATGAATCTGGGCACGCCTGCATTGTTTCGAAGTCAAATACGAAACGGTAGAGAACAAACTAATTCTCACGGTTCTGTGTGTTCTTGTATATTCGCCGTATATGCGTTCGCACAGCCAGCGTCGTTTATCGTTTAGGGCCGGGCCGGCTCTTCGAGCTGGAGATAACGATTGCGTCCGAGTACGCGCGTATCCTAAGTATAATGTAGCAATAGACGTAATTGAGTTATTCAATTCATCAACCACGCCGAATCTTCGCCCACGCACCTCTCACCTCCCAGCAAAGGAACAACGGCAAAGTCGAAGGGAATGAGGAACGACTTTCTGAAACTTGTTGGAATTCGTTTGATAAAGAAATCAACAATGGCCGTTTGTGCAACATATTTATATATAGTCGTCGAATACCACCTCATCTTGGAGGTGGGACTTTATGTAAATAATAGTTAGGTGAGAGGGATATATTGTACAATATTATATTTCACCGTTAGTTGGTAGTATTTGCACTTCGCTTTAGTCTATTATAGCACTTTTTGCCCACCGCTTGACGAGCGAGTTACGCTGATTGGTTATCTGCGGCATTACCAACCATTGAGAGTTGAGTCAATGGAAATGTGTGCGAGTGTAAAGAACACTCTCCATTAAGAAATAAATCTTTGAGGATGTGTGCGAGCTGTTATGTCTGGAAAGTTCACATTGCCCATCCGGAAGACCTGCTTACCAAACGGGTCCTCTGCACAAGCGCTTACCAGTCCTGAGCCTACAGAGGCACCCAGTGAGGAGTCTGCTTTTGTGAGCATTTGGCATACTCTAGATGTTTATTTCTAGATTATAGAAGACGTATCCATAAGTAAACAGAGCAGCCCCAGCCGCCCGCGAAGAAGCTCCTGCGAGCATACACCCGTACAGAGCTCGGTGGGCCTGTACATGTAGTAGGGCTAGTAAGTGAGTGGTAGCTGCCACTGCCCAAAGCCGGCGTTTGAAATACTGATAATAAGCTAACAGAAGAAAAGGTCGGAAGCACGTAGCTACCAAGAGAGCCAGCCAGTGCGAACTAACTCCTCTCTCTCTCTCTCTCTCTCTCTCCCTGTAGATTGTGAGCACCAAGTAATAGCCATATAAAAACATCCTGGATAACAAAAGGGCAATTTCACGCACCCCCCCCCCGCCCGCCCCCAAGATGACGCGACCCCATTGGTAGACAACGTTGACTGGCAGACGCAATCTAGCTCCCCCTTCGAACTGTAAACCGTTCGCCTTTGAGTCAGGTCCGGCCAATGGCTCTCCCCAATGCCTCATCCCTAACCCCCTCCTAAAGGTCGCCGAAAAACACTAATATTTTTCTTTTCCTTTCTCGTCGACAAAGTCATCGTCCAGCAGCCCACTGGCTAGCTTTTTAAGCCTGTTCATGGCACTCCCCCCCCCCCTCTCTCTCTCTATCTTCGATCACCTTGTCCAACTTTCAGCGCTGGAGTTTGAGTCTTACAGCCATCGGTGCGTTCCCCTTTTTATCTTCTTCGTCTTCTGGTCGAGCCGGTCCTCTTCTGGCGTTGCCGAACGAAGTCCCATACTGGTCCCCCTTTGGCCACGACCACCGCGGTGTCGTTCGCCTTTCAGTAGGAAGGCGGGTGAAGGTGTTCATTGGCAAATTATTTATCACATCACCCGCTGCGCGGTTCCCATGAGGGCCGATTGAAGGCAGGCGGACACGTAAGAACCGAAGGCAGATCTTACTACTACTTCTGCTGCCGGCTCTATGTACCTGCTGCCTCCTGCCAGTTCTCCATTCTCCCCTCGTGTGGAATTCTCGTCCTCTTATCCGAGCCCCATATACACTTGCAGCAGCAAAAGCAGTAGCCGCAGAAACGCTAGCGCTAGTTGGAAAGATCGGACTTGTCAAAGCATTGCTGAAGCATCCCCGGGGATGGCTGGCTGAAGGCTTGCCTCAGCGTCTCCAAACCACCCCACACCCCAATCATTTGGCATCACCCGCCGCAACGCCGTGCTGCTCTAGTGCTCGCCACTCTTCTCTGCAGCTACGGCTCCCTCACTTATTCATTCGTTCAGCCAGCAAAGGACCAGCTCCAGCCGTAGGAACGAGTCCAAGAGCCGAGGACGAGGCCGACGCTGGGGCACACCGAACCGCACTGAGTAGAACCGGGCAAGCCGGATTAAACAGTAGAGCCAACCAAGTAATCTGCACCAGTAAAGGTCTCAAATCGAAGATTAACAGTGAAATTGCCTGTGTGACTACCTCGAGTGTGTTTGTGTACACTGTGCCAGCAAATGGCCCACTTTATACGTGGCTCGCCCGCTTGCGGTACGACCGATAGTCTGTTCCGTCGAGCCTTGTTTAACGCTACAGAAATCGTAGCAAGTAAGGAGAAAATAACGCAGAGCCATAGAGTGGGCTCGTAGATAAGACCAGAAGGGCAAGAGGAATATTGCCACAAGTCATAGGGGCTAGCAGCTTGACTAGTCTTCGTGTTCTTCTCCTTCGATCTTCAGTCTCGTTCGAGTGTTTATTGGCCCTGGCATTGTCAGCCATCCCAATGCCGTTCTCTTCCCGCTCTTTTGACTTCTTTTCGTCGTCGCCGCCATTGCAACGACCTACCTATCCACGCACGTACGCCCTGCCCCGACCCGTCCCCAACGCGCTACGCTGCTGCTGTTGCTTTTGTCGTTGCTCAGCATGTAACGAACGAGATAAGCCAAGGAACGAGCGGATGACGCTCGACTGCCGCGGTGCCGAAGCAATACGGCGTCGGACTCCCAGCCGTAGGGTCGTTGGCGCGATCTCCATCTGAAACGCTGTTATCATCCTCTCCTTGTTTGAGTTCCGAGTGTCACAACTCGCCGCACTCTTATGTTCAATGGACTTTCATTTGCGGCTAGCACGCCAGCTCATCAGCGGTCAGACGCCTATCGGCGCTCACACGTATGCCAGTGCTACGAACAATGTCGCGCTGAGACATCACGGCAGAATTTGAACCTTCATCCTTGCCCATATGCCACTGCTGGTTTATCTATCCCAGCCGCGATACGACAAACACACTGTTATGTTTCACAGTGTGTTTGTCGTACGTACCCATCGTGGACATCGTTGCATGCCGTAGATTTCACATATTCGAAATTGTCCCCTCCGCGACGCGGACAAAGCCCTCAGCAGGCGTGTAAGTGTCGCGAGGTTCCAGTCCTTGGAAAAAAAAGGCATATACTGTGTCGTGCAGAACGACGGAGTATAGACAAACGGTAAACGACTTATGTAAATATGTACGTGCACACTTTTATGCAGCTATTTCGCACAAGGCGTATGTGTAACATAGGTTGCATCACGTATGTAGCTAGAACTGTCTCAGATGCCGTATAAGAGATAGAAGAACGTTGCCATTCGGGAGCAACAGTACAAGCAGCGGCAGCGTCTCAGTAAGTTGCTGGCTAAGGCATTCCTTCGGGGGTCCACAGGGATAATGCATCACGTTATTTTGTAATACAATGCTGGCAGCCGGCCGACCACCAGGAGTCTGGCCGTAGCAATGCGACTATCCATAGCACTATGGTCGTGGTGGTACTAACAGAAATGGTTGTGCTAGCTAACGGATTCTGCTTGTTGGTGAGGGCCGTGGTGAAAGAAGTGTTTGCTGGTAGCGCATGTAGTAGTGGGTCTTGTGAGAGACAGAGAGGGAGAGAGTTGGAGAGATGGCGACGATCTGATATATCATCTCCATATACACATATCTTACTGCCTGTTTCATGGAAGTATCCTACAGTGGGTGTCAACAGTGACACTGTGTCTCGTGGTAGAGGAGACATCCTCCCTCTTCCTCCTCTATAGGAGAACATCCTCCGAACTCCGGCCATGTCTTACTGTGGCCGTGTATGACCATGTCTCGTCCAACCGACGATGGTAGCTTACATGCACCCATTCATATATATATAATCGAGAAGGAGACATGGGGAGTACACACCCTGATTGCCGCGAGCACACCCAATTCCCAGACTCACGCAGCGAACGACCCCCTGCGAAATGTGCGTCCTTCGGGGCAGGCAGTTGGTTCTTCAGGCGACGACCACTACGACTTCGAAGCGTGCGCTCTATGTCCTCGGCGGAGCAGCCGTCGACCACAGTTGCCACAGCCGTCAATGCCGCACGTGAATCATTCAAAAGGTTCGTAGAGCGGAGAGCTGGATGGCAGCCTGGATAGCTGTCTCGCTGGTAGTGGGCAGGAAGGCTTGACGCCTCGCTTTGGTTTCGGCATGAGAGGCGCTGCTGCGAGAGGTGGAGCCACCCAGCCAAGAATGAGTGAGTTAGTTGGAATACGAGAGCGGTGCAAGTGGCGCGACAAGCAAACATAGGCGACTAGGAGCCGGCAGGCTGGCAGGAGCGAACGAACTGCCGACGGCATGGCTGAGGACTTGAAAACGAAGCAGGGGCGACGGGAATGTTCCTCCCGCTGTCAGCTTCGAGTACCACGGACGTTCGAACAGACCAACAACGCACAGGAGGGTTGGTGGAACAGAGAGAGAGAGAGAGAGACACAGATAGGCAGAGAGGTCTGGGGGCCAGAGGCGAGAGAGGGTCGTTTTCATTGGCCCCTTCGTCGGCAAGCCCTCCGTGCCTTCGCCGAGTGCCGTTGCAGGCGCAGGCTCGAAACTTATCTATATATATATATATATATATATTTAAGGAAACCAGCGTTCCCGCGTACCTTCATCTCGACGAGACGCTGTGTTAAAAGTCACCCGCTGCAGCCGGCACAGCTACCGCCGTCACACCACAAATAGGTCCGCTTGTTGGTTGTTTGGGAGGGCACCACAGCTCTGTCCCAATCACCTTGGTTGGCGTAGTTATACGGCGGAGGGGAAGAAACGCCTAGCTCGCTGGCCGACTGGCTGCCGGTAGGGACAGACAGCCATCGCCATCTCCATTCGATGGCGCCGAAGCCGCTGACGTCACACATCGATACATCCCCCATGCCTACGAAGGTAACGCAATGATTACGATGATCTCTCGCTTTCCGCTCCATTGGCCTGTAAGCTCGACGAACGAGAAGCGACAGAATCGAAACTGGAGACTGAGGGCAAACTATGAGGGCAGCTTAGAGAGAGAGAGAGAAAGAGAGAACCGGGGGGATTGAGATGGGGAAATGAGAAGGACTATAGGAGAACTTGGTCGTAGGAGGTTTTCAGCGGGGTGACTCAAGGACCTCGCCCGCGGCGAGGAAAAGCCTATTAACAAGCACGGCACTAGCAAGCGGCAGGACGGAGGAAAGGCCGTCGATTGCAGACCATGGGTGGCTTCAGTGCCAAAAATGATCTGGGACAACGACGTCCGCAACTCACCTCATTTTCTTGGCGGTGACTGCTGCAGCAGGGCACGATGACAACCGTCCAACTTCGCGGCGAACATGATCGTAGCTGGCTATCATGGTGGAGTAGCGCTTCTCGAACGAAGGCTTGCTACCACTGGGGACCATCGCCGACTGGTCGGCTATACCATTCCGCGTTCACGCAAACACACGTCCGAGTACACAGATCGTCATAAGCACACCATAGACATAGACACACTTCGAACAAATCCGCTTAGTTCGAGTGTGGCGTCCCCCTCTGCCGACCTTCCCGTGTCCGGCAGCACTTGTATATATCATATATTGTACAACGGTTCATCCGCCGGCGGAACTGATCGCGGGCATCTTGTTTACCTTCTTCCTCGGTGTCGTCGTCGTCGTTTTCAGACGGGACGTTTTTGGGGGATGCGTAGCGTTACCCGAATGGGCCTGGGTCTTGCAGCTGGGACAGCAACGTCTCGGAAACAGGCCAACACTGTCTCCAGTTCGGCAGCTTAAGCTCATCCTGAAGCCCACCCCGGCTTGCTTCGCTGGCTGGTGGTCAGACGAGTGCGTCCAGCTGCGGTGATCTATTAGCGCTCCCTCAATTTGTTCCATCAACTGGACCCACCAAGTGCTACTACTGGTCGTGGTAGTTGTGCCATTGGGGCCAGCGCTGGCGACGGCCGTCCCGCTGAGACGACGGCTCGTTCCGTGGCTTCAGGCCTCAGCCCATCTTCGTCCGCTACCGTCGAGCGACCGTCCTGCTGCTACAAGGTCGCACCGACAGACCGAACGACCAGCCGATAGGCCGGCGGACCAGTTGGCAGCAGAGCCCAACTCAATTTCGAGTTAGAGGCCCCGTTCCTCTAGCTCTCTCATCAGCCGCAGACTGCGATGCCTAAAGCTAGACGGATGAACAAAGTGCTGCTGTTGCTGCTGCTGCTGGTTCAGCTGCTTTTCGCAAGACAACGTTGAAACTTGATGAGGAGTATTAGATGTTCAGAAAGCAGCGCGGATAAGCAGATTAAGTACCAGAACCGAAACGCGCAATCGGTCATATTTTTCTCACTGCTATATATATATATATATATATATATATATATATATATATATATATATATATATATATATATATATATATATATATATATATATATATATATATATATATATATATATATATTATGGGCTATTCTGAAACTCGCCCCTTGAGAATCACTACGGTGTTCTGTTATTTCATATAATATTGTATATTATATAGTAGTTAAACGATACTATACAGCCAATGGCAAACAGTTACGACCAAAATGACAGTTTAATCGTAACATAACGACAGCATAACCCTGCAGTTCTCCGTAGGGTAGATCAACTAACAAGGTGCTTAGCTGTTTTGTGGTGTGAGTAACCTCTGAAATCATCTCCTTGTTTTCATCGCTTCCTTTCAGGAGGATAATGGTGCACACAAGGGCGCAAACTCAGATGCTAAGACCGCGTCCGATACAAGTCGTGAGGCCGATGCAGCACGAGACAAGCGAGAATCGAAAGCTCAGTGGGTCCCCGTCGCACGACCCTCACTGCGACGGCGATCACACGTCGACCGGCGCTGACCATAGCCTGCTATTTGATGAAGACCGCTTAGTCGAGGAAGAGGAACGAGATGACGCGACGGCGGTCGGCACCGCCACGAAGAAGCATGACGACTATTTGTCTGTCGTCGACTTTCAAACCCGGGTAGTCTGGTTTCCTAACGTGTTAGTATTTATCGTCCTCCACTCGATGTGCTTCTACGGCATGTACTTGGCCTGCGTAGAGGCCACATGGAAATCGTGGCTATTCGCCATTGTCTGGGGCATATCGGCCGGCTTGGGCGTTACGGCCGGCGCTCATCGGTTGTGGTCGCACCGGTCCTACCGGGCCCGGACACCGCTGCGAATACTGTTAATGATCTTCAACTGTATGGCCTGCCAGAACGACATCTACGAGTGGTGTCGAGATCACCGCGTCCATCACAAGTACTCGGAGACGAATGCCGACCCGCATAACGTCAATCGTGGCTTTTTTTTCGCGCACGTCGGCTGGCTCATGTGCAAGAAGCACCCGGACGTGCTTCGGAAAGGGGCCAGTGTCAGCTGCGAGGACCTTCTCGACGATCCGGTCGTACGCTTCCAACGGAGATACTACGTGCCGTTGACGGCCTTCTGGTGTTTCGGTATATCGACCGTATTCCCGTTGCTCTTCGGCGAGAGTCTCCGAGTGGCCTACTTCTCATGCACGATGGCGCGTTACGTCATCTCGCTCAACTTTACCTGGCTGGTCAATAGCGCCGCACATCTATGGGGCACGAAGCCGTACAACAAATGGATCTCGCCCGTCGAGAATACGTTTGTCACGCTGGCGGCCATTGGTGAAGGCTTCCACAATTTTCATCACACGTTCCCATACGACTATCGAACGAGCGAGTTTGGCATGAAGCTCAATCTGACGACGGCGTTCATCAACCTCATGTCACGGTGCGGTCAGGCGTACGATCTAAAGACGGTCCCGGTAGGCGTCATCGAGAAGCGGTCGCTTCGAACCGGAGACGGTACAAGGGAGTAGATGAAAAAAAAGCTAACAATTGTAAACACAGGGTATCATTATTATGATTACTGCTACTTGAACTACAAAAAAACACTACGACTAGTGCTGAAGACACCTATCTAGTGGCTAGTGCGTGGCACCTGACGGGCAATGTCCCGCCGCACAAAAGCGCGAACGAAAGCGCCCTCAGCGAGAACTGAGCGCGATGCGACACGACCCGATGAGCGATTGCGAGCCGGCATTGAGCCCAGCATGAGGCGACGATGGTAGAGGACGTGTAGATATTTACTATTAGGTAACTTCTGTACAATCAAATCTGCGCAATTGAATGGAACTAAAGCTGTTCAACTTGTTCGACCACAAGATACACGCGGCGTCATCCATCGGGACATATCCGCCCCCAATCAAAGTACTCGACGCAGAAGCACTGAATACTAATCATAAGGAAGGAAAGAGAAGGAATATCAGGTCGAACGACGTCCAGTCGGCGCCACAGCTTGCTATGTCAGCAAACAAAATGTTTATCATTATTATTATTATTATTATTATTATCATTATGGTACTGATATCATGTATATCTAACAGGTATAATCGTTCAATCGGAGTTCTGTTAAGATTGCCCCCACATCTTCCAATTCCCAGCCGGCAAACACTTCTACGATATACTATGATAAGTTGCACTGTCCAAGCAAATGTATAATAAATAGCTTGCAAAAAAAAAGGGGCAGCGGCAACCCACACACCATTCCCATTGAGCTCGACCACCTAAGCAACCGCGGATCGAACGAATACAGACGTACAACTGTATTCAATTTAATCGTTACGCGTTCTGTATGGCGGCAAGGCAGGGGTAGCATATTTAGTGTAAGATCGAGCATTTACCATGATACTTATGAGGCTTTGCCATTGAAGGAGAGTGATCAATCAGTGAATTCAATTAGTATTATTACTTATTGACATCTTCTTCAGCGGAAGATACACTTGGGGACAGAAGGATTCGACGCCTATCGAAGATCACTGATACAAACATATTCAATAGATCCATTCATTCGATGCGATTATCAGAACCTCGGCGTTCCCAGGATCTCGCGAAGACACACCCCGCAGATGGGCCAGTGTGTCCACAATGATGGCGATGATGGATGAGAAATACGAGGACGATGACGTGCCACCAGCATGGTGACATCGCTGATGGCGGTTGAGAGACCCAAGTGCAATTGTGTTAGTTTGCCTCCTTATAACCACCGTACTGTAATACAATACCATAGCTAGATCTATCATATAATATTAATACTATACCATAGTTAGCTAGACAGTATCGAGAGGAACGAGTTCGGAGGAGAAGTTGGAGCACAAACACACGTCGACGATAGCTAGTTCACATGATGTCCGACGGCTACAGGCAACCTCCTTCCCCTATAAACTCGCGGATTAGCGCCGGACGCGAATAATTTATAGAGTCGAGAGCGGGAATGATGGAGAGATAGAGAAAACGTGCGTTAGGATCAGTAGTTGGAAAATGAGAAGCGTCAGGGGCTGCTGCTACTGCCCTGGGGGCGGGAGGCCAACACTGTTAGTGAGGGCGACCCTCCCCCAGTGTGCAGATTGAAAGTGGTGTCTAGTCATGGCTCAAGACGCACCGTTGAAGATTTCCAGAGATGGACATCTTTCCTCGACGTTGCGTTCACCTCGGGAAGAACGAATTGCTACAGAACACAACTGAAGCTATAATCGTTTATTAAAGCTGTCGGCAACAGCAGTAATAGACACGCTGCAGCTGTTGAGGGAACGTATCGTACAATGAAGGGTGCAATGTCGCGAGAAGCTGGCTCGTACGCGTATATGTGGGCTCTGCTGGACGCACCAAACGGTGGGATGGTGATGCCTGCAAACCACCGGGAAATATGAGAAAGCATGTTCCATCAATACAGCGCAGAGATAGCAGAAAACGCACGACTTGAAGCTGACCCTTTCTAGAAGATTTCTAGACGATAGCTTCAGCTGTGCTGATCGTCAAAGATCACGAGAAACATATTTGAAATGGGATGAACAGAAATCATACACACGAGAGTAATTAAAACTATAGCACACGGAGAGGCAATTGTTTTTGGCCTAAAAATGGAAACGCCTGAAATGCGAAGCTGACTCAAAAAGCTACACGGCAACATCAGGCTACACAATTAGCACCGTTTCAATTTGTGAGCCAATAAGCAAACCGCTTATCTGATTAGGACAATGATGCCGTTGAAGAAGACAACCGAACTTTCTGACTAATTACTAGACTTTCGTATGGCCGACGATGAACCGCTAAAGGCATGTTATCAATGTAATCCTGTTACCTCCGAACGCTTAACGGCGTGACTGACGTAGTGGACACGTATGAGATGAGTGTTCGGGGCTGTCCGACCACAACAACTCCGGCAGCGTAATCTATACGAGCAAAACGGCCTGTTCCTCAGGCTCGTCCTGTTCCACGCCGCGTTGGTGTATGCTTAACCACAACCAGTAGCCTCCCGTAGACGGAGGACCCGATAGGTGTTCATCTCGTTAAAGATTCTTGTACGTATAATGCTAGTATGACTGTTGGAATGATGTTGACATGGCGGAAACCACGTATCGTAATATGGCATATTGAACAATGAAGACTGAATCGAAGGCTATTGTAGTTGATGATAATAAGTACTATAATAAGCCGAACTAACAACAAACGTCTTCAGGTCCACTACACCCTGTGACGACATGGCGGGGTCTACCGACAACCCACGCGTGAGCGCGGTACACATATACAAACACACACACACACATGATCTATATATATATATATATATACATGTCGATAAAAATAAATATTGTGACGACAGTAAATTATGTCTATATATATATAATAAAAATCTAAATAAATGTTATTATTGAACTGTAATTATCAAGTGCGTGTGCTTATTTCGGTACTTAGTTAAAATTTATACCTAATAATGATGTTCGCAACTTTTCCGGAGTTTAAAAATTCACCTCTTACATTAGTAACAATTGCCAGCCAATACTGTAGCATGGTATAAAAATTACGAAATTATTATATGCAAAACTATACGTTCAAAATTAGCGTTCGTATCTCTCAATCATAGCCAGCTATCAGACATATCGCCCACTTAGACGAAATCAGTCCTGGGCCCCTAGCCACTGTGCTATCGACTGAGTAGATTTTGTCCGAGTGTAGCTTATCAACGGTAGAAAAAGCAACCATCGTGGTGATCTATTACTATGAAATAAAATTCGCTACCTACGTCAATTGCCTCGTGGCACAAGAGTGATACGGTGGCGCTGGCTAAGTGTACCTGAGTTTGCGGTTAAGTGGAAGATGTGCTCCCCTAATTTTGTCGTAATGTCCGTCGGTCAGAGGCATTCCCTGAAGACACGCGGAAGTTGAGGCGGACAACTATCTTCTTATTAACCTTCACCCTACGAACTCTATCACTGGACGAAACAAACAGGACTTGGCAAATGACAACGACGACGAACGACCCCCCAAAACTGTGGTGGCTAATGGCACATATACGAGGGATGCAAATGGCTCAGGACTACAAAATAACGGGTCATATATGGGGGCAGGCAGCAGGCGCTATTTTAATGTACTCCACATATGTGGTCTCCCATGTATTAGAAGCTTGGGAGGTTAGAAGGGGATAGAAGGTCAGCGTGCCTTATAGATTCCTGAAGGGACAATTTTTGCAGCATGAGGATTCCGTGACATTTGGCATAGAATAAAATTCGGTATAATTTCTATAACGAGAACACAATGAACGTTGCTATTAAGTAAAGAAAGTACAAACAACTGTTAGTTATACTGCATCTGCTCTTGATGGTTATTATGGTAGAAGTGATAGCGGCTATAATATTGACATCTCTACAGATTTGGCGAAGAAGTGTGCCGAATGCATTGCAATCCATTGATAAGCTATTAGATATGACAGGGAAATATGACTGGCCGCAGAACACCTCGGTGTAAAAGGTACCTTTTCGCCTCTCTACCTGGAGCATAGTGTACAATGTGAAGTTCCCTTTGCGCTCAGCTCAGTAGTCAGTGCGTTCGAATCTCGCCCTTCTGAATCAACATAATGAGAGTCTGGTGGGTTAAGCTATGCCTCTCGTTGCAAATGGAAATATGTTATACGAACTTGAGGCTCGATAAAGACCTTCCAGCACGTATTTCCATAACTGTTTGAAGTATTTTAAAATATATTAAAATACGCTATATACTCAGACAAAAACAGAGAACACATTAGTAAATTACAAACACTGACGGATGCACTGCCTATACCATATGAGATCCAAGCTGCCGATCGTGTTTCCTATTTCTACTCATTTTCGGGAATCAATGTATGTATAACGTGGCCATGCGCGAGCAGTGGCCCTCATTTCCGCAGTTGTCATTCTCATAAATAAGGCGATCAAACGAAATAGCAATTGAATCATAGGTCAATTCGCTCTGGTAGAGTAACGTAACAAACCACTCTCAAATGCCAATGACACATATAGCTAGTGTTGGTGCTACGTTCGCTTGCGCTTTGGTCACCACGGTGAAATGAGTAACGCTAGTTTAGAACGTTCTATGAGATTCGGGTGCTTCGAAGTTTCATCACAATCGTTCTTAAAATTCCTCGTCTAAGGCCGTGTCTTTAAGCTCCCGCATATATTAGTAGTCTTAGGCTCAATAGCCCTCGTCTAAGCCACCAGCAGGGCCATGAAATGATTTCGACGCCAATCGTGCAATGCCAGGATACGCGCTCCGTAGGATATCCTCTGTCTAACAGCTCGAACTGCTGCCTTGAGATATCGAGGCAGTCCATGTGTTTACCACAAGAAGCCCTCGGTGCCGTGCGTCTCAGGTTAAAGAATTCAATGGCGCTACTTTGCCACAAGTGACGCACATCTCGCATTTCTTCTGTTGATATACAAGTTATGTCTTATGTTTGCAAACCATTACCTCGAACGATTATTAGAGCATAGTAGCTGTTTTGATCTGTGGGACCTGCTTATATGTCTCGGTAAAACAAGTACAAGACGATGTATCTGACTATTATTGTCTATCGGGATGGCGTAGGGGTAACACCGAGAGCTTGGAGCCGTGTAGTCTCTGGTTCGAGTACCACAGGGTACACATGCATCGGTGAGGTAATTGCTTGCAGATTTGTCGATAAAGTTATTAAGATAATAGTTCATTGCTATGCTCAAAGACATCTTGGAAAATACTCGAAAATACCCTAATGATTTCTTTTTTAGATTTAATCAAATGTTTATTCTATAAACTGCAATATACATACATATGCTTAGGTTTTCGCAAAAAAAAAAAGTAAAAAAAGAACACTCGCCCTAAATGGCGAGTGTTCTTATGGGGGACCATTTGAAGGATGAAGACCCAAGTGTTGCTGGCTTGATGTGATCTTCCATAATAGATACTTGTGTCAGGAACGCCTCGGGGGAGAGGGATGATAGCGAGAAAAGAACACTCACAGGTTAAGCGATCGTATTAATTTATATATCCTTCTAGAGATGCAACTCACACAACACACTTCCCCAGACTACTCTTGTCTCTGAGGTATCTCTCTCTCGACTACGTCGTCGTCTACTCTGACTCAAACTTACGGGGAGGGGCGGGATGGCTCCGTACATTCTCGGATGTACCACCACTCTCATCTGCACTATTGAGATAGTAACGTGCACCTTTGGGCCACCTCAACTAGCTTAGCTTACACTTGTTTTCAGACGAATTTATACTATAGTACCATGATAACCGAGAGCTGCTTAAACGAGTAACTCATACAAGCCCCCAGCTTGCTCCAACTCCTACAAGCATGCTCATCTCAACAATAAAGGTAGTTTATTAGACCCCTATCTTTCAACGTAAGATTAGGTAGCTAGAATGTGCTCGCCTTCTCTCTCATTAAATGTGTGGATTTTTAGTACTGTGCAAACCTAGGCAAAAGCACACTCTTACAACATTGTTCACCTTATCTGAACATGAGCGTCGTTCTGGCACCTCTTCATCCTCTTCCACCCACAATGTCTCTCATAAGACAATTTTAACAGCTTACAAATATGTTTAAACTGCAAATGCATCCCATTATATGTAATGCTGTCATTGAATGAAACAACAGACACGCAACTGACGTGTGCTGCCTCACAGAGTAATCTTCAAATATTCGGCTTTGTGATATCGAATCTATAATACATCCGTTAATATATATATATATATATATAATATTCACTCTTGATGTAGTTAAAAAAATGCATAGAACACCAACAGCTATAAATCGTCCAATGTCTGTCGACGAGTGTGCGTTTTGCGGCGATTCTTGGATAGAATGATGGCGGTGAGTTTCTTTGTCCTATGTGACGGGAACTGTATGCAATCGACACTGAGACGAGACAACACAACCGGATGCGCGTACCGGCGCGTCCACAGCAAGAACCCAACAAAACAAGCTTCTTGTATTTGCTCTGTGAGCAAACACGGGCATCGTCCGTTTTGAGTTTCTGATGTCTAGCGAAGATTATACCAGGGGGTGCTCGACTCCGAACGACCGGATGGAATAGAACCTACGCGGCGCGAAAAGCAATCCAGCGTTCATCGCAAAGGGAGATGCGTTCTACGTCAGTGGAGTGAGGGTCGTCCACACATCGCGAGGGTGACCCGGGCCACCATACACGACGATGCTTGGTCTACACAATACTCGCACATAAGCTCGCACAGTCGTGACTACAACGTTTGCTCCTGAACGTTCGCCACGGAGAGCTAACTATAGATAGTGTAGCAGAGGCACATTGATATCGCGACAGTAGAATATTATTAAAGAATAATAATATTAAGTATAATAATTATTCAGAACATAGATTATGCTTCGGGCTATACAGTAACGCGTGTACTTTATGGGTCAGTATGACGCGGGCAGAAACGCTCAAATGCTCGGATAGGATCTTGAAGTCTGTGGGTGCACTGTCACCAGGTGCCAGATCAGAATAGCTCTTAACATGGCGACCTCGATCGCTCTCGTGTCCAAAACTGCTCGGGCTCTTGCTGTCTGCCATTTAACGGCCAAATTGCCCGTCGGCTTTAGGTCTAGTCGCTCTCTTGAGCATTCCAAGGGTACATATACAGACATTACAGTACATGGATACCAACACGGGTTAATGGTCCCATTGCGGGGCATGTACTCTGTGGCGCCTACGCCAAGGGAATTGATGGCATTCTATTATTCCTTTGTCTATGGCCCCAACTTGCCCACGAGAGCCATTACCCTCCAGGGCCATTCACGATACACCCTCTAGCAGCATCAGCATCTCTATCCCGTGTGCCGTAGGCCGTTCGTGTTAGTACATTTGCGCGGGGTCGTTCCTCATGTAGCGTTCGTTATACGCGACGACGAGGGCTTTCTCTATTAGGGCTGGACAGTGGGGGTCCAGTCTCTCAAGTCGCCGTGGTAACCACCATCAAATATGCCCCGCATTAGCCGAAGGCTGTATAGCGTCAATCATATTCTACTAGGCGGCAGCTGTACGTCTGCAGAATGGCCACTCGTCGTTATAAACAGCTAGAAAACGCTTCGTCGTGTTGCGAGAGTGTGCATCTTGTTAATCGGTGCAACTTGGACGACGGTGCGATTCGTTGAACATTTAGACAGCGATTCGAAGGTGCTTGTACTATGAATGTCCTTTTAGCATTAGTCATCTCTTAATTTGAGGCTAACCTAAGTAAGTATTCTCCTGTGCTAAGCATATCTGCCTGACTATCCAGGTTATTTTCAACTGATTTGATTGATTGCCGGGCCGTGGCCAGCCAGCCGATCGACTCAGAGTACGTAGATGGGTAAAAGCATACACATGGACGCTTATACGGGGTGCGAATTTTCCTCAGGGTATTCTCCAATGGTTTGGAAAATAATCCGGTTTCGACGTCATTATTATCTCGCGTAGACATCTGGCCCGACTGAGATTACAGTCAAAAGGAGCTGAATTTGAGTTGAAAGTTTCTTTTCGTTTGGAAGTATCTACCCAAGCTATCATTGGGTCATTGAACGAGTTCGATCGAGGTTCTCTTTTAGCTCGGACGGTACCAAGGTGTGACAGCCTTGACACGCACACCTATTACATATTCAGTATGGCAAACAGTTTGTGCAGTTCCTATGCAGTTCCTTTAATAAATCAATAAAGCCTTACCTTACCTGCCCTAACAGGGTAAGCAAGGAATCACAAGGAATTACCCCGTTCGCGCGACGTACGTCTTTACGGTAGTGGTACCAAGCTGATATGGCTCTACAGGGCAATCCGCAGTGGTAACTGTTGCGAGCGAATTGTTTCTCGGGTCGCGTTCGACTACAGAACCAATACGCCAGGCTTTGACACGACGTAGGATTGCCATTTCTCTCTTGGTGTCCAGGAATTTGCCATTAGTAGCCGCTGTTGTCTGACATCTGAGAACAATCGGCGAAGCACAGTATTTGCCGAATCAATTTTGTTGCCTTCGTATACATATATAGGCAGCCTGCAACCGTCGCATGATTGCTGCTCTTTACAGCAAATAGGTCGCAGCTGTTGGTGAACGAATCGAGTTTCCACGGGAGAGGGCCTGAAAGGACGGTGGCGGGTTTCACTGGAGAGTCATCGCGGTGAGGGATTCTTCGGCCGTAAAAGGCACGAGGTCGGCAGATCCAAGTTCTACGTTAGATGGCAAAAGTACCTGCGGGAAATGCGAGTAGGCCAAAGTGGCCTATCAAAGGTGGCGCGCTCGGACAGGTTCCCGCGTCTTCAGGCAGTGAGACAAAGACCTCGACACTGCTGGCTCAGGGGGCGAGCTATTTTTCTGACTTAGAGTAAGAAAAGATAAAATGATTCGTGGTTCAGTTAGAGTTCTTCCAAGCAGCTGCAAGCGTCATAGAATGCACAATAGCTAGTGCCTCTCCTGGTGGACAATTCTACACACATCGACTATTCTACCAATATACTGATCGATGGAGAAAACTCACACTTCGTCGTTGAATGTCTCCCGAGAGCTCAGGATGCGGCAGCGTCCTGCATTTAATCGAGTCAACACCTGCAACCGCAAGCAGAGCTAAGCCCCTACGAGGGGCCAGGGCGTCACCCCGCTAGATGACCGAAGAGAGCACACACGCCAATAGGTGGGGGCACATTTTAGTTGGCATTCTTCGGAAGCTTTCACATTCGTTGGATGGACAACGTCACAGAAGAGTGTTATATATTGTTGGGTCAACAATATGGTATATCATATTCTGAAATTGTGTCGAGCCTAAAACAATTTGTGGAATGCACAAAATTCATATTAATATGGCAGTAAATTAGTAGGAGCGTGCCATTGGTGTACGACGCATGGATTAGTGATGAAGGTACGCATAACTTCGATATGCATGAACAATGATCATAAAGGCGATATCTCGTCGATGCCAGTTTGGCGTGAATAGTAAAATAGGTGTTATACTTTGCCCATCGGAACGTTGCATATACATGGATTTAATGCGTCAAGTAATTAGAATTAGACTATTCTATTTGAATACGGGTGAAAGTTCGCCGCGTTGGTAATTCCTCTATAAGGACGAGCATTGTAGTGGCCACAGAGAAGACACTTTGCTCGGCCTGGAACATGGTTATTATCTGTGATTTGATTACCTGGGCTGCCCACCCTCAAAAAGCTTCCGACGATCTGCTATCGGTCGATCTACCGTCAAACCTTTGTCAGAACTTCAGACTCCGCCGAAAAAATGCGAATCAGTAAAATCGAAACCACTCTAAGGCTCGGCATCATATGAAACGCTCACAAGGTATTAATATCATCGATTGCTGACGAAGACGTCTTCAGGTCTACCCACTCCCCACTCTGCCATCGCTTATCAAACGAACCCCGGTTATTGCATGTACTGGCTACACTCGACAAAATGATGGCAAGTCCTCTCAGCGCCCCTTCACCGTGTTGTTGATACATCAGTTTTCTCTGCATCAGAAACCCTATTACGGGAACACCATCAAAAACGTATCTCAAATTGAAGTTCAAGCGAGAAGGCACTGAGAGCTGGGTGTATTCACTTTGGGAGGAGAACCGCTGTACGGCTTCGTATTGGACCACTTGATATCCCTGAGAAGGGCACGAGTGGGTGCACTCGAAATCTAAAATCAACTCAATGAAACAACATTGATAGGTATATCAAAGAATGCGTAATGTTTCAATTTCAGAAATCTTATCCATGCATCCTTCCATCACCAAGACATTCTGGCTGATAGAGAGGATGATATATCGTTCATTATTTGTTATATGATAGCATATGATAAATCACGAAAGCCTAGAGATGCCTCTCAGGTGCCTTGCAAACGTGGGGCCTTTAGATGAAATGTTCTCGTCTCATGCCATTCCTGATCATGTACAATATCTACAGCACTGTTCGGCACTGTACCGGTGCGACTATTGGATCGTACCGGTTGTATGAATCTGGATCTGATACTTACTAACTAATAAACTAATGAAGTACTCATTAACGAACTCAATAAGTTATTGGAAATTAGATTCGCTTTCGAATGTCGACGACAACGTTTATCTCTGGCATGTTAACGATGCACAAGACTAAACATTGTATTCACGGCAAGCCCCAGAGATAGCTTTTTGTTGCGAAGGTCCAGCCGATCACTAATTAATGATGAGGAGGCTCTTGAAGAAAAGAAAAATACAAATCCCTGAGCCCCTTAGGCATGTTGACCTGAGAAACGACGCCGCTAATTCACTGCTCTGAACGTTCGTTGTAAGGTCACAGGAGCCTAATATGCAAACATCAGACGCATATTAACGACCACGCGACGATAGCATACATCTTTATCCGGCGATGATAGGGACGTTTTTGTAGGCTTCCAATATTATATTATTGTAGACTCTCAGGTCTTATATTGACCTATAGAATACAGAGCACTCGTAAGTTTTCGAACGTACGCCTCTTTAGAAAATGACCGACTATCCAGAGGTTTCTCTGAACGCATATACGGTAAAATAAAGGCTGCCACACAAGAGTAGACGGTGCATGATTGTCTCTTGATTTCTCTGCGAGGCGTAGAGGAGAAGGATTGCTCGCAGACCTGTGATATTGCCAAGAGATGAAGGATTTTTTTTGCGTTTCGCGGAATTATATCTTGTTAATAGTTGTGCTGGGGTCTTTCGAGTTACGACACAACTGTTGTCAATAACACTCCTCAGGGCCGCCATGATCTAGGGTTAAGCTGTCCAGAAGCATTGCGAAGGTGCCCAAACACCATAGGCACCATGATGGGATAAACATGCTCGCTCTTCAGCTTGACATGCTCACCCTGTTATGCCGTAATACCTTCGAAGAATAAGCATAAGCCTCTAGGTGATGGACACCTTCAAGACCACCGAATGCATTTGGTGTCAAGGTAATATGCACTTATTTAGCTAACCTTGCATTTGTATTAACCTATAAATAGGACACTTTCAAAAAAGAAGTTTATATCGCACCACACGCGTATCACTTGATATACTCACCACTGTTTATAAGTTCTATCCGCGGATTATGGCCGTGTACAGCTCGCTAGTCGTATTGCTAAACACAACTGTTATAAATCATAACGAGGTATGGGGAAAATAGAGAATCTAATCATTAAGATTACTGCTAAGTTTCTCAAAAATAGGCAAGCTATTGCAGGCCAAACGTTGCAGATTAAAGAACATAGACCAACAGCCAAGAGAGAGAGAGAGAGAGAGAGAGAGAGAGAGATGTAATTTACTGGGAGGCTCAGAGTCCGTAAGCAAGGCGTGGTGCCATCTCCCTGACGTCCTCTAGTTAGAAGGCTTAACCTTTAGTGACTAAATTGAGGACAAACGCAAGTAAGGCTCGACTTGAATCCACTCACAGACTGAATTTAGCGGGAAACGTGGGATTAACTGGTAGTTAACATAACAGCTCATAATCAACACTGAACCTACTCTCAACGTGCCAAAACTCAAATTATAATTGAGCAATATGCAAGAACAACTGTATCTGGATGCCGTACCAAGGTAGTTAACAATAAATGAGAGACATCCTCTTATACATGCGGCAGACCAAGTTAAAAAAAAAACGAATTAGTTGCAGACAGCAACTAGTACTTGGTGTAACATCGTCCTTAATTTTGGTCACACGTGTCCAATCTCCTCACGAGCCAGTTTTGCAGACGCAAACAATTGCATTATATATTAAAGCATAAAGCGATAATATGTCCCGTGAAATATGTACGCTCAAGGCACTGCAGGAAAGACACATTAATGCTCAACTAGCATTTCCCGCTCTCGTAATTTATTCAAATTGCCCACGACGCCCAGCACGGATCATGCGAATTATTGCCAACGTTCGTCTCAGACGCCCGCAGCGTGTACTTAAAACGGGTGGATGCTCGCCGATTGAATGCGGATTTTACGGCTCAAGGCTACGAGGCAATCGCGCGAGATCAGGCGGACCCGTAAATATTGATTACAAACGGGACTGAATAGGCTCGGAGCGGGCTGAACATGAAACGGGCATAATGTCTCAGTGATCGACATCAATTTCGATTGGGACGGATCCCTTGACGCATTCGAAGAAACTGCCAACGCAATTCGGTTGCTTGCAGAAAATCACGGGTAGTGGTTATATCCGCAGCTCATAGCCAGCTGTCCCATTGATGACTGGATACGGTGTCTTCGGCAGTCAGATCACGCTGAAAGATTTCCGCTGCTGCTTCTGTTGCCGGTGCAGCGATTAGCGCGATACGCGTCACTTTGTCGAAATAAATAAATACAATGTGTTGCTCCGAATACATACGGATGACTACAACAACAGTACCATTGCGTTTACCTTTGCTTCTCGGAGCTCGGCCTCGTGTCCTGACAGCTAGTAAGCGAAAACACTAGAGGGCTAATACGATTTGTGCAAACCGAGCAGCACACCATGGTTTAACCAATACAGTTGCGTGTAACTAGTGGCGGGCCTCTAGAGATAGACTTTCAGCAGAGGATGGTGGCTTTAGCAGGCAGAGGCTATTAGATATTTGCCACAAGCCGCACCAGTTTCGATGGAAGCAATTTCTCGGGCCTAGAAACATTCTTGTGTTTGCCCCCTATGTATGCGTGGATATAATATGTTGTCAATTGTAACTTCGTCTGATGCAGTGTGATATTTTACACCTTTTACCTATTTTTTTTAACGAGAACTTAACCAATGTATGTTGCAGTTCCGTCAATAAACCGCAGTTTGTATTGTATTCTCTTCAGGTCTACGATATCCTACAAGTTTTTCGGTGGCAGGAGGGGGCCTCGGCTCTGGTGAGAACTCCTGCTGCTTGTTGCGAGGTCAAGAGCCTAGGAGTGGCCTTTTCAAAATGACCCAGATTCACTTGAACTCAATTGATTGGCAGATCTATTATAGTTGAATCGAACATGCCAATGAGATTCTCCATCTTGGACGCTAGAAGGAGAGGATGGTAGATACGGAAAGAAGCCAGATATCAGCGAGAGTCGATCAACAGAGTATTGTATAAAAAACGTGTGTCATTGGAAGACAAAAATTATATTAGTAAAACAAATGTCCCCCAATGGCGCCCTCATTTCAAAATGACGTTTCGTGAGATACGCTGTCCTGTAATGGTATGATCTAATATTTGCAAGTGACTGAAATTAATGCCTAATTAGAATAGACCCGGCGTCACAGATCTTTATTTCGCCTTGTACAAGGTGGCTACCGCATTGTGTTTTCGTTTCAATTGACAACTAGCACTCACAGGTACCAAACCAAGTTGGGCATGTTGCAGTAGTAACAGTGGGTAGATCAGCTGGTCGAGGAAGATTTTTGCTCGGTGGATTGCCGTTGACTATAACCTGTGGGAGTAGCATCCAATGTTCTGATTTCAGCATGCAGTTTTCCCCCTTATTAGCACTTTATCTCCTGAAGCTCTGAGGGCTGACCAGGAACACGGCTATCCTCAAAGTGATCTCATTGCTTAAAATGTGGGCACGGAATAATTCTTTACCCTCAGCCAGCGCTTAGACTGAACTTCTTCTCCGTGATCGTTCCGGAGGGGTGACTGTGGGCGTCGATGGCTAAAACCACAGCAAGAGACCGGCGCGAGCAGGAGGCCGACACCAGGGCGTAACTGCGACCTGGTCAACCACTGGCAGGGTCACAAAGCCATCCGCTATGTAGAGCACAAAGATGACCCTGTCAGAAGCAGGCCAAGACGTTCCCGTTGGACCCACGAGAAGAAGAGCCCTTATCATCGCGTGAGATGTGTCTTCAAGGTGCGGGGTGGGTGAGATATAGGCAAGCCGCCATTAACTCGCAGAAATATATAGAAAAAAAATATATAAATATATATCTGGCGCCGTGTATTATACCGTCACCGAGACCTCTGCACGAATGGAGGATGTGCCGTGCACTATGATGTGGCGAATAACAAGCGAGCGATTCACCTGAGTAGCTATCATTTCACGTCATGAACTATCGGTCCTTGTGACGGTGCCCCGTTCACGTGTAGGACGATACGAGCAGTCGGTTAAGCCGGCACCCCGACACTACAATTTCATCCTGCTCCAAACACCCACAGACAGGCAAGACCCATTCTTATGTCGAGGGTCGAACTTCCAGCACGCACGTGCGCACGCACACAACGCAAATGAGTGAAAATTTAATCTGCTTCGACGGTGGAATGAAATTAATCGAATTTATTTTTCAGCCTAGAGACGAACATTCGAGACGCACAGTGAACGTGAGGTGGTTTGTGCAGAAGCACGTAAAGATCATCTATCTGCCACGTAGCTAATTAGCGGGAGCGGTTTAAGGCTAAAATCCATTATGGACAGCGGGCTTCACTGCTAGGGTAGTTGCCACAGTCGCGTGCGATTCGGGCCTCGAAGACTTAAGCCATCGTTTAGAACTTATTTAATTATTACTTCAAATTAAGGTTTGCCATTGGTATAATCAATGGTTCAGTTCGCGTATGTCGTCCCAATCTATTCTCTTGTCAGGTTTGACGTCTTTTCATGCGCACGAAATCCTGAGCGAGCTATCATTTCTTATTCTTCCATTGAACACCTGACTATGTAGGAGCGGCTGCTCCACGTTCGTCTGTTTGTCTAACGAGTGTTGTTTAATTTTTCGATATTTTCAACTCAAAATGTCTCCTGGTCACCCCTATAAACCATCTCGTCGAAGCCGCCGATGATGCAGCTGACGAACACGGCAATACCATCGCGGCGCATGCTACAGACTTGCACGTAGCTGGTCGGGACCCGCCTTGTGGAACACCGCACACAGAGTCAAAGATATAAATATGAACTAACTAAAATTGCGTAGCGTATTATGCATAGCAGTAACGGATATTACGACCCGCCTACAAATCATTGTTGGAAACAGCGATTTCTCTCCTTGCGATTCCCGACATAAATATTCAATGGGACGTGCGGAAACCGCATATGAGCAATGGGCCTGGTCTATCTAGCTAGGTGCCACGCTAGGCAGGAGAGGTTGGCGCGTAGGAAACGAATGTGAAAACCTCTTCTATCGATATAGGGTGTACCTCAGTTGTTGCAGGGCGCCTCAGCTATCCGAGGCCTTCCACGTTCGTCGTCAGATCGACTATAGCTGCTTATCCATTTTCATCTGATACAGATCCGTAAACGCCCGACCGAACCTCTGAGAGGAAAAGTAATTGCGTACTGTACTCGAATATAATCCGCTTTGCAATTTTACAGCATTTGCAGCATTCGCTATACTAACAGCAGTCGGTATGAAGGATATCACAAATGAAAAAGGTAACCTAAATATGTGCATCCTTTTGTAGAACCGACAGTCTCGCATCCTAAGAACAGGGTAGGCAGCAGCGAATGGGTCGCTGATACTAAACTTGTCAATGCGGTTAAATCAAATAGAATTCAAATATGATTAATCGCTCAATAAGAAACCTCTCTACCGGCGCGAAACATTCATTAATGTTGTAACAACCACAGTCTGTATTACTTAACTGTTAATGGAAGAAGCTGACGGATCGCTAGGAATCGTTACCCGAGCGAAAATCCAGGCCAATCCAAAATTGAAGTCCAAATCAACCGTTGAAGTGAGTTGTCTATTTATTAGAGTTTCGTAATGCATTGCGTTCATGTACTAGCGTGGGAGTTTCCTGACAGAACTGAGATCTAACCGAAACTCAGAACGAAGCAGATAAGAACAGGAAGTCGACCTCGGATGCGAGCAATGTCGTTGGCAACGAATGTTGGGAGCAGACTTTCGCCATATAATCTACACCGCCTGCAAAGTGCTCAACACTTCGAAGGACTGCGCAAAAGTTTGCAAAAGCTGAGCACTGCGACGGAAGTGGTCTTAGGTGTTAAAGGCCTCGCTTAAAAATAAGGCGACCCATATCGTAAGTTGGAGCATATTGGAAAATATGAAAGTGCGAGCAAGTTTAGACACTTTCACACGTATTCTGTGACGCTCTGTCACCGCAAGATGCAGGTTCTTACCAGCTGACCTAGTCGACGTTGCCAACGGGAAAGAGAGAAGTGTCTGTTGTATAAAACCCGCGAATAATTTCTTCACGTATATATTATTGATAATTTCCTGCCTTGAAAAGGTTTTCGTTTAATTCGTACTGAAGACAGACTGTTTGACACTCAGGCCCACTACTTTTGGAATAATATCCCCTGGGCTCTCTTTTGCTACTAACGTCACAACTACAGTATATCAATATGGAGGCTTAAAGGGCCGTCTAAATCGATTTCCTACGTAAAGCACCTTCAGGAATAGACATAAGCAGTGATCACCACTCCCCAAGGTAAAAGGAACATAGCTCAGATGGATCGAAACCAGCACTGAGTGCGCCAAATTTCACGAGAAGGACTCTGATAGCGTTTGAGGAGAACTTCCCTTCGCGCACGTCGGGCTGCGAACGTGATCGCATGCCTAGACGTCTCATTCACCGCATAATGGCAATGCCCACCGATGTTCGTTGAGCTAGACGTAGGAATACGCCTTCGGCTGTGGAGGTCACGCTTCTAAAGGGAGCAACTGCATTTCGACCGACCATCCCAGGAGTGCTCCTGGAGTGCAACCCTCAACCTACTTAAGAAATTTTGCCAGTAAGTCCAACGACATAGGCCCCAAAACTAAACACTGTGCAGCTTCATATGGTAACTGGACCTGATTATCTGGATAGAGAGAAAAGAGTGTTGTGAAACATTTCGGCAACAACTGGTGTCCACGAACGCTTGTTGCTGTACACCGAAGCTACATGGAAGAGCACGCATGCTAATACCTTTGCCGAAGTGCCGTACGCTCATAGTGAAAAGTGGACGCCATTCCTATTTCCATTACAGAATCTATGCATTGCTTTCGACTGCGGCATGCACACCATATTCTACAACTGAGTATCCATACATTCAATTAGTTCCTTCCTTCTAATTTATTAATCATTATTGTGAGCCCTTAAATATGCAATAATTAGCGAGGGGATCGCGTGTCAGGCCAGGTCCGTCATGGTCATTGCCTCTCTGCAGAACGAGGGAGAGGCGCTGCAGAAGGAGAGATTAAACTGTAAACAATTACGTACTAACTAAGCAATTACATACTAACAGTGAACTCTTTCAGAACACACTTTCATCTATTTTCTATATTTCATATTTATTCATATACGCTTAATATCACTTCGTCTTAGGCAAAGGTACTTGTAACTTCTAATCAGACCTGGTATTCGGAAGCCATGAGATGCGGGTCTCGGTGGCATGTCCCCAGGGCCATAGGAATATTCTTCGTTATAAGCAACAAGGAAAACAAGTGCACTTCCCGTGAATTCTGGCATCTAGACAACCCGAGCTAAAATTGGTGAGACTGTAATCCTCTCTCCTGAAGATGCTACCGTTGTTATCTTGCTTATTTGCGAATTGTGGGTACGAGTACGCTTATGGAAGCCATAATCAAAATATACGTAATCGCCTAGATATGTTCCACCGTTAACTCGGCTAACTTCGAGACAGTTGTCCACTAAGTTCATCGCGCAAGCACTGAAAGGGCATGGCCAGTACCAAACATACATATATGGTGTTAAAATTGGCAAGACGAAAATCGATATCTGCGTCCTGTGTCCCTCAGGGCAGACGGATGACTTGACGCATACACTATTCACACGCAGCAGGCCACAAGAAACACGAGAAGAGCTACGGGGCGACGGCCGATGAAACACTACCAAGCAGGTTGTCGGCACCATGGTCGCGAAAGCGAAGGCTGGACCAACGGCGCGGACCAACCAATGATAATGAAAAAGCAGGAATTAGAGAAGGTAAGACGGCAGGACCTAGAAGAAGGCCGATAGGAAGAGGTTTCTTCTGGAACCGGACCGGTTCTATAGGACCAAACATATTTAAACGCAACCTCCCCCTTCAACCCTTGAGGAATCTGAAGACATACTGAACAAGTGGTTCCACGCCTCAGAGGAAGTAACAGATGGAAGTAAAATAAGGATTAGCCTCGTCCTAAAACTCGTAGTCCAAAGACACTTACCAACAGAACAAGAACGAATATGTTTGTCTACCTAATCAACCCCATTCTTTCAAAACATGATTAGCCTTTTTTGTCCCTTGGTGACTCTCTCATTTCTATTCATTGTTACATTTGTGACGTTGTTTGTCATCGCAGAACATCCCATGGTTTGGGGCGAGTTCGGACCTGTCTCTATGAGACATCTTTCCAAGCGTCAATTTCCAATAAGCAATGGACAATGGCAATTACGACTAACTGAATCGCTCTTTGGATTTGCTGCTAATTACATAACCAATCTAGCAGACTCAGTTGTTGCCACTGTTGAGTGAGATGCAGTTCTATAGGGTATTCTGTGTGTTCCCCAACTTCGGCACACAATGCGCGCTAATCTTCGCATACGCACAACGAGAAAGCATTCAACGTTCTCGAAATAAATACTGCTTAATTGTGATGCGCAAACATCGGTCGTTCCACTTACGTAGAAGCGGTAAATTTAGCGAAGTAGTTGAGATTGGCAACTCAGAATTTACACAAGATGTGAACTGAATGGTACGACGTTGGAACAGTTCTACCGAAAGTAACTCCTATGCACTCGTTTCTTCGTTATAGCAAACCAAATGACAAACAAAATGGGTACCGAAAAAATTGTCAATTCACTAGTCTGGAGCAGTTGAGTCCTTATCGGTGATAGTGAAGTCGAGGTGATGATATCTGCAATCACATCCTGTGTTCACTCTGTCACCCATAACCAGTGTATTAATTAAGGAAAAGAACGGAAATGTAGAAAAAACAGCTATCTGAGTGGATGTCAGTGGAATCACCTGTAATAAAAATAAAATAATGCTCCTCTTTTATCAAGTAGACTTTGCTATAGCGTCGTGCCCACATAGACGAAATAAATTATCTATAATTAATCATAGTACGGATTTTGGTGTTTCAATTCATTACAATAATACGTCTTTGGTAAGAAAAATATAGAGAGAGTGAGGGATTAACCAGTGGAACAAGTATATCACCCTTGATAAATCAATACCATTCGGTTATCGCCTGTGAAATAAAAGCAGGTAGAGAAGTGATAGTATGTTCGGGATTGGAACTTATTTCTTTGGCGAGAAATTTGCACTCAGGTTAATTTTCCGGGTAGAATTACAACCAGCATTTAACGTCCACGGAACTGCTCTCGGCATCACTTCATAGGACGGATCCGTTTAAATGCAAATGTACTACGGTCGGCATCGAACCCGCGTACCTACGTCCCTCCCCCGATCGCAAGGCGTACACGAACGCACGACGTATTCCGATTTCCCTAAACTAAAGTACAATAAGCGTCTATTGAAGCGGGGCTTGCAATGGAAACCGAGTGGTAAGTCCGAGTGATCTGTATTGACGGACAAAAAATGGGACCAGCAGAATCGATTTTAATGGGTAGTCGATTAGAAGCTCCTCGCTGGAGCACCCGATTCACTAGGATTTGAAAACTACTATGGTTGAATGCGTCTCCTCGATGATGAAGATTAACTCAAGTGACTCTTATTTTTATTGGCTAGGAACGCTATTTTTATGAAGGTTCTAAGGGAGGAATTGATTAGGTGTCCTACGAAGTTGGTTTAGCGAGGCCATTGGAAGCTACTTGAGTAACCGATAGTAATCTGTGTTATACATTTGAAGCCACTTACGTAAGGACAACTGTTGGACCGTACAAAAAAAAGTTGGTTGCCGAGTTCAATTTCTCGAAGAACCGAAATAATGCACGAACACTGCTTCTTCGACAGAGAGAGAGAGAGAAAGAGGAAGATATGCATCTGCAAACGTCAATTCCTTCAGCAGGACGAAGCCTCGACATGCGAAGCAATTCCTAACGTGAGATAGTCTACCAGCCAACGTCATAGTTCCGTCTTACCAATGGCAGAAGAAGAAGGAGACGATTCAACAGGCCATAACCTCGGGTATGACGATCGCCACTCAGCGCCTCATCGCAAGTCGAGGTAATCCAGTACAATGCCCCAATTCAGTTTTACTGTTTTCCCGATGCCGAGCCTGGAAGTCGATCGATTCCCTCAAATTGCCACGGATAAACCTGGAACGGGATGCCTCCCCACCAAATGATACCACCGCAATGGTCTTCTGCCAATTCGAACGTCAAATTTGCTGGCACGAAGGGGTGCGAAATGCATCGAAGCATCGAAATCGAGTTCTACGAGATCCGTCCACGTATTTCGATCATGGGGGGCGGAAGGTGCTCCATATTGTTGGCCCTGGATGAGATCCTATATCTGTGTAAAAGTCTGCTTCTCTTCTGTGCGATACACCGCTATGTTTTGCTGAACGAAGAAAAGGAACTGCGCGCAAAAAATGGAAATGTCCCATTTCACATTCAAGTCAAAAGCAAGCGCAACCGAAACAGCAGATTCTCGTTCGCCGTGGCCACGTATTGGTCTCACGTACCGCCAACCTGATTCGTTGCTGCGGAGGCGAATTCGCGCAGAGTCCGTCGCCTAGGCAAGTCGAGAACCATGGGTCGAAGGCTCGCCTTCGTTGGGAGCGTTCTCGCTGCCTAAATGCTTGTATACTCTGTCATCAATTTCAATATAAGAATGTACAAAATGTACAGGGCGTTCGGAAAAGGCAGTACCCTAATACGGCGTTCGCAAGATGACAGTTGCGTAACTTTCCCCAATACTTTGTGCACAGATGAACCTCGATCATTCCACGGATCTGGGTTTGCCATTTCGCATATATAATCGTTCCATGATAGTCAAGTTTTGCTCAAATGATATTGGAATAAACGTCAAGTCAGATATTATAGATTGATCGTTTCCTACATATCGAGATTGAAAATCTAACGATTTGAGGTATGACTCTATTATACATCGAACCGCTCCACTTAAAATTTCCATTAAAGATAGGGATAGCTTGATTTAGAAGTGATTGTTATGAGCGAATGAAAACTGTAGAAAGCCGGTTACAAAGGTTATGTTTTGAATTCATATTCCCACACCTGGACCCGCCACTTGGCGAAAACTTCTTTACCAACCTCTCATAATATCGTCATGTTGTTACACTCAAAAGTAACCACAATCCTAAGTCAGCAGCTGTTATATTTAGGCCTCGTGGAGTCACTCAATTTGATCATATGCGTATTAATGAAATGCTGCTATCATTGATTAACTTGTCGTGAAATGTTTCCTGTATGTCCTAAATATTAAAAGGCAACCCTGTTCAGTGATTATCAGCTTTAGAAAGGAAAGTAGCTGATCGCATATATAAATACTCAGCGGTTTCTATGGAAGAAACGGTGTCTTTAACGTCTACGAATCTGAAGTCCTTTCAAAATACTTGCTCATTCATGGTGGCGGGATGCCCATGCGGCTTGTTATGCCTCCATAAAGAATCATTATGATAGATCTCTTCTCTTATAGATATCCTGAAGTCCGTGAGGCGAAGTTTATTAAGCAGAAACCGACACTATAAGTGCACATGGAGTTCGCAAGGAGCCATTTGTGAGGTTCAATACGCAGCTCGTCTTATCTGTATTAGTCTATGGGACGACTACGACCCAGCAAATGGGCCTCACATAAAATGTTAGATGTGTTAAAGATCTTCTTTGCGCGTTTATTACGTTATATGTAGACACTTGAATCCAAGCAATTAATACGGGGAGACTGTCCATACATAATCGCCTCTGGCTTTTTCGATCCAGGTTGAGCTGTGTTGATCTCTTGTTGACCCGAAAGTGTGTGTAAACATTCTCTCCCGGATCCGTCTATCAAACAAAACTAACTATATGAGGATAACTATGCATCAATTTTGTCAAAAAAAGAGGACAGGTTCCACTGTTATGGAAATCACCCCAGCGAAGTCTGTATTTTGTACATACCCTTCGTAAAAGATGCTTCAGAACCACTTTCTTACTAATTGCTTATTTAACTGATAATTTTCTCCGTCATTTAAAAACTCGGCGGTAACTACGCCTCCCTCTAGATGTCTTCCAAAATTAATTCTGAATCCCCTTTTCGAAGATCATTTCCAGTTGGGCAGGTTTCGGAATATTAAGGAAATTTTATACGGGTAGTTTCAAAAATGTTCATGGCTGTCGAGGTTACCGTCCGCAGAGCTATTCGTTTGGACCACTTCACATTGCAGTCAATGGGAAAAATAAGCAGGAATATCTAAGACCAGAAACCAAGATGCGGCTAGACTCCTAGACTGAAATAGACAACTTTGGTCCAAGGTCGACAGTAGGATCGTCAACGCAGTCGATGTTTAGAGCATGCATTAAAATATATACAAAAGCCATGACCTGTGACGGCACTAGATAACGGACAGCGAACGAGTTGAGAGTCGAGAATAGGCTATTTCCAATCCAAAAATAAAACACCTTTCGGATTGGAAGCTATGAATGTCTGGTCAACAGATGTGGCTTGCAAGCTTGCCAAAAACCTAGAAATTTCATCATCTAAAATCAAGTAAGGCAGCCAAAAGTCTAGTTGAGTGCTGGCTCCTTTACGTTGCTTTATGGTCGGATTCGCTTGAAAGCATTGCTTGGAAACTTAGATAAAGGGCGATGGGTTGGTTTTTGGAACCAGGCCATATGCGAGCGCTTCCCCTATATCAAAGAAAATCTAGTACAAAAGCATGGACAGCGCACGGAAGCATGGAAGACGCGCAATGAGGACACCTTTGTCATTCACCTGCCCCGTTATTGAGCGCATGAGCCCTGCTGTTCGGTCCTCTTGGGAGTGTTCGCTGATTCGCTGTGCACATATTGATCAGTTTATATATGTAGATATATATATATATATATATATATATATATATATATATATATATATATATATATATATATATATATATATATATATATACATATACATATACGAAGGGCGGAAATTAAAAAAACTCCAGCAACATCAATACAAAGTCTCGTATCCGCACAAGCAGCGTCGATTATTTTCCTTTCCGTTTAAATTTCAAAATTTCGAGTAACGCTTATACACCAAATGACGAAGACTTTGGTCACCCCGAAAGATACGCCGTATCAATCTCTCACGAACTATTTTGAATTTGGAGAGAAACCCTCGGAACGATTCCTGCTAATGAACCGTTATCAAACTATTGATAATTTCCGTTTATCTAGCGAGTGATCAATCTGCAGTCATTCAACACTATTGACTAACCACGCGTTGAACAAGGCACTCAAGCACGCTCCTATGTCAACCACTGTGCAACCAACCCCGGTTGCGCGATACACGTGCGGAGCAGGCCGAACTACGGAGCTACGCCGCCCCCTCCAGGCAACTCACTTCGTTGCGCCTCTTGCCTTCGAACCACTAGCCGGCCACAGACTCCTCACGGCTAATTTCCACGAATGAGTCTCCCACAAGCTGAGGGGGACAAGCGCGTAGGATACTTTCTTCTGCAGAAAGAGACTCTTCCTCGCTATGCAGAATAGGCGATGCCATCGCATCCCTCGGAACAAATGATATGGTAGCCTTATCCTGACACCCTGTCCCCACTTACTACTCTAATTGTATATTTTAAGACATACAGGCAGGCATACCGTGCCGCGTAGATTCGATTAGCAGTTCGATCGCCCCACGATCAATTGTGACGTATAAGGTGTACGCTACAATAGCCGACGATGCACATTTGTTGTGCGCTTGTCCGCATTTGTTGTGCGCTGCCGCACGGCCGAATGGCTATTTAGCTCATTAGAGCACTCGTTAAATGATGAAGAATGTCCATTCACACGAGTACGGGGCCGGCAGGAACGCTGGCGAGTGCAACAGATTTGGCTTCTTCAACCGCGCGCGTAGTCGATAACGGGACGTTAGCAGCCGCGGATGGTGGTGGACTGATGTCCGCTTATCGCTGTGCTGGGACCGAGGAGCCTCCCCATTGTAAACGCATTGAATTATGATGAAAACGCTCAACACGCTAATTAAGCAGGGGGTGCAGCAGCTGGGGCATATTGTATTACGACACTTCGTCTTACTCACAACCCCTGAATCTTCCACTCTGCCAGGCTTTCCGTTCCAGAAACAACGGCATTGCCCGACGTAAGCAGAGGACAACACCCGCCGAACTCAGTGAACGAGGAACTTTTACGCAAGAGCGGCATCCATTCATTATTTGGTTCAGTATATTATTACATAAACGATATTAGACTTCACTTGTGGACCAATACATACTGCATACTTATACACCACATCTTTTACACCAGGCACAACCTAAGCAAATTCGCGTTGCTGCTTTGCGCAACGAGATCTCTGCTAAATCCAAAACCAAGCACGACTGCAATCGTCTAGCAAAAATTTCACATAGAAATTCATAGAAATATGAGATTTCTCGAAACCGGCGTAAAATTCGTTGTGTCGAAATCGGCGTGCTGGCTTTCCGCTACCAATGCCTTGAACTCTGACCTGAGGGAGACGCTCCCCAATGGTAATACTTTTTCTGGACATCTCACCTTAACACGTTGCGTGGTGTCACTTGTGGTAAAAGCCTATATACAAGGACGTGTACAACCGAAAGCTGCCCGACACGTGACTGTCGTGACTTGAGCCCAGCAACAGCAGTACCTGTGCGCCCTCCCTCGTAGTTTGTCCATGTGTCTTGCCAGCAGACGTCTGGCTATGGTGTAGTAGGGTCGGCGTTTGCGTCGATTGCTCAGACGATCGTTCCGCACGCAGCTACAACGCCACCGTGCTCTAGCCCAACGCATTGTGTTTTCCGGGCATTGAGCGCGCCTGGGACAGGCGGCTGAAATCGATATTGGCATCTGTCACATCGCATCTGTGACGAACGGCTCTCTTATTGACTGTTCAGGGTATCGATCATTGGGGCACGCTCGGAGCGTATCAATTAACGCTTCTGCCGGCGAACGGTTGAACCGCTCCGCTTCGACGGATAGCGAGTGAGGTGGGCGCTCCGATACGTCGAAGGTTAAACGCGATCATTAACGAGCAATTATCTTACTTGCTAATTACAATTTCACCAATTTAAATGTCGATGTCACATCATCAGGGAGCGAGCTTGATTGCTCTGTTGAGAAGAACTGGGGAACCAAATCTAACTTGACTACCGTGTGTATAGTTTACACCATAAGTGAATTCAGGTATATGATATGTTTTGGGTAGGGTGCCGTAAGATACATTTTGGCCACACTGTGCTCTGAAATAGCTCTGCGAGCTCAGTACATATAATCGGTCAGAAGCCGGCCTCTCTGTCGAGTCAATCCTCGCTTGCTTCAATGACGAAGCTCATGGTGAACATGCGTTGTAAGTGTAATTAACATACTCATAGATTAGCGAAACCTATCCAGACAATTGAAACCCATCTATACTCGCCTCGTGGTTGTCGAGATCGGCGATTCGTTCTTCGGATCTGGCCAATACCTCAGATCAGGGTGTCCGAAGTTATAATAAGATGGTCACGTAGCTTGTCCACCTGTAATAAACGTCTGTCAGCTCTATCGGCCCGTAACGATCTCACTGATATTTTTGACCACATTATCCTAAGAGCGTCTCACAGATGATAATATCGTTAAAGGACACAGTCAAGAGCGTGAGGTTCGCCTTGTGGAGTCCCTCACATCCAGTGCGGATGTATTACTACAGTGGTGTGCATAAAATTAACGCACCCCTATATTTCAACAAAAAGAATACACATTTGAGGCATTTATTCTGTATCAGATTAATGTACATGTCAGATAACATACACGCCACAAAGAGTAGCGCATATTACGTCGCATGCAGCCTGACACAATAAAATGTGTCATATTTCGGTATCAAAATGATAACGCACCCTCAGTTATCGAGTGTTCTCGCTGACTTAAGTTTGTGGTAAGCATTCAAGCTATGCTGTAGCCATGGGACACGCTTCGAGCCTTACTGCTGCAGAGAAAGAACTTATTACTGCTTTACACTGAGCAGGAAAGACCCAGTATGCAATTGCCAGAGAAACTGGCAGAAGTCGTCGCGTAGTCCGAAATTATTTACGCAGTCAGTAGACATATGGTACTAATAAGTCTAAAGGACGTCCACGAAAGATCAGCCAGCGAACTGCCATTAACATCTGTCGATTGGCCAGATTGATTTAACGGTTATTGGTATGATGTACGTAAAGAACCGCGGGACTTCTCAAGGCGCAACTTCGGTGGCCGTTATGGGTTGGGGAGCTTTCACCTCTCTTGGCAAACTCCCACTCGCTTTGATCTCATCTCGAATCAATAACGAGGACTATCAACAAATGTTGACCAACAACCTATTACCGTTTAGGAACAGATTTCATCGACTGCCAATTGTTTTCCAACAAGATAACCCTTCAATTCACGTCAGCGCTAGTACACGTGAGTGGTTAGGACGGCATGACATTGAAACCCTAGAGTGGCCAGCATGTTCTCGTGACCTCAACCCGATGGAGAACCTATGGGGCATTCTTGTCCGACGAGTATATGCGTCGAATCGACGGTATTCATCCGTGAAAGCACTAAAAGAGGCGTTGTTGGAGGCCTGGGGAGGTGTTAGCGACCAGATCCTGCTAAATTTCATTGATAGATGCCAAGCCGAGTATTTGACGTTATAATTAGCAGGGGAGACGCCACACGTTACTGATTCGCACAAGAAAACGAAAATTAATTTAGCGAGAACCCTCGAAAAATTAGGGTGCGTTATCATTTTGCGCAACCGAAATATGACACATTTTATTGTGGCAGGCTGCATACGATGTCATATGCACTGTTCTTTGTGGTGTGTATGTTATTTGACACGTACATTAATCTGATATAGAATATATGCCTCAAATGTGTATTCTTTGTAACGATTTGTTGAAATATAGGGGTGCGTTAAGTTTATGCACACCACTGTATATATAGATGATAAACATATAGAAAAGGATACTAATCCACCTACACCGCCCGCAATCACTAATCGTCCCAAAAAAAGAGAAAAAAAAAGAGAAAGCATGCGAAGGGAGGATTTCATAAATGAGCGGTAGTTTCGAGCGACTAAACTTCCAAGAACATCAGCACAATTTTTTGCTCGACGATACTGCACGACTTGGTTCACCCGACAGTTACGGGTCTCGATTGTGATTGCTCAACCTGGGGCTGTTTATGTCAATTATTCAAAATGAAGACAAAAGCCATGGGATTTTTGTCTCCAGGGTGGAATAAAGGTACTTGGAGGGACTGGTGCAATTCTTACGGACGACGTATTAAAACTCGCCTTCGCTATAAGGCGTTACGGAAGCGAATGAAGAAGAAAACCTACAAAAAATCTACAGCCCAGCTGAATCACACAGAAATTGAATACATAGTAAAAATATGAGCTGGGTCGAGATTTTCACGTCACAAAAAACATACACCCTTTCTCGATAACTTTGTCTTTCTCAATACTTCATACAACGGTTAGGTGAAGCAAGCGATGCACTTATTCATCTGTACATCGCTAATCGTATTTTTCTGAATTTAACATGTTTCTATCAACGAACAGGTGTTCCCTGGGGCGGAGAATGGGCGAGGAGTCCTACCCTAACTTCTCAGTGTTTGACATAACAAAGCCTTGACCTTGCGTTACGAACAAACATCACCGTAGCATTTCGTGGAGTCATAGCAGCATTGTTTAATGTCCAGCGCAAGCCCGGGACATGGCAGGAATACGAGGTTCATACGCATAAATCGCCGCTATCCTATTCTGCTTGGCGCCCTGGTATATGCAGCCCAGATTGAATTGATCGCGATGATCGAAGGGGTTTAAATGAGGTATCGTTCGCTTGAGAAGGCGTACCTTGTGCATATCGGATCGGGTGCGTCCCACGATACAGACGCAAAAACATTATTGATCGCATTACAACGCGCGGAATACAGCTGCCGATTCATTATCTCTGACATCTACGCGCCTCGAGTAACAAAACAATATAAATAGGCTAAATTGGTGCATTTAAATATACGCAAATTAGTGGCGTGCTTGCTTGTTAAGCAGGTGCATTCGTCACAGCCGGAACATTTGGGATTGAGATAGATGCAGCAGCAGCAGCAGCAGCAACAGCAAGAACTGCTCTATTTCGTAATCGATAATCAGAGAAGTTCGTCTTTATTCTGCACGCATAATAATCTGCTAGCAGATGATATTCGCAAGGTATGTAAATTCCCTTATAATGGGCGAGCAGAGCAATGTTGACATGACCTAAATTAACGTGAGTCATTAGGGAGGAATCGGCGTCATCCGAGAGGACCGACAATTAGAAATTCAGTCGCCGTGCAATATGCAGAAAATTGCAGCTTGATCACTGTCGTTCTCGCGGCAGTGTACTAAGACTAGGCAGGGCTTTGCGTTTCTTTTTTGTTGGCAAGGTTCCTTTTCAACGAGGACGATTGAGTGAGAGGGGGCAATCATTACCCCACCAGGCGGCTCCGGCTTAATCGCCGTCATTCTGATTACGGTCTTCATCTGTCTGTTCCTAATGAACGATGGGATCTAGTCGGATGGAAGGTTTTCTCTTTCCTGCCAAGACGACGAAGAGGCCTCCGCATCCCCACCACCGCACCACGGCACGCAAATTGGGGTGTGCGTAAAAAATACATACGGCTCTGGCGCCCTATAGCAGAGAGGAACATTGAATGTGCTCGTCCATTTGAACAATCGTCCCGAAGGAACGAGCTGGTCACATCACAAGTCGCTGTTGCTGCTGCTGCTGCTGCTGCTGTTAGCTAACCATCGATCGAAGAGTGTGGCGAATTCAGGCTGAACAGTGCTGAGTTACATATTACCGCAATTGATGACGACCGTCCAAGATGCTAACGAGAGCATTGACATACTAGGCAAATGAAACAGCGGTCCGTCCGCCCGACGTTTTAACGTGTGTGGCAGTTTTTTGATAAAACAAGCAAAAAACTGCCACACACGTGTAAAGTGCGTCCCTAATCGCATTAGATATAGAGCGCGCGCAGAAATCGCGTAAGGGTAATTGGCAAGCTCAAAATGATACCGTATGCTGGCAACACAGATCAGTGTGTTGGGAAGCAATCTCTTGCCACGTATTTGGTTAAAGTTGGGATTAATCTGTTTACACGTATTTGGTTCAAGTTGGAAAGCAATTGGCAATCCCAAATACGTGTGAAGAGATTAATCAAAATGTCCAGCTAATCATTGCCTCGCGTTTGTGACATTTCTCTTCAAATAGTATTTTCCTAAATTAGATATCATACGCGTTCACTAATTAAGCCGCTAACTAACTTCGGGCATATATAATTCTATGTTCCCTTTGAATGAAATCGGAACTTTGAGAAACTTTGAACTGGATGTATATTACGGATGTTTCACGAAGTACAATTCCTAGCATCCTGTATTCACAACACCCTCCTTGGTTCGGAGTCAAGTGGTCCGTGTAAATCAGTTTCCGGTATTCTGGGGGTAGCCGTTGGATAATCAGTCCAAATAGTGCACCAATCTCTGATAGCTTCCTATCCTTATTGTAACTGTCGCTCTGTAGCGTCCTCCTAGGTAGAGATATCCGTGATTACCCCTCATCAGCAAGGCAAAGAAAAAACGCCTTCCAACTACGTGAGGGCGTGGACAAGCAGACTGGCAGTGGGAACTCAACATATCGAAGCAGGTCAAAATAGGTAATGAGGTTAAAACCTTGCTGTGGCCTCATTAAGGTCTGCTCTCGGCCATTCTCGTAAAAATGCTATGCGGTAAAATAGTACCGAGAAATAGAATAAAGGATTCATTGTCTGTGTATGATCGTGTTTAATAGCAAGGGCGCAATGTAATTCTTCTCTAACCTTAGTGTTTAGTGTCAAAGAACCTTGTTTTTATACCGAGGTTGCGGGCTAAGTGCGTTATGCAAATCAGACGTCACGCCGTTCGCCTGCTACTGTAGGACTCCCACCCACGAAATCCCTGGGCCTCTCCGAGTTCGAGCTTGATCCCGAACGCATTCTGTATTATTTCAGACACTAACAAAGTATCTAGTTCTGCAATTTTATCTCCGCTACACACATCCAACCGAAAGGAGAAATGCTCTGATGGGAGAAGGATTGGACGCCAACTGCAGCGACAATCCAACCTGAGTCCTCGTCCGGCACTGACATTTCTAAAAAAAACATCGTGACTGTCACAATAGAAACAGTTATTCTTTTTTTGATATTAAAATAGCTCATCAAACACCGAGTATTCTTCATTTTCCGCAGATATAGAAATATACACAAGACGAATTACATTTTAGCGAAATGAGTCGCTATCGAGACGACTGGAACGAAACCGGTTGTCAGTGCTCAAACTACGAAACCAAATACTTCCATAGTATTCGTGTGCTTCCTAATTTAGTCTCGTATACAAGTTGTGTGCTCCATTTGTCCGCGGGACCAGCCCTCAGCAACCTCATAGATAGCAGTTAATTGTCAAGAACAACTCAACCACGCAACAACCAACAGCTCAAAACGAGATACACGCGGACGAATTAGTTCGCCGGATCATCATCCATCATCAAACGGTACAATCCATAAATCACATAAGCAAAATCAGAGAAACGAAACAAAGCTGCCAACAATCGGAAAGAAAACACATGAAAATTCACCCTTTTCATTGTCGCCTTTCCAACCACGAGCTGGGGCAAGGCGGAAGCCCGCGCTAAGCGAATTTCAAACGCAACCTTCTATGGGCGGCCACTCGCCGCGAGCAAGCATCTCCCTGAAGCAGAGCGACCACCAGTGGTTGAATACAAATACCTGATGTTACGTTCTCGAGAGGCGACAACGCCTTGCGAGATTTCGCTATCGTTCGCTTGTCAACGCTCCGAGAAATTGGTGCAAGTCCGGTTCAGTTCTGCTAACAGAACTCGATTTGTTTTGATGTGACGTCATCGGGCCAAATACACGTATTCTTAATGCCCCGACACCGGAGGCTCGAGTTGAATTTCTATTTATCGAGAGGGGAGGACCACTATACAACAGCAGTAGCGGTGATTGTGCGCTGTGTGCGCATGTGGTGATGCCTGTTCTGGTTTAAGGAGCGTGTCGAGAAAGAGATTCTCTGATCAGCCTGTGTCAACCTGCCAAAACCTAATCTCATTGTCAACGTTCGAAGGTGAGTCGATCGCGGGGTGCGCTCAGACGACGGAGTCAGATCGCTTTGAGGAAAATGACAGTCGCAACGAAACTGACTACCGCCACCACCAGCATCACTGCTGCTATATTGGCTGAGGGTGTTCCCAAGATACGACGAGAATATTCGAGCGCTTGCAACTCGAGTCACCGTTGTTTCCGAGATGTTGATCGTCCGCAGCTTCTGCGGCGCCTGACTAAACCGAAACACAATGGCTACTAAATAAATCGAGTGTTGCCTAACTACGTTGGTACATAGTCACACGTCGCATATATATATATATATATATATATATACCAATAATTACGATCGGGCGGGCGCTGTCAATGCGGCATTGTTGTTTCGAACGAAATGTTCACTAGTTAGCGAATGTTTGTTTATGCTTCGATAAGGGCCGCAATTCGCGTTGAGATAGATGCACTGACAGATGATCGAGCTGTGTTGAATAACACTTGGGTTCGGAAAGGTCTGCATGCTTTTTCACCGCTCGTGACAGACTAACGAAGCTTAGATATTGAATCTAGTTCGTAAGTGTTTGAATCTGAATTTAGTTGTTGCAATTCATCTGAATTTAGTTGTTGCAATTCATCTGAATTTAGTTGTTGCAATTCCATCTGATATAATATGACTGACTATGATAACGTTCATTTTGTGGGGTCTGCTAAGGCTTCACTCCAGATGTGCAGCATAGTTGGAGGAAGTTGCCAATCGTACTGATTTTCCGTAATGTACGTTCAGCCTTGAAGGAAGCTTGTTCCCGGTCGCTCCAAATGTATCTCATTCGTTCTAGCAGGAATTGCACACAAATATCGATTATAATGTTATGATTGCACTGGTCCTGAGACAACAACTGCTACAATGTACGAAGTGGACGTTGGAAGATATCTGTAGCGACGCTACCAATATATCAATATATTAACCTATAAATTGCTTTAGGGTAAAAAACATTACATCATCTCGTTACATTGTTTTATTACTTTCGAAATGCTCATAGCGTCTCGCGGCACAGTGGGCGCATATTAGGAATCGCATGGAGATTGGAAGGTGTCTCTGGTGATGTCCGTGCGCTTGAAGAAAATTTCTTCCTCTCAAAAAACAAAAGCACTCTCATAGGAACGCGTCTCGATGATCGTAGACGCCACTCTCCCTTGATTTGCGTAGCAAACAAACTTGCATGAGCGGGGGAAATGTTACAGGGCACCCACCCGTGCATTCGCAATTCTATGTCTGCAACATGTTGCTGTTTGTCTCGGGCCTATTACATGAACTCTTAGCATGAAGCAGTTAGCTACAGCGATATGGGAACCGCTCACCGCCATTAGTGGCCATCTGCTGACGTTGAATTTCATTCTGACGCAATCGTGTCATTTCTGTCGGCTCTCAGATCGCACACAGTTCGGACTGTTTCGGACGAGATAAGGGGTGGCGTTTTCGACGCACCCGAGCGAAATTGGCCGAATAGACTTTCCGACGTGCGCGAATCTTTTACAAGGAAGCTACTTACCCAAGGTCTGGATGCTGCCTGTAACGCACTTGCATATACAATTATAAAAAAAATTGTTTAGTACCGGGAAGCGCATGCCCTATTTGCCCTACGAGCGTGTTGTATTTCCCGGTGCCAGAGAGACGCTGTTATTTTTGTTATTATTGAGTCGTTCCTGTTTACACGTTATTCCAATAACAACGATTCGACCAAGGCTTACATGCGTTGGGCGATTCTGCCGCCACAAATATGATTAGCTGTATGCTGGCAAGCGATCGTTGGCTTTTAGCTAACGTCAGATTCTGCAAGGACTGTACTGTGTGATTTCGAGAATATATAAGCAACCCAAGTTGTATTCAATTACAGGCGGCTGTGTGTTTTTGAGGTAGCACTCGATTACACGAGCAAAAAAGAAAAACACAATGCATGAGCCCCTGGTAGAAGCCGACGTGTTGAATTGTACCTATTTACGGTTCCTTCGTGTGAACTATCGAGCGATCGATTTCGCTTTCGTGATAATTATGTATTTTGCTTTGTTTGTTTGTTGCAGAAGCGATCACGATGGGTGAAATCGCGGATTGGTTCCGCAGTTTGCCCCTATTAACAAGATACTGGTTTGGCTTATCTATAGTTTTCCCCGTGCTCGGCCGGTTCAAGATTATCAGCCCGTATCACCTTATCTTCATTTACCACAACGTTTTTAAGAACTTCCAGGTAAGCTAGACTGATTAATTGTCTGTACATAGTTGTCATTTTGATAATGGTGCTAGTTTCCTACAGGAACCCTATGATTCTGCATGTTGACTGGATACAGGGTGTTTTTGACGTCCGACGTTTCAGGCACTGTTCAAAATTTTCTTTCTGGTATGGTATTCCTTCGAGATCATAATGTATCCATAAGAAATCGCACCGTAGTCGAAATCCGGCTGCTCATTACGAATTGACGAAATACGACTCTCCGTTATGATATTGCCGCCTTCCTACGTACAGCAGGCGCCCGGGGTAGGTTCTCGTGCTCTAGAATGGCTTCTGTCTGGTACATGCCACCGAGTTATATAACGAATTGACATTTGTTATGTGCAAATTATCAATGCTGAACAATTATTACCCCTGCTGCAATGAGGGGGGGCGCGCGCAATTTGAAGTCCGCGCCATCCCAAGCCAAATATAGTACCAAATAAAAATGAACGTTTTTCCTCAGTTTTCCGGCCACATAATTGGCCCTAATGAGTATTTCTCTCATTTTTTTTACGGGCACGATTATTCCTATGTACATGTGTATTTTTGTCTTATCACAGTCTGTTTATTCATATCACTTAGATTATTTTATTGATTGCGTCGCTCCTCTGTATATCCAGTAGAATCTGTGTACTAAACATTCCCCCTCACGTCATGTTCCGGTGTGACAGACAATAACCTCTCTACTGTTTTGATTGAATTGCTCCTTTTTCAGATATGGCGACCGTTTACAGCGGTGTTCTTCTATCCAATGGGATTTCATTATCTTGTAAATCTGTACTTCCTCTACTCATATTCGATGCGCCTCGAAACGTCAGCTTATAACGGACGGCCGGCAGAGTACCTTTTCATGCTACTGTTTAACTTTGTCTGCATTTTGATTGTCGCCGTCTTCAGTGAGATCCAGGTATGGGGAGTGCAAATATCCATCTGGAATTATTCCACTATCTATCTATCTATTATTATTATTATTATTAGTGTTTTTTAAAGCCAATCCTCTGTTCGAATTTAACCGGAGCATCGAGTGTTCAAGATCGCTGCGACGCTTTACAGATTTTTGGGGCGATCTTAATGTTGGCATTATAGACTTGTACACCGGAGACCTGCATTTGAGAAAATGCTCATCTCGTTTCCGTTTACCGATTAGACAGGGTCCCATGAACTAGGTCATACTGAATCCTCAGTTTCCGACGTTGTGTTGCTCTATGTATAGTTAAATTGCTATGTAGTTCACCGAGTCCTGACTAGCCAAGGTTGTCTTATTGATCTAATTTTACGTGCGGCGAGTAGCTGATATTCTCGATGGAACAGTGACGGTTACATTTAAGATATTCCGTTGGTTTAGTTGTCTAAGAGAAAAAAAGCATAAGCAGGTTAATTATGTCGACTTTTTAAGTATTTTGCCAAGAAATCTCCAACACTCATATGTCCAATTCATTAGATAAAATTTCGCTTTTGTTTTCCCATCCCACTTACTGGTGCAGCTTCTCATGGACCCAATGGTGTTGTCCGTACTGTACGTATGGTGTCAGCTCAACAAGGAGCAGATCGTGTCCTTCTGGTTCGGTACGCGCTTCAAGGCCGTCTACCTGCCTTGGGTGCTGTTCGCCTTTAACCTGGTAATTTCTGGAGGGGGCCTGTATGAACTCATTGGAATCCTCGTCGGCCATTTCTACTTCTTCTTGAACTTCCAGTATCCTCAGGAGGGTGGTCGACAACTGCTTCACGTACCGGCGTTTCTGTAAGTGTCAACTCTGGAGACCACTCGTTCACAGATAGCTAGGCATAACGGAGTCCTGCTTCTCTGTGACTCTTTGTATTGTTGAAGATTCCGTGATAAATTAAATTTTGGCTGTGTGTATCTCCTAATTTAGTGAATGGTTGACAGTAAGTACATACCACATGCAGTCTAATTCCTTAGGAAGATATCTGTGTATATATATATATATATATATATATATATATATATATATATATATATATATATATATATATATATATATATATATATATATATACACAACGTAAAGTAATTTATTTCACGGTAACTATCTTCCTAAGGAATTAGACTGCATGTGGTATCTATAGTCTCAACTCACTCCATCGTAGAACACCAGAATGTAGAATATATTAGACGGTGATCGGGCCGCACCCATGTTTGCTATAAGATTTCAAAAAACCAAAGTATATATGTGTGTGTATATATATATATATATATTATATATATATAAGCTATTTAGGTTCAAATAGAGTTCTTATCCTACTTCTTGTATACCCTGCTCCAGGTACAAGTACTTCCCAAATCAATCAGGAGGATTCGGAGGCTTTGGGCAAGCGCCACAACGGCGAGATCCTGCCGCCCGCGGCGACTCCGCTCAGCAGGAGGGACAATCGCGAGGCTGGTTTGGTGCCCACAACTGGGGCACCGGACACGTCCTTGGACGGCAGTAGTCTCGGTAGAGGAGCGTTTTGTCATCAGTTAGCCGCGTTTGAATACGAATTATAAATAGAAGCAGTAACAGGCGGGATTATGTGCTATATTAATTCCTCTGTCCTCCTAGCGCCAATGAATTGATTTTCTCCCTGTCGACTCGACGGAAGCCGATTCTACACCATTTAGCGACAACAGCCGCCCGCTTCAATACCCCCTCTTAATCCTATGCCGTCCTGTGATCTATTGCGCTTCGAAAAGAGCACCCCGCTCCCCTATAACGGCACCCCAGAACGATCACATGTACTGTCGTGGTTGTCTGGGGGAAGTTATAACTTAAGCAGTCTCGTCGTACACGACAACGTCTAACGACTGATACCGCTTTCAATAGCGCGTTGCCTTTCCCAGTAGTAATTAGTGCTATAGTGTTGTATTGTATTTTTTTATGAGGATGACCCCCAGATACGGGGCGGGTACGGCTTTGACTGTTGAATAAAAGCAATGCGAGATATCGAGGTGTTTATCGACCAGCAAATGCAATGGAGGATCAGATATTGATTTATTATTGCAGATGATGATAACGAGATAGCCAAGTTGTGGCGGGTTACAGCCCCTCTATCAGCCTGTTAAGTTACAAACGAATGAAAATGCGGAATTAGCAGATGAGCATTGTGTGAGGTTGGCTGTCGATACACGAGGGACAATGACGATAAGGAGCCATTTCTGTCGAGGGGAGGAGATTGAGACTTCAAACATTGTACATAATTTATTAAGAAGGATCTATATATGAATATATATATATATATATAGAGGTTACGTAAGAGCTCAAGAAAGGCCGATATATATATAATGAAACGGAGGCAGAGAAAGCATAAAGTTGAAATAAAGATGAGGCTCGGGCTCGTGAAGAAACCGTGTGGATACATCAACATAATTATCTCTATCAGTCTCACTTTCTCCGTGTGTGTGTGTGTGTACATGTATGTGAGTGTGCGAGAAAGAAAGATAAGTGAGGTAAGAGATCTAAGAGAATATAGCTGAAAATGAATAAATCGACGATGCAGCACAGTGTTGGAGATTCGGAGAATTTTGTTTTTTGGCCTAGAACATGCTTCGAGAGAGAGGTAGAACTCGCCGAGATTCTATTTCGAGAGTGTATGTATGCTTAGACCTGTACATAAACATGGATTGCGCAGTACGAATCATTTCTCCACGTGCCAAGTATGGCGGGACAGGTTTTTCTGGTTTGGAGTCTCTTACTGATCCTGGCATCTAGCGGCGAAGGAATATAACTAGGTGTTATTTTGTTATTTTGACATTGTTGTCGATCATTTTCCAGTCCGACTTTCCAGACTTTCGTCATTTCAAAGAAAACAACTAACTCGTTAAGTTATTAGTTAACGCCTAACGATAATGTTTTATTATACAGAAAATATCTCAAGGCGCATATGTTTATAAAAGTCTATCTTGAGATAATACCTACGTGATAGTTACTAGTATATAACCGTTTGGAACAGCTTGAGGAGAAGGTCGGATCTTCACGTCCGCGATCACAGATATCATGTGTTTTAGTTAAGGGAGCAACTTTCAGGAAGCTGGCCCTGAAACGCTAAATTACATTGTCTTCAAAGGCTAAATCACAAACGAGTTCGAGCCAACGGCTTCCTCACACCGGGGCCGTCGGTTTCTAACGACGAGCTTCCTCATTGGCCAGATTGACAGGATTCATTCATAAGCTTTTGCTGTAGAAATTGTGGACTAATGCGCGAACAAAGAAAATCTTCATACCAGATGCTGCTGGCTGGCGACCACAGTTCGCCGTGTTTATCATATCAGTGCACCCGTTGTTCTGTGGCTAATTTAATGGCCCGCCTCTGTCCGATGGCACCGGCCATCACCAACTAATGATCCAGAAACTAAGAGGGTACCATCTATCGAAGGTGACATCGTATCGTTTAATTCCCTTGTGTGTTTCCTCTTTATTTGCTTTATTGGACACGGCAGTGATTCATGACGTCACTTTTCTCGTGAGCGCAGTCCGCTGACAGAAGTTTGGAGACCACCGCGCGGGCGAGATAACACGTGGAGACGGAATTGGAAACTGCATAGAAAGCGGACATCTCCTCACGGCTCTTGCGTCTGCGCGGTGAACCGGCCAATTGTGCTTCTCCAGCCGGGGTGCCGCGATCCATTTGAAACAGGGCGAATGCCTCTCGGATCAGCTGAAATGGCAGTGATAGTTGAACGTCACCCAATGAGTTCGTAAGGTTCGTGTATCGCTTGCTGGATCAATTAGGTGATGCGCGATCGCTCTACCCGTGATGATTTTATAAAGTTTTCAATAAGCAAGACGTGCCCAGGCGGTTATCACAATTATTATCACCGGGGTTACCGGTGATCTAGCATACCTCATCAAGGTCAACGCGTGCGGTGAAGGAAAACTCATGGTTGCGTCGGAGGATAACGTCGATCACCATGAGAAGTTCCACCATGAGATGACGGTATTCTGGGAACGAGACTCGGCTAAGCAGAAGCTCAATCTTGAGAGCAAAGCTCAACTCGTAGACGGTCAATTCCGAGAGAGTTGGCTGCTGTGGCAGATGCTGTCCGCAGATTACGATACCTTCCGGAACCCTCGTCAGGATGTCCCATACCCTAGACGACGCAACGTCAAATATTAAATACATAACAATTGAGTGTTTTACCAGAACAATGGCAACGGGTGCCATCATTCGTCGAAGGGGGCGCCTTTCCACTGACCCCTCCCAATGGAAGACAGGTTTTCAGATTTCATTAGGCCCTCGTTTTCATTTTCGGAATCCTTGTATTTTGATCCCCTTGTGTTTTGATCTTGAAACGCTTTGTGTGACGTTAAATACGTACGCTCAACGTTGATGCAAACGATTGAGTTTGTCGTTTTGCAACTGATCTATTAGAAGTGTGATTCTCCTATTTGTTGTAACGGGGCACGCTTTGAAATATTCTACTGGTTTACCTGTCGAAGAAGTAGTCGGGCACTCTGCAAAGGGCCCCTTCGATCTGACGTATCTGGTGCTGTGTGAAGCTCGAGTCTTTCACATCGAGTGCTTTGAGAACAACTCGCCGAAGTTCCGATGGTGACAGTGACTCGAGCGCTTGCTGATTATCGGAAAACTTCATATACAGCTGAAGTGCGTGGATCATCCAGCCGACACGGATCTTGAGAATACCATTGAACAGCTTCGGCGTGGTTTGAATCAACTTTCCACAATAGACAAGAATTTCTTGCATCAGAACTGCGTGGTATGGGTAGTCCTGGCATTGACTATAGATAAGCTGGAATCACGTTCGAGAAACACGAAAATAAAAGCAAGGTAGTATGTGTATTTTAGATAGAAAGTTGCTTTTCTTAACTTATATGTGGTTATTGGCCCCAAAAGAGCTGTGTATATATATATACTCAGCGGTAACATTCTATTCAAACCTTTGAAATTGATTGTTTAAGACGAATCAATAGGAAGCGTGCGAGTAGATTTACCTGCTGCACCTCCTGCGGCGTAAGTGGGTGATCTATAACTTGTTCGGATTTGCCGAAAACTCCAACAGTCAGCTGCTTTCCGCTGACAAGAATCGAGGTGATATACGGACTCAGAGAGTCGGCCAACTTCCCTAGAAGGCTCGAACAATACCGCACAACAGTCCAGTGGCGAAGAGCACCCGCCTGAAAATCAACCACCAAGTTATTGGTGTTGCCTTTCAGAACACAGCGGTCGATCATGCGACGGATGATATGTTGGAGTCGCGGAGGAGATCCACGATTGAAAGATGTGGATCTGTTTATCCGGGAGTGGGAGTATCCGAAGCCATTTTAGGGGAAAAGCTGTAAAGGAGGCCTCTAATAAAGGTCGCTGGGGCAAAAGTGGCTAACTTTGAGCACTCTACCGTATGACAACTGAACCACCGACTGTACCCGAATGTCAACCAAAGGTAATATCGAAGCTTACCTGTCGAGTAAGCCTCTCCATGCGATCTTTGAGATTAACTCCGTCCATGTTGTAATGAGCGCCGCAGCGTTGCCACAGGATGCCGAGCAGCTGGCTCTGGCCATACAGCGTGTCGACGTGGCGTAGAGCTTCGACGATGTCCTCAGTCGATCGATTGTTATGCTCCGAGTAGTCCCTTAGGGGCTCATTGTACTCGAGTACCGTCGGTATATCTGTCAAGCTCGTATAACCGGTGTGCGGGTTCTCGAACTGTTGAAGACACTGCAACTTTGGCGCCAACTCATCGGGGACGAGGTCGAGGAAGTCGAGATGCTCGATACAGGCCGAATTGATCAGGTTCTGTAGTCGGCCTAGGCGTACCTTAAGGCCGTAGCAGCTGCCGGACTTCAGCATTGCTAGCAGCTCGAGCAATTGGCGAAAGTGCGAATCGCGCATGTTCTCCTCGCGGATCAGTATCGCCATTGTGGGACGGCCAGACATGCGCCAGTACTTGCCAACAAAGTGTAGCTCGTTCTAAAATGTCGGATGAGTCAACGCATGAGTCCAGTTAGCCTTCATCACAATTGAATCTGAGTGTCCGTCCCTCTACGTCTCGAAGTGTGTCATCTCGCGTAATACTATTTATATTTGCATTGTTATCGTATGTAGGATACATCCATAATACTTAAATCTAACACACTGCTATATTACGAAATGAACTCAAATTGAATGAGGCAGCATCCGTGACGATTGCATATACGGCACATCGCGAATTTCCGAATTCATACCTTTATGTCATCGATGAGCAATGCCATGTCGTAGCTAAGATAGAAGTCGGACACTTCGAATATCAGCGGGTAGCACATCACCGTGTTACCCTTGACCTTGTAAAGTTTGCTTGTGCCAAGTGCACCGATTGGCCGCGGCGGGCGACCTTTCAAGCCGAGCTTTTGATTAACGCCCAGATGCTCGTACACTTTCACCAGCTCAGTTGGAGACCAAATCTGGACGGGCTCGACTTCGTGAGGTGTTTGCGTTTGAATTCCGTACGTCGCCATCATTGCTTGAAGCCGTTGGCTTTCCGCAATCAACACAACTTGGACGACCAAATCCGCGCAAGCCTTTCCCTAAAAGCCGTAAACGAAATGTACAATACATATATTTATTATAGTGGAAAAACCTTAGCGTCTCTTAAACAATTTATTGTTTAGCTACGATTATTATGGTGATTCAAGCATAGCATTTTCAAACAGCCGTCCACGGTCATACGAGGGGTGTGCAAAAGTAATCATGCAGATGGCACCGTGCACTAAATTCAAAGGGATCATACTTGTAATACGCAACGAATTGTTTACTAATTAATATTAAATTTTTTCAAATTCAAATTGTGGTTTATGCTCGAAACTGCCATTTCAAATTCTTGATACAAAGTCATTTCCTCTATTTTATTACAAAATACAGTGCGACCGCTTTACCGGTCGCGTAAAACCTATAAATAGTTAGTGACATATTTTCTAAACGACAGCTTTTTTGTATTGAGAAGAGAATATAGCTGAGATCATTAGAGATAATCATTTTATAGGAGATTACCTATTCCCCTTCTTGTGATTAAGCGGATGACTATTTTCAAACACCCCTTCGCCGTTAAAGCAGTCATAAAATGAACGTATCGTACGAAAGGACCCCTCGCTCTCTCTAACGCTTCAATACGGAGTACAACCACTATAAGTTGAAATCGACCAAATTTCAAACGCACCTGAAAGGCAGAATATCGGTCAGTCCTTCGAGGCCGATTAAAGCTGGGCAGGTAGCGTCGAATAGGATCAAGCTCGTTAATGTGTAGCATCTTGGTCATGAGTAACTGTGAGATGATGTAGAAGGCCTGGCCCGCAAGGAACAAGTTCTCAGGTGTTCCCTCCTTCGACGCCGCCCGATGCGAATGGCCCGGCCGCTCTTTCTCCGACTCCAGCAGTGTCACCGGAACGTAATAGTACTTCGGGATCTGGAAGAGAAAATCGTTAGCCCGTTAAAAAACGTACAAAAATCTACAGTGTGTCCTCCGACACTGTGACGACGGCGAAACGTTTCTTTTTGTAATTTTGCTTAAGTGACTTTGCTACCAGTTGATTTCGAGCAGCTGCCGGACAAAGTGCAAAAGGTTATCTAGCCATACGCAAATATGATATTGAGCAGGTACAGACCACGCTACTATAGCTGCGGCACAATCGGTGTAAAATAGCACTTACAATCGCTAAGCCATCCTCATCTCGCGTTATCCGTTTCTCGAGCAATTCGCCGTACCGGTTCACCTGCTCCTCATTGTTCTTGAATATGCCATCTAGAATAAGGAGTATATATCCGAGCGGCCATTCGCATTCGATATGGTCAAACAGCTGCAAACGTAGAAACGAAAATGGGTCTAATGAGATAGGTCTGTATCTGGGACAAATCGATGTCAAAATGATTTCCTCTACCGGTTACCACTAGTGTGCACTCTCTTTGATGCATAATCTACTGGAGAATGATTATTTGACATTCTTATTAAATGTAATCTACGTAGTTTATGATGCTTCTCAGTTGTAGCCGTTTATGGTTCGTATCCACTCACCACTGTATGTATATATGGACATGGTCGTTTTAAGTACATATGTGGCAACTTATGGCAAGGGGGGGGGGTAGGTCCATCCGTATCTGGATACTGGCGAACTGACCAACTAGTAACTAAGTATTACCTTGGTTTCTCCTTGATCATAGAACTTCTTCGTTGTGTCCTCAAGGACGCAGCCGTAGCCGTCGCGAAGGAATCGCTTTAGGCCGTAGGATCCCTCGAGTCGTCTAATAATCTTGTCCTTCGTGCGAGAGTAGAGGTACTCATCATGTGTGGCGAAACATGGGAAGCTGGCCGCCAGAAGAAGACTGATATCTGTATTCTGTCCATTCATATGACGATGGCAAGACAAAATTAAGCATCGAAGAGGTTAATGACAAGTACGCAGGAATAACGCCGCCGTATGGATATGTGCGCTTATGTATGCGTATATGTGTGGGACCTTTAAAACGATATAAGCATTTCGACATATACTTTGCTCGATTAGACGTTTTCTGATGGGAGCGCCTCCCATGAGAATCGCGAGCTCAACGAGCACGTGATTCTGCTAGCCTTGTTCGAGAAAGGTTCGACATAGATCATACCAAGCGCTCGCCAATCGTTGACAATCGCTTTCGGCAACACATCCCTACTGTTGATATGAGGAAGATTAGCGTTCCTTGACGTTTGTGTGCTGATGGCTACCTTCGAGCTGGACTCTCTGGGGATGAGTGTCTCAAAGATCGTCCGGTTCCGGTTGTGGGCATCGATGTCCACATAGATCACGCTCCATTCAGCGCCCTTGTCACCGAAAACGTTAAAACCGTTAATTGCCTCGAGAGCTGCCTTAGCCATCCCGATGGACGACGCATGAATTTCAGGTGTTCCATTGTTGTATTTCGAGCCTCGCTCCCAGATCCCGAAGTCGGGTGTACGATAGGCTCTGGAAAATCGGAAGACCTATTCTTAGTTTCGCGTTTCAATCTATAGCTGCGCCTGTCTTTTGTTATAGGTCGTCATAAATAACGATTGTGTCGTATTTAAGAAGGTTGGAGCACAAGAGTAGCATTGCATTGACAATACAATAGCGTACTGGTCAACTAATCCGCTGCCCTGAACTTCTGCAACAGTTAGTGATTTTTCTAGTTAGTGATTTCGCTGATTAGTGATTATCATCTGCCGCTCCTATTATTGTTGTCGGTACGTCGTTATAATGTCACACATATTATTATATCATGGAACTCAATAGACTGTTCCCTTACCGTTCCACGTAATAGACAAGGTTCTGTAGAAAGTTAACCTCATCCATTGTATAGATGATCTGAAGGCCGGACGAGATCATTTGGACGATATACAGCAGATAGAGGGCTGTATTGTTCAGCTGTAGATGGCCGAAATCCGCATCAGCCAATATGGGTTTTCCTGTTTTCGCGTCGAAAACGGAATGCAGAGCAAACTCGGGGCATTGCTTTGATTTAAAAGCCTCCATCTGTGGAACGGTACGCCCGCAAAGTGCAATTCGCGTTATTGCAACAGGATCATCATCACCATCGCGAGATAGCACTCAAATCAAATGTCCATATCGAAAACGGAGCTACGACGCGGATGTCGTCTCGTAACGGAGGTCAAGCTGATGCGTGCCAGTTGTGCTGGTTTGTTTGGCAGAAGAGTGAATTAGGCAAAGGTGGCCCCGACAGGTCCTCATAGTAATACCCAAAGGTTAAGAGCTGAGGCCTGTCAGATAGGGGAACAGCTGAGGGTCAGCTTGAAAACAATCAGTTGTGCTGGTTATCAACAGCAGCAACAAGAAGCAGTTCCCCCTTAAGTACGTCCCTTACAACCTACCTTCGTCTGACTCTGTCGCATCCAACCGAACAGGATCCCTCGCATCGACTTGACAACGCTCTGTCCGAGTTCGTATGTCTTCCCGCGGTCATCGTCAATTCGACGATATGCCTGGTACAGCGCCCATACGCAGATCGAACAATACAGGGTGTCTTGGATGTGGGCCACGTTCTCTGACGAATGCTTCGGGAAGAGGCCCGTCGTAGCGCTCTGATAGCGAAGGATCTGTTTCTTCACTAATTTTCGAAGAGTAAAATGACAGCAATGCAATTTTCAAAAAATGAATAGCAGCAAAAAATGAATGTTGTTGCCAATGGACCGGTCGATTTTTATTCGCTACTATAATTGTTAAGTACTGTACGTATTGATTGATTTGTAGTGTTAAATAGTACAAGTACATTATATATATATATACGTATGTATATATATATATATTTTTTTTTATCGTGGAAATTATTAGTCTCCGATAAACGCGTACTCAATTCGCAATTTTGAGTAGGTTAACCTTAAACATTTTCGGGCTGACTCTCAGCCGAAAAATTCTCGTCCACGGAATTGCCTTTTGCACACCACCAGGCTCGACGAGTAGCCTAATCTAGTGAAGTGTAACCGTCCATAGGGGACCTTCGATAGGTTACGGTGGGGTACTGCTTACCTTGATTGTAAAATGCATCAAGTTTCTTGACAGTGTCTGAATAGTTCGACATCTTGATTGTCTCGACGTCGATATCGACGACACTCGAAAGTTTCTCATGGCTGTACGATCGTTTTGGGATCGGGTCCAATCTGAAAGCAAGTAACATTTTTCGTTACTTCGCCAGTCGCCAAAGTTAAGTTACAGATTCTTTGTAAACTCTTTGGCTGGGTGTCTGTCCAACACTTCATTGAATAGCATGGACTCCTTTCGAAACATCACAACAATATCGCAGTTTCCACAGCACTTGAGTGTGTAAACTGACTGCACTGAGGGTGAATGCGTGAGTCTCTCTTCAATATTATTAGCAACTATAACCTGACGTATTTGTTAGAAAATAGGCGAAGTATCTGCATAAACATATATATATATATATATATACATATATATACGGCACTAGGTCACTCACAAAGAAAACATGTCCATGGCTGGTTATGGCACTTATTCACATTTATGCATACATAATCCCGCCCTTTTACATTACGCACACCTGCAGAAGTAGTAGCCGTCGGCGACAAATTATATTTGCACCACCCTTCTCACAAAGACTCTCACGGGTTTAAATCATTGGAGACATCACAGTAATTGCCAATCAACATGGTAAGGGCGATTGTTCTAATCTCAAAGTGACACTCATCGAAAACGGCATTACTAGATTCGTGAATGCCGTGTAAATAAAAAGACCAGCAACTGCGCCAATTCAATCTAAGCGTCCAACATCGCTCTGATGGCTACCTTTACGGGAGGGTACACAGTGGAGGTTGTGATTCCATCTCCACCACTCAAGACAACTCAAAGGTTTGGCGCACACAATTCACCGAAACAGCTCACACACACACACACACACACATGGAACCGACTGAGACTCACTAGCATAACAGCCACGCACAGCAAGACCCACCCACATAGTGGGTAAGGCGAGCACACAGATCTGTACGGACACGGACACATGTGGTAGTTTGTACACAACGAAACACACTTAGGGAACCATCATTGCTGGTAGTCCCCCTGCGTTTCGGGGTTGTCGTCCACAGCCAGCGATCAATCTTTGAACTGTCCTTTGACCAGCGTCGTTGTTTGCCACCGAGTGTTTCCTTAGAGTGGTGTCACATCGACTGAGCCTTGTTTAGTAGATACGTTTATTTAACGAGGAGGTATGGAGAACCACATAAAACGCGAATGGCTGTTTTCGATGCATACAACATATATATATATATACATATATATACTAGTAAAACTAAATTTTCCTGTAGTTTTTGGTTTTTTCCAGCTGAGGGTCAGCTGGAAAAAAAAAAACTAAATTTCCCGAGCTGACCCTCAGCCAACATATATACTTAAACTTTTTCGGGCTGACTCTCAGCCAACATTTAACGTCCACGGTACCGCCAACATATATACTACTTCTACTACTACTACTATTGAGCAGTGTATAAACAATTACGGGGTGTAAAACAAAGAGGGGATAGTCGTTCTAACCGACTTATGTAGTGTCGTCATAACAGCGATAAAATGTACAAGCGAATCAAGAATGGCCGCATCTACCGCAGTCTAGCTTCCTGAATATATATACATACCAATATATATACAGAAATCTATACCAATACTGTATATGACTACAGTTGCCGGTGGCATCAGCTAGAGATGAAGAGGATATCAGAGGAGAGGATTTCAGCTATTGGTCAATGAGTTAACCATACCTCGGTGAGTCCCGCCTCTCGAGAGGTTTGTATTGCTCATATTTCGTCGTCGTGGGACGCTCAGTGTGCCCACTTCGTCGGCCCATTTCACACGAGAAACAGTTGTCTCAGCCAGTATATACTATTCACAGTGTTTACATCGAACGCATCGTCGTCGATGGGTGCGATTGGCCAGCAACTCAGCTGTTGTGGTTGTCCAGGCAATTTGCGTACTCCCTCTCAACTGAACCAGCTCTCAACGGGGCAAAGCCAGAACTACACAGACACACACACGCACGCGAGTAAAGAAAGAGAGACAGAGAGACCTACACAAACGTTGTGGAGAGCGCTGTCTCGAGGCCGCTCGTTGGCCGTTTAGCGATCGGCGCCTCCATGTCAACCCTCTGGAGATCACCATCTTTATGAGGGACGCCGGAGCCTCCCCCTGTTCGCACTACTCGATCAAGCTAGCCAGCTGGCTCACTCATTTGAAGAGCTCCCGCCAACTCGGTTACGGAGCGAGTCCACAAAGCGAGCAAGGCTGTGAACGACACAGCGATGTCACCTACGCTTGTGTGCGTGTCACAGTCACAGAAACTGTTGGAGAAGCGGTCGTGTGGTTTCGCTTTCCAGAACGACAGCTTCCCTTATTGCTCAAAGCGGACAACAATGCGGTTGGTGTTAGTGGCCAACGGTAAGATGACTGCCAATCATCAGTTCTTGGGCACGCAGTTTCGACCGGGTATGACCGGGAACAACTTCTTGCCTTGAGTATTATCAATGGAAAGTGTTCTGCCGGAAGCTACTCGATGCTGAACGTTCATTGAGGATGACATTGACCGCGTACCAATTTCGGTAGAGAGAGAGAGAGAGACTAAGTGCACACATGTTGTACAGCTTCCCCACCAAGTGTTGTATTGATTTGTTCAAGCACAAACTATAACAGAAACCATATTTATCATGTCTAATAGTTATGTTTTTCAAGGTAAGGGTAAAGCCTCTACCCTTTCGGCTTACACTATTTATTGGGTACGTTGACACGTTGACGATGGACCTGATAAATCTCTGAATCCAATAGAATATTGTGCATCCATGCGGTAGGTGAACTCTTTCTTTGGTAATTTCGCTCCGAAACTTACCCAAGGTATCGCATGGGAGCCATGGGACAGCAGAGGTCGCAAGACCTGCGTTCGGACGTTGGGTCTCAGGACCTGCTGCAGCAGTACTGTGGTGCATCCCTCAGAGCACAGGGCATGTCAACAAGAGAGGGTTCGACTGAACCTGTTACCGACTCTCACCTACGATTTAGTTCAAGGAAACGAAGAGCGGACCCGACCGACCGACCGCCCTCGGCGGGAGTTACGATTCGGGCTCAACCGTGCCGGCAGCCGCCTAGACGGCCATGCAATCCCACCTATTCTCATAGGTATAACAGAACCCCTGTGCAACTAGCAAACACACAAAACAGTTTGTTTATTGCGGCACATTGCAATATACTTTTACACATGTACACTGTAGAAACGCGGCTTGCAACAGAAGCTCGAGAGCGCCGAAATATCCTCGTTAAGGCATTTTAGCCTGTTGCTTGAGTGAGGGCTAATTCGAACATTGGGCTATATAATGACTACAATGATATTGAAGGCTTATGAAATATAACCACACCGTGAGCCAAGATGAGTGAGAAGATACGCAATCGTTGATCGAGAAGTATGCAACGTTGCCAATTGCCAATCCCATATCTCATTTACCGGCATATTGCGCGCGCTTTAAAAAAAACTCATTCAAAAGCATCAAGCTCTCTCCTGGGTAGGATTTGACGCCGCAATCTCGGAACTGAGATTATTTTGATTGTAGAAATCTACGAAAACCAAGAAAACAAAACAAAGACAGCGCTATCTAAACAAAATCTTCCACGCATTCAGCCTGCATTTAACGTCCACCGCACGATCTGACAGCGGCGTACCGGTCAGCATCGGCTAAACTGCCAACGATACGAATCAGGAGTTATTTATTACTGATCTTACATAAACATTTGATAAACCTCATCTTGGTTGCTAATTACCTTTGATGTATTTGTCATATAATATGCAGTTGATATTTATTGGGGACAGCTTACATAGGGATGCCCAAAATGTCTCCGAGCTCATGACCTGATGACGCCGGCGTCGTTACCGTGACATGGGTTCCAGATGAACGAGCATGTCTAATGCAAGATTATGCTCTTCACAGCAAAATCCACCCATTGCCAGTAACGTGTCGCCGACAGCCGGTGTTGTCTTCGAACGAAATGAAACAAACACAATCAACTGATGAGATAACGCAAAATAACTATTCTCGTATTTCTACAAATACGACTTTTTGGGAGAGCCGCAATTTCATCAGGTAGTAAGTATTGTATTCTATCCGCGTGTCTGTCACATCCAGCATCAGGCAGTAGGAGTATTCCTAGAGGCATTCTCGTTCTACGTGGTGACGATACGGCGTTCTCCTGGCTATCCTCCGCCGCCAATCACTAAGGTCGTTGACTTTCTGCTGCGACGACCATGTTGGGGCCCTTCGTAGACGTTCGAAGCGTTGTGGCTGTGCTCATAGCCCCATGCACAATTGGTGCCTACCACTCGATCAACAAACATCAGCCCGTGGTAGCAATATTTGAGAATCCCGCATTGTCGAAAGTACCGACAGAGAAGAGTTGGCTAATCATACCGTAGGAAAGCTGCCACAGATAGAATGATATTTTCGACTCGCTGAGAAGCATGTGCATAACCAGAAATGGTTCGCGCTTATGCAATCTTTGTGGAAATCGTAGGATTAAAAAGCAGATATATATATATATATATATATATATATATCATACGATTTCCACAAAGATTGCGTAAGCACGGGACATTTCTGGTTGTGCACATGTTATACGGTTGTACGTATATATATCTCAATCTCATGAGTATACTTGGGATATATATATGTGATATCGCTATGTTTGTGGCTAAGTTGACAAAGCTAGTGTACCAGCTTGCTTGCTATACATATAATAGAATATTTCGAATTACTAAGAATACTAGCGATCATTATCTACCGTCTGATCTACCTGGACCACACTCTACGCTCTCTTTCGAAGCTAAATAAAGACATTGTAAACGGTGTTTTTTTCAATATTCACTGAATTTATTCAGTATATGTCAAAACAACAATGAGAATAATAATAATAATATCGTCAGCATCATCATTCTTAAGAGCAACTTTTTAAAACTTTACCATTGAAGACATCATTATCATCATCAGTGTTTTTCTTCGTCGTCGATTTTTTGGCGAGATTCACAAGAAAAAAACAGTTTCAACCACCTCCAACCTACCACCTCCTTAGCCTCTTCGAGTAGTTACTATTGATGATACATTTTATTCACTATTAACAAAGCACACACCTCTCTCTCTCTCGGTCTCTCGTCGAAATCATATCTGTATATGATAGTATATTGTTTGATGTTTATCGACGATATGAAGGATACAGGAAACGACTTCCATGGACGCTTGTGTGTGGTCTGTTCATCTCATTTGTTCTACCCATTTTGCTGCTCTCTCGCTGTTGCATCAGATAAACGAGCGTGTTTCTTCACTGGCATTATATATATATATTATATATATATAGTAAATAACCACGCTCGTGTATATAATAACGATAATGATACAATGTTATAAAGAAACTATATGCGGAAATCGAGCTATGTGGCAATTAACGATCAGGAAAAAACGACATGAAAATTATCTCCTCGTCCTGAGAAACGCACCAATGCAGATGTTGCACGAATATATATATATATATATATATATATTTTGTTGTATTTTCTTCGTATTTTTTATTTTTCCTCATCGTTAATCAGCATACAGGTGCATTTCCGCATTGGTTTTTTCAACATTCGTTTATCAGCATCGTCATTTATTTATGATATTATTATTATTATTATTATCAGCGATTCTCATTTCGGGCTGGATAGCAGCGAGCTAGATAGCAGTACGAATTCATGTATGGACGCTCTATTGAATGAATTGTTTCACCAAGATCTTCTCTGTGTGTTTTTATCATGTCGAATATTTGAAGGTGTCTCTCCCTCTCGAAACGATTTCAATCTATTGCAGCTTCATTACTGATCGATCGTTAATTACATACGTTTTCAGGATTTACTTATATCAGTACGGTTCGCTTAATAAATGCATTTTCATTGATGATATCGCGCCAGAGTTACAACGGCCGGTCACTGCATGGAAGAAGGGTAAATGCAGTGCCCCGCATCGAACACGCCGAGCGACAGACAGTTGACATTTCTTATTGTTTCTATGTGACAAAATTCAGGGCTGCTGCTGCTGCTGCTGTTGTCGATGATATTGTTCGTGTGTGACATTCGCTACGATTTCACAGCGGAACCTGTCGACCATGTCCAATCGTATCGATCACGACGAACGTCACAAACAGATGAAGGAGGATATGATGGGTTAGTGGGTGGTCGAAAATCGTGGACAGACCGCAGAAGTGTCATGTAATGATCTCGTCTCTCACAGTTCTCGTTCAAAATCATGTGACGCTCGCGTCATTCTGCTGCTCTTCAGGTAGGACTCGATCGCGCACAGTGATAGCCAGCTAAACGTGTATGGATATTGTTCAAAACCACGTGATTTCTTTCGGGTTCGAAACATTTTTAGGAATTTTTATGCTGCTGCTATTACCAAAATCAACATAATCCGTAGTTGTAGTTGTTGTCTGCTAAAATCTTAGCACTGTTATATAGACAACTACAGTATTTTTGACCTCGAATCGATACGAAAAAGAGTTAAAAACGCCCCTTCGTTTGAGCTACCGAGTTCCGATTTTGGAGTTTGACCAGCTCCACTCTCAGTGTGCGTCTTGTTTGCCCTCCTGAACCATCACAAACCTTGTAAGGCACTCGCCCCATCGCAGAATCCAGCTCGTTTCATCATCGGAGAGAACAGCTTTCTTTGTTCATATTTCACTTGTTTTATATTCGGTATTTGTTTGTTTGTATTTTTGATAACTGTTTGCCTAACAAATGCTTGTCACCGTCATTCAAAAATAGGTGCTCTAGCATTACCTCTCACAATAGGGACCACCAAATCAAAATGGAAACGAACCGGCCTCACTGCCCTTCGCCCGAATTAGACATACAGTATATCACGTCGCACTCTCATTGTCAGCTACAACATTTTTGCCTACAACAATCGTTTCGTACCTATATACTACCTACGGTAGCATCATCATCGTCATCATGGAGTGATTGTCTGCTGTCATCGTCGCCACCTGTGGGTACACGTATGGCCACCGGGGAGAGCCCATCTACCGCGCTGGCACTACTTCGACGTGGAGAAAAAAACGAACAGGATAATGGGTATCGTACGCAGCTATTCACCAGCGGTGATTCATGCCGTTCGTCATTGACTCGCATCTTCGAGTCAAGGCATCAAGCGTACGGCATCCTCGATGTAAAATGGTCGGTGAGTTTTTTCGCTCGCTCGCTCGCGCTGTGACCATCATTAATTTCCTAATTAAAGCCACTCGCGACAAGAAGGGCTTCGTTGATCAGCCACAAAACAACAACAGCAACAACAAAAAAGGAACACACACACACACACATCTACTCCTGCGAGGCTTGACGATGGACTTCCCCCTGTACACAGCGTTCTCCAGTGGCCTTCATCTGCCCGCGTTCCCTGCCACCATCGGTTGCGTCTACATGTGAATTGGCTCATATCCAGATCTGCTGCTACTCGAAGACACGCAAAATCATCATCATCATGATCATCATCGTCATCATCTCATGGTGCATATCTTTTTGGGTGTTTTTTTTGTCAAAATCAAAAGCTTTCCTTTCCTCACATCATCGAAATCGAAAAGATTGATGGCTCATACCGCGCTCCCCACTATTATTGGCCTCGTCCACTCAGCCCGCAACAGCTGTATGGACGTCTATGTTTATATGTGTTTGTCAATGTGTGTGCGTGTGTGTGTGTGCCGAATGTGTGTTCGAATGGGTGAGTATCTGTGCTGTTGTACGCAACGGAATGCATCGGAATGATTTTGTTGTCTTGTTGCTTTTTGGTTTGGATCTAGATTTATCTTCTTCTTTTAGTATTCTACTCTTCGCTATCTACGTTGTAATCAAAGGACGGATGACGCTGAGAAGCATCCAGCAAAAGTACGCTCACTTGAGAAGATGAGAACAGATAGAAGATTCAAGATGTCACCGCACAAATCATCGTCATTATCATCATCGTCGTTGTCTAGCAGAACCGCTAAATGCATACCGCCCCCCGCACGGCACGCTAATTGGCGAAATTTTACATAGAAAAATTAGCCCCAGCGGCCGAATAGTGCACAAAATTAAACACATGCTAAGATGACCATTACAGCTACGACGATGACTCCCGTTATGGCATGACTATGACATGCGTCGCCGTATGCCATACTGGTTGGTATAAGCGAGACTCTCACTCTAAGCGTTTGCTTTTTTCGACTGCCTATTCAAGGCAATGGTCAATTCAATAATGAGCAGATTATTGGCATCTTGTCTTGTTTTCGCAGATCTGCTAAGAAACACAGTCCAATATGAGTGCGTCTGGGTATGTGGGGCTCAGTGTATATATATATATATGCGCTGGGTCCCCACAAGCCTAGGTACACGTAGACGTTTACTCTACCTATTTCATCATGTGGTCTTTTCTTTATCTCTTGCATCGTTTCATTCGCGCGATCTCTTCTCACTCGTTCAAACAGTGCTTGCGTTGTCTTTTTTTTGGTTGTGTGTTCGATACCTTTCACTTGTCGCTTGTGCTCGTCCATTTTCCCATAGACCGTCATTGCACGATACCTAACTGATATAGCTTCCCTTGTAGTTTCGTTTGGTATGTATGTATGTATATGTCGTCTCTCACCTCACCTCTATTTTTCCCTCACTCTGTCTCCCTGTATATATATATATATATATATATATATATATATATATATATATATATATATATATATATATATATATATATATATGTATTTATATATATGTATATAGAATCTTCCTCAGATTATACTAGACACTTCACATCGCTTCTAGCCTAACGAAGACTAGCTGTACAGACGTAATTATAGCACGACAGCAACGGACGAAGCGGAGGGTGCTCCCGTCGCCGCCGCGATTATAACGGTCGAATTGTTCGTATTTGCTGCTGTCGCCGCCGCCGCCGCTGCTTCTGCTGTTGAAGATGAAGACTTCGTCGCGGTTTCCGCCTTCATGAGGCTCTTGGGTCGTTTGTCGTGCGGTGTCTGCGAGGCTTGACTCACTGGTCGCCGGAGCGAGCACCCGCCCTCCCATTGAGCCTGGCGGTGATCGTGGGACGCAGCGAGGTTGCGTGTCCACAGCGAGGTGCACTGGCCCTCGCAGGCGAGGCACGGACGGGTCAAGGCATAACCTAGACACACACACACACACAATGACACGAAACGAAATTCAGCACAGCAATAAAACGCACAGAACACGTCAGATGGCAACGAAATATGTACGCGGGAGAGGTGCGTGTGCGCGTGCTGTTCTGCGCGTGAGTGCATGAACCGGCATAGAGCGACGCAATGAATGAGAATATACCCGATAAGGTAGGCGGGGATAGCGCACTTCTGCCGTCCGTTCATTAATGGTTAATGGTCAGCGGATGGTAATGGATTAACAGATGAAGGTAGATAAATAAACGCTTGGCAAGTCATCTGCATGCCATGATCATCATCGTGTCAGTCGGTCAATAATTCATCAAGAGCAGTACAGACGGTCAATGCCGATACAATTAATATTCAAAATGCCAAGTTCTCCCTACCTCCGCACTCTTTGCAGTCGAGAGACACGTGGTTGTCGGACCAGGACACTCCGCAACTGTAACAGAAATGAGATAGACATAGTTTAACATGATGCTGCAATAAATCTACAACGACAGTAAATTGTCAAGTTAGGTAGTTAGGTACAGATTTGTTAACGCACAATTGAACATACTTCATCGTCGAGTCCACTGGAAGACTGAAGTCAGGTGTGAGGGGCTGGCTTCGTGTGTGTGTTCGCTGCCTAAACTTCGATTGCCCTTTGAGAATCAGAAAAATGATGTCCTTATGTTCAGCTGGTCAAGGATGATCGCTGATCGCTTTTCTACCCGAAAGCTCAAAAGGTCGAAGAGAAATGATGACAACTGAGCGAATCAAGCTCCGCGCCCATTCATATCGCCACTATCGATAGATGTTCAACCAGGACGACCTTCGCTATCGCCATTTCGTGGTTCGCAGTGTTGAAAACCATTGTTGACATTTACAAATTGTTCGCGGTCAAGGTTGCAAGAGGTCAACTCGCTTGTTTGACCCCACCGACGAATTCAACACTCGTTTAAATGTCAGTAATACTCCGACAGTATATACGTATTGCGTATATGTCATACTGCTCAGTCTGCCTTCCAAATGTCAACAATAATTACGGACGTTATTGCTGAGAAGAAGGTAAGCTTCGAGCTTATTATGGTCGCAATAATGAATCAATTTACTGGCCAGACAAATGCACAGAGATAATACGCTTGATGACTGGGACGAATCGTTAGAAACCAATTAGCCTACCACATCTAGCCCCGTTCTTCCCGCCGCCGCCGCCACTTGCCACAAAGACGCCATCGCTACATCCATACGTCGTCAGGATGAGCCGAAACGCACGACGAGTTTCGGATTTTTAATTTGCACTCTTTTTCTCTCCGTACCAAATCGAAGGATCGAGCTACTGCCACCTGTAGGAGAGAGCGACGCGAGGACCGGCACTGATATGATCCATTCTCCAACGCTGCCCCACCGCGCTTTGCCGTATCATCGGTATCGCCTGCTACTACACCATTGCCATATTGATGAAGCTCTTCTATATATTCACTTATAAACAGAGATCCAGAGATGCAGAGAGAGAGAGAGTGAGAGGCGGTGACAGTTAGCTGGAGGAGCGGCCAGGCGAGGAGAAAGTCACAGGTGCGGCAACCGGAGCGAGTACCCAACGACGCGGTCTGGCTCCGAGTTGGCGTTGGCCGTGCTGTCACGTATAATGCGCTCACCATCGCTGGTCCGCGATATCTGGATGGCTCGATGACTCTCGACTGAATACGTACCGTACCCGCTGACCCTCTCTGTCTGCCGTTCGGCAACACGCGCCCGTGCGCTGCCGAGGGCAGAACAATTCGACCGGTGCGATCCCGCTACCCTCGAATTTTGCCGCACCTCAGATTACCGCGTACAGCCCCGTGGGCGGTGATCCCCAAGACCTGCACCGCGGCATCGCTCCGCAGTCGGATCGACCCGGTCCGATCCGTGTGGGCAACTGCGCACACGTGGCCTGATTATAGCTGGCCCCAGACACAACCGATGAGCGTAGCATGTGCCCCGTCCGAGAAGCTGGTTTGGTCTGCCGTCCTGCTCGGATCTCGACAGTTTGCTGATGGGTTCCTAGCGCCAGTGTAACTACTGCGATGATCCGACACCGAGTTCATCTCTGTAAGTGTTTGACTGACTGTGCATCCGTGAGATCGTCGACCCGGCACAAGCGCCGTTAAGGCCAGACGTCATTTACACGGCCGTAGTTATGACTGAGTTTGAACTTCAGCCGTACAAACTTCGTACAAACTTCCGCCGTTCCAAACGAAACGTCAGCCCAAACAAATAATGGCGCCAATGCTGGAAACCACCAACTCAAGCGATGCGCCATTGGATAACGACGTCATACTACAAATAGTGAATATGGCGCCCGTTGGTAAAGCCGATCGCTATCGCTGACGGTGACCGAGTATCGCTAGACGCTTAGACAACCCCACCTCCCCAAAAGCTGGCAGTATCGATCGAGGGAAACTCCCCCAAGAAACGAACCAAGCGAGACGCAAGCCAGAAAAGTGAGCTGTGAAAGAAATGAATAATACATTTGGAATTGAGCACGACGACTGGATACAGACGACGCGTGCCTTCGTTCGATTCGGTCGCGACACCCCGAGATATATATAAATATATATATATATATATATCAGTGTGCATACCGGCAAATATCGTAAGGCACGATGAACAAGCCGTCAAACTCTCGAATGATGGCCATCCTGAGTTCACCACAGCGTTATTAACGCATCGCACAGGTAATAATGACAAGTAATAGTTCGGCGTGGTCATCCAAAGTTGGTCCGGTTCGTCCGCTGGTCGATCGGCGCTTGCCTCTGCCGTCGACTGCAAACGGCTGCTGCAAACTCGCGCGAGCACTGCTGGCCAACAGCTACGCCACTGAGCTTAGCCGGCGTGGTCTCTTCCATGACGGCGAGGCCCTGCCGGCTGGTGCTCGGGAACAGTTCTCGGGCCCATAATATTCGCCGGGTTGTTCAGTCTAGATCGATTTCTCGTATGCTTCGTACATCGCTCAGCAGACCTTTCAGCGGTGCACTCTCGCATCTGAATTTCTGGCCGTTCTATTTTTAGAGAGAGGAGGCCGACGCCGTTGACGGACGCGAGGGATCAGTGACAGCCGGCGAATTGCCATCGTGCCAGGGCAAAACAACAAAGGGCCGAGCAGTATGAATTGCACGGGGACGAAGCTCTCTGCTGCCGACGTCGCTGAGAGAATCGCTGATCACCGAGTAACGGTACCAGTGGCTCACCGTGGCTCAGCACGATGCTGTCGCCCCCACGCTAGCATAGCCTACCATCAATCGTTTACTACCACTAGCGAATCAGTAGCGGTGGTAGAACGAACTCGTAGGAAAACCACGCCGCCTGACGGTGTCTTCACGAGGAATAATAAGAACCCGGTACGAAGGATCCTTGCGTCGAGAAGCGTGTTTACGCCTGCCGCCTATTACCTCGATGCGTTCAGCATCTGCCGCGCATCGGACTCCATGAGTATACTAAATGGTTTAGTTCTGCTAACGCACGATGGGCCACTGCGTCTACGATGCACTCGGAAAGTGAGTCGGTGTGCGGGTCCGCGCCGCGAAATAGGAGGTCACAGCAGTAAGAGCAGATAGAGAGACGAGGCGGTTGTGGGTTTCACAACGTAGCTAGAACAGTCCACAATCACAGGACGAGATCGCGTTTAGCGTTCAGTTGGGTAACAACGCCAGGCATTAGCCGAGTGTTGCTGCTGCTGCTATACTAGTCAACAGCGTATGGTCACCGGGCGTTACAGTCACTGACCTCCCGTTGCGATCGTCCGTTGGCTGGTAACCTTCGATCATCGCCGGGCGAATTTAACCTTGAGACCCTTGTGAGGTGATTCAATGTGTACGTGTGACGGTAGCTTTACTTAACATAACCATGTATCACACAGTTGTTTTAGTCGTTCGGCTGCCCAAAGGCGAAATCCCACACATGACTAGCACACTCGGCTAAGCATACGTTCGACATTCATACTGGCTAATCGTTATTATTGTGCTCGCGACTGTCCAACTTCATCTGATTGACTGTGCGATCAGCAAGAACTAGAAAAGAAATTCCACACGACATTATGTACTTACATATTGCTCGACGTCTATGGTTACTCGCATTGACCCCACAATTCCGATCGTTGGTTCGGCCGAGCACTTTATATAACATATAGCTTTATACAGAGTTCAGCGTTAGGAAACAGAACCCGCTAAGGGAGTGTGCAGAAACATAACGCTCATTCATAAATATGACGCACCAATTGTCACGTGTATATGTACATTCGCCCTCCGCTAGTCATAGGGCAGAGGAAACTACCATAGCATTTATCCGTCCGATATTTGCCCATGCCCGCGATTTTAATTCCATGCTGTGTGCCTTTTTGTGTCCATAATGAGTCGCCAGTCAGCGAGTCTCAGCGTTTGTCTGCGTGGTTTTGTGCTCGCCCCGCGCGTGTCCGATCGGTGCCAGCGCCGGCGGCGGTAACGGCTGCGCCACTCGGCGTTGGTTAAGGCATTGTGTGTGTGGCGATTTTGCTCGGTTGACTCTTCGCACTGTTCGTTGCTAGGCCTGCCGAAAGGACAACACAGGCTGTCTCGATTGGACGGATGGACCGACCGGTCCAACGCCCGGCGAACACCGTGCGTGCCCCCCCCAGGCTGTGAAGGCGCAGCTGGTCCTTTCATAAACATCACCAAGAGACAGCAATACCGAAGGGAGAGAGAGAGAGAGTGGGGGGAGGCATTCTGTTACCCGGCAGCACCAGATGGGACCCGGTGCGCGCATCTCGCAAGACGACTCGACCAATTATCCCCACTGTACGGCTGACAATTCCGTTGAATGTCGTCACGACCTCGAGCGTTTCCGATTCACATGAAACGCCCCAACTGGCGAACGGGGAATCCTCGATTGGGCAGGACAGCACGGCACACGCACACACAGGATATTTCCCACGACTCTCGGGCTACCTGTGGGGTAGTGCCCTGTGTATTATGCCGACTCAGCCAACTATTGTCACCTCTCCACATATACATTATCCTCTGCCAGCGTTCGCTACGCGTTCGTCTGGCAAAACAGCGATGATCTCCAGTTGCAAGTATTAGAGACACGGGGATTACCGATGACGGTTATCTGGAGGCTCAGCGAGCGACGCGAAAACGCGAACGACAAACAGGCATTCTTGTGGAGCTCTTCAGCGGAACCCGTATCTCTTCGCTTAACTCCCCCCAAGTGTTCAGTGCCGGCGCGCCAGCCAACTGGCCTCACCACCATTGACGTTTCAACGGGGTCGGCGCTCTGCAGGTCGGCGCCGCCGCCGCCTTCGTGTCTGTCACAGCATTTCCCAGACGTTCAGACAACGAGGCGTGCGGGCGTCGAATCCCCACACGTGGACACGTTCTGTTCTTGCGGCTCCAGCTGCTGGCCTCAGCCGCCTGCTGCTGTGTTTCGAAAGAATGAAGGTGTGCCAGCACATTGCAGCGGGAATCCGATGGAGAGAAGATATGGCGAGATGAGAAGGTAGCGTTATGGAGGTGACGTACACTGAACGGCGTAGTGGACCCTTGTTGTCAAGGGGTTGCTATTTTCAAAAAAAACGAAGCGAGTTGAAGCATGACGGAGTTGGATGACGGAGGACAATGCGTATGACGAGCAAAAGTGTCACATCTAAGCCACATTCTGAGGATTGAACATTCACATGACGGCACCGCGAACGCGGAAAACGCTAATTATCATTTATATTATTATTATTATTTTATTACTCTGAACATTTTGCTTGGAAGTAATTAATGCAAGTGTTAGATCATTATCTGAGTATTTGAGAAGACTACACAGGTACAAGCGAATTTCGACTGTGCCAGCATTTCAAATATCCCAATTATTTTCTACGCCACAGCACTATCTGCGGCTTATCTCCGCGTTACTCTTACGGCAGCAGCCGAAGCAGCGAATGAGAGAGAAGGTGCCTGCCGTATGACTCATCCAATGTTTTATGCTTCTGACGTGCGTCACCGATTGCGAATTTCCCCGATGGCCAACACGCCGACGAAAGCATATCACGACCCGACCGCTCGACGGATCCGGCTCACACTGGGTTCCATTGAATCATACCTAACGACGACCACTGCGACAGCTTCGGCATACAGCTAACGAGTCACAGTTGCACTTCAACCATCTACTACAGCCTTACTACGAGAACAAAATGGGGATATCTTGTTTTTCAACCGAATTCGCTACGCATTCGCGAATAGGCCCTCCGCCACTGCTAAGCTACTGGAGATTGCTGTACAATTGCCGTACACGATTAACCATTTAGCATCACCAATGCGTAGTAGGTATGTTCTGTACCGACAACAAAAACAAAAGCACCCAAAGACATCTCGCTTGTGTGCCCATCGTCTGCAGATTGGGGATCATTTTTATTTCACTCATGGCGCGCAACAATAATGACAAAAAAGAGTGTTACCAATCACAATTGTTAAAATTTCGGTAAACAACAGCAACACCAACGACCAACCCATAGATCGCAATCGTGCGCAGCGCGCGGGGGCAAAGCAGCCAAGAAGCAACGAACGGAGGAGTGTTTCCTCAACGGTGCGCGGTACGATCAGCAACACGCGGCAGCACAATAGGAAAAACGAGCAGCAGCCCGCAGCTGATTGGCACATCCGGATAAAGCAAACGTGGAATCCTGTACAGGCTGAACGGCGACGAATCGCATTGACGATGTCAATAATGAGCGGACCAAGAGATGAAGTAGACTGATGGACGGAGAGCCACGCCAGAGCAAAGAAGATGTTCATGGCCAACTCCTCATTGCTGCCCTCTCATACGGCTGAATGATATTTCGACTGACCCACCTGCCCGCCCGACTGTTACTCACGCGCGTGAGGTGGTCGCATCCAACGGAGAGACACATCTGGCTGGAGCAGTGTCAGACTGGTTGATCGTTTGGGTGAGGCTGTATTTGCGTTCGTGCTTCGTAGGTGGAAGAATGAAGTGTCGTCTCACAGAACATCGACGGAAAGCGCTAACGTCACAAGATATATATATATATATATATATATATATATATATATATATATATATATATATATATATATAGTCTATTTGTTCTGTCTGTTAAAGAGAGAAGATTGCATTATGACACAATGTATTGTAACAGCAACTGGTGTCTGCTGTCATTGGCCAACACGTATGCACGGTGGCGATTTGCCGGTGCTAAAATCGCCGGGTCACGCGCAGGCAACCGCGGCAGCCGTACTTGGCTTCGGCTGACAGTGACAAGCTTGGCGGTTTCACACGGAATATGGTATACGATGTGGCTGTTCATATTTACGACCTACCCTTTCACTGGTCCAGCTCCATTTGAGAGATAATCGGCAAACGTATAAAATGATATGGGTGTTGTAAGCCAAATGTCTCACATAGAAACAGACAAAGATTTGAAAGCTAACATAACATATCTCACATTGATTAGTATTATGTAACAGCAGCTTGATGGACGACTCGATTCGGTCGAATGCTTTGCGGACGATTACGCGTTTCGAATTCTAGATCAAGATTCAAATCCGTTACCACTGTACCTATAGGCGGCGCCAGCTACGATTGGGTCGATGCAGATGGTATCTGTAGTGGTGTTTTGAGAAAATTGCCATTGACGTGAGCAAGGACTCTCAACGGCTATTCAAAACGATCGGATTGCTGCGAACGAAATCGATCGACGTCCCGAGAATAGTATTCAGCCAACATTCTCAGCTATTGCACAACAATGCTGCAAGAGTCTGGACCGGTATATCGAGTAGGTGAATGTGGCCCGGGGCCGAGGTGTCGATGGCAACCTTGAACCACTTGCGGAGCAAATCTGAGGGCCAGGACTGGACGGCAGGAAGTGGCCGAAAATAGCCACTCAGAGACATGAATAGCCGCATCTGGCCATCAGCCAACGCCTAGGTCACACCGTTTAGCATTGGCTGACTTCGTGGCTTCCGCCGATTAATATTATACAGCGCAGACATGAGGAAATGTTCAATTAGTACAGTCGGATACACCCCGCTGTTCGGAACTACGGAAAATAAAGGTCTTACGAACAACCATCTCGAAATAGCATTCTACTAAATGCAATTGTTTCCTTCACTGCTCGGGACGGTTATAGATCTCGCCATATGGCCAATCTAATCAGGATCATGATGTAGAGCTGATCGTTCGTGGCGAACATATTCCCTGGGCGTCCCGCTCGTTCCGAGTTGACTTGCAGAGAAAATCCTTGGCACATTCAGATGCAATCAGAATTTGCAGGAGCAGTTTGCGCGCGTATTTACGCGCGCAAACTGCTTCTGCAAACTCGGCACACATATATATCTTTCAGGTATGTCCACTTGCACGTTACTGATTCTCTATACAAGACCACCCCCGCTCGTGTGATCACGACAGAAACCGCGGCGGAGGATTCCGCCCACCAGCTAACCTTCAATCTTTCCAGTTAAGTTTCGTGCGCGTCAAGCAACGCTCTTCCCCTCATGCAAACAACTCCCACCCACCCGCGTTTCCGTCCCGGTTATATAGCCAAGGGCGTACTGGAACCCGCGAGCCGTATCCACACTCCTACACACGCACCGTGAAATATCAGAGTGTCGCCGTAAAGCGCATTTTCTGCGATCAATTTCCGCGTTGCTTCAACGTGGGCGTGAGCAGCAGGGGCTTCGAACGAGGCCGTTCGATCGCTATGCTCGCGTGAACCCGTTGCTGCGTGCTCTCGCGTGGGTAGAGCACGGAGTTAGGGCCACGCCACCGTCAGAGACAAGCGCGGTGCGGAGCGGGGCTGCCGCATGGAACCGATGAGAAACACTTGGCGGCGGAGAAGTGCTATAACAGCTGAGGCAACCAGAGCAGTTGGAAGCGGGGCCATGGCGTGCATTCGTGAGCACTTCGCAGCAGCCAACCGCCAGGACAGTACCGTCATAGATCACAACGTGCGTTCGTCGTATTTACAGTCATTTGCAATCCATTCCTGTGCGCGCCGAACCTGTCGGGGCCTGTCTAACCAGGGTGTCGGACACTCTGCAGGTAATGCTGTCTGTCTACGTGTAGTGGATATAATACGATGGTATTACTATGCGGGACAGGCTGGCACCTGCTATGCTCGTTATATCGATTGAAGCAACCGCAGCCTATAGATGGTTACTGGAACGAGACGAACGGACCCCGCCAGCAGAACTGGACCCAGAGTTCCCGCCAGCCCGACAACTGTACACGATCACGATCATTCCCCACCAACCGGCCGTATGGACGAGTCTAGCCCGTGCACACACACACACACTACACATGTATGCATTGACCGAAGGCAAATCTACAGCCTCTGGCCCACGTCAGCCGGGGCAGCCAAAGACCTTATGGGGCTGCTTTCACTCAGTTCGCCCCAAAATAGCGCCCCCTTAGGGATCGAGTCGATATTTTGGGTCTCACCCAGCAGTCGCGCCCATCCGCCCCCGCCCCCGCAGCGCGCCCCAGCGATCACGCAGCAGCGTCAATCAATGGGCCGTGTCTGAATGAAGCAGAACTACGACGGAGCTCGAGCAGAGCTACTGATCACAAGGCACGCTCGCCTGAGTCGGTGTTCGAAATAAGTTGTAGTGCAGACACAGCTCCGGGTGTGTGTGTGTGTGTGTGTGTGACCATGACGATTATCCACCCAAAAACCCGACGAGTCGGATGTGCGAGCTAAATTGATCGCGTTACCTGCTGCTGCTGGACGGTGTAGGTCGAGCCGCGTGATAATGTGAACGTCATAGATCGCCATTCAATCATCCGCGCGCCCAATTCGTCCGTCACAACAGCTACTTACTAAGGCACCCTTCAGCGTCTGGCTGTCGGGGTGCAGTGACAGGCTATTTGTATCCATATCATGACGAGCGAAGCCTCCACCTATCTGTCCGCCATCGGAGCAGTTACTCTTAGTGACTATACCGTGCTGCCATCGAGCGCGATCGGGTGCTCCACTCCGACCCCCTGTCTCACTCGTCCGCCGTCCAGCTACAGAGTATATCGAATGTGTTGGCACCAGCCCCCAAACAACAATACAACGTTGGTAAGACGCATATAACGATACTGACACGCTACCACCATCACATTATTAATACTTTGACAACGCAGACGTACACAGGTGGAGACGGCAATGGTTGCATGACTAGCCGTTCGGGCGACATCGAGTCATTGTAACAATGGTTTGTTGTTTATTTATTGAGTTCATGATTTCGAGTGCATATTTATCGTGTGGTACGTTGTTACATCTGTTGCGTGGCATGCAGCTGATTATCGCCACCTAATCAGTGGAAATTTTAAGTTCGATATTTCTGCTTCTATTTCTCTTTCCAGCTGTTCATCGCCGACATCGTGTGCCCTCAGCCGTACCCGTCTCGCAGGCCATGCAGCGATTCAGGCTTAGCGCCCGATTCAGACGCCACACATGTGCTGTGGCAGCAGATCCCATCATGCATCCCTGACCATATCAATCCGCACAGTTGCTCAACATAAGGTGTGCTCATCATTTACTTGTACGGCTAACTAACTGAGCGGATGCAGTGGACGACCGGCAGCGCGACAGCATCATGCAGCACAGTTCCGGGCTAGGCATCCTGTGGGTGTCAATCGACTGTCCCGTACATTGACTACCGCCTGAAGCGTTTGAGCAGGCGTCATTACCAACAGGTGTACATATGCGTGCATATATATGCGCGCGTTTGGGGGCTGCGGTTCTGTTGTTGTCGTTGCCACCCTGATTGTCATCGGGTGCGTAAAGGGTGCAGTGTTGCATGGGGACGAAGCGGAGAGCCGCATCGGTGAACGCTATACATTTGTTCTCTGATTTGCGGGCAATCGGCAGGGCGCAACTTGGTTGCGATGCGAGTTTTCGTTGTTCGCGTCGATAAGCGAAATAGGGTACAAATACGTTTGGTGCTGCCACCTCCTCCGCTTCCTAGTCGTCATCCTCCTCGTTGATCGTTGTGGATGAACGCACTTCGTCACACGTCTGCGGTCGTTGTCGGCCTGCGTCCCGAGGTGGTGGCGATCGCGGCAGGAATAATTAGCGAAAACGTCGCTTCATTTCGATTATTCTGTTATGGCCATACGGGTATACAACACACGCATCATATGCAACAGCTCATACATACGCACGTGCATGGACACTCACGACAACATGCATGCCGCAGATACCGCACGTTCGCGCAACCACGCCACTTGGCTACGAGCTACTGAAGAAAGCGAGCAGGGAAAAAAAGAGTTCGACGAGAATAGCGACTACAGCAGATAGATAAAGGCCCAGTTGCTTGTACCCACTGACCGCCACTGGTTGGGTTGGCAACGAGACGAAGCGACTGGCGTCTACGGGCGTTCGAGAGCGAACTCCGTGCCGGGTTCGAGGTTATGTCTGGTTTGGGCCCCGTTCGACTTGTTTGTTTGCTTGCTTACTTGCTGCGGTGGCGTCGTTACATCGCTAACACCAGCGGGGCAGCAGTAGCTACAGTACTTGTGCATACACGCACGACTGGGTACACCTGCATACGCGATAGTCCAGCGGTCAGTGCATGATCGACACATTACACGGCAGGGAAATAGTCAGCCTTGTCGAGCGCAAAGCCAGCTCACATTACCTGCTGCTTACCTCTCTGTTCGCCTGCTTAGTTGCCGGTCGCTAACAAAGGTCGCGAGAGCGGCAGTCGCAGCCGGCGCCGCTGGCCGCGGCTCAAAAATAAGGCACGCACGCACACACGCAACTCTCGGCTAGCCGAGCCAAACAGCCGCCACCACAACAGGCAGACAGCTCGCTAAGCCGCCAACGGAGAGATGAGAGCCGGGTGGGGACGTAGACGCCTGACACGATAGCCCAACACTCATCAGCTGACTCTCTACCCCGCCCCCCCCTCTCGGGGCCACTGCGCCTGATGGGTAACGTCGCTTACAGCCACAGAGCTGGCTCGACACCGGCTTGCATTGCTTGTTCGCGCGGTTGGCTAGAACGCAATGCGCACGCCTTGGTTAAAGCATCTGGCAGGCGGCGGCGGCGGCAGTCTGTCCCGCCACCCACTATAGTAATAAGCAGTATAGTCTAGACGAGCGACGAGTTGGCGCCACCGAGCGTCTCTGGCCAATCTCACGAGGGAACACCTCGAATGGCAGAGGCCGCTACCTTTCAGAAGCGGATTTTTCCATAGTTTACTATCGATAGCTAGAACTATACGACAATATTTGCAAGCACTATAGACCGGTTGTGACCGTATGATCGAACTATCTGGCTCGTTTAGTGGTCGGTTAAGTTGATTACTATTACGATGCAAGCACCGACAAACCGAACCACTGACAGACGAGCCTCTCTCTCTCTATATCTGTTGATCCGTCCATATTACAAATACATGGATAGGTCTGCCACGTTTTGATAATATGATGATGTTCACGAAGTCGTCGACCCGCTGTCAGACTAAATAACCCCGACACGTGTCTAATGATGGTACCTAATGATGATAATACTAAAGACTGGCGTCTTCTCTAGAGACAGTTCAGTTGCTGTAGTGATGGCAGCCTTTCTATGTTAGTAGTAGTGGTAGTAGCAGTAATCGTATCATCCGATGAAGAACTCATACCAGTCTAAGAGATGGTAACCATTAACGAAAATGTACACAGAAGATAGCACGTGTCACCTGCTGTTATTATGACCTCTGATCGGTTAAGCGTCTAACGAAATATCAAGAGAGAGAGAGCGTTGTGCGTTTCGCTGCGCACAACAGCTAAGCGCCTTTGCACTGCGCGCGGAGTCATTGATAGCACTGAACTTTTGCTCAATATGCGCAGGAGCGCCATCTGCTGTCTGCCATCTACAGTCTCATAGCATAGGCTGCAATCTGATTTGCTTTCTAACCAAAAAAAACGCACCAGCAGCAGCAACGACAACAGCAACAACAACAACAACAACAACAGCAGCAACAACAGCAACACCAACAACAATATCAACCTGCTTGTTTATGCTCGAGGTGAGCTATGCTGACAGCGCACTCTGGCTTTACCAGCCGAGCCGCGTACATCGGCAGGGTGCTCTCACAACCTTTCGACGAGAGTTCGCCTCCCGTCATCAGCTGGGAAGAGGGGACATCTCGGCGCCATCTCATTGCTATTTCCTCAGCTCGTTCGCCTTTTGCAAATCGCCTGCCGTTGCCAATCGCCTGCTAACGTGCAGTGCGTATCCCGAAGCGGCTCAGCGTTTAGCTTCGAAGCGAGGCAGTCAGCCAGTCAAGTCGGATACGCGAACTCGATTAATACGATCTTAGCTAGGCCCTTCGACGATAGTCGCATGCTCGCGGGGCGAGGCAGTCAAGCGACAGAGGAGATGCGGAGGCCTGTGTTTTTGCACGATGCCAGCAACGCATGTTCATTTGACCTTTGCCCGAAGACAAGGCAGCGGCATAGAGCAATGAAAATATGCAAGTCCCGATAACTGCCGGCGAAGTGACCCCGCCAGATCGCCTCATGGGTAAACGTACCTCACGATTTTCAGCCTGTGTCCATTGTGTCACTGACGAGTGTAGCACGTAGGGGTTACGAGCGGGATATTATAGAATGGAAATGAGGAGGGCCTCTTCAGACCGAGCTGTTCGCGCCGAGACAACTGCACGGAGCGAGAAAGGAAATTTTCATATCAAGCGGAAAACAGCCATTTTGAAGGGAGCCCCCATCTTAACTGGTGGGAGTAAGCGTAATAGCAGGCCTTGCGGATGCGTAGGCTAGATTTTAATCACCAAAAGTAATCGAAGAAGTTGCATCGAGAGCAACGTTCGGTTGATGCCTCTATTTTCTTTGCTCACGGGGGCAGCGGGGGTAGGCGATATAGTTTCGAGATAGTATGTCATGCAGTCTCTGGGCTGTCTTCAACCGGAAAAGGTGCAAGGTTGCAGGGAATGTATTCCGTCCGGAGACATGACTGTACGAAACGCCGACCCAGTCCCGGCAGCGGAGCCCCCCCCCCAAGATGCTAACCCCTCAGCAATATCAGTGGTACAGGGAAATGTAGGCTGTCTTGCCCACAACTAACGAGACCTTTTTCTTCGCCGTTGTTAATCTGGCCCATCGTAGATGCATAACATTTCAATATTAGTGCACGATCTACGATCCCACATGACTCTAACGAACCGATTTTTGTGAACGGAATTGTACGCTTGTTCTCATGCTCAGGCGCTGCTAAGCCCCAAACCCTATACTGTCCTCTCTCTATTGCGAACGGCCGGGGGGTGACCAAAATTGTGCTGTCTATGTATATATATATATATATATTATTTCTCCCTACGGCGAAATAAATGCGGCCGCAGAGATGCCACAGTGACCTCTTCCGTGGTCTGAATGCGCTAATGAGGGTCAGTGAGGAAGCGAACGGTCGACGTCTGCCAAAGCATACGTCATTAAGTTATCTACGTCATGGCGGTCATTATGATTGCTATTCTTTCGGGTCTACTTTAGGATGCTCTATAATATACATATATATATATATATATATATTTCTGGCGATGGGGTGCAGAGGGTACTGCCCCACAGTTTGTATGGTGCAATAGGCCCATCCTACGTCGGAACGTTTGGCCGTTGTTCATTTAGCCAAGCGGTTGTAGAAGGAAGAAAGTCATTGGAACTCCAGTCAGTCACCTTTGCTTCTTTCATTAGATGACTATCCAAGCACTAAGACTACGTGAAATGAGTCCACTCTACTATTTCGCTGTATATTATTCAGAAGTCCACGTATCCAGATAATAAATAACAATATCTTATCAATTGCTAGTTCTATATATACACATTAATATATAGATATATATATATATATATATATATATATATAATGTGTGTGGGTATAATAAAAAAAAGGGTACACTTACGAGAAACAGGAGTTGTAGTCGTCCTTGATCTGCTCAATGGTCGGAGCATTGCTGACGTCGTCTTCAACGGCGCCATCTTCGTCGCCGTCTCGTTCGTCATCCTCGTGGTTCTCCTGTTGATGGCGACCATCCTGACCGCCCTGGCCGCCTGCGAAGTCCTCGTCAATCGAGAGTCGGCCGCGGAGCGCCAAATATCGCTGCTGGCCGCACGCCTGCAACGATACGAGCCGTCTCGCAATTGCCATTTGCTGAGACCGCATGACCTCACGACTCGTTGGTGAGGTTAACATCGGATCAGACTTGCTATGACGCAAGATGTCTATCGAGGACGAACGGACGGGTCGGTTGAAACGATGAAAGCAACGAACGCAGAGAAACACACAAAACAATGACATTATTATACACCTCTGGCCAGATTGCATTAGCTCCGAAAGTGGTGTTCTCCAGCTGTTAGCTAAATCGAATCGACGTATGATAGCTCAATTGAGAGAGAGAGAGAGAGGTAGAGAGAGAGAGAGAGGGGTAAAGGTAAAGTTTATTGGTTTATTGAAGGAACTGCAATTTTACAATGCTTAAGCTCTCTTATATGTCACACGGCAGAGCTCGAACCTGCGGCGGAGAATGTTCAACATTAATAGAACTCGAGGGCGACGTTGAAATATGATCTAGAACCAGCCAACAACATAAAGCTGACACACTCAGTTGAAATTAGTTAAAGCAATCTCATATGCAAGGCAATGTATCAGATAGATTTCTCGTCTCAGCGATCTCGTTGTTGCAGCCGGTCACATGACACCGGTGGCGGCAGGAAGAACAACAATGCCCTGAATGTTTAGCTGATAGCTGCACTGAATTGCTGTCGGCCTCTCGGTCTGTCTACGTGAGATGTGTTCAACGTGGGGCTGCACACGCCCCGGCAGTAAGTAACGCATAACGCTTGCAATGTTTCGGACGAGACAATACTCCATTTGGTGAAGGCTTATCCATTTCGGTCGTTGTCATTCTGAGACAACGACCTGACGTCGCCTTTCTCCAGACGTTTTTGGTCTACTCCTCTGACATTATGACATAGACCTGTGAATCGTCGTATATGGAGCAGATCAGCCTGATAATATACATATAGATATATATATATATATATATATATATATATATATATATATAGGCGATGGGCAGAAGAACATCGGCATGATAGACGCAACATGAATGAAGAAGAAGAAGAATTGGGTCGGACGGCCCAAGGCGTTCCGCACGCTTCTGCATGAACGCAAAAGGCTATATATTTCAAGTGCATGTGGGAGCGAGACAGAGTGGCTGTTTATTCCATATATATATGTGTGTGTGTGTGTGTCTGTCTATATGGTTTTTTACTTGAGGTCAGTAGGCCACGTGATAGCGTCATGTTTGAGCCCACGCTTGCCTCATCCCATACGCTTAGAGCACATCTGCATCGATACTCGTCCACGGAGCTCGGGGGCTTGGGGATCGTTAGCTAGCCGAGGAGCGGTGAGCAATGCTCGGGATATCGGACATTGCCCAGATAGCGAAGGGCCTGCTGCTGCTGCTGTTGCTGCTGCTGCCAACAATGCTGTGTTGGAGACCCTATAAGATTTGCAATCACCGTTGGTAGTGTATTTATATTGAATGTCTATATAAATCGATTTCGTCGGCCTGCCATGTGGATTGACAGGTTTATCAAGTCGTCTTCGTGGCAGACATGCGCGACCTCGACTCGGATTTCCAGCCGCAGCTGTGAGATAGGCCCCACTGCGAACGGTAGCCTCGCTGCGCTCGGCGGACCCAGTTTTCGGTACATTGTTGTTCTCCCTGTGTAACTCGGAACGAGTGTGTCACGGGGCTTACTAGCAGAGCGTATCTTCAAGTTGTTTTGCCGGCAGAAGCGGCGGCAGCAGCAGTACTAGCAGCAACGACAACGCCAGCAGCAGCAGAGAATTCCATACACTGTGTCTTGTGCCAAACACAGCTGGCTATACGAGATAGAGATAATGGATGAAGAGGCCCTCTTCGCTTGTCTACTCACATCAAAGAGGTTTCTGTTGAGCAAATTGGAGATTTGCCCTTGACCGATGTGGTTGCCTTAGCCTGGAAAGCAGAACATTAATAACGGTGTCTGTACCGCTCAGGCTTTCCAGGCTTAATCTGAGCAAAAGGAGACTGGACTCCGATTTGTTGGCCGTGGGTGCGTGGGGATCAGACGGGGGGGGGGCGACTCTTCAAAGATCTGCTAGTCTGGAAGTAGATAAAATTCCCTGGTCACGACGGGCGAGGTGGGAAAACGTCTGAGCAACCCTGTGGACGCAGTACACTCCTCTATTTCAACAGAGGACCAGCACAATTCAGCTCCTCGATGCCATTTGGCATGTGATGTAATGATGGGAGTATGGGTGTGTGCGAAATCTTGGCATGGAGTAAGCACATCAGAGGGACGCTTGCTAGCAGAAGACTAGGTCAACTGGCGGAGAGAAACGGGTCTATTGAAACGGGCCGACCTGGCCAGAATCCGGAGCACGGCAGGGGCGGGCCTGTTCGCGCTCAATAGGCCCTCGCATGCAGACGCTTTCACGCCTGAGTACCGGCATGATCGGGGTATGCGGAAGTCAGCATCTGGCCACACACACACACACACACAACCAGGCCGTCCCAATTTCTGCTAGGCCCAGCAGACAAGCAGACGCCTAGAGTAAAGTAAGAGAAAACTGGACAGAACGATGACCCCGAAGGAGCATTCATCGTTGCTGCTGCTGCTGCTGCCGCGAATAAACTGTACTGTTGGCTCATTCGCTTGCTTCTCTTGGGTAGGATCAACGTGGCATCCACCCTGTGATATGACGACTCTCAATACTGTAGCGGGCGTACAGACACCACTGGAAATGGTGCTTATTCACATGCCAGGTATACCATTTCGTGGGAGGTGTTCTTATCGACCTTGCCAGCTTACGGTGCCGAGTACCGCATACTATAGTGTGATACAAAGAGTAAGGCATCGAGCTATTGCCACCGGCGTGACAGGCCAACGATGGTGTTGGCTGTAAACCAAACGTGTACCACGTTCGCTGAACGAGAGCTGCTTACGGCGCCATTTTGTCATTCAATGTCTGTCCGACACAATGGTGTATGCGCTTATATTATGGCTGGGCTCGAATATGTATATATGATCGTACAGCGCCGGGAGCACGGCGCCGCTCAAGTGGATATCATCGACCTGTGGGCAGGCCATAGACAGGCAGCCTCGAGCCTGCTTTCGCCTTTCCTTTCATTGCCACAAGGCTGGCATACGAACGCAGGCTGGCGAACAAGGCTAGGAACGCCTGATACTGTACAGGACATAGACGCGTCCTATGGCCTACGGCTATATATCGATATGCCTTTCAACTCGTACTGCTGTTACTACCGCAGCTTCGACGAGGTGGCTGTCCCGTGTGTGGCCACGTCATGGAATTGTTCCGCCAAACGGCAGCGGCAGAGCAGCAACGTAATAACGATGCTGCTGCTGCCGCCGTGGTCGCCGCCGGCGTTGTCCATCGTCCCTTGGGGCAGGCCCAGCCTAGGATTTCTGTAATGTTTACATATTCACGTCACATTTGGATATTTCCCCGCCGGTTCGTGTTCTTTCGGTCCTCCGCGATCAACGAGAGAATAACGACTTTGAGGTTGTTGCCAACGGTTTGTCCCTTTCAGCGAATCTCGACAACTCAGATTCACGGACCAGCGACGTCCAACGTGCTCTCCTCAACGGTAGGTGATTGCTATTGGCACATGTGTCTGTGTGTGGCACCCGTAACACCACAGTGATTCAGCGTGTCGGCTGCTCCTTTATATTGTATATGTTCGCCTCTGATTAGTTCTGGCTGTGTTACACTTACAAGCTTCGTGTTACAAGCTGGGTTGCTAAATTTAGATTTTCGTTTCGGATCTTGAAATTTTCCACCTTGTAATTTACGACCAGTGACTTAGTATAAATTAATGATGTATATATATATATATATATTTTTTTTTTTTCTCTCAGACCCTACACTACTCAATATTGCCTCCAACGATATTGAGATACACAAGCACCGACCTGTAAGCTATGTAACGCTATCGGCGTCATCAAGCAATCTACTGTTACAACCCGTTGATACGGCGGGACAAGGGGAGCCGTCACAAGGCTAACAAGACGTAAACATCTCAGTGCGTTGGCAACGTGTGACGGTTGAGCGACCAACTCAATTCGCGGACGGAAGCGGCTTCGTTCACGAACCCGTGCTTCCCATATACCATAGTATAACTGCAGCAATGACTCACTCACGCCTGCGCCTATCCAGACAGCGACGTACACGCGGCCGCGCTCTCACTTGTCGAGTTTACCGCTCGCCGAGCAACGGCTACCGTTCGACGGCTATCACTACTACTCTGCCTTGATTGCAGTGCCGTGCTGTAAACGGTCAGTGCGCTGCAAGAGCTACCCAACGCCCGCTCGCCTGCTTCGCCACCTGCCGTTTTTACTCATGTGTCAGTACTGGGTATTTATAACGAAAGATGCGTATGCATTCATCTCACTCGGGATGAGTCAGCCATCAGAGACGGATGGCTAACCTCTAGCGGCTATCTCATATAAGCTTATCGGCGTACACAGCAGCGGCAGTGGCCATGTGGCGACGATGAAAGAAGTGGCTGCCGGCGTATGCATTAAGTAAATGCCTAGATTAGTGGAATGCCTAATTTAGTAAATGGCATTGTTCGATGTTGTTGATGCTGCTGCTGCTGCTACTGCTGCTGCAGATGGCCAGTGGTAGTAGTGCCGAATGTGCACAGACTTTTAATGACTGAATGGGAGGTAGCTGGCATCGCCGATGGACCTACAGGCGTTTGTCACCAACAGCGCCTTTAGCGCTTACGACTGAAAGAGTCCCCGGCAGTGTAAGGGTGCCACGGTGTACGCCCGTGACGGGGTCGTCGGCGTACGGCGAACAGCGTTGAACCTCAAGCGCTTCCGGCTTGAATACGTTCCGTAACAAAGCATGAATAGCAACACGGGTAGAAAATATGACAGGGCCGGGAGTAGGTAAGAGGTTGCTATAACAGGGAAACAGAACGAAGCTAACAGCAGAATAAGGGCAGCCGATGGACGGACGCGCGGGGAAGTATAACGATGTTATCTCCCGCGCCTTTCTCTTGGTCAGCATTTGTTAACCCTCCGAAGCTCCCTAACGTGAACAAAACCCGTGCAAAAACCACTAAGCGCATATATAAATATATATACTTTATTTCTGAATTTCCCGTTGATTAGCTTCGCGAAGAATAACATGGGATAAGTTCAGTCAGAAGTGGACAGCGCTATACGCCTTTTGTGCGGACAAGACTACGGTTGCATCGGCTCACTCACAGTAACTTCTAACAGACACACTCTACTTGAGAAATGCAGCGCGTGTGGTACATTACACAAGATGAGTAACCTTGGCCGAGTCGGTTAGCGCGATTGTTCAGAGTTGTTGTGGCTGGGTTGTCGGTCGAGAACAGATCGAGGTGTTCCTCTCTGCTTTTATACTGTACCCGTACCACGTCTTCGTTGACCGACACCGCCAAATTACACTGTTTCCAATCGAGATTATTATCTTTCCTTGTCTTGTTCATCTTCGTCCACATATGTTACTGCAGGTCCGGCCGCCGTCGCCCCCGCCCCGTCTCTCCCATTGTTCTCCCACCTCGGTGTGATCTATCCCCCCCCCCCCCCCCCCCCGCCCCCCCCGCAGATGACGTCATTGCACCGCGGCACCCTGACACGGAGCTTTGCCGAAAGCGTATTTCATAGCCGCCGCAGCAGCGATCCATGTCTGTTCCATGGAGTGGCAGCAGTAACAGCAGCAGCAGCAGCAGCAGCGGTGGGACCGATCCTTGCCAGCCGCGGCCGCCGCGGCGCGGCCAGCGCGGGTGCCTCTGCGTCAACGGCGAAAGGAAGTCCTTCGGCTGAAGGGAGAAGTCGACAAGCGAGAGGGCTGGGGCCTCGCCTGCGTCGAACAGCAGCAGCAGCAGCAATAGTAGTAGTGGAAACAGGCGTAATGCAGCACACCGAGGAGAATGAGTGTGGGGTTGGAGGCTGGCACTCGCTGGTCGCGACGAGGCTGCCGACGTCATGAAGTAATTTGCATGAAATACCCAAGGTTGCCTCTCCCTCTCACGGGACGCCGGCTTCGCTAGCGTCATTCTCTAACTCTGTGCCTGTGTCTCCTATGCAAGTTCTCGGAGCTACGGCGGTTGCCTGTGTTTCGTATTCTGTCATGTACACTACACGGTAGTGAGGTAGCAAACACGAATGGAAGGCGGGAACGAGAGATCCCATCTTTTGCGGACGAAACGCCACCTGTGTGTCGATCTGTCTGCCCGGCGGCCTGTGGAGTTTTGAGGTCGCTGCATGTCGTTGGAGCCAGCAGCGTTTAGGTACAGCAACAAAGCGTGTTGTAACCCTTGATAAGCAGGCGGGCCGAAGCGATTTCTGTTTCGGTGAACAGCAATGGGGCAGCAGCAGAAAGGGCTTGGTCGGATAGGTGGCAGATTGGCGTGCATACGGCCACGCAATCGTCGAGGAATCTATCCCTGTTCTTTCTGAAGAAATCGAGATATCGTGTATCAGAATTCAGGTAGCTATTTAGCTCAAGGCCGTCGGTTGCTCAAATAGCGAGTGGTAATTTTATGTTGCCGCCTACTGTTGCCCGTGTATATTGTAGTGGGACACCAGTTGACGGGTATTGCTGTCAACTGTCTTGCCATCGTGACAGTCTCTCTATGATTTCACTATGAGTCTGAGGGGTACATATATATATATATTTCTGTATTGTCGCGTTGTATGGCTTGTGAAAGCTACCTCCCCCCCCCCTCTCTGGGATATAGCAGTCCAGCACTGAGAACCACTCACAGCCGGCAAGGCTCAAGGCTTTGGTTGTTCGGCGCTCCCAGGAAAGCACATCGCTTCCAGGCCGCACACCGTAGGAATGCTTGACCCACATCCGTGGTCCGTTCCTCGTCGAAGGCCCCCCTACGGGCCCGCCTCCGACCTACTTCACTCACATATCCTCCAAGAATGGGAAAGGGCGCCAGACCCGAGCAAACAGAATGGCCGAACAAAGGACGAACGACGGGACCACCCACACATGGCCACATGATGACGGGACGAAAGTTGGGCTAGGGATTACGAGCCTGGCCCCGGCCTCAACTTGGATCCACGCAGCCAATCTCTCTCCCTCTCTCTCTCTCTCGCGCTTGCTCTTACAGCTGTTCGGTCTGCCCTCATAGTCGGTATCGCAGGCGTTGTAAGGCGTTCTGCCGTTAGGGCCACCGAGTACCTAACGTTGGAGCCCCCATCGTTTCACAGAGGCCCGGACGCCGCACCGCCGTGCAATGGCGCAACAGCATTGCCACACATATGGCTAATGCCAGCAATGAGGCAATAGGTAGGGGAGTCGGTGGTGGCTGCTTGGATGGGTGGCTCTTCCTTCGGTCGCCATTCGCTTGCAAGTGACACGCGAATGATGTTGCGATGCACCCTCGACATCTGTCATGTCATCCATCCATGGCGCGACTCATAAATTGAGTGTGCATATGGTATATATATATATATATATGCGTCTGTACACCGTTTTATTGCGAGAGAGGCTTCCAGGTAAAGAACAGATCGCTCTTGTCCAGTGATGTCAAGTGGGTATCTACCAAGACACAAAATAAAATGACGGAGCACACATAACAGCATCAACTTATTTTTTGTCTCTCTTATATAACAAAAACATGATAAGGCTCCCAAGTGAGACGGGTCGATAGGGCCCCAGCCTTGAGGAGGACGTCGTTCTACGAAAGCGGATCCAACCTCTCCACTATTGCCGGAGCGGGCCTAGTGGCAGACGGAACGAATTCGAGTGTGTTTGCAGAGCTGTCGAATGAATATATATATATATATATATATATATATGGTCAAATCGTCAAAACGGACGATGTCCCGACAAGGCCCAGACGGGCAGAGCAGGCTGTCGGCAAGCGAGGTAGCTGGCCCGCATATGACAATCCGCGCGTTGGGTATCACTTGTTCCCGGAAGGAAGAGAAAGCCTTCGTTCGATGTCCTGCGCTCCTTTTCCAGCTGTTTATCAGTTCCTTGCCCTCGAAGACGGTGGCTTACCACTCTGCCGATACAAGCAGCAAACGCAGGTACAGTTGCTGCTGGCCTCGGCTTCCGGTGATGCCAGCGTGGATCGTCCGGTCTGACCGATACTACCCTTGCGACAGGTGGTGCACAACCGGAGACGTCAATGGCCTCTTCCTTGACCTGCCCAAGTCGAACCCTGCCGCAGAGCGCCAGCATTGGACGGACGGCCTTTATATCTATTATAAAGTGGGTATAAAGTTGAGCCGAAGCTCAACTGACTAGCTAGGCTAGGCTGGACTGGACTAGTGGTCGCCGACCTTGGCCAGGCTATTCAGGGCTGACGACCTTGCCTGAGCTGCGTTCCTCTCTTGTTCGTACATAGCAATGATTGGCCCCACCGCCGGCAATCACTTCACACTCGCAGAGCTTGACTCCTTCAACAATCTCTCAAAATTGTCATGTCTTGTTTTTATCACACACTCATATATATATATATATATATATATATATATTTAGCTCTGGATGTGTACTTTACGTGTTCCAAGTCCCAGAGCGCCACCACAGCAGCCAGTGCTGCCATGTCGGAGCTGTGAGCTCCGAAGACACCAACAATGAACATCTCGGCAAGAGTACCATGCACAGGGTATATCAAGCACAACAAAGTCGGCAAAATGCTGCTTTCCTAACGTTGCCGCCGCCGCCACTACCACCACCACCGCTACCATCGTCAGGCTTAACAACAGCTGACAGCCGTGGGGCCGCTGTCAGCTTTGTACAGGTTCTTTCTGCTCTTTTGCCCTATCGGAGGCGTCTATCTCTCGTCTGGCCACCTCCTGCGGCGGCCGGGTCCATTCACACAGCGGAGGGCCGAGGCCCGAGGCCAACTATCTAATACGTCTCGGGAGACACGTGAGAAGAGAGAAGTGCGTCAGAGTGCGAGCGTTCATGCAGCGTTCGTGTCTCTCTGTGTGTGGCAGTGGCCTGCGGATGTAAGCGGCCTTAATCTCGGCAAGCAGCGTCAGCAGCAACAGGAACCGCCGGCCTTCTCTGAGATTCTCTTTCTCTCCTACACTCTCTATACATGACTGTCTATCCATCTATCATCACCACCACCATCATCATCATTACTATAGTTGGCTTGGTCCAAGTTAGTTGGTCGCCGCTACTGAGCTGAACAGCCTACTGCTGTGCTATATAACAAGTGTTGCTCATTCGCCGCTCAAGCTGCTGCTGCTGCTCTTGCTGATCCTGATCCGGTCCTACGCTAACCAAAAAGCGAATCTCGCCTCTGCTTTTAATTCACTTTTTCTCTCCTTGAACATGTTTGCTGTCATTCTCTCTCTCTCTCTCTCTCTGCTCTGTGCTGTTGGACTTCGTTTGATCTGATTATCTCGGAGTGCGCGGGCTACGTCCGAGCTGTAACAGTTGCTGTTGTAACGGCTATGCCGCGGCTGCTATTCTACAATACGTGCTGGTTGTACCGTGCTGCATCACTTCTAGAACGACTAGTCTAAGAGCCAGTCAGTAGTGAACGTGAGTAGAGCTCAAATGTAGCCGAGATAGCAGCACTGCGATTTGTTTAATAGTTAGGAGTACAGATCAGCAGGCAAGCAGGCCTGTAGACGGGTTCGCCAGCGGCTGAACAAGCCACCAAGATATATATATATATGTATATATATATATAGAGAGAGAGAGAGAGAGGTAAGTGTACCAAGCGAAAAGCGACTGTCGGCTTCGTAAGTGGGTGAATGGGCGAATACAATTCCATTGTATCTGTATAATATAATAGATGCATTACTGTGGCAGCGGCCCTCCTTCGCAGCAGCAGCAGCAGCAGCGCGAATAGCAAAAGGGGATTCACTTATTTCCTGTTGTCGCTGCTACGATTACTATTATTACCACTTCTTCGCTCTACTCTCATTGTAAAATTGCAGCTCCTTTAATAAACCAATAAAACCTTTACCTTTACCTTTACGATGACGTCAAAGCTGCCGTTCTGCTTCGATCTACACAAATTATATATATATATACGATATATAATATAGTATGTCTAAACATTTATAGATGTATCTTCCAAGCAACCCTGCTGATAAATATGTGATGAATACAGAGACTAACTGCTCGTGTGGTGAGTTTATGGGTGTGTATATAGCGTATTCAATTTATTATAGCTATTTATGAACTGTAGTTTCTTCGATTCGATAGTGCTTGGTAGTTTGTTCAATCCGCTACCGCGCAACCTTCCATAAATAGATATATATATATATACATATATATATATATATATAATATATTGTTAGGCATTGCTGTACGAGAGTAATGGTTCGAGGGCAATCGATCGCCATTGGCATCGTCGTAGTTGCTGTCGGCAGCCAACCCATTATTATTATTGTTATCATTTATGTACGTAGGCTTTTTAGGGCAATCTATACAGCAGTGTACCCTCGGCTACGCAGTAGACACTTAACACGCCTTAACACATTTGGTGAATGTCACGCACACCTCGTCGCGCTTGTGGCGGTGATCTCTTCGACTCGGCACTTCTGTATCGTTGACGATTATTTGTGTATTATTATTATTATTATTGTTATTATTTTTGTCATTATTATTACAGCATGTATTTATAGAACGACTCGTAACTGCTACAACCGCCGCGTCTGTGTCGCACAGGCAAAGAGGACAATCATGCGGGCTAATGGCCAGTGATAATAGTCGATCTCGTGCTCTGCTTTGTACAGCTAACATCATTAATCTTGCTTTGTTAAAACAGAGACCCGATAGGCAGTGTAGTTCAGAGTGATCACTGCAATATACCCGCACGAGATATCGTATTGAAGGGTAACGAAATATCTACCTATCACAACGCCTACTAGATATTAATACTAATTAGTTACAAATTCGAACGCTTAATAATAGAAAACATAGATCTTCTCTTCACCTCGGCTCTTCAGCCATCTGGCGTCCGCCACGTCGATCGCGCCAGCTCGACGTCTCCCCAACACAACACCACGTAAGCTGTTTGTGCTGTTCACCCAAATCGCTTACTCTCTCTCACACTCTCTGTATCTCTCTCTCTCTCTCTCTCTATCTGCTGTTAATAGCAACATCCTACAAAATGATTCGCACACCCCCTCAACAAAGTTGCTTTTCCTCGATGGTGTTCCTCTCCACACACAAATTGGACCGGCCGAGGATGGCAGCGCCCACACAAGAAACGCTTGGCCTTCCACGACATTGTCGTCAACAGCGGCGCGGCGAGACGCGTCGATGCCGCTGAGGGTCACGGCGCCACCAGATATCTACTGCGGCTGATTACTCCAAATGAAGTATGGTCTCCGGTCGGTTACACTCGACTCGGAGTGAAAGTGGGTCGGCGCCACACGGCGCCCGCTCCTCGGAACGATCAGACAAAATCCGAGGCAGGAACAAACGGCCGAGTATGACAACATTAGGCGCGAACATACTCAGAGAATAGGCGGATCCGGCCGTTGTTTGTGCGTGGCTTGATCTCAGAGCAGCATCAGCAGCAGCTGCCGCCGCCGCCGCCGCAGCCGCCGCAGATCGTCGCCGTCTAATGGTAGCAGCTGGTCGAGTTCAGGGTAGAATACAGCACTGAGGAGACGGCGCTGTGGCGCAGCCGCCAGAACGTCTCCGCGCAACCTGACTAGTGCGCTATTGTACCTTGATTCTGCGTGGCAATATCTTCCACTGTGGCTCGGCGCCGATACGTGTTCAACGTCGGTAACGATTTTGAATTCGTTGAAAAATCACTGATTTTCAGCTTTTCAAGCTGATCTACACAGCCGTAGCACTTATACGTTGTTATCGTGTAGTTGTTGACTAACGTGTGTTTGTTTATTGTTGCCGTTGTTGTTATTGTGCTTAGTGTTGTTCTTGTTGTTGTTTGAGTGTGTGCTTAAGACGTCGACTTACCGCCACCGAAGGGCATTGAGCACATGGACACCATTGGTACTGATGGCAGAGATGTCGTTATAACAATAGTTGAGGTGGCGGTAATAGCTGAGTTAAATTCCAGGGGTGAGATGTCACGCTCAGCCACGATATATATATATATATATATTGGAAGTTACATATATATATAATACACACAGACACAATGATCCGGGTAGTTCCTTTTATTTTGCTTCGTTTGTTCACAGAAAGAAAGCCGCGCGTGCGCGCAAAGTCTCTTCCTCAGACTGCAATCACACTCACTTTCAAGAAAGCAATCGATTGTCCTCTTTTTAGTCGACTGTTCGTCGGCACAGCACTCAATTGCAGCGATTTGCAGCTTCTCGTTGTGGGAACTTTCAGCACATCAATCCACATCAACAGCCGGGGGCACGGGACGGGGTGGTCGCGATGGCACGAATGCCAAGCGGGCGATTTCGTGGCTCTTTCTTGCAGTTGAAATGCTCAACGGCACAGGACTGCGATGGGTTGTTTTGGGTTGTGAAGCACCACAACGAAATGCAGAGCGCTGTCTCAACGCAAATGTCTCGTGGCTGCTTCCCCGCCGCGCCGACCTATATATGCTCGGACTGCCCTTACCCAGCTCTCCGGGGCCCTCTCCGAGTCCGCCCTTTCGCGCGGACGTCACAGCCTGTGACGTGGCTGGCCAGGAGAGCTGAGCGTAGAGCCGTCAGAGTCGTGCTGTGCTGCGCTGCTGACGCCAGCCGTAATCATACACCTAGCACTGGCTCTCACGCAAGGCGGTAGCGGCTGGCAAATCGACTCGATCTAGCGAGCACTCCGTAGACAGCCGCGGGAGCGTAGGGTAGCGGGCAGTATCAGGCTGATGGGTCACGGCAGCATCGAAGGCGATGCGACGCACGAGGAACAACATGCCAATACGCCTTGAACAGGAAACAACTACAGTAGATCCCTCGCCGGCGGTCACCCGACGTTGTCAGTCGCAGGGGCGCTTGCCCTAATAATGTATATCTTGCAAGTATACGGCCAGCCCAATCGCCAAGTGCGTGTCTGGCGTTCGTCCGTCGAGCCGGCGAAATCGCGCTCGTGTGCGAGCTGCCCATGGCAAGATGTCATTGCAGTCATCTAGGCTGGGACTGGAGGAGATTACGTGGTTGTCAGTTGCCGCCGCGGCCGCCGCCGCCGCCACCTCATCTGACAATTGACGACTTTACTGTTGTTGCCACTTCTGCTGCTGTTGCAATGGACGAACTCGCAAAGATGCGATAAACAGTGACGGCCAACGCTCGACCTGCTCTATATGTCGTCGTGTAGAAACGTATTAGTCAACGGGCGGGGACTGGCGAACTCATTGCGAAGGAAAACACAAAAGTACGTCATAAACCAATGAACCACAGCTCTTCATAGATTTGCCTGTGCTAGCCAACGAGGAAGACTTGTTTGCTGGGTGGACGAATTGCCATCGACGCTCGATCGGTGTCGACGGCAACGCGTCCGGGGCCACTGGACGCTGCCGAGGGCAGCGGTCCCGCGCTACGGAAGGAAATAGGACACTCGAGCGAATCCCGAGCGTCGAAACAACTCAAATCGGAGCTTGACGCCACCTCGCTACGACACTATCACAGCACGATTACAATGATCGCCCGCGATCACACAATCAACAGCGTAACGCATAATGTGCCCGCTAAACAAATCCATTTGAGCGCTCTCTGTCTGCGTGAGCATGTCTGCGTGCGTGCGTGTTTGTATATGTACGGATGAACGCCTCTGCCAGCTCATCTCTCTGTACATCTTTCTTCCTTATTCGTCGTCGTAGCTGCAGATACAGATGAGCAGCGGAACGTGAATCGCGGCTGGAGTGCGGTTGCCTTTGTGAGTGGCTTCCATCGACAATGGACGGCGTCGATCGTCCGTCAGCGATTGAGCAAATACAGATAATGATGATGGTGATGCGTCGAACGAAACGGGGTATAATAGGAATAAATAAATAAAACGAACAGATGAGAATACGGATTTTCCGGAATTCGAAAATTCCGTGTCCCTCTGAGGGCTCCTTGTCCAGTTCGGTCAGCTGGCGAGTAGCGCTGACAGTATCATATCACCATCAGATACGAATCAGGGGTATCGCGAACGGGAGTATGCTTCTCGAGACACACAATTGAAAGGTTAGCGGCAAGGGTAAGGAGAACAGGAAGAATTATCGGATAAGCATCAAATAACGACAACATATGCGTCGGCTTCGTTGACCTGCTGAGGCGGTCAACACGTAGTTGGGTGGTCGATATACGAACGAGTTCGCCTCGCCGTTTACGTCAAGTGAAATACTGACGATCGATCATTTTGGTTATTGAACGGTCGGTCAAATGAATGAGATAGTCAATCACATTCATGATCCATGCACTCATCGTGCACGGACGTCTCAGCGGAGTGCATTTATAGCTAGCACTGTCCATCAAGCAAACGGATTTCGGCTCAGGTCGATGAGTGGACATTGAGGAACCTGTTGACGACTCGAGAGGTATCGCATCAACATCCGCAAGCCCGTGGGACACAGAGGCACTCCCCGGAATTCTTCAATGCAGCCGCGTTTGGACGGAGGCCAGTACAGACAGTGGCCATTGCGTCGAATTAAGCTCTTCAAAGGAGAATAACCAATGGGGTTGCGGCCAAAGGACAAGCTGAAAGTTAGGGTAAACGTCTCCAGAAGCTGGGGACGAGGCTAGGAATTAGGCCCCCGGGGCGGGAGGGTCTATTTTTAGCAGATGTTCAGCTGCCCTCACTAAGAAATGATATTAGCGCGACGGCGAGACGTATGACGCCGCAAAGTCAATGTCAATGTTACTTTAGTGACGACAACATGACGAGAATAGGTCCCAGCAAGAGCAGGCGGGCTCGAATAAAAGGCCGTGACCGAGATCTTGCACCCACATCCCCGGATATAAATATATCGACGTACGTGGGTCGCACACGCTCCCAATGATAAAGAATGACGCAAGCCTCGGACAGTCCTGCAGTGCGTGTACACCTACAGGAAAGGATGTCCTGAAGAGGCTGAGTTGTGAGAAGGGAGCGGGGTCGGTTGCCGAACGAGAGAGCGCCTGTCAACAATTCGACGAAATGGTTGCGGAAACTCCCATTAAGAGGCGGAGAGTTAGTCATAATTTCTAAGTGTAATAGAGATATTGCAGTGCTAGCTGGAAACACCCGTTAGCTCTTCCTTACCATAGACATGTTACCCGTAGTATTTATGACAAAGCACAGCGTACGATATCACGATTACCATTTTCTAGTGATGATTGCGTCCATATAGGAAAAAGTTCCGCCATACGTGTTGGCTTAACTCGAACTCGATGGGAAAACGTGCGCAAATCACGACAAGCAAGGCACTAAGACACCCACGAACGAGTACCGTGTGATTCTGCTGTTTCGATTAATTAACGTCGAATTTCGTTTCTTCGAATTTTCTCACTGTAAATCGTACAAATATAATACACATTTTGAAGCAACAAACGCGGCAGGCATGATCCGATTATGCCTCGACCCATTAAAGAAAGATTAAGTTTCATAACTTCTGCTGCTCCATCGAAGGACAAAACGTGGAAGGTGGCCTTGGCGGGGCCCAAAGTCCTCTCTCAAGGTTCCTCCAATCCTGCCGGGTGATGGTCCGCCGATGTCCGGATGACCGGCGATCACCGATGCCTACCCAACCTGCAGTGCCATCTGTTTTCTGGTCGAGCTAGTCTCGAGACCTGCCTCACAGGGCCGGCCTCGTCCAGACCTCCACTCCTCGAAAGACAGAGACAAATGGTGTACAAAGTAGGAGCGTCTGGCGAGCCTGGTCACGCAACCATGTTGACAACGACGAACGGCGCGGTAGCAGGACGAGCTAAGCTAAAAAAGCAGGACAAAGTGGGGCTGGCCTGATGGGGAGAACAACTCGAGCGGGGGGTCCTGGCCACCGCTTTCGACCTATCTTTCCATCGTCCTGGCGAGCGTCTACTACTCTGTGGGAGTGTGCGTGGATTTTTTTTCTCTAGTCGGGAGGATCCGGCCGACCGCCACGGACGTAGATTCAGATAATGTGTTGTCGTGCGCGCAACAACACACCGAGAAATGACGAGCCATGAGCTTTTCCCATACAGCTCCGTTTCCACCAAGAAGGGATCATGACAACATTTCGTTACACACAGTCTATCTATCTCTCTCGATCGCGATCTCGGTCTCATCGTCGAATCGCTGTATCATGCTTATTTTTTTATCTGCGCTGTTGCTATCACAATGTTATTAAGTGTCTGCCAGCCAGCCGATCGCTATTGCATGATACATAGGAACAAGATCCATATCGCGTGGGACATTCCGCCACAACGAGATCCCCCTCGTACGTGGCTGGGAAATATTGCCATTAATTTCCAGCAGACGCTGCTGGGTGCTCGACGCTACAGCGGACGCACTTTCTCCCCTATCAGGCGATACGATTCGACACGAGTGACGACAACGGTATAGCACATGATGATGTTGATGATAAAAACCGAATATAATCTAATCGCGAGAAATGATCGGCGACTTGATCTCGCCCATCGTCACTTTGACCAAGCCGGTAGCAGGTCGGTCAAAGCAGCCGGGACCATATCATTGTTGCTGCTCAGTAGATAACGGCATTTTACCGAACCTGTCAGGTGGTGTGGGACATTCGACCTTCACCATTTGATCGTAGGGAACATTTTGAAGAATGCAGCTCGCAAAGAGCCTGGCCGACTGATAAGATGCAACGATATCGCACCGGCCGCCGCCGCCGCCGCCTCCTCCCGTTCGTTCGTCCCGTTACCGACCCCAGACACCATCTCAGTAGCAATTGTTATTAGGCAGTGTTGCCGTGGCGACGACGCGCATGCAGTCCAGGCTCAGCCACGAACAGCGCTAGCGACGCCTTTATGCAACGACTCGTCGACGACCAGACATGACGACGACTATTGCCTCTGCCCCGTAATAACGAACCTGGCAGAGGCGACAAGCTACACGGCAACGTCTGGTGCAACGCGTGAGGTTAAGTCTGGCCTGGCTTGGCCTGTGAATCCTATCTCTGTAGACGAACTTTCACCCTGGTCCATTCGCTGCATGCGTGGTAAGCACGGCGCAATGTGAACGGACCCGATCGCTCTGGGACGCACGCGGGTGGTGCTATCAAAAGTGAGCAAAGCACCACATCACGAAGAGCTCCTCGCAATGAAGAACGACACCTCCGTTTCAACTGTTAGCTGAGGTGCTCTCTTGATCGGCTCATGATGCCGTCTCTGCCGACGTTGGCAATTAGGCTGGCCGACTAAGACGACACAACAACAACAACCGCAAGCAAGAAATAGCCCGAATTCAGCGCAAATCGAATTCATAGGTACAACATATAAGAAATCCATCATCTGTTGATTAACGAGTTGCAGTGCACAGGAATGATTCGATATGGCGTTGTATATGACTATCTACAATATAATACCTAGATCTGCAGTTGTATGTCAAATAGGAGGATTTAATAATCGTTTCATAGTTGCGAGCGCTGCTCTAACTCGTGGTAGACTTCGACAGAGGCCAACGGCTCGCCGGGTCAGCCAGTCTCTGTGGTATCATCGAAATATCCCCCAGGTCCCATGGCAGAGTGTCTGCCACGTAGCTAAAAGTATCGTTAGATCATTTGTTGAGTTATGACCCCATTATGCATACCGCTATATATATATATATATATATATATATATATATGTGCGTGTGTGAGTAATACAATCAAATCACTGCTGTTTGAGCTGGTGCATGTCATTCAACTTCTATGTTACAGTAGAATGAATCTTTCGTGATGGGCTCATTGTCGCATTGACTCTGATTGACTAGTTAGCGCAAGCGTTAGTTCGCTATGACTGGTGGTGTTTTGCAATCCGTGCGAGCATTTTTATCAGAAGGTTTTTCAGTCTAGTCGCCTTCGTGGGTGCCCACTCATACTGTTAGATGAACAGGGTCAATAGCGCGCAGGCAAGTGTCTCTCGGATGGTTGCGTTTTTGCTATGAAGAAGTCCATGATAGACAATATACGCATATTTTGATAACATGCAACGCTACTAGGGATAGAAATGAATACAGGTATTCTATAGTCGCGACAGATATACAAGTGACCCTTACACAAGCTACCTGCTTCCTCTCCCTAATGCTCGAAGACGTCGACACTTCTACGCCGCCACAACTGAGAATACACCTAGGCAACTCGGCTACACTTAATGCACCTTGTACATTACAAGCACCTGCGATAGGTGGCTTAGGCGGTGCCAACTAATGATTTTTGCTAAGGCGCCTGAAACCCTGGCGACGCCGTGACCAGCGCGGAAATCTGCTAATCCACATAGATGCACTGGTTGAAAACACACAATGAATCGGCGAATATAAACAATCAAAATGTATTTAGACAATTGTCGCTTGTTGCTGACATTTCATAACACCTGTATTTCGCTGCTTTGACGAGTTAAATATGCCTATAGTTAACTAGTATACAAATATTGCATAGCTGAGCCATCTGCCTGCCTCTGTTCGGCGTGAGAGATGTTTTTTCGCGAACGACGATATGAACACCTGTCAGGTGAAGATTGGATTATCTCATTACGAATTTCAGGTGCATTCTCATCGGATGTCGCAATCGTCGTCATATGGAGTAACCTCAGCTTAAGCGAGAAATGATGCCATGACATGACAATGTGTACATGGTGATACCTATGTTAATCTGTATGCAGTGTGACACGAAACATGTCAGACTTGTGATTCGTGACAAACATCATATGCATCCATTGAAAAACGTAATTACACGAATTCAGTTCTAATTAAGTCTCACTATGAACGATTGATTGAAATCGGTGGGAGTTGTATTAGTCCGAGTTACGTACGCAGATATTGTCGGTACGAGGATACGAGACGGGTTTAACCAGACCGGCTGGCTCTAGCATAAGCGCAGTTCGCACAGCCTGCTGCACTCCGTACGCAGACGTCGTCTAAGATATGCTTGGCTGTTAGTTTGATTCTTTGATCGGTTTCATTATGCCAAGCGTAAGTATTTGTAATAAATCGGGCTGATGTGGCGGTCCGGAATGGCTTGTTTACACAGCTGTCCCATCAGGTAGATGCTGCCGATCTGTTCTGCCTGAACATTGCCGATTGTCGCGCACTTCTGCTGCCCGCTGATCAGCATCAAGATCACAGAAAATTTCCCCCGCGTTCGTGCGCCGCTCAGTCCTCGCTCAGAGGTCAGTTCAGCTCTCGCCTTCGTGCTGCGAGATAGGCGTCGTTATAGCATCGTTTACCATTGGATTTATCGATACGCTTGGCAGTTCCGTAAAAGCCACCACTCAACAACACTGTCCAAGCGTATCCAGAATGATGGCTCTCCGCGACGAAGCTCAGCCTACTCTCAACAATTGGCTGCATGTTTATCAGCTGCGCATCCCGAAACACTCTGCGCGCTCTATATTCCGTTATCGTCGCTGATTCCGCCGGTGGTTTACGAGGGTATGACTAAATTTAGCCAGGTGGTAAACACACAAAAGCAAAATATGTCAATGATGACTAATTGTGATGACTCGTTGTTGCCTGCGTGCCTCTTCCTTTCGATCCCGGGGACATCGAGCATCGTACCGTTGCACTCGACCTGCTCAATTTCGGCCGGAGATGTCACTGTCCTCTAGCTACGTAGACGATCCCCGCCTACTGCGCCGCACTCGTGAGGCGGGAGCACTTTCTCCGCAGCACAACAGGCCAAAGGTGGGTCAAAATCGAACAGTGGCGCTATTTCATTGAATTACCATCCTCGGATGAGGTGCACCTATATTTCTCGATTAACATTCTGTACCAATGTCGGGACAGGCTAGTTAAGTGGCGAAGGATTCTTCTGTAAATGTTTACACTGTGGCCGTTGCTGATCAGTACTTTGATTCAGAAGAAAGGCCACCGTGGAGCTCTGACATCGGGGCCGCCGCGTCCGCCGCCGCTCAGTGTGTTACGTCGATCTGTTCTACATTGCAGAGGCTGTCCACGCTGTTTTTTCTTTCAGGGTCTGTGCAGCTAGGCCAGTCTTCCCGCTGGGGGGTTTTCATTGAAGACAACGACGTCGTTGACGGTCTCTCTCTCTCTCTCTCTCTCTCTTTTCGTAATTTAGTGGTAGACGAGGAAAAGTCTGGTAGACCCGAAGCTCAATGGGTATGCGAGTCTTCGTTCTCTACAGCTGAGCCGAGTGCCAGACTAACAAGGAAGATGTCAGGTGAGTGCAGTCGAAAGGGTATTTGAAGTTTTCTATTAATATTGTATCATATGATATGATGGTAGATATAAAGATCAGGAAACAAATGTGAATAGCTATTATTAGATCTACGTAGCTATGGCGGGCAGATAGCAGCAAAACTAACATCTGATACATACAATACATAATTATTATTATTATTATTATTGTAATAGCTTGAATAAGTGAGCTTCATTTATCTGAAACTTGAAGCAATATCTTGCTCAATTTAGTTTTCCACCTGCAATATGACAGGCTTCAGTCATCCTCATATGCTATTGGTCCAAACCAACGCTAAATATGAACGCGCAGCTCACCGAAACCCCAGGTAGCTGGTCACATACCCCGTGGAGAAATTGTCCATTACCCAATCTACTACACGTTCATGGATAGCGGCACAGTCAAACTACCACGAGGTAAAGCAGCTTGCTAGGGCTCATATGTATACTATGTGATATCATTAGCAGACACGAGGATGCGAATTGATGATGTTGACAAAATGCCAGATTCATCGAATTATGCCGAACGAGATGGTGCAATACGCGCAGAGTCCATTCGGGGTGAAAATGATCAGTTGTTAAAGTATGAATGAGTGAGGAGCGATGCGAGACACCGAGAATATTCACGGCCAAACCTCGTTTGAACATCGACAAACTCGGACGGGGCTCCTAATACGCCCACACGATCGCTCGAGCTCTGAACGAAACAGGATCTGCTGCTGCTGCTGCTGTTCGTACTGCTCCTGTAGCGTACGACGGCACAAACACCGAAAACCACTGTATTCATTCGAGGTTTGTCACCGCAGTCTTCATTGAAAGATGACCTCCCCCACGGGAGGGCAGTTTTTCATCGCCGACCTCGTCTTGGTGCTCTCTGCTCAACATTGATAGACTCGGGAAATGGACGAGACGAACTTGAATCGTCCGAATGAAACGCTCCACCTACGCAGCGACACCGTCAACACAGCAGTAAACGATGTACTGGTTAACGCAGGCGGCGATCGATAGCAACTCCGAATGCCGCTTGAATGATAGAATCATACCACTGATACGGCTGCTGCTACTGCTACTTGCATAATTGGGACATGAAATGAGAGTGGTGTGCACTCCTGGTGGATCTATGTATAATATTCTATAATTGTGTTGTACTACACTACAACGTCAGCATGTTTGCCTCTTCGTTTAATGCCCATGGGCCAAGGTGCAGCTAGCTATCACTTCCGTGGCAAATACGATAATTGCTAGACGCTTACAGTCCGCCCGTGGTCCAACAAACAACATATTTATTCAAACATACAATAATTAGGAATTATTTCCGAGAAATCAAACCCACATTGGCGCTGTGCAAATCGGTTGTGAACGGGACAAACAGGGAATATCTAAGGGTTGATACGGACCGATCTCCTACGATGTCATTTATAGAGACGCATACAACTACGACAGTGGGTAAATCGTTGGGACACTAGCTGCCCAACCGCGAAAGCCTTCTTAAGATGTTAGTAAACAATGAGAAAGAACAACACCATCGCTTAAGAGCTCGGACAGAGAGAGAGAGACAGAGAGAGAGTGCGAGGCGGTCGAGTTTGCCCCGGACACCGCTGGCCAACATCATTTTGGCACTCACTGACGCCGGGGCCAGCCTCAACGGCGGTGTTTTTCCGCCAGTGGAAATTTGTCTGTTTAGATACGTTCCCATCTATCTCTCTGTTAGTCACATCGAGGGACGCATTAACGCAATAAAACAGGCAGATATGGCGAGAGCGAGCGAGAGAGAGAGATACATAACAGAGAGGAGCGAGCACAAGAAATGCTCTCGATGAACAGGCCGTCCTCGCTTTCACCCGCTCGTCGTTATTGTCATCATGGTGGTGGTGATCATGGATCGGCCTTTGAGTGGCCGACCGGCAGCAGCGCCGTATCCGCACGCCAATGCAATTCGAAGGTAACCAACCCCGCCAGGAGACAACCGCCGCTGTCTCCATCTCCGACAGCGGTAGCGGTAAGCATCTCAAGGCAATCAAAGCGATACAATAGTACAATGCCTTAATAATAATCATAGGACGCAACACAGCAAATTGCGCGTTCGCCCGAACCCGCGAATAGAGCGACTTCGAGCGGTAGCTGGCGCTGGTGGCGATACGCACGATACGCGCACACACTCACAGCTTGATCTGCCTCGCTGCTGCTGCTGCTACTGCTGCTGCCAACTGGTTTGATCTTGTCGAAAGTTAACCCTGGAGAGATCAGCCTTGGAGGGAGGGCCGAGAGACCGGCCTCTGGCAGAGGCAGTGTCGTACAAAAACCATAACAATATCGAAGCAGATATAGCAGCATCGTAGTATAACGATGGCAGAGAGATAACGCCATCGCAGCGTTGCGTAGCGAAGAATAGCACGATCGTATAGAGAAGTGCGTAAAGCAGGCAGTTCCGCAATAGTAGAATAAGCAACAGTATGCTGTTGCGTTGAGCAAGTGGCAGGTAGCTAGCGAGATAGGCTATAAAGAATAGCTACGATCTAACTCGATGACGGCCAAAGACGATACGGTACTATGCATGACGAGAGTAATGTGTGTAGCTGCATCTCGAGTAGCGTCTCGCGGACACAAACGCAATGGGCTATTATTATGTCTAGCTGGAGAAAGCAGATGAGATAGAGGAGGCGGCCGTTCGTCTAACCCTTCCAAGTGCAATGAAAACATTTGCATAGCGCAGTACAGAGCGAGAGAGAGAGAGAGAGAGAGAGAGAGAGAAGCGTAGGGGGATAGGAGAAGAACACTGGGTAATGGAGAGATACTGGTGGCGACCCCGACTAACTCGACGCACAGGTATACCGAGGTATCTCTGGTGGTGCCCGAGATCAGCCCGGAGTAACAATAGTAGAACTAAGCAGAATGGCGCGAGAGAGAGACAACAAAAGAGCAAGCCCTAGAGCTGGCGGTGAGAGATATCGAGACAGAGCAGTTGGATATCATCAGCCCTCTTCGTCACTTGCTACACACACACTCTCTCTCGGCTTCGCGTGGTGCGGCAATATTCCAACGCTGGTCGAAACCCACACACGCACACACACACAGAGCACGCTGTACAACGTATGTACCGAGCCCGTCAGCAGCACTGTCAGCGTTGTTATGATCGCAGTCGGGCGTACCTTGACAATGGCAAAGAAATCGTCGGGCGACATGGGAACGATTCGCGACAGACGCAGTGAGTGAACTAACGGGTGATAGTATACGCATAGGGTAACTCAGAGAGAGAGAGAGAGAGAGATGGTTCACCTTGATAAGCGGACCCTTCTACACAATTATAATAGTAGTAGTATGATAGTTTGTAGCGGTTGTAATAGTGGTGCGATAGTCGCAGCGTGACCGGCGTCATCACAGCATGATTCAGAGACGGTCTTGAATGACTGAATCGAGAAGACGAGCGGCTAAACACCTGCTTGCGTTCGCCACGCACTCAGACACAGGCAGGTGTCTGAAAGGCTGTGTGTGCACACGCACAGAGCGAAGGTGTGCCCTAGAAATATGGCTGAGCGGTCAGGGGAGTAGTGGTGGTGGTGGGGTAGTGGCAGCGAGACAGAAAGAAACCGCTGGAAGCTTAGGAGACAAACAGATCGTTTTATGGCGATACACTTGCTTGTGTCGACGGCTCGGTGCGAAGCGCGTGCGTGTATACACCTCGGAAGGCGAGCGAACATCAGAGATTGTTAGTTGTTGGCTGGTTGACGGATAAATAAATAGATACACTGATAAATAGGCGTATGCTGGAAGGAAGCTGCAGGCTAGATAGGAAGATGAATGAGGTCGTCTGCGTGGAACATGCGCCGACAATGAAACGGCCGCCCGCCCGCCCGCCTGCCGGCGGCTACGCGATGGTACGGCAGCGCAATAGGAAATTGCTCAAGGTAATCTATTGGCCTTTGGTTGAGGGTTGACAGTGACACCTGACGAGAAACAATGGCAAGGGAATAAGTGAAACGCAGGAAGTGGAAACGCAAAATGGAAAATTACTTTATATATATATATATATATATATATATATATATATATATATATATATATATCTATAATGTATAAGACTACTTCCTGGATGGAAGCTTTGGCTGGGACGGAAATAAAGGCACAATTGATTGAATCGCGAGATGCAACAATCGATGGGGCAACAGTTGTGATCAGTTGTGGCCTGAACCGACAAAGGTAGATTCCTTCGTACGCCGCTTATCTTGCCAGATAGATGTTACAGAGTAGCATATTCAAAGTAGGCGATTTGTCGCCTGCACGGTCAGTGTCCTTCAGCCTGTCAAGCCGTTGGCAGTTATGCGTTGCGACAGAAACTTTCACAAATACAGTGGAATATGGGTAGCTGCGCTTTCGCCATTTCATGAATGTGTTAGAAGAGTGCGTGGGCACGTTTTTTATGGCACCTGAGAGCCTTCGTTCGTAAAGTGAAGGCCAGACTCGTGATACTTCTATGGGAAACCGTGAAGTGACCACTGAGACGAAAGAGAGAGATAGAGAGTACTTGTTTCTGATGATAGTTTTGATTAAGGCAGCGTACACGATGGACAAGTCGGTCTACGAGAGGTCCATTATATATATATATATATATATATATATATATATATATATATATATATATATAGAGAGAGAGAGAGAGAGAGAGAGAGAGAGAGAGAGAGAGAGAGAGAGAGAGAGAGTCAATTTGTAGTGTATCGCTGGATACTCCGCCGCCCGTGCTACCATTACGGGCAAAGCGTGCTAACACCATGGTTGACAGGTTCAACTGATCCAAGCTCCCAATTAGGCCGTTGGCGTCGTTGCGTAAATTACAAGCACATTCGCGCAGGAAGACTCCTAATTAAGAGGGAACTAACCTGTTATTATATTACTGACTTGACAAATTGCGGTATCCCAGTTTGTGGCATTTGCCGGCGTGCCCCTGCGTACCTGTACATGGTAGCACGTGTGTCCGCGAGTATCAATACAAGCCTCTCTTCTCGTGGCTACAGCATAATTATAGGTCTGGCTATTATATATAAGGCAATTATAATGTACTATACGACCTTTGCGAGCGTGAGTGGCCTTTTAAGAAACATCGCTAGGCACCGAGGAGCTAAAAAAATTATCAAGTATAATATGCCTTAAGGAAAATCAACTGATCGAACAACAGTCCGCAGTTGTTGCCGAATGTCTCTGCATTTCATTGCCATCTGACGACACGGTCCACGCACGCTTTTTCAATGCACCGATATGTTTCTTTAAGTCCATTGAGCCCATCCATCTTTGGCACAGTATACGCCTCCCTCCCTCTTCCCCGTTAATATCTAAGCTCGATCACTCGACGTTGTTTGTATTAGGATTATCGAGCTGAATTTTACACATTCACATTCGATTGCTTATAACACATCAATACTAAGCAGCGGGTGATTGAAAAGAACTGCAATAGCGCGATAGATCATTTGTAAATAAGGGATAATCGAACAATCAAATCTTCTCGTTTTCCTCTTCTCAGACTGAACACTCGGGCCAATTGCTGCCAAGGAGCAGAGCGACGTTCAACACACCTACAAGTTCCGAGTTCTTCCCTGCAAAACTCATCGGGACGCCTCTCCCTCTCTCTGCCCGCGGCGTTGAATTGAATTCGAGGAAAAATCAGACGAACAACACAGAGGTGGACACTGTTAGGATCCCCTCCCACCGTTGGCCGGGCCCTATGAGGGTGACTAGGGGGGGGGGTTAAAGAACAACGGGGGCTCGGGCGAGGGGCATGGCCGCTACCCCAAGTTTTTTGCTTTGTAGAAACAGAAATAATCAAATTCGTGCAGAGTTGTTATGCACCCCCCTCATTAAAGAAGATTCGGCCAGCGTTCGTTCTATGTAAGCAGCGAACAACCGTGTGGTGTTTGGTGTTTCCACACCGCGAACGTTTTCTTCGACAACCCCTGCATGGCCCAGTAAGTCGGGGAAGTCGTCGCTTGCTGCCGCAGCCCAACAGCTGCTGTTAGAGCTCGACCCGAGGCCGGGACTGGCATGAGTTTGCCCGCCTGCCCCACAAGTCGCCACAGCTCTGCAAGCGAGCTGGCCCCGGGAGGAGGGCATAGGGGTGGTGCTAATGAATCGTATAAATAGAATATAAATTTCTCCTGCAACTGAGAGTGGATACAGAGCGACCCTCTGAAGTTCAAGGACAGAGTCCCAGCAAGCGGTGGTTGTGCCGGCCGAAGGCACCGGCGGACCTACCTGGATGAATTTATGATAGTCCATCCCGAGACACAATCAGGCCACAGTGTCCTACTAACGCATGAGTATATAGGAATTCCTCGCACGAACTGGACGAAACATGGATAGCCTTATTTTTCTGTAGAATCGTGTCCGAGTGGCGCAATTACGTATGAGTGCAATTGTGCGGCGATGCTGCTACGACTGTTGGGTGAGGACGTCTAGGCTGTCTTGTTTCAGACGAACAACTAAGACCTGCATTTGCCCTTCAAAGCAAGAACAACGATGAAAAAATCGCAGCGATGAAAAGTAGATATTTATATTTCCTCAGATTAAATGGGATCAAATCCCGGCCCTCCGCGTTGCCCAAGTCTCCCACAAGTTACAGCTATTAAGTTGTTGTTACCCACAATCGCTAATCGTTTAGCGATTTCTCTTTTTGTTTCTCTATTAATTACTAGTCAACTGGTGGAGCGGTGCGAACTCTGCGCATTCGACGAGTTTCGCTGCTGGTCTCTTATGCAAACTCGAGATCGAACACATGGGCTACGAAAATGGAAAGCCCACGAAGAGGCGGGTGGGTGTGTGTGTGTCTGCGTGCGCAATTCAAATTTGCGAATAGTTCACTGGCCAGCCTGCGATTTCTTCAAACAAATGAGTTTGTCGTACCCAAACGTTCGCCCCTCTCCTCGATTTGATGCAGGACCTTCGATCCACGAAGTCAAAAGATACAAAAAACAGGCGCATGTAATATAACTACGTATTATTATTATTATTATCATTGATTATTGGATCATACACAATTAGGAAACCCCGCCCGAAAGATGGATCTGTATTCGTATCAGCTCAACGCAAGCGTAGTCTCTCTCCCTCTATCTATCCGCCCATTTTCCCTCTCGATGTCCGCAATCGTTAGAGAGCGAGCATGAACAAAAATAGTTCGACTTTAGGCAACTCGTTAATCTACATCTAAGTATTATTCGACAACACCAGATGAGTGTGAGCCACTCATCGAAATTCTGTCGTGAAAACGCCCTATCCTCGTCCTCTCTATTTGATCTCTATTTGTGTTGCCACTTCATTGAAATTCGTCCGTGACAGTATGCACGCAATACGATATACGGGATGCACGAGATAGAATGCACGTCTGGCCCTTTGACGGCTGACTCTGCCCTTAGGAATACGTAAATTGCAGAGCTAATACTCATGTAGAAATATAAGTATCATGTGTGAACCACACAATGCGTGTGGCTCGTTCTGTGAGACGATCGTAAGATGGCGTTTTTCGCTTACACGCCACCCTGAAATAGCGCTGCCGAGAGGTTTTCGAAGGTGGTCCAATATTTGTCTGGACACCCCTTTCGGAGATAAATACTGAACCACTTTTCCTGTTACAATTGTGTTGGAGGCATTATCGTATTTCGTAATTAGCGTACATAAGCAATTCGGTACCAGCCAAGTGATTAGCATCACTTTTGCGCACATAATTGCATCGTTCTCCGTCGTAAAATAGAAAACGCAAGAAAATGCCACCTTAATACGAGGCGCATTTCTCGCGATCTCTATGCAAGAATAGCGGGACTGGTAAGCCAGTCATTGTTTACAAACATGTACATGACCAAACAGCTCATCGTACGAATATCGTCGTGCTCGATAACGCGGCCGTCTGCAGATAACACAGATTTGTTATCGTCGCCAAGCTCCTTCTCGTCTACCTTCGATGGCAATTCCAGCCGCAAGCGATACAGCATCAAAGGCGATTTCATGGCTCCGGGGTAGGACGCGAGATGCTAAAAATAGCATGGAACTGCCTCTCTCTCTCTCACTCTCTGTGTGTCTCTTTCTCTTGTCTCGAATATGTGACATTGTAGATGACTGGTGTTTTATCTGATGTCTCGCTGTGCGGGCTTGCGCGTAACTCGATCCCATGGGAAAGATCTCATGACACCATAAGGCACTACTTAGCGATTGGCACGATTGGTGACAGACTCGCGCGAACAGGTTACCCTAAATTGAGCGGCGTAGCCGATCTTGATTTCCTCTTGACAACGGCAGATTACACTGTTTGCAGTCTGCAGTTTACTGCTGGATAGAAAAAAAATCGCCGGTAATGGTTCGGTCGAGAACTTTTTTTTAGGATATTATTTCATCAAAACATAGAGCCAAGCATCGTGGACATTTGTGTAAGGAATATAGTTGATCGTACCGTGAACGATATTTCTCGCGTGAGACTGTTGCGATTTTGCTCTCCACCGCTGGGCAAGACAGCTATACACTTTGTTGTACAACTTGACGGCATCGATTTTTACGTAACGGTTATTTCAAATATTTACATTTGCCTGTGAGCCTTTTCGGCAGGCAACCCTGGCGACGACATTTGAAACAGGAGAGTCTCCCACTGCGAAATCATTTGCGAATCACCCGAACGAGCCACAAAGCAGCTTGGACAACCAGCTTTGAACCAATCAAAGCTGATTTCACAGGAGCGAATGAATGAATTTGTGGCGATATTCCAAATATTAATTAATACCGACCCAACTGCGGTCTGTCACAATTTGTCGATTCGTTCTCCAAATGAGACACCGTCGCCGTGAGTTGCCCCAACGACGAGCGACCTACCGCGTTCGGCGACAAAATTGACGGGGACAGCAGCGCAGATTCGCGCAGCCTGACGACCGCCTTGCGGGTTCGCGTACGTGGCAAGGCTCATTTTGCCAAACAATAGCGTCAGTGGCGTCAACTAGGTCGACGTCGAGCGGGCGCGCAGAGTGACGATGATCCGCGCGGCGGACGGATTGCGCGCACGGGCGGATACGGTGCCTTGTGTGCGCAAGGCAAAGGTCTCCCGTAGAGCCTCAGCGACCCCGAGAGAACATCGTCGCAGTGTCCGTATTTGTCCCATTACAGCGACCGTCGACTAAGCTGCTACTTCTGTACCACTCAGCATCCATTGGTGTTCCAATCATTGGGCAGTAATCGCGCAATGTCGAGTATTTCCCCGTATGAATGCCCTTACGCCCTGGTTTGCCAACACAGTGCGTGGCATTGGCCAAATAGCTCTTTGGACTTTCGACATAATCTCTTACGTTTGTGTGTGAATTTGTCATAATTGCGCGAAAACGAATATGTGACCCACTGATGTAGGATGAGCCGGCAAAACGTAGGTGGTGTATTAGCTAGCGGATTACGTCTGTTACAAGCGAATTTAAGCGCCTGTAAACCTTTCGGCGCACGTGCAATCAATATTTAGTATATATATATATATATATAAATTAGCGGTATAATCTATGTACGACTGTGAATGCTACAACTAGGACTGTGTACGGCGCCAGCCAATCCGCAGTGCGAATTTATATAATCTTATTATTACACATAAATAAACTATTATATACATATTATTGTTGTTATTATTATTATTATTATTATTACCAGACACATCTATATCATTATCCGGTAGGGCAATTTCAGCGTCAGTCAAGTGTATTAACGTGCTTTTTGATAGCGCGCTAGATACACCATACGGAGTTAGCGGTCTTAGGTGTCTTCTGCGCCGTTCAACTATGGACGTTATTCTCTTCTTCGGAAGAAAACGCGAAGGAACGAACGTACGTCCTGTACGTGTGTTCGTTATAGCGTGCGCTGTCACGACAACCGCCGATGTTTTCCTCGAGTTTTTTTTTTGTTTTTTTTGTGTTATTTCTTTATGGGGGTGTTTACAGCTGTCCTGCTCCGTATGGCGGTGGTCGTCGACGTTCCTTCCGCCCAGCGAGCACCTACCGGCTAGTTATTATAGCTCGTAGACAACAGTTTGTTAGTCGAAGACTTTTACCCGCCGTCTGGAAGCTCAGACGGTGCCTGGTGGTGGCAACCGTCGACGTTCGTTGTGGTCACGGAAACGCTGCGACCGCTTTCATTGACCGTGGTCTCCTCTAAACTATTTTAGATGGACTGAACGCCAGACTTGTCGTTGCCTTTTCTTGTCAATATATATATATATATATATATAAATTACAAAGCACTCATGTTTGGTCTGTCTGCGTCCGCTATTGAACTGGCGCTGACCAATAGCAAAATATCGAACGAAACAGGGTGACGGATATGGTTGTGGTTTACGTCACAATGGTCTGCTGTTGCTGCTGCTGCTGTTGTACTTGCTGTTCCGAGGCAGCAGCGTAAATACAAAACGCACAGATGCACCCTATGGCTGTGTCTCACTGTGAGCGAATAGACGAACATCTTAGCATTATTACATGTATGCTGAGCAAGCAGGCGTGGATAGGATCTTGTGTGTAGACAGTACCCCAAGTAGCAAGCAAGTACTATGGGTTAGCATAACGCTGGGAGCTGGTTCTTTGTGAACTCACCGACAGCTAACAACAAAACCTCGCTAAAATAAAGCCAACGCAAATCGAAGTCGTTCATCCAGCTGACGGCGAGTGCGACCGAACGCGGATCACCCTTGCCATGTTCTGCGGTAGGCAACTTTGCACTCGTTGCCTAATAAATAGCAGCAGCAGCAGCAGCAGCAGAGAAGCAGCAGGATCAGATTTGCCGTTCCATTATCTGCATATACACTACATTGTATCTGACGCTGCGAAACAACAACAACAACATCGTTCGCTAAGGTGCACCTTGGGATATCCTCTATTGCGAAGGGCATACTCTTCTATCAGCTGCTGCATAGTTGACAGCAGTGACCCGGCCCAACAAGTACTACTTATACAGTGTTTCGAAGTAGATAGTAGTATTAATAGTAGCATGGTGAGCTTTGCGTCTCAAGGTCGACTCCTCCGTTCACCTTTCGTATGCTATCGTTGTCTCTCTCTCTCTATCTCGCTTCGCCCTCTTGTTCTCCCTCTGATTCGATCCGTTTCTGCCCTGCCCCTCGATAGATGCCCCCGGTCTCTGACCTTGTTCGACTCGACACATCATAGGCGGACCGATTAGCGAGCAGCCAACGAGGTTCATTTGTCCACTGCGTCGCTGCCATCTTTCCGAGGCTCCGCTGCAGCGCTTCTGTCCGTAGGCGGGGCACGTGCCTTCAGCATTAGCGGCCTCCCGCGCGCGATCACGCTGTACGCGATTACGGCAAGCAAAGAAATAATGAGTGCCGCCGGATGGGTCCTCAAAGAACTCACGGCCAGACTGCCGGGTTCCCGGTGGGTGGCAGGCCGACCAGCTCGCACTCGCGAGGTTCACATTTTCGGGGGAAACTTCGACCCTGTCCACTTCCAAGCCCAGCCCAGATCGCTGTCCGCCAGCTGCAATCATTGAACACCTTCACGCAGCATGCGGCAGCAGGTGACGGCCTCGGCCAGCGTGGCCAAACCCTACCAACCAGCGAGCAAAGGGCTCGTCAATTCCCGGGAATGACCGCAGACAGGCCGCCTCGTGGAACGCTCGTTCAGCAGCAGAGTCGCGGCGGTGCTTGAGACAGATTGTCACACTACCAACGACTCCGAAAGCTCCGCCCTTCGCGTTCGGGTGGGGAGGCTGCAGCCCGTCCGCTATAAAATCACTTGCGTCTGCGCGAGGTTTTGCTTGCATGAGAATCGCTGTTGTTGTTGTTGTTGTTGCCGTTGTCGTTGCGAAGCAGGAACACAATTTGTTTCTATCTAACTATATAACCATTCTGCCGCCATGGAGCAGTTTACGGCTGTTGACAAATTAAAAATACGTTTGAAACAGCGTAGCGAAGAAAAACATCACTCTGCGGACGAGCTCTCCCTCTCTCTCTCCAAGAAGCATTTAGTCATTTTTCACCATGAGCCTCGTCTATCCCGCCGGACCACATTTGCCGCAGCGTAATGCGTGCGGAGTTTATGTGGGCTCAGTTATAGGGCTTGTACGGAACGCTACGGCACGTAGAACAGTATCTGGCAGCAACCACTTCCTGACCTTGAACACACGATTCATCAAGGCCACGCATATGATCCTCGCGATCCTCTGACACGAGAGATAGAACGGCGAACGGGGTAAGAGTCCAGGCGTCGCTAGCCAGACCAGGCATTGACATTGACTTGGGCATTGGCAGACAGCAGCCGTTGGGGGGCATAGAGGCCGCCGAAAGAGATATTGAGCAAGGGCTAGGTCAGCGAGCGGCTAACGTGGCCATCCTGATCGTTTTCGACACGTGCCTCTCGGCCAGTCTCATTTGGTCGACCTGCTCGCATCTAGGGAATAGGAAAGCTACATAGATAAGAGAAATAATTCTGAAGAAAGGTTCAAGTTTGATGATGATCGTGATTTGTCCTCGTCTTTCTGTGGTACTTAAGTGCACTCAACTTTCAAAGTACATACGATATATTAGCAGCAGCAGCAAGAGCAGAAAAACGGCGCAAACGTGCATTCGGAGTCGCGCCGGAAATTCTAAAGTAAAGCCTATCACATAGAATGTAATCAATGCATTATACATCAGTCAGTGTATACACTGCAGCCACTTTCATAACGGCCCTCCTTGGCTGGAAATAAACGGGGACTCGTATTGGATTTGTATTGTCTCTCATCACGGGGTTACGTAACTGTTCTATATATATATATATATATAAGATGTAACAGGAGAACGATCCAAAAAACACAGGATGAAGAAGGTCGCGGTCAGGTGTAGTATCAGCATCTCCCACGATCTCTCTCTCTCTCTCTCGTGTAATAGAGAGCCGGCAGAGTTGGAGATGCCCGCACGCTAGTTTCGCATTACAGCTGCTCAGCCTCTTCAACCTATAAGCCTATAATGGTAATCTGACAACAGAGCTTCGTACAGAGCCCCCGCCCCCGCTATATTGTCTTGTTCATTGTTCCGAAAATAGTTGCGCGAGCGTCTCTCCTCACAGCGATACATCTAGAGCGCGGGGCACGACCAGCAACACGGCAGTGTTCATACACCAATAAATCTCATCTCCTCGGCCGAACCTTGACGTGGCACTTATCGCATAACAAATAGCATCAGCTCCTCAATCACTCAACCTGTTTCTGCCCCTCGTAAGCGCCCTATAATTAAATGCTTATAACATTCTACGCGACGACAGGGTTACTTTCAAGGCGAATTGTTCAACGTACAACGTGAAACAAAGCAACAATGGAAAAAACAATTCATTTCTATGTATTGCCTTATCTGCACAAATGTGTCCATATTGACATTGTACATTCAACAGCGAGTCAATGTATAATAGAATTTCGTTGTCTGCATCCAGCACCAACATCGGCATGGAGTCTGGCGCTAGCTGTCTGTTGCAAGGTAAATCCATTACAATACTAATACCAGTGGTGGCCGACGATGTACAACGATGTGCACACTAGGCCACAGTCGCCTCAGAGCAGACCTAACCAACGCTAGTCCGCATTTGTATCGGCTAGCTCAATTTGCAATACGAAATGTCGCTCGTTGTACGAGCGCCACCGTCGTAACAGCTGCAACAGGTGCATCGCTGCGGGGTATTGCACGTCGTATACAAGCGTGTCCGTCAACAACGAGTCTGGGAAAAAAAATCGAAGGAAGAGGACAACAAATGACGGAACGAGGGTGACACCACTGAGGAGATGGTTTCCGGATTTCTCCCTGTTACTTCTACACCGCCTGTCCCACTTCATCACGTGTCTATGGTATACAGGACTCGGAGCGAATCTGAGCCGTTCCGAGCTTTCAACTTTCGAGTTCCCTTGGGAGTGGGCAAAATTGTTCGGCTGCAAAATTGGCTCTATCGAAATAACGTTGGCAACTCTGCTAACCTATCTATCCTTCCTATTTGGTGGTCTCGAGAGCTAAGCTGAACAAAAAACAGCACGAGAGAATGGAGACAGCCTTAAAATGCGTTTAGAATGACAAACAACATGATTACGAAGTAGGCTCAGACAATTACATAATGTGTTCCACAGTGACAATATACCCTATGTCCACAAACGTGGATCAGGTACCGGTGAGTTCTTAGATTAGAGGTCATTCCTATAAGAACACAGTCGGCGTTTGCTTGAAAATCAAGTGCAGGAAATCGAGTGATTGTAACCGCAACCATTGAGACAAACAGTTGCTGCGTAATGAGAAAAAATGTACCCCATCAAGGTTATGTGCGAGACAACATTGAACGACGACTGTGGAAAGGTTACTGGCTGATGGCACCCGCTTGTTGTGGCCGGTGGAGATGGGGGTTGTTATTGGTGGGTAGAGCGGCCAGACTCGGTGTCCACCGGATCTATAACAGAGGTCGTTTTCACCGGCGCGGTAGGCAAGGTGTCCTCGTGGTAGTGGTCTACTCGTCGTTGCTCTTGTTCGTCGTTAGGTTGGGTTGATCTTACGTACAACGGCACGCACAGCGACTGGACCAGTAAGTCTTGGGGAACCTGCCTCCAGACCATCTTATGCTGTCCGGTGCGGCCCCTGTCGGGCAGACACTGCGCTGGGGTCGGCGAAAGCCCGGACGTAGCGAAAGCTTGCCCCGGAGGCAGCTGATATGAGAAGGCGGGAGGCGGATGTCGAGGGGCGTCGTTGGTCGTCGCACAACGCCCATATGTGCAGGCAGTCACCAGGAGGAGAGGAACGAGAAAATACCCCAGGGTGATCTGGGGCCAGCCAGCGTGCAATCCCTGGGGGTCTGTAGAAGCTCCCGAATCAGCTCACAGGACGAGGCCCGCTCCACGGTACGAAGGGCGACCAGACATCGATGTTTGCACTCGCCGCTTGCTCTGCGCCAGGTCTGAGATTCTGGCTGGTTATGTGACCTGGCCCTTCCGACTCACTGCTCCAAGAGAGGCTGCGCCTCTTCGCGTGTCAAGAACAGAATGAAACAGGCCGGCTGACGTTGGGGATAACACATGCGTCCCTGACGAACACCAAGAGGAGGGCCTTCAGAGAGGGAGAGCACGAAAATATCAAAATCACAGGAAGAGGAAATTGCACAGGACACAATACGACCATTCACAACGCGCTCACCTCTGCGCTCAGCTACCGGATGCAATTTATCCACTTAACAGAAAAAAAAACACATTTTTTTCGGCTTTTCTCACTGCATGAAAAAAAGCTGCTGGACATCGCATCTCTGCTTAATTCTCGTGTGAGAGCCCTGATTCGCGGTAGGTGGGGGTGAAAAAGACCTCGTCGCTTTCACAATTCGGTAAAAATAAAAAAATCTACAATTTGCCCTTTCATTTTAAAGGATCCTAAAGTATACGTAAATATATTTACAACACACGTGGGGCGTCTCATGACGTATGCATCTCGAATATGGCTGCCAGACTTCAGAAATGTGATAAAGGATTAGAGAAAGTTGGTGACGTCAACTCACAACGAGTATCTTCGAAATGTCAATGTGATAACATCGATGTAAACCTTTTCCGAATCTTCGAATGACTCGAAGACATCGACAAGCGCAAGGAACAGAATCTACGAAACCTGAAAGCCGCAACGTTCCGCACAGTAGAGAGACATCAACTAGATCCGGTAGGAATATCCTTCCGAAATTTATAGGCAAAAAAGCGTTGCGCGAATAATATTTTTTCCCATGGAAAGTTCCTCGCATGTTACAAAAACATTGTACATATCGAAAAATTGGCACACGATTACCTGACGACCACAGTATTGTATTATCACCAAACATTGTATTGTATTGCCATCAGCCTTTGAGTAAAGTGTAATTATCATTTTTAAAGCTAATTTCGCCTCTCTGTCCGCCTACAGTAAAACCATCGCGCCAAGGCCTATCTGTTACATCTTGCAGAGTGGCTTCGGGGAGTTTTTTCTCGGTCGTCCGTTCTCGCAGGAGCAAACGCGAATCCGTCGCATATTATCGACGACACCCTTGCAATTTGTCAGTTAACTAAGGTATCCACGTCAACCCAAGTGCACTGGATCGGCCCACTTTTATTGAGATTGGAAGGTGTCTCTGGTGATGTCCGTGCGTTTGAAGAAAATTTCCTCCTCTCAAAAAACAAAAGAAAAAAGCTTTATAAGGTATCGATGCGTGATATATGCATAACCGAATCGTCGAATGACCAGCGATTTTTCTGCTATTTACGTCCAGGTTCATTTCTTGATGTATTATATATTACATGCGGGCATCACTTCCCTGTAGACCTTACTTCCCGATCCCAAAAGCAGCAAAAAAAAGGAAGAATTCGGTTAATCGCGAACCGAACTCGAGCAAAGACGTCAACAACTAGCTTGGTAGAAAATCTCTGCCGTTGTGAGTCGGCTCTCGAGAACGTTGCACAACTGTTATGGCGATCCCCCGCCCATAATCCCTTGAAAGCACCAACACCCATGTGGTTAACACAAAACGAAAATTCCGTCATTGCACTGCGATATCTAAATCTGTAGCTGTAACCGTGCGCGCGTTCGGACGTTCATCAACGCCACTCCTCGTCCCCAATTTACCATTGGCGCTCCGGAGGCATCGAACGTTGTCACCTGTCCCATACTCGTCGACATTTGAGCAAGTATCAATCAGTCCGCCGGACGCGCCCGAATTGGCTTAAATGTCACGTAATTGAAGGAAGTTCCACCCGCTGCTTTGCTGAATCTGTGATTCTCTTATTGGCCTTCGGATGACGAGCCTTCTCAATTAGACAGCTAGGACAAGTGAATCTAGTAGGCGAGGCCAGCGACAAGGCCACCTGGGGGTTCGGCAGCACGGGGGGCGGGGGGCGGGGAGCGTAACCGGTTGAACGAACCCAAATCCGAGTTCGTTGTCGTGACGCCGACTCCGTTGTGAAGATCATTAGTAGCGGGGCGTACCCTTACCCCTTCGACCAGCATCGATAGCGCTACGCCAGCAGCGGCAGCAGTCGCTGAGCGAAGCAATGGCTGGACAGCAAAACTCGATGGCATTGACTCCGGCCAACGTCGGCGACGGCAGCCGGCGGCAACTTTGTCGATGCTGCCAGCCAAAGGAGCGACACCCTCACCCCCCCCCCTGGGGTGGATGTCCTGGCCCTTGAACTTCCTTCCCGAAACCTGTGCACGCGACCTATGTGCACTAAACAGTACTGCAACGAAGGCGGGATCATCAGCACCGGCCTCAAGGAAGTTCAGTGTCCTTAAGGGGTTTAGGTATATTCACTACTAGCCTTCGAGGTGGGGTGTCAAGGATTTACTCTAGACGCCCTGCACATCACCGATATGTAAACTGGCAGATTGAAAACTAGTGGTTGTTTCTCCTACATTGTCCCTTGCTATATACAAATATATAATAAATCATAATATACAATACAAAACGGAGGTTTATTAGCTCAACCTCTCATAAAGATGATGGTAAAACGAGCGGCACAGTATTAGATTTAAGTTCGTATGATTATTTCCATATTATTGCATATATAATATTTATATTTTTTTGTAATATGGATCTTTGCCTCTTGGACCAATCGTGTATGACCACAGTGCGTGATCCGAATTTCACGATAGAAGGAACCCCAGACCGAAAGTAAGCGGTAATATCATATATATATATATATATATATATATATATATATTGCATTCTTTGTGAAACAAACGATCGAGCGCCATTTCGACGAAGAGCTTTGTCGTTTTTATAGCCTTGAGAACGTGAAGGTGCTACAAACGCCATATTTTGCTTGATGTTATCGCGTTTGGTGTTTAACGCAATAGAACTAATTAATTGAAAGCGCCTCAAGAGCTGACACACGTCTAAGGAGTCCATGCCATCTGACCTCGGTGACATTGCGCGCTGTGCTGCTTCGGTGCAGTTGACTTCGCATTAAACAGGTGTTCTGCCCTCGTCCATGGTAACCGATATCTTCCTTCCATGAAGGTCATGCTTCGTCTCTTGGTCCGCTGTGCAATAGGCTGGCTTTAGCGCTTCAGGGTAACGCGTTGAGACTCGCAGCTTGAGACGCAGATGGCGAACGACCGTGGTAGGACTACACGTTGCCTCGACCGCCCGGGCCAACGTTGTGCTGTGCCCAGGCGGATTGCCAACCTGGTGTGTGTTTCCGAGGCGTATGCGTACGTGTCGGATACGCGTCTCGCGGTATATGCGTAAAGCCTAAGACGTTAGAGTACGCTGGGATAAAACAAAACAATTTAGCCATCGGAAGCCCCTCGTGGTGTTTTGTTATCGCGCTGAAGCATCGCAGCCATTGGCGGAAAAAGCTTTTCCTATGCAAAAGAAAACTCCTCCGCTATCTCCACGTGCCATTTCGAGGGAACGCAACGCGACTACTCTGCTAAAGGTCATTGGTAGAGCCGCCAGATGCATAAGTCGGGCGTTGGTATCACTTCCAAGGTCAGGATTTCAAGGTCGTTCCTTGATCCTCCTTTGGTGCCTAGACGAAACCCGCAACACTCCAAGGCCGGCGATGCCCCTAGCCAAGGGGGGCTCTAAGCAGCTGGGTCATCATGTATCATAAACCCGAATTGAACCGAGAATGGACTGAGTTAAACATTGGGGGCTCATGAGGTAATGAGCACTTGAATTACATATTGCTATCCATTACAGTATCTAAGGCTGGAAACATAAGCTACCAAATTATGGCTTTACACTAGACATTAGCTTATTGATTCGTTAATACAGAACTGTATACCCCATACAGTATTAATGGCTAGCTATATTAATTATCGCCGGAAATGAACTTCCGAAGCATTTGCTGATTTCGTATCACCTAATATACGCCTAGCCTCGTTTCTCAACTCCTCTTTCTCTCTCTCTCTCTTCACGCTCAGTCAGTTTGATTGAAATGCATTTAACCAACCCGAGACTAGCATTTATCCAATACTTGAAACGAATTATTCCGGTTCGTCGAAACGGCAGACGAATTTCGTTCCCAGTTGTGGGCACTCGATAAAATCTAAACCGTGGTCTTCAGCGTAGTCGCCGTATATACATAGTATATATATATATATATATATATATGACATTTCAGATATGGTTGGTCAGTCAGCTGTCAAACGAGTAGGCGTACAGCACACACTAAAGCAAGCAAATATTAAGAAACAGCAGCAGCAGCACCAGTATCAACATCAGTATCATCGGTCGAGCTACAGCTTTGTACCTCTTTCTCTTCCGCTGTAGCAGATCGCGAAACCTCTAATGCATTCCCTGACAATGTCAGATGTGTGAGCCTTCCGTTCGATAATCTGACGTTCCGATCTAATTATCACACAACTACGAGGGGAAGTTTGCTCCTTGTCCATTTGCCGCCCGTCCTAGATAGGTTTTTCCCATGAGTATGTCTACTGTCTGTGCGCGTTCGTCTGGGGTGTTGTCCACCATGGGACTACGACCGCTGACAGCAGAATTAGTACCCAGTCAACGAGCGGCGCCTCGACTACACGCGATCCGATTGCGCACACGCTTGTCCTCTATGGACAGTCGACATGAGCATACTGCAATCAGACGGTGCTGAGGACAAGGCGGGCTGGGCGTTACTCGCGTCAAAGCTGTTCCGCAGCGCTGCCAATGAGAATCTGTTGTCACTAATACGACGCGGCCCCTGACGTCATTGTTACCGACTGGCCCTTTGACCCAGCGAATAGGAGGACACCCGCTCGTGGCTCAGCCGAGACAAATGCTGTTGGCGCCTATATTAGCTTAGTACTTTTATATATATATATAGAGAGAGAGAAAGAGAGAGTCAGTGTGAGCCACTCTGTGTACTGTCACAACAAGTGTGCTATTCAAGCAATCCTTGACCCAGTTCGAAGCTGAGAACCTTCAACAAAAGTAGTACTAATAGTGCTGCAATGATAATAACAAAAACACCTCCAGAGTAAAATAAATCGACTAGTTGCTGGCGCAGGTCTCGTAATCGCGTATGAAGAATTATAGTCAATGCGATTCGACTACTGGGCGTCATTTGCAACAGCCATGTGTGCGGTACCGTCTCCTCGCCCAGATCCTAAGTATTCGAGAAGAACGAACGATGGTAAGTAACAATTGCTCGAATGAGTTTCGGGGTCGCCAATAAGTTCCGTTGCTTCGACAGATTAATCATCGAGGTAGTAAAAAAGCTCAAATTGTAAAACCATACAAACTCGCTGCCACGGATCGTAGCAACGGGCCATTGAAACGAATGCCGCTATCTATTGTCATTATTGTCGTTAGTAGTTCGGACCAGAGGGTTGTACGTTGTAACTGTACACTATGGCAAAAACTTGTAAAATGCTATTTTTTTTCAAGGTATAATTCAGCACAAAGCTGTCGGCGTCGACGGCACCAACTACAAGTTGCCTGCGTCAATCACCAATTACGTCCTAACTGCATTTGCTGTCATGATGCGCTTGGAAATATCGTGGCGTTTTTCATCAGGTGTATCAAGTTTTTCAACATTTCCTCAACACACAAAAAGTCGAACACAAAAAGGCACATTATTAAGCGAGAGAGAGAGATCGTCGTAGCCAACGAACGCCGAAGACGTTAACTGTTCAACAACACCGAGAACAAAAAAAGCCGGCCCCAAGGATTGAGCGCAATGTTTTTCGCGCGATGAGCTGCCGTATGTCGAGCACTCATCTCCATCAGACATCGCAATGAATAGCTATCAAATAGCAGCTATATATCGAATGTGTTGCATAGCAGTTTCAAAACATTCATTAACTGTACGGCGCACGCAGTGGCCAATGGCCGGTGTGCTCTCCAAGAAGACTCATATCATATATCAATCAGTGTACGGATATTTGTTAGTAGATTACCACGCGTAGTCGTCGCAAGGTCTCCCGTGCTTATTTGATCGCTGTGCGCCATAGAGGACACCCCATAGAAGCAGGGGGCGAGGTTTCCAAGGGCCCAACATGTCCAAGGCCCGGTGGGTTTGGCCTTCGCTGCGCGGTCCCCGCCAATCAGATCTCGGCCTTACGTTCCAATCCCCATCTCAACGCTGGTAGCATCAACTAATTCGAATTCTAATAGAGTTCCCTTTCATCATCGGCGGCACCATCACATCGTCACCGTGTCTTGGGCAACATCCTCTCGAGAGCAAGGGAACTAACCTTCGCCCCGTTGTTTACACGGCCCTGCGACAATCCACCTTACCACGGCAAGTACGCACGGCCCGCTGGCCATCGTCGTCCCTCAGAAGCTGCAGCGATTGAATCTTAATGTCGCTTTTAATGTGATTTGACAGATGGGCCCACGCGCATATGGGGCGACTAGCTAGGCCGTGGACGCGTGGCCGGCTGGATCTATCGTCCAAATCTATGAGCGTGTGTGTTCGAGTCTGCTCGTTTGAGTGGGAGAATCACTGGATCACATGAACTCGCTCCCTCGTCGTCCACCTTCGCTAACACGTCCGCAACGGCAGATCGCGTGTGCAGAGGTACGTATCTAACAAGTGTTCTATATAATCTGCAGCTGCCGCTAGATCTAGCGGCGGCGGCGGTAGCGGCGGTAGCCGAACGCCGTGGAGGACGGCGGTTTTGCTAAAGCGGCTCACACCACCGTTACAGTGTGTTACTGCTGCCTGTACGTCGTCTGCTCAGCATGGCCGTCACTTGAAAGTGGAAATGTTCCCGCGGCCGTCGCTGTGGCACTAACGTGACGAAAACTGCCGAGTCACGCCACCATCAGAAAGTAACAATGTATAACTAACTCTGGCAACAATAAAGAAAAAGAAGAAGAAAAAGAAGACAACAACAACAACAGCAACAACAATCCACCAAGCGAGAATCGATGAGGGTTTTAGGGTAGTGGGAAAAGATTCGTTGGTGAGTTTTCCCCGCTAACAACCATTGACGTCCGAATATGTCGATGCGATCGACAGGCAGGCTGGCAGCCATCGCCAATGAAATGACGGCGAGAGAGCGTGAAAGACAGAGAGAGAACAATGTAGCCACCTCGAAATAGATTCGGTCGAGTGCGATGGAATCGGTCACCAGCGACGCGTGTCGAATGAACGGAGAAAAATTGTATGACAAGAGACGGTTCGAAATGGACTTAATATATATATATATATATATAGACTTAATATACAATATATATATATATATATAGAGAGAGAGAGAGAGAGGGAGAGAGAGAGATACATGTACAGATAGACGGCGTCCTCATCAGTCTACTTGCTGCGCATCTGCATCGATGTATACAAACAAACAAACAAACAAAGCGAGCACGTTGGTCTCTGATAGGCGGAGGCCAAGTGGTGTGCGACCTACTGCTGGTGGCACCACTCGCTAACAAACACAAATATGCATGCATATAAATAGATATAAATAAATATACGCACACACAGCTAGAAAAAGTGAGGCGAAAAACAGTGAACGCGGTCGGGACGTGTTAACGTCCGACAGCGCGGGCAGAATGCGACAATGCTGAGGGGTTGATGACCAGATACGAAACAGGCGGTCAACACTTGGTCGGATTGAGACAAAGAAAAAAGAGCCGTACAGCCGCAGCGGCAGCAGCTAAATATAATTCTGATATTGAAAATATCGCTCTCGAGAGGGATGACACGGGGAGCACGGTGACGGAGCGACTGGACGACGCATTTTCCTCGAGGCTTGATGCCTTGACGACTTGCGGACCCTTTGTTGACGAGCCATTGCAATGACCATCTCAAACGGAAATGTCATACCCACAAATGCGCAACTGTCACGCGTACAGTTGTACGTATGCATGTGCGTATATAGTGGATGTCCACTCAATTAGAAACACGCAGTAGCCTAACGAAACTTGGGTTCTTAGGCCTGTAGTAAATAAATAGTAAACAAGTTGGAAGATTTGGCGAACTGTGTCTCTCATCTTTCCAACGATAGCCTGGTGTCGTCGCAGCGACGATGATAATGTCAAACGACACCAATGTAAGATGCAATTGTAGATGAGTTGCCAGCCGTCGGGCACGCCAATTTGAAAGAACTTGGTAAACTCAATAAAAAAAAATGGCCGCAACTCGAATCGCTCTCTCCGCCGTAACTCTGATCTAATAACTTTTCTAACGCTCAGCTTAGCCTTAACGGCAGTTCCGCAAAAAATCTTAGGCTAATTCCCCTGTCGCGCTGTTGCACAAGTGACATTGTCCCAAAATTTTACATTAAGCAGACGCCTTACCCTTCGGCATTATGTTCTCTGCTGGTCTTGGAGGGTTCTGTCAGGTCGCGAACACACGAGGACATCAATCCGCAGTCTTCACGAGTCTACGCAACACTTAGCTCCCTATCAGTATAAGGCAGGGTTCTATTTAGCTATTACTACACAAAACAGCTTCGGGACAGCTCAAACGCTAGATGGCACGACTAGCACAATTGAACTGGGTCGCGCTGGTACGGTGCGACTGGCTTAACCAATTGACCGACAGACATTAGTCTTTATATCTGATATAAAATCAACCGGCACGATGAACACTGAGACAGACAATGACGCCTCAATAACATTAGCCAGTGTGCGGGTGTGTTAACTAAATAAAAGACAACGAAGCCGAACCGCCCCGAGCGGCCTCTACAACGAACCTGACCGACAGCGGTGTTCTCGACACCCCGATGAGGTCGAAGTCAGCGATGGGATGTAGCTGACGAACAACCCGAAGGATAAAGCCATTAAAACAAAAATTCTCGAACAGATCAACACGAAAAGCCAAAACACTGGATGTGAGCCCCAGAAAAACCCATCAGCTCGCACGGATGTTTTTTTCCTAACTGTTAGAGTTCATTTTTGTCCTAAATTAATGCATATTCTATGTATATATATATATACATATATATATACATGAATATACATATATCACACTTGGTGCCGCCCCTACTACCAGTCGATTGGGATTACGTTACGACGATTGGTACGACAACAACCAATAACCATTCGACAATGACGACAATAATAACTAGGAAGAAATGTTGTCTAAATGTTGTCTGTTAATAAAATAATAATAATAGTAGTGGTTATTACAGACAAAGGTCTGTACCGCGAAACAAGAATGCGCGATGCTAGCAAATGAAATATTCGATGAGTACGGTTTGAAATATTTATTCATACACACCTTCTAGTGTCATTCTAGGACCTCATCCGTAACACTAATACTAATTCATAATAAGCATCGGACTATCACAGCTCGAAGGGATTAACTAGCAATATGTACCTCAGGTACTCTGGTGATCCAGTTGACACTGGAGGAGGGCCTGAACCAGGCCGCAATCGACCCATGCCAACAACGAGACATCGTCACGCTAGCGTGACCTCCCGACAGTCTCTCCATCTGCAAATTGGCCATTAGCAATGCCACCTGGTCAGCCGCTTCTGAGGTGACTTGGAGCTAGGCCACTGTCGAAAAGACACGTGTCTAATAAGTATCCTGCACAATTAGCATTAACGAGACAATTAAAGTCCTACGCCCGTAGTCGTGATCCGCCGACATCCACAATCACTGTATCCTACAGGATCCGACTTCCGCAAGAGGACCACAGATTTCGCAAAGGTTCCGGCATTCAGAATCCATTTCAGGAGCAGTAGCGGCAACCCCGGCACAGGGTGTCTTTCAGGAGCTATTCTTTCGAGCTGCCTCTAAACACTTAACGTCCACTGCTTTCGGTAGTGCTTCATAAGACCACCCCTTAAATAAAAATGTGCTCATTCCGTTGCGCGGCAGGCGTACACGAACTCACCACCAGACTACCACGCTTGATATCCTTTAGGACCCCCATTTAGCGCCACAGTCCCCAGTACACGCTGTCAAACAAGACCGTGTTAACGTGCCTAATTGAGAGCGCTGTTTACAACAACGATATATTTTGTATAGTTAGTATTATAACGCTCGACGTATGCCTTGGAGTCATGCTGTGGAATAGTCATGTGCCGACGATATTTAACAGCGTACAGCGCTGTCTTTCATATAGACACGATAGAGATCGCCGACGGAAGAAATTACTGCAAGTGGTCCCATGACATTCAGGATTGAATCATTTCAGAGACAATCAAATATTGAGCATCGCCATCACAATCTGACCGGCACCCACCGCAGCTTCAGTTCCGCTTACCAAAAATTACCCACTAAGCATACGTATTTAGGAGCGTGTTTTAGCTGAAAACACCCGCTCGCCGACGAATCTAAACGCGGCCACGCAGTTGGCTTGTTCCAACACTCCTGGTAGGTAAATAGTTACCGTCCGTAAATATCATATATTACGAAACCTAGATACCGTAAACCTTACCCAGATAAGAGAAGCTGGCCACCGGCTGGTGAGCGTTTGTTTCCGAATGAAAGTGACGCGTTCATTAGGTTTCGAGCATGCATACCCTGCTTTTAGTGAGAATATAAAATTTCCTCGTATGAACCTACATTGACGCGAATATATAACACATCCCGAGGGCAGGAGTGAGTAGTTGGAGGAACAGCGGAAACACCGTATGCCGCCCGTTTCATCGGGTGAGTATCCATTGCCCAAACTTCCTCTAGCTCAACGACCTACAAAATGATCGCTAGGCAGCAAGACCCGGGAAATTGGACAACGAACAATCCCAGCCATAGTTGACGATGACGATCGAACGCGGCTGCAAAGCTCACATGTACGATACAAGTGGAAATATATATAAAAGAAAGCATATAGTCCTTCGAATAAGTCTTATCTGACAGCTTCTCTGATACGGTACTGTTCAAAACTTGAGCTCCCAGTGCGGCGTACGTATAAGTGCCTAATAGCTCATGCTCGGTCAATCGATGAAAAATAGAAAAACGGGTAACTATTACGTATTATGACGTATTACGTCACTGCCGCTTATCGATTGTCTTGGCGCCGTCTAACGCCCGCCGCGTTCACAGAACCGGGCTGTCCCCTGAACCAAAAGCCAGCAAACAGAAATATACTGAAATGTTCCTTGCTGCGACCCTACGTTCAGCTGTCGCGTCTAATTGTATTACAGACTGTGGTCTGTGTTTAATCCTTTCGTGCAAGGCAGAGCTCACTGATTGCCTCGCTGCGTCCGCGATTGGTCGAAAGTGATATCTTATATAGTCGAACAATGAAAAAGCTCGGTCCAGCTCAAAATAAACTGACCATGAACTAAACATATAATAGAATTAGGATTTTATCACCACCACTACTGCTTCTGGTTGTACGACGAGGCTCATCTTTCCATGGAAATGTACGATGCTATCGACGTCATCTAACCACGTCGAGCTCACGTTCAGAGCATACGACGATAATGGGCTCGGGTCTTGCCCCCCAAACATCAGCAGCCTATTGAACTTCCAGCGCTGACGCGTCGAGGGACGTCGACTGCAGTCAAATCTGTTCACAGAGCTAGCTTACCACCACCCCCGCGTCGACTTGGTCTAAATATAGTCTCCTAAATAAAATCCAAATAGCGGCTATTGTAAGGGCGGCGTGCTGACGTCGTCGCAAGGCGGCTGTTACGCTACACGAGAGATCTTATCATATGACGAGACGCTCGGCCGCACATAACAATCAAAGCTCACTCTGGAGCGCCAAGCACAAAGTTGCTCGACTTCGAGACAACGACATATGGCAGCAGCGATAACTTGGATCTTGCGTCCACTATCCGGCTGATGCGGTACTAACTTACTCGCTTAGTCTTTATTACGCGACGCGTTTAGTAAGGTCTCGCAGACGGAGGATAGACCTCTCGCTAGGCGGGGGGGGGGTCAAGAAGAAGGCAGCGCTTATCACGTTTTGAACTCACACGAGTTGGCCGGAATTCGATTGTATTTCGAATTTGCAAGCTCCCTCGAACACGCAGCCGATAGCCACGTCGTCAATAAGCACTTCGACTCACCTCGAGACAAACATCGGTTCCAGTCGGCGAAAAGTGCCGTCAACTATTGCTTCCCGACCGTATGTCAACTGTAAGCCAATTGCTTCTTCCCGACCGCAAGGCTACCCGCCCCCGTCCGCTGGTTCAGCTTATGTTCTATGCTATTTTTGACTATTGAATCTGCTATTACTGCTATTGCCGAGCCAGACAGACTAACTCCGACGAAGTTCAACTTCCGTGGAATCACTGTAGCCGACCACTGGGCATATCCTTCCTGTTCTAGCCGGCGTTGAATAGCTTACAACAGCATACGTCACAAGATTTGTTACTATTTGTCCAACGTTCACATCGTAGGCCTGTTTGTCTAACTCCTCGTACACAAATACATAGAGATAGAAAACAAGCTGTGTGATGTCATGACTGCCCATGGGCGTATGCATGAAAGTTCCTGCTTGTCGTTAGGTTATGCCGCTCTCTCGCGTAGAAGCCACATCCGCACGCTAAATGCTGATTTACTGCGCCGGGGGGCGACTTACAGATCGAGGCTGTCTCTTGCCACTCTAGCGGCAGATTTTCCGGGAAAATCACTTTATTGTATGCAAACTGAGAACAGCATATTTTCCGCCTACTAATTACAAAACAATACACATTTCGCTTTATTATTAAAAACAAGGGGGCAAAATAATATACGGGACAGCAAATCGATATTTGCATATTACCGTGCCAATACCAATGACCATTCGATTAGTCGAAGCTTTTGTGTTATCCCTTCTAGTTATCTATTGCACGTTATGGCGAGACGTTCACAGTCTCTATTGACATGAGATAGCGCTTTACGGACTGCACTAAATTATCGGTGTGCATAATGAAATAATCAGTCGTAGAAATAGGACATATTTTCAGGTCCTTGGACAACTGTCAACAACGCGCGCCTAACAATGACCTTTTGGCGAGCACACCACCTGAAAACGATGAAGGTTGCACATTATAAATGATTCTGATCTAAGGCTTTCTGTCAGCTCATAATGTTAGGAAGGACGACAGCCATTTTCCTAAAACAAACCACCCCTCGCCGTCCGCCCTGCGAATCGGATAATTCCAATGGTGATCTGCTCCGACACTTCTCGATCATTTATTAGAACGCATGAGGGCGGCAATGTGAGTGGTTAATGTTACAGTACTAAGCTGAGACTGCGAACGTTTTGCATGGCACGTTCTCTTGAGCGCATCTGTTCTGAGAGGGTCTTGTACATCCATTGACATAGACCAAGGTTTCCCATCGACGACTGAGGACATCTGGCCATATCTTCTCAATGTGGCTGCCACGTACAAGTGTCACATCCACTCTGGACAGCAGCAGCACCACCTGCTCGGCATGCAGAGCGTTCATTAGGAACTGGAAAGGGTTCACTTTTCAAGCTGTGGGTCTCATTTCATACTGACTGCGGTGTTTTGAACAATATTATCGTGTGTGCTGAGCTAAGGATGGTGCTACGCAGTTACAGTTACCTCGCCACGTGACATATACGAAAGCTGGCAACGGATGAATCCCTTTTGACCGTCATCTCTGGGTTCACACCGTCCAGGAGGAACAGGATGTGTCACTTAGGGCAAACGTTCGAGTACCGAACCGAACTAAATTCTGAGGTATTCCACTCCAATCTGTAGAGACGATGAATGGACAACACTTAAGTCCTGTAGCCACATCTGGCCTATCGAGGGCCGTCGTTCGCCGCACTAATATGAGAGCATATCATTGACATATCCGGCAGAGCAGTCGAGTGACCCCACACCCGCGCGTATCACAGCTGAGGTGTGCGCCTGGCCTTTTCAACGCTTCAAACAGACAGGTCCACTGCCTCATTATCGCATTGTCTTATCGGCGTCAAATATAAAGGAACAATTAACAAATCTAATAAATAACGAATATTCACATGAACACATTGCAGCTTACTTAAGAACGCAAAAATATCTCAGTCATTATCAGTGAGACAACAACAGCCACTTCCAGGAGTAGATTGCCGTTGATATGAGACGAGACCAAACGGCAAAGTTCCCTGCGCTATATCGAAATCGAAGTATGATCTTCATCCAACATATTCACTTATAATCGATCTTACCCTGCTGATTGGAGAGCAGGAACGCCGAAATCCTGTTTTTGTTCAACTAGTTAATAATCAAACAATAGATCAACATAGGCCGACTGGCTAATAATATTAGTAATTATTCTAATTATTACTACGACCAGTGCTAATGCGTCTTCTGCAAAAGCGAATAACCTGGATATCAGCATCGCCATTTCGTTGCTGGCCGGGTTCAACCAGCCGGCACGTGGCAGCCGGCACAAAAAGGTTATCATCATCGCTCAGAGTATTCAGGCTTTTGCTTGCCATTGTAGCCGCACGCTACAGCAATCCCACCCGACGACTATTCCGTGAAATTCAACCGTAGCATATTTCTTCACGAGTTAGTCAGCAATACTGGTAGGCGTATCATAAATAGCATACTTCTTCACGTTCGTCAGGCAGCATGCAGCGCACCCAAAGGTTTACAGGAATCTCCACACTTCATCTTCACGATCGTCACCTTCGAATAAGCCACTTCTTTCATTCGAATATATTCAACACTTCAAAGGCCAGCACCATCTTGAATCATTTCGATGATCGCGAACTCGCGGTCCTCGTGTGACCCACACGAGGATGAACGCGACGCGATACCATGCAGCTGACATGAAGGTAACGACGGCAGGGACCCACTGGCAATCACAACAATTCGCCTTAGCGTGTACCACAGTGGAAACTGCTTAACTCGAAAAAAAATGACAACTATCGACCGCGCTTGATATCTGAATTGCATTCGATAAACCAAAAAGCTGTTCACGTGAGGAAAGAGCTGGGGAAAATAGTCCGAGACGGGAGCGAATTCGGCGACTTTCATCAGCCGTCGTACGTGCGGCGGTCGTGTGCTTTCCACCGGCGAAGTCTGCTGAACCCAGAGTGGTCACTGTAGACTGACCATGCGCTTGGACCGGTAGATCTCTCAAACACGTTGGTGGTCTAGGCCAAACTGTTCAAACCGGTTACACCGCGAGGTTCGGTTTTGGCCAGGGCGTGAGATTACCGCTTTATAACGTGGCTCTACGTCAGCCTTTACGTCAGCGTCGAGACTGGTCTAGCCACTGGCGGAAACAACTCGGACACATGATTTCTTCCTCCCCCTATTTATATAAAATAGAATAATAACTGTGAACTGTCTCCCGGGCCGAATATAATAAATACTTTTGACATTTGTCTTCCGCGTGCGGCGTTCGAGAGACGAAAGGGGAACCACTCAAAGGAAGACTCACACCCGCTCAGGGAACCGGCCAACCGATTACCAGTGCACTCCTTCCCATCAGCCTCCCGTCTAACCGCCACAAGACACCATCCGACATATTCATTGGAAGCATATCTTCATCATTCTTCCTTTCGTCGCCTTCACGGCGGTGTCTGTCCCGCGAAGCTTCCCTGAATGGCGCTGGCGTTGAGGCGTTCAGTCCGGGTTTCCGGTCGTTCTCTGAAGCACACACACACACACAGGGCTACGGCCACACAGCACACGCAAGTCATTTTCCAGTCGAGTACCAGTCATATCGTCAGCATCTCTGCTAGGTTTACAGTATCCCATCGACCATTGAACGCCGACCCAAACACCGCGCTATTGACCGGTTCTTAGAAAAACTGGGCCATCGCAGTATTATACGACTCACTCATTCAAGCGTGCACTGAGGCTGTGCATGAGACATTTTCGCTCTCCCCCATGTACAGGGTCCGCCGACGTTAGTCCCGGCCCAACCGGAGGTCGGCCTGCATAGATTTGTCCAGGCAGTCACTTGAGAGTATATATATATATATATATATATATATATGTGACAACCGCAGACAAAAAAAACCTGCAGAAGATGACGAACGCCGCTGGGCCGGAGGGTGTCGCTCGACAGCCAACGTCGACACAGAGGCATCGCCTCCGTGTCGACGTTGGCTGTCGATGCAGCGTGTACTTGGGCGACAAATGCTACCATACGTCTTCTCTCACAGAGACATCTACGATTTTCTTCTTTAATTATTATAACATAAACAATCCCTCACACTCCTGTTAGCTAACGACATACACATCCATCGATCTAACGATTTCTCTGCCCTGTTATATACGAGGCCCTTTCTTTCCACCGCTTGCTCGACCGCGTACAGATTTGCAATCTTGAACAAAGCGACGGTTCAAGACGCGCAGCGTTCGCGTCCACCGGACTCACTCCCTTGCCGGCTCCCTCCGCCACGAGAGACCTTCTCTGCTTTCGAATGACGACGCTGATGATTACAATCATTAGGGGGTGCAGAGTAACGCCTGACGCTCTCCCACGTGGTCTTGCGGCTGGCTGGCTGGCTCGCTGGCCGGCTGGTCGGCGCCGTGACGAGTGTTAGTAAATAGTATTAGTATTAGTTTGCAATAGGCAGTAGATGGGATCGCGATAGCCAACTCGAGAAAGACAGACGGACAGATACAATAGGCACACGGCTGTGGCGGATGGCGAACTGTGCTGTGAATGGACGAACGGATAGAGAGACGCTCTGGGGCTTGTGGGACACCATGGGACCCGCTGGTGGCCAGTGCGCGAGTCGCTGCCTTTGTGTGGGTGAACCGAGGCAAAATGAAGAGCAGGGACTGCTTATCTCTATGTCTGGCTGCCTGGGGCTCCCTTGATGGCTGACTGACCTCGGCCTGCTGCAGCTGATGCACCGCTATCGTTAGCTGTACCAGATTGCAGATAGATCTATAGCGGGAGAATATGTACGGAGAGTTTGTCTGTTTGCCGGTCTATGTATGAGTGTCTTGTGAGTCACTGAGCAACTAAGTGAATATGTGTGTGTGTGTGTGTGTTTGCGTTCACCTATAGAGAGGCTGCTCTATAACTAGAACGGGTGTGGTAGTTGTACGGGTCTCGTGAGTAGGTCATGGTAACGGTGGCAAACAAACTGATGTAATATTTTGTCGTGGTTGGGTGGTCCGGCTGTCGCTAAGATTATGCATGTATATATATATATATATACACTGTGTTTGTATACATATATATATATATATATATATATATAGAGAGAGAGAGAGAGAGAACTAGGCTACTGCGCGTCAGCCAAAATAGAATCAGTGTATAATAGTGTCTATATAGCGGTAAGCCAAATAGAAGAACAAAGATATAATATTATTCTTCATATTGTTGTACACTGAAGAACATAGCTGTCAGTCAATAGGTAGTCACACACTCATGAAACACTCATGATATTGCAATATCATAATTGTCGTAGCAATTTGTTGTTGCAATATGTCCGTGCATATACGTGAATATGTGTACAATCTCCACGGTCCTGGCGAGTGTTAACTGTTCAAGATATGTCCTGATATGGTGAAAACATCGATTCTGTGCGCCGGTGGCCGCCTGGGATTTTCCGCAAGATTTCACAGATTGTCATTTGCGGAGATCAGCTTACTTACCTGGAACCACGACGAAAGAAATATGGTAACGCACATGTAACTATCAATCATGATAACACACACACACCGATTACTTATTATTATAATTACCAATTAATAACAACTTAGTTGCTTAGCTAATTCCGCGTAATCGCGTCAAAAAACCTCACGTCATTCTACAGGTTGATTCCTACATTTAAACGTTATATAATGCATATAACCTGGCAAACTTTCCGCCAAAGCCTGCCTATGCATTGCGATGCGACAAAAAATGCCGGCCGAGGAAAGTGACGTATGGCCAAGGATCAGAGAATCCATAGGAAATGAGACGATCCAACGCCTCCCAAGCACTCATATCCCAGTGGGCGCGATTCGTCCCTATTGCAATTTGTCGCCCAGGTCGTCAGTCTGGATACAGCGTGAACACGCCCGCGTACGCCACTCACTTCTCACACCTTGAACAAGGTTCTGTCAAGGTTGATTTCGCAAATTTGTCTTGCAGTTGTTATCCCGCAACAGACCACGGCTCGGTCCGGTACAGCCTTTGTGTGAAGCGTTATGAATCACTCGGCGGTGGCCCACGGGTGAATGAGTGCACGCGATGACCAGACACGCACAACCCTGACACGTTGGGTTTTAGCGGCCACGTTGGGCGACGCGGCATAGAACATTGCACAAGCCGCATTTAGCGTTGCTCCCGCGTGAAGTCGCCTCCTTTTTCAGCCGGCCACTACCGAGTTCGCAGTCGTGGGCAGCCACGAGTGACGCTAGCCAGACCACATCGTCGGCAATGTCAGCTAAAATTCGGCTCGATATTTTTCTGAAGTAGTCGCTGTTGTTGTTGTTGCTGTTGCTGTTGTAGTAGTGGAAATAGGAGCAGTAGTCGTACGTCGAGTAGGCCATTTTTTACTCTCGTTTTTTACGTGTTTCCGTCGTCGAAGCGATAGCGACGGCGATGGCCATTGTCGTGGCTCGTCGCCGTACCTTATGATGTAACATATCGTCAGAATATCGAGTGGAGACTACTTCGAAGTTGCAATCATACTTTTACTTGTTGGTGTGTGCTGTCGCAGCAGCCGAAACTCGACTCGACTCAGCAACAATGACTCGTTAGCTGACGTAATATAACGCTCGGTGCGTATATCTTAGTAATGGTTACTAAACATGAATTAAGTGAACAACTATGACTATCCCACGGTTGATCCTGGCCAGCCGGCGTCGCCCATGTCACGCGCGCGGCCACCTACAGCACTAAATATCCTTAAGAATTGCCCTAGTGCATTTCGATATACAGCTTCTTTTTTTTCTTCTAATTTTGGTTAATTAAATGTATTACAAACACAAATAGATATATCAAGTGCTGCGGATAGATTTGTGAAAATGATCTCACCCTTCCTCTCTTGCACCATCTGTCGCTAGCTATGTCTAGCCTTGACGTCGAACGCTGGTAGCAATTTCACATCCTGGTGAATTCGAATCTTGCAAATTTCTCTATAAATGCTAATTCGATTTTGGAGGAAACGATATCGACAGTGGCGAACAATGACGGAAATTACGAGACGACAAAGTCAAAGAAAAACTGCAAAAACATTAGAAAAAAAGAGTCGCGGAAGCTGCAAATATATCGAAGGTCATCGTATGATTAAGTCGTTCTTCGCGCGCTGTTAAGCGAAGCCTGAGTTAGCCGGCCGGGGCCTTGTGTAGACTGTAGCCGCGTATCAGTGGTAAGTGTCTGACAGCGCAGAGCGACGCTACTGAATCAATGAAGGCAATTGTATCGAGGGCCTGCACCAGGTGATGATGACGGGTGACATCATCGAGCAACGGTGTCAGCGACCGCTCGGACGACTTACCTCAGCGTTATCGACATGATTTTCTATTTATCTGCTTGATTATCAATTATGACGAACGAATGTTTATGTTCAAGATGACTGCCAATATGGAAACTGCGGATTCACTGTGATCTCTATTAATGTCCAGAGCGAGATGTTTCAGCGAGGTATGATTACTATCATATATTCATACGCCTGCGCCATCTGATCTTTGAATCTGAACAGCCAGATCGATTCCCGGAGCCATAATGTCGCAGAGTGTAATGCTGCGAACATTGCAGTTACATGTATTCAAACTCTACACGCGCACACACACACATACACAGCTATTCACACAAGTCTTTGCTTGTGTAGCTATATTTATCATACTCCTATGCTCCGCAGAATAGGACTCCCTTGTAGGGCACGCAGTCTGCACACTTATTTACTTAAATTTCAAAGAGCTATTGTTGGCTCCAGCCAATGTCGCACCCACCAGCTAGCACGAATTCTAATTGTAGGCAGCTTCTACAGGCTGTTTTGGGTTGTGAGACTGAGTTGCAGACATTTGAGATATTATTGCACTGTCCGGTTCGAATGCATTCGAGAACCGTCTCTATGAGATTCAGTCCATGCCCATAGATTGTTAATTCATCAAGCAGTCATTCATGAGGTCATGAAAGCGGTAGCGAACTCGCTGTTTTCTAAGCGGAGAAGGACGAGCGGACAGGACAATCAAGACTAGTCATTCGACAACACACCCTTTCCAGTACAAGAAATGATTAATTTCGGTAACTTAAATCTGTGTAATACTGCTGCCGTCTTTAACCCCCCCCCTTGTCTCGACGACACATTTTGGGGTAGAACCTTATATATATATATATATATATATATGTATGTATGTATGTAGTTTTAAGTGACTATATTATAATATGATTCTAGATATCATATACACTGCATCTCTGGTCGTAGAACAATCTACTCTATAACATATGCATATAAGCGCATGTATCATATGTAATGGCGTGCACTGCACGTCTTCCGGCGTTAGTAACGTTTTAGACCTATAAGTACGTGCGTACACGCACAGTTGAACTCCGAGTGGTCTACCGGTACAAACTCGAGTCACGTTCGATTCGACAGCGGCAAGAAAAAAGAGCTCTCGCGCCAGACTGAGGCCAGACGCGCACGGCGGCTGCGCCTCGTTATTAGGAGTTCGTGAGTCTCGTAGGGCTCGTCATCGTGCACGCACACAGGCGGCAGGGAGGGGATCCTTCAGGGGGTAGTAGTTGTGGGCAGTTTAAATTCTCAGCAGTGATAACGACCCCCTGGTTACCTAGCAACGTTAAGCCTGTCGTCCCCAACCACGTCCAGAGCACCCCCATACTCTTTGGAGTGTCGTCTCGCTGGGACAGTGGTGGCAGCCGCGGAGCAGACTGTCTGAAATGTTACTTATCCCAGACGTGTGTTCCTCGTCCAAGTCCACACTCCCAGTCGTTGGGACTAGGTAGCAGAAGCTAATTTCTCTCTGTGAGGAATTGGCCGTCTCGGACCGACCACCGGGAACCGATCATTACCATCGTTCGCGAGCGCGAGCCCAACCGTCTACTCCTGCTCGTTCCCTCAGCCCAGCCACTAACCCCTCACACGGCAGAGCGGAAAGAATCTCCGAGGTGGCTCTGAAGCCGCCGAGGAGAAGGCACAGCTAGTGCGGCTGCCGCAGGACGCCACCTTTGACGCGGATCCGGAGCTGAGGAGTGCTGCTTCCAGACAATGATGCCCTTTCCCGCCCTCGGGGACCAAGGGCAAGCGGTTCGCCAAGTAGGTTACTAGCCGGCAGCTGTTCACGTTGACTCAATTCGTTCATTTAGTTCTGAAGCTTTCCGGCCAATGCCCGGCGCCTGGGCCTAGCGACTGGACGACTTAGAGATTTCTTATAGACAGTATTGTTAGACGAGAGCAGACAATGTGAGGCCTTGCCTACGCAAGCGAGCGGGATAATGGCATAACCATCCTTCCCCCCAGCCCGTGAGTGCAACCGCCTAGTAACTTTTGTATCGTATTCATCATGCAAGTGCCTTGTATTCCTATGTCGTATTATATAAAAATCTATTCAACAGCTGCTATTGTCTTCAGCAGTCGGCTGAAGCCACCGTTAAACTATAATTACCTTTGGAATAAAAAGTAACTATTAGAGAGTTGTAGTGAGTCTAACCCAGGCGAATATGGGAATATAGGTAGGGAGAGGCAGTGCAAGGTACGGAAATGATTTATTGGTTGATTAGCAAGGAACACTGTAATGTTTGCAACGCTTAAGTTCGCTTTTGTGTCACCAGGTCGCGGGCCTCGAACCTGCGGCCTTTGACTTTTTTCAGCCAGAGACCTACCCGTCCAAGCCACCGCGCTGATCGATGAGTTGAATCGCGGATAATTTAATTCTGCATATAGCAACCCGTGCAATTTGACCTGGTCAACGTCAAACGGCCACCGTTAAACCTCAAAAGAGGCTTGCGCTTGTTAATTCAATGTACAAGGGACGCGAAAAAGATCCCCTTCTCTATACATCACCTATCTATTGTCTACAGGTAACTGAGGCCGATACGAATGCTCAGTCGTCGATGTGATCCCGCACAGCGAGTTTTGTCGTCAAGCTCGAACAGATAACCAACCGTCTGTTTCACGATATGTAAAGGCGATATCCATCGATATAAAGTGGGGTTCTAAGTAAGCCGAGTCCCCAGACCACTGACATACTGGCCCTGTCATCCCCAGAACCACCACCACCACTATCGTTATCCTCTATCTCTCAATTTCTCTCTAACTCCTATTCTAACTCGCATCTACGCTATGTGGTTCGGCATCATCTGAGTGCCAGTGAAATTCTATATCGATTCGAAGCCAACGAAACGTGGCCCGATCCGCGCGCGAGACAACGGCTCTCTGTGCCTGCCTATATATCGTCGATGGATGAAGGTAGCCTTGAAAGCGGCATATCAAACCAGACGAGACCATCACGACGACGACCACCACCAGCACCACCTTTGCTATAAGCGACTGTCATACAATACAGTAGCCATGAAAAGACGATCAGCCTCCCAACTAACCTAATTCTAACCCTATAAGACATTCTGTTACTCTGACGCGACTGGTTGGCTCCGGATCACGACATCGAACACGTATATCTCCGTTCGCTAGTATAACACGAGACCAGTAGAGCGTGAGTGTCTATATATATATATATACATATATATATATATATATACAGGTAAGCGACTATATCGCGAACCGTCTGTGCGAAGGTCTCATGCTAACTTGCAATTGTGTGTTATTAAACGATTAAATGCATGATATTCAATTACGCCGCGCAAAGTTTCCGGCGCCCGCGATGCTCCCGAGGGCTAGGACGAGAATTTGATCAGGGATCACGTGTAACGTCTGACGTGATGAATTCATTTTGCGGCGTAAATCGATGCCTAACCGGCATAATATCAGGCGAGCCGTTGCTGAAAGCTGCAATCGAACACGTGAGGTCGTGTGGGGCCGAATGCCACTCAACGGCGACACCAGAGACGAGGCGGCTGAAAGTGAGACCCACGTTTGCGAGCGGCAAATGAACGTGGACAAGGCTTTTCCTCATATTTGAAGGGAAAAAGAACTGCGCCCGCTTAGATATCGAATGAACGGAGACCTTTTTTTTGATTGCTGACTCGCAGTTCTCTCCGTCGATGGCCGAAGGGCGTCGGCACCGCTGTGTAACATTGCTTTAAGAACCTATGATGGCTGTATTTATCTGGGCTTTTCTCCAAACCAGTCGAAACCTAGGTTAGCCTAGGTTTATATCGCTAGGTTAGCGTTGGCTATGGCCCAGACATACTCAATCTGCCTAGCGTGCAACAAAGTAACGAGTCCTATAACGGTAGGCCTTCCCGAGACCTTCCTTACATATGTAGAAGTGACCTATTAGACCCTAAGCCGAATGGCATGCACGCCCCGTACGGCCAGGGACGCATGACGTAGCGTTTTCACTGGCAAGTCGTTCGCGTCTGTGACAGCCACCCCTTAACTTGTGTGCCAGCTAACGGTACCATGCGGACCTGACGCTTACATAATCTCTGTCGTTCGGTCTGCCGTATGGGTGGAATTGCATAATGGCACCAGCAAACTCGCTTCATCTTCCTTCGAACTCGCTATCGTCATCGTCGCCGACCTCCTCTCGCCTGATCCACACGCTAACGTGACATGAAGCCTCGCAGCAACATGCAGCGAGAAACGCTTCGTCCATGTGGACGATAAGTCCCGTGGATGGTCTAGTGGTGAGCGTCTCGGACTGCTAGACCAGAGGGACGTGTGGGTTGGGCTAAAATCCTGTCAGGCGCGGAGAATCTTTGGAGTTCCTTATCATCATCTTTCTTTATCTGACGATTCTTGCCAGGTACAAGAGTAAGGTAGAGAAAATAAGCAAAGGTTGCCCCGACAGGTTGTCATAGTAATACCTAAAGGTTAAGAGCTGAGACCTGTAAGATAGATGGAACAGCTGAGGGTCAGCTCGAAAAGCGATGATATCGACGATAAGAAACAAGGCTGTACAAACACAAAAAGAAAACTCATACGGGGAACAAGCGCCAAAAATCGCCGACGGATTTCGGATCGAGTTGAGCTAGCCGACGCGCACAGTGTGGCCGGTGACCGGACGACCTTGCAGATTCACCTCGGCCAGGATCGCCTCATCAGACAGCGGCATTGAATCGGAATGATAGCGCATCCTAGCTATGTCTAATTCCCAGATAACCGGACCTCAATAGCAGTACTCATTCCTCCGTCACCATTCAGAATGTAACTGCTGCCGAAACGGGCTGCGACACGGACGCATTCCATAGCTGCGTGATGGCGGTACACCTCGAGAATAATATGTATATAGATATATATATATATATATATTACAATATATATGAATATGTATACATGAAACAGGCCTATTCACATGCCTACCCACATATACAAGCATGTGGCCGTGCGCCTAATACACCGTGGATCAGCGATACGCCCAGCGTGTAAATGGGGCAACATGCCGCGACCCGGCTGACGATTTGTCGGCACGCACTGAAGCAGTGCTGTGTACGTTAGCGTATGCTGCCGCATTCTTGGTAGTGGCTATTAGCTCGAATGGATCAGTGAATGAATTGGCTGATCAGCACATTTCTGTTTGCTGAGATCCGAATGGCGATTGCCTCATCTCGGCTAATCTGATACAAGCAACAGACAGCAGCGATCGGAACAAAAGTTTCGATGTCACGTTCAATCGAAGCCAGAATATGCTCTGCCTGATGAATGCTCATCGGTTCAGCGTTGAGATCAAACGTTGTTGGTTTGGCCGGATTTAGCCCGTGCCGCCGTTCAGACCGTGTTGGTTGCTGGAGCGGGACAAGGAATTAATAGGTGATACTTCATCTTTCGTTGGAACAGGCACGATCAAGTAAATTAAGTATAAGGGCAAGTTAAGTATGATAGGGATTGGTGTAAAGCTCATTATGACAGGTTGGTGCGAATCTCGGATTCTGTGTGTGGCTTACCTAGACAGACATAACTTATTTCAGGCGTTTGTTTTATTACTGTTGTGGCAATAACCATCTAGGCTAGCTAATCCCAGTTAGTTAAATGTCGAATATCGTCGACTCTATCCCCGACTGAGCCTTGATGATTAATATCCTGCAATTTGTCAAACATTTATGATCTAATTGCCGCTGCTCAGCTACGCTTGACCAATCCAAATAGCCGTTACATATCCTAACTGGAATGCATATGCTCAACTCTCTGCTGGCAAACATTGTACTATTACTGATATAGTGAAATAATTACTATCTTGCAGACCATTTAAACAACAGAGTACCGTTTGGAAAATAGGCAATTAGTAAGACGACAACAATTAGTGGCCAAACACTCCCGAGTGTACAGAGCATGTATAGATTTACGCGTCACGCCCATCCATCGACAGACAGGTAGGTAGGTAGGTACTCTACAGTACAGCATTATAATACCAGACCACACAGATACAATCAATACATCAATGGCAAATACGTCAGTTCGAGTTTACTCGCTCTCTCTCTCTCTCCCTACACGCCTCTTCCCCCAGCGAACAGGTCAGACACGTTTACGGCGGTTAGTGTACCGTGTATTGTCATATGGAACGACAGGCATGGTACGAGAGCGTACAATCTCGATACGACAGATCATCCGTACACTACAGTTCACATACGTCACTCGGTGTAATCACCCGTTGCCGTTGGCGTTGTCCGCGGTCAATCACCGTATGGCCAACGGCCACCTCCATCTACCTCGTGCCAGCCGATGCGAGTTGTTCCCGTTCTCTGCCAGCGTCCTCATCGGCGCGGTGACGGCGCGGTGCGAAACATCTTTCGTCCACTTTGCGACCCCCGCTCTAGTCACCGAGGCCACTCGATCGTTCGAGCGCGCAGCTCAAACGGTTGGAAGCAATCGATGCCGAGCGCTAATCAGTCGCGTCACGCCGAGCGGTTCGACGAAATAAACGACAAATGAACGTATTGATTGTTACGAACGCTTGGTTGGTTGGGAGCGCGCGTAATGCACTCGGCCGTATGTCGTTTGAGCTCAGGGAGTCCCAGCCTGCTGCCGCGAACCGAGTGGTGGGCGAATATACAGTGACAGTATGAGAGCACCTTTTGAACATTTGTCAACACGTGTGAAGAATACTCGCGTCCGGAAGAATTGTAGACGATGGGGGCGCGCGGTAGGTTACAAGAGCGTAGGCTGTAACCACAGCCAGGAACTCAGGAACGTGTATTTTGCGTATGAGGTGGTCTCTGTTAACTATACCGGCTGGGTGCGTTCTTCTCGTGTTGATTCCTCTCAGTCCCGCTGCGTGATAACATATAAGAGAGCTTAAGCATTGTAACAATTGCAGCTCCTTTAATAACCCAATAAAACCTTTACCTTTACCTAGTTCTGTGACTCGATTTTTCATCGAAATTTCATCGGATTTGGATCAATATGCAGTGCCTCCGCGGGCAGCTGGCGTGACCTGATCGCGGAGCAAAATTTCGTTCATTCTCACGTACCTCCTCTTAACATGATTAATATACTATTAATGTCATATGCATGCATCGAATTCAAATGTCATGTTCTATCAGACGCGCACGGGACGGCTAGTAATAATATGATTAGTGACATGTTCGTCATGCGATGCTCCTGCGGATACTTGAGACTGAACGACTGACCCGCTCCACGGGCAACAACCTTGAAGCAGTCAAACAAATGTAGTGCGCGCGATGTTGCAAAGCTTGAGCCACGTGACCATTGTTGTGTAACGTATACGAGAGCTTACACATTATAAAAATTGCAATTTCTTTAATAAACGAATAAATCTTGACCTCCTACCCTACGTATGGAAATTAGATCAACACTTCGCAGCACCACTCTCTTACCATGCTAACAACCTACTGTTGAAGTGAAGATTCATTAAAAATCCTAGAACAGAATGATCTCACGTCGAGCCCGGGGGTGTGATGGTGTGTTCGTGTGCGCCTTGCACTCGCAGGAGACACATAGGCGCACACACGGCTTCGATCCCCACCGCTGCATGTTTGCATTTAAGGGGGGGTCTGTCTTGTGAAGCAATGCCGAAAGCAGTACTGTAGGCATTAAATGTTGGCTGAGCGTGAGCTTGGAAGCATTTACTACTTGTCGTTAAACGCATGCAGGATTGATCAATATGTAGCACGAACCACGTCGACGCCCTTCTATCGTGATTCTGGCCGCGTCAGGTTCGCATCAACCTTTTGCTTCGGAACTCCTGTGACAGATGTTCGCTTCGCCTCCTTCCAGCCTCCACTGGAAGCGACGTCACCCCGGTGAAATGGCGCGACAAACGCACGTAAGCAAGCATAAGGCGCATTTCCTTGCATTGTGCGGTTTCTACGGCGGCAGTATTGCTGGTATTGGATCTTATTGTCGCTGATGCTACAGCCGCTGCCCTGGTTGCTACCGCAATCTTACTGTAGCTGATATTCTATATGCTGCACGTGATTGATAGTTACCAGCCAGAGGTTCGACTGTCTGTTCCCGTGTTCAGGCATTGGCGCCCGAGCGTGGTGTCATCTGGCGTCAACAAGTGCTTTCCCGTACTGCTCTCTGCGATCGACCTGCCCGTGCCGATATTAGCCGAAGATACATTGTGCAGATCCCAACGTCGCGTTATTTTGTCCACCTTGATGCATGGTCTACTGTGGCGCAGAGGTCCTACCGGCTAACCGAGCCAAACAGAGGACAAAACGCTGAATACCGACTGCGCCGACATCGGCGAGCACGACCGCGATCAAGCGCGCTGCTGCCGCCTGCCTGCGTACGTTGCGGGAACGGTCCACTGCGCACGAGCATCGGGTGGGGTGACTCTGGAGCGCCATCGTTCCTTACGTCTTGGCGAGCTCCCACTTCAATCCACTCCTGGCACTACTGTGAAAATCATCATCATGCCCGCTGACGCCACCGTCTCGAATGGCCCGTGCACGCTCACCCCGCCACTGCGCTACAGGTTGATAGCCTTGGCTGAGATATCGGATGAAAAGGGGCACGGTATAGACCAACACGTACACACGCAAACAGTGTCATAATCAATGAGACAAGGCCCCCGCCCCGGCCCGCCTCTGCCTGTCCCGCTCGCTGTTGCTTTGTTTTGTTTCTCGTTACGTGGCCACTGGCCTAGCGGCCGCCCGCAGGTCTCATTTCCGTTAAGATATCTCGATGCGATGTCTGCGACTTGGCCACTCTCTACTCGCTCGCACAGTAGGCAAACTCGAACTATACACAGAAACAGCGCGACTGTGCCCGGTGCCAGCAGACGGAGTCGCGTTACCACGATGGCGACCTCCATCACAGTCCCCGGCTAACGTGTTGGTCGGTCTGGAAATGTGTCTGTTTTGTCGAGGTATAAAGACAGCCACAGCTTGACTCTAGCATACTTTCCACTAATGCTTGGCTAGTTGCGTGCGCTCTACCTATGAGTTGATGTGGTAATAATAACAAACATTATCATTATACACGGTCATGTGTCACGTACAATTTGTGTATATGCATGTGTTTGTTTGAGTGTCTGCACCGCTCTGTCCACATGTTTCTTATATCCGTGCACTCGTACGTACGCGCTTATCTCAGTAGCGTGTGCGTTATGTCTGCCACAGATGGGTTGTTCGTGGATGCGTGGCTGTCCTCTGCTAATATAATGGCACTGGTACTGTTACAGCTACCGTTATTAATAGTGGCGCCGATGGGCGCTCTACGATGACAACGTCGGCCTCCACTGTCCACTGGGGCCGGCCCGATCGTCGCCGACGGCCAGCGGATGCTGCGCCCGCGACAGTTATATAGGCCAGAATACGCAGTCACTTACGCCGACCAGATTTGCGCTTACGATACGCTTAACGGTCAGTCAGTCATACAGATATACAGTCAGACCGACGCATGGACACATCGAATGACAGCCTCGCAGAGGCAGGCCGACAAGCCGACATGGCGGTCGCCGAACGACGCGCAGAGACGGGGCTCACGGCAATCCATCGGCGACACCAGAGAGAGAGAGAGAGCGAGAGAGGGAGAGAAATCAAAGACAACAAACACACGCTTACTGCACAGACTGCACCGAGATACGGGACCCAGACGTTGGCCTAGACAACGGCCAGCAGCAGCAGCAGCAGCCCCCGAGTGCACGAGCGCCCGCCATATTCTCCCTTCTCGGCCGTGAGAAGGAATACGAGACGAGTGACAAGACGGGAACGCTAGACACCAGGAAGACCTGGATAGCTCCAGACGGAAAAACTGGCCAACAACAGCAGACTTAGACTAGACTAACGGAAGGCTGCTCGAGTTCATCCTGTGCAGCAAGATGGAACGGACACACAAAGCGGTCACGGACTGGAGTGCCCTGCGCTGCAATGCACCGCTTACGTCGCTGTGCTTCGCCGACTTCTCTTGGGCTGGAAGAAATGTAACATCCACACAAACAACGTCGATGAGATGCTGCTGCTGCTACCGCCGATGATGATGATCGCGCGCGCGCGCGCGTTCGCCGGGGACGCGTCGTGGGTCACATCACCGGGGTCACAACAACGACACAGGGCGAGCGCCGCCACTGCGGTTATCATCGCCACCGCTGTAATCGGTGTTGTCGCCAGAGCCGTGTTTGTATCAGGGCTGGTGCGCGCATCTCGAGCAACGCGGCCCCAATGGACTACTCGCATGCAGATGTTTAGGTCTCCGCTTGACAACGGGAAGAAAGCAAACCGTTGAGCGAACTGCGGAGGGGACACAATGACACAGCACTGACTCGAAGGAAAGAATAAGGCGGAAATTCATGTGACTCCCCACAATGTTGCATGCTCTGATCAGGCGTGCATGATTAGTGTTCACATGACGTTAGCGACAACATGGCAAGAAGCAATAAACAAAAAAAATACGAATGTACTGCTGTGAAGATATTAGATGCATACGATATTGGAGACGTGTGGACACACAGAGCGACACCCTTACATTTGTAAATGTATCATATGTATTTAGATCGGCAGCAACTCTAGGGCGAGTTACACCAGGTGTGTGTGTGTGTGTGGAATTGTTACTGTCGAATTGAATCTGTGAGCTTTCTGAAGATTGAGACCTAGATATGAATATATTGGGTCTGGCAAAATTCCGAAGGGGCATTTGTTCTGAAAAGGCAAAATCGCGCTATTTACGTGACGCATACCGTAAGCGTGTGTTGGAAGTGGTATGCGAATTTTCATTATGGAGATGTTGGCCTAAAAGATACTCCCCCTCGTTCTAGTACGCCAGTCATTACTGATATCGGTCAACACACGGCATCACGTGACTCAGACCGGCATTTTTCGACTGCAGAGGTCGCAAATAACCTCGAGTATTTAACTAATTAACTGCTTTGAGACATATCAGGAAAGAGAGACAAACGAATGTTTGTGAGCCTCACGAACTGAGCTAAATTGACCTAATTTGAGCCTGCGATTTGCACCTCAAACGCCACCAAAACGAACCATTTTTAACGTGGATGATTAGTGCGAATGAAAAGTGGGTTGTCTACAACACAGTGTCATTGCTCGAAGGGCGAGGAACTTACTCAGACGGCCACAAAGACCCGCTTACACCGAAAGACGGCCGCGCTCTGTATCTGGTGGAAATGGAAAGGAATCGTTCAGTTCAGGCTGCTACCACCGAACAGAGCGATTGATTCGACAAATACTGCTCACAACTGGCCAAATTCAAGCCATCAATCGATCAGAGGTGGCCCGAATGACAAACTGTGTTCCGCCAGCACGAAGCTGGATTACGTTACATTTCACTTGTGACCCCGCAAAAAGTTACTTCCGCTTGGGTGAGATGTTTGGGTGTATCCTTGCACCTGCACTGCTGACTATTAATTGTTTTGGACGCTACAGAACAAACGAAATAAAATACTTTACTAAGTTGCTTGGACGTCCTCGCAAACCACCTGGATGATTTTGTTGCCCATAGCTCCCATAGGATTTTTATGAAAATGTGATAATGGACATTTTACTGATGAACTGAATTCGATTTTCTCTGCCGAGTTATGCACAGACCGAATAAATAGAACAACAAATAGATGCATTAATATAAATCGATGGCACAATACTAGTCTCCGAGTCCGACCTACGTCGATCGTCCTAAGGTAAATTGGGGGCTGGTCTCTATTATATATAGAAGAAGGTTCCTCAGTAAAGTCTGCGCTTTTGGTTGAAACGAACGCAACAAAACGCGTCCCAATAGTAATGTCACTCACAAAGAAAGGATGATACTTTCCGCATTGGCAGACTACATCGAACAGTTCGGGAACTCTGGAAATGGGCGATATTTCCGGGAACGAACACCCTCCGGCACAGTGGCCGCAGCTACAAATATGAATATTTAGAATGTTCGAATAGCTAAGTAGCACCAATACGTGTATTCACAATGCTGTCAAATTTTGCCTTCCCCATACGAGACCATATACCATCGCTACTATAGATATTCTAATAGGCGACCTCCTGGCGGCCACAGCAACATCAGCAGGACCTGTAGCTCGCTACGGCTGACACCGCGCGTTACTTAACGCGATGCCGGAAGCTGACCAAGTAGGAGACGCGACAGCGCCAGTTCAGCTCTACGGGCGGACACTATATCAATGCTTGCCAGCGTAGGGCCAGCTCGGTCGTGAGACTGTCTGACCTAGGACAAGCAAGAGAACACAGGGCCTGCGGAAGAGTAGGCCGGTCGTTCAACCGAAACTGATCAGACACAGGGTGGAGCATCAATAGGCCAAGCGAACAGTAAGACTCGATATGCTTTCCCTTTAGTGATTCTAGTTGAAGTCGAGTCATGAGAAAAAGAGCTAACGTCTATTAAATAGTAGTAGTAGTAATAATCATAATAATAGTAATGGATTTACCTCGTTAGCCTATGCAACTAGCATATGTAGCAGGTAACAAATATAGGGGATCTGTAGTGAGACTACTAGTATGCATCTTAAAAAAAGGTAATATTTTCATTGTACTTTACATCCAACACTACTTCCTCCCTGCACATATGCTGAACATATATATATATATTATGAAAGCTGTATTATATATATATATATATATATATATATATATATAATGCTGTCCGTAATATTGAAGACGAATACATGGTTCAGCTGATTTGGACGCCATACGTTGGGAGGAGCTGTTGTCGCTGAACGTTCGAAAAGATAAAATTGAACATGCAGCCTGACTACAAAAGTATTCTCCATGAATACTACACATGTCTCGTATACACATTCTCAATATCTGTTACACGACTCCATACGTTATAGAAGGAAGCAACAGCTTCATGTGGCTCTAGTGTCTCGTATACTCCTACAAGTTTCTCTCTCTCTCTCCCTCTCTCGCTATCTAACTCGGTAATACGACATTATGGTTATGATACATTCGATTTCCTACGGTAAAACCAACAGCAGCCCACTACCACCACCGACAAGGTTTATCGCTGCAGATAGTCGTAGCAGCAGCAGTGTTGCGAATAGCGTTTGGGCTTCGAGCTCGCGTCCACTGCTCGATGATGGCCAACGAAATGGACCCGACTCGGCACGCCTCATGTACCCGGCTGGAACAGCTCGCTAGGTAAGCCTGTCGACACCAGCACCGTGAAGGGCTTGAAACGCCCAGCGCGCACTAGTTCCGTCTAGTGGTAGCCAGCTGGAACTACGATTGGTGCTGTCGATGCTGGTACCATTCGCGCAGACTAGCTATCTAGCTAGCTACCCAAGACGAAGGTGTGGCCACTGATAGCAGAGCCAGTGGAAGGCAGACCAACGTGGATGGCAACATATCATCACATGTACACGCTCTGTTTGCTGTGCCACCTCCAGTATCGGCGTGAATGAACGATCCACCATCGGAGTCGTCGCTGCTGGCGCTGCGCCGGAGGTGGGCAAAGATGCCCGCGGCTAAGATGGGAAAACTTAGCCGAGTTTTAGCAAGCCTCAGCTAGCTGTCCTGCCGGCCAGACAAGATGACGAACAATTGGCAATCTTGTCACCGCGCATAGAATTGCGGCGTGTTTAGCGTTCTTTCCGAAACGGTAAACGCGAATGAATCGACGAGCGAACGATTATTGTGATGATCAATGATATACACACACACACAAACAGAACACAAAAGTATACACGTGCGCTTGTAGGTCGAAGTCGTGCGCGGTGGCTTGAACGGTTGAGTCTCTAGCGATAAAAAAGAAAGTCAGAGGGTCAAAGTTTCCAAGCTAGCCATGACACCCATACACCTGCTCAACCTAGTGAGCGATTAAATAAAGAAAGTAACAACTCTGTCAGACGGACCCGCAACACGTGCCAAAACGCCACTGTAAGTGGACGGTCACGGTGTGTCCGTGCGGTGTGTGCGCATGTCCGCACGCATGACCGGAGCTCGATGCCGTATGCAGCCCCAGCCGTCCACCAGTTTAACACACACGAACTGTGAAAGACACAGGGCAACCTTGTTGAGTACATCTCGCATAATACCGCTCAGCAAAACGAGCATCGTAATGGTATCAAAGTTCAAACATAGCGACTCTTGCCGCTGTCGTCATGTGTCACATAGAGCAACAGCTTATGACGAGAATGACAGATGCCGTCATCGTGTTATTGTTATGAATAAGACGAGCATATATCTATTTTTATAAAGGCTATATGTATACAGAGACCCAGACGGAGATCGGTATTGAGGTCAGAGATCTCCCGGCTGCTGCAGGAGTTCGGTTATCAATCAGTCAATAGACTATACTTAGAAATGATTATAATTTATTATATTCAATCACCCCTAAGCTATCTCTCTCTCTCGCTCTCTGATAAACACGACAGCCCGCTGCCGTAAAACACACGCACATTCCCACGAGCGGGGGTGCATCACGCACTCCTGTAGTCGGCCAGTACATCGGATGAACGCCGATCTATTGCATAATCGATATTGTGATTGATTCCCCTCGTCCCTAAGTCCCTAAGGCGCGCAAACATCTTTGGCATTCTAGTCACAAACAGCTACTACATGCCAACCAGCACCAGCGGAACACGGCCACCTGAAAATAGAATCGCTTGTTGGAAATACCAGAATGCCTTTGTCGCTTCCCATATGATCGTAACGGCCACAAAAGCCGCGGCGTCCAACGGCAACAGCGCGGACACTACCAACAGCACAGTTGGTATGCGAGCTCTCTGCATAGGTAGGTATATTCATATTATTGTTATGACTGAAGTAAGAGCGTATTGACACGCGCTAGCCAAACGGTTTTTACCGGTCTCAGGTAAAAATAGCTGCAATCGCTCTATTTTTGTCGTGCACCGCAGCGGTGAGCGAGACCACAATGCAGGGGCAGAGGCGAGACAAGCGGACGTCCAGTAGAAGACAAGCGACCCGTAGGGCTCGTGCTACCAAAAGGTGGTAACGGCCTTGCCCAAGTCGGCGAAGGCACCGTCGATAGCAGTGTCCTGCTACGCCAACTTGTGAGAGGTTAACATTGTGAAATGGTCCATTGCAGCCGCTTGCGCGCTGCAGCGCTCAATGTCGCGGGGCGGGCGGACTTCGTGACTTTTCTAGTCGGCAAAAATAACGAACAACAACGATATACCAATATCCTATATCGATCATCCCTATCAGCTGGTATTCCCACGAATCCCATGCTGACTGCCCCGCCGCCCAGCTAACTAGCCAACCGAGTCTTCGATTTGTTTCTTGCGGATACGACAGGAAAGGCAACGAATCAAAACAATGAGGAAACTCGGAAGCTCGGTTATCTCGTCCCAATGCCGTTGGTTCTGGCTTTTCCGTTTAGCGCAACAGGTCGGCCGCCGAGAGGCACAAACATCGCGCCAGCAGTGTCTGTGGTATTGGTAAGAACCGATTGGCAACAGCCGAGTGCGGACTGGTCCATACGAGGGGCGGAACGCTCACTGGGTAACGATAGCTCAATGTATCTAAATTCGGCAATAACGTTCGGTCTCGGTTTTCGGCTCCTCGCAGTCTCTCACGTTCGTTGTTGTCGAGTTTTGCCATGATGTCATCATTGCCATGTCATCATTTGAGCGCGACCATCGCGAGTAGTTCGTGCTCACCGCTGTCATAAAGTGCTGCCTCGCGCATCGTCCTTACAAGTGGCTGGATGGTGCACCGGCACAAGATTTGCTCTCTTTTCTATCGCCACGTTCCTTGACCGACCCTTGAGCACCGCGGCGAGTTAATCACCATCCGATAGGTCTGCTCATGGACGGCTGCCTGGCGGTAGATGGAAGGTAGAATCTTGACAACACGGCTCTTGACAACACGCCATGGTGATATGCCGTCGAACCACATTGTGATGTAGCTATGCGCATCGAGTTTAGCTTCGGGCTAGAAATTGATTAATTGATTGATTGGCGCGTCCGTTTGCCTATGGGGATGTTTATGCGCGAAAAACCAGGCCGTGCAAGGGTCCACCAGCCCAGCAGCCGTTCGAACCCACGCTTCTTAATCGAACTGGGTGGATTAATCACTCGACTTTCGGTTCGAGTGCAATTTTTCGCGTTTGATGACAGCTGATAAGACCGCCGCTGTGTAGGCCACTACTGCTTTGGTGTCGGTCTGTTGAATAACCTTGACCTCGGCTAAATCATCGGCACAGCATTCGACTGCAGAGAGAAAATGGGGAAAATATATATATATATTGGCGGTTTTGGTCGCAGAAAGCTCCAAATCGAACCAGACACTGTTCTTAGTTCGTCTCATTCCATCTTAGGGCAAGGGATTAGAGTCCAAGTGTGCTACATTTCAGCAGAGGTGACCACCTCACCCAAATAGGTAAATCTCTGGAGTGGAGAATTATGACATCGAAATGTCACAGTTTTCAATTATCCTCCATCTTCTTGAATGACTTGCAACAGAGACCAACGCATTGTAGGGTTAAGTAGCGGACACCGTAATCAACGAAAATGCCAATCCTCGTATCAGATAGCCATTACGTTTTGTGCTCTTTCATTGTCTCCTGGAAATGGCTTCCTGTAATTGTCCTCTGAAGCTTGACTAGTGCCATTCGATAAAATTATCAACCAGTCGATAAAATTCTACTGCAGGCCAAAGATTTCTCATCAGGCTTAGATCGAACATCTACCGCTCGCGTGTCCTGCCCCAAGGTGACTGGCGTCGGCGGGACATCGAACACAGTCAATTTCTCGAGACATTTCTTTGGGCGAGAATCGCTCCGCACGACGTGGCAGTAATTCGGCCATTGCGGTTATGGCGAGGTCATCCGCGGTTGAAACAGGTGGTAAGTATGTAGTTAGTGACGCGAATGGCGTGTTAACCGTTCTCAGAAGGAAAAAAATAGCTTCCTCCGTGGGAAGGAATTGCAGGCGTAGCGGGCCATTTCTCTAGACATCTGAATATGTCGATGTGCGAAGACACGCCAGGGTAGACAAATGCGCTCAAATACACGTTCAGCTTCTGGGCGCAAGGCATCGGCAGCTTACAGCCGGGAATCCCAGAAGCATTCTCGAGTTGTTTCTGAGATGGCGGGTTGCCAGTGTCAGTTATCGTTCTTCGCGAGGAACTATCTTGAGTTTGACTGGTGACTTCAGTTCGAACGCATTAGACGGCTTTAGACACGGTAGGTAACTGATAAGGCGATACTGCGAACACCCAATTACAACCTTGTCCAGCAGTGCAGTGTCCAACTGACAGATGATGACCTACACAAGCTGTAGCAAGGAGTACCGCTAATATTCTTCCATTTAAAAACTTACATAGATTTGCTGTCGTTGCATTGACCCGCATGCATCACGAGGAACGATAGTATCGCAAGTTTTTGCAGTGTGCTCAACTAGTCCTATATTAGACGCAAGCAGAAACAATGGCTGAATTTGGCAAAGATACAACTTAACTAAGCCGTCCCCGAAGGCCATTCAACACCGAGCTAAGAACTAGGTGCACTAGGCGATCGGTAAACGCCGATAGCAAATCGGATATCAATTGCCGACGCCAACCGCGTAACGGCCAGCAATCAGCCGCTACTGATTTCGAACTATTTGCGGTGAACGATTCGCTGTCCGCACGCCCAAAACGGGATCGGTAGGACGAGAGCCAAACCAGAGTGGAAAGGCAAGCCGTTGACCTGCTTATGTTGATGTCGCTTCATGTCCGTGTGTGTTTCTGTCATACGAGGCATCGTGTGGTGAATATGTGGATGCGTCTCACGCGGTACTATTGCTACTACTGCTCGGTAGCATTGCGCGTATAAAAAGGCGCCACAGATAAGGGCCACTCATTTCTTTCATGCGGTATAAATAATCGAAAAATATAATACCTTTTTCGTTACGTACCCTCCTGCGAGCACATCGTTTCATAAGCTGCTGGCCACAGCCGGCTCATCGTGACATGCTTATCGATCGCATAGAAACCGATTTGAATGAAACTTATCGGTTACGATTTTCGGAACGAAATAAAAAACAAAAACAGGTTCCGCTTCCGATTAATTATGAGGATTATTACATCGAAGCGGAATTATTTTAGGGCGTGATATAATAATTATACTAAGTCACGTTCGTAAATAATTCGGAATCTTCTTCTGGGGGGCGACAGATAATGACTCGCGGTAGGTGGACCACCCACCGATGACTTGTCTTTGTGGATAAGTTGCATATGGTCCAAAGTGAAGTAGAATTGTGTAAAATACAATTGCGTATACTAAGTAGCACAGAACGAGAAGGAGGCGTCCAACGGGTGTAAGGATATCCTGCTATGACGGGGCTCCCTGAAAGTATCTAGGCCAGAGGAGAACTCATGTATGACAATTCGTCTTGGGTAGCATTCTGTTCAAGTCAATTCGACTCACCTCAATCCTGTCAAACAAAACGTACCCAGTCATGTCTTTGTTAGCCGATACTGAATCAATGTGTTATCTGCTTGGTTGCACTAGCGGCGGTGCAAAATACTCACACGAACATAAACCAACGTAAATGAACAGCATAAGGTGTTGGCGAGGAATCAGTGGCGAAACCGGTCAGCTGCGACTGTTCCATTGTACTTACCTGAAAGAAGAAACAGAATGCACACGACATTGAGAACATATATATATATATATATATATATATACCTCATTAGCTTTTCGATATATCATATTCTAATAGTTACGTTTGAAAACCTTGAAGAACTCACTTCCTTCCGATTGAGCCATCATGTCTATATATATATATATATATATATATATATACAGGTCTAGGAATAAGCGAGCACAACAGTGCGTATCTGCATTCGAGTAAAAGATAAACAGGAAAATGTATCTTTTATAGAAATAACTATATATATACATTTTACATATATCTTGTGTCAATCGTCTATTCGGCTTCGTTTCGTTCTCATAGAATAATCGTATCTCAACTGCCCATTCGCGAAGCTAACCCTCTAGCCCGCCTAGAAGCTACAATATATATCTATATTCGAAATAAGTGCCACCTGCAGTTCCTTTAATAAACAAATAAAGCTTTACCTTTACCTCTGCATCGCGTCCGAAGCGGGCACCCACCCACAGACACGCGCTCACACGTACGCCCGTGGCGTGAACGGCAATTGCTACAATGATGTCAACCAAAGTTAGCAAGCTCCGCACGGGAATAGCCACACTCGGTGCTGAACAACGGCGCGTATTTTATTCTTTAGTATATAAAGTGATCAGAGAACGCATATTGGCTAGTGTCTCGCGCAAACATCGCTGAATGAGTACAATAAATGCGTTACGGCAAGTGCCAATAACGACGTCAACAGGCCTCGCACACGTTCCATAGTAGGGCATTAGATTGCACGTATTAGCTAGCTGTTCATACCCACCGTGACATATAGGCCCACCTCGTTCTCTGTTTATTATTGTGTTAGTCGGCTTTTACAGGCTAACGAACAGGATTGATATGCTAATCAGCAGATCCGCACCGCTGAATCGGTGACCTGGAAGATCGTGGCTTTGTTTTCAATGAGGAACACTATCCATTTGAGCTCAATCATGCCATCTTAAACAAAGTGCTCACCAACGTACTCAATGTGCAATGGCATTAAGTACATATGATACATTGAAACAAGTATGCGAACGACCACCATTCGACGTCCGTTTCATTGGCCTGTTTATTTAGTATAATAGTTCGCTTAGAGAAAAATCCTATGAATTATCATATAAAAAGCGACTGAGAGTCTATTCGAACACCTATCGTGACACAGGCTATATATAGGTATTACCATTACCCGATTCGCATAATTTGATAGAGAATTGCTGCTCATTATTGCTGAACGACATGAATTCCGCACAATGCATTGTGCAGCAGCCTGACATAGTTGTATGGTTTGACATTGGTCACAAATAATCACGTTACACAGTATGGCCACCTGTATATCATCAGTGAAAATGATCGCGTGCCCTTTACGATGCTTTGTCACATGTGACACAATCCCGCCGAAATCATACGGGATCCCACCAAAATCTCACCTTGGTATCTCATCCAACATTTACAATTTGACACTTACAGTTTAACACTGGCGTTGCCCCTACAATACGGCATATCAAATACTGCCATGCAGTTTACATTGGTGTGACATTTGGATAAGAGCTAGCTCTGCTGAGATGCCTGCTGAGATACGCCTATAGTCGTCGACAGTATTACTGATCAGATGTGATCACCAAGATGATGTTGCAATCCGATTCGTTGTTGGCACCATTCGTGTATCTGCTGTATTCGAACGAATTCTTGAATCGCGAAGGTGTCCAAGGTCCAAAGGCATGTTCGTTTTTATCAGTTGTTTCTGTATATTTTGTCGTATAGTGAACACACAAGTTCACCAGGTCAAACTGCCGTACGGTGCGGCTCATCCAAAATATAGGCGACGCCACCGCCGCCCTGACGTCATTACTGATACATCGGCTGCGGAGTGTTTCATATTCAATCGGTGTCAGAATGTGGGAGAGTCCACTGCGAAGGATGGTTGCATCGTGCCGAGATGGTATACGAGATGACGATATCTTCGGGGAACTACTCCTGTTGCATTTTGCTCTCCGGTTCGCTATTTGTTCGGTGCATATCGTTGCTAAACACACGCCTGAGGTGTCCTGTAAACATTCAGTGATATGCAAGCGAACATGCCAATCCCGCCACCTGAATTCTTCAGAGCTTGGAGCCCCTCACGGCTCCAATATGAGGTGGCGATTTCTTGCCGTCGGCAGAGATGGAATCCCTCCGAACGACTGTTTTCTCAAAGCAAGACGAACAGGTCAATTTTAAGGAGTTCACTACAATTATAACAAGTTCAATACGATTATCACCTTTTGCCCTTACACAATTTACACCTTACGTCATAATCGGATTTTCCGTCGCGTTTATTAATGAAGGAGGACAGACGGTACTCTCTTCTATAATTGTTGTTTTCCTGTTTATCATGTGCATGAATTAAACACTCGGTGAGGACATTCAGTAAAGATCTATTCTCAGTAAAATATTCAGAAAATGTCTATGTTCCCGTAAAAATGATCAGATCATATATATGCGTTCAGTGAAAACATTCAGTGAATCATAGATAAGCGTCGGGTGATGCGGCAGGACCGCTGCCACATTTACAATACAAATCCCCCGAGGGACCTGATCGCCGATTGGAAGTCGCTCCAAATATAGAATGACAAATATAGACCTGTCGTTAAAGGACTATATCGTTTCCGATTCGATCGCTCGGTCAGCTTGTCCCCCAGTGACGCTGTGGTAGCTGGCGACTCTTGACGCTGGCCGTCGCTAGAATCCTATTGCGTATCGACAGCAGAGGCCCGTTAAATAAGCACACCCAATGAAAGACCTTAGTTATCACGGTTCTAGTGGCGGCGACGGCGACGTCGACGTCGTCGTCCAGATGTCGAGGAAAAATCAAGCGAGCAGGCGACCAGGAAACTTCTTGACGTCAATGCAGTTTCATAGGAAAAACAAGACACATGGAGTGAGAGCCAATGAGTGAACGCGCGCAGTAGCTAGCCAGCGAGAGATCCTCGGTAATAATAACTACAGTAAATAACGACCACCAGCGCTGCATTGACATAAGCCCACACTGCGAAGTTCACATCAGAATTGTAACTAGGGTAATCTGTAGCCATAAGAAGGCTAGATAAAATGTTCCTACATTTTGTACGATATGCGTACGCTATGTACGATAGGCACAGGTGTAGAATGTACTACGTGTGTAAAATATGTGTGCACTAAATATGTATACTAGTACGGCAAACACGAAAAAACAAGTGAATGGGACGAGCCACAGCGGAATTACGTCGAGGAAGAGCGGATGAATGAAGTAGAAAATGAGGCTCACCCAGAGTTGGTGAGCGATTCCAGAAACATCAGAGTATTATGGCTGTTTTATGATGATTTGATCTCGTCATCTCATTTGCTGCTGCTGCTTCTGCTGCATGTCGATACTGTTATGCAAGCGACACTAGACGAGCGTCTAGTAACATCGGCGTGTTCTGAGTGAAGATGCCGTTAGTATTTATTGTAAAATCAACGCGTATGCGTGATGTCCTTTACTCGTTCGTTGCATATCATTGCTAATCGAAAACCGACGGGAGACACTAAAGAGTGTCATTGAACAGGCTAAAGGATGACCCTGTCAAATGCGCGAACGTAGTGTCGCAATATCGCCATGACTGGACAAAATACAGATGCCTCCTCGAAACGAGCTCGCGAAAAGGTTTTAAGGAAGGATCTGCCTCGGACATCCACGCGGTAGACCGACCCCCTCGCGGTGGACGGCTTAATCTAGCCACAATCCGCTAAGAACCGCAGAGAAGAGATTTGCGCTACTTATCGCCAACAGCGATACGCTACACGTCCTCTCCGTCCTGGATCACAAATGTTCCCTACTTAGAACCGTTTATCCGACGTGTCCTTGCCTTTCGTATCGTTGCACTATCGTTAGTGTGGCTGTTGACCCGTTCGCTATCTCGAAGCTCGAACAGCGAACAGCTCGATCAGCTTCTCGGCGTATCCCATTATACAATTCATAGTGGAGAGAACATCTGACGCATATGGCTGCCGTACGAAATCGATCTTCAAACGGAAGGCTATTTCAGCTTTTGTTTTTTTACGGCTACTAGTACCACTACTACTACTACTACTACTGCTACTGTTACGATTGTCCTTGTTTGCTGCTCGGTGGCTCCCTATCGAAGGAGGTGCATCTGTGAATCGAAAAACACCGCACGGATGAGGAGGAGGAGGAGACGAAACGGCTGACATCACTGGGGAAAAAAACACTTCGCGCGTAAATGACGGATCACCTCGTCGAGTGTAATTGGATACAAGCGACGCGAAGAATCGAAAGCGGCCCGCCTACCAATAGCCAGCATGCGGAGGGAGCTGCGGCACAACAGGAAACTCTGCCGGTGCGATTTGTAACTGACCATATATATATGTATATACTATCGGCACTGATTGAAGCATTGATCACGGTGAATTGGCTGACGTTCGCGTAACATGGTATGAATAGGACTCGCGCACAATGCAAAGGCTGTTATAGACCTGTTCCGTCTAGCTATTCCTCTCTCTCTCTATCGCTCGCACTCTCTGTGCTTTACACATCAGCGTATCAGTCCCAGGCCCAGCATATTATGAATGTCATGTGGAACTACATGGGCTGATTGGTATGGCCGACTAACGTGTTGGTGATTCCGCTTGCTAATTAAAGAAGAAATCCGTGAGCGTCATTGGCATACGCCACTACCCGCCACCCGCTGAATCAACATGCGGCTATCTCGTTTGCCGGCTATTTGGAGATCGTCGAGTTCGCGACACATTACAGAATCTGGCGGGCAGTCAGAACGATGGGTCAAGACAATGAACGGCCAACGTCACTAAGTACTCTCGCAGGTTTTCTTAACAAATCATTATTCCGCTCCACAATACAAACAAGCCCAGGAACCTTCAGATAGAGGGGGGCTCGAACCAGCGGTCTTTTGTCTTAGCCAGGACGGCTTAGCCTTCGAAGTCATCGGACGTTGTTGCTGTGCTGGAAACGAAACCAGTGGGAAACATTTGCTAGCAGTTCGTTCGGTGAGAATCCACGGACATCAGCGCAAATGATACTAGCTAAATTGAAGCGAAGTGGCCTGAGCATCACAAAGCCGCATGAAGTAAAGGGGGTGGTTGTATTTAAATGAGAAATAGGATGTTGATAGTTGTGGACTATTGAAGCGGGCGCAAATTTCGGCCAGCGAATTTCAAGGGAAACATATATAGATCAATATGTCTAAATAGTGGAAATAAATAATAAAACCCTGTCACTCCTGAAACATCGTTGCTCATCCAAGGCAGTTGACCTTTGAATTTATCACATTACTCCTGATCCCGCTATATATATATATATATATATATATATATATATATATATATATATATATGCTTCAGGAGTGACAGGCTTTTATTATTTATTTCGGGCTGACTCTCAGCCAACATCTAACCCCTTTCCATTACTTCGTAGGAGGGACCCCTAAATGCAAATATACAACGGGTGCGATCGAATCCGTGTTACATCTTCGGTTGCACAGCACGCGCATACAGCTGTACCACGCCACCGGGTTCGACAGGTGAGACAAGCTGCGAAAGTATAACTGGAGATGCAAAAAAAACACAAGACGGCATGGATAAATTGAAAATGTTCGATTCCCTGGTGCGTGCGCGTTCGCTTGCGAGCCATACACAACTGTCATACTAGGTGGTTCGGCGCATCGTCAACGACGATCTTGGTGTGAGCAAGGCTGTCTGACCAACAGGGAGGCCGCACCCGAAGTGCAGCCGGAACGGAAGGATTTCCGCCTTTTTTGTTGCTAGCAAAACTTAGGTTATTCTTCCCTGAAACGTACGGTCTCACGGTTAAACATGCCGCCCTACGGGAACCGGCGCCACCAATGTTTGTGTCCAGGTAAAACAGCTGAGCCAGAGACATGTGCGCCGATTCATGGCGATAGAAGGCCGCTGATTACGGCCATGAATTTCAGCGGAATCAACTTGTATCGGCTGCTACCGCCGACAAGCTCCGTGTCACCGGAGAGGGGTATAAAAAGTTTTTGATGAGAGACAATCTGGATACGTGACTTGCCGCGAGCAAGTGTCTACGTGCGTGGCTAGCTTCTTCACGACAACGCTTGTCACCACAAAGCTGCTGTTGTTGTTGAATAGTTTTTGGCCGAAAAGGGAATCACGTTGCGGAGTCAATCCGCATATTCTCCTAATATAAGCCCGCAAGACTTCTGCTGCTTGGGTCAATAGAAGACAAGTCTGAAGGCTACTATCGACCAAAATTGGAACGAGTTCGAGGAAATACTCAGAGAAGTAGTAGTGCATGTAGACTCTCGCACGGAGCTCATATGAACGCTATGCAAGACCTACCGGCCAGACGGCAATGTCTGATGTTCAGGAATTATAGTTTTAATACACAATGAATCTTCCACACATATGAACTAATCGCTTTCCTATTTAACAAAAAACAAACGTCCGGCAGCTCTGCTTGAATCAACCTAACCAAAGGTCCACGAAAGGCACGACCGCGGCAGTACGCGGTCATTTCGACTAGTGCGCACATGTCGATACGATTTGGCAGGGTCTCTGCATTCGCCGACCAGTGTTCCCTCTGCCATGCCGAGTCTACCATTTAGCGAGGTCCATTAGTCACTGAACGCGTTCCTGTCCACGGCAATGAAGACGGTACTGGCGGCCGCGAGGCTGTCGAGGAGCCAAATTGACGAATCAGCCTCCTCCGCCGCCGCCGCCTTTTCAAGCTTCTTCGTTCACGTTCGCTCCGACCTCGCTCCTCCTCATCACTTGCTACGTTTTCCCCATTATCTTTCATTATCTCACGAACATTGTTCGTCGTTCGTCGTCTGAAGAAGGACTCGCCCGTCGCCGATTTCTGCTTCTGGCCATCAGTTTCTTTTCCCCCTACGACGACAATGGGTGCCACCCGCGGTTATCATGATGACTAGTTCGATACTTTTTTTTTTGACTGTGGACGTGTCGTTACTTGGTCGATGGTTCGAAACTACGTTCGTATGATGTAAAGGTAAAGGTTTATTGAAGGAACTGCAACTGTTGCAATGCTTGAGTTCTCTTATATATGCATGTCACGTCATGTCAAACCATATTTGTCCTGATAGCTCACTCCTTTTTGTAGTATCAAAGGAGTTGAACAATTAACGTAGACGGAATTGTTATTTGCATCGTTTCGTAAGACTGACAACCTTTTTTTAAAGGTGAATGTACAACGACGGCCATCGAAGCTGTACCCCTTCATGGCTCTTCTGTAAAAAAAACATGGCAGGCCACTGGGTTTCCACGAAGGCCAGTTGTAATCGAAATCATAACCTTAACAATGCAAGTATTATGAGGTTATGGTGCGCACAAGGCAAACCGAGTGACGAATCGCTTCATTTAATAAAGTAGGCACATCTATTAGAAGGAAACCATTGACACGTGGAAAATACGTACTATTCCTCAACTGCTGATATATCAATGAACTGTTCCCCCGTTGAGTAAACGACTATTTCCTCTGCTCTAGCTACGCTACGATCGTATTTCTCTGCTGAAAAAAGCAGTCATCTCCACCGAAAGTGCTCACAATGGTCTACCCGACAACGTCTATATCGATTGGCACGTTCGCTTTACCTGGCGCGCCATCTCTGCCGTCCCGCTGTTCGGCTCCCTCCGCATCGACCATTTCAGATCTTGAACAAAGTGTGTACTCGACCGGGTACCATGCACGTAGGCCACTTCGCCCGGCTTTCACCCGCTGCGATCGTGATCGGATTGTGTCTCTCTGTCGATCGAGCGAACATTCCCACTAGCAATGATCGTTTCATCTGCAATGCTAAGTCATTGAGGAAGCGTTTCAGTATCACTCTGACGTGCACAGGTCCGTCGGATCGGGACGAGATGCACGCAAGCATGCTAAGCACTGCGTGTCAAATTATCTACACAGAGGAAAGTTAACGATGAAACTAGCGGGTAAGCGTAATCAACGAGAGATTGTCGAAAAACGATTCGCCCAACGGCAGATCAAAGGATATAGCTCGCAAACATCGCGAGGTTGGGGAGGGATTACAGTGAATGCGTCTTGATAGACGGCTGACAAAGGGTTACGTAAAACAAGCCGGGGAGCGAGCGTCCCCGTAACATCGCCAGGCTTTGTCTAATCAACAAGATGCTTTGACAAGGATAACAAATCTGCTAATCAATACCTATAATAGATGCGGGATATTTTGGGAAGACCTGACCTTTCCACAATCAACCTTACCTGCGTCACTAATTCAAATGCGTCCTGTCCCGAATGGTTGGCACAATGCCTCAACAGCTCATTAAAAAGATGAATTTTAATTTAAGTGTCCACCTGTCGGTCAAGATGATTTTCGACGCCACGTCCACTGCCTAAGTTGTTGCTTGTCTGTATTTCTGGCTTCATTTTGCATTGAATCGTTCTAAGTCAAATATGCGACATCATTGGCCTGGCGACATCGTCATTTGACGCCCGTCCCACCAACGGCGGATCCATCTCTGTCACGCTGTAGCTAGCGACCCACATCTATGTTTGTTTCCATCTGTCAACGCCAAAACGTTTATCAGCCTTGGCCATTTTCAAAATGATGCGCCTGCGTTGATCAGCGCATCGTTCCCTCTAGCGTTTTGAACTTGTCGCCTATGCGAGCATAGAGCCTGTACACGTTTATTTGTTGCAAGCAATCCATGGCTCTAGTTAGCTTATAATAGACAGAAATAAAATAATAGTGAAAATGTATCAACAACACTTATTACATTAAAAATAATAATAATAATACTAGCACCAAAACAATACTGCTACTGATGTGAACCTTCTCCATCAATATGACCTGGTGACATGATTAACTAAGTAAACAAGACATCGCTTCGATTCAATTATAAAAGTGGGCTACAAATTTTGTTTCAATGATAAAGGTGGGCTACAAATTTTGTTTCAATGATAAAGGTGGGCTACACTTTTTCCATCTACATTTAATACATAGGTTATCATATTCATGCGAACGAAACATGAGACTGTATTGTACGGAGAAACAAGCTACAATACACAACACTGTCCGCACCAAGCAATGATATCCTCCCCGACATTCGATAGCAACGTTCAATGATAACTACGTGCAGGTTGTTCCAAAGTAGGTAGACTGGCAGGAAAGCACATGTTATAGCGAAGACGCGCCCCGTAGCGAACTACTTCATCTTAACTTCCTCATCTTAAGGAGAAGACAGAGGGGAAGCGGGCACCACGTCGTCGTCGTTGACGACCGAGTGGATCCGGGGACTAGAAGAGCTACTATTTATGACGACAGCCAAGTTGGTTTTTACCGTCGGCTGCTGCGAACAACAGCGTACGCACCAGCAGGCCGCAGGCAGTCTACCAGTTCGTGTTTTCCACGCTGACAACAGCTGTTGGCGGCGGCGACGGCGGCGGCGGAGGCAGGCTACCGTTAAGCGAATATCAAATAGACAGTTGGCCGGCGAGATGTTTAAGAGGCGTGTGGGGGCGAGGGAGGTTCGCGTTCGTTCGAGTTCGTATAGAGTTTGTCTGCTTTTGTGAAGATCGCCCGATCATTGGGTAAGCTAGCAAGCAAGCAAGCCTACACGAGCGAGCTGCAGATGAAAAGTTCGCCCAGCGGCGTCGAAAGTTCTAACGAGCTAACGAAAGCTGTAAACTGCTGCTGTGGCACATGACAATTACTAATGGAACAATTAGCAAGATTAACGCATAGGTGGGATGTGCTTCGTTGAAAAGACGTGCCCGGTTGATACCGCATCTAGCCATCCCGTCCCCCGAGCCGACCGGACACAAGCGCCCAGCAGCGATATTTGCACACGAACAATAACAATATAACAAAAAAAGGCAATAACAAGCGCATATGGTGCTACCGGAGGAAAACAGATCCGCGTTGACCACGATTCCGACACCTGGTCGACCCGATAGCAAGTGATCGCTGACGCGAGGCCATTGCCAGACCGTCAGCATTCCCCGCATCACTAGATGGATAGGCGTTCGTATGGGGCATTTTTCGCCCAAGTGAAAAATTTCGAGAATTTTCAACGGAAAACTCCACGCCACGTTTCGCGATGGCGTAAGTTACCAATCCGACAAAGACGAACCAGAGCGGGCGAAGTGGTGGAGTGATGATTCTCTGCTGTATTTTCCTGTTATTGTCAACATGGCCGTCTTCGTGTCCTCTCGTCACTCGGATCATCATCATTTGATCGTGGGTAACACCTTTGCGCCTCTCGATGAGATTCATATAGGCTGACACAACAACGCTGGCTGGTATCGACTGCGCGGCGTTCCTCTCTCAATCTATGTCGATTTTTCCAGAAGCGATTAAACGAACAAGAGGTAGATATTTGTTCAGCAAATGGCAGTGAATGTTGCCGAAATTACAACACATAACGATTTGATACAACAGAGGGACAAAATCACGTGTAGCCAAATGATAATGAAATCAATAATAATTCTTGATTATTATTATTATTGCTATATATAATAGCAAATAATCATTATGGATCTCACAGGCGTACAATGACCACTGTGCATAGAAACACGGAACGATGAATAACATAGGATAGTCGCTATCATAACCGTTGTATGTCGGAATATATGTGCGTGTGTGTGTGTGCAAGAGGTGCACAGCGTCCTTCATTGGGTCACATAATGGATTATTAATGGATGCATGGACGATTCGTACATCTGTTAATCATCTAGTCTACTAGTCTACAGCACCTACTAAATATCTCTGGTATATGAAATGTAGTGAAGTGTTTTAACAGATGACAATAATAATAATAATCGTCATACTCGAAATAGCCGTACTTCAGCTCTAACTGAGTAAACCACAGAGAGATTGATCGCCTTTGATTTACGTCAAAATTTCATGTGCAATCAAACTGAATGCGTGGGAGAACCTCGCCACACAACGGTATCTGCAAACAGTGTCTATCGAATGCAAATGTGCACTGAGTTGGGACACATTGACAACGACACAGAGACGAAGAATTGCTACGACGCCTACGGTACTAGGAAAATGATAATGGACCGCGAAGCCGGGAAGATACAGTCTCATTATCAGGGTGTCAATCACCTCTGGTGAAGCAGACGAATCGTCCAGGCACCCCCAGTAACGACACTGTCGTCTATCCACAAATATTAGCTATTAGCGGGGTACTAGGCTATATGCTAGGCTGGTCAGATAGTCTAGTAAAAGCAGTAAAAAGTCATCAACTGGTTTAGGGTAGTTACAACCGACACTGCTGTCTTAAGGTTATTATGCCAAGCGATTGTGACGATATCACAAAACAAGGACGTTATATTGTATCACGCTGTAAACGTGCACTGCATTGCTTGTATCGAATGTATCTATACGGGGCAGTACAGGTACGAATCTGTTGTAGCAAAAAGAAGGCCACAAATACTAACAATAATATCAATTCTGCGTGCATGATTAACCACGAGACATTATGTCACAAGCCATAGATGTCCTGGCAACGACAACGATCGATTGAGGCCGGGCTCATAAGCGGATGTATGTTACTGTGGCTAAGTAGAGCACCCTTCGTCGGCTGGAGCAGTCCCGCAGAACGTTTGAATTACCAGACTGGGGGGGACATACGGCTTGGGTTCAACTCCTGTGCCAGACGCTTTAGAGAATCTTTGGATTTCTTTATCATCTTTCTTTATATGTGGATTCTTGTCATTTTTGTATGAAATGGTTGAAAACTCTAACTATATATTATTACAGGAAGGTTAACATCATCTAATTTCTCGTTCGCCAGCAAATTACAACACAGTATGTCACAGCATATCTATACGTTTCGTTCTCAAATGTAGACGACGGTATTTATTGCCGCCAATTACTTTGTTATTATATGATGCAAAACCGTACGGCTGAAGTTCGACTGACAGAAATTTGTCGGGCTGCCTTCTGAAGCACTTTCCCTGTTTATCTAGCGCTGTCCTTGCGGGCAACGTCAGTAAATACGACATCGCGCGAGGGCCATTAATCTGCCGCAATGTCATAATCAATGATGATGGTGGCACGTATCGTCATCGATTGCTGAGACCCACCATCGTCCGTGGGGCTTCCCTAGATTTTTCTTCTAAGCCTTGGGGACGCTCATTGCGGTAGATGCACTGGTGCGAGATTGCAGCGACGTCGAACGAAGTTAGCAAGCGTCACCTTTATTCGAACGCTGATCAAAGCGACATTCCTGGGGAGGATACTCATCGAGAAGATGAGTGACAACTACAAAATAAAATTATATTAAGAGAAAACAGAGCTACAATTGTTGCCCACTTTTAAAATAAAAAAAATACATATATATATATATATTGCTAAAGAAGACCATCAACAAATCTGCGAAGCAATGGTATTCTGTTGTCGATGTGGTAGATAACAAATAATGCTGTATACGAACGAGAAAGATGAATAGATTCGTCCGATAGTTCGATCCACGCTGACGTTTAAGGGAAGACGAGAATCGTCTCCAGCAACCGCTGCGGTTAGACGGGACAGGCGGCAGCAGACAGAGGGAATCTCTAGCGACATCATTTGTTTGTATGCTATGGTGAACTCGCCTGTAAAACGAGCCAGATGTGTGGTCCAACGACAGACTGAGAAATGGAGAGATTTCACCGTCGAGGGTAGATAGAGGATATATTGCTGCCGTCCACGTTACGATACTTTTGTCTCGAAAATGACCCCAGTTGAACATGTTTTATTTTTCTCCTTAAAATAGAAATCTTTTTTCAGCGCACATTCAGCCTTGGACTGTGCCAGACCGCTACAACCGTAGACAGTGCCGCGGGCCGGCCGCGGCACAACAGAATGCTGGAAAAGAGGAGGCCTACTATTGTCGCTGAGCTCTTTGGCTCCGGTCGTGGGCGAAAAATCAATGACCTTTGAAGACCTTTGAGCTCGCTGGCGTGGGGCGGGGACCACGAGAGTGTCTAGACCTATGCTGTACCTTGCAGATGATTGCTCTCATATAAGATCCTCTTTGCGATGCGTTCCAGAATTATAGGAACGCATCGCTATATATCGAACACATCGCTACAATATCGAATTGTCGACAATAAGAAATAGAACAGTAGAACAGTATCTGGGCTCCGAAGTTCGAAGCTCTCATGTGTTCCATAACATATAGCCGACAGTTCGTAGTGCTATGTTTCATTGCTAATTACGACTGATTATCAGCCGATGTTCAGTGGTGTTCTTAGATCTGCTCTTTTTTATTTTTGGCAGTATACAATGTTGCGCTATGCCTCGTAAGATTCATCGATATTTTAGTAAACCGGCTACGTTCCCTTTAAAAAACAGGCTTACTAGACAACATTGCCCTTCGCCTGTAAGCCAGCATAAGGTACCCAAAATTGCATCCGCGATCATCACGATTGAATTAGGGTCTCGTAGTGCCAAGGTTGCATCCATCCGCAGGCGGCAATTGTCGCAGTGCACTGGTGTTAGCGCAATCATCTTCATCGTCACAGGAGCAGAGGTAGCTGTAGTTGGCGCAAGGACGAGCGGGCATTGTTGAAGATGCGGAACAACCACCAATTTCAAACCACCGAAAGCACTCGCACATGGGCACAGTGGATGGCCGCGCGTACCAAGCCTCCCTGTGGTCCACAGCGACCGGTTGCTAACACTGAAATACAATCTATCTGTCTGTCTGGCTATGCCGTCATGTCTTGATCTCTCTACTTTGTAATCGGTTCGTGGGTCCGCTCGATGGATAAGTCCCCCCGATGTGTGCCACCGTGGTGGAGCATCCGCGTTCACGCGCGGTGTGGCACAAGTGACATCCAAAGCATCAGTGTTCCTCAGCCAGTGTCAACCTGACACCCGGTGACAACTCGATCAGATCAACGCAATGACCTGGAGGAATAAAAGCAGGTGGGAACAGACGGACGATTGTAGATGATGGGGTCGTACTAGAAACGTATGTGTTGGGTATAACGCCACTACCGCTGTATCACCACGATATTAAACCCGCACGCAGCGAACGATGACGGTGGTCATCTCGTCCAAAAATGAGACAAATCACGCCATGGTAAACGCGGACGTTTCGCCATCGGTGGTGAGGAACGATTGGGGGCAGCCGATTGATCGTTTGTAGATCGACTCGAACTGATCGGATCGGACTGCTGCGTTTCAGATACGACCGACGCGTTTCTAGCAGGTGTATGCGCCTTGGATACTATGACACGAAGCTTGGATAGGTGGATAAACGTCAGCTAGAGGTAGAAAGCTATTGGTGTGATCCGAAGTTGATCTATGATATTGCACCATAATAATAATAATAATAATAATAAATAAGGATGACCACAAACTTAGCAGGTGTGTGTTTCTGTGGGTGAGAGTGTACGTGAGGGCCAAAGGATCAACTCTGTGCTGACAGCTAGAGTCCTTCCTTGCCTCAGGGAACTCTACTGTCCTGTAGTTGGTGAGTGATGCTGTTTCATATGAGGTGCTCTTAAGCTGAAATTACTTCGTTGAACGGTGTGAAAGTTATTAAACAACAGTTTCGGTAAGTCCTCCTCTCGGCAGGGCACGATACCTCAACCAGTCGTCTGCAGACCGGACTTCGGTCGAGGCTGCAACAACAGTTCATACTATTATATATATATATATATATATACGTGTGTGTGCGTCCAGGCAGAGGTCTCAGTCCGCCAATCAGCTATCGGTTTAGTTGATCTCCTCCTCGTCAATCCGTCCAGTGGTTACGAACAGATCTGACAGTTATATACAGCGGCGATTAATGCGCTTTGATGCGATACCTGTGCACAAACCTCTCATACGGCAGATGCGCCTGTGGCCATATGGAAGCACAGCAGTGGCAGCGTGACCGCCAGCGGTCAGCAGGTCGCACCATTCTCAGCGGGGCTTTGGCAGACAGGTCGCGAGATAGGTCGTGTCGTCAGGATCCATGTGGCGTTGCTTCCGTTGTTGTCCTAGTCGCCGTCCCTCGATCGGCGTTTCTCTCAGACGACGAAACGGAAGCCCTTGGCCTCTACAGACCCTAGCCTATCAATCTCGATCTCAGAAAATATCGCTGACGTCACAGAGTTCACGGTCCAGGTCACTGTTGTAGTCGCTCCTGCTGTTCCAAAGCCCGATGCCGTCAGCGTGGGTTCAGGGTGACTGGATGCGATATAGCAGTAGTAGTGGTAGTAGCTGTAGTCGTAGAAGGGCCAGCTTCTTGGAAGGGTTCTATCGAGGGAGTGCGTGGTTGACTTGAAACAGGACGGCCCAATGTATAAGTGCCCATATATTCCATAGGCTGCTTCTGAACAGGGCAGCTCCCACAGCGCTATGACATGGCTCACGTCATAGCCTCCCTGTCAAAAAGAGGCTCGTCACGCGTAAGTTCGTTAAGGCAAAGGTACGACGCGAGAGAAAATAGACGCCTCAGCGCAGCGGCCCCCAGCGCTCTCTACAATCTCTGCCGGGAGCCGAGTAAGAAGGAGGTTTACTTACACGTTCTGGCTAGCCAGCCGGGCCAGCCTTACCTGTAAGTTTGCCGGTAAGCAATTACCTAGAGCAGGAAGGAACAGCGGCCGCAAGCAAGCTCTATCGGCCAACGATGACCAATCGAAATACATCGACATTAACCTAGATCTGCTGGTCCACATCACTGCAGGGCTATGCAAGCCTGTGTGGGCCAAAGCAGCAGCATGGCCTCGAGATTCGCCTTATACCGACAACGACGACTTGCGCGGAAGGCTGCTCGCCATACGCACACGTCAACAACGGTGGCTCCAGCTAGACGGCTGTCATCTCATCTAGGTCTGGGGCACACAGACAATTCTCCGATCGCAGATCGTCATCCTAGTGGCAGTTGTCGATGGAGAGCTCTCAGCACATTACGAGCACACCGAAACTCGCTAGGCAGAGACTGGTACAGGGACACGGTCAACGGGCGAGCGCACACAGCATATTCCATCAAAAAACCTCACGTCACGAACAACCACTATAGTATTGGAGCTCGATTACGTCACTGCGTCGGGTCGTTCTACGGTTGCTATCGTAAGTGAAATACGCTTCAGCGACACGCATACACACAGACTCACAAAGACATCTCGAGAGAGAGAGAGAGAGAGAGATAGAGAATGTAGGTAAATGTATTTTACACCACAAGTACGAACAGGTAGATACGTATGAAAAAAAACAGTGTGTCAGAGGATGTTGTGAACACGTCGTGTTTATGTCGAGTATAAGAAGCCATCGAATTTCAATAACAATAATAATGCCGGTATATTTTTCACCGTCGTTGTTGACTCGCCCGAAACCAACTATCAGTACTAGCAGCAGTAGTAGTGGTAGTCGTAGTAGCAGGAATATAATGGCAGAACACATGGACGTTAAATGTTGGCTGTGGGTCAGCCCGGAAAATTTATTATTATTAGTAATATAATGGTAACGGATGGCTCCACGCCATTTAAAGGTCGTGTGGTCGCAGCTGTGCCAGTTCACCGTTGGTAAGCGAACTCTTAGCACTGGTGTGATATTAGGTCAATAACGAACAATAGATATCGACGTCGCCTGCCGAGCGCGTTTCGAATACAACAATAAGGCGTCCGCCACTCCTCTGTGACCTTTAGTTTTTACCTTGACCGTGACGGAATACGGTAGACGGGTCGAGGAGCGTCAACAAAGCATGGCCACTGACTGCTGCTATGGCTTTCGAGCATGTTTGTCGAGTAGGCAGGCAGCTCCTGTCCTGTGACCTACGTTCGCACGAGCGTCGAGATCCTAACAGATACCGACAACAGATCGACCCTAACTAACAAAATAGTTAAACCTCGATTTGAATGGTCCAGCCTATTATTGTTTTTTTTTTGTTCATTCGATATATTGACAAACACAGAGCAAACATCGTATAGCTACGTAGTAAGAAAAGCTCGAGAGAGCTAGTAAGACGCATCATGCGTTGGCTCTGTTAAACTCTGTTAAACTAAGTGCAACTGAGTTTATATGCAGATACCGGGTTGCGCAGAGAGTGATGTTTGGGATGGGACAAGGAGCTCTAGTTTAGTGGGTGCGTCTGCCATAATATCAGACAGGAGTCAGTCCCGTGGAACCTCGGCAGAAAGCTTAGATGTGAAGCCTGCAGGTCTGCACGAGCACTCTCCGTCATCAAATAGAAAACGACGCTGAATAGCAAGGAAGGCAACGGGCGGGCTGGTTTTGATCTGCTATGACTCCAGATGAGAATTGATTAGAACTAATCGGGTGAGTCGACTGAGTGTCTGTTTGTCTGAAGGTTATAACGATGACACAGCGGAACTCGATGGAAGTTGGTAGTATGCTACGCACTCGTTGTAACAATAACATTATCTTTCTCTCAATGGTGATTGCCAGTTATCGATACGTGCTATAAGCAAGCCGACCATTGATACTGCGGTCGCTTATCCAATTGTTACTAATGGCATTATTATTTTATGATTATTTTAAACACAATCGTAATTAATAATAGCAAACGATGGTTAATCAACCTTCAAGCGTTCACAGGTGACACCCTCCATCATCGACACAGCTGAGTCGCAACTGAGAGGAGACTGCACACCCAAGCGATATATGCGTCGGATCGGGTTAGCCGAAATGTCAGCCGAGGTGCAATTCGCAATGAAAGCTATTGCTCAAATGTAATTTCAAATTTCAGTTCATCGAAACGAGAATGTCGGTTTTCCGCTCTCTCTCTCCACCTATGGCACCGTTGCTGAACTCGTCCTCCATAGGGGAACCTCAGCCGGCACAAAACGTCAATATGTTTCGATTCCAGCGCCTAGCTTATGCTGCCTGCGACTCGCTCGAATTCGTGCTACGTAGAAGAGACTGCGCAATAAGGCCGCTTCAGGACTTCGGGTGTGATGTAGGCGAACCAATGACAATATCAGCATTATTATCATCAATTCAACAGTGGGCTCAGCACAAAAGCAGCTCGCTATGCGCGAACCGCTTGGCGAGTGGGCGGCGGGCCGCCTCCCCTCTGGTTGATAGACAGAGCGATGTATTAATATGAGTGGCATATAGTATGATTACAAAAGAATAGGCACTTTCATTTATTAAGGGAGCGATACAATGTCTGCTGGAATGCTTTTGTTGTACATATATATATATACATATATACGTTACCTCACTGCATTGCTATTATAGTACAGACTGGACAAAGCAAATGAGATCACAAGCGGCTGCCTCAACGTCTCATGGTCGTTCAACGATATCGAAGAATAGCGAGTGTAAGAGGAACAGACATGACAAAGAGATGCTTCCCCACCGGAATAAATCAGCAGCCAACCGCACGTATCCTAGCTACCAGCTAATGTTTAACAAATTGCTGGACAATCATCGCCGGTCCAGGAAATCAGTGAGCGTATCGTGATCGTCAATGGCGACGAGGGCGCCAACGAAGCATGTCTGACCATAGATATCGATGAGTTAAATTGCGTTTTGCCGTTGTCCGCTGTTGATACTGATGTTGGTCACGCATACAAGGTGACTCCGCTCGAAATTTCACGGTAAGCAGCCGGTGGACGAATGGCCGCCAGAGGGAGTGGACGCTGGACGCGAAATGTTCAATCCGCGGAAGACACTGTAGCGTAAGATCTGTCAAGGCGGTGGCGGCGGTGGCGGCCACGGCCTTCTTCATCAACCATGATATTATATCAGCAAGCTCTTACGTCAGCAACTCGTCTGAGCTGCTGAGAGAAATAGGTGATGAGTGGACGGTGACATATCGACCGATCTTCTATGAGAAGAGATCTTATATGAGCATAGAGGGGTTCCCACTGCGAAGCATGGGGAAACACGGGACCAGGAACGTTTTTGATTTCGGTATTCACTCTCGTTGTATCGTTGTGTTCAAATTCGAAAAACGAGCTTTTGAGGAGAGAACGATGAGAATGCCATCGTCAACAGTGTCGCGTTCGTTGTTAGCGGAGGCAATGATCAGGAGGAATTTTAACTGGGCAGAGCCGGGTCGACGGCGCTCAGGCGGACGGCCGAGCGCGCTGGTCGACAACGGACACAAGAACATTAAACGAACGAGCTACGGAGCGCGATCGGTGAACTATAGAATGGCAGCGAGTGAGAGAAGCCAACATTGGAAGAGTAACGATGTCTGGTGTTCTAGTCTCAGCAGTTAATGTGCTTGCTACCGCCGACTTTGGTGCTAGCACAAGATGATTATATATAAGCACATGTAGGTAGCATGTCTACGGTGACTGGCGGTCAACGGTAGCCCGGCGCGCACAAACGATTAGCCTCGTGAAACATCTTTCAGCTAAGGGCAACGCACGCGAGGTAGACACATTTATAGATATAGATAAATAGATAGATAAGCACGGCTAGAGGGAGCTTGTTGGGATCTCAGTCAGAACCTATATATATATATATATATATATATATATATAGAATCAGTACGGTTTGACTCTTCAGTTCACTTATTCAATATATATATATGTCTGGCTGCTGACTGACTACCACGAACGTTAAACCATAACCAGTTGTAGGGTGCGGCTGAGGATGGGTGAGTGCTAATAGAGAAAAATAGGGTAATAACAACGAATCTGATGGGCGAAGTACAAGAAGGGTGTGAAGGGAGAAGGGACCACGCGCACTGGCAGGCAACCAGCTGCTCAAAAACAGTACAAACGACCTAAGATATATATATATATATATATATATTAGGTCGTTTATGAACACTAAGAGAGACCTTTGTGATTATGTGTGTTATATGTAATAGAATACAACAGTCTGTGTCAGGCGATGTCTGAAGCGCAGCCTGGGCCTTCGAGCCGAGAACCATTGAAAATGATAGGCCTCCATCCATCCGTCCATCCGATTGAGCAGAGAACAGGTAGGGGACTGGTAAGAGACAATGAGTCAGAGGGGGCAGGGCAGGGTTGCTTTGAGGTGGGCATCGCTCTGGGCAGCAGCGCATCTGGAGGGTGGATATGTCGGCTTCGAACTCGGGCAGGCCGGTCAGCATTCGCGGACCCTCATCGGCATTCAGCCTCTTCATAGTTCAGGCTAGCGTCGGCGACTACAATAGCAAGCAATAGAAACACAGCAAGGAGGGGATTCCGCGCCAGGACGGCGCCAAGTTGACATCAGCTGGCAAGCCGCATTCGGGTCTGCTGGTGGGCGCTGGTGGCAACCAGCGTCTGCTTGCGGATACAATATCACCTTGGCTTTCTTTTCGGGATGGCCGTCTCGGCGCCGAAACCTGTGTGGGATTTCGTACGGGTTGCATGCTGCGGTGTGCTCGGGTGATGCGCAGCTTCGCAACGATCGGATCGCGCGCAAACTCGCTACCCGATACTGTCGACAACTGCAAGTCAGCTGATCGGCAAAGGCCGCTGGCAGGCGATGGCGGCGCTCGTGTACATGTGCGCCAAAGCTAGGCTTGGCCGGGTACACATCAGTACGAGAAATACTGTCAGATCAGTTGAATCTCAGTACCAATCTCGGATCGTCTTAATGAACGGTGACGGTACGGCCATCCCGCACCACATTGGCCATATCGGCTGGCGGTAAAGAATGGGAACTATCTCAGTTGTAAGGGTGTCGCTGATGACCGTCTTAACTGCAGACGCAGCCACAAATGAAACGCACACGGTTACCAAATATAACTGCGGCTTGTCAACACGTTCTGCAATTCTCGCCAGGGTGGCTGGCTCTATGATAACGAAGAGGTGGCACTCACCGACGTTGATATTGCATCGGCCGATCGTTAGCGAAGAGGCCTTGCTGTCGAATCACTGCATATGACCGCGTCTAGAAAACAATGGACTTCACCTACGAGAACGATCCGCGCGCGATGCAAAGCCAAGGCAACAGGGTGGTCAGGCCCAGTCAGTATCTTTGATCGGCAGCTTTTCCAAGTGGCTGCAGATGGCGACTGCCTCTGTGTAACAGTGATTGTGTGCTCGCCTCTTATTTGAGGTCTCTGATAAGATCGGAACAGTATCTTGATTGCCCCCAAAACCTTCGAACAGAGTAGGGGCTATAGAGTTACTCGTATGTGTACGACTCGAGCTGTTGAATTCGCAGGTTTGAAGGCAACCGACATTCATAACCTATCTATTGTATCAGTGAATTTTCGACTTCGTCATAAGGCGCCCAAGTTGGGTTAACGCTGGAGAATTCCGTCGGCTTGACTAGATTTCACGTACTTATCATATTTATTATATACATTATTCCCAGATAGTCGGAAGCGATCAATGTCTTCAGTCGGTTCGTGGTAAGCCGACCCCGTGATCTCTCGTGTTATCCAGCGGTAAGCATCTTGCTTTGTAGGCGATTTTCAGTCAGAGATGGACATGTAGCTTATACGCATCGAATGATACATAAAACTAACAGTTTTTAGCAGCACGTCTATCAGCCTGTTGACGTTGTATTCAGCTGTATTACATAATATCATGTGCATATTCCCAACGATGTGAAAAATCGATTTAGCTCGCATTTATCAATTTGTTGTATACTATATATATTTTGTTTAAATATGTCCGTAGGTAGCTGCATCTAAAATGTCGCCATGCAAACGAGCCAAAAAAAGCGCAATGTGTTGACATTGATCTCACGCCGAAGAAATTGCAATTGCCTCCGCTACGGCCGATTCACGGTTGAATAGAGTCATATTTTTCGTTAGCAACTTTTTCCTCGATGAGTATCGGAAGTACCGCCGGGGCAGGGCGGCGTGTTGCGCCAACGCGGCAAAACATAGGTAGCACCGTTCGCGAATCACGCTGAGTCACGCTACGCGTTGGCTTCGACCCGCGCCGAAACGCTGTTTTCACTTGCGTTCATTGACGATCCAACGATCGTCCGCGTGAACGGGACGGCACGCACACACTGCAACTTCAACGCCGCTGAGAGATTGCCACGGCGTGGCCACTCGGCGACTGTTCCAAGCCAGAGGGCTGGGAGTGATGATCTGTGGAGAACGAGTTTCGTCTTGAGAGCCACGGGCAGGTACGGCATAGGTGGTGGGCGGTGCGATTCAACGCCTGGCTTATCTCATTAAACAAAACAAATCTGCCTCGTCGTTTGACCGTTGGCGATTGCAACCACCGCTTGCAACCAAACTACCGAAACGCAGCCGACTGTCGCAGCGACGCATGACATACGTGTGATGCATCAATTCGTATTCAATGCATACAGTGCGAGAGACAGAGAGAGAGCGCTTTTTTTTGTTACACGAATGCCCTTATGGCCATAAATTATTTATTACTACTAATAAAAATATAATAACTAATGAAAGTGTTCCTCTTTGCATTCATGCGTTGCATTCATAATGATGTGAAATCTACTCAAAATTGAACATTTGCAATACAATGTGAAATAACACATTTTGCCCGAAGATTTCTGCGAGACCTCATTAGCAGATGTCATTTTCTCACTTGAGAGTTTTCGCACCGGCTAATCTGACTAATACAACTCTACTAATCGTAGGGGATCACAACGATTGAGGTGACTGCGAAGACGGATTAGCCACTTATACAGAGATTCAAGTCGCAACATGGCATCGTGACCAAACATGGCAGCCATCATAAACGATAACCAAACCAAAATGAAGTTACGCCAGTTACAGCCAAACTTAAGCTGACTCTACCATCAAACCAGACGACGACAAATAGTACGATAACAACCTTCGATATTGACAGAGGTCGCCGCGTGGTTCCTTGTTCCAGCAGCTAGTTTACTCAGGTCAAACTGGTCGAAGTCAAAAGCTGCTGTTGTTTTTGACGCACTCGCGCACCGCTCCAACGGGAGGAGAGGAGAGGGGGTACGTCTGCATAGATCAGTGGAACAGGAAGTGTTGCATAAAAATCACGAAAATTTTCCCGACACAGCTGGAACACGGTGAGACGCACTGAGGCGTGCTTGAGTCGCGAATCTCTAACAAAAATGAAAAAAACTCCAACACCTTCACAATATTTACGCTTGCATATTTCATAATGGGCTTTCGTCTCTAGGGGATGAAGGACGAAGTTGGTTCCGCTCGACGCGAAACATGGCCAATCCATACGGTCAATGGTTATATCACACCATAGTTGCTGATGCAGACCAGGACAGAGCTGAGCTCTCGCTGTTGCGCTACCGAATCAAATGAGCATCGTTCGGCACAATGCCTGACACCTCGCTAAACTACTGCCGAGAGAATCCGCAATTGATGATCTTGACAACGTTATACTGATTTAGCCGCCAGCATGCGTTTAGTGATTAACATTCGAGTGTGATGTGACGTGATTACAGGCACCGCCTCTCGTCACGGAACACGCCTGCCCATCCGAGGGGCTTCACCTGAACGGCGTCTACATGGACCTGTCGGGTAGTCATATCTTTCGTTCGCCATACTACGACTTTAGTAGCGCTCATCTCAAAGTTTTTTCGCTTGGTTATGTTCTGGCGTTAGATCTGTTCGGATACCGTCCCCCCATACAGATGTCACGAATACGGAACGACGTCCCATTTGTCATCCAGCTGCATGCGCCTACTTGCTTGGCGATTTATTTACGTCCGATATTTCTCGCCGTTTGCATCTCTTATTATTTCTCGGGACAACGAACCCTGAAGGGGTGACCATTCCAGGTCGACCGAGTCGCGCATTTTGCCAATGAGACTGAAATCGAACAAAATTCGAACGAATTCCACCATATGATCACCACTGCCAGACGGTTAAGTATTGTCACCACTTCATGTTAACCCCGACTGTAAGCCTTGCTGGGTGACTCCGTTCAGTAATCGGCAATGACAGATGAAGGCCAGCATGAAAGCCTCTGCCGGTGAGCCGCTCGGAGCCGATTTCTCCTAGACATTGTATCAACATGCAACTTGTTAGCTCGCCTGAGCTCAACGGTGCTATCGAGCAAAACGAAGATCAATCTATGTATCTATCCATTGATCTCTGCAGCCAAGGGACGTTATCAATCTAGCAAATGCCGCGTTCGGCACTGGCTGCACGACCCAACAACGCTCTAACGAATAGCACTACTGGCTATAGCCACTACACTACATCGCACACGGCAGCCGAACGCGACGAGAACAACCAGAGCTGGTTAGATCCACGTCATGGTTTATATTATAGTTTATGGCGGGTTTTGCTGCCGGTCGACGACCCGTTGGCCGCCTGCAGCAGCAGCAGAAACAGTTAGTTGGCTGCTGTGTACCCTGCTGCTGCAGCAGCAGCTACTGCTCTGAAATGCAGTTTGCTGATGCCGATCGTAGCACGACCGCTGCGTCTGCCGTAGCTGCTGCTGCTGCTGATAATAGCTCTATAGGTGTCTACTATAGTTCGTGTGGTGTGTACTGCGCTTGGCTGGTGTTGTGGCGGCGGCGGCTGCTTCGAAGATTCTGCCGCCGCTATTCGACGACTATAACTTCGACTACTAAACGCGGACCGGCGCCAGCGCGCTGCTGTCTCAGCAACGCCTGCCGTCCCGTAGCTGCCACCGTCGCCGCCGCCGCCGCCGCCGCCCTTCGAATCGTTGCTGTGCCGCTTGCTCGCTGTCTAACGGGGTTAGAGAGCCATTCGGGTCGTTCTGTGTGTGTTGTGGGAATCGGCCGAAACGGCGGTCATCTCCGCGTTTCGCCGCCACGATGATCGCCACCACCAACACCATATTGGTGCCAACGTTGGTGGTGGTGGTGGTGCCGCGGCCGCCGCCGCCGCCGCCACCGGCGCCAGCGGCAGCAGCAGTAGGAACATCTGCAGCGGAGAGGCGGCTTTGGTGCCAACGCGACAACGGTGACGGCCGCTGCTGTTCAGGCGACGGATCGCGCCCCCTAACGGCTTCAGCAGCAACGCGAGCTAACGGGAACAAAGGTCTTGGAGAGATTCCTTTAGGTGGTGAATGCAGGCGGCTGACGGCGGCCGTACCAACAGCTAACGGTAGTGGCGCCGGCGGCGGCGCCGGCAGCAGCGAACGGGAGCCCGAGCAACGGCAGCCGCCTTCAACGTTGCTGTATGCGGCGTAGCGAGGATACAGGAGCAGGCCGGTCGCTTCTCTGGAGAGAAGAGCAACATCGCCGGCGCCAGCCGCCAGTCAACGACAACACGAGTGCCGCCAACAGGAGCTGACAAACTCGCGCACTGCTCAGCGCGCTATAGAACTGTAACGAACTCCAGGTGGTTGGCCTATGGCTGTCTGTGCGCGCTTCGCTTGTCTCCGGTCTCTCTCAATCTCTCTCTCTCTCTCTCTGTCTCTCTTTGACTTTCCGGTGGTTATTTTCCGAGATTTTGCCGGGCTTCGTTCTCTTCTGTTCATTCACGAGGACGATGACACAGCAACAGCAACGGCATACAATAACAACAGCGAGAACAGCTATTATAAATATAGGGATAATGTATTCAGCTTCACACCAAGTCAAGTTGGTTCTGTTGGCGGACTCGCCTGCGGAACCGGCAGCCTCTCGTGTCAGCGTGACACGCTGTTCAACTTATGACACGTACCCGTCTGCACGTATGTATTCAGGCGACCTCCACGCTCTCGAAACGTGGAAGACAAAGGAAAGGGGGGCGATTCTCGCAACACGGCAGCGCCAGCGTGAACGTAAGGGTAACCAACGCCGGTGACCGATTCTCGGTGGATTTACATGTGTCTGCCGACGTGGCCACGTACGTGGACGCGTACCTATATATATATATGTCATTTTGCACATGTGCAAAGACGACTATTCGTCGAATCACCCAACTGACAATCACGTCACAAGTCGCACGCACTCTCTCTCTCTGCCTCTCTGGCTCTGACGCGGACACGACTTGATTCAGAGTTCCCATCCGGCCCGTGGCCAATGCTTCGTCCTGTGTTGTCGACGTAAGCAGAACCAAGGGCAAGCGCTGGAGCGGAAACTGTGCTACTTGGAACCAGCGGCAGCGGCGGCAGCAAACAGCAATCGTTTTTTTTTCTACGAGCAGTTCGTTGATCAGCAAAAACTCATGTGTCACATGCCCGTTCAATCTTTTCTTCGAGCCCCATTGCCGCAGTTAATGATTGTTACTACAGACCACTCTTGTGGTAGCGTTCGCCGTGGCTGCCTGTTCAATACAGTACAGACTGTCTAGTTCATTGTGAGCGTCCACTGCAATGCATAATCATTATTATTATTATTAATAATAATAATGATGCGCCGGAATAAATACGGGTGCCGCGTAAGCGGGGATCTCGTACAGCTCTATGTTAGATATTAAATAACACTTTAAAGGGAAAATATGTCGTTATCTCTTGTTTCATTAGCTAGAATCTGGCTAGGCGTCATTAAGATGAACGTAATAAAAAGTATCCAGTTAATAGCAGTTATTATATAGTAATTAATACTGTTAATAAGCAGAATGATTCCATTATAAGTTGGGACCCAGTGCAGGAACTCGAAATGGGTTGTTTATGGGAAATTATCGCGAATGCCTTTTCAAGCATGCGCGCATGTATCATCTCGTCCAGACTAACTGGCACGCTCAGTATTGTAACGCACCGTGTGATTGGATGCCGAAGCTACTGCTCCCAGAAAGCTGACGTGTCAAATTTAAACTTTTCAATAGAAATTCAATAGAAGCGAACGCTTATACGGCCACGGTAACAGCACATCATGGTCGTTCATGGAAATAGTCATTTGATCATTATATCCATCGATTCTATATTAAGAAACTTGTATGCGCAGTTGCCGTCTCACTGCGATAGACTTGGCTGATAGATTCGTGTTACGATAGACAGTGTTGCCATGGGGTCCTGTGAAATGGAATTGGCCTATTTTTGAACATGTGCGGTATTAATCCCTTAGGGTTTATGATGATTATTCTGATGGTTTAGCTTTTCAATAGTAACTATTCTATGATGATGATATCTCCGAATATGAATACATATATTAGTAACATGTATTAGTCAGCTAGAATCGTCGGGGAACTACTGAGATGAGCTCGTTTTGCCATCATGGTGGAGAAATTAACTCTTTTGACATTAAGTCCTCCCCCAAATAATGTCAAACGAGCCCAACCAGAAGCTCCCCTACGTTCCATGATTGTTACTATATTAGACGGCCTCCTACGCAGCTCCTGGCAACTAATTCACCTCGTTTATAAGCCTCTCTCATTCAATGATCTTGCCGGCGGGACCAGTCACAGCACAAGTGTCAATACACTTTGTACAATCCGTTAGCCAGCACAATGACGCCAGGCTCATGCCAGGCCCGAGGCTGTCATTCATCGGGCGCCAGCGGCGCGAACCGCCATTCGGCTATCAGCAACGATCCACTCCATTGTCCTCAGTGCAGAAGCGAGGGGCTAAGTTGATAATTTTTCAGAACAGAGTCACCCCCTCATCATTATCCATATAGGGAAGAAAAGTAAGATAGAGAGAGACCTTATGGGAGCAAAGTTTCTAATGCCGTAGTGCAAGTCAATGATGGATATAATACATAGAGATTCGTACAGTGTTTGATCATGTTGAAGCAAGCTGAAGCTATACTACTAAATGCAGATAAATATGCTAGCCTATTTCTAAGGGACATTTCATTATCGCATATGTACGCAGCTGATCCAAGGAGCTCGGTGCGGCAATCTGCTTATTTAGAAAATTGGAATAGAAAATTGAAATTTGGCAATATGTCATTTTAGCTTGCAACGCAACCGGAGCCCCCTAGATGCTTTGTATCAGGTCAATTACGCTGTTTCTTGTGCGAACTGTGTTTACGCAATCTGCACGTACCGAGAACATAATTGCCTCCGAGGATGATAGCGCAGGATGCAACCGAAAGGCAAAACTGGAATTCAGGATCGAGGTTTTTTGTCTTTCTCGCTCGGAGGGGACGAGGTCAGTGTGGGGTCTCAACGGGGGCTGGCGGAAGTCATCATATTCTCCGCTTGGCTTCTACCACCGAAAACGTCACTCTGCATAGGTACGATCATCAGTAATGATTAGTTTCAGTGGGTATTAACTGCAGAAAGCGCCAAGTTCTTAAATCTAAAACGCGTTAACAGACAGCTGTTCTTCTGCTTCTGTTACATTCGCGATGCATCTTTCCGCACTGGCGTACCGGAAAGCTGTCAGAAAGGTCCGTTCCGTTCTGGGAATTCACGCTCATTCGGCCTTGGCCTAAATAACAGAACAGTTGTTCATGCACTACTTGGGGGTGAGGTGACAGAGTACACACATAAACAACCGTATGTGCATAATTTTCTTGGCATCACACGCACACTCCCTACACTTTACCCTTGCTTCAACCACCGCCAAAGTGGTCCGCTGTCAGGAAACGCTCCGGGCTCTGATCCTGGCTGGCGAGGGATTATCATATCCTGCAAAACCAGTTGTATTTTCCAGTAGACAGGTAAAATCATCTGTGTTGTCGGAGTGGGATCTGAGCAGGGGCCGTCATCCGAGATTCACAGACGGGGCTTCCGTGAGCGCCTAACTTCGAAACAGCAATGGGGTCTACGCCAGTTCCAAACGACGCCCCTCAGAGGCCCGATGTGTCCCCCATTGGTCCCAGTTCGTCTGTCTGCGATGAGTGGAGAAGAGCTCCGTTGCTCTCTCCCTCTTTGTGCGTGACGGCCACCTGCAAGGCTACCGGCTACCTTCTACCGGCTACCTAAACTTCCTCCCACCATGAAGGTCGAAAGCTTTCGACAGGTCTACGCAGGCGGGATTAGGCGAAGCACATGTGTCTGCCCCTGCCCGATTCAACAAGGGTAAACAGCCTGTTCCGAGAAGTTGACAGAAAGACGTAGTCCAGACGTATCCTAGACTCATTCGTCTACGGTGTTGTTCAGTACGGAAAAAGTTGCCTGCTTTGCACAGCGGGTCCGGGTTGTCGGCCGGAGGCCACCGTTATTGATGTAATCGCTAGACGACAGATGGCGTACCTAGGCCGATGACAACGCCCGGCTCGCGTACGATACCGTTGTACAATAATGTATTAAATAAAGGATGTACCTCACTGGGGTCTCTGTGATGATCCGTCTCAGCGTGCGGCTCCATCATCGTAGCGTGTGCCGTGACGCGGAGCTAGACGTCTAGCGCTGTTTAACGTTCGACGGCTCAAATCACTAGAGATCACTAGAGATCAACTTGTCTTTGCACTTTCCGCTTTATAGGCCACCTGAGCCGGCAGCAAGGCGAAAGTGCTATGCAAGCTCTCCATGCAAGCTCGTCTATGCCACGAGTGGCTCCTTACACGGATATTAACGACAACTGCAATTAAGAAAGCGTCGATTTCATTTTTATGCGCGAACCCATGATATACCAATGATGGCGCTGTTTACCTCCTCGACAACGATACTGAGAGAAATAGCTGGCTTGTTCTCTTGGTTATTTTGTCTCTTTATGTGCAAATTAGTTGGCAGCACGCCCTTCGTATAAGAGGTGTGCGCCGCTATACGCTGTTGCTTTGATGAAGCGTTACCACGATAAAAAAAAAGCACCATAGGAGCCAATTAGCGCCCCCATCGAAAGGATGCTGTTAACTACAAGTTAATCCGCATGGCATATTTACAGGGGTTGCTTCCATCCCGGGGGGTTTGGTAGTGTTGTTCCGGTCGTTCCTGTTATGGCCCTTGATATCGCGTATCATTGAAAGGCTTCCGGAAGCCGGCCACCATCCGTTGACTTCACGAACCTGCTGGTCGGCGGTTTTGTTGGTAATTAGCGAAAGCTTTCCTCCTGGCCAATTTGAACAGATTCATAGCGCAGCCATTTAGAATCAGATATTTCCTCAAATTCGATTCTACGAAGACACCGAATCCTTCCTGTCCCTCTCCGTATAACAACATCTACACTCAGCTCAACCGTACTCATCACCGTCTCACTATGGATCTCTAATCAACGAGTCTCCGAAGAAAAGGCTATACGCTGATGAATTGTTGCATTGACGTGAATGCCGTCAGTGAACTATAGTTGTAAACGGTGGATAGAACGGAGATCGGCTGGAATACAGTTTCACGAACTATAATATATGAATAAATAACTCAACGCAAAGTGACACTATAAACACTCCCAGCGGATGGGTGTTGAGTTGGAACAGAACCACCTCATAAACAAAGATAACATGCATATCGATACAATCTATGGAAGCGCATTGACAGAGGTATGCCACAGGCACATTGAAGTGCAGAGCTAGCAAACGGAAGCTCTAATTAAAATATTTTATGGCTGGCTGCCAGCCATAGTGCATACGATAATTATAGAATAAAAAACAGACTGTCATATCATCAAATAAACATGTGTATATATATATATATATATATATATATATATATATATATACATCGAAAACGGCTGGAAGCGATAGCCAGTGAGGTTCTTCATAAATGTTTGTCTATATCGCAAAAATCTCTCTGTGTCTCAGTTGATAGATAAGTGATTGAGCTCTGCCAGACGCATTCTCATCGGTTAACGTTTCCTCTATCTCTTAATCAGGATCGCCACGTGATATTTTAATTTCCTTTTATCAAATAATTAAACTCTGGATAATAATATTAGTTTGATTCGTCTGGGCCTGTTCGGATCGTCTAGCCTTGCGTGACTCGCTCCGATCAGGAATCAAGGAAAACATAAGTTACGTTTTATGAAAGGGTATTATTATTATTATTATGAATAATAATACGAAGTAAGGCGAGTAATAATACTTTGGCAAAATATCCAAATTTTTATCTTGTCAATGTAATAGACTACTTATCAATCTTCCACCAAATATAATATATATATATATATATATATATATATGTATATATATATATATATATATATATATGTATATATATATATATATATGTATATATATATATATATATATATGTATATATATATATATATATATGTATATATATATATATATATGTATATATATATATATATATATGTATATATATATATATATATATATATATATATATATGTATATATATATATATTTTTTTTTTTTTTACGGCAAGAATCTTGTGTTCTGTATCAGTGTATATATGTACAAGATCAACAACGTGGACCGAGTCGTGAAGGTGACGAGATGCGTACACGACATCGTTAGGACAGTCATAGTGTATTAACAATTGACCTTCGCAGACGTCTTTCCCTACGCTAACAGATCTCACATAGCTACTCGTGTTCGGACAAATGCTTTCGACAAATTCATATAATACTGTGTTACGAAGTGGGACAGACACGAGAAGACGCACATAACGACACACACAATAATATGTATTCACACACACAGTATTCCCATTCCGCAGAGTCGTGTACACCTACAGTGTTCGTGGATGTGGCCAATTTCACGAACTACTCCCAGGGCTCCTTCATGTACACATTCAACATTCTGGCATTTGTGAATAATTGACTAACTCGTATAAACGCACGCAGCCAGACGAAGCCGCATCCTCGGTACTCGGAGCGTAACAGGACGATGTGTACTGGAGCTGCCTTCCCGTCCTGGATGCTCTCTTTCGAGTATTTCCCTCTCGGTTCCGAACCTCACAGCCTCACTGTCTCCACTTCTGCCGTCGCCAGCCCCGTGGTCGTCCGCCGTCCCGTGTAGTACGGCTCATTGCGAAGGCCAGAGATCCGTCGCAGCGTCATAAGCTTTCTGGAGGAATCAGTGAGCGAATAGTCGCCAAGAGCCAACCAAGTTCATAGAAGCCAACACAAGTGAAAGAGAGAGAGACAGGCTGAAAACGAAGAGAGAAGATACCCGTGATCTTCTGTACTTCTGAACGACATTGCGCTACGTCTGCCGGCTGGTCTGTTGCAGCGAATCACGGTGCGCGAATCTGCCGCCGGCCGCATCTGTCACCACGGATGGATACGGGCCGGTCCCCTCCAGTTACATCGTCCCATGTCTTGCCAACCGTTGGTTCGTCCGTTCCGTGGCCTGCTTCTATGACGACAACTGTGCCGTCGACCGCAATCTGGCCGCAGCGATGTGGATGAATCATAGATTAAGCTCTCACATGAACAGGTATCTGTTTCAGATACCTGTGTATATAAAAAAAAAACGAAATATATATATGTATGTGTATACAGGTTGGAAGACAGATTTGCTGGGACATTCTCAGATAAATACATGACCCCCCCCTGACATGTGAAACCTTTTTAAAAAATAAATTTACTAACAAATCTCTAAGTAACTACTGCATGGATTCGTGTCTGCCCTGTTGGATTTGAACCGAGTACCCTTCGATCCCAAGTCACCGGTGTTACCCACACGCCATACTAGGGTGGTCTTTGACATAAAGTCATACACATGCGTTTCAAGCGACACCCTGTTCACTTGACCCCCGGGTAGAGAGTCGAGGAAACCATCGTCAACTATATATTAGCGTCAGTATATCAGATGAAAGCAGTACCAGCAGTGTAGCTGCAGCCCAGCAGCACATATCATAGAATCCACGGCTGCTGCCACGCGCGCCGAACACCGATTGCTAGTCGAGCAGCTGTCTCGCTGCGGGGTCGAAAAACGCTTCGAACAGACTGGAGTCGTATCGCAGCGCGATTAGTGGTGACATGTAGCCTGCGAATGAGTCGCTGCGGCCCGGATCGACCGCATAGCGCATATATATATGAACAACTTACTTACCATAGCTAATTTCACGTAGAAACAGCAGATACAGGTAGATTTCTGCTCGCCTCGTCCATAGCGGTCCGCTGCGTTGACGTCACGGAACGGTCTGCGTCTGTGTGCTGCGTCAATTTCTCTTAGAACATTCCAGTCGATAGCAACGCTGGCCGGCGCCAAGAGAATGTCTCGGCGGCTGCGCGAAAACGCGTATCCCTCTGGCTCGGCCCCCCACTCTGATTCGCCGCGACTCTTATCGAACATAAGATTGTAACGTATACTATATCTATACAGATTGTTTATATACGAGTGAGATATATATGGAGGCGGTTGAAAGTAATTTTGATGCTGCCCTGCTGCCGCGGTATCCGGTAGCAAAGTGTGCCATAGAAACTGTATATAATATGTCGTATGGCTGCAATGAGCTGTAGCCGCGTCATGGTCGAATTTTGCTTTTTCGCTATGTGAGTGATGTCGAGCGTGGTGGCGTGCCACATTCGTCAGCGCCTCACAATCGGAGGAGACACCTGAGCGCTGAGAGTTCGATTCCTACCGTTGCACACTTGCATTTATCGGCTCTGTATTACGAGGTAATCCAACAATAGAATATTCCGTATACGCTAAATGTTCAAGGCTAAGAGTAAGTCCCAAAACATATTTTTGTATATGTGAGTAATGTTCTCTGTGTGGCCAACTTTGGGATCATATGTACAAATGTGAGAGCTGATAACGGAGACGAGTTGATATTCATGTTAAAACATCATCGTATGAATAAGATAAGGCTCTCGGCGAGTAGTGTCGAATAATCGATAATTGTCGTGTCATCTGAATTCATCGACTAATATAATTCTATGGCACGTGCTAGTGACTGTGTTACGTACTTGCTATTTAATTCCGTTGATCAAAAAGGTATATATATATATATATATATCACACGCACAGCATGGCAAGAATCACAGCGTTGACGATCCTGTATCGCACGACTGTATAAAGCTACAGAGACCTCTTCATTTCGCCGTCCGATTCCAACTGCATTGTACCGCGCAAATCCATACACCGATGTTTCCCCGATAGCGCATCATCTGCCGGCCGATCTGTCAGGGGGATCCGATTAAAAAGTAGTCGCCGTACACTGCTTCAGTGGCAGCTCTTTCAGCAGTCAGTGCTGTTATCGCATCGCTGATTCCCATTCGCAAGTTCCAACATATAATACCAAGCGAACGCTGATCGAAAGGATTCCTTTTGCGTCGATCGTCACTGTATGTTTTCATTGAGCTGACTCCGTCAGCTGTTATCGGATTCTTCCCTCGCTCCCCGCCCCGTCAACTAGAGTTCATAGTAGTCGACCAATGTATTCGACGACTTCGTTTCAGCTGTCTGTAGAGTATGAAGGTAGTGGCCGATCCACGGAGCGATAGTGGACATGTGCTCGGGGTAGCCTTTGTAGCATAATCTACATCGCGTTTCGATGCTATAGCATTTGTCGTCGTCTGCAGCTAAGGTCGGGCGGCGGAGGGACGCCTGTCAAGCGAGTGACTCGCTAAAGCTCTACGGGTCGTTCTGCCGGGAGGAATAGCCGCTCAAAGACAGAACATACACTTTTGATCCGCTTTAGCTCCATATAGACTGGACTGTCATTGGAATCAGACCCCCTCCCTTGTCCCGGAGCCCCGAACCGCACAGCACACTGTAGCAGGAATTAACAGAAGGAAGAAGACATTTGCCATACCACTTTGGCAATAAGCAGCAGAAAGCACTGCGTTATCTATTACGTCGTGAAGAGATAACGAGATATCGGAAAAAAGACGTCAATGACGTCGCCGCCGCCGCTGCCGCCGCCGCAGAACGGTCAAACGAATGACGCACCCAGGGCTTTCCGCACTTTAACCCATAACCGACCTCAGCCCTGGTCCACTCCCCTGCTCTACACAGTTGGAGGCAAGGAGAAGAGCTCAGGGTCCCGGAGCTCAGGAGCGCTCAGCACTACTGGACCAGTAGCGCGTATGTCTGGGAACGGGTGACAGCCAGACTGGAAATACCCGTCCCAACGACCCCCGGGAAACCAGTACTGTGTGCAGCTGTACAGTTTCCCAGACCAGACGCTACGTCATCAATTCAAATCAATCGGTCGAATCGTCTACAATACTATATATATTATATATATATATTAGGTAGGTCTTGTAGCCAAGCCAGTAATTATTACCAGATTTGTTTTGACCCAAATCAGAGCGTTCTAGACGAGTCTGAGGAGAAGAGAGCGGGGGCATTCTCCTCTGAAAACATTGTGAGAACTTCTCCTGATAACTTAGCTTGTCACACACACACAGACACATAACTGATTGCAGATACACGGGCCCTCAATGTGTCGTCCGTACGCATCGTATTGTTGTCGTTAGACCGCGATGCTATGCGCGATGTTTCTGTAGGATATAACAACGAAGGAGCGCACCAGTCGCCACCGTATATTAGGGTTTTGGCAAGGAAGAGTGTGTATTCGATCGTCAGCTCTGTAGGGGTAATCGATAAGGGATGGAGCATATTACATTTCAAGCTAATAAATGATCACCCGATGAATGGTCCCGCGAGGCTGTTCGGCCTTCAAAAACAAGCGAGACTTCACTCGGCAGCTCGGCAGGTCAGAATCATCGGGATGAGCACGCGTTTTCTCGGCCTCTGATGCCTCCCGTTTCATCTCTAGCCGCAACAAGTTGCCCATCCCCATTTCGAAGCAACCCATACCGGTTGCAATACATGTATCCATGTATTTGCATGACATCGTGCGTGAACGGCACAAACAATCCTCGTGGTATCACCCACCATCGTCACCATCGTATATATATATATATATATATGTATATAATCACCATTTCAACGAATCACATCCACACCTCTCGCGGCCGGCTTCCCTTAACCTGCTATATGTACTCTGTTTCTCGCGGTGTCCGTCTCAATTCCTCTTCTTTTGGCTGCTCGATCATCGCTATATATGCTTATTTATTAGCACGGCAGACCTCTACCGTCCGCTGCTGGTGAAGCCCTCCTCCTTCATCTCGATTTTGTCTCGTCTCTCGCACAGAGCCCGTGTAGACCTTGTGACTCACTCAGGGGACCGCATCCATCTTCCATTTTCGCGCCGAGCGCCGAAAAGTAATTACAGATAGGGTGTTAATGTTTCGCGCAATCATAGACGATTTCATAGCCTTGTCTAAGTGAATACAACAGCGACAAGAGAACAACAGCGATTACAACGAGCATCCTTCGAACAACGGTGTCGTTCTTGAGGAAATCACCGTGCAAAATGGTCCCCACCGCGCTAAAAATGGCAGCGTGCATTGCCCTCGTCTTTAAGTCACGATTACGCGTCCCTGTGACAATCACGGCTTACATCATACGTGTAATGAATGTTGACAAAACGAAAGCGATGAACCAAATAATTCCGAGTACACAGAACGGGGTTTGGCAGCCAGGCGAAATGCGTTGCTGTTATGAACGACCATTGACGGTGGCGAATGGGCGACCGTCGAACGGTGGCGACGACAACGATGATAGCGGCAACGCGGATATCTGACAGCGTGGCCTAGTTCCGCCCTTCGAGGACCTAATTCGAGAAGTCTAGCCGAGCCACCAGTTCAATGGGTGGCTAGGCCACAGTGGGCGACGGAGGTCGTCCGGTTCATCGGTCGTCTTCCCAGCCAAGCGAGCCGTCCCCTCGACCGCAGCGGTAGCGGCGCCAGCCTTTCGGCAGAAGTCTTGTTGTTGTTCTTTGTCGCGGCAGTGCAGCAGGGTCTCCGCCATGCATGCACACATATACATGTCGTATATTGCGGATACTTGGAGAACGCGTATGGACGAAGGCAGTCAGTCACTAACTGGTACGCTTGGCGGGACAGCCAGCTGGCTCAATCGTAGGCCGTCTCATTCTGCGTTGTCATCAATGTAGAATGTATCCGGAATGCGGTGGCTTTCGAGGCTAACGCACTGCCTATTTGAGGCAGCCTGCCAGGCTGAGAGTTGACCGAGAATGAGTACGTGGGTGGTGGCAGCGGCCGCAGCAGCAGCCACAGCAGCAGCAGCAAAATGGTAGCTAACAACTTTCGTCGGTCTGCTGTTTGCGGTTAGCGATATTGGCATCGTGTGCTCATCGTGCTGATACCGCGACTCAATCGTAATTCAATCTGGGTAGCTGGCTTGACATTAAAATATTTCAGCGTTACCTATGACTTAGTCTGGTAGGTGCATAATACAGACTCGGGAAATTCGCGCGAGGTAATGCAACAGAGAGGGGAATCTCGCGTGAGGGAATATGCCTATCGTCGAATCGGGCGGCTCGAGTTTATCATTTGTGGAACTCGAGTATGCATCGTGCGGAAACAAGTCTTCGCGCTGAAAGCTGAATTGACAAGATGTGACTCACGTACCGTGAACATAAATAGAGGTGCTGGTTACACTCACCCGTGTAAATCATAACTCAAGAACGTTCATGGCGCTATGTATACGTTTCGGGTCGATTCGTATATGATCCTACAAACGCGAATCTCTCTGCTACCGAGAACCATCGAATGAGTTTAAGTCGTCGCGTTTTTTTTTCGTCGCCAACCTACTCTGTAACCCCGCAGGTCAACAATTGCCTATAAAAGGCGATCTCAAATACTACTGGCGTAGTAGAATCGCTGAAACACTACCGGACAAATATAATAGTACTGGACGCCGCCCAGCATAACTCTATACAATTTTCCACGGACACGCTTACGCGAGAAACAGAGAGATAAGATAAATGCAGGAAGTGTTTAATGAACAGATTGGACAGTATTAAAGGGGCAGTCGCTCGTCACTCGGTCGCCATGAATGAATCAGCCAGGGTCGTACGGTGAGGGTCTAAAGACCATCAGACGCCAGTAAGAAAATGCCGCTACCCGTATAAGACAGCGACAGGAAGCAGAGAGCTGTTCACGGCGAATCAGCAGTACAACGACAAAGCCGACAAGAGGCATCCGGGCGCTGAACGAATGAACAGTGAGCGCTTCAACTCTCCCCGTCCGCTGCGGTCTTATTCATTCTAGTCTGTATCCATTGCGGGTATCCTGGCAATACGTAAACATCGTGCTCGAGCCCTTTCGTTGTCCGGAGTGCTTTATAGAGATAAAGTCCTGGCGGCCTGTCGATTCTGCGCTCTCCCTCTCTCTCTCTCTATCTCTCAATATCTCTCTCTCTCTCTTTTTCTCTGTCCGGCTCGCCTCATCTCTCTGTGATGTAACCTGTTCTGATACCGGTCCAACGAGGAGAGTATCATTACCTTGAGTGGATGGGTAACATCGAACTAAATAGACTACGTGCTGCAGTATAACATTGTGGCTACAATGTACCAACCTAGTCAGAACGAGAGAGTGTAGTCCGACGCGTGCATACTGAATGGCTTGAATAGAAGGAGAATACACGTCGTCCAATTGATGGTGACGCTATTTTGCGGATACATTCAGTATCACTGCTCGGTGACCCCACAAAATGAAAATCGAGCGGGCACGCGATCACCATCATTAGGCGCGTATGTGCTGACTCGCATTGTAATGGTTCTTTATTTGAGCGGTGTAACATTATCAGTCATGGTACAATTTTGTATATTATCAAACATATAACTCAATAAGCGTAATTGCTTACAATATAATAACATAGTTGATTATAACCAGCTAATGTTTGCTTTAACTCTGAAAAAAATATACACCTACTAGCAGTCGAGGCAACGAATACGAATTGTGAAACGGCAATCTCCAACGATCACAATCTCTCTGACAGTTAGAGAACGACGTGGCATGGATCTTCGCTCCAAACCAGTACTGTAGTCGACTTCCACTGAGTACGCTGTTTGACTAGCTGCCTTGATAGAGCAAGCTCGCTTGAAACTCCTCCCGACCAGCTGGTTGCTCTAACGGTTCGCGGCAAGCCTCACAGACTGGCTGACTGGTAAGTCGTCGTTATCGACGCGGCCTTTCTGACGTAACTAACCCTCAAACTCGAGGCTGCCGCCAGCCCAGCTCCCCCCCCATCAGCTAAATCCATAGTCCGAAGACAGGAGCGCCACTCGTGGCCGCCAACCGAACTGGTTTGGGTGAGCCGCAGTCGTCTCGTGCGCTGGAACGAGTCGTGGGATTTTCCACTGGCCCCGGCGGGGCCGGAGACGGGGCAGGCGCGTGGGGCCATCCCCCACGCATATGGCGAACCGCCGACCCCCGCCGAACCTCCAGTCTCGTCTCTCCCCGCTGCGCTCAGGTACCCTCCTCTACTTGCCTCTATCCGCCCGCTGGTTCAAGTCACGTGGCTCGACTCGTCTAGCCTGAGGGCTCTGTATGTGGGAGGGCCGTTTAGAGCGATGGGGAGCCTTTACAACGTACTACTTGGCCAGCGACCCCACGGTCCACACCCCCGCACCGCTTAGTCCCTCATACGACCTATACGACCACCTACGGACCGACCTTCCATCGCCCTGAGCGCACCCCTTCAAGCTCCAAGCCCCACGTCGACGACGGTGCACCCGTAAGCACTCTTCCAGCGTCCCACAGACGAAGACATCTTTTCCAGGTCACCCACTCAGCCGCCTGCTGCTTCAGCTTGTGCACATGCTACCGAACGACGATGACGACAACAAGAAGAGGGGCTAGCATAGTACTGCAAAGCGTATCCAAGCAACGAACGCGGGAACGAGTTGACGTCTCTGCATGTATGTATGTAGCTGGGGCATTACACATGCGGGTTTTCCCTAGTTATTCGCTGCGTCGATGTTGTCCGGACGCCCGCCTTCGGCAATGAAACCGGGGGTTCGTCATATCACTCCTCGTTTGTAATAACACTAGCAGCGTTGTTGTTCATTGCACAGACGACGTTGCTTCTTACTGCTGAGCGCGAAAGCAACACTTAGAAGTGGATAGCAAGGCACGAAGAACTGGAACGGGTGCATAATGCATTTTCAGTTACTCATCTTTACAGGAAAAAAATTCAAGTGGTCGTTCGCAGTAGCAGCACTGCGCTGTTCGCAAAAGCGAGCCGAAAACCGCTCGTAGAGAGCCGAAGACGTAGTAAATATGTTGCATGGGAGTGGATCTGGGAGACACCTCCCATCGTGGGACGATTGCCATGCTCCGTCATCTCTCGTGGAGCTAGAACGAAGGAATTATTCATCATCAATGCGACTATTGATCACACTTCGGACAGTTCCCATTGACAGGTGCCAGTAATGAGCTGGACACATGTTCGCGAATTTGAAACGTGAGGGTAAGAGTGAGGAAGAGAGAGAACGAGAGAGATGGAGAGATAGGCAGCGAACGAACAGGGAGATTGGGGAGAAGATTAAGGTGTACCTTTTTATCATCAATGATCATTTAATGATTGAACAGGTCGAGTGGTTAGTTGAGTTCGGTGGCGAAATCGTACGAGCGTGGGCATACCACTACGTTAGCGGGGGCCCGCTACGTGCCCGCTACGTGCCAGATACAGGACGATGTAGCGGATGGTAATGCCCAGATGTGAACAGCCATTGGAGACGTCGCTTCTTTTCGGTTGCCATCTCACCGAGGGGCATGTGTTCAGGTTGACATGTAAGCTTTGTTGCCCATATCCTGGCAGTAAGCCAGTCGGCTGATTGGCACTGGTGGCTAACAGCTGCCCTGAGCCACGTGACCTTGTTTTTTTTCTGCGTGGAGAATTATTATCTGATAAGATTAGATGATAATTGCTGTCTTCTTGGTTGAGTTCTTTGATGACGCCGGCATCCACCAGTGGGATGGTTAATTGCCTACAAACCATGTTGGATTACGTAAGCAAGTGATAAGCATCCTGCGCAGCCAGGAGAACCGTCCAGCTTCCACAAGGGATCCTCTCAGACGCCCTGGAGGTCTGCATGCAGGTTGGTCGGAGACATCTCTGCTCTGCTCTGTTCAGTTCGGGGCGTTCCCGAACGTCGTGGGAATTACCATGCCGAGAGAGAATTTCCACACCAAAGTGCGCCAATAAGCACGCAGGAGGGATAATAATGACTCATCAACAGGATCGAATGTGGTTCAATATATGCTCCAGTCTTGAACCCCAGGCTGATCCGACGAGATCGCCGGTTAAGAAATCGGCAAAGATTACACCGAAGTTTTCGCCGTTACATCTAGAAGGCATAACGCATTTGCCAGTAGCCTAGATGAACTCGACACTCCTCGCTATCCTCCACTCGATGGGAACTATCGTATACACATACACACACACATCAAGCGGATACCGCAACAAGGAAGTTGGTCAATTCGAGAAGCAAGTCCCAATTTCTCAACCGTAGACTCCACTCGTCTGGGACTTAAGTTTGCTGAGCGAAGCGAAATTTCGCAAACGCTTCTCCTATTACATAGCTACTCCCTTGATTAGAAAGGAGGTCCTGCCTCCGTGGGATAAAGAAACCCACATCTGTGCCTAGCTTTCTGTCTGTCTGATAAGGAGGCAAGCCTCAATGAGGCTCTAAGAATCACTTCTCCTAAAACACCTCCTGTTCCGCCATATCTCGACATTATCACCTCCCGTTTGACACCTCATAAGTACCTTGCATTTTTCGATTCCTGCCTCTCTCCCTCTCCCCTATCTTACTCGCTTTCTGGCGACTCCTTTTCTTCACTGTGACCCAACCATCAAAATACGACCACATCACCCACTTGGCCATCAGTGTACGCGGGTCCCTCCTCTCCCAGCATAAACGTACCTCTACGCACACACATTCGTAAACCTAGTCATAGTTCAAGCTAGCCGACCGACATCGGCGCACGATCATCCCCGGCGTTCGTAACAACACTAAGCAGAGCCCCTGACTCGGATACTGAACCGTAATTCTACCCTCCCATCCCTTTAAATACAATACATATGCCAGTGTAGCAGAACAACGACTGTTCTGTAACTACACAGTATTGCAAAAAAAACGGTAGCATTCTTTTCATGCCAGCCGCTGCATGCTCTGACGCTTGCCGGCAGCTGAGTTGACCTTGCCAAAGCAAGATCGGCGGCTCTCGGCTGCCAGCGTTGCTTTGTTGCCACATGGGCCTAGGCGCCGCAACGACCTTGGCAACCTTGACGTCGGGTTGCCTAGCATTACTCTGCTCTGCCCTGCCCTGTTCAGCTGGCAACGCTTGTGTGGACAGACGTCCCCTTCAAATGAATGCGGAACGGGTTGCTTTACTAACGGAGAAAGAAGAACGGAACAAATAAGACACAACGGATAGCAAGGCGGACTTAAATGAATCGTCTTTCAGCAAAGCCAAAACCGGCCCCGCGAGAGATACGACGAAACAGACTCTTATTTATTATTTCACCCCCGAAGCTACACCACCACCCCCGCCGTGGAGACAGTCTAGGCTCCCACGGACTCGTTATCATTGTAAACGATTCGCTTTCCTTGCTTTCGGCTTGCCTCAAAAGCACTCGAGAGAAGAAAAAAACCTTGCGGAACACCCTTCTGCTATGAAGGGCCGCGAAAACCCTTGAGTCAGCGTTGAGCGTGGCACTCCGACGGCGAGGACCATTGCGACCACCATTCGCATTGGTGACCCGGAAAGCCGTGCCTCGTAAAGGCCGCATCATCGTTTGTAGCCGGCTCGGCAGCCCGCGCGGACGTCTGTCTGCCCATTAGACCTTTCTAGGACACGATTGTATTGAATACTATGCATATTGCGGTCCGTTCTTTTTTTTTGCCTGTTGCGTCCAATCGGCTGACTCGGACTGATATTGGACGAAGCACCCACACACTGACTGCCACTAAAAACGCTTGGCTCTAACGCAAGACCAAGAGAGAGATACAGTCAGCTCGGCTGATGCCACAGGTTTTTGCTGTGGTTTAGCATCGCTAACATCTCTGTCTTTATGAAGGCCCACAATGTCGCTGGCACCACATTCGCCATTCGACGTCGTAATGTTGTCACCATAACCGCAAGATCGTCTGTTGAGTTGTCCGCAAGCGATTGCCGTGCTGACACCCGCGCACTTGTTTGCTTCGTATGTCGTTAGCCACGATAATATGATCATTGTATTGTACAATCACATATATAAAGTTTGTGCATTGACAAACAATGTTTTTCCTTGTTCACCGTGAAACCACGGCAGTTTGGGTTATCCTAGACATTTACCTCCTTAAGATCACAACGGTCCGAGAGCACAACGCCTGTCAACAGCTTCCAGATCGATATTGGCAAGAACGCTTTCGTTCACCTTAGGCAAGCTTTTAAGAGAACTTGTCATTGAGGAAATGAGTCAGCAGGCATACCTTAGTCATACCCCGATATTATGTAGAATCAGGCGACGGCCCAGTCAGGATCATCTCTACACGACGCATATTGTATATACTAAATCGCTTGAGTGCAACACCCCTTCGCCTCAGGATAAGATTGAACAACTACTTTTAATTAAGCAAACAATAATGACATGACGCACCCGTCAGATTGATTCGGCAACGATCGACGCGTGCGCCTTCCCGCCCGGATGAGGTTATACCAATATACAGTGTACGACAGTTAACAAACACAGTTAGGCCGGCAGTGCAATTTCGAGCGTTTTTATTCCGTCAAATTGGAGCATGACATGTAGAGAAAACAATGAGAGAGCAGAGTCGAGACGAAAATACTCAAACGTGACGTGCGCACTCCGACAGATTTTCAGATCTTTTAAACAAAACTAACACTAGTCGCGCACAATCGAGAGGCGTTTCCCCTAACATCCGAACAGAACACTATGATTGCAATATACCTAAAGACAAAATTGAATAGTTTTCAGCTACACGCTGCCATTATTATTACTGCCGTTATTGTGGTCATGCGATGAATATTTTCTCCTGTTCAAGGTGTAAAAGGATGTATTAATATTATGCACAATATATGCATAAATAATATGCATCTTTATGGCCGGTGACAACAAATGATAGCAGCACCGGTCTTTGCTTCGTGACCGACTCCGCCGCGTCGAGAGAGACGCGATTCCGAGCAGTTATTTCAGCCAGCGCGTAATCGTCCACTCTTCACCGGCATGACCTTTCGTCGTTCGAGGTGGGTTTTCCCCAGTGAGATATCGCAATCGATAATTATTGTTATTTTTCTTTGAAACGGCTATTAGGTCACCGTTACGATCAATCAGTTTTCTTTGAACAGGCAATCTTGGCCAGAATGAGCAGCGATATCGGTGAGCGCAATAAGCCCTGTGCGAACGCCACTTTGTACATACGTTGATGTCTTAAATGTCGGATAATCACATCTGCACACAGACAGATCGAATCATTGAGCTATTCACGATACCCTGTGTGAATTAGACGTGAAGCCGCTGGCAATTGCCAATAAGCAAGGGTCTCCACGTAAAATGTACAGCCATACTGAAATCATTTCACTAATATGTGAGCACGTTCACGACTGAACTCTGCACCATTGCCGCAGCCGTCCCGTCCAACATGTTAGATTTTCACCTGAGGTGTTCGAGTTTCGATTCTCACAAATAATTGTATAGAGAGGCATTTTTAGTCAAAAATACATGAATTTATTCTCATTTCTAGTTGTGTATAATAAATATTTACAACACAAAATTAACATATACCATCTACCTACCTATCTTGCCTTTTGGCGGCCTTCATATGCCTGTTCTCCTCAGCAGGACACAGAGATCTAGCGCGAATTCCTACCTGACATCGGGGCCGAAAACTATTGAGTTCTCCCCAACTCAGTTTACTGCATGAAAAACGAATGATAATCGTAGTCAGGGATGAGCAACTTTTATTTTGACATCCGAGTGCATAATAATAATAATAACAATAATAAAAATAATGAAATCATCTAAAAAGCGAACAAATAATCAACCTTCAGTCCGATTTAAAGGCTAGCACCCGTCTTTGAGTCTGATAACGGTCACCATAAATTAGTTCACCGTGTCCTAGCCTAACGTCAATTCAATGCGTTGACTTAAGGTTACACACCAAGTCTGATGCTCCTACGAACGTGAGGGAGCCCCAGCTCCATTGTTCCAGCGTCTACTTGGAAAATCACCGGGGATGGAGCGGAACAAAAACATAAAATAGAAACATTTGCAGGAGATCTATCAACGAGCAGAAACAATATCTATTAACTATATCGTCTCGTGCAGCCTCCGATCAATCTTCCTTTTGATGGAGCCCTTTGTTGCCAGCACCCCATTTTCATCCTCGTTCATTTAGTTGGGGGTACTTTGGGGCGATCTTCCCTCATTGTCTTCACCTGTCTATCTTCTTATTGTAGCCTCATAATAGCCGACCTGCTTGCAGTCCCATCAGACGTAGGGCGGGCTTGCGACAGCCAAACAGGCTTTCTTCGTCCGAACTTTTACAATCGCGTCAGAGGCGCCAGCTCGCGATTACGGCCGCCGTCGCACTTGTATCGCCTCTCACCCACGGGTTGTCCACTGTTGTTTACCGAAAAGACGGTCGAGGGAAACGCCATTTTTAGATGAGACCAACAGCCACAACAGTGGCAGTCGCTGCACAATGCGCACTAGACCCCCTCGCGGGGACATGTCTTTTTTTTTCTATCATCAGCAGCTAGACGATAGCCGGCCTACTCCTGCTGCTGCTGCGCCGGCACTACTGACCGAGTGAGGAGCTGGCCAGCTGACCCGGCCGAAGCCAGTAGCATTGTAACGGGACTGCGTGCACTACAGCGCAACGGGAAGTGCAAGACGAAGGACTTTCACTTCGAGCAGCGCCGAAGCGTCGGCCGAACAGCGTCTGCCGTCGCGCCGGCGTCGTCAGCGGAGAACCAACGACGGATTCTTACCCATTGCATGGACACAGAACGGCGTCGTAGAACTAGCTATAGCTCAGTGCATCGGTGGCCGTCGTCGGCGACAGCGGCAGTGGTCGTGGTGGTGGAAGCGGTGGGCAAGACAATGATCGAAAGAAGCGCGCAAGTGGTCATGATGAAGGAGGGCCACTCAACGGGAGCTGTGGCCGGTCCCCGGGGTGCTCTTGTCCTGTGTGGCACAAGGGGAGCGTCCGACCGGCGACGTCGTCAAGGCACAGACGATCAGCGGGGCCAGCCTGCGATACAAGACAATGACAGAGCCAACCACTTTCGCGAATCTTTCTCCGAGATGTGGTAGTGGTGTCGGCGGCGGCGGCGGCAGCGGACAACCACGAGGAAAAATCGCTACCCCGCGAAACACCACCACGAACAAGCAGCAGTCGCAGCAGCAGATTCGGCGGCAACGAGCGGTGGTTGGGCGACACGAACCTGCTACGGCATTTGCCTTGTACCTTGTTTAGTATAATAAATAGCTCAGCACTCGGTAGCGTTTACAACGCTGTGGGACGCGGACAGATCGGATAGGAACCGAAGACGAACGCGATGAGCGGAGGGAAGCTGCAAGATATCAGACTGAGCGGATGATGCTTTGTGCTCGCGGTGGTTGAACAGCGCAACGTATCGCACCCCAATGGGAGGGAGACTGGCCACTCTACGTGCGAACGTAAGAACTATCCCGCCGTCGCCGCCGCCGCCGTCGCCGGCTCGGCAACCGACGCCGTCGTAAACAAACTTGGCACAAGTGTTTGTCTCCACAAAAGCAGCGGCTTCTGCTTTCGTGGTCAGCGCTAGCAAAAAGAGACGAAGCGAGAAGCGAGCACGGCCCGTTATTAATACCGTGGCGGGGCGCTACGAAAGGCCTCAGCAGTGGCAGCAACAAGATCGCCGTCCTGTTATCATCAGCACTGGTGGCACTGATTCTGCATTCAGTTAGCAGCAACGCGCTGCAATGTCGAACCAGCTCGCCGAGGCTGTGCTAGTTGCTTAGCTCCAGCTGCCGTAGTTGCCATATCCAAAGTAGTAGTGGTAGTAGTAGTGGTACTATGAAGCGAAGTAACTGAAACCATTACAGCATTAGCCGTTGTGGTGACGATCGTGGTGGTATCGAAACCGTTGCCGAGTCGAGGATCGAACACAGACGAAGATCTTCAGCAGCCGTTTGGCGACTACAGCGAATAGAATTGGAGATACGCCAGAGGCATTTGAGTGTCCGTAGTAGTTGTAGAACGCCGGTGTAGGAACGGCCAAATGGAAATCACCAAGTTGCTAGTTAACCAATAAGCGCAGTCAATATTATCAGCTATTGGTGATATTGAATCAAAAAAATAAATCAAGAAAATTTTCATCCAGGCCATGGCAAGCCAAAACGACGCTGCTAACTACCCCTGTTGCTGTTTACCCCTCTGAACCCCGTTCAGGCATTCCCTGGGGCACAATGCCAAGCATACCAGACACGGGTTAGGCTAACGAGTTTATTGGTTTTTGTTGTCACTTTACCTTCGACAATGGTGAGAGCAACAAATATTAGAAAAACAAGACCAACTATTAATTGGGTCCGTATACATATGCATCTGCCACATATATATTATATATTAGGTTATATAAATTCGTGCACTTGATACGACGCAAGCGATCAACGGCTGAAAGAAGCTTCTCCCATCTTTGTCAGGCTAAATAGTGAATGCAATATCGAGCTATTATCGAATGCTAGATGTCATAGGGACAGTTGAAAGTCGTTATTTGCGTCTAATTACGCACAGCGAGCACGCCTCGCCACACAATGGTATACGCTACGAGTAATCAGTCATTAGGGAATGATTGGACCTCATCCACCTGTTGCAATCGCGGGGTTTACGGGGGTGATTAGGACGAGTTGGATTATCTAGCATCCCCGCCACGGATCACGGCTGTGCAAAGGATGTGTGTTGAAGGGAACACAAACGCGTTTCTACAATATAACCAAACCAATCAACAAACACATCCTGTTTCAGGTACGAGCACTAAAGGGGAGCGAACCATCACCGTTGCATGTCCGTACCGTGCATCCGGATACGACAATAGCATAATACATAGAGCTGTTACTACTACCACTGTAAAAACACTACGCGTATCTATCTGCATGCGCTTGCATTTTCCACCAATGTCAACACGGTGACCAGCGGACACTTGACAAAAAGGGGGGGGGGGGTAAACATTGTCGAAATCAATAAAGATGACGAGGTGCACGGTGTCGTCAAGTGAATCGATCCGTGACGATTTGCCCTTGTCCCTGCAAGCAAACCCGACGGCCAGTGACGTCCTCTTGCCACTACGCGCTGCGTTGCTGCTGACGTCGACGTAGTCGATGGTACGAAGCCAAGAGGCAGAGACGTTCCACGCCAAAAGGAAGTGTAAAATATATCGGGCCGACAGCATCGAACGGACTGATCCGGTCGTGGGGCCCATCCGATGATGGTGATGGTGATGATGTTATGTCGCAAGCGGCGTCTTCGTCGCCGCAGCCGTCATCACAGCCGCGTCCGGATCGCGGACCCGTCAGATAACCGGCGTGAACAGCCATATGAATGATGGAGATGATGACAATCGTAATAATATCAATAATAAAGATAAAAATAATCATGTAACAATGAAAGAGCGTTGGCATTCATTCCTGTTGCTTTCGCCGTTCCGGCGACAGCAGCAGCAGCTTTTCCCCGGCAGTGGAAGTCTGTCCGTCACTCTGACGATCATTCAGACGTCAAAAATCGTAACGCTAACGGATTACCGTCATGACGAAGCGCCGGAGACGGAGCGACAACACCCATTTGTTGTCCATGCTGCGCTGGAAGGGGCAAATAAACAGTGCTGTTCAGATTCGTCAATGGCAGCCGGAGGGAGAGCGAGGTGGGGGGGCGGGGGTCGATCGGCCGTGTACAGGTCGAACGAACGTCACCGCAGGCGTAATTTCCGACTTGCTCACATCGTTCAGATGATATGCGGTGACCTTTCCTAACAGCAGTTAACCCATTGAGTATGTTATCTACCTGTTCCTTGGTGGTGGTTTATGCGATCGGGCCTCGTCTCGATATACCGATAATAATCAAAACGCCTGTGGGCTCGAAATGCCTCGAGGGCCGGTCGGCGCAAAGTTCGAGCGTTTCAGTCCACTGAAACCTGACTGAATAATCAATGATATGTATGTTCGCGCCGCCCGCCACACCACGATGCCCATAGTATGTCGCTATGCGATTGCTATGCGGTCCCGACGTGCTCGATAGACTGTTATTTAAGCGGTCTACGTCGCTTTTTATTATCATACCACGTATCGCGCATATAATCGACTAGCCTCGGCCTGCCAGCGGTATCAATGTCCACGGAGTTGGCGATTTTCAAACACGGCTCCGCCAGTCATATGGGAGAGATATTGGCAGCCGACTTCGCAAGCCATCCAGATTCAACTAATCAGCTCGAGCAGCAGCAGTAGTTGCAGCAGTCATAGGTGTAAAACAAAGCTAGTAGAAACCACATCTTGAGTCAGAGATGGGTCAGATCAACGCTCAGCAGTGGTCAGAGTACATCATAGACGAGTGAAACTAGTATCTAAACAGGTACCTTCGAAATATTCCTTTGCCACCAATGTGGGCGCGAATGCAAACACTCCGAAGCGTACGAATAACGGACAATCGAAAGGCACTGAACCGTTCGCCGTTTTTGTCGCCGTCAACGCGCTATAGCTGACCGTACCCTCTCCTCCTCCTCCTCCTGGTCGTTATGATGGCATTTTGTTTACGACCACTTACTTTACGTATTTGACGAATGGCGGGCACGCTGGCTGAGGCACTACACTGCTAAGTTTGCGCCTCTTTATATTTGATTGGGTGGACTGTACAAGCTCGGTTTTATTGTTGTTTTTGTACGGTATAAATCTATTGTGATATGTTATGACATTGCCAGTTCACACATATGATGACGAACGATGATGGATGGAATGTTTTTGTTGGGCGGTTAATGATACGCCACAGGTGAGCGCTTTATGTTTCATCATCCGCAACATTGCTTCAAATGACGATCAAGTTCCTGTTGTCTCTACGAAGAATCACTGTTCGATTTTCAACGTTGTGAAAAGCACACTCCGTGTATTTTAATAGGCACAAACAAGCCTTTTGCCCCTCATTCCACAATGATCGAAGTATACCTAGCGTACGTTCTATCGATTCTAGAAGAGCAAACGTAGACAGAGAGCGACCCCGTTCACAGCGCAATCGTTGCCAAGCGTCGGCGCCAATTGCTTCTGGCGGTGGAATAATCCATTATTACCACAACTACCACCGCTGCAGCTCGTAATACTATTAGCACTTTTTTTTTTGTCGTTGTTGTTGTTGCATGTATTTATTTCTTTCCGTTCTCCGATTTCAGCTTTGGAGGTTTATGCTTGTCCGTCTCTCTGGCTAGCTCCCCTGTGCGTTCAATCGATCGGGTAGTGGCGGCCACTGCTCGAAGGAATCCAGTTGAACCTCTGCTGTCGCTAATGATCGACACTGTTCTTGGTGCTCCCAATGCCGGCTACTTATGCTGCTGATGCTGCTACTGCTGTTGCTGCTGCTGCTGCTGCCGTGCTATCTGTACTTGGTACTCGGCTGCGCACTGTTGAACTCTGCCGAACCGCTGCCGTTAACTGGGCTGCTTCGTCAGACTTTCGCGGACTGATCTACCAGCCGAGCAAGCGATCGGCCACGTCGCCGGCTGTCTCGAATTCGATGCCCGACGCACCCAGCCCCTGCCACAACCGCTACCATCGACCATCACTCATGTCCACTGCCGGCGGCGGCCCCGTCGCCGCCGCCGCCGCTGGCAGACACGGCAACAACAAATCATTGGCAACAGCTCAAGTATCCTCGCCCGTCGATTCCACCGTAATACACGGCCATAGATAAATGTATGTATAGACAGACCGACATATATATATATCTATATATTCTCACACATGTGTGCACCACAAAGTAGACATTTGTGTGCATAATATAAAACAGTAGATACTAGGCACAGTAGAGGGATGGCGGGTGCCGACGGATCGGTTCCCGACCATTCGGACAACGTACAGCATAATAGGTAGCCGATTAGCATCATTTGAACACCGGACGAACAAGGGAGCAGCGCACCGATACGTGGACACAGACAACCATATGCAAGGGGTGTGACACAGAGAGAGAGAGAGAGAGAGAGAGAGAAGAAACTCGGCTTGCAAGCGTATCGACTAAACCCGCCTTGAGTGGCCTGTCCTATGGCCTAGATCCGTGCGCGAATCCACCGATCTGTTGGCCATCTATTATAAAATAGTTGCTTTTCTAGACTATGCATTCGGTATCAAGCGACCAGGTCGAGCCGAAGCGAAGCCAAGCAACGCCAGCTGAAGTCACCACTGCCGCCGCCGCCGCCGCCGGGGCCATCGCCAACGACAACAACCGCAGCAGTTTGCAGCAGGCAGAGAAACCGGTGCACGATCTATTCATATTTTTTCCGCTGGCGTCGCATCTATGATACGCCTCTCAATTTCATTTCTCTCGCCATCACCCTGGAGCCAAACAGCACCAGTGGACGAATCATCTCAATGAAATAAACTTTCCATTGAACCATTCGTTGATTCGACGTTGGTCCCTTGACTGCTCTGGTACCTCTAATTTTCTCTCTCTCTTGCTCTCTCTCTCTCTATGGCGTTCTCAGCGGACATGAAACAATCGGCGAAGTGGAGCAACAGTACAGAGATGCGGCATTTAATCATCTCGTTATAACAATGTATGATGAAGCCGCTTCAACGGACATCAATCATCAGCGTACGCTTGTGACTCTAGCTACCTTGTGACTCTGTGTGCTGGCGACGAACCTTCGTCTTGGGGAAACACTCACCCGCTTGGCTTCTACAACCGCTGTTTGAGCGTCAGCTTCGTATAATAAATACAAGCTAACCAACTAACTAACACGTGCGCTTCGCATCTACAGTAAAGTACCGAGTTCAATAGAAAATCCTTCATCGGGAGCGACTTCCACGGGACTGTGTGGGCGATCACGCTAAAGTCGATTCCGGAAACTCTTCTCGGAAACGATCAAAGGGGTAGATGTGTTGCCCACGCTCGGTGGTGCCAGCTCCTGCTGGCACCGTATATGCAATAACAGTTTAACGAAAATTATCATCTCCCTGACAGCCCAGGTTGGATGGACTCGCCCCGGCGGTCCCGTCAGCTCACATTGGTGGATTCGTGATAAGGAAACCGATTCGCCGCTACCGCTTACTGAGATTAACGATCGAGTTAAATGTGATACCTCTCACATGACACCAAGCTTGACCGTCCCCAGCCGGGATGGCCTGCCGCCCGGCCGGCCGGCGATCTCACATGATCGGGCGCGCGCTGTTAGGGTTGCCGGCCCTGAACAAATAAGCAAATGCGACTTGGGCAAAAAGCACTATCCGAGCAACATCGGACGGATAGATACAAAGCCTCTGTAGAAGGTCACGTCTGTGGCCAAGGCGTAATTTTGAGAGAAGAAAATTGTCACGTAATCTCAACTCGATGTTCATCTACAGCAGAGGTTTTGCATACGGCGATCGGCTTTTGTGTTGATCCGAACAATCATGCTCCCACCAATCTCTATATATATATATATATATATATATATATATATATATATGTATATAGGATAGTCTAACAGAATGATGAGCGGAATGATCTAGTCGTCGGGATAATAACAAGTAAATTCATAATTATTGCTATTATGATTTATTATTATTATTATTAATGTAACAGGTGTAGTTGATTAGAAACGCAAATATTTTCTTAATAGGCTTGATCGCTTATAAAGGCCAAAAAAGAGAAAAAGGAAGGTACCTCACTCATTCGGTCGCCGGCGTGCACGAGCTCCGCGTTAGATTAGCGGGCCCGTTGCAGGTGGTTCGACTATTCAACGGATAATACGAACAATTCCGAGTTCAAGGCATATGCAAGAAAATTCCTAACAGCAACTCATCCGAATGAATGGGCATATCAGAACCAACAGCAAAAAAGAAGTCAATCAAATTATCTTCAGAAGCGAACTGTCTAAAGAATCCAGCCTCCGTCAAGGTGGAAGGTAATCAAGCAGTCAACGCGAATCCGAGCAACGTGAAACAATTCGCACCGCTCCCGCTGATACGGCCTCATACTCGGAATGAATACATCAAACGTTGTTCTCATCGCCGCGGCGTCTCGTGTGACGCATCGTATTTTGCCAATCGTCGACTGCCATCATGCATTGAGGCCTGTATGGGGTCCGCGCGACGCGGCAGTTTTGAGTAGCGCTCGGTGTCGCCTCATGCCGCCCTGACTGACTCGCTGGGTCTTCACCCTCATCGACGGTGCCGTCGCCGCAGATCCCAATGTCGAAGCAGATCGATCTCGATCAGTACAGTAATGTACAGTACAAGGCAGTCCACTGTACTTTACTGATAGAATAACGACGATAGCGATGACGTCGATTGTGTAACTGTGACGGCGGTAGCATATGATTGGCAATTGGCGACGATAATGAGCAGGGGGGGGGGGGGTAGCTGGGGTAGTTTCCGCGTTTTCGGAGAGCACGAAGCGTCCAATTGAAAACGTAGCACATCTTCGTGTCAGTGTGAGAGCCGCCGTATTTGTTTGCATACGGCGTTTGCTGATAAAATAATTAAATTCGATAATCAGTACATCTTATAGCGTGCTTAATAGATTTTGTAACGTACTTCACTAATATTGTTTGTTGATGTCCTAGAATACTACCGTACAGTTGCTGTATCGTTATTGAAGATGTCGTGCCCAATGACTGAGAGCTATCCAGTTCCCCGGAAATTGCAGCTGCCAGAATGATTCATCATTGATTGTCATGCCGATGCCAATGATCATGCAGGGGATCGGTAGATATGATAGACCAGCAAAATATCCCCGGGATGGGACAGGCACCGTCCCTATTTCTATTGTCACCATCGGATTGTCAAGATGTGACAACTCAGTGGACAAAACCCTCCTGGTGTTTGTCTCCTACGGCTAAATAGAGCTATACATCGCCACCATTGAATGCTAATCTCACAGGTCGCTACGTCCAGCAAGTCCGATGCACGTCCACGGCGTGACTCGCTCTAATTACATCGTAAAATACTTCTGTGCATTATTTCGCAAAAACAAACAAATACTACCAAATAACAGTGGCTAACTCAAATGTACAACTCCAGTCTCCAAAGTGTGCTCATGAAATGCTCAGGTCCTTTGGCTAGGCTTGGCGTCTGGCCACGACGAGTTACTCTAGATACATATATATATATATTATATATTTATTGGAGGTGGAAATATGTGTTGTCCGGTTTCGGCCAGAGAGAGAGAGAGAGAGAGAGAAAGATCGCCCTCATTAGAAAGATCATGAAAGATTGTTGTTGCTGGATCTATATTAAATTCACGGAGGGGGAAACTTGTTCGATTCGTCTGCCAAAATATTTTGTTTACCATGAAAGCCATGGAGGTATCCAGTGAAAATTGGCGCACTATGTTCTTATTCAAGTTTGAACTTAGACATTCCGCGGTGGATACGGCTGCCGAGATGTGTGAAGCTTTTGGGCCAACCTGTGTGTATGTTAAGGCTGTAGAGAGGTGGTTGAAAAAGTTTAGAGCTGGGGATTTTAACTTGAAAGACGCGCCTAAGTCAGGCAGACCTGTTGTGGTAGATGAGAGCCTCCTCCGGTCAGAATTAGAGGAAAATCCTCGGATGAGTAGTGTAATGTTAGCTGAGGAACTGGGTTTCAGCGACGATGCCATTAGAAATCGTTTGCATGAGACGGGGCGGATCGGGAAGTGGATCCCGCATGCTCTGAAGTTTGATCAGAGGACCCAGCGTCTGATGGCATGCTTCTCTCAACTACAGCGCCACACCAGCGTCAGATTATCATCTTTTCTTGAATTTGCAAAGCAGCATTACTGGCAGCATTTTCACTTCAGAGGTGGAGGTAGAAAACGCTATTAACACGTTTTTCCGGCCCAGCTAGAAAGCTTTTACGAGAAGGGAATTGCTGGGCGAAGTGTGTAGACGCCGAAGGAGACTACTTTTAGTAAAAAGCGTTGACTACAAGTCGAGTTTTAAGCATTTTAATTAGTATGCAACAACCGGACAACACATATTTCCACCACTAATATATATATAGATATATATATACCAGAATGGAAAAAATTAAGTATTGCAACCAACCTTGGTTGTGAGTTGATTCTCGTATAAACGAGATTCTCATAGATATTACTCAATATCTCTCTCAAGATCGATTAACCTCAACATTCACTTCCGATAGCTGTCTGCTCTAGGGAAAATTACACCAAATTAGTGGACGACAACTATATATATATATATATATATACCCTCCGCCTCGTCTCTCTCTCGGTCACCCTCGCATTCACCTTTAAACACTGGGGTCAGCGAACAGTGAAGGATAGGTCTACGTATTTGAATGGTGTCGATAACAAATAAGCAAGCGTATACCACAATAGATTGCAATGCTAATCATTTCATTTCATTCTGAGAAATACGGCACGTTGTCTTATATCTGCTTGTCTTCAGCGTCGATGTCAAGGCATCGTTAACACAATCTCGTGTTAATAACTCGGGTCTTCAAATCTATTTGAGAGTATTACCGATTTCATTGTAGAACTCTCAGGAACCTCGAGGCTCTGAACGAAGCGTTAAGTTCGTTTCGGTCATTCCAAATCAAATTCAAAAGGTCAATGGGGAATCACATGTTCATTTGAAATGGCTGAAACTTGCCCAATGTGCTTTGTGGACCAGTATTTCCACAAGGACGTTTGACTACAGCGTCTGTCGACAGTCCTCAAACCTGCTACGAAGTCAGCATGAACATTTGCTAATCACGCAAGAAAGCACAACCCGGAAACAATAAAAGAGTCGACCAGGGCTACTAGAGGTGGTAGATAGCGCAACGCGGTGGACCCTCACGGTGAAGTGTCCTCTCAACCTCAACACCTGCGCAGGCACAAACACACATACCTACATAGACGATATAGTGCGTATAGCTAATGAAGCTAGCGGCCTCTACTTGTGGCTTCGAATGGCTGAATTAGTTGGAATACCTCATTGAAGTCCCTCGACGCCATAGAGTTTAGATGCACTTGGGCGGCGATGTCAACATTGCAGCGCCGCTGGTCGAAAATCAAGGTAACTATTACACAACTTCAATTTTGTTCAAGTTGAGCCACTCACACTTTACACTATGTAAATGGCGCTTATAACATCGGTTCGTCGGGTAATTAGGTGTGTGTCAATAATATGGATTATATCCAAAAGTCCCAGGGAACTGCGGAGGTGCCAACACCATCCCGAGCGCACAGCTGGACTAATAGATAGATCTAGGAACTAGGACTTTCTAAGTAGCAGGTTCAACTAACACAGCGGCTGGCCATCTGGAAGACGTAGATGCCTCCTTCTGACATCTCTAGTAATAATGCCATACGAAATGCCTGCTCTTCAAATGGCTTGGGGCCAACCGCAAACAGTGGTCCCCTTAATAATATAATAACTATATTGACAAATCTGCAAATTTTGTATACCAGATCCGATTTCGTATGTATCGTGTGGAATTCGAACCGGCAACCCTATGGGGTCAAGTGATCCCTAAGCAAAGCTACATTTAACAAAAATTTACACTATACAAAACTGTACACTGTACAATTACAAAAAGTTCATACTATATAATCATAGGTGCAATACTACTCACAGTTTTGCTCGTCGCTGGGCGGAGACAACGGCTCGTCGTTTGGCTGGGGCGAGGGACCGAGGTCGCCGAGATCATCGAACTGAAACATGAGTTCCTCATAAACTCCGATCGCAGCTGTCGCAGCCATCGTGCTATTTGTTTTGTGGCTGTCACTGCTGCTGCTGCTGCTGATACTCGCGTCTATGCTGCTGGTCGATTTCGTGCACTACTGACTAAACCACATGGGCAGGTATTGACTAATTGATAGCACGACCCACACACAGACGCACAATTCTCTTTTGCTCTGCGTTCACTTGTGCACTCAATTGGTGCCCCCTGGGCCAACCAGCCTCGATGGACGCCACACTCTCGTCCTCACTGCTGATACGATGAAAATCCCGTTGACTCGGAATCGCTTCCGGTCGAAGCTCTGCCCGGGCGTAATCTTCCTCTGTTTCTAATTCTTCCAGGTGGTTCACAACAAACTTGTCATCATCGTGCCATCAGCACACGACAAAGTGGGCAAGTGAGAAGTCAATCAATCAATCAATGAATGAGTTTCGTCAACAAACAGCAGACGAGCGCGCGCACACGAATCTTCTCAGTGTCTCGACGTTTCGGCAAAAATCGAAAACGCTCATCGACATACAACGCGCAACGGCAGCACGGGCGTACGTAATCCGTTCGGAAAGCGAGGAGCACAAATTCCAATTTGACAGTCCACGATAGGATCGTGTCCACCGCTGCGATGATGACGTAAAGCGGCACCCGATCAACACAAACAAGGATGAGTGGAACGGCAACAATGACAAGCCAACCACGCACGCACGCACCCACCAGTGAACGAACGCGTCAAGCAACAATAATACACTGAACAGCAGTTGTATCAGCTTCGACTTTGCCTGGAGCTCTGAACGCGGCGTCAGCTGATTCGAACTAGGGATCGGCTTGTGGCGGGATTCTAAACGACAGCAGCAGACGGCGGCGGCTGCGGCTGCCGCGGCTTCGAGCAGGAGGCGCACGTGTCTGGCACGCGTGTGCAGAAGCAGACCTGAGGAGCGAGCCGTGCGCTCACTTGTCCAGAGGCCGGCGGCTGGCTCTGTGTCGGCTGCCTGCTGTAACTTGTGCGAACTGGAACGGGAGGGAGGCGGAGACGATTTATGAAGGCGGTGCAGGCTTTTGCGGCGGGGGCCGAGACGATGTTGCGGAACACTTTGAAAAAAACAGACGACTCTACGACGACCCGTAGACTAAGCTATATACAGCAGGCAATGCAAGCGAGCAATATCCAAGTTGTCGCCAGGACGAGAACGGTGACGGAGAGATGAATGACGCGCAGCCAGACGAGGAACGCGACAATCAGCTGATTCCAACACGGAATGGTGTCACTACTAATTATACTGATGCTATTGCTGCCACTGGTTCTGAGGCTGGAAACGGGCCACTGCGGTGTGCGTTGTGCCTGTTTTGTTCAACATGAACTGGGTCGACGTTAGGACCACCGCAAGCTCTTCGTGGTGGTGGCGGTGGCGGCAATTGTTGGGCAGATGCTGGGGACGGCAGAAGTGACTGGGACTAGCGGAGACAACAATAACAGCAGCAACAACGACAACAAGAACAAAGACAGCGCCAACAGCTACAGCATGACCAAGACGGTCCGTTCGTGGTGAGAAGCACTTCCACAGCCACAACCTCGACCGCCGCATGGGTCTGTCCGGGCGGCCCGCGCTGCCGGCAAATCGATCGAGGAGGGTGGCTGCTTCCGAAGAGGAAAGGGTAACGCTCTGAGAGAGGGCTCCAGTTGCTGCTGCTGCTGTCGCTTGTTGCTTGTTTTGCCGTGCACCCTATGACTGTACCGTGGCCACATCACAGCAGCAGCAGCTCCACCACCACCACCACACGACCCACAGATCGCAGCACGGCATATACGATACGAGACGAGAGGTTGGTGTCGCCTCTCGCTGGCGCCGGGCCGGTAGGTAGACCGTAGCTCTGTTCGGCTTCTCTTCGGACCCGATGGATTGTGTGGCAGGTATTAGTAAAATGGCTGCACGCGGTGAATGTAGCCGGTGGCTAACGCTGCGATGGTCTGCCTCAGCAAGAGTCAACCCTCGGAGTATGCGAACTTGGGTGATACGCTCGAAAATGAATCACACAACGGGAAATGCGATGAAAATGGACGAAAGCGTTGTGGAAACGAGTAGATTTTACATCTCCGCTGCTCGACCTGATTTATTGAACGGGGTGGGGGGCGCGAACTTGCAGCGGATTGGAACTCCGAGCTAGCTGACACCCGTTTAATAGGAGAATCCGTAATTATCATTGCGATTGCAGTCTACGTACGGTGGACACTGGAAAAACAAGGTTAGAAGCTTAACAAACAGAAGGGAATTCATGGAAAGGCAAAATGGTAGAACGACTAATAACAGACATTGTAGACTTTCGGGCGAGAGACGTGGCGTAGCCGTCTAACCTATAGAGATTACATACACATATATGTTAGGGATTAACGCGGTATATTGGGCCTGCAACTAACTTTACCTTGTGAAGAAGTTTGGAAAGCTCACTCATCTATTCGACACGTTGAGTCGAATTTCGCGTGGTTGACATATGACACAATTTAAGAAGTTATATGTCGTTCGTCATATGTTGTCGGTGTAAATGCGAACGCAACTGCGTGTCAAGTAGAAGACAACGCATGACGAAATCACTAATGCACCAAAAGAAAATCGCCCCTAACGGTCACTAATTTCCGTTCGTGGCCACTGTTTAACACAACATTTCGCTCGCAACGAACCGACAAACGGGTCCACCAGCTGATGGTGCTGTGGGTGCTAACCACCACGTACTTTCTCGGCGTGTACAGCTAAGGATTCATATGTACATGTTCTCCGCGCTTGCCGTCTCCGAGCCCTAGCTAGAAAAAGCTCTGCTGTTTCTTGCTGGCTGCCTGCCTGGCGGGTCACATTCTCCATTTGTTCCTGGCAGAACAGTAAAACAGATTCATCTTAATGCCACATATTCCACAGGAGAGCTAGGCTCCCACACCCATTTGCTGAGTGGCAAAGTCTGCCAATGCCAGTGGGTATTCCTGTGGGGTATGTGGTTGCATGCTGAACCTGAACCTGACGCTCCACCGACCTTCGCGGTTATATAGGCGCAGGCACGCGATCGAGGACATCTTCACACCTCGCCGGTAGCATTGTCCGGATATCCGGTAAAAGGAGGACATCTCAAAGGAGACGTTGCAAGAACATGAAGTGTTTACCCACCAATAATGGCCTTTTTGCCGGATGGATGTCTCCAATGCTTGACGAGCTCTCCAGCCGTCGATTTGAGAGGATTAAATTGTTTAATACAATATATATATATATATATATATATATATATATATATAGGACAGCTGAGGGTTAGCTGGAAAAAAAAATATATATATATATATATATTTATATATAAATCGTGTAGCAAATTCCGATTTTCACAGATATATATATATATATATATATATAAATTACTGATTTCATATAAGTTAAATACTAAAACAGTAACTGTACAGCCTCGGGTGACATGATAACATAAAGCCCCCTAAAGTTTGGACCTGTTAATTTACTAAGAATACTTAGATTTTATAAATATTATAGTATTTATTCCATAAGCGATCCGCTGCTCTCTAGTTGGAATATTTGGTCAAACATTTGGTTTATTATTAATACTGATCAATCGTTACATTGATCACAAGATCGTTGTGCGGAGTACACCAAGAGAAGAGTGGCCTTCAAATGTCAGAGAAATCGGAATAATTGAATTTTGCGGAGCAATCTTATTCAAGCAGCAATCAGTTGCACAACTTGATGAAATTTCCAAAAAAGTTTCATCACTTAAATTGCATCAATTCAGTGGTGTATATCTGTAGTTTCGGTATATCTATAATTCACTTAACTATATAGCTGAACCTTGATGGTTCCATATATATTATTTACTTACCCACTTTATAGGTAAACCTTGATGGTTGCGTGTGACACCGAGTTCTCTAAATATTCGGATAGCCAAGGTGGGTGGCGGGGGGTCAAGCGATAATCACTTGCCAAAACCCGCCTCTAAAATTTGGACCATATTGGAAACGAGAGCTTTTTTATGATTGCCAAATTTGAAAAACAACACCAAAATAACTAAAAAAAACAACGTGTTGACATTAACAGTGACCTCAATATCAAGGTTTTACGTTTGGGCTCTCCCACAAGTCCCATTTGGCATTTTGGACATGAAGCTGCTTCAGCCTTTGTCACAGCGATTTCTTCTTGGTCGTATCAACCTAAACGTTGTATAATAAAGACAAGAATTGGCTAAACGAATCCCACTGTATAAGGACGAGTCGAGGCAACGAATACAGTTAAGATAACAGGATGTTTGAAAAGATAGACAAATTTGGCGCACACCGATATTCAGTTATCAAACATTCTCTCTCTCTCCCCCGTTGACCTTTATCGTTTTGCGCTAATTGCCCGAATTGTCGAGTCGAGACAACCTCACCGCACCATTGCTGCCACCAACGTCAAACGAAATCTCCATGTTAAATATCTACACGATGACGTTAATTGCAAATGTTTATCAGGCCACAGCTGAATCCCTGCACCCTTGGCCTGTTCTCTACGAACGACGTTAACGTTGGCAGTATGACCCCCCCCCCACGGCGGCGTCTGCCGGCCAGCCGCTAGCCAGCTGAGGCATCCATAGACAAGCAATGTCGTAATCGCATTATATTGCCTCTCTTTTTCCCACTAACAAGATAACAGCGGTTATTCTGATTGGGGTCAGAGATGCTGCGTCTCGAGTCGATGTGTGGCTTGATGCAGCAGGCACGATGTTACGTACGTAACGCTGTCCGGGAGCGATTTTGTTGCTCCAACATTACGGAGGTCGGTTCGTCGCTAGCTGCGAGCGAGGTGGTGACGAGAGCCGCACGAACCTGCACGCGTGGTTAAAGCGTATGAGAAAGAGTGTGCTCAACTGGCTGTCACAATATTGCACCCATTGATCCCGTTCTATTGTGAGATCATGGTACGTTAATTTTAACAGTTGCTGGTGCCGGGTAGAATACATTGAGTCAAGTGAGTGCGAATAGGGATTGAGCTTTTTTTTTGCTATAACCTTCATGATGACAATGGCTGGAAGAGTTGGCGGCAAATACATTGATGGATGTCCATCTGCCAGGTATTATAGTTTCTATCAGGTTCACTCTGTGAGGGCTCGAACAGCATGCAGGCTCAGAACCGTGCTTGGTTTGATTTTTAAGAAACCACTTGCTTGAAGAATCAGGTCATACGCGCACCCCAGACCAAGGTTAGGTTCAAGCACTTGTCGGAATATACCCAAGGGCTTGAGAGAGCGAGAGAGAGAAAGAAATATATTGATAATACTTTATGTTCAATACAATGGTGAAGTCTATCGAGTTGCACTGCTGCGTACAGTTTACATTGCAAGTATAAGTAAATATACCAAGATGATTATCCAAAGAGATCCAACGGAATTACAGCATATAGATACCGTCGTGGGTGTCGCTTGACGACCATGGCGCAAGATATATAATATATGTCTAATCTTAAACTAGGCAATTTTCCAACCTGAAAAATGGTATGGAAATACAATGAATAGTTACACCTAAAACTGAGATGTAACAGCCTAAATTTCGATACCACATTCTGTTTTTTTTCACGCTCAAAAATTGCTTGCCCTAATGGACGTCAACCAACACCCCACAAATTCACGTATGCTCTGTAACCTGTTGAAGCACTTACCAACTGCAGAAAAACAATAATGCAAATCCATACATTTCATTGGTAGATAATACCTAGAAATATTCTTATAATAGCGGATTTGACATTGGTTAAATCCTAATTTGTGTTCAGTAACAATGCCGAACGCGTTGGCTAATAGTGAGATAGACCTCGGTTGGTATTGAGGTAGATAATATAATAGAGAAGTAACATCCGCTCAAGTAGAACTCTCCGTAAATCCTTTAGAAAAACCGCATCCCACTAAATGCATATTACGCGTAGTCACCACTGAACCACGTTCCACACTAGTCCCACTTGAACAAAACACCAACAGCGAATGCTACACTACCTGTGACGGATCAGACCCGATGGTCCATCAGATTCTCTTTTTCTTCATGTTCTCTACCGTTTGACCAGTGGCACTGAGGGGGAGTTTATTTACCACCATTTATCCGGTCGGGGAAGTCGCAAATTGCCTCAAATCTCACCATGAGCGAGTCCATAACCAGTCTCCAGGCGGGGTATGCCAATTGCCACCTGATTCCTGTCACCGCAGTGACGCTTGCAGATTTCCTTTATAGGATTATTATACATACGCTGGCCATGATCGAGACGACCCTCGAAACAGCGACGATCCGCGTAGTGAAGAATAAAAGTGGTTGAAGCGTTCGCGCCTATGACCTCAAAGGGACGGTAAAAGAAAATACAAAACAATATAAGGTGAACTTGAATATACCTACTTTTTCGTCACAGTGTTCGCGTAAAACGCTAAATGACACTGGGGAGCAATTTTGCATCCGAAATTAAGGTTTCAAATATTCATTATTTTCATTCATATTCATTATCTGGTAGGTGGATATCAGACACCTGTGGTTTTCCTCGCTAACCTTTACGAATAAAGGGGTGCGGATGCGCTCGATCTATAGAAAAATTAAATGTTGACATTTGATTTGTTTCTGTCTGCTTTTGGGTCTTATACAACGTGGCAAGGTTGATTTTATAAAGAAATTTATGAGGTGGGTATGAGCAGACTCAGCTGTCAATGCAAAAGGGGACAAGTTGATAATGAAGTGTATGCAGTTAACTAGGCTTCGAGAACAGCTGAACAGAAAAGTTCAATTACACTAATTCAATTTCTCACAGAGGCGTCCCGCGCTATCTACCGATATAGCACACACTCGGAAGGTCGCAAAAACCTTCCCCAAGATATCTGACCAACGGCTACCGTGTGCATGCTGTCTGTCAACCATTTGTCTTGTCAAGCGTACAAAACGATCACTCGTAAATATCAACAAGTAAATGCGCAGTTTCTTAGCCCCTCGTTGCAAGTACCTCCTGTTGTTCTAGACTCTGGCGTGTATCGTTAGGGCGCATGAAGAAGGAGCTCGCTCCTGAGCACAGAACGAAAACACCTCTGAACCAATAGCCATGCGGTAAAGGGTTCCAAAGGTCAGCACGAATGCAACTTGGCTGGTCGAGTTGACCAGCAACGAACGTGATGGCAACAGGTTGTCATGACACGTCTTCTTTGGTTCAGATCGAGGCTGGATATGAATTGTCCTCCGAGAATATCAGGAGGGAAAACCATGCACACGTTTAGCATTCGACTTCCTCAAATAAGTAAAACCACCTAGCTGGTTCTCCGGGGTGATCAGCTCATCGTGTAAAAACGGAGTCGGCTTCAAATAGTAGCGCAGACGCATGGAATAGACCACAGCGCGGCGGGTAATTTTACGAGAGAAAAAAGGGGCCCTATCACTGAACGGGTGGGAACATATCGCTGGAACTCCTTGTGAATAGTAGGCTCTATCATAGACCAGCTATTCCGCCAGCAATACCCAGCGTTGCTAGCTTCAGCGCGGTGGCTCGGAGAGCTGAGTCGCTGGCAGTGAAAGGCTGGAGGCTCGCAGGATCGAATCCAGCGACGTGGAGACACATAAGCGAACTTTCGCATTGTACAAATTACAGTTCCTTTAATAAACCAAGAAAATCTTCACCTTATCGTTCGCAGTCGTCCATGCTCGGCTCCTCTGGGTAGCCCCTGAAGCGACGCAAACTGACTATCACCAGCCTGAGCTGTGTTGCAAACCATCAACCATCGTATCTACGCCGATACACCTAATCTAGCTAGGCAGTCAGGGATGGACAAATATTGTTTAGCCGAGGCACGTGCGCTCTTGTTGTCAATGTACCCATAGGTCGAGTCGGAAGAGACACATAGGTGCACGAGTTCGATACCCACTGTTGTACATTTGCAGTTAAGGGGTCGACCTTATGAAGCAATGCCGAAAGCGGTTCCGTAGACGTTGAATGGTGGCTGCGAGTCAGCTTAAAAAATTTACTTTTGGATAGACCGATAGAAAGTATCGACAAAAAGCTTGGGTGGGATAAGCACGGTGCGGTGTGATCCTTTGTGAGACGGGAATGCTTGCGACCTGGCGTTTAATTGCTTATTATATTCATTTTCAAATAATTTATGAAGAAAATCTCTATGCAATTTCTAAGTTATTAATTAACGCTAAATTATTAGTTAATGCTAAATTCGATCCGCGCTCTTGAAGCAGTATTGCCCTGCTAAAGCAAACGAGCCACCTACCAATTACTCACTTCTTGAGAGTTTGTTAGGAGTGTCGATTGTCTGCCATTTAAAGACCATAATTAATAAACGTAACGACACAATGTCTTAGAACGCTATTTAGGTCCAAGGAGTGATTTACCATTTAGCGGACTTGAACGAGCTAACGGTATATACCGGCACAACTCTATATGGGGATATCACCTCTATATACACCACGGAGCCTATGTGCAATGACGAAGTGTGCCATTGCCTGGTCCCACTCTCGATTTTTGTCGGCGCTTGCTAATTAGTAGTTTCCTTTAGTGAGCGATAACTGATCGCATTGTTTATGTGCCTGCCAAGTAGATGCCATAGGTATCCATACGACTATCGTAATGTAGCTATAGTTGATGCTGTTATCGCCATCGGAAACCGTAATCAGATACGATAGAGACTTAACAAGGGTACGATAGATAGAACAATTTAATATTACACACAGGGTACGATAAGAATCTCATTGCTTCTACCTTGAAAACGGCCATATCGTTTCCAGCTAGGTGCCAAAAGCAGATAATTTCGCTTGCGAGAAGCTTATAAGTAATACAGTAAATGATATCTAATTAAAAAGCTCTGCGCAATGGAGTCCCCGTTTTTCCCGACCAAACGGTTCCACCCTGTAACGATTATTTCCATGATTACTTGTTATGTGCTGACTTATTCTTCTCTCGAACAATGCGTGTCTAATATATCCCATTTACGGGTCTTCCCTCACGTGGCGTTCACTAACTCGTCGTCTTGGTTTTTCGGTAACGAGTTATCTGTTACATGTTTATTGTTTGTGTCCATGGGAAGTATTTGTCATTAGCTCGAAATCTTGTTTTGCCTTGCCATCGCTGCGGGCCCAGCAAACTGTCGGTAAACAATTCTCTTCGTAGCATATCCAAGACATCGTTTATATATAGAAACAACTTACGAGCTACCCAGTGGGGGGGGGGGGGGTTATAGCGAACCTAACAGCGCAAATAGCAGAGGTACATATTTTGTTATAAGGCCTTTTCTTTCAGCTCTTCTCCAAATATCATCAAGTTTTGAATGCTTTTTTTTTTAGGAACCAACCTTTCAACCGACAATATCGAGACGCGACGTGGGGAAAATCTAGAACAAGAAAGGCTACCCCAGTGGCGAGAATAACGTCGTTTGTAAACGAGAACGATTGCGTAAATCAACTCAAACAAAAAGAAAGTCAACTCAATTTCCAACTCCAAGTAAGGCTAATAATAATAATAATAAAAATAACGAATTAACAGTCGTCAACGACTCCCACTGTCGATAATGTAATAATTTGCCCGTGACATCCTATTCACCGATAGTCGCTCGTTGTGAGTATTCACGGGAATATGACAGAGCAAGTTGGTCTAATAATAGCCTAGTGGATCTCGGATGACGTTAGCCACAGCAGCAGCTGCTGTTCGACTAAAAACAATAACAATCTGTCGCCGTCATCGAAACTCGCCTAGTTCTCGGCATCGATTAGCGGTCGGGCTATGGCGGAGCGACTTTGAGGTGGGGACACGTTGTTGCGGATTCGGCCCTCGTAGACAGCTCCCGCTCATCGAACATCGAAACGTACAAAAAAATACGTTTTGTTTTCTCAGTTCTCTCTCTCTATCTATTTCTCGCAAGTGTCTAATGGCAATCCCGTAGAGAAGATGTTCCACGAAAAGTGACACCATCGCTCTGCTTCGGGAGGGAGGGTAGATCGGCCCCTTGCCCGTCCGTCCGCGAGCGCCGGCCTCTTCGTCTGGGCTGTCGCCGCGTTAATGCCGCCGTTGCTAAGCGTTGTTATCCCATACTGTCGTCCGGATGTGTAGCGCCCGAAGTACAAGTGTGGTGTTGTCACTGCGAAAAAAACAATAACACCACCAGATCTGCGACATTAGCAACGCTTGGAAGGGGCACAATCTCGATTGGATCGAGCTGCTGAGAGTGTTGCCGATGGGGGGCCCGAGACGAATGTTGCGTTAGCGAACCTGCGAACGGTGGAGGACGTTTCCACATTGACTCATGTTAGTTGCATCGGCCGTATCGAGTTAGCCAGCAGCCGGCAGGGAGAGGACAGTTTCATGTCTGGGAGCTCATTTCGAATGGCTGCTTGTCGCTGTTGGATTTCGGATCTCCTTGGAAAATACAATACATTTTTTTGTGATTTATTAACGGAACGGCAGAGTTTTGCTTCCGCTCTCGATAGGGATATGTCACGTTGTCGGACTCGAATCTGTGGCCTCCATCGTCGGTTTTTTGTCGTCGGTGGCAGCTATATGGACAGCATGGGCATACCCGAAGTCCATGGCCCGTGTGTGAGCTGGGAAAACTTCAACGCGACAACAGAGATTTAAGGCAACCAGCGCCTGTCGGTCCCTCGGCTTTCGGCTGGTCCCCTACGATGTCCCCCAGCGAAATGACAACGGCAGTTGCTTTACAAATGACCACATGGTCTTCGCTGAGCTACAATTTTCGGTGTAACCGTTCAACGAGATTTCTTTCTTATAGGCCATATGGACAAAATTGGATTAGACGAATAGAGAGAATTCTGTGTGAGAATTCTGGACGAGAGTCCTGTGTGCAAGGGGAAATCTATCTGTATGCGGCGAATGTCCATTAACAGCAACCACCAACCATGGGCGGACACGGGTGCTCAACGACTTTCAGGTAGATGAACGATCCAGGCCGTCAGCCTAACCGACTGACGTCCCACGTGTGATGACGACACCGAACGGCGAGAACAACAACAGCACGAGTAGCCGTCGCGGCGGCCGCCACCGCCGGCTGGAATCGACGCACAGACGCTCATGTGGGTCCCGTAATGTTGTGGCTAGCGCGGTTTGTGTTTGAGAACTATTTTCGGAAGACCTTGTAGAATAGCAATAGCTGTACTAGTAACAATAGTAATTCCAAGAGAGGATAATGTGTAGCTCATTTCCCCGATATTTGCTGCTCAGTTAGTTAAATGCATCCTGATGACTAGAGAGGAAGAAATCAACTGAACTGGATGAATATCCTCGTTTAGCGCGTTTCGCTTTGACGTCAGGTGAAATCACCATCATATAATAATAATAATAATAATAATAATAATAATAATAATAAGCGTAGTTTTACCGTAACCTAAAAGCATGACGGCGACAACGAGGCAATATGTTATGTCTATGATTCGATTTAAACTGTTTTTCGAGCTGACCCTCAGCTGTTCCTGCCCTATCTGAGAGGCCTCAGCTCTTAACCTTTTAGGTATTACTATGAGAGGACCTGTCGGAACCACCTTTGCTTATATTCTTTGCCATATAATTCGATTCGGAGATGGTTGAGGACGGTGTAATTTGGTAGATAAATTGTTGAAGCCGCGAGGAACTCGAACACCTGGCGCATTTGGATATCGGTAGCACGCTTTGATTCGAGCAGGTAGAAACTATAAGCATCTTTAGTTAGTTGAGAGCAAGTAGGCGCTCGTGGAAGCTGTTGCCGATCATCTCTGAACACGAAGATTTGCAACAATACCCTTCGCAAAGGTTGACAGATTCCCAATATTCACCTATCGATTAAATTATAATCCTTTAAGCTTCGACGAAGCCAGCGAATGTACTAGGGTAGGGATAATCTCGGAACACCTGTTAAACCTTATACTGATATGGGAACAAAGTGTTCTCTCGCTTTGAAGGTGGACAGGCGTTTATGTTTCGGATCACGATCGTCATTCCATCGTTAGATTTATCGTTGCGGTGATCTAAAATCTTGCTTTGTCAGAGGTGGGGTTCGAACCCACGCCCTCTTTCGAGGAACAGAGCTTAAATCTGCCGCCTTAGACCACTCGGCCACTCTGACACACTGCGTTGGTCCTCGACAGCTTTTGTCTCGACCACCTCGTTTCAATAATCCAGTTTTCTTCGGATAACATCCCTTCGCACATATTGTACATTCATTCACGCGGTTTCCTTGGTATCTATTTTCGTGGCCACGTATTGAAATTTACTTAATTTACTTAGACGTATTCGTTAAAGGAACGAATTTATCATTAATTCAAACCATAACTGTCCTACGGGATCCGAGCCGGAGACCCTAAAGTTGAATCGGTCGATTCAGCCAAGGTGTATCTATTTTACTTGACATCGAAGTGAAATCGCTGTCCACCGCTCATGTGAAACCTGATTTCGGAGTCACCCACTGACTTATCACGCCACAACACCAAATCAGAAAGGGGATCAGTATGACGCCTGGAAAGATACTTGTGCCACATACTCTGTTAGCAGCCAACATATGAGCCTAGCTAACGTGACGAGGTTCACTGTTGTCATAAATCCTTTGGCGGTCGATATAGAACATTTGCTTAACATCAAAAGCAGTCACTCGACAACAAATGCAAGCATCGTTAACAAGAAAGCTCTTAATATTGACTGACAACACACTATACTTAGTACAAGTTATCAATATAGTTTATTTATTCTTCCGATAATGATTAGTCGCGAACCATCTCAGCTAGCAACAATCAAAATTGGCTTGGAATGGCGGATAATTTTGATCATTTACATTTGTTTTCGTGTCAGCGGTTATCTAAGTATACAGAAGTGACAATATCCATTATTTTATACTTCAATCACATTATTTACATAGTTACAGCACTTCGCAATGTACACCTCACATGTATTCTAGCTCTTTCTAACAACAATACACAAAAAGTAGATGCCTAATGGCACGAGAAGTCCTCCTGTCGAGACGAGGTCCAATATCCGACCGTGGTAAGACACGCCAACGGACTGGACACGTCCCTTGCTTTGGGTCAAGTCACCTTGGTCACTAAAGCCAGACTTAGGTGAGCAGGCCGCATCGGTCCGGGGGTTGTAATGGCTGTGGACCCCACAGTTACAAGCATATACCGCACATGCAAGGCTTCGTCAGGCATCAGCGGTTAAGCTCGCAAAAAAAAACACTGGCATCCTGTAAGATGACCATCACCAACCACGAATCGAGCAAGAAGAAAAAAAAGGTTGACTTTCGAGACATTTCATAAACGAATGCAGAGTCCGATGAAGAAGGAACTGCCGTGGATAGGGCAATGCTGAAATTAAGAAAAGTCGCGCACGTTAACAGGCGAACTTTTATAGAGGAGTACGAGATATAAAGCATCTGAATTTGGCAGAGTTTGCAGAGTTCTGGCTCCAGTGAAAACGAATTCTGAGAGTCCGAATCCATACTCCTAAAATCAAATCGTGTACCAGCTTTTCTAAAGGAACCAACAGTTTCTTCCTGAGAAATTCTCAACGACGAAATGAAGGTAAAGGTAAGGCTTTATTGGTTTGTTAAAGGAACTGCATACAATATTTAAGTTCTCTTATGTGTCATGCAACGGGATTCGAACCTACGGCCTCTGGCTTTCTACAGTCAGAGACTCAGCCGTCCAAGCCACCGCGTTGACAGCTTCGAGGACACCTTTTATGCTAGTGTTTCTGGCTTCCTCTCACCTTATCGGCTGCGGGAACGCCGTCGGTAGCGGTCAGAGCTCCGTGAGCGACGCCTCGGGCCAGGGGATCTGCGATTGTCAATGCAGAGGAGTAAAAACATGGAATTCGTTGAAAAGTCCGTGAAAATCGAAATTGTGATTTTGACTAAAAAAGGAACAAATAAAACCTCTCAGCACCTAGACCAGATACGGTAAAGACCTATTGCGAGAGTTTCTGTTGCTTTGTTGTGGTACCGCGTCTTGCAGGCCTTTCATACAATGGAAATCGCCTGTCTATGTAATATTTTCTTGAGCCTGTCCAAATCTAAGGGCCGCATTGTATGCCTGATGCTTACGCTGCATTTGGCTAACGACGGAGGCTCAGTAGGCGTGTATCACTAGGTAATTTGCTAAACTCACTAATTAATGCTTAGTTACCTAAACGAAGCTCCTAAGGGACGCTCCATTTATGTTGATTAAATTTCCTCGATTAAAATGAAGCAAAATTAAAATCCGACTCAGACAAATAGCAATAATTGAAGACGTTCCAATGTTCACAACAAACTTGTGCATATAAACAGCATATAGGCTCATCCCACGGTGTTCAACGACCGACCAATGCACTCCACTAAAATTTCGTTAATACCTACTTTTTAGATAATAGCGAGTATTTTAAAACGGAAGATAAACATGCATAGCAATAAATTGCTAACTCTCTGCAACCTTAAGTAATGCTTGTCAACCTAGAAAAATACTTTCTATAGAGTTCTTTGTTATACGATCCAGTATGATTTACAGAAACAATAAGATGAAAATACGGGAAGTCACCGTTCTCTAACCGTCAAAGTCAAGTGGCTTGTCACCTAACCCAATCTAGCTATGGTTAGACGTACTACCCCGTAACTACTGTAACTGGTCAACGCATCTCGTCCAATATGCTTTTGCTGTATCAGCTGTAGTTCTGTTCTTTGAAATAGTCATATGCGTCCCACACGTAAGTAAGGTATCCGCCGGTGGCGCCGCACCGCATATCTATCTAACTCAAATAGTCTACGAATGGTGATGTATAGCAGGCGTAGCAACAAGCCACTATTTTGGGCGTCTAATATTTATATATACATATATCCATGCTATTTACAGAATCCCTTCTGAATCACAGGCACGTATTTCATGATATCTTATATATATATATATATATATATATATATATATATATATATATATATATATATATATATATATATATATATATATATATATATATATATATATATATATATATATATATATATAGTCTAAATAAATAACTGTTTGTGCGTGTTTGTGTTACCGTAATCGGACACAGGTTAACAATAACGGACATATTGAATATGACCTCTTATCGCGTTATTTAGCACGTTCTTGAATTCTCTCAATGCGATTCCAAAATCGACTGGATCGCGGTGGACGGTTGATATATAATAGCAGCAGCCACCGTTGGAATATGCGCGCTGCCGCTCGAAATCTTCCATGACCAGGTATCTCTACCGTTTCGTATTTATTTCCCGCCGTTCAGGTCGAATCGATCTAGAGTCTCGCTCGAGAGCGTTGAATATTAACGCGACAGCAGCACACATAGGTGGTACAAGCAATGACAAATTATGCCGTCCGAAATTGTTTCCGTTCTGATCCGAGCGGATATGGGGGGAGGGGGGTACACATATGATCTACTGGATTGTCACTATTCGAGGCACAGGCAGAGCACGAACAAGAGCGTTATAGCTTTGAAGCATAGAGTAGTAAGGTGTATTGCCTATTAGAGGTCTTATTGTTCAATATCTATATCAATTTGATATTTGTGTGACACCCGCACTAAACAATAGACCGAGACCGCTTCGAGCAGGACAGGCCCATCTCATTGAAAATCGTTATACCAGTAATAACGCTCCATCCGACCAGTACAACACGAACGAACAACATCTAAACGCACCGTTTTCGGTCAGAATATGACGCTCGATGACGATCGGTTCTGCTGTCGGAGTACCTCTGTCGGCTGCTGCTACGCTCACCCTCTGAGGTCGGGACGTGATGGTCGGTCCTAGACAAGAAGAAGAAGTTATCACCGAACGTGTTTTGTTACGTATTAGATGGAATATCTACAAAACAATAAATGTTATTCGATATGGTTTACAAGTGATCGTGGAGAGTCAGACAACGCATCAATCGACCTACATTGACAAGAGAGGGAGAGAGAGAGACGGATGGAAATTCATGCAGAATCTTCCAAACATATGCATAATAATAATCAGGCAATGATAAATCTCAATACTGCCTCAGCTCAATGTTCTCTGGGTGCCATTGATGTGCTCCGACAATTCTAAGACCATTGAGAAATCATATGGAATCCCCATCATGCCCTAAAATAACAAACATAAAATACATACGACACCACCGCTATGATACACGTGGTGATATCTCACCTTTGGCTCTCCTCTGCATTTCTACGCGTTCCATTACATCTATCTAAACGTATCTACCTTGAATGACGGTGCTCGCGTCGGGCTGGGCTCCTTCTTGCGCCGTCATCAACTCGTATCCTTTTCCCCTCCGGCGCACTGCCTTCACTATCCGATGATGAGCTGCTTGAGGAGGACGCACTATCCTTGTCTTCATCGCTAAGATCGCTGTCATCGCTCGGATGTTCCTTGTGATATCGCCTATCTTTGGCTCTCTCATCGTTACCCTTGTTTTTATCTCTGTTTTTGTCCTTCCCGTTGTCCTTGACCTTGTCGCTATCCTTGGCCTTCTTCATTCGCTTTTTCTCTCTCTTGGCCTTCTTCAGAGCCTTTTTCTCCTTTTTCTTCACTTTCTTTGCACGCTTCTTCTCCTTGCGGAGTAGCTTTCTCTCGGCCTTCTCCTGCCGTTCCTTATCGTCCACCGAGGCGGAGGCGTCAGCATGTCCTTCTTCAGCATCCGCGGTGTCACCATGGCACTCAGCTTGAGCTTGCTGCAGTTCAGAAACTACCTCCGGGGCGCACCCTTTCTCATGGAGAAGCTTTGTAAGCTCATCGTATTCCTCACTATCTTTTGGTGGTCGGTAGTTCTCGACGTGGTCGACACGGATAATCCGATTACAGAGCTAAAAGCGGACACAAATAGAAAGGGTTTCATTTGCTACGAGATGAAGAACGATGGCAGTAGCGTATGATGATTCGAGCCCGGTAAAGGTAAAGGTTTATTGAAGTAGCTGCAATTTTACAATGCTTAAGCTCTCTTTTATGTCACACGGCAGGTCTCGAACCTGCGGCCTTTGGCTTCCGATAGCCAGTGGCTATCGGATATTATATTCCGGTGGCATGGTGCATTCATGTGCGCCTTGTAATCGGATAAGGCACGCAGGCGCACACATGGGCTCGATCCCCACCGTTGCGCATTTGCATTTAAAGGGGTCCGTCCTGTGAAGCCATATGCCGAAAGCGGTTGTACCGTGGACTGAGTTAAATGTTGGCTGTGAGTCAGCCCGTAAAATTTATTTAGTAGCGTATGACGAAAACGATGCTATCGTTCCATGCCGTATTATTGACGACCAATAGCACAATCTGAATTTTCCTTTAAAGTATCTGACAATTTACTAGAAGTGTGGGCATTGGTGTCTTGTGCCCTGGATACAATGATGATTACATAATATGAACATCTGACTTAGAATGAATGAGATATCGCAAGGAGTACTTGGATAAACGCATAACCACGATATATATATATATAGATCACTGTTGCTACTCCGTCGATCTCCCAAACGAACAAGTTACCTTGATGCCATTTAGGTTGTCGACCGAGAGTATGGTTGACCTCTGATCCTCGAAGCAAACAAATCCAAAACCACGACTTTTACCGGTCTTTTTGTCTCGTACAAGATTAATATTTACAATCTCACCATACCTGAAACATGACATTACAATGTACACAACAGAATGTCAGGAGAGAGAATTGTCACAATCGCGCGTTCAGTCGAACGCTCTTTTTATGGTTATACAACAACGCATGGACCTATACATGTGTATAAGATCGTGTACTGAGGTGAAACTTCAGTGGTTTATTTTCGCGAAAGGGCGAGATGCTCACTGGGAGAAGACGCAGAGCAGATCACCCTCCGTTAGATCGAAGTTGACCCCGCCAAAGTAAATCCATGCTGAGTTTTTATATATTGAGTGCCAGCTTTTTGCTTGTCCTGTCAAACCAAGTTGAAGCTCACGCTCGTTGATTTTCTGTAGATTCTTGACGTTACTGAAAAGCCAATTTGACAAGACCGCAAACAACACCCGATAACAGTTACTACTATCGAACAGAACATATTGGCAAGGGTTAACAAAACGCCAATGACTACAAACAGAATACATATATATATATATATAAATTTGTTTCACCGCATTTTGTTTGCAAATGGAAGAAAAACTTTGCGCTAACATTGCGGTTATTTTCTAATCGTCTTTCTCTTTTGTTCTCATAGATTCGATTTGATTGAAATGTTGTAGATTTTTAACGTTGTTCAGATTGAAATCGTTCATTTTGATTCTTTGACATTGTTAGACGATTATCATCAAGCTTAAAAACTGTATCGAAAATGCTCTTTTCAAGATACCTAATTGACGTTCCCTAATTCGAAATACTGTTCCTAATTTGTTACCGGCAATTAGGTACCGTCAATCACGTTTAATCGTCATGCTCCAATAGAACACATTCGCCTGATGTGATTAAACGTATACGAACATCTGAACAACGTTATCATAATTTTATCCGACACATAGTGAATAACGAGAATATTTTAAGCAATTAAATGTGTAGAATAAATCGAGCTACATTTCAGTGGCACTCACGTGAGAGGATTCATTTTCGCATTATAGCAACCACTGCGGACAAATAAATAACGTAATATTTATTCAAGAGTAGGATCGCAGTGTTTTCAATCAACAACCGGCAACCCGAATGTTCCTGATGTCAACATTATAAAGAGAGGGAACCCTCAGCGAGGGTCTCGTTTGGCGGCGAATTCGAATCCGAACTATTGTGAGTGGTGAGAATGAAGGTTATTTTTCTTTTGTTATTTTATCTACGAAAACACTTCGTTTTGTTAAAGATCACATTGTCTATGAAATTTCTCTTTGGCACCACAACATGAGAAAGCCTTTATATGTGCAGTAATATTCTGTATAACATGACTATTATGTACGCCAAAAGGACAAGATTAAGCCACCGTTAATAGCTTATTTATTTTAACCTATAGTATGTATTCAATGTCGGATATTGATTATTATTGTACGTCTTTAAAATAGAAAATAATTAGAGAAGCGGTTGGGGCCAGCGTGTCAGGCTGAGGTCCTCATAGTCCCGAGGGAGGCGATAGCATTTCCTCTCTGTCTCACAGCGGGGGAACGGCGCTGAAGAAGAAGGCATCCGGTCCGCTTGTCCCTAGTGGCGCGGGTCAGCCTGTGATAGTCTTCTTCGAGGAAATTAGCAGAGGGGGACCGTGGCCGCCTAGAATATCGAAGGCAAGAGGGAAATAGAGGTGAGTTTCCTAGAGGGCTGCGTACTTCCGCATCTTGGCCTTTTCTGCACGGGATACCGCGTAACCGGGGATGGTTGCACAGTGGTTGACATAACCAACCACCGAGCCGTCCTAAACGAGGTGCTAGCCTCGGCGAAAGGGGATAAGGGTGAGGCCGTCAGAACGGCGCCCGTCCATAGAGTCGAGGTCTAGCCGCTCCCTTGTGCAACTAATACCGGCAGTGCGGAGGGCCCTCACGAGCGTTAGGCCACCTGTATATAACTACGCAGACAACACTGAGTCGTTTGAAACCGCGTTTTACTCGACAACTTCGTTTCCTTTGGCTTCAAGTACTGCATCGAAATATTGTTGAAAAACTGCACATTCGTCAGATTTTTGTTGCATGAACCCCAAAAGTGCGGCAACCTTTCGGCAACGTTTCGTCACCCGCACTAGGGTACTTTGTTCCAAAAGTATCACCAGGGATTTCAACCTGAGTGATGCACCGAGGTCTGTAAAGCTTTCGCTGTTGGGCGGCGAAATCCTACGTAACAAGATTGACGAAGTGCCGATGATTGCCATCGGAGAACGTGTAGACGAACTTGAGGTTAACGTACCAACAATTCAGTCAGCATAACACTAATGCTTGGAATGGAAAAATAGCTCTGTAAATGTGTTAAGCACACATCCACACAAGCTGATAGTTGACAAAGGTACGTTGTACTAAAACGGCACCGAGTGCTCGGGATCTGCGGCAATCATCATCGATATCTTAACTTGCCCATGATGAACTCCTCCGAGAGAATTCGTCCTCATGAGCAAACAAGGAACGAGGAGCGAGCGAAACTGGCTTTCAGTCGCATCTCTTTCCTGAGCTCCCATTGCATACTCAGTAATTCTATCGTTACCATCGTGGGAACCTGGATCTTGCGTTGACAGTCCAATTTCGCTCCGGTTCATGAATAGAGGCCAGTTGAAGAAGCGCGAAGTTGCATGTCGTGACCTCGTCATATGTCGCACCGCCTTCTGATGGTTGCCAGTTCTCCATGTAGACGACGTGAATAATAGAAAGTTTAATGCGGTTTTAGATGAGAACGGAGAAGCGCAAATTTTTGGTTTTAGTATCAGACTAATTCACAGCATTTTTTTTTAATCTCGTGCAAGTTTTACATGCACACTTTTCTGAATTGACGAACAGATGCTGAGCGGATCCCGTTCAGTTTGATCGAGCCAAAGACAATCTATGCCGAGTTTTCATACGTGGCCAACAATTTTCCTCGTCCATCAAACAGAGATGCTGTTACTGGACTTCGGTAGCTACTTGACGATAATTCTTCGATTCATTACCCTATGGAGCATCAATGAGCAATCAAGTGATTCAGAGAGGAGTCGATTCTCATACAAAGGCGCTACAAACAAACGAAAAACAAGCCGTTGTACCAAAGGATGTAGAGGGCGACCTTATTACTCACGCAGGCATGTCACAGACGATGTTATAGTTGCACGTGTGCTCTGCATTAAGTGTCTTTTTTTTTTATTTGCTTAGCTGTTCATCAGCAGACCATTTTGCTGCATTGCTTCTTGGATGTATCTCGATGTCCTTATACTTGCAACCTTGTCAACGTTGTCATCATTATTATTATTCTTCAATAAATGAAACCAGATCTATATCCGCATATTCCAGACGGAATCAACACATATGTCGACGTGAACAAGTCGGGTAAATAACTTGGGTATTTCCTTGATTTTCCGTGGTAGTCAAAGGCATGCAAGTTTATTTTGAAAGAAACCACTTTCCTGACAGCTAGAAACAACTAGTAGACCTGGGTGATGGTAAGGCCCTGAAAGGAGGAGAGTAGGATGCCTCGGTTCTGCCGTATCTACAGCGCGTTTTACTTAAGCTATCTGCACTTATTGTTGGATTGACGAAAATAGACTTAGATTGAAACAATTGCTTTTCCTACAGATAACACCCGACAATGGATTCGTTGTACTGTTTTCAGGCTAACGAATCTTTGATACTAATTGGTCTGTTACTCGAGGTATCTATCACTATATCTACAGTGAAAATACAGCATTTATATAATGGTTTGTACAGGTGCGATCCTTCCTTTTAATTAGCATTACATAATTATCAGTGAGGTAATAATGAATAAAATTTTTAATGTTTCGATACAACTTCACTTTCTCAGATACGCTCGCAGAGCGCTTTCTCTTTCTTTTGCTTTATGGATGTGTATAGATTTATTAAATGTATGTATACGCGTTGTATATGTATGTATATATGTATATGTAATTATGTGTGTGTTTAGATATAGTCCCAATCTGAGCACTTCCATGATCGTATTTTACATGGTCTTCCTTCACAACTAACTCGAACGTGTCTAAGTAGAATCAACAGCATCAATTAGTCCATCGAATATATTCAAAGCACAAGAAAACGTAATGCAATTCAACTAGTGCGCAGACAAGGGCGACGACAGAGGAATGGACACCCAGTCGACCAATCGAATAAATCACCAATACGTTCTCCTACGAAATATGGACGAACAGGGGAAAACCCCTTGCAGAACACTTATTTTGCAGGGGTTATTTTGTTTCTGTAACAAGACGATTCCGTACAGTTGTCAACGATGGAAGATCGCACTGCATCGACGTGCATATATGTAGCAATACTCGCTCTTTTTCCTGCCATGCCGATGTCGCTAAACCAGCACACCAGCGACTTCGTGTAGTTGCATTAGCGATTTTCCAAGTGAAAAAGAAAAAAAACCGGCCACAGGCATTCGCCTCGTTCGTATGAAAATCCCATTAACAAATCGATGCACATTGGGTGTGCCGCCACACGTCTACTTCGTAGATTATGGTCAGTCGTTTCAGGTCAGGTTTTCTTATCTCCTTGCGCTACCATTGCTTCGGATGCTGCCTCCGCTTGGAATTCAAGCCCGCAATGGGGACAAATTACTAACAAATGCCGTGCGTGTTTTTTTTTCCGCATGACAAAGCCGCCGATCTTGGCCGATCTTGCTCTCTAATATCGTCGCCGGTCCTTGAAGCGATCTTTCCGCTCTTTCGAGCGATCTCGGCGGCTGTGGTCCCGGTCGCGGCTTCGGTCCCTGTGATCCTTGTGTCTGTGTTTCCTTTCTCTGCGCTTTTCCCGTGAATCAGCTCGGCGGTCTTTGGTGTCGCGATGCTCGCGTTCCCGGCTGCGACGGCGATCCTCTCGAGATCGACTACGACTTCGTCGACTGATATGATTCCTGTCGCGCTTTCGATCTGACCAGACCTCTTCAGGCCGAACGGGCTCACGGGATTCTCTGCTGTCCCGTGCAGGAACTTCTTGACGAACTACTACCGGCTTTTGTACCGGACATCTGGAAATAGTTCAAACGATGATGAAAGAGATTGTTTGTAGGGAAGAAGCAACAGAGTTAGCCAAATGTGGTACAAAGGACATCAACTCGACTTCATAAAGCGAATTTATGATTATATATATATATATATATATATATATATGTGGTTGGTTCAAGGGACCCGGCTGCATTTTTAAAGCAGTCTGCAGTAATGGCTGTGTTGTTTACAAAACAAAAATATATGTAGGCTCACACAGTCGTTATGAGTTTGTGAAGTGGTCTAGACGCGAATTTCGACCAGTGATTTTTAACAATAAACGGAAATTCAAACGTTAATTTCCTTGGAAGAACTACGATGTTTCAACAAATTTGGCATTTTGCAAGATCCCTGCGCTACCCTGTTTCACTCAAATCTGGTGAAGTTGTTCGGCTGTAAACTATTATTCTAAGACGGAAGCGACACTGAAACAATCTCCATTCCATTTTTTTTTTAAATTAACATGGAACTTCTTCAATAAAAATGAAAGTTCCGCTTTACTGAAATCAACCTAATATATACTATGTGCCTGGTCATTTGCAATCATTAGTGTTGTAGCCTACGTACGTACTTGTTAGTAATAACGGCGTTAATCTGTTTCTGGACGGGTACCGGAATGCGCGGGAAGAGAGTCGAATACCAGTCGAGATTCTGGAGCATATCGCGAACCAATTGACCCATGGTCATCGGATCACCGCCTCCAGCTTTCGGATCAACCTCCTATCAAAAGAAATGTTTGATCGCGGAAATCAAAGATAAAAGTACAAATGTGAGCAACTTGGCTGAAGGGAGCGGCCTCACCGGTGGGACTCCGGACACGAAAAAAAGATGTCTCCGCAGCTGCAAACAACGTGCGTATCACGAAACCAAATCATAAACTGTACAGCATACCCTTAGATAAGTTATTAAGCCAGCAGAGTCGACGCGTATAGGAATAAAAGACAACACTTTTTACACTATTCTACATCAATTGGATGATACGATCTATAAACTCAGAGGCGCAGTGAGAACGTTTCGGATGTTCCCAAATTTTCTAGTCACAAACATTGGATTTGAAAGCTTTCTCAGCTCATTTTGTTGTTGTTGTTGCTGTCAACTGGGATCCATCAAAAGGGGGATTCGGTCCTTTGAGTTACCTCAACCGGCGGCCAGACGTCTTGCAAGCGGAGGTTTGGATGTGGTCAATCAATATAAATAATATATTGTCGACACCGCGATTCGTTTTCAGTTTCGATTCGATTGAGAGATAGGTCACTTGCCGGTCACTGATCTGTGAACTGTGGCCTGGCGCATCCCGTGTACGAGCTCTTCGGCTGGACAGAGGCAGAAGCTACTTCATATAACTCAGCCTCCATCGTCTGCAATGCTGACCGCAATAACACCGCAAGGACAACGGCAACCACACTGCAAGGCAACAGCTAGTCATTACAACATCACTGTGTATATACCCCCCCCCCCCCCCAAGACTAGGTCTTCTTTAATTCACCCATCTTCTAAGGCCCTTCCCAGTTTCCTCTGACCACGTTATACACCAAGTCCATCCAAATACCCCCTTACAATACAATGCAACCGCACCTCCGGTATCATCCACCTGCAAGCGCCATTCGCTCCCAGAGTAACAAAACAGCGTAAGGGATTTTTCCCGATCGCGGTGAAGAACGGCGAAACGACATATTTGTATATTCTATATAAAGGAATTTTCCTGTCTCAAATCAACAACCCTCAATAGAATTCGAGTAGAGCCTAGATAAGGCCAATCGTCACCGGAACGGTACCCTGTACGTTGTCAAATCCGAACCTCGCGAAGCTAGCTCTCCACAACTCTACCTCTTCGTCGGCGAGATACGGCTCGAACCATCCGATGAGATCCTGCGGTGGTTGCGTGTATCGCAGATACATGAAGCCCAGTGCACGGATGTACGGCGAGTCCGTATGGTCTAGCAGGCCATATACTTGTTTTCGTGTCAGCTTAAGGGTGTACAGTTTGTAGAGACAGCAGAACGCCGTGGAGACGATTCCACCGGCTCCAACTCCTCGAACACCGCCACACATGCCGACTTGGCCAGACGTCTGAAAGGCAACGAGCAAAAGGGCAAGAGCGACAGGCGCCACAAATTGACCATTAGAACAAAAGCCTCAATACATACACGAATAAAGAGATAGGATAGTGTCGTTTTTTACGTCACTGTATATAATATGTTGATAAATGGACGATGTACGTCGTCGACTATTGAGCCCTATCACCACGATGCTGAATATTCGTCGTTGACGAAGCAGGCCAACGAAGTGTGCGCGGTTCACCAGCGGACGGCTACACGGCGTGTTCCGATTCGTCTGAATTTGTAGCTCACATATTATCCATTTGAAATAAAACTCGTTCTCAACTTCAATTTGGCGAGTTCTGCCTGCGTTCGGACCACGCCATTTGTCGTCTCGCCGTCATGTCTACAAAACAAACAACAACAACAATAATGGCAAATCTCGAATATGGTTTCAGTAGATTGCTTACCCACCTTCCTTGATCCTCGTTCCCAAGGCTCAAGATGAGCTACGTTGAAATAGATCTCATCGATAACCTGGTGATAGGTCTTGAGCTTGTAGAGCGTCACCTTGAAGTACGCAGAGCCCTGGATGTTCGTAAGGATCATTGTGTTGAGATTCATCGTCTTCTCATTCCCCCAGATGGGAAGGTGGTTGGCAGGTTTTCCACCATCGTCCGTCATGATGTCGGGTGGACTATCTCTCGTCTCTCTCACACGTGAGGCACGTTACGACGATGAAATGATTTCCTGAAAACCCTCGCGCCTGCGAGCGCCGACATCACCAGAATCATCGACACAACGTGTTATCGCTTGCTGATCGAAATCACCACGATTGCGTTTCAGTTCCCGCCTAAGTTCTCAACGAGCCAACGCGACCTGGCGACATATCGACAAGTTAAGCGTTAAGAAAGACTCCACTTGCGTTAAAAAACCAACAATTTTGTATTGTACTCGATTGATCACGTAGAATTAGCAACCATCTCTCGTTATACCAACATGTGATAAAACGGCATGCAATGTGAACAATTTACGGAATGGCAGCTGATTCAAATCATGAAACGGCCAGATTCAAAATGGACTACAGTCGAGCAGCAGCAGCAGCAGTAACAGCGGCAACAACAAAAATAAACACAAACATCACCAGAACTAAACTGCTCATTTGCCCGAGATGAGCACACTCTTGCAGCCTACGTTCGTATGCAAGTATTAGGCTATTTAGACCTGCAGCGTTACGACAAGCCGTGAATGTTGATGTCCCAAGTAAACTGGAGCGGGTGTCATTGGACCAGTTCCCGTTTTTGTGCAACGGCTAATACCTCTCGGGACCTTGTAATATCCCCTAGCATAAGTGGACGGTCTTGTACGCCAACAGCAAACGCGAGCGACGACAGTGAAGAGGTGCAGTCACTTAACGAATGTTGACATTGGCCGCGCTACCAGCAGGGTCCGAAAGGGAGGAAAACGCGGCGCTTCCCCAGACGAGCGTATACAATTGTTATAACTGTGGAAACGCCTTTGCGCTGCTCAGCGTCATTCGCTAGCGATCGACCAAATGTAGCATTGGACTAATAAAGCTGTTCACCTATTTACTAATGCCTCTCGAAGTCGCGAGTAACTGTGTGCCGCCAAGATTCCTTTCAATACATCTATCAACCGAGCGATATCATCATCATCGAACACGAAATCGAGCGGTACATTCGTCACCGGGTTCATTGGCAGTTTTGACGCCGTTTGTTAGTTGATTACTTGTATTGCCGCGAAAAGGAACGACAAGACAATGCCGGCTTGTAGTTGCTCCGTAAATAGCTGGTGGCGATCCAGCGGACCTCCCCGTGATCGACATGAGAGAGAACGTATTTGCGCCAATCATGTACTCCGAAGGCTGGCTAACCGAGTATATAATCAACGATCCTCCACTGGTGATATTTATCACGGTCTTAAATCATCATCCATCGCTGTGTTTCACCATTCAGATTTTAATGGCGTATAGCACAGCGGATATAGGCGGCGGTTACTTACGATCGAGAGATTTGCGTTTCGATGATGGCCCAGTCACAGGGGCAGCTAAACAAGTTTCACTGCGGATAAATCAAAACGTTAGCCACCAGCGATGAAAATATCACCGCGGAAGAATGTAAACACAACACACTGATGACGATGTGATGATCTCTGCTAAACCGTTGAGCTAAACCGCGCAAACGTTTGAAATAGTCAGCCTACTCTGATCAGTGGTGACGATGAACAATGTATTGAGTGTTTGACTGTTTAAACCACTTCATAAAATTAGTGCTAAACGTTTGCCTGATAAACTTGCCAAATAATAGGGAGAGTAATCAAGTCGGAAGCTACACAGATATAAATGAGTTAATTATGGACCGTCTCATGCAAAGACGTGGGTTTTTCTTGATGCAGATGATTTTTTATTATTTGTGCATTCTTTGGCAGGGCGACTTTATTCAGCTAATATATAATATAGGTCTAAAATAATTAGGTTTTGCCATTTTTAGAATGGCGCCACGACTGACGAGATAGTACATACAATCCGCGCCGCGTTAATACAATCTTTAGTACGTGTTCACTTGTGTTTGCTCGATTCATTGTTTCTATCAAATGAAAGTCTTAGACCCTTTCGTTACAACCATTTTTTGTCCTTTTCTAATTCCATGTTTTATGCACGCTCGTAATTAGACGATCATTTTGTACATAGATAATTGATTTATGACAAAATATGACTTTATCAATTTTAGCGTTCTACTCACATTAGAACTATTATCAAGTTAGTTTACATTCTCTGTAAACAATATCCGCCGCCTGTCATGCCAGGACATTTGTATTGGTATGATTGCTAGACCCTCTGTACCGATGCATTGAACTGGCGACCAGGGATCGCTATCATCCTTCCAGAAGTTCGTTCCTCTTTTATCCTTGCAAGTTATGGTGAACGCCTCTCAGAAGGTGAACGCCCCAAGAACGTCCTTGACGATTATTTCCCTTTCTCAATGTGTGAGAAATGATGTTTCGCTGATGGCGCCGGCACCGATTAGAGCAAAAACCAAGCATGATCTTCTTTGGCAAGGGCATGAAGTACTCGCCAGAGGACCATCCCTTTCAAACAGTGGCCCAGAGGCAAGTGCCTCTACCAGCGTATCTGCTGGTGGCATCACCGAACACCAAAACGTCGATCTAGATCGTCCGCTTGTGACTAACGGCACAAAGTGACTTAGTGATAGAACACACACGTACATACCAACGGTATATATTTGTCCGAAAATATATCTGACGCAACAAGTAAGATACTAATATATTATAAAAAAAACGACAGTACACTGCCACTCTTTGATATCGATGGCAATGCTATGTTCGAGGTTTTCAAGGAATAAGGTCTCCGAACGACGAAACGATATCAATGGCGGCAGCTCATTCGCTCGTGACCTGAGGGCCATAAAGGCAAACGTGTCTAGATGGACATGGGGCGAAGTCAAAGATGCAGCAATACTTCAGCTATTGGCGGGAATGCCAACTAAGTACGAGGCAAATCAACAGAAAATTTCTCTACCAGCTAGATCCTCTGAAGAACATATTTGAAAGACATCCCAGCAGATGGCTGAGTCTCTACTCCTATCAGATCCTATTTGTATATGTTGAATCGTGAACTGTTCCTTGGCTTGGCTTAAATACCCACACCATGGGTTCGATTCATCACGGCGAGTTCCGATTCAAGAAGTACAAGGTAGGTCGTTCAATGTGTTTTCAAAACTAGTGTTCTCGCATTATCGAAGTGACGATTCGCATCGAGGAATCGGTGGACAAATGCACAAATCGATGTATTTCTATGGCCGGTAGTCGTCTTTAGGTGTTTGTTGTTGTTTGGGCTCTACACTCGTTCTTCCGTTCGTTTTGTTTGTTTCCGTGAGCTAGATTATATATATATATATATATATATATATATATATACATATATATAAATATATATGTAGTTTTTTTTATTATTTTGTTTACTCTGTATGAGTGAGCGAAAAGTTACGTTGAAAAAAATTACGTGATCGAGGCGGGCTACACCTGGCTCGGATCATGCGTATAGAGTCATCATTGTTTACGTTCAAGTGCTTCTCCCGAGAAAATGAGAGACTTCTTTCCTGACATGGGGGAGAGTGACGAAGCTGAACAGTCTGATTTTCCTATCGAATGAGAACACACTGTTGTTCAGCCTGAATAGTGCGTCCCGAGTTCTGTTCGTGAAACGGTTTTTCGCCCGCTGGAATGAACCCGTCCCAGGTACGATGCAAGTGGATTAGATGGCCGCTCCAAATGTCGAACGTTGTTATCGCGCTGTGTTGCTGTTTTTGGTCATACGGAGGTTGGGGAGCCGGCGAAGCCGGCATTGGTCCCCTCCATGGAGACCCCCCGGCCAGAATGTTTACATTGAATTAGACGGAACACCGGACAAAGATGACACCTAGTTCGTGTTCCACGCAGTTTTCCCTAGCTGTGTGCTCCTACGTCGGAGAAGGAGATGACTCTCTCTCCCCCTTTCTCTCTCTCACTTCGTCTAGAGCTAAGTGGGAATTGTGTTTCTAAGTTTATTAATATCGAGGGAAAATCGTGCACCTGTCGCTTCTTGGTGGAACGTCGGATAGCTTTATCAACCCTTCATGGAAGTTCGCGCTAAACCCACGCATCCACTCATGTGCACACTGCGGCAAAAGTTTCTTCAGCGGATTCAAGTTGGACATCTACCATGTGATTTTGACAGTGGTGATCGGCTGCTGCCTGTCTGTCAGATTTGATCATCCCTCCAAAATAAGCGGTGGTGCGCGGTTACAATGTAGCTCATCGAATTTGCAAGTCAGCTTCGTTCCATTCTGGATATGAGCAGGTTTGGCTAGCTGATAGCGGCTGTCATGGCAACGCTGTCACTGAGTGACATTATTTGTTCAGGGTGCTGAAGCACTACTCGAACACGCATTCATATGTGGTTATATTTGGCCGCATGCAGAGAACCTAAACATTGTAAACCAGCAGTTCCATTTGTAAACCAACAAAACCTTTAACCTTTTACTTTATTACCGTCATTGTGGGGCTCTTCTAGGGAGAATCATTTTTTGACAAACAATTATAACAGGTGACTGCCGGCTTAGCGAACAAGCGGCGTAAGGCTGTACGGCACGGGTTCGATCCCCACCCCATGCACATTTGCATTTCAAAGGGTCCGTCATATGGAGTAATGCCGAAAGCAGTACCGTGGACGTTAAATGTGGGTCAGCCCGAAAAAATTATTTAATTATTTAATGCTTTAAATTAGCGCACCCCCGCGTCAAATATAGGAAATCTGAGAGATTTATGACTCCGATGTAAACGAAACGAATCGCTTTGGTAAATTCATATAGAGACCTGCCAAAGCATGTTCCCATCCTTACCAACTATAATTGAGGGAATCCATATGTGAACGTTTACTTGACATAATCATTAAGACATAATCAAACACAAAAAGTTTGCCACACGTCCGCATCAATGTATATTGTTAGAAATAGTAGGTTGCTCTAATAACCCCTGTAAAATTCTGACTTCGGAATATTTCTCGTATATCCAAAGAGCAGACATACATATATCGGAAGGATAAAATGCATAGAAGGGCGCCTCGCCATGACGTGAACTAGGTTGTAATGTTCAGAATTAAGCAATAGTCGTCCATCCTAATTTTCCTAGCTCTAGCCGTTGTCATGAAATACCGGTAACAAGACTCTCTAGCCGTCACCCAGCAATGAATGCCTGCAGATAGTACAATGTAGATAATAGCAGAGAACAAAAAATTATGATCTGGTCTGTGCGCTTGTTCTATTTATTGCAGTTTATGGACGAGCCAACTCCTCATAGCGAGTTTATCTCTGCAATCACCAGTCAACTGAGCGACGCCCAGCGAGTGTTAACTCGATGCGAGAAGTTGCCGCATACACCGGGTACCGGCAAGCTGCGACGAAAGGTGCAGGCCGAAATACGTTTCTACAATCAATGTCTCAACGGCCAAGTTAAGAAGGAAAACCTTGCCGGAAACAATCTCCGTAAGTGTGTTTTTGCCCACGTTTGCCCACGCGTTAACATCAATTAGAATTTACGACAATAGTGAGGAAATATCAAGTGTCCATTTCCGATTTTACCACGAAGCTACGCACTGTTCTGTATAATATATACCATTTCGCAGTGTATAATACAAAATGTAGTAGATCACACCGGTGCTGTAATTCCATCTATACAATGCATATATAATATTTACACGTGTGACGTAAAAGAGAGCTTAAGCATTGTAAAATTGCAGCTCCTTCAATAAACCAATAAACCTTTACCTTTACACAAAGAAACGGTTAGTACAATGCGATTCGTCATCATCTAGCTTCGTTGGATACGTCTATAAAACGGAATTGCATCGCTTGCAGCGTATCTGTCATCGTTAGTCGAGTGCGCCTTGCGGATATCGGGCTTCCAGGATGTTATGAAACCCTTCTCGTTTCCTGACCTAAACTCGGACAATGGCGATGTGGCTGCTGACGAGGACTGGCTCGATCGGCCGCAGAGGATCATGGTTGATGTTGTTGCGGACGGGGGCCGTTCATGGATTAAGGTGGTGGCCAGAAATCCCGATGCGCTTCTCGCGTCAATGATGGGTCTGTAGCCTTATTACACCTTATTACACTAGCCTTATTTGAAATACGAGAGAGAGAGAGAGATTGGGGATAGGTATCTCCATTCTATGGCTTTGCAATCAAGCCTGTCTAGTAGGCGTTCCACCTCCGTACAAGAATTTGCCCATTGGCTCTGGATGGGACTGGTAGTTTCAATTGGTTTGGGGCGGGCATGGGATATGCTGTTCACGGTGATAGTGACAGCTTGTTAGTATTGTCATTCACCGTGGTGCATCAATGATCATTGGACGCTCCTTGACAGCTCCTTTTGGTATTTTCACTCAGGTGACGGCGAGTACGGCCGTCGGACGTTACTTCACCAGATCCGAGATATGGTCGCATGCGCGCGATATCACCCGCACCTTTATGCGCCACCCGAGGTGAAGGTTCTTTTCGCCTGTTCGCAACCTGCCCCACAGCAATTATGTCGAGTTGTCGAAACGGCTGGGGCAACAGTGGTAACTGTTGTCCGAACCGAGAGTGACATCGATGACAGGTAAGGCCTATCGATTATATCTCGATATCTATATGTTCTTGATAGCTCAGAGGTCCTGGCAAATCTGCCCGAAGCGACTTCGATCCCACAGATGAAAGTTTTGACGGAAGTTCCCTTAAGTATGAGGCTGGACGCTTCTTTGGGGCACACTTTCCGGCTGCTCAACGCTGTTCAGCCGCAAGGTACGAAATGCCTGAAGGGCCTTACGAAAGCACTTGGACCGCTCCTCTCTGTGATGCTCAAAATGAGTGCGAATGCTGGGATATTTTCCTCTTCTTAATTATTGATAGATTTGACCATATAACTCCTTTGGATTTTAACAATGTAAAGAGTTGTCAGGTGTGGCGGGGTCCGGGAACTAGCAGTTGCCGGAATTCAGGGCCACAGAACACATGTTTTTAGCAATTTTTCCGCCATGCATTTCAATGCTGAAATTGGTGGGCTCAGGAAAGTGGGCCAACTGGAGACGTTGATAGACTTTCTCGGTGATGAGGTTCTTGGATTGGATGCAGTGGTGGTGGGTGAAACATGGTTCAGAACAACGGATTACAACGTTGAAATCTATGTACGCGGTTCTTGTAGTATCCTCTCTACCGTGGTGAGAAGCAGCGATGATGGCAATGTTCAGCTGATTAGTGCCCACATAAAGAAGACTGGTTTTGAGGGGCTTATTGTAGACTTCTACTTACTCATTTGTCACATAGGGATACATTGCTCCTCACGTTGGAGGATGTATTTCTGGTAGGTTGTACTTTGCTCTGTATTGTTATTGGGGACTCCAATATCCAGTATCAACCTGTTGGCGAGGTCATTGAGCGAGAGCTACTGTCTTATTTTCGTCGTGAAATATTTATTCTTTGATCGATAAGGCTGCTCGAATGTGCTGACGATAAATACGTCTCGTAGCCTTACCCTTAGACGATCAACCTTACCTAAATATTATTTCTTTCAACTCAATATTTCTTTATCCGAGAACTTAAGCAGTGTAAAGACTGCACTTCCGTGAATAAACCGCAATTTGAATGAATCTCTCTCTCTCTCTCTCTCTATCGATTATATTATATTGCCTCAGAATGTTCACCTCAAGCTCGATGTTCGTCAAATCCAGGTCACATGATCAGTGATTTCAGCTGGAGGCTGAGTCAGATCAGTTGTAGATAGATGGAATTGTATTCAGATCTATTTGGAGCACTCAGCCAACCGTGCAACATACACGATACTATGATATTTGTACAAACGCAATGAATAACGCGATCGGTTGTCGCTGAAGGTTACATCCGACTAGATTTCACATAAGGTGTTCCTAGGCGTTCTCAGGTTGTTCTCTCTGTTGTTGCGCGTGATCCGCGCGATCACGACACCATTATATTGATGAGTTTGTGGACGATTAAGTTAATCATAGAAGCGTATGCTTATTGCAGCGGTGATCTCGTAACGAGTGAATCATCGGTTTTTCGAGCTTTGCGGCTTGACGAGATTCCCTCTGACGCGGTGTTGAATTTGGACGTCTCATCAATGATCGCCTACGTATCGGCGCTAACGAATGGTCGTGCAAACTTCCGGTTAGTATAAATATAGTATTATATTTAGTTATTTGGAGTATAGTGTAACAATACTAGATAGCAGTACGCGCGGGTTGAGCATGCTTATAAAATATTTTGTTGCTGCAACATTTTGTCGTAGTTAGACCGTTGCACGCAGCGGCCACCTTTTGTTTATTGATCGTAACCTGATGGAATACGCAACGGTGTGTTTGTGGCGGACATTGTAATGTCTTCGAACCATAATCATCACGAACCAATTTAACTTGCCTATTACAGACCCTTTTTGTTTATAATAATAACACTTTGCTCAAAGGTTGATGAAAGTAACGGCAAGCTAGACTACGGGAACTATTTAAAGAGTACCCTGACGGCATTTGCCGGAACGTCATCTGGACCTGGGGCCTTACCGATCTTGATCTGCTCGGCAACTTCTGTGAGTCCTTCGTGATCGTAAGTTCAATGCAGTGGTGGTCACTGAGATTAACCTCATCCATGAGGACCCTCCAGCCTGAGATCGGTGACGCCACATGCTCGCTATAAATCGTCAGGTCGACGTGCGATTCCCGGATTGCATCCTGTCTCAATCGTTGAAATATCGGTTTCGTTCCGTGGTTTATTACGGCGAGATTTTTGGCTGCGACCTAGTCTGAAGCCAATTATCCCGTGTCATCTGCCTTCCTGGCGCGCTCCACACCGCTGAAGCCGCGTTTAAATCGCTCGTCAGTATAATCTCCCTGGACGCCGTCGGCTGCCGGATAGAGATGGTCAACTTGTCAAATATCCGTCCGGCTGCCACTTTGTTCGGGCTTACGTAGCATGAATAGATTCTCTCTACGCCTGCTACCTCGGATCCCCCGGAGAATTTACTTCTGTCACTCGAATGAATTTTCATTTTGACTAATATCCAACAAGAAATATTCGATATTTTACAATTGTCCGCTTTTCGTTGGTTGCGTACGATCGCCGCTTGTAGTTTAATTGGAAAGTCCTACATAGACGAATAACGCACACAGCACACTGTGTCTCCAACCACATTATGTTCAATTGTGTCTAACACTGACGTTTGCTGCCTGGGTAGATTTCAGGAAAACATCTTAACGGAACAAGCCGAGAACGAGCGGGTGGAGCCTGTCAAACCCATTCTCAAGACATTACTTTCGTCGAGAAAGCTTATCTGCTGCCAAAGTGCTTATGATGCAAGTATTCTTGGATCCGTATAATTTTGTGTGTGTCGAAGCCATAAAAGCGTAGTTCATCAACACATAGCCACTTTCATAAGCGATTAAATGAAGCTGAGACGTCGTGGTCATTATTAAGAATACTGGAAGAGATAAAGCTTGCTTGGATGCATTTAGCTGTGTTGCGATACAGTGCCAACGCAATGTGGCCATTTGGCATCGTTGATCGAATTCTCTGCTTTGACGTATATATTTCTATGTGTATTTTCCACTGAATAATTTATAGGACTTCAAACAAATCACCGGAGTAATGGCGGGCCCAACTGAAGGCGCAGCTACCGTCGACCTATTGAAACAGCTCGAGGTTGTTCCGGATCAACCTTCACAGAGGACATCGGATCTTGACATGAAAGGAAAAATTAAAAAGCGGCCTTTAGTAATTTTCGGTACGATATCTGATATTGAAAGGAACGATTTAAAAATTGAATTGATTGTAGAAATCGATTGTAAATACATACGTATTTACAATCGTCAATCAGCGTATGGGAAAATTTGTTATTTATAAATTGTTATACAAAGAGAGAGTTCACAGATTTTTTTTCACATTATTGTGTCTCGTAATCTTTGTCCTGTTATCATCGTTACTTTGCCAGCGTTAGAATTATTTATTATTAGCCATTTTTGTGATATAAATATTTAGAATGTCTTTTAGCACGTTTCTCTTATAAAGCGATTAATAGCAAACATGACGATAACATGCTTTTTTTGAGGCGAGTCGTCTAATCTTGAAAGACTCAGAGAAAAGGTCTGCCAATCAAAACATTGTGGCTCAGTAAATTTTCATATTTCGTATAACAACAGGTACAGGGGACACCCACAAGGCTGTCACGGTCACGGCGAACATTGGATTCCTGCGAGCTGCAGCTGGTCAGGGTGTTAACTTTGTGGCGTTTGTCCATCCCTCGAGAGCTCTCACCGAGAACAAGGAGAAGACTGCTGTGGCCCTTTGACATCATTGATTGGAAACCATCGTACGCATCTGGTGAGCACGGGCCTCAAAGGGAGAGGTAAATTAGGTAAACGCTTGCACATCAAGGAATAAGAGATATAATAATAATGAAAAAATAGACTATACATACATACAGAGAGAGAGATGGAAACGAAACGAATGAAATGAAGACACGCCGACTTGTTAATATATATATATATATATATATTTCATTTCGTTGGGCGCACAAGGCTATGATGCCTATGATAAAACATGTATGAACTGTGTACGCTCAAATAAGTAGACTTGGTGTACGTCATTGCTAGTGGTGTGTGTGCTACATTCTGCAAAAAATAGTATTTCACCTCGCCATTGAACTAAACTCAAACTTGTGTTACAAAAGTTGTGTTTTTTTTATATGTGAGAGAATGCCATAATATATTTTACCTGGATACAGACGAAGCTACCGCATCTAATACCTCAGCTCAACGGGACCGCATTGCTGCCGTTAGGTTACCACGTTCTGGGTTCACCACTTTGGCCGAGACGCACAGATCATTCGGAGACCATCTCTGCTCCAATGGAACCCGACGTGTTTGGAAGGAATTCAATGCTGATAAATGGGCGAAGTTATCTGCTCTTTCTTTTTTATCGGGGGCCTCGAGAACGCGCATATGTCGCTCAGCCGTAATGACTAATGTGGGACTCACAAACCCACTAAACCCAGGTTCCCCCCACCCCCAGGACTCGAAAATTGCTACGCATTACTTCGATAGCATGGCAGGCGACCTCCGACTCCTACTCTACCTTATCCAACCACACATCTGCATGATTAGATAAGACACTACCGCCTGTCCACGAACCGAGCATCCATGGATGCATCGAGAGTCATTGGTTGTGAGCCTGGCTGTTATCTACCCGCCCCTACCCGACTGGTTCCCCCTCTCAACTTTTCCTAATGGGTCAATCAAACCTTGCCCCTCTCGTGAGTCATCATGTAGTCTACGGCCACCTTGATCTGTTTGTCCCTCATGGCGTCCGAGCCTGCGTCTTTTGCTTTCCTGAGTACCTCATAGCGCAAAACAGTATGCTCCACGTCGTCCGGCTCCCCCGAGTCTCGTAAGACGCAGGAATCGGAGTTGACTTTGTTGATCCTCACCATGGAGCTCTGGAACTGGTCGTGTCCAGTTAGGACACGAGTCGTACAATAGGATTGCTCGCCATGTTGACAGTCGTACCGCAATCGGAGGTCCGGTACCAGATCTCTCTCGTCCCCCAAGGTGCTCTCTTGCTAGAAGGTCCCGCGGCAACGTTCTGGCTAGAACATGAAGCGCTTCCGCCGATACCGTGCGGCTCGCCCACTTAATCTTATAAGTAGTGTCCGCTGGGCCGACCTCAGCTCATTCCTGTTCTTCGCCGTCTGTAGGGCCGTATCTGTCCAGACCGGTGATGCGTACAGGCCATGGATACCTTGTCTTCGCGCCCACGTTGTTCGAGCGCCTTCCTTTGGGCTCTATGCGTGGACCTACCTCCCCCGGAAACCGTATTGGGTGTCTGATGAGTTTCTTTATTTTGACTTCCTCGTTCAGTCTGTTGACTAGAACGTCCTCCAGGATCTTCCCGATGTTCGGTATAAGGAAGCATATGGGCTGATCTTCCCCTGATTTGGGTACCAGACCTAGGTTTGCCACAGCGTTTGACGAGTCACTTCGTCACCTAGAGGGCACTCCGTCCGGGAGCTTCGGGGGAGGTTTACGGAGCTTCGCTGTAACAATACGGTACGGCAGACCCCATACTTCTCTTTCTCTCTACCGCGTCTGTCAGTTGATTTCACGCACAGATCTTGCCGTTTGCGCTGAGTCTTTGGAGTCCTTTGAGAGCAGCCTTGTACTCCAACAATTCGGCGGTGGTCTGGCCGTTGATCGACCCATCTTCTTCCCTTTTCCCTCGGTTTCTTCCATGCAGTCAACTCCGCATCCTCGTGTTGATCGTTTAGCCTGTTTAGCCTGACTCGTCAGTACGCCAATGAGTTGTTGTTTATCTGCCTCTCGTCTCATTAGCCCTAGGCAACTCGCGTCTATCTCAGCGTTAAGGATTTTTGCATCGAGTTGTCGCACTTGCCACCGCTTGCTCGGAGCAGCTGCGTCGGGGTTATCCGGAGTTTTGGCCAAAAACCATATATCTGTGATCACTCAATTTCCCGCACTCGGCAGGGGATTGGGAGGCGGGCAGTGCATACAGAGCTATCCGCGCAGAGGAAGACACCATAGGGGGTCTCATGAAGGAGGTTGAGTCCCTAAAAAAGAGAACGAGACTTTAAACTGGACCTACCTAATCTTAAAGGTAAAATAGAAGGGATTCCTTGCTCCCGATGCCAGAACACCGATCGAAGGATCAAGCTAGGAAACACGAGGTGGAGGCTAAGATGAAGCAACCGGGAACAACTCTTGGTAGGGACATGACACTCAAGTAGCAGGCTGAAGTCATAAATAGTGATGGTGACCAAAAGAGATGTGTAAACACCTTAACGACCATTCACTCGAAATTGGCCTAACCATGAACCGGTTGGGGCGCTCGTATCCGGTAGCTTGTTATAATAGTGCATGTGAAGATCTTACTGCTTATCCTCTCACAACCATTTTAGTTATGGTTTCATTATACTGACTATCATAGCGTATGTACAATGGATGGATACAAATGAGAAACACAAAAACAGAAGTATATGTTAATATATAATAAAGTGAAAGCATACAGGGGCGAGTATAGGCGAAATCAAACTAGGGTACATCTGAAATATATAATTAGGAAATTATGCGTAGCAATGTAATGCGTAGCTCTTCCTGAATTTCGGTTAAAAGTGTCACTCAGTTGTACTAGGTATACTGAACATTAAGGAAACTAGCATGATAAAATAACTATAACATATAAAATTGCATGAAATAATGATGATTACTGAACAAACGATAGCAACACATGCACAAAGCAAGACCCTCGTCATTGAGAAATGAGACAAAGGCTATTAAACCGAATTTTCACAAAAAAAATGTACTAGGTTTTAATAAATCGACATATATAGATATACATATATATGTATATATAATATACATTTTTATATAAAATGTACAAAAAAATAAAATAGGTATAACTCAGGACAGCTGTAGTAAAATGAGCAATAAAATGTTCCATGGTTCGAGGTATCACGCGCTGGCTAATCAATTCTCTACCAATCCCCAATCATGTCCCTTCCAAGATATAAATTTATCTCTAAACTGTTGATCACTGCCTATTCAGGGGCCACGCTATTTTAAGTCTTCATCACAAAATGGGAATTAAACACAGGTACAACCACATAGGCTTAATCAACATAGTTAATCGGGGAAGAACACAATCATGAAGAGGAAATAACAACGGGTGATCGCTTTGAGCTTTCACTGGTGTTCCGCTATTGTGGAAAGAAGGATGGCATATCATGGTGGCGGGATCCATAACCAGCTCTACAGTGGAAACAAGATATGGAAAGAAGTGACGTGCAGGTCCTGTGACCTGAGCTGCAATCGTACTTGATCCATAAAATTACAGGGCGGCTATCACTAGGGTCATATTCTTCGCAATCTCCCCCAGGAAAATGCTTCTTTAGTTTGCTAAAACGGTCGTTTTTTGTGGAGGAACGTTAAGTATAATATATATGTGTGTATTCAGGGCGACTACGATACTGTCTGAGATTTACGTCCGATGGCTTGGCGTAACCACCATTGCAACAAAACTTTTCTCCGATCCCACAGGACCGATAATACTTCTGTGGGATCATTGGTCAATTACAGTCTTGGTTGATATTATATATATATATATATATATTAGTTCGTCCTAAACAAGTCAATGAACGAATTCAACTTGTGGAGAACAACCAGATAGAAACGCTCAATTATACTGCTCCTTGATATTGTTTTCCTCACTATTGTACTACGATACAGTATTAAGCAACAGCCGATTTAGATCTACCGGTGGCGCACCTTCACCGTGTGGCCTAAGTTGTATCTGTCTCCCGCGTTTGCCCATCTGCCAGGTACCTTTATTGAACTAAGCCATTCCTCTAGTTTTCTCTTCTTACAGGAAGTTGACAGCAAACGTAATCGTAAAACGACAGCGGCAGCAATCCCGAAATCTTTGAACGGGGTCAGGATTGATAGACAGGAGGGAAATACTCCAATAACACAATACCACTGAGCCAACTGCCAAAACACCCTTCATGGTATTCCGAGGCTACTCTTTCACTGCTACGCGACGTTGACTGCGCGAACGGCAACAACTGCTTGGGCTACTAAGCATTGGTTGACATTGGTTGTTCATGTATCCAGCTACCGCCACCGGCGCGCGTCTACGCAGCAATAACATCGCTCGCTTAAAATATTGTCTACACCCACGAACCTTTCAAGTGGTATCTTTCGTTCGGATGGCTCGCATTCCACCGCCCGCTCAGGAATCTCCTCTCGACAATAACAGTGCACTATGACGGCGAGCTGAAAGTCTGCGCTGGTCCCACGAATTGAATAGATAGACTCGGGCGACCTGAGCTATAGGCGGGTGCGTTGCTGGCTTGCGTCGGTCGGTTCGGGGCGAAAAGTCCATGCCGATGGGGGGGGGGCTTGGTAGAACGCTGAAGCTTACGAGGGCGGCCTCGCCAAAGGGATTTCACAGGATTGCCACTGCATGGCGAGCAGAATTTCAACCCCCTGCTCGACGCCTGACGCCTGACGGTGATGGCTTTGTTGGTCGTAGTGGAAGTAGCAGTTGTTGTAGTAGTAGTGGTGGGAGCGAGCGACGGGGGCCACCCTAGGGGCTGTTGTATAGTGGCCGCCCCGAGGAGCATACCTTGTAAGCTCGGGTACGTAAGATGGGTCTGACTTGTTGATGTGAGAGAGAGAGAGAGAGAGAGAGAGAGAGAGAGAGAGACAGGTAGGAAGAATGGTAAGAGGCGATGCTGTGGTCCCCAGGAGGTTCGGTGCGGGGGCCGGTGTCGGTGCACAAACTAAGGCAGACCGACACAGAGCTGCGTGGGCAGCTTTCGCGGGGACCGCCACGACAGTAAGGGACATTGGTGAAGAGTGGGGAGGCACTTTCCGCTACCCTGGCAACCCCCCCACGATGAACCCGTTGTGCGGCACAGACAGTCGACTCAGGAAGCCTAAGCGAGACTTGGCTGGGCTTTACGGGGGATAGGCTGAATAAACGATGAGGTGAATTGCAATGAATGCGCGCTTACGTAGAGGCAGGTACTGTCTGTTTACACAAGGTAAGCAATGGCATGTCAACGGCAGGCGTCCAAAATCAATGTAGAAATGACGTTCAAGCTAAGCGATATCATATATAAGATACACACACACACACACACACACGCACAAAGGAACATATTCACTACCCAATAGTAGTAGTACCAGCAGACGTGATGCAATGTAATGAAATATTGTGTGCTCCATGCAGTATTGTAAAATTATAGATGAGGTCGCGGAGATGCGATGGGCAATGGATTTAGTACGCACTTGGTTACAGCCACAGAAGAGACTTACATCAATGTAGCCGTGATAACTACCCAATGGTAGTGTGAAATACTTGACGAAAATAATAACAATAATAATAATAAATAATACATTGATTGTCTTTCTGGGAGCCGAACGGGTTTGGAAGCCATGCTCCCAGAAGCCACTCGATGACGCAGAAACACGACCAATGCATTGGTCCCAAAAAAAAAAAACTGCCTAATAATGGCTTGATTGTCAGACGCAACTTGGAAGTTCGCCAACTTCAGTAACACATGTTGAAACTAATTTAGGCTCAAATGGTAAATTTCTTAGGTTCATATAGAACTCAAAATCCAGGTCCTTCTCCGCAAACCAGGATTTCGTTGCTTTAATTATGGCGTCTAAATCAATGGGGTCCGTTTCGTGTCGACTAAACGCTCTCAAAGTCGAATAGCATTTGCGAGCGGAGTGGACGCAGCGTGCGGTATTCATTTAACGTCGGGGTATACATCATCAAGCCGCTTCCGAGGTCCTGCCCGGCAGAAGATACAGCCTTAATGAGCGAGTGACGCTTGTGGTGAGTAGACGCCTCAGTGGAACCAAGGATCTAATCGCCGGGCTCGAATCTGGTCCCACACCGTTCCTGGATTTGACAGTTCGTCCGAATCCAGTAGCGACGGTACGTTACAGGCATCTTAGTGTGCCCTTCCCAAACACAAAACGGTAAGAAGAGAGAGAGAGAGAAGGTGCAATAGCGTTAGACGTGGGACTCGGCTAAAAAAAATCAGATATTCCACGGGCGCATCATTGGAACGAACGAAAATATTAACAAAGGCGGAAATCCTCGCCATTTGAACAAATATGCTGAAGATCTATGCTGTGAGAGTTGTTGCACAACAGCCATTGTGATTCTGACCGACATGGAAAATGGACTCGAATTCGTCGAAACACGGTTATCGCTGCAGAGCGTCGACCGATTTCCACAAAAGTATTATACACATATACACACTTTCATCAATGAGCTGTAGCAAACACAAGTGGAACGTAATTATTTTCAATTTAGGTACCATACGTGATTGGACACTTCCTACAAACACATTAAGTTGATGTAACAATCCTTAGATAATTGAAAGTAAAATTAACTTAATTAAGCTTAAATTTGGCGACGTTGGCGTTGTTTGGCGACTTTCGCAAAAATAATGTAGCCAAAACTGGCACACTCCAAAGAAAGGAGACAAGCTGGGACCCTATCCCTATCACTGAGATACAGCTACGTGTAATAGGGGTAAGCATAGGGGTAAAGTTCTGCTGACAGAGAGGCCAACTGACAAACGCACAGCCGTTCTCGTGTCATCACTTTCTCTCTCTCTCATCTTTATCCTTACCCAATGCGTTACGAAGCTTGTCAACGATTGAGTCTGCCGACGAAAGAACTTGGCGACATGGTGCCTTGGCAGATCGCACCAGCCACTATTCCACATAAGCTGTCCCGGTTTATCTGCACGTCCATGTGAATTATTCCTTCAGTTTGTCGCCTACGCACGCATATAGCGGAGTTAATGGCAACACGCAGTTGAAGTCATCGGTCGATGCAACGAGGCTCTACGATATATTATACCAGATATCACCACCATAGACATCGCGCCACTGACTCTTATTCAACAAAAACAGGTACTGGTTTTAGCATTGCTTCTTTAAAACGGACTCCTAAATGCAAATGTGCAACGGTGGGGATCGAACCCGTACACCTACGTGTTGCCTACATCGCGCCACTAAGCATAATATACCTAAACTTCAGTTGTGCTGTGTTTTATATATATATTATAATTCAGATGCACCTGATAATTGGGCTAAGTGATGTCTAACGTAATGTCGAATATGATCATTGTATTCGTGTCGTCTGTGGTATATTATAATTACTGCTAAGTGGTAGTATTACATGCGTTTAGTATGGATAAATGAGCGACGACTGTCCCACGAAGGGGTGTAACCTCTTCCGTAAAAGCATTCATTGTTTAAGCGCTTAGTTCGAGCGACTACAAAAGGACGGTAGCGTGCTCACTGCGTCGCAAATCACTGTATTTAATCGGGCATCACGAACGAACTTGCTGGCTATGGTATCACTATTCACTTGCAGTGTTTTATTCATACGGATATCGGGGTCATTGTATAACTCACTTATGGATGGGAGACGAACGAGTTGTGTTGCACATTGTACTATTTTGTTGACTCCTGTTATAAGCTCAGATTGAGCTCTACTGAAGGCTTCAATATGTCTCTTTTCATATAGAGTTTTCAGACCACTGAACAATGTGGTAGCATCGATTGGCTCAGCCCAAGGTCATGTATGTTAGCCTCGCCCTAAATTCTTCCAGGTACAACTCCTTTTGGAATTGCTTCATAGGACGGACCCCTTGAAATACAAATGCGCAACGGTGGGGATCGAGCCCATGTGTGCGCCTGCGTGCTTTATCCGATTGCAAGGCGCAAATGAATGCACTATGTCACCGGGCTCGACAGCCTCGACCTAGTTCGTTGCAAGCCCAAGAAAAGCCCAACCTGGCGATTGTCACATAGCCAAATGTGACAGACATCGAAGAGTCGTACCCGTGTGGGTTTGGGCTTCATCTGCGTGATGTGCCTGCGACATTATCATTATTACTATTATCAAAAACCGCGAAAAAATTGATTGTCCTTTCAGTGGAACTATTCCGGGTTTCTCTCTCTCTCTCTCTCTCTCTCTCTCTCTCTGGGAAAAGCATAGAGGAGATCAGCAAATGTCAGAGACAGATTGAGAGTTCCCGCTGCCTACGATGGGTATCTCCTACGCGAGGTACCCGGTTGCGATTATATATATATATATATATGTATATATATATATATAAATATGGAGTACCGTGGCTGGCACGGACTGGTGGTCGAAGGATTCTCCTAAAGGACAACGCTCAGCGAACTACCGTTTGGTTAGAGGAAAGCCTGGGACGGAGAAGTTGAACGATGGAGCTCATATATGTGTGGCCGGTGGGTGGTCATTTCCGCCGAGACTTCCGGTCACACATATATTTACGATGGCACGGCAGGCCGTAGCAGACCAACATTCAGGCCTCTCCCCCGCGAGTCGCCAAACCCCCGCCGCTGAATCCGGGGCTACACACGATAGCCTGAAAACGACGACTGAAAGCTTCCTAACAACCTGCTTATCACGATAGCTAGCCCGTAGTATTCTAATGATCTGGCTCTCGCACCCACACAACAAGCAGTTGACTCTGACAAACCCAGACTCTCAGCGAATGCCACTGCTGTATACGTTTTTATCACACAGGTATGAGTGGAGAGCACTTAATGTGAAATAAATGAGTAGCGCTCGTAGATACCGCACTTAGAAAAAGATGTTTTTCATTTCACAGTCGTTCAGAATATGTTGCTTACTAGGTGTGCACATAGCTTGTAACTAATAGGTAGTGTAACATGGCATTGGTCATTGCGCTACTCATAGACTGATTCACTATCCGCACATTACTCGTTTGTCGAGTCCGTCAGCATATGGTTGTGATTAGGCCTTTGTATAGCCAATTCTATCGAGACAACCCGGCACAAACGACACTCGTGACGAGACGCAATAACTACCGCTTGCAGCTGTGGCTTACACTTCGGGATCTCTCTATCGAAAGCTCACCGGTAGCATGTTCATGTGCCGCCATGCGACACACTGTTCTAAATCTTTCACATTTAGCATACAGAAATTTTCAGACGCAACGCGTCCACTCAAACGCTATCTTCCACAATTAGTTGTGACGCCCCGTCATGGTCTACGTTTAACATTGTCGATCTTCCTGCACTCGGTACTGAACCCAGTATAATCGACGTTCCCGACGCGAACTATGAACATTTCGTTGGCGCCTAGCTGAGAAAGATGAATACTACAAAATGCTTACCCTATGGAGTCCACATAAAACACGCTTGAAAAAAGTACAACTAGAAGTATCTGATCATATGTTGGCTGAACATTCGCGAGCTCAATTACTGAAGATGGTCGAGAGATGATAGAACTTGTCGTATTCTATCTTTATAACATATCGACCCTTTCAGTGTCAGCCGATGGCAATAACGGTCACACTCGCGTCCATGTTGAGAATATGCCCACCCATTTTGGGAAGCAGATCACAATTTACCGCAAGAACTCTTATAATGGCTCACGGTTAACATTAGCGATGTCCGTACATTTGGTAGATTACAACGGACGACAGATATTCGATACTTTGTACAACAGAGCGCATGAAATCATTACAGTTTTAATCTCTACAATAATTATGATGTATAATATTATGATGATAATTATTATGATTAGCATAAGTACTCGAGCTACATCTTCGATTACTCCAATCACTTCCATCACTTCTCAAATAAACGACTATGACTCTTTTCCACTATTTCCTCCGTCGACAAAATCCCACCGAGCTCTTTCAACTAATTATCGACACTCCACGATTGCCTCCAAGCCTAATTCTATCGAAAGACTCATCCCTGAGGCCGCTGCAGGACTTGGATCTGCGATATAGGACATATCTCACTAGAGGGAGAGATCATCCGCCTTGCACCATACATATTGGCCGGGGTCCTTCACCGCCTCTTTGATTGCGTACCAGACTAAGTGTGGACTAGCGCGCCTTGTGAATTATAGCTGACGTCCACAAAGACTCTCAAAAAATTTCATTCATTTATATTCACGGAATGATCATTACCAATACGAACTTGACCGACCCAAGTTACCCGTCACTATTGTGACGAAATGCGGAAGATTTCGGACATTAAAGTGAGTATATATATGTCGTACATGTATCGTTCACACTATATAAAATCATACCGCAACATTTCGGGTTAGATAGCAATCAATTGCAGTTCAGTATCAGTTCAATATCAGTTCATTGCTGTCACTCGCACTCTCGTGAACTCGTCATTGTTGTTGTTATTCTTATTGTGCTTCTTTTTGCATATGAACGCCGCGCTCTTTGAGCGTTCCTCGCATAGCAGCCGTCGAGCATCCGCAGTGATCTCCTGCCCTTCAGTCTCGCCATGGATCCACCCAAGCGGACAAGGGAGCCGTAGTTATTCATACGGAGATATCCGTGGTACTGCTGCTGCTGCTGCTGCTGCTGCCTAGGCCCTACCATGCTGAAGCAGAACCGCATCATCCCCTTGCCGCGCGCCCCATTTCCGCTACCGCCACTGTCGGGAGCGTCGTCTTCGCTGCTCCGTTTTGCGCGCGCGCGCGCCCCCCCCCCCGCCATCCCCGCCCAGTTTCGAGTGCCATCTTTGGCGGCCAGTCGCTGGAGCAAAGCGTCTCCACGGAGCTGCGTGACAAATTGAAGCTTCTTCGCCCTTTGCGAGATCCTCCACCCTGGCAACGTTGTGGCTCGTGCCTCGATCGGCGCTGCGTTGCGTTCGTTCCCTCCTCGCCCCGACAACAAAACGATCATCGCTATAGGCGGAAAGCAAAATATAGCAGAGACCAAAAATGCAAGCCGGCCCTGCCTAGTCTAGCCCGGCTTGGCTCCCGCATCCCGTTGCCGCATGCGCTCCTCGTCATTTTCGTCCCGCTAGGGGCGCTCGCGATCATGCTCCTTCAACGAAACGATACCGCGGAGGACGTCGCTGTCGTCAATCGGCGATGGTAAAAAGTAGTGGCCTGCCAGTGCGTCGCATCGCCTCGCCTCGCTCCGCCAGCTAGCCCTGCTCGAATAGGCGGTTGGACTTCGTTCGATCATCCCGAGTCGCTTGGCTATATGCGAGGCAACGCGAGGCCTAGCCGCGGGGGCAAACAGGGAAGGGCGGGGTACTACAGGTCTCCACTTACTGGATCCGCGAGCAAGCGCTACTCTTTTTGCGACGCGCGCTGCAAATCGCTCCGCTAGTGGCTGCTGCTGCTGCTGCTATCCAGGTCCTTTTCGCTCGCATAGCAAAGTTCGACCATGATCCCCCCCTCGTACTTCCTTCGTCCCGGTCGTAGTTCTCCTACTTGTATCTCAAATGCTCCCACAAATCCCTCCTTACCCCGGTTCGCCCGGTCTATCGCCACTCGCCTCTGTTTCGGGTTATCCTTCCCAGCCCGGCCAGTGGCGGCGCCAGGCCGCAGGCTTTGCCCACATTCAAAAAGGGCCAGAAAAAGGACCCCACAGAGCGGCGCGGCTCTTCTCGATCTCCGTCGCCGGCGAAGAGGAAACTGAGCAAGATGAATTCCTTTTGCTCGACGACGGCGGTGGCAGTTCGCTCTTTTTCTAGAAAGCGCCCCCGCTGACGGACCTCTATATATATATATATATATATATATGTGTATACTTTTTCTCCTACGACGACCTCGCTGATGGGCCGCTGATAGCTGAGCGACGATGTCAACATCATCCTAGTTTTCATTCGATGAATTCAGCAAGAATATGAAAGAGATGGCATTCATTTTCTCGGCCGAAATGTTGCCGGCCACATTACTGAGACTCTGCCACGTCCACCGGAGATGAAGTTAACCCTGCGCTGTTCGTAACGAAGAATAGATAGTAATCTAGATGCGTCGACTCCGCGTGACGTACGACACGCTCAGATAAATTCAACCCCATGTCGACCACCCACCCCGGCAAGTGGTCGTCCAGCACAAAATATCGAGTTCTCCTCAGACAAAAGGTCCTCTTATCCATTTTTTTCTTCCTTTACAGCCGCCCCCAGCAGCGACGGGAGTGGTGGTGCACAACTGCATGATTGTGCAAACTGCACCGGCAGTCCCACTGGATGGCTGGATGAGTTGGGGTCCTCCGGAATGCTTGCCCGACTCGTAGACCATCACCAGCTGTTGTTCCTCGCCGAAGGAAACGAAGGCCTTGATTTTGAGCTCTTCGGATGACGCGGGTCAGCGCACGCGGCCTGGGCGGTCCTTTTCGCTGTGGCGTACGCCACATGACGTGGGGCGACGCATGGTCCGCATGATGCCAACGCTTTGGCTAAGGCAGAAGAATGATCGAAGAATATCGCGCGAGAATGAGGAAAGGAAAGAAAGAGAAAGAGAGAGAGAGTAAAAGGTAGATAGATAGATACAGAAAAGGAGGAGGCAGTTGAGACCAAAACGAAATCGTCCGCACCCCACATGAGGATGTGTCGCTGATGTTAGTCTGCTCACGACCCCGCCAAATGCTCGAACTGTTGTTGTTCTTAGTCTTGTTGGTGTTGATGTTGTTGTCGTCGTCGACGGTAAAACGCCAGGAAACGACACCCTTCGTCTATATTTTGGCCTCCACTAAAACCTGTTCTAGACCGCATATAGCGGTACGCGATGGACGAGTTTTTGATTCTAGTTCATGTAATAGTTACCACGGCATAGCTCTGCCGAAAGAAAGACGACTCGATTTATTCGCCATTTTCGTGTCGATCTTTCCAGCTTTGAAAGTACTCAAAGGTGGCGTGAGGCCGGAGCGAAGGCCGCCGCATCTTAGCCTCCGTTCATTCGAATGAGATCAGGCGGTATCAATGCCATGCTCGATCTGATAACAGCGTCGATCATTTCTGATATTTCTGTGTGGGTCGACAGACCAGGCTTGTTATTTTTGACAGATAGGCCAGCGAGGGTAGGTCCTGTTAGGAGGCCAGATCGAGGCTTCGAAATCGAGGAAAGCAGCTGAGATCCTACGATGAAAACGACAACCAAAAAAAACATCATTTCAACGAGGGCCGAATGGCCTTGACAATGGCTGGAGACTGAAGGTGAAGTGCAGATTCCCGGTGGGAGCATCGGGGGAGCAGATTCCCGGTGGGAGCCTTCAGGGAGCATCGGTGAGAGCACCTTTGCTGGAGGAGGCGAAGACGACCTCGTGTGTGTGTTTCTCATGATAAAGCGCGACACCTACGGCGGGTGCAGCCGTCCGTCCCGCTGTGCAACTAGAGGACGCCGTTGGGAAACGCCCGAGGGAACGCACACAACAAGTTTTCTTTGTCTGCTTCCTTCCATGCTACACTTGCCGCTGCCATCTGCTTGTGTGACCTTACTTTTGTTATGGTCTCAGCTATTCGTTGTTGTAAGGCGGCTTCTTCTTCTTCGAGGGGAATTCGTCGATGCTGTTGGCAAGTGAACTCATTGTGACGATTTTACTACAGCGGGAAAAATAGCGCAGCCCAATGCCAGCGTTCTAGCACATACCACCACCACCACCATCGCGTGCGCGATCAGGGAACCGCATCAGATCGATACAGGGACTGTAGCTGCTGGCGGAGTGCAATACGCTAGGCATATCCTAGATATTAGCTGTCAGCTGGACGTTTTGTGAAAAGTCCCTTCGGTAAGTCGCAACAGGGAGATTTGAAAGGGATAGCAATTCGCCTACGCACGCCGTATGGGTAGGAAGAAATTTCATCTGTACAACTGTACCCTGTTGCAATGGAGTGGAACCTTGCTGCGGCTCCCTTGTATAGTGTTTGTTCCACATTTATTGCACTATTGCATTACAGAGCCATTCTCGTTATATAGAAGAAGCTCAGACAATACCCAAAAAACGTTTATAAAACCTATAATGTAAGGTAATGCATTCCATATGCATTACCTCATCCGCATCTCTAATGAGTTCGAAGATGCAGCAAGTGAAGGTGGAGGGCAGTCTACGTGAGTCATGTTTCAAAAGTCGTCACCATCGTGTGGATATCGTGCGCTATCGTGATAGCGTAGAGATAGCATGCGCGAAGGTTCAGCTCGGCCCTCCACCCTATGGGAGCCGCTTCCATAACGAGGCAATGAGCTTGCTTAGCCGGGTTAAGTGGAATTAGGAATGACCCCTCCTTAGAAGACGTGGAGTAGAGCACGGCTCACAGACCTATTAGGTCACGCGAACACGATTAACATGAAGGACATGGGGGAGGGGTAGCCGCATAAGTTGCCACAAGCACTACACCGATACTAAAGGCTTAATTGGCCTTGCTAAAGGCGTTGGACGGGATAGCAGTGTGTTGGCTCAAAAAGGATAAAGGTCCTACTATTGAGACCCCTATCTAAATCGAGCTCTGATCCAAGCTCGAACTCGGTACTTCAAAGGACCACATATCTCCTCATTTCGGAGAACCAATGGGTCGATTAAGGCCGGCGTTCTCATGGACCCCAACGTAGCTGCCTATTGGCTCATTGATTTCGTAGTCGCGATTATGGACGAAATCATTTGAAGATGATGTCACTAGGTTCGAATTTAGTGGCACCTCTTAGCTGAAAATCAGCCCTCGAGACCATGAATATAAAGGCGATGAATATGGTATAGAATGCACATACTTTCTTCACAGCACTTCGATTGACTTCGATTCGCGAAATGCTTCAAACTTTAATAGAATTTCTTGAGGATGTCTAAGCACCAAAGTGGGCCGGACACATTCAGGGCCCGTGTCGCTGAGAACTGTTTCGAAAGTATAATATAAAACGGACGCGTCGTCAAATAGGGAGCGAATTTCAAACACGAATTTGTTCCGTTTGTGATGTACTCCTTGGAGTGCTATTTAAGGACGGACGACCCAATATAAGCGGTGAAATAGACGTTTTGTCAATATATATATATATATATATATGTGCATATTATCAACTCCACGAAAACTACTTGAATACTATAACCTCATCACGATATATGTCTCATAAATGTCAGATATCATTATGCCACAACATGTTACAATGAATCTGTAAGCCTGCACAATACTAAATTATGTCAGCCTCAAAATATTTAAATGATCGTAAAATAAGCAAAAAAGTAACTTCCCCATCTACTGGAGAGAGAGTTAGAAGGACCGATCACAGGCCTCAGTCAACCGAAACCCTGTCAACAAAATCAGTAAACAAAAAAATAATTTATCGCCGAGCATATAAAAATTGAAGATGAATACATAGAAAAAAAAGATCATTTATTGCTGCCAGAAAAAAACTGTGCAAAGTAGCTATTAGTCGAGTACGAGATACGTTTCGGTTCTGGGGAGTTTATTGCCAATAAATGCGTATGAAATTATAGCACCACAGAATAAAACAAAGAGAAAGTAAAATAACAAAAACAAATTAAAGGACTTTCTAAATACCTACGTTTTTAGGTAATAATTGAAATGTTAGAAACGAACGAGCACAACTATAATATGTATATATATATATATACTATCGCGTTCTTACTGTTTTGCAAATTTTCGTTCTTTCGCGTTTTAATCATTTCTAATATTTCAATTATTCATCATTATATTTATAGATTCCTCCGTTTGCTGATCTTGTCAATCTCTGTGGCTTGCGGATGTTGTTACACTTGTTGCGACGGCGGTAAAGCTGGTTAGTTTCTCTTCAAAAACACGACTCGCATCCCATGAACCATCTCGCAGTCGGCAGCACTTTTACCTATGCGAACCTCCCACATTTCATACGACCATCTCATCCATGCGGTTTATTGTTCACTCATAGCGTGCCCATTCACACGCGTTGAGCTTCTGAAGTCTGCTGCAGTTGTCCCTTCGATTTGACCTCACCAGCGGCGAGGCAGACTGTCGATGTGTTGCTGCAGCTACTGATGGCTGCTGCTGCTATTGCTGACCCGCCAGCAGCGTTACGATCGTGAACATACTCCACCATCGATAGGGGCCTCGCTTGCCGCCAAACGCAGCTCATAGGCTCACAACACCCGCTCTCCGCTCTCCCTCCATCTAACTAACCCCAAGGGATCGTTGGCGTTCTGTTGCGCGCCCCTTGAAGGTATTCCCTGGCCTGCTACCGATACTACCGCCTGGAAGCTCCCGTTGAGGCTCAGGAGCATTGGCTCTGCTACTCGCTGCCGTTACGCAGGCGCCCAAAGAACAAGGCAGAAACACAGCAATCTCGTCGAGGCAAATCCTCGCTCCTGCTGCGACGGCGATTCTTCGGCCGATCTCTCTCTCTCTCTCTCTCCAAAAGTTGTTCTGTTTCTTATTTCCTATACGAACGTGAAGGGGGCTTTGCGAGGCCACTGCCTCCGCTTGCGCCCTGCTCCAGTCCGCTCCCCTCAAAAGACTCGGACGTACTTTTCGACGCTTGGCGCGCATTGGAGCATCTAGGGCGTATAGAGCGTAGAGACTGCCGGCCTTGTCCTGCAGCGCGTCGTCAACCGCGCTCGCATCGTTGAGCTATCGTCCTGTCCTGTGTCCTATCGCATAGCCGCCGCTAACGTCGAAAACAGCCGCTGAGGGCAACCGAGAGTTTCTCGAGAGCTGCGGACCCTGAAACGTCGCAGGGAGCAAGGGAAAGCTGCATCGCGTTCGACAACTTTAGCTTTAGCGTTAGCGCCAGTTCGCTAGAGTAAAGCAAGCAAGTTCAGCGGGTTCCACCAGCGAGTGGCGGCGCTGGCGTGTGGGACGTCTAAGGTGGGGGGAAATAGAATTGCGATGTGATCGGATGAGATCCTGAGCTAGAGGCACACGAGGAGTCGGCGGTTGTTCTTTTTCTTTACTTAACGCCCACTTCGCCTGTTTCTCGCTAGACCTAATGCGCACAACTCCAGGTCTCCCCAGGGCAGGATACCCGGCATTACGGCAGATCCAGTCGCTATCTGCGAAGCGCGTCCCGGCTTGGCTCGCCTATGGTGGCAGTATGTCGTGTATGGGTTGAGGGTTTGGAGAGGAGGGCGAGAGCCGACGATGTCAGCGGGCAGGGGTGCAGTTTCGAGGCTGGTTATCTTCCGGGTGCAGACACTTGCTGGTTTTTGCCATATCCGCCCCTCGTCTTTACCGAACGGCGGAGAGTTAACTCGAGAGAACCTCTGGCCCTGTCTAAAATTGTCCATTGGAGGGGGAGGGATCTGAGGTGGGGCCGAAGATGCGACGTGATAGAACCTAGAAGGATATGGCTCAAGTAGCTGCCGCTTTGTTTGTTCGAGAACGACTTTGGGAAGGCAAACTCCGTCCCACCAGCGACAGGCGGACGGCTGCTTGTACCTCTTCTCTCGATAGACGCTGCGATACCGCAAAAATGGAAACGCTGTGAATGTCGCTACCGTCTGTCGTAAAGTTGATGGGCTCTCCATGTGTCACCGACGATGATGCTGCCGGCGCTGGATGTTTAAAATGATCTCTGTCTCTCTCGCACATGGAAGCCAAAGTTGTTGTTGGATTAAGCATTATTCCTACTATTTATTGGCCGTATTTGTCATTCGACGAAACAAGCGGTATCGTTTAAATCATGATGTTGTTGTTCTTGTTGTTGCTGGGCGAAATTCGTATACAGTGTTCGTTAGATGGCCCAGGCCTCCCTTCTGGACAAAAGTAGTGGTTAGAATTCGCAATGTTTTTGCATAATGGTTTGATAGAAGCGACTAATGTAAGGCACCAAGCACATGTACGAGTAGATGATGTTCCTGTTGAAAGCAAGCACGCGATTTGGAAACACACATTCAAATTCTGTTATGGGTAGACCTTTCGATACCCCGTTCATGCCAGCCATATTGTGAGGACATGGTATGGATTGGATCTCGCCTGTGATAGACGCCGATGTTGTTTCCAGTATTTTTAATCAAATATTCCACTAAGCCGGAATTGTTTCCGAATAGATCTCGACAACGCATCGCTACACAAAATAGAGACCTAGGCAGCCATTTGTCAAGGTCGCTGTTCGGAACGACGTAAATGGGGACTTTGTGAGGTTTGTCAACTTATTTTCAGGCATGATAAATCGGTTTTGAAACCAGTAATTAATACAGTGTCAAGTAATTAATACATGCATAGTTACCTTTGTTATAAAGAAAATCTATTTTAAAATTCCTAATCATTTATTATACCATTGTCAAATTTGGTTGATTCAGCATCGTTGTCTCTGGTGCGGGCGTATATGGCTGTTTATACGCTCAGCTATTTATACAATGAGGCTTATATCTGGACGCTTGCACGCATGGTGTACATGCTATTTGTTTCTTATTGTTAGGCAAAATGATTGAGATTCCTGAGCTTCTCTAACTTATGCTCACGGTCCGCGTATGCTAAACGCGATGGGAAATCAGCCCTCTGACTTCTCTATACAGCGAGGATCCTCTCCATCCTATCGGAAGCAAGCACGCACACATTTGGCCGGTCGTCAAATGAACAAAAGGAAAATACGAAAGGCCTTCAGTTCACCCACGGACACTGAGCTGCACGATTGAAGCAAGTGCTTGGAATGAACAAAGATTACACCCGCTGCCTATATAAGCAGCGTGCGTGCGCGCGTGCGTGCCTCAACGAATTCTCGGCCTGCTCGGCCGTACGGGGCCGGCCTGTTGCAGTCGCGAAGTGCGCTGTGCCGCGTGGGGTCAAATGCGGCTCGCCCGTACACATTGGTAGTCCGCTCAATTTCCTCCCTAAGCTTCCCCTCCTCTCAAGATCAGATTCGATACGTAGAGATTGTGCGATTGTCTAAAGTCGCATCGGCCGAGGGTCGACGTCCTGTGAGGGTGGGATGGCGTGCAGACGTTCGTACCACACCCGCACAATGTAAACGAGTGAGGTTTGAGTCGGCCGTTGGTCCAAGGCTACACACCCACTCGACCACTCGTGGAATAGCGAGAAAAGTGGGCCTTCCTCCGGTTGTTGTTGTTGGTGGTCGAGAGCCGGTCGTGCCCCGGTCAGTAAAACCATCGGTCACGCGGAGTGACGGCCTCGCTGCGGCAACCTCGGAAACGGTCGCGCATAGTAACCGACTGATTGACTCAAGGTTTTGACCTCGCAAGAGGTGCGGCTCGGTGTAGTTCCGACGTTTCACGTGTGCTCAGTTTGAGTCGGATCGGGTGAGGTCGAGTCGTTTGCGTCTCTTCCAACGATTCGTTTGCGATTTGTAGGAAAAATATAGAGGATCTCGAAAATGATTCTATATGTACCTCTAGCGTACAGGGATGAAGCACAAAGTCAGTCGATCGTTTGAGTCCCCTGGATGGTCTAATGGTGAGCGATTTGGACTGCTAGACCGACGGGTCGCGGGTTCGAATCCAGTCAGACGCGTAGAATCTTTGGAGTTCTTTATCATCTTTCTTTATCTGAAGATTCTCGCCAGGTACGAGTGGAAGAGATTAAGCAAAGCTGGCCACGACAGGTCCTCATAGTAATACCTAAAAGGTTTAGAGCTGAGGCCTGTCAGATAGGGGAACAGCTGAGGGTCAGCTCGAAAAACAATTATTAGTCGACAGTTTCAACAAGAAATGATTTCATTGGACACGTGCAATGGGCGACATGGTCTGCATATATAATATATGCGTTGGTGTACGCTACGGCTGGGGCTATTACTCCACGAAACTTTAGTAAAGATTAATTAGTACAGTGATTAGTGCATGGATGCACTGCCAGTATACAGCGACTGTTTATTTTCTGCCCAACGATTCCTTCCGAATACAGGATACGAGTCGTTTTCTATTCTATTCAAGTACCGGTCATAGCGCAGGATCTTATCGAACACCCTGTGGAATTGTTTGGTACAGCAGGTTAAGCAGTGCACTGTAATCTGGTAACAGATCTGCTTCACAAACGTTCCACAAAAAACGTATTAGTCAAAGGGCGGCTATCCACCAACCAGCGAAGTTAGTTCACGCTTAACTGTTGCAAACAGCTTTGCATGTATTGCTCTACTGACAAAACACCGAACAGATCTTCGTGTGCTGAGGAGGAATTAAATAATGCATTATCCTTGATTTCCTCTATTAGTTCTTCTCGTTCGCATACCAGGATGTTCCCTGCCAAAATGCTAAATGCTGGTAATAATGCTCACTTAACCCCGTGGCGCAACTACATTTCAAATGGCGCTTCCAATATTTTCGCTTGAGTACAAACTCTCTGAACGCAGTCGCAGATTGGCCAAATATCCGTGCGACCAATTTATCGAAACGCAATATTATTAGTCCCCCTCAAGGGACCTTTGGGGTCGCTATTCAAGTCGATATTCAAACCCCTTTCTTTCGTTATCCGAAATGAAACATAAGGTTGGATTGACTGCTCCGTATTTGCTTCGTTCGTCGATTAATCGGATTCGATCATAGGATTTCGCAGCAACGATGAAGTGCAGCCGCAGACCAGCCATTTGTACAGTTTATCCTCTAGGTATTTAAATTCTACATCAAGCATATGCGCAACCAACTAACTAACTATAGTAACAACGTTAATTAATAGACCCACAAATACAACGACTGAATAGCGTCATATGCATATATATATATATATATATAGCTGTTGTATTCATTGAACCACCGGTTCCACGTCTCTGTCTCTACTGCCACTGCCGCCGGCCAAACAGCCGATCTCCTCTGCTCAATCGTCCTCTGCTACGCCCACATTGCGATATAACCGAACCACCTAAAGGTAACATGATGTATTTAGCCCGATGCCCACCCTCCAGCCTCTCTATCTATCTGCATCCTTGCACATCGAATATAAGCACGTCTTTTCTGTAAATAATCGCGCAAGGCTTTGTTCGAATGCACTCGCGAGGCCTATTTCTATTATATATGCTCTGCTATGTGTAGCCGATGCACGGTGCCCTTCGCCTACACAAGCCCACACAAACAAATACGCAGGAGTGACGGGCAGGAGTAAATCATCGATCTCTATAGACGGTGGACGGTGGCCAGGGGCGGAGAATGTCTGGGCCCCGGGTGGTCGTATGAGTAAAAGTGTGTTCCAACAGAGGGCGAGAGAGCCTACGAGCGCACCATTAAATGTAGCGAGCGACGAGATGCAGCAACCAGTTGAAACTTTCGCGGGACACAGGCGTACACAGGCCGGCCGCCCTCGTTTCTCCCCAGCCGCGACCTCTGCCTATACGTTTCTGCCCCCGCGCGCTGTCCTTCAAACCTCAAGCCTCTGTCGTGCGCTACGCATAACAGAACACCATTCGAATATGATATTCCATTCGTCCTGCTGCTGTCGGCAAAGGTCAGGATCGATTGCATCGTACGAAATGAAGTATCAGCCCACATCGTTACATGGGTATTGCTTCTCATCAACTGCCCTATATATATATATCTCATAACAACATTATGTATATACATATATATATATAATGTTGTTACCTACTACCACTATTCTCATAGAAGACCCATTGCCTTCTTGTCGTAGTACCATATATCAGAATATATTAAAATTGTTTACATCAGCAAACATATAACACAGTAGGCATTGACGCCCTGAGAAGGGACAAATGTGTCCACGGATGCAAATCGGGTGACCACATGTCGCCGACCCCGTGTGTATATATAGAACGTTCTGCCGTTGTTAAGGCTCTTGGAAATTCAGCACCAAGTGTAAAAAAAGCGAAAAACTGATGGAAACGATCAATAAAACAGACTCATCAAGTATTCCACGGTGTTCCCATTCTCCTTATGGATACCTGTAAGCGTATACGATTCTGGATTATTCAATTGATTTATACTGTTACTAGAATTCAAACGTAAAGGCAGACCAAAAATGTCTTGGGCGACATACGCGAGATTTTGAACTAGGTAACGCTCGATGAAACAGAACCGATCTCACACCATCTAACGCACTCTAATGTTCCCATATTCACAAAAACATCATCGTATACTAATCCCCTTATTTAGTTTTAATGGTAAACCGCTGCCAGTGCGATCACAAGTAACATGTCTGCCAAGTCCCCCCAGCGGCAAGCTTACACGGGTGCAGCCGTAAGTGTTAGTAATTTCGCATTCTAACCCTCACTTTGTGAGTCCTAAATGGTGACGATAACTGGGAGTGAGAGAGGGAAAGGTTGCTATTTCTTTGTCGTTTACAGCTACACTTTGATCGTACGGGATTCCTCTCGACCGATGTAATTACGCCAGCTGAGTTGAGCCATGAGAATGCTCAAACCAGCCAAAAGACTAGGATCCCCCCTCCCTGTGATCCTCCTTGCATTTGCCTTCGGATCTCCTCGGAAGCCTTGAGGTGTCGAGGCTGTGGCCTGTCTGCCTCGTTAGCCGAGAGGAACAAAATGTGAAAAATATCTTTTCTACGTGCGTCTATGTACATCCACTATATATGTGTGGCCAGCTTGCTAGCAGCTATAGCGACATCTTCGGCAGCAACAAGAAGACGCCACGAAGCGCTCCTTCTTCCCTTAGTTCTTTCCGACTTGAAATTGCACCACATACACTCACCCATTTTCTCTCCACATCTCTCCGCCTCTCTCTCTCTCTCCATTACCTCTCGCGTTGGGTGGAACGACCAAGGGAAAATGTATAGCCGAATAGTGGGGAAGACACTTCGGAGGAAAGTACTGTCACCAGTTTTCAAATGCCGCGCGAAGCAGACGCCGCAATGCGGGCGTCATATGGGTGAGGACATAACGAACGTAACAAGCACAAGTTGCTTCGTTTGCGCATGAATCACAAGAGGCTACTGAGAGATTGAGGATAGATGTCCCCGTTTCCATTAGATCGACGATATGCTACCATTAGTTATTGCTCGGGTGTCGCTTCGAGGACGCAGCGGTGATCGCAGAATCTTGACTCAGCGCGGCGCCAAGTTCAATGTTTTACCAGCTGTGCTGTTCGGACCGTCCGAGAACCATCCGCGTCTTGCGTTGGCGGTTGTCGAGGTTGTCTCCGGGAGCTACGATAGCCAAGCTAGCTCAGGAGGGTTGGTTAGGCCAAGGAGGCTACGTGACGGGCACAGGAATCACCTAATCTATATGTTGGCCGCTAGTTGCGCGCAGTTCCCTGCTTGTTCCCTTCACAGTCTCTCTGTCTCTCGAAGCGCAATACGAGCATGCTCGAATCGCGGGAGCCGACGAATGCGTGGGCATAACTGAGACATCAGAAAGCTCAGACGCTGCCTGCTCACTGGAAGCGTATGCAGTTCGGGGCGTGTTTCCGATCTGCCATCACCAGGCAAAAATAGTGACAAACGACAATCCAATGTTTGCAGAAGCTGTTAGTTTTCTTTGTTTGAAGAAGCCGTTTGCACTTAGATTATTATTTGACGTACTCTGTGATCGCGTAAATAGCTGTGAAATTACCAGCACTGAGCGAGGTTGAACTTTGTTTTACCGAACGACAAATTGAATTATAGAGCGAGGCAGCAATAGGTAACTCATCACGAATACCATACAAGTGACTGTAGAAAGAGCCTATCAATGTATTGTATCATACAAGATCATACGCACCTTGTAATATCTAACGGAAAATATAAGCAAGCAAAATACTATTGCTTGCTTAGGTGATAAAGTTTCTTGAGGCGAACCTCAAGAAACTTTACCATCTGACGTATGCGGAGTGAAATGTCATTGAGTGGCTCTACCCAACGTGGCCAAGAGAGTCCTCGGAATGACCAGCAATCAATCTTACACTGTCAGATATTCCCACGAGAAGAGAAGTGTCCGTTTCAAGCAGTCGGATGTATTATTATTATTATTATGTACTAGGAAACATCTACAGAACAGATACGCTCTGTTCACTGTCTACTGCTCACTACTGAACGGACGTGACCTTAGACCCACGATTCAATGTGATCGGCATCTTGTGGCACACATATATGACGCCCGGTGGAAACTGCTGTACTATTTCCCTTTGAGGGAACTTTTGATCGACTCTGTGTCTCGGAGTCCACGTCGGGTTGCTGTCACGGTCAGTTCGATGCTGTCAGGAGAAAGTTCCCCTCGGAGACTAGGCTGCCTTTGAGGATTTTCAAAGGGGTCGACTGTAACGTAGTCTGAGCAGAACACAGCTAAAAACAAAATCGTCATTGCTGACCTAAATAATTTAAAATCAAAGGTTAGCACTATACTGCTAATCATTGATTATAATTTTTATTAAGTGCGCCCAACGACACATTTGGGAGGTTCGAACATGTCGATGACGATGAGGTCAGACATCCCGCCCCGAAAGCTCTAGGTTGGTTGCGAGGGTCAATGGGGAATTACCGTGGGCTGGTTTCAGTTTCTCACTGGAGTCCATGAATGAGAAGCACCAAAAAGCAATCTCAGACATCACCGAACCGACAACGCAACTGTAGAATTCTGTACAGATTCGCGAAATGCAATAATCGAAATCTTTCACACTTGCGTCGGAGTATCTAACACAACGGCAATAATCCCCATTTGTGTACAAACGGTGTGTTACATAATACACATTATTGTTATGGCAATAACAAGGGTCATCATAACACCATCATTTCATCCATAAAATCTTTAAGTACGGACCTAAGAACTCATAAAGGGTTCTGTAAGCTGAACATAGCGTTTGAGAGAGCTAGTTCAAAATACATGACACTTGAGAACAAAAGCATCGACGACCAGCATTATTAGAAGATAACGCAGGCAGAAGAGGATCAGAGCAGCCGCCAGGAATATTGGAACATGTCTTGGAAGTCTAAGGCCACAAATATTCGCATACAGAAAATGCAAGGTTTTTGACAGTATGCAGGAGGATAAACAGAGGTCGGCATAAGAAAATAAAGGATAAATTGTTGAGAGCCTTGACTTGACGATTCGGACAGATGAAGGTGGACTAAACATTGCAATGCTCCGTTCGGCAGTTTAAGGATAGGTAGAACTGATGATTATTATTATTACTATCATTAAGAGCAAAGTATTCGACACATATGTTGACTGAAATAATCTGCGATATAAGCGAAGACGTCCTATTGCACTACCGAATATTTTAACTATTGAAATACCAACTATTGCCTCAGTTGATTTTGGGGTAGAGTTGGGTACATGTTTCCGTCGCCAGACAAGTGCTCGTCTGGATACTCACCCAGGAACGCGGTTGAAGCGAATCTAGAGATAGGTACCCCTGCAATAATTAAAAGGTCGTTGTCCGCAACCAACTCAGTCGTATGTGGACTTGGGCAATAAAGGCAGATTTTGCCCTGTTTATTGATAGAGAATTAGCAGTGAGCCATGTCCCGATCTCAGCTAGGGTATGATTGGATCTGAATGTCAGACGAGCGAGATTAGGCCCACACACGCACAAAGCAGGATGTACCGTTGGATATAATGACATGGCTTGAATGACCAAAGGGAACCATTGGGTCTTTATAAGTTTCCATATCGCCACTCGGGCACAGATCAGCAAGAATAATTGCATATTCCTTTTTAAATAGTATTTTATTCAGTTGCACTTCCAAGGTAAACAGGAATTCATGGAAGAGGACAAGAGGATTGCCGATAGGTAATGTCTTAATGATGGTGATGCCCTTTCGCAAATGATTAAAGTAAAGATCGTATTTTTCTGGAAGTGCTCCAATGGGAATTCAGGTAAATTGCAACTCTCACCTTTTCAGGATTTGTGGCCATCCGCGTCCTGTGCAGAGCCGACAAGCCTGATGAAGACATGAATTTGGAATCACGAGGAAGTGGCGGATTTAGAGAGAGCAAGAACACAGATAGGGCGAACTCATTAAAGAAAGAGGATCTCGTAGACCTTCCAACTGAGATCTAAGTCCGTTTGCATTAGTATGAAATATATTCACACCACGCTTATATAAGTTATCCCAGTTTGCTTTGGTCAGTGTATATCATACATATATATATATAATATGATATATACAAATTCAGTTCAAATTGTGGTTCTTGACTGAACTGTAGTTCTGCGGAACTGCTACCTTCTCAGCGTCTTGCTATATCCAAGATATCCAATATACAATGTAGGATCCTGATTGATCATCATTATTCTACAGCACACGAAGTGCAGTTTTAACACAACCATACACGAACGTCCCTAAAGACTCAGCAGGCAAATAAAAATTAATTAAGCAGATAGACTAGGTCAACTGCAGTACCTCACTCATCCTTGAGGTATGTCCTCCCAAACATATATCTCAATATCTCATCGGCAAACTGTTCTTTTCCGCAAAAACTGTTTTTTTCTGACTCCGCAGAGGTTGCTCGCATTCAAAATGCAACCGGTGTACGTAGCGAGAAACATAGATGTTCTGTGGGCGAGTCTCTTTATTTAAATATATTAAAATAAAGGCAGCTCTTATTATTATTATAGACGTATAGGTTCATATCACGAGGATCTATGCTTGGCTTGTTCCGCCGTTTCATCTCACGAAGGAGATAAGTGAGAAGCGTGGAGCCGTCCATCACCAGACTCCCCTCTGTGTGGCAAGCACAGTGTACACTGCTGTCGATTTAAGATGCTACCTACCCCTTCCCGACAATCCCTAATACCTCCGGTGAAGTCTAGGTCTACTGTTTATTTATCAATATTGGCGCCAGCCAGGTTATCGCGACGAGTCTACGTTATCTCGTAACGTATTCGTTTGCCGGTCAATTTGTTTTGAATTGTTCTTGAATTTACATACATGTGGTGGCGTGTACGTTAGTGCAAATTCACAGACACACCAATGCGAATACATTCGATCGAATCCTGTCCGGCGTTTCGACTCGCCAATGATGTAAAGATGAACGCGTCAAGGCGAAGACCCAATGTCCCATTGCTGGCCTGTTCCTACGGCTCCTCTGGTCTTCTTGTTTGTCCGAGCTCTCTTGAAGAAAAATCGATAAAACACAAACGGCTGGTCCAGTCTTCGAGGTAGTATACATTTCCAGTGTACACGTACACGACCGTTGCGATTACCGCCACTAAATGAGATTCATCGTTGTCTCGTACACTCCTGTGCGGACCGCTCAATTATGTAATATCCGAGTCTGCGGGGAAACGACAACCACTTGCATTTAGCAGGGAACGCGCTTTTTTACCATAATTTTTCATAATTTCTTTTTTGCAAGAACTTAAGCATTGTGAAACTGCAAAGTTCCCAAAGTTAGCCTCAAATGAATGAATGCTATTATTTGCTTAGAAGCCGGTTAGGCCTTAGCTTTAACTCGACCTGTTTTCGAATTTCATTGCCTTCCCATTGTATTTTTTTTGGCACTCATGGCAAAGGAGATCCCGCAACCGGATGATAAGCCCATGTTGAGAAGGTTTAGGTATATTGGTTTATTAAAGGAGCTGCAATTTTACAATGCTTAAGCTCTCTTATGTGTCACGCAGAGGGGCTCGAACCTGCTCCCTCTGGCAGTGAATTCTCCGAGGTGACCCGCGGCCAACAATTGACGTCCACGGTACAACTGCTTTCGGCATTGCTTCAAGCTTTTCTGTACACATCATATACGATGGTGCCATTCTTGCTTTAAGTTTTTAAACGTAAGTTACGGTGGCCGAAATGATTATTATCGCTGCTCGCTGTAATCGACGCCCGATATTTTAAAATGATCTAATACCCGTCCTCCCCATGGACAGTCAGTCGTGGCGTGTTCAACGCATAGATGTAATTAAGTAAAAGTGACGTTGTTAATAAGATCAATTGAGTGTTTTTCGAATTCTCTGCTGATTCAGCTCGTACTGCCAGCATCGCAGCCAGGATGAAGTAGACGGTGAGATGCATGATATTCTATCTTGCGAATTTGTCGTAGGAGTCCTTACCAGGTTTCACCAGGATCTTATGGGAATACAGTTCTCTACGAGATGAGTGTGCCGTGAACCACATCTGATGAAGTCATAGATGAGTCCGGGTCCCCGATGTAGGATTGTGCATACAATCTCAGGCAACTTAGCGAATAAATCTGTCAGATGTAACGACCGTGGAGATTTTTTACGAACAACTCGTTGCCTGGGGGAGGACTAATTAGAAAGAAATGTGTGATGTCCTATCCTCCTGTGTGTGCTATGTCGGTAGTAATTTCACGTGTGCTGACTCCTGCAGACAAACGAAGCCTTTCATACAAGGAACGGGAGCCCGTCTTATACAGGTAGACAAGTGATTTCTCATTAGTGAATACGCAGGGTAATTTTCTGTTGATTACAGTACCACAAAATTGCTTTGCTTGTCTGCCCGTGGTGATTTAGTTGCTCAGATAATTTTAATGCCGTATATTTCACCCAATCAATGGCTAATTAAGATAATTTATTTATTCGATATATTTTATTTACTTTTACAACTTATATATATATATATATATTGTTTCTTTGAATATTCAGTATGTCGAAAGATAAACATATTCGTAATTCTGGTGAATCTTCGTTGAAAAACCCCCACCTTCTAAACGCGTACCGTTTGATAGACGTATATATATATATATATATATATATATTTATATATATATATATATAGCTAGATAGATATATAGTCCTATTTTTCAAATGGCGCTCGCCAGCCCGTCGACAAGATATCCCCCGATGTGCAGCCACTTCTTAAGCAAACACGCACAATTCCTGGTGTCTCAATGTTCTACCATAAAATGCAATTTGCCTCTGGAGCCCGGTCGCACATGAAATATGGATCCAATATGTGAGTTGGATCATTTCCTGTGCTGCTTCTTTCTGCTTTCTCTCTCTCTCTCTCTCTCTCTCTTTCACTCCTGCGATGTGAGCACAATCATGTTTACAAGCCTCCTGTTTCAACGCCAGCGACTCCCTCACGGTTCGGCCCAAGGGAGCGAACGTATTGACACGCAGCGGGCAGGCAAAGACCTACAAAGCCCATATGGTGCATCATTCGACTTTTCCTTGAGCCCAACTCAGCGGCAACCCCAGCAGAAACCCTCGGATGCCGTGAATCGTAAAGATCGGCACGAACGAATACAAGCCACGGAAAGGCGAAAAAGCCCATTCCGCTATACTCAAACACATACACACAAATGCAACGGAGAAGTCCCAAACAACAAGACGCCGAAGCTCAGTGAGTGCAAAAGCGAACCGATACCGGGAGCAGAATGGCAGTAGACCTGTACCAATGTGACGGGCGAAGGGGATTTTGAAGCCGTTATTTATGATAGTTTGCTGTTGTTTTTCTTTTAAACATCGTCGTGCACCACATTCATTAGGAGTTACATGTGGAGGAGGCATGTAATACGTGTGCGGGACACATGGGTAGCCGGGACATTTTGTGGTATCGTTCAACTGGCATGGCAATGACTTCGAAGGAGCTGCATCATTATCCCGTAGCGAGGGCAGAATTAGACCAACATCGCCAGAGGGTTCGCTGATGGGTTGGCCAAAAAATCCACCAAAAAACCACCGGAACCAATTAGTAGGAAACTCTGCTAGCGGGCCCGCCAGAAGTTTCTGTTGTGGTGGCCATCAATGAATTGGGCTCGTTTGTACCTGCACGTGTTGTTCATGTTGCAATTCTCAGTGGAGACTTCAGTAGAGATCCCACTCTCAGCTAATGTTCGTGCATATACACACAGACATGGACGATTATGTGGTCGTGTGCTAAAATGAGAGATGGCGCGACGTATTTCGTTGACTGCGTAGTTAGAGACGCTTATCTCTCTACGCGTGACTATTTTCATATAGGTCACACATCTTATTTCAATTCTCAAAGGCATCCTTTTTCGAATTAAGCAAACCTTTAATTCATTATCGGTTTCCGATTCGCCCGATCCCGCCCCGGCACTGATTTTAAATCTAGTGTATTCCAGTGATCAATCAAAATCAGCACTGTAGCAGTTTGGTGAGGCGGCTGTCGATCGGTACCGAAGCATTTTGGCGGGGACCCAATCACGGATGCGACCGCCGTCGTACCCATCGCAGCCGACACTAACTAGCTCATTTGTCATGAAAGGTTCCCCACCGGTCGAGCCGCCGTAGCGTTTTTACGTGAACCATCCACACATCTTTGCGTCTCGCGCGCATGGGTTCTACCTCGCGTTATTTACCCCACACGCTGGCGATCCTCCACCGCAGCTTTCCGCCTGCAGTGACCGGCTTAATGTATCCCGCCGTCGTTGTCATCGCTGCGTTCATGCATCATCTGGTTGATACCTTTCTACGATCGCGACACCCAACAGCTTAATCAGAATAGCGCGTCATGAGGGAGTTAAGAGGCCCAGCGTTTGATCCGGCGCAATCAGACCGTGCGCGTTTTGAGGCGATAGGCAGATCTATAAGGCTATAGCAGGTATAGCAAGCAGTGCAACTACGGGCGACGCTCTTGAATGACAGGCCAAACGACACATTAATCTCTGACGGGTCCCTAAGCACAGACACGGTAGGCACGCAATTGGCGCCCCTCTGGAAAGGGTTCGGCCGGTACGTCCGGCTGCTGCTGTTGCGACTTCGGCAGGCGCTCAACCCAACGAGGCCTGTTTGCCTCGACGGGTCCACCATCCTAATGGACTTCTCGATGCGGCGCGGCAGCAAGTTGAGAACGAGGAACTCGGCAGAGGGGAAAAGGCCATACTGAAACCGAGCCTGGGAGCAACTGGGAGTTTTGGTAAGTGAACAGCGTAAGTGGTTGCGGCAGTTGCCTGCTCCAACAGCTGGCAGTGTTCATTTGTCCCTCGACAACCGATCGATGAATCGAGCGGACGGGTGAGCGGAGGGGCGGACGCAGGAAGCACAACAATTAATGACACAAAATCGGCCCAGTCCGTGCCCGACGTTCTTGCCCATCGCGCGTTACGGAATGACATCATCGTGACGTTCATTTGCAGCGTGCTCACCGTGTCCACTTGCTATTAGTTAGACACATTAATATTAATTAGTGTATGACTATATTAGGACAGCAGTGACTAGCGTGGAGGGCTATGGACGTACGATGGGCGAAGGTGTCGGCCTCCGTGTGACTCCGTCGGAAAACAAGAAGCTGAACGATGTGGCTGTTCCGTTATGAGGTCCATCATAATGTGAGATCTCGGACGGTATACACCATTCCGCCATACACTAACGAGTGCATGGCGGAACTCACCGAGCAATGGCATTGTACGAGGCGACAGAAGGAACCCCGTGGTATCGGACTGCCTGGGCAATAGACCGGCGAACGGCACTGTTTGTTAAAATACTATGGCCGTTGTATGTGTGCGCCTCGGAGGATGAGGTTGGTGATTATGTGCAGTTCGACGAGGTCTTCGCCAGATAAGGAAACTATCCTCATTTTGCATTGCCGCTACGGAATTGTCGTTGGAATTGTTAGTGTTTTTAAGTAGGGCTTGACCGCACGATGAGGCTATGCTGCCACTTGAGTTGACCTAAATTTGAGTATACAGCGTGTTCGAGAAATAGCGATGTTTCGAGCGCTACGTTTCCGATAAAGTTGTACTTGTTTCTTTAAAGATTGTTAATAGCATGTTTCGCAAAATATATGATCAGTTCCGCGTATAACTACCAGAATAGAACAGCATCTTCAATAATCAACATCAAGCAGATCGGAAAGTGCGATGCGTATTTGATCAACTCGCCGTGCGTTTAGAGAATATGACAAATACGGTCACGTGTGGGCGCCATTCATATCAATTTTGTCATAAAAAAGTGAGTGTTTTCGGTTGAATAAATGTATGGTCCGACGCAGGGCACGGTGGGACTTGTAACGCTCACACACTTCAATAAACTAGTGTAAGTCTCGACTGTTGTTCTCTTGAGCGTTTTCCAATGGGGTCGGCGACAAAAACAAGACTTCGTATGACCTATCTGCTATAGTACGAGGTATTATAGTATCAACGTATTATGTAGCATATTGTACTGGCTGGACGGACCGTTTGAAAACAACTGCCCAGTGTTTTCTAGTGCCACTCGAATGTAACTTGCTTATGTTTCTTAATGAAGCTCAAATTTGACTTGCATTTTTATAAATCGACTAATATACAACATACAGTTTATAGAATAATGGCTATACTGATATACGGGTACGCACAAATGCACGTAAACTCGACTGTAGACTTTTGGTCTATTTCGCTATATGTATATAATAATGACCTGCGCAAATCTCGTCATATATTGTACTAGCGTATCCAGCCCAAACGGAGACGCTGAGTTGTCCAGCTTCACATGATCGCAGACATATTATAAAACGCTATCGTTCATGCATGTGGACGTCATCTTCTGACCACAAACAACAAACTGTCTAAGCGGTCCCCTGCTCGTTCCCGGTGTCAGCTGAACGGCACGTGAAACATGGCATCACTTAGCACAAAGTGGTCAGTCGGCGTGTCCAGTGAGATGTCAGCGCGGGCCACAGGCGAACCGTGGGACGGCGAGCTTCTGAGTTGTTCGATGTCACATCTTTGCAAGCTGCCTGAGCGGTTTGTGGTCGCCATCAAGGTGAGGTCTGCAGGACACGTTTGGCTTATGATAGATGGCGAGACGTCGGGTCGAGCAAAACGAATGGCTTGTTATGACGCATATGGAAGCGGTAGGTAAAAGGGGAGTGGCGGTGGTGGTGATGGTGGTGGATTGCTTCGTCGGATAGACATGCGAAGACATTGAACACATTCGGCAAACATGAGAAACTTATTTATTAATTCGACTTTTGTAGCCTCGAGTAAAAATTCAGAGGGAGAAATAGAGAGAGAGCGAGAGAGAGAGGTAAGGGTTCCAAACAACGAAGACGGTCTTATGTTATGCTGCAAAATGTTGCTAGCGTTAATCGAAAGCCTGCGTAGAACCTGACAATACTATAAGTGAATTGAACTCCTTGCCTTATGTCCACGTCGAGGCTTCTGTCAAAGCACAGGTCCGACTGAACCGTTGCTGGCGTATAGCAGACCGAAGCAGACCAATGAGGTCGAGAGAAACGCCTGCGCAAACCTTGCATTCTGTACCACATCGATTAGTATCTCTTGACATTTCAGCCGTACGTTCAGCAGTTCCTCTCAAAGATTTAAGCTTATTGTTATGGAGATAATCATAGATAAGTGACAGACTATCTATCCCTTCACCTTGAATCGTTCCGAGGCCGTGGACTGTGACGACGCCGTCGTTTACGGGGGGAGGAAGGGGTCTGGCTATACAACACCGCGGTGGTATCTAGCCCTCTGGCTAAGCTGTTTAGCGATTCGATAAATCATTTAATTCAAGAACAACGCCCTCCCGTTTCGTTTTAGTTATTACCTTATCTGCCGTGCCCTAATTCCTGTTCCAGCCAAGATTTGAGATTGTGTTCTAGCTGAGCGGACATAGACATCTCCCTCACCCAACACAGCTATTGGGGCCCGCCGGTTATTTGTTGTCGCAAGCAAATCCACCACTGGAGAAGACAATCACCTTAACACTACGTCACGCGTGAACGCCCAGATCGCAGCCCCTGATCATAGGCTTTGCTTTGTCATCGTTGCGTCGAACCTTGGCCACTGTCGAGGGCCACCACCTCGCCCTCGGTCGGGACAGAACGCGCCGTAGAACGTCTGATCCCGACGACAAAGCGTTCATTCAAATCCGATTACGATTTCGCCTAGTATTGCTCAGTTCAGTTTTCATGCCGTCTGAAAATGAAGCAGAACGAATTCTTCATTCACAAAAAGTTGCCTTTTGCCGCCATTAAATGAACATTGTTCCTACTTTTGCACGGCGTTGAACGGTGGCAACGTTCAATGAATCTCCAGGAGCAAGCGCGTCCCTTTGCGCCTATAACGTTTCTGGTGATGGAGCCGCCGTCATATACAGAACTCCATGTGTTGCTTATGTTCAATGCCTAATGCTGTGTGCAATATGTGTACTGTGAGGAGCAGTGTATAACGTCGAACACGAATTCTTTCAACTAGTTTTTCTTGTTAGATTGCTTGATTAGAAATAGCATATATATATATATATTTTTTTTTTTATTATAGAATAGTTATAGATTAAACGTCGACAGGATTATGCAGATTTACAAAATAGGGATATAACATTAAAAACATAAAGGTTATATGAATGGTTTCATTTGTTTACCCGTCAACTTGTGAGCTCGTTGAAACGAACAACAATAAATGTAATTAGATAAAGAACGAACGAACGGACAACATGATTAATAGGTCACAAGTGATTCGTGGTAGACCTTAACCAGGTCTGGCTGCAGGGTTACGAAGCGGTCGCACTGATTAGCTAGCTAATTACCAGTAATGATTTCGTCTCTGAATCGTAGAGATTCATTCAGCCTTATCTCGCTGGTCTTGCTTAATGTCTTTTCGTTAGTGTAATCAAGTCTTGCCTTAATGAAAAAGTTCCAGCGAAGAAGTTCTTCAAATCAAACTCTAGCTCTTCAAACAGTTAAATGAGCCTAAGTGCCTTAATGAGCTTAGAAGCGGCTTGATTTGAACGGCGTGTTACGAATCCCTTAGAGAAGTATTTAATCGTTCACAATTAATGAGTAAAGATGGCCATGATTTAGCGCTGACGCGGTGATAAGGTTCGATTAAACGGAATATATCGCCGTCCCGCTGATTGAAGATACTATAGGAATACTCACACATATATATATATATATATATTTTTTTTTTTTGAGACAATAGATTATCGTCAACTAATGCCTATCATAATCAATTTTGGAAGTTCATTTTGACTTCAATCTAGTATACGATATAAAATATCATTCATGTTCACACGGTAGAAGCCGAACTACGCGATACAATGCGTTGATTTTTGGAGTGGGCACGCGGCAGGACACTAAGTGGTTTCGATACGATCAGAAAGATGGACACTGCAGCAGAAAGTCCAAATTCGCCCAAAAATCAACGGGAAAACATCAAGTTTTTGTTTCTCCAAAAACACCCTCCAGCTGAGATCCATCGACAATTAGTGAACGCGTACGGCAGGTCTGCCTTATGCCTGCGAACGGTGCAAAGTTGGTGCAAGCGATTTAACAGTGGAGATATGGACACCGATGACCACCGAGGCGGGGACCACAAATCAGGTGCAACGAGGGACGAACGGATTGACAGAATCAAGGCAGCTTTTGAGCAAACTAGAGCTTGGTCCATGAGGTCTTTGTCGGCTGAAACTGGGATTCCTCGGGTGACATGTCATAAAATTGTCACCAATGTACTGAAGATGAAGAAAATCAATGCAAAATGGGTTCCCCATATACTGAGTGCTGATCAGATGAAAATGCGTGTGGAGTGTTCGACATCTAATTTGAAGACTTATACGCCTCTAACTCATACCAAAATATCTTTATTCTAACTCATTTAGTTCAGAAGTTATTGGCATTTAAAGAGGCGGAAGTTTGAAGGGGACAGCCTAATATATATATATATATATATATATACAAGCTTTCGTCATGTATATATCTGTCGCTGTGGGTCTCGGAAAGCCGACACCGTGGGCAACAACCCCCAAGATAAGTCAATATATCTGATATAAGCACCCCAAGGAGAAGTCCACATATCTTGCATGCAGTCGTCTCCTACCGAGCGACCGAATGGGCGAGCCGCGAGATCGCGAACGCCCAGAGATCGAGACATGGAGAAAGTATTCGTGGTTCGGTGTTCGTTATTTGGCACGTACGCGACATATGCATTTGCGGGGGCATCTGCCGCCATTTGTATGTGCGTTTATGCATCAGTTCTGTCAGTGGTCGTTGCTGTGTCGCCGAGTGTCGCAGTTATATTCTTTGCTGCCATGTCGTTCTCTCGATGTCCGCAAAGTCGGAGCTTTGGAGGGGAATTTCAGCGGCGGCGACGGCGGTGGCGGATGCAGCATCTACAAAAGCCGAACCCCTGCCAGACTGTGTATTTCAAGGCGGTTGCTCCAACCTGGAAGGCCGAGAGCAGAAGAGCTATCTGAGGCGGCTAGCCAGCCGATGACCTAACCTCTCCCGGCGTGGCTGCGTGCTCTCTGAGGCTGTGCTGTGCTTTCTCTATCTCTTCCTTTTTCCTGGCCCCCCCCTGGTAGGGAAAAGCTTCTCCGCTGTCACACTGCCGCTATCTCCACTGTCCTTATCATCTGCGACGGGGCCCTATCCCGCGCAGAGCTCCCTTTAGCTGCTGGCAGTTAGGGATAATCGTGGTGGCAGCGGTTGTTAGTGGAGGCTACGAACGTTTTCTTTCCCGGGCTCCTGAAACGTCCTCGGCCTCCCGTTGCTTCCCAAGCACTAGCAGCAGCAGCATTGGCCTCCGCACGCGGCAGCAGGCCGTTTTACAAGCAGCCAGGTAGCGTATTGCGAATACACTCTCTTACGTGACCGGTCGCCTGCAGAAGCCTCCCCGCCACTGTCGCTACAAGAGGCACCGCTGGCAGGTACTAGCGACCTGCACGCCAAGAGCTCTCTAGAGCTTACCAGTATATGTGGTGTCTGTGAGTCGTCGTTTGTCGGGTATGTGTGCGCGTCTGTGCGTGGTTCGACGTCCCTATTTGGCCGGCTGCCTGCTCATCGTATGTCCTTCCACTAGGTTCCCACTCCACCAAGAGCTTTCATGCCTCGGGGAAGCTCGCTAGCCGGATGGCGCTGTCTGGAAACTGCCACTACAGTGAGTGGGACGCTGCGCCGGCTAAAGAGGCGGGGGCTGACTGGCGAATCGAGGGGGCAACGTAAGCTCGGACGGTCCACGGTGAACGCCCGAGGGCATCGGGATTCGACAAGCGAACAAAAAGGATTGGAAAGGTTCCGCTGTGGCGGGGACGTTTTTTGTTCTGCAATACATCCAGGAACCTACATCCTGGACCTGAGGACCTCGCAGGGAGAGTTGGGGGGATCCGGTGAGATCCAATAATGGTGCCATTTTTGTTCATTCTTTTTTCGCCCTGCACCAGCAGCAGCTGCTGCTGCTGCTGCTGCTGCTACTGCAGTACTTCCTTCGTTGAAGTGGACCAGAAGTCGCTTTCTCAAAATATGGATCACGTTAATTTGCCATATATATTATATGGAGCTGCGGCGGCGCCGAGGAGGAACGAAGCTATCGAAGTGTGTCAGTGAGAGAGAGAGAGCGAGAGGGAAGGAGACGTGCTGAATGGCACAGAGATGTCGAAGGTTGACAAAAATCGCCAAACATCGTTGATCACTGGCCGCCATCGGTGTATTTCGATGGTGAACACAAAGGGCAGAAGTTGCCTCTGCAGTTGGCTGTGACGTGAATCAAAGTCATCAAGCAAATCGGCGTCCGGTAAAGAGCAACAAATGACACAGTTCCAGCGTATTTGTTTGTTTTGTTTTTAAATGTAAACCAACCATTTCTCGAACTATCTGGAAGTGTCTCCATATTTCTGCGCGAATCCATTTTTATTCGCTTGGAGAATTGTCTCTCTGGCGCGCATTGAACACAGCGGTAGCAGTGTAGGAGTGTTATTTTTGTGAGATATCGGGCACAACTGGATCGCATCTTGCTAGATAGTACTACCCTACCCTCTAGATTCAGTGCAGAAGGAGGACACTGAATCTCGAGTGTGAGGCTGTGGTATGACAATGCCATTTCGCCAAGGGAATCACTTCAAGTGGGTTTTGCGTTTGTATTTTCGCTTCGAGCGAGTTTCGAATTAGGGGCATAGTGAAACAATGAGATATTCAATTTAATTCAGCCAAAATAATAACCCTTCATTAAACGTATTACTACAATCGTTCTACCAGTTCAACACCATCTTGAGTTGTTCGAATACTGAAGTATCATGTGGGCACAAAAGTAAAATACATTTTTCAATGTACTTTGAATTGATCTATCCTCTGAAATAATTAAGGATCTTCACCAATATCATGCCCTTCGCTGTCTGTGACTCTCGCCCATCTACCACGAAGCATGAGGATCCCGCGGAGCGGAAGAGAGTGGCCATTAATCCCGGTTCTAACAACTCATTTTTGAGTTATTTTTGTGGAACTATCTTAGAGTGTAAACTGTTCATCTCCCGGTAACGATTTCCACTGACGGTGGGCAACAAAGACGTAGGAAAACCCACCGACGTGGAACGGATAAGGAAATGAGCCTGCCGAGTTAAAAGCGCATTCTATAGTACTTTTTCAGTCCGAAAATGCATTAGTTATGTGCAGACCGGCGCAAATATATTTCAAGAAATGATGTGTCTGGTACCGCAGCGTCTACGAGGAAATCACAAAGATTGAATTTTTTTATTACAAATCATGACTCAGCAAGAGATCGCCCATACCAATTGCATCCGTCATAATATAGAGCCATGTTGGTCATGTTCAAAAACTCCGACTGCCTCACCTGTTCGAGAGTCGGATGTACCTCTGACTAAATCTCATCCAGTGCAACATTTTGCCAGTTCAATGCAGCGGAACCAAGTAATCGAAGTGTATGCAAAGTGGTGTGTCCCCACAGGTTAGACCATGTATCGACGCCTGCTAACGATAGATTCTTCATCGTAGGGGGGAGGGCAATGGATGGTAGTTGCCAGTGTCGCCTGTTCTCGTTGCTCGACTCGGATTGAGGCGTTAGTTACTCATCGCCCTTGAGCACATGAGACCACTGCTGACTCAATTTATAAATCCATTTGACTAATGACACAGCGGCAGTGACCGTTAAGAGACAAAGTGTGCTGTGCCCTTTCAATTATGTGTAGCTTGCCTTTATGTGATTGTTCTTCTCTCTCTCTCTCTCTCTCTCTATCTATCGCAGACTTAAATGGCCCGCCGAAATCGGTGTAACTTCATTTGCAAGTGGCTTCGCCAACGATCGTAGAGTTCATCAGATGTAGTGATATTGACGTCGTTGCCTTGTGACCCTTCAGACGCATTGGCCACTTATTGTGGAAGCCCGGCAAAGCGGAGAGATCGAGGCAAGACAGAGCGAGAGAGAGAGAGAGAGAGAGTTCCAGCAGACCTGTGCGGCTCATAGCAGCCAAAGACGGGAAATGAGAATGTCCGAGCCAGAGAAGGCGGCCTGGTGGAGGGATGATTACGGAAGGGCTGACTGTTCGACGATCGAGCGCGGCCCGATGGAGCGATAGATACGCGGGCAAGCAGACAGTGTGATTGCTTAATTAGGATCACTGCGTTAGGGCACTGCGCGTGGCGTTTTCGTCCCATCGGTGCGGCAGCGTCTAACGCAGCTTTGCACACGAATCTCTCTCGCATACATTCGTCGTGAGAGTTAAGTTGTGTGTGGGGGGGGCTTGAGACCTTGCAGAGTGTTACGTCTGCCCTCGGCTTGGTGTTTCGGCACTCTTGTACACTGCGTCGCACCACTGTCTGCACGTTATCTCGGCCGATGGGATAGACGGATGTCTATGCGATCCGCGATACAAACCGAGCTTTCGAAGAACGTCGGGTTGATCGCGGTTGCGCTCCCGCGGTACTCAGGATTTGAGGGACCATACCTGAATACAAGCTGGCCAGGACAGATGATGATCGGTAACCAAGAAACGGCTTTTGCTTCTTCTGTCACCTCGGTGCATGTACGTGTCACGTGTGAATCGTAATTAGATGAATTGTCGTTGAGGGACACTAGACAACGAAGAGATCAACACGTACCTATGTCAGAGAGCGTGTGCCAGGGTGGGTGGCGTCAATAGAGTGCGTTTTTCCTTTGCCAGTGGACGACACCAACGGTGATGCCGCAACTGCTATTTCCTCCGCGTAGCAAAGCCCACGAGGTCATTTGTCCCAACTCCCAACGTCCCACGGCTCCGCCCGCGTCGTCCCTGCCTCGCCATTCTCTTCCGATATCCGTGTTCCAATCAGGATGTCGACCGGTGGCCGAGGGTTCGCGAAAGCAGCCGAGCCCGAGTTCTAAATTAAACTTAATAGCATTTCAAGGGGTCCGCCAGGTGGGGTCGCTCTGAGCAGGGCCTATGCCACTGGAAGGACGAGTACGCAAGTGGGGTATGCATTGCTGGTATGCCTCAATGAGACGTCCACACCAGTACGTCCCTGTCTCTAGCACCAGGGCGTTGGGGAGGTTGTATGCCGCGCCGGGGAGTACGGGGCTTCGCATCAGAGGTACGTGGCTGAGCGTGGTGGAGACTGCAGCAGAAATAGCTTAGAGATTAACGGGATTAAGAGCGAGCGAGGGAGCTCGCCGTACCCCCTGAACATGCGTCACCCCTGAATCTCCCTGGTAACGCCGAGCCTCCCTCTTGTCCTACCGCCTCCACCGCAAGCTGCTCGGGAGCTTTTTTTCCCCCTTGCAGACAGACCACGCTGCTGTCTCCTTGCTGCCAGCGGGGCCCCCGTGTCGCTACACCATCGCTAAGCTTACGCTGCAGAGGAACAAGCTGGTGTTCCACGCGACCTATGCTCTGTTCGGAGAGTACGTTGCGGCTGCTGACAAAGCATTCAACGCGGCCTGACGGTCGCTGGCGCCGAACGCCGCCGTCAGGAACCATGTTGGATTTAGCTAATGACATGGAAAGATATGTATTAAAGCGCCGATGCGCGTAAAGTGTCGACGGTTCGACGAAGAGCCCAACATCTGTGGTGTGGCCATACCGCACCGGTGGGAATCCGACATACGATAAGACCGCACAGCATGACAACAGCTATATAACAGAAGCAAGCGCGCAATAGCTCTAGTGACAAAGACCCTATGAGATTTCAACTAGGCCCGCCCCATTCGCGATTCGCGTTTAGAGTGTAACTTGCCCATCTAGCCCGTGCCCTCGCCTTCGTTCAGCATAAGGTGGCCTAACGCGCCAACGATCGCTTGACAACATTACGAGAGCGACACACACAATAACCGCTACTGCTGCCGGAGCGGTGTCGCCCCAGCAACAAAGCGTTATTGTTCGTCCTGTCGTTCATGCCACGTCGTACGGTTCAAGCAACGTTCTTCGAGCCGTCCGTGGCCTTTCGTCATGTGCCTACCCTATTGCGGTCGGCGCTCAAATCCCTCTCTCTCTCTTTCTCTTATGCTTTATTCCTGCGTTTGCTTTTGTCCATCGTCAGAACAACACTCGTATCCACAGTCCCCCGCTGTACCGGCGTCGTGCTGCGGACCGGCATGTTGACGTGTCTCCCATTTCATTTCATCGGCTATGTCAACCATAGATCACTTTGCACTATCCGATCGTCGGGGAAGCGAACTGAAAGAGATCGAGCCCCTGAAGTGAATCCACTCTGTGGTTGTTTCCCGCGTGTACTACTCGTGGACTACATCGTCGCTGGCTGCTGCTGCCGTACTGACAGCGAGCGATGGAGCCGGCAGCCGGCACTTGCCGCTGTCGCTGCCTCCAGCTTCAAGCAGAAGAATCAATGCTAGCTCTAACCCAGCGCCGCCTCCCAAGTCCAAAGAGAAAGAGAGAGAGAGAGAGAGAGAGAGAGAGGGGGGGAAAGTGAGACAGATTGATGAGTCGACGATGCAGAATGCAAATAGACCGAACCGAGGAAGACGAACGATGAAGACATTTGGATACACTATCGACTATTACGTCCCTCGCCTCTCGTAGCCGATAGCGGCAGTGGTAGAGGCGGCGGCGGCGACGGCGGTGGTCGTAGTGACGACGGGGCGACCGAAGCGATCGGTTAAGTGAGTGCCCCGTACCTCGAGACCTCCCAAACGCGACTTCATTTGGCCCCTGCGGAGGGACTCAGACCTCCTTCAGCCAGCGAGCGCATGGCCGTAAGTCCCGTGCGAGCTCGTCCCCGCCAGCTCGAACGATCGAACGACCCGAAGCCGCCATTTCAAGCGCTGCCGAGAAGGAGGAGGACGGCGACGACGACGACGACGATGGCTCCGTCGGCGGCTACTATAGGAGTTCGATTAGTGGTGACGGTGGGTAATGGGGCATCCTGAATTCCTGAATTCTCTCCAACGAAGCAATCCCGGATGAACGGGGGGGCCGGACCCCCGGGGCGGGACTCACTTGGATCTCGTGGGCAGGAGAAGGAGTTCGGGCCTCCACCTATTATCTACCTAGAGCCGATGCTGGGTGCGCCGCGCCTCGTTATAACCAACCGAAACGACGATGAAGCTACTCCCCAAAGGGAGCCGAGGGACTCACGTACCTTCACATATATATATATTAAGGCATAAGAAATCGGGCAAGGAGCAGTTAGCGTAAGCTATTACTTCTATTGCGGAGCGAGCTAAAAAAGGAGGAAATATTTTTACGATTGCGTCATTACGTTGTCACGTGTGAACCATTGCGGTACGCATAGATGTGTTACGATTCTTGTATGCGCGTTTTACCAGGAAAACGTTAGCGTTATTGGAAAATTTGAGTTAGTCACATGACACAGATGGTGCTTGTAAATATATGCATTCATTCGTTTAATAATTTAAGTTAACAAAAAAAGTCAAAAAATGTTGTACGGTGGGTTGAGGAACGGAGACTTACGGATCAATATTACCCTTTAATAATAACCACCTGCGAACCATCGGTGGTCGACGCATTGTTGACCGCCATGGCCCGAACTCTGTCAAGCGCCGAGGTGCCATTGAGCGAGGCAACTGTATGCTTTTGGCATGGGGCCGTTTGATTCGCCTAGATAAACATGCTAATGTGCCCCTAACATTCATTGCATGCAGCACTTTGCGCACAGCACTTCTTCAATGATGAATGAGTTTTTCGTCATACACGCTCGCGCCGGATGGGTCTAGGCTTATTGAAATGTCGCACCCGTTGTGCGGATGTCTCATGTTCAGTCCGAGGTGTGACAGCGTCCCGTATGTTATTGACTGTCCCATCAAGTATACATATTTGTATATATATATATATATATATATATATATATATATATATATATACAGGTATATATCACTTTCGTCAGCCTTTTCAGTGCTTTATAGCGTTCTTGCAGTCGATGAGGTTGCAAATCGGGCGGCACGGCATTTCGCGTTGGTAAAGAACTAAGAGCGAATCCCGCAACAGCACTCCTCTTAGTGGCCGTACACACACCCGGTTTTTGGACTTTAATAACTATTCAAATATTCGCCGCGAAATTCTTCAATCGCATATTCTAAGACATATGATGCTCATGAAACGTGTACACCTGACTAAGAGCATTGTGCCACCGCAATCTATTTGCATAACATGGCATATACAACAGTTAACTTTACTTGAATTGGAGCATGTGTCAGGCCTTCGGCTAGGTTAACTCCATATTGGCGAGCTCCTTTACACCGATGCGACCTAATGAATTGCAAATGAAGTAAATGCCATTCGGTATCTTCTTTCATGCTCCTCGAGATCCCATCTAAACGACACCGATATACGAATGGACGGACTAACCGGCAGACGACGACGCTTCATAGTCTTCACGAATTCCTTATCCAACTCATTCTCTAGACTCTTCTATTAATAGCTAACAACAACGATGCTTGAATGTGTGTGTGCGTGTGTGATCCTGTTGACTGTGGACCGACCTCGCGAGGGCCCGAGAAGAGTGAGTTTCAGCACTAGCTGGCCAAGACTGCTAGCGTCCCTTCGGCTTTGGTTGCCTTCGTGTGCTCGACGGCTATGGGTAGCATTGTTATCTTGATTGCGGCTGTCATCGTGATTCAACGACACACGAACCAACGAAGGCCTCTTAGCGATGTCTGAGCCATTCTTGATGGGGCGAGACGACGAAGGCACTCATTGCATCGACGAGTTCGGACGCTTGTGTTCCTTTTGTTTCCTAACCCCTAAGCTGGGGGGCTCATTGCTCGCTCGCGAGGAAAGTGCGATATCTCTGGGTTTTGCAAAGCGTGCGCCGTCTTTACGCCAGTTGTAAGACCCTGTCGCTGTTGTCGAGATTAGAGCGTTCTGCGACATATGGATCTTCAGTGTGTGCCGACTGAACGTGGCTTATGTATGTTCAGGTCTGATGTGAAATCATTGGCGGGTGAAATATCACGCCCGCCCTAGACTGAACCCGATTGATGACCACTAATTCTCAGAGTTAATTACGAAGATTCGATATATTGAATAAGAATTAATCACCTCCGTTTAGCAGGGTTAATGGTGGCGTGCCGATCTGTAATGTAAAAAAAAAGCCAATTCGATTGATCCAAAGGATAAAAAACGATTGCTCTTTAGTTTCAACATACGCAATCTAGGCTATCCAAAAGGAGTATGCCTGAACATCCCCCGACCCAAGTTCAAGTGTCCGATGACCTTGGTACGAGCAACAGACACTAAAATGTTTTATATCATACTTTTAACAATACGCATAACATGATGTCGAAAAATATGAAATCGCTGCAGAAATCAGTGCAAAGCCTCTTATTAAACCCCAAAGAATAATCTATCTATATATATATATATATATATATACACTAACATAGTATATGCGACGCGAATCAGTTAACTAAAAACCGCCTCAATCCCTCAGTTAATTCAGCTGTCAAATGTACGTCACCGAGTGTCTGGTGTCCTTTTCTGGTGATTCCTTATGAGGGCACCTCTCCAATCACGTGGCTCGTCTGTTTGTTGTTTTTGTTCTTCTGTTATTTTTGCGTCGACTCAACAAAATCCACTACGGGCTATTTCTCATTCGGCAGTCGGGAACACCGAAAATCAAGATCAAAACATCGTGAACGATCGCCTACCCTTCCCCCAAAGGGGTGATCACTCACTTTCACGGTGGCAGCACTATTCCTGATGCATCTGTCGAGACGCTCGATGACACGCGAAACAAATGCGTCACGTCCCCTACGTTTACCATCGACGCCGACGAGATGATAGGGCGAGACGTTGGACGCCAAAGCGATATATGGACGCTGTGGATAATTGTGTATGTTCGCGACACTTCCGTCATGGGCATTTCCACCGGCGTCAACGTATACTTGAGGGAAGAATGGTGCACTGGTCTATCAGTCAGATTGCCAAGCCGGGCCGGGCTGGAGGGGAAAAAGCCTGCTTTAGCTGGCTACCGTTGCGTTAACAATAGAAATGTATGTTGATGTATACACCTAGAAGTCCTCTATGTAGAGCTGTGTTGCGCATGCAAGGTGACGGACGAATACCTAATCAGTCTGCTAGACTCGACAATGGAAACATGACGAAAAGATCAGCCCTTTTTGCTGATGCTACTGGGAGGGCCGACGGATGGCGGGAGTGGGTGGTTTTACCTTATATTTATACCGTTTTCGAATTAAAGCCGATATGTAGCGTAAAGAAGAAGGGCCCAGCGTGAAGATGTTCCCGTAGCAACGTTACGCATTATGTTCCATTGAGGTGACCATAAACCGTTGGAGGCAGATTCCTTTCGAGATAGCCACTGCGATGACGTTGATGGGCAGCATTCCTTTGTCATGTCTACTACGAGATAGTGTGACAATCGTCTGATTATTAGGGGCTCTCGCCACAGCGTGAGCCTTGAGATATACCTTGGTCCGGCGACTCGGCGACTCGGCGACTTGGTGGGAAGGCCAGTGGCCAGGCGGAAGTATGGCCGGCCCGCGAGCGGTTCTCCGCCCCACGAACGCGACTACAATAGACCCCTGTGGAGGCAGCTTCTTTCACGGGGCTCTTCTCTCCATCTCCATTCGTCTCACTACGGAACGCCAACGGCTTGCGGTGCGGCATGCCACCGCTTCCACCACCTCCATTGCTGGCCCATAGTGATTCACCGCCGAGCGTCTCTGAAGCGTCTGAAGAATGTGCACTCAGCGTCTGTGGACTTCGGGTGCAGGTTTTGCTTGCTCAGAGAAAGAAAGAGAGAGAAAGAAAGGGAGGGAGAGATCGGGGCTCAAATCGCTGTCCACTTCACCTTGGCGTCTAACAGAACCCCTCTTGTTTGTAGCGTTACAATGAGCTTGCTGGTCATCTCCGCTTTCGCCGGGAGCCAGCCGGCGAACAAAAGTGCGACGCTTATATAGCAAGAAGGCATGGAGTGCCGAGCGCTGCACTTCGACGTGGAGACCGATAAGAATGGGGGTAGATGAACGCATTGCCAAGCGAAGGGACCAACCACTTGTACGAACTTTCTAAGTGTTGGCCGGCGCGAGGCCGCTAACGGGCGTGGCTCAGATGTGCAGGTTCAAGCACACAGGGAGCCCGGTTTCCTGCCGAGCAGCTTTGGTCGCTTGGGCACACGAACACAAATAGTATGTGCATAGCACAAAATATGTGATAACACAATACACCATGTTATGCCCTGGAAGGAGCTATGATAGGCCTTTGGTCGGAGCCTGACAAGAGGTGTGTGGGTAATGTTTCACCCCAAATAGTTTTAGTTGCTTTTGAAAACTTGAGCCCTGGAACAATTCTTTCAAAAGCGGCAAAGGCACTCCATATACGAGTATTTAGCACATAATTTCACCAAAGGCAGTTATTTGAAATTCGACTTCGAGAAAAGAAACTATGAGATGTAACTAATATATTATATTTATACTATCGAGCAAGGGGAGCTTTTGTCCCACGTGGAAAACAAGAGATCACTACGTGTGTTAGTCACTTAATGTACAAATAGACTTGTACCAAAGGATAACAAAATAAGCTCGATGTAACAAGGCAAACACAAGCGTGCATGATATAGACAACTACGTCCTTAAAATTTGTACAACACACCGTTGTCAAATATAATTGAGTGCCTGATTAACTCATATGGTGGCAATAATATAGGCAATATCAGTGAATCCTACGTGAGAAGGCAGAACAGACGGTTTATAACATTAAAGTCTTGTATATATTTAAAAACGGGCCCTTCTTATGAAGCAATGGATATGTGCTCACCACGACTCGAATTTATCGCTGCCTACCAATGGATTCGTTCTTTCAAAGTTCGTTGGCTTTGCTTCTCGTATGATGCACCACGCCCTCGTGAAATTCGAGGCTAATTAGTGTTTCAAATTGATTGATCGTGACTGTGGGTCTTTAAATATACAATTATTAGGAAAGCACTTGGGGACAGGATGTCAGATCACCCTATTTGTGTTTTGCTGAAAGTCACGGACGTTAAATGCTGGCTGAAAAAATGTGCTCCAGAAAATGTACTTACTCATTCTACAAAAAAATACTACAGTATTTCATCTCACTTATTCTACACAAATGTCGCAATACTTCTTACATATGTATACGTTGTTACTTCAAGATGAGAACTCCACGTAACCTGCCCCTATAATTACGATTGGCTTGCCAATCGATTAAAATATAATAGTATCATTGTAAAAGCAGTCGAGTGTGCAATATAAACCTTATTTACTTTTCTGTCCACAAACATTTATCACCCATGGGCACATCGTCTGTATTAAATTCGCTGCTTCGGGATCTCCCTCGCAGTGTGATATCATCCGGTATAGTTGATCGATATCTTCCCGGTCCATTTAAGCGCGGCCGGCATCATTGCTTGCTGAGGGTGTGTAAGACCAAGAAGTAAATAGTATAGCCATTTGATAAGAGCTAACTAAATGAAAACACTAATAGTGTACGTTCGGCCTGACAACCTGTCTCTAACTACTCCCCGAATTATTGTATAGTTCAAGACGCACAATCATGATCAATACATTCGAAACACTAATCAGTGTTGCCGGCTTCCTCGAGGGCGTGCCTCACACGAGAAGCGAAGCCAACGAACTTTGAAAGGACAAAACTACGGGGAGTCAGCGGTGAGCTGGAGCGGGGTTGGGCAGATCACCAGTCATTGGTCACCGTCGCAAAGGCTTTCAGGAGCGAAAGCAGGCTCTTACTCCTTTGCTTCGACCCGGTTGTTGACGCAAAAACGCTCGACATTTCTTGGTCTTCGCAACGCAACGCAGCGCAGAACAGGGCAAGGCCAGCTCTGAGGTGCTTGTTCTCCTGCAAGTGCAGCATCAGCAGCAGCAGCAGCAACAGCAGTATAGCAAAATTAATTCAGTTAAAACACGTACACGCCTGTTTTCTAGGAGGATCTGAACGAAACCCTCGCTGTCCGTTTCATTGCAGCGACTTCAGCAAGCCGTACGCACTATGTCGGTCTTTTCCAGAGCTTCTGCAGCTTTGGCCGATCCTTTAAGTACATGTGTCTATCTCTGTGTGTGTGTGTGTGTGTGTGTGTGTGCACGAGGTGCGAGGACTAAAGGGGTGGGCGTTGCAGGGCAGACGCGGCTTCATCGAGCAGCGTCCGCCTCCGCCGCTTGCCCTCTTGGAAACTAATCGCGTTTGCGAAAAGGGCCGAGTAGTTGCCCTTAATCGAGTTAAACTAAACCTGCCTCTGGCTTCTGCTCATTGGAAGCTTCCAAAGTAACTCGCAACCTTTAACCTGCTCTCCTCGTCGAGCCAGCTGCCGTTGACCTGGCAGAGGCAGCGTTCGTGAGGGTTCATAGAGGCCTCCTTAGCTGCTTTTCCATGCCCGATTTCTGCTCGATCTGTTCCATTCCCTCCGGCTGCCTGCTTAAATGGGGTGTCTATTTCCGGATCAGTATATATATATATATATATGGCAAGCCAGCGAACACGAAACAAGTACGTACAGGGAAGCGTACGATCGACCCTGATCGGGTAAATCAGTGAATGACGGCAGCTGTTTTTATGAGCGGGTACGTTTATGCCAAAATACGGAGCATCGTCATCGATCCGCAGCATATAGCATCGCTTGAGCTTGAATTTCGCTCGAGGCGTCATTTTGATACGGAAATCACGTAAGTTCACGTGTAGACTCGTCTTCGGTACAACATGGCCATAATGGAGCTTCGCGTAACGCCAATCGTGCTTGACAATTGTATTCATAAAGGCCACACGTTTCGCGCAAACCCTACCATGTCTCCTCTATGATGAAAGCAAGCATATAAATAAACTCGTGCGGTTACTGCATCAAAATGACATTTCGACGTAGGTTATATTGAAAGCTTATAAAATACTAGTTCTACTTACTTAAATACTTCACTCTACCACATATGAGAGGCTAGCGAGGTTGAATGATCAGCTTGGTGACGCTATCATTTGACGACTGACCAGGACATTATTTAAGAAACGTCATCTGCAACTGTGTCGTTTTTTCTTGGAACAAGGAAAAGTCAAGCGTCCGGGTCTGAATAACAGAGGCTTTGCAGTTCTAACAAATGCTTCTTGAACTCGAAGGCCAGTTTCTTCTTCCTGAACTGAACCTATGTTTTTCTTAACTGTGCCTTACCGTTGACTGCTACACTCCTCTGTCTATTGCAACGAGCCGTGCTATGTATTTTCACGGGACCGACAGTGGTACCACACGGGGCCTCCAACATCTAACATAATAGCGAGGCTCCCACCGGCTAACCATCGCCACGTTGTCCGATCAACCCCTTCAATACAGATAATCCTTCTGCAAAACTTGCTTGGACTATCCTGGCGGATGACTCCGGCGGTGAGTTTACACAACGGCTCAATATATAATTTTAACCAATTTTAGCTTCAATCGTCAAAGGTTTCAAAAACAACTAGTCTGGTCAGATCAGTCGCATCAGACATAAGCTCACCGTATGAATGTTCGTGCTTCAACGCTAGTCCAGTGTATAAACCTGCTAATATATCTACTTGCGTTACCCATGAGAACATAAAGCTTCGATACCCAAAGCCAGTGCAGGACAGACAAGTCTGGCCCAGAATGATTGCTCATTAGTTACGTGGGTCATGGTGTAATCCTTAATGTTGATGCCGACTCCACTCGTTATCAGCATTTGAGAAACTAACAATCAAAACTATGGCATTTGTGCTGGTCCCGCCACCATACGCCGCCACAACCGCTTAAGCAAGGGTGAAATTATTGCCAAATTGTATTTGAATTGGAAAGCAAAATATGAAAAGGACCTATCAGCTGTCCCTTTTTCGATGATGACGAAGCTGTGGTGTCTTTTTAAAGATTTTATCCCCCAGCCTCTTAAAAAAGCAAAAATTGATGATGACGATGTATGTAGCATGCATAGCGGATAGCCATCGTAGCAATTGAACACAAAGGAAATAATGTCACTTGTAAAAAATACTTGTCACTTGTACAGGGAGCCCCGTTAAGTTGGTCTGAGATTTAGCGCGTTGAGAAATGTATAATAAAGATAATAATAATAATATCGAACTCGTTCCAGTGACTCGGCATGACATAACGACGCAAATAGAAATGTTATACATACATATCGAGTACATCGGTCAGCTATAATGACTAATTGCACTTCATGCCAACAAAACCGAACACAGCAAAGCGCATAATCCAATGGTTTATGCGCTTTGCTGTGGTATGGGACAGCATGTTAATCGTTGACGATGATCACGTTAAAAGCCAATCCAACTCGACTCAGACTATGTACATGGCTCAACAGACGAAAGCGGAATTTTGAGATTTCGGGCAAACACTTATGTTGTGTTTCGAGTTCAGCGAGTGTAGACTGCGAGCTGTGAAATCAAACGGCGATGTTGCCCCCGCCCCCCCTATATTGTTGTGTTCATATTTGTACAAAATATAAGTGAGGAACTTCTGAACCTGGTAGTCCCACGTGAGGCATCGATGTGACGCGAGGCTCTCCAATCTGAGTAGCTCATATATTGCTGTAAAGGGGCAGCCAGTCGGCGATCAACCGAGAATGAGTTTTAGGTAATTTTACTTGCATTTTTTTATATAATAGTTGTATTCCTCTTTGATGTGACTACTCCGTCAGTCTTTTGCCCCATCAAAACGAAGTATTTCCACGAAGACAATTGTGCCAATTGTTAAGGCTAATGCTTTGTAGGGTAAACCCGAGCGTCTCTCGACATTCAGCAGTTGTTCAGTTCCTCGAAGCACGAAATCAATGCCTTTCGAGATCTGCTTCTTTTGTTCGACTTTCTTCTATCTGGTAGCGTAACCAGCGAAACCAATTCTAGATCGTTCTTGAATAAGTACAAACAGGAAATGTTCAGGGGAGATAGAACGATGAAGATCGCCGTGTTGCTGGACCAAGACAATGGTCTCTGGCTGCACATTTCGTCCGTTCGATGTCCACGCTAATACACGAATCGAACTTTGGAATACAACTTTGCCCCAAAACTACCTCAGGAGAGCAGCTAAGAGAATGGGAGAGAGAGAAAGGAAGAGGAATACTTGTTGGCATATATTAACTTGTGGCCTCCATTCATCGGTTTCAAAAGATCTATGTGCAGTGAGAGTTACGAGATACATGAATTTCATTCATATCTTTTTTATATATTCGGCGCCGTCAGTGCGATATCACAGTTCTAACAACTTCCGTTTTAGTCAGCTGCCCACAATAAAATGATCGTTCTATTCTTTAAGATTCTTCAGTTCGCCGGAGAAGTGGCCCCCTGCCGGCAATCGAGCGATACATTGCAATCTATTGTGGCCGTGCTGTCTCGTTGAGACTTGTGTATCACTGCTCGGACGTCGTCTGATCTATGCTGCCCTGGTACAAGGGAAAATGATAAGGAACACACACAAAGCGTTTCTGTCTGCTCGCAGAACCCTATAACCATCTCACGTTCACAATCTCGATGCTATTCTAAAACAGAGTTTACAAACCTCACTACCTCACCTGTACTACGCAGTGATGATATCAAAGGTCGCTCAGATCGGTTATTCTACACTCTGGGTGATTACAGACAAAATCATACACACAATAGTCGGAAGCGTATCCCGAACTGCAATTTCACTGCACGGTGAACTACAACCGTCGTGGAGATGTATACTCATGTACGCTAGATCAGCTAATGCGGCGGGCATGGCGTGGTGGACAAGGTAGGCAGTACCAAAAAGGGGAGTTTTGTGGAGTCTGAGGTTCAAATCTGAGTGGAGTCATATTTACTTTTATGGGCAGTATCTCCGCAATAAGATTTGTTAAGTAGTAGTGGCAACTAATGTGGTCTGCGGCATAGCTACCACTGTGCAGAAAGGAAGGCACCGTACACCCCCTGTATGCGTCATAAATACTGCATGTTTACATACACGGGGCTTTCTACAGACACCCTATTGATCACAGTAGTTGTTCACAGACGGGAAGTGCACAGAGGTCTTGAGAGATTGGGAGAGAAGGGAAGCAGCTGAGAGTCAGCTAACCACGTCATGTCCGTACGGTGAGGAGGATGTGTGGTGCTCGTGGCTGGGCTTGTACACATCTCACCACCCTTACTAAAGAATGCGCTAAGCGATACCGGGAAGGGTGGTGCTGTTGAACATCGTCAACAGTTCCATAAGGGGGGCGGTCATGGTGTTGGCATGCATCAGCATGCCAACACCCCCCCTTAAAAAAAAAAAAAAAAAAGATCAGCTAATGCGACATCACATGCACACGCACCCACAGATATGTATATATATATATATATATATATACACACCTTCAAATAATTCGATTAGTAGCGAGTGCAGCCAACGCCACTGCCGCCAAAATCGTTATGGTCGATGGTGACGGGCACAAGGACGCTCATGTTGCTTTGCCCCCATGCAGATGTCGTAAATTCGACAGCTATCGCTCACTTTTAAAAGCAACGACTGACAACATCGATTATGTGCGGTATCGCACAAGAGTCGTAATTGCGGAGACAACAATAGCATAATTGGCTATTGGCCAAGGGTGTCAGTATGCAGTGTCACATTTTGCCTTTGCGATTTATGTGCGCTAAGTTCGTGATCGCAATTGCATACAGATTGCCGTAATGCCACAGGGCCGCTGCGGCAAAAAGAGTGCGTTTTGATAGAATCTCAGCGAAGTTTTGAACGCGTTGTTTTCGACTAAGGTACAGTGAGATGATTCGCGTGTAGGCCACACAGGAATTCATACTCCAATGGGAGAATTATATGTGATGATGACGCTATTGAATATAATCGAACCCGGCTACTTATAATTGCTCAAGTAAATGTAAAGGTAAAGCTTTATTGGTTTGTTGAAGGAGCTGCAATTTCACAAGGCTTAAGCTCTCTTATATGTCACGCAGCGGGGCTCAATTGTCATCTGCACTATTGTTTAGCACTGTCGACGATGTTGCTCGCTCCAGAGGGAACAATCTTATTGGCTTTAGGGCACTGTCAACGACACAGACTTGTCGGTTCAAATCGAGGTCTTTCGCCGCAGAATCAGGCCTGGCAGAGTATTCTACTGGCTGGAATATTCTATGTGTGTTGTTCTTTTAAATGGTAATATATGATGATAAATGTGCGAATATGTGTGTGTGTGTGTGCAAAGCATGACATCTACACATGTTATCTCACTCGGAGACAACACTGCCTCGATCTTCTCTACTAAAATGCTTATTGCGCGACTTTCTTCACTAGCTAGTTCTCGCTTTTCTTCGTGTTTCGGCACGATGTTATGACCGCCTAGTTCCCCCCCCTTTACAAAGGCGTAAGAAGGACAAAGTACAGCCCACACATTGGTGCCTCTCTGATGCTTTGCCTTGGAGTTCTCGATACGATAACGTCTTTCTCTCTCTCTATCTCTCTCTCTCTCTCTCTCGTTTACTCTAGCCAGTTTCATATTTATAGTACCTACATTTTCCTCGTTGCTGTCAACACTAACACGAATTGTCCCTGATGCGCACTTGACTCAAGTCATCGAAATGTACACTGGATTTATTTCCTCGCTGATCCCGGCTGTGGGATCACCTATATTCTACTTCGAATTGCAGACCGATTCATCCAGCCGAAAGGATCACCAGATCAATCTTCCGATCGTCGTATGCGGCGCTCCCGCAATCGGCCATAGGTAGCCGACCTAATAGGCTGCTACCACATATGACGTGAGCGATTACGGTTGTGGCGGCCATTAGACGATCCTTGAAGCAGCTATTGCTGAAGTCCTTTACCGTTATCGCCGGATAGGCTCTGCTGACTATTTCTGTTATCGACCGAATGCCGTCTATACTCTCTCTCTCTCTCCCTTTCTCTGCCGTCTTTGGCCAAAGGAGTTCAACTGCCCAAGTCCACGACGTGGCCAGCCGTTCTGACTGCATCTGCCTAACAGGCAGGTTGGCACGAAAGCAGAGTCGTGTCCCAGACTGTCGTAGAAACGGCTCAGCCAATAGTTTCTGCACTCTTGATGAGACGTTGCCTAAACACAACACAGAGCGAGTTTTGGGGATAAAGTTTGACAGGGAACAGGAGGCTGACCTCTATGGAGTTGTGCTTCGTGTGCTGGCTTGCCCCTACCCTCTCTCTCTCTTACTCTCTGGATGCGTGTGGGTACTGTTTTCAGGTTTGTGCCTAACTATATACGTCTCACAATATATATATATATATATATATATATACATACATATATGCTGTGCCCGGTGTGTATCTATGTTTTACTTTTGTGGTCGCTTGCTGACCCGGGCGGTCCCGAGGCTCGACGGCACACCCTATATATTCGGCATAAGAGCGGACTGCGCTGTCGTTAGCTAGACGCTAGGCGCTGCCGTGTCCACAGCTCTGTTGCTCCAACCGCCACAGATGGGTTGGATCACGAACTTGGTGCACGGACCAGGCAAGATCTACTACTGGACTCCAATGGACGTCTATACCGAGCCCAGCGTGCCCACTGCTATCGGGTAGCAAGAGCCCGGACAGTCGGGTAACGTGGCAAGCGTAACAATCTCAAGCAGATCGAAAGGATATGGTCGCCTGACAGTCACCCAGTCGGCTACAGAATACTCCGCCGTCGTGAGTCGTCGAATCGAGTTTGCGTTACAACGACACTGGACGGTGCTAACCAACTAACCCTTTTGCTGTCACTGCGTCAGAGTGACTACTACTACTTCGTCGGAGCTACTATAGCCGGATACAAAGGCGAGGCTTCGAATCGAGGGCCGCCACCACGCGGATTCTCCACGATTCGATCTGACCCGATGTCGCACGATAACACCGGCTACAACCACGACGAGTTTCCACATCAGGATCAACAAATCGACTGCAGCTAGAACGGTGGGAGGAGGCCTAACGAGAGATTCGATATTAGGTGACGCCTGATGACGTATCACCAGCGGCCAGCGTTCAGCTTGATTCACGGCCGGCATTTGCAATTAGTTACCGGTAGCCAGTCAACAGGTGGAAATAATCAAATAGCTCGAGAAGTGGAGCACATTTGTACCGAAGACAACAAGGTTCAAGTCGATTCGAGCGGCTGTTGACTACGGCGTCGTACGGGCAAACTTCGCCCGCCAATTAAATTCAACGCATAGTTCAGTGATTATCGAAGAGCAACTCGCTTCTTAAATATAGATAGTATTAGCCTCTCCTGATGTATGCGGCGGGGTCGTAGGGTGACGCAGTTGATTCACTGGGGGTAACGGCGAGTTTGCCGGGAGCTAGTTACCTGTAATATAGATGAACATACACGTCGTACATCATACACGTCGTTTGATCTCAATCTATGTTATGACTTGCTGACTGCATATCCATGAATTGGATTTAGTGTCGTCCACTTCGTGACGAGTGTCAAAGAGTGAATCCACGCATATAGTGTTAGCGGCCGTGGGTGAATGCGCCAATCAAAGGGAATTACGTACAACCGACGAAATCACGCGGTGAACCCTTGGATACGCTGCACAAAAGATCTTACTGGATATATGACTGGTGAAGGTTCAACACTCAACTGTGCGAATGGATATTTCACAGCAAAGGTCAGTTCCAACACGAGATATGCCACTTAAATGGTTCCAACTTTGGCAACGATTCGACGCATGTAGCTCGAACCGATACAGAACATGGTCCAGCATTTGCATCGAGGAGCAGGAGACGGCTGAAATATTCTCACTTCTATCAATTACAGGTGATTAGTTTGATCAAAAAGTCGCAGCTATTGTCGTAGCAAATATATGATATACCTAGTCAATGTCGTGGGAAAAAAGAATCACAACGAGAAGGAACTAATGAAGGGAGCTAAGCGGCTTACTCTTAAATGAGATGGATTGGTCAAAATACAGCAATCGACTAGATTTACTCATGCCAGCGTACATCAAAATCCGATCCATTTTATCCATAAGCAAAACGGCTGGGCGAGCAAAGTTGGAAACATTCAAAGTGGAATGAGGCTGGGACTGTTCGCCTCTTCTCCCGTCTGCGAGCAGAAGCTCGAAGCAATGGCGTGCCAGCTCTCAATTCCCATGTCATTGTCGAGTGCGGTCGGAGTCCCTCGCGTAGTACGACTGTCGTGCCGCTTACAGCAATCCCCAAGTCTCGTTTGATCCTGAAGCACCATGGCCTCCCCAGAATACCCCACTGCTCAGCTGTCCTGTTCCCGGGAGTGGGTTCCGCACAGTGCTACTATTGAAGTTGTGAAACCCAAGCTGGCCAGCTGAAAATGCAGCTTCGTTCTCTGTTTCCCTTGGGATTATAATTTCCCGTTTGCTCCGAAGATGTCAGCCGCCCACGAGTGGCCAGCGAGCTCGTTTCGTGCTGTGCTTATCGCGCGCCTCGGCATCGACTCAAGGATACGGCGTCCGACGAGACGTTCGTTGTTTGGGTCCGTTTGTTGCAAATGGAGGAGCATCGTCGGAACCGCTGACCTGTGAAGTGCATCGGAACTACAACTGAGGCCGAGTGGGGACTCTTTAGGAAATCAGTCATCATTTTAGCTGATATCCATATTGTATAAAGGAATACGGACACAATTGCTGATTGGGAGGATTTCATACATGTATAATATTATATATGGGCAATTGTAGTGGAGTGTCGACTAGCCTGTAAAATGGTTGAGCCTGCCCTTCCTGGTTTATCAATTACAGTACAGTGTAGGGAATAGCATTCTGGAGGGAATATATATTTCTGGAGAGCGCCCATTAAACTTGCTGTAACATTACATTTACATATATTGCTTTGAATTGTGTAACGGGAAAACTGAAGACATAGTAATGAAGCCTTAATGAAATAGAGAATATCTTCTGGAAAACCCCAAATTCTACCAAAGCTTCAAAGACTATTTGACGTCAAATCTACAAAGAGATACACAGTTCGAATGGCTTTATCCCCATGCGGTGTCTCTAGAGGTGATGTGTGTTAGGAATCAAAAAGTGGAACATCACCGGGGTGCATAATGGCACCAATATCACATTGTCAAATACCCAAAGACTACCCGTGTTTTTGCTAAACATTACCAAAAATGTCCCCTGGGCCGAAATTCCCAATAAGTTGCTGCTTACAATCCGATAGCCCGCCTATCTTAATATGGCGTATCCCTTTTTAAAGTGAGAAGGAGCAGGCAAAATGTATTCGATAAAAGTCACACCTTTTCCAATATGGATGCTTATGATATTTGAATGATACTTGTGATCGGAAAATGCCGAAAAATTGGACTTAGCCCAAAAATACAATTCTGATAAAGCAACCAAACCGATTCAGTGGCATAATATTAGTAATTGTCGCTAAGTGCAAGAACTTTAGAGAAATGTACGTAATGAATGCAGCTTGGACTAGCCGAAAAATACATCGAGTGGATGTAACCTCCAGCGTATTCGCTTTTGCTTCACCTTGCTTTATTGGGACTGAAAAATGAACTACTTAGCTTGACGAATTAAGCAGCTCGGGATCGAGCTCGAATGACCTCCCACCAACCCTTGAAACTTCGTGATACTTGGATTCTCTAAGAAGGAAGAGCCCGTCGTAGAGAGCGCCGCGTACCGCGGGGACCATGCAGACGGCCCTCGCGTACTGGCATGGCGCTATCCTCAGCCAGTCTTGAGTCTCTCCCTCGCCATGACCCCGAGGTATCCGAAGTGCTTAAGCACGGTCTGCCGAAATTTCCCTATTATGGAGACACGGGTGGAGGAGGAGGCGGCTGCTTCTACCGGGACGGACTAATCAAGGTGTGACTGTGTAGACTCCTTCGTAGGAACGTGCAATACAATGTACGAATTGCGATTCTCAACTCTATATTGTGTAGATTCATGAGCTACCGACTTGGACAGCAAACGAGCCAATTCCAATCAACCTGGTGAATTTCCGCTAGTAGGTATTTAAAACCGTTTTCGTGTGGTGCGATGAGAATCATGAAACGACGATGGGTTAGTTAGAATCGTATTGCACAACTTAAGTAAAAGAAAAAAAAGGAAGTTGTTTTTGCTTCCAATGTGCTTACACAATCACACAAGCATATATGTGATCCATTTATCTACTCTTTAATGAGCCATTATTTCAACGAATTGCTTGAAGAAAATTATTAGCAAGGCACCATACTACAATCACTGATGCCTTAGTTATTAGGCAGGGATCAGACTTCGATGTGTTGTTAATAATTGACCTGTGTTACCTAAAACGGTTTCAAGGCATCCAAAATCTCACTGCGGTGCTAAATTCGAAATGTTCGCAGTTAAGCCCCGTAGTCTTCCATAACACCAAATACCAAGACAATTATACGATTTCTCTCCAGCTCGCGTGGACGATACAAATAATTCGTCTCTGCACTTATCGCAATTACAGCATGTGATCTCTGTTATAATTAATACATCGACTATCCATGTAATGTCATCAGCATCATTTACATTAGCTACGACCAGGCACGCCTGTCACTCGCGAAAGCCTCCATTGAGGTATCACTCCACTCTGCGAGCCAACGAAATGCACACATACCCTAAATGCTGAATCGGATGTTAGTATTATAAGTATTATTATTATTATAGGAGACTATTATGTCGATTTCAATATGTGGCAAAGTATGTGGTAGCAAAAATCTCATACGGCTGTTGTGCGGCAACCCGTATATATTATACAGCCCGACCCTGCCTCATTCCAATATCGTGCGCTATTCATTCCGAACGAATCGTACTCGTCGGCACCGATAGCCAATTTTCGGAGAGCCGCTCGAATCCACTGGCCGCCTTATGGCTGTGCGATGATATGTGGGCCGCAATCTGTTTACGAGCCTCAGTAGCAGAACCAGCACGGGCCACGCGGGCCACATCGCGCTTCCATCGTCCGGAAGTGCAATTTTGTCAATCTACCAACGACTTGAAAGTATAGCGTAGCAGTAATTGCCGCTGTTGCTGCGGGCGCGCAGTTGGCCAGTCAGTCGGGTCTGGGAAGCGAGCTACCGAGCGATCTCGATATCTCTATTAATGGCCTTCGTGCCGCGATTGTCTGCGTGCCTGCCCCTCTGCCGAGGTAAGGCCTGCTCGATCAGACTAATCGCCGGAAATCTCCATGATCAGGGAAGCTATGCCAGTAAGGGAGCACGGTGAGGTGTCCTTGTCGTTGACATGGCGGGGGTGAGTTGACTTCAGTTTCTGGCCTTCCCGAATGCATAAATATGTAGAACTGCAACGCATCGCAATTCTTGTAGTGACGTCGTGACAAGGCGTTTTGCTCAGATAGCAGTCGGCATAGCGGCGTTGAACTCTTTAAACGTTGACGATAATAGAAAATCTAGGTATACTACGTAATCAGTTGAGATTGAGCCCGGTGAGAGCGCGAGAGCAGAAGTTCCCGTGAGTGGCGTTTTCATGAGGGTTCCATAGAGGAGAGTATCTCTGGCAAGGTGCCGCCTCTTGCCGAAATCGCCGGCCAGCAGTGCATCTCTCGACCAGATTGAAGTGCACTGCGTGAAGACGAGTTTGAATGGCGTTGAAATGAAAACGACAAAAACGGACATCCCTCATTGGTATTGCTACTAATTAGTATAAGAATAATATCCAATCGAGTTTGGGCTTCGAATGGATTTTATATTATCATGTGCATCGTGCGAGTTACTTGTGTATCGTGTGACTCGGGCTGTTACACTAGTGTTATGCAGGTCATGAATAGCCAAGGAGTTTTAGTGATTCCCACAAACCGAACGGTCCACCCGGCATCATTAAAAGTCAGCTACATTTCAAATCGAACAGTGGATCCTGGCTGAGACCGTTGGCGCCTGATTAAGGCGTCCTTTACTAAATATGTCCAACTGAATTGAACATATTTTCCCTGGACCTGCACACCTTCGGGTGGCGTCGAACGAGTACACCCCGACTCACGTTATTGCGAGTATTTCCGCCATATATCAGTATTCACTGTATTCGATTTGTGCCTTGTTAAGAATCACCTAATATATCAGACATCGTCCGGAGAAGATCGTCAGGGCCACGCTCAGCGCCTGAGGGGATACACAACTGATACGTTCGGCTGCCCTTCCTGAGCAGGGGGGGGGGGCACTGAGCAGGGTGCTCATATCAGCATTCATCAATCGCAACTCGCGAACAACTCCGGCCACCGTACCCACTTCTCGATAGGACAGGAGCCCGTTTGCCGTCGTCATATCAACGTTCGAACCCTCTGAAGCACGCAGCTGCATGAAAGAATGACAGATGAACCGGTGTCGAAACACCACACATGCTGCTATATGCTGGCTGCAAGACGCAACGGTCGCATGGCTCCATCTGGCGAGCCGTCGGCGCGCAACAGGGAGACCGCAGCGAGCGACCGCGAAGGGCCGTCGCTGCCCGGCTCAAAACATATTCACCTGCTCGTGGGAGAGAAGATAAATTGAAACATACAGCACACAACGCGCAGTGAACTCGAGTGGACGATTTTCACGGGGCAGAGGACCGATCTCCAGCATCATCCAATGGTGTGAATTTCACAAATTCGAGTATTGTACATCGTATTCATTTATTTGCTGAATACCGTAGATGGTGGTCAAGTGACTTCTCTTCTTCGGTGAAATGAATAGACTCTAGGCTCTATCATTCACGTCTACGGTTGGGCGCGTCGTCACCGACCATGGGGTCTTCGTTGTAACTGGTCACCATGTAATCGATAAATACCTCCATATATGCCACACAAAGTTATCCATTTGAATGGCCCAATTCGAATAGTAGCCCGTGCTTATCATATGCACTCAGATGATACCGGGGCGCCATCTATCATCACTGTAAATGGAATCAACTATACTTTCTAATCTCCAGCCTTCTCTGCCCGGTCCAATTCCGAGAATGTCGCCATTATAATAATTATTATTACTAGTAGTAGTAGTAGTAGTAATAGAAGAAGTGCTAATAACCTTATTATCATCGTGATTATTACTACTATTAGTCATAGCCCGGGACCGAGCACAGCTTACCTAGTCGGGCTAGCACAATTCAAATTCGAATATTTCCCTTGGCCAGCACTCAAACGTTTCCCCGCCCGTCGGGTCGTGATCCTCCCGGGCAAAAGGGAATTCTACTGGTAGTCCATCCAATAGTCAACGCCGTAAGTATTCGTTCCGTATAGGCACACGCCTTGTTCAGCTGTAGAGGTAAGGTTCCAGAAATATCATGTTGCCATGTCGATAATTCTGCCTCGTCTGAGCTGGGGCTATTTACTATCCCGCCTGCCCGCTGATGAATAGCATAGATGACTCAGTACAGAGACGCCGGGCGGCTAAACCGCTGTTCGTGGTGAAACAATCGCTTGATGATAACACCGCTGGGAAAGGACAACATTCGTTGGACGTCGATAATCGAGTTTCTGTCACGGTGCGCGCACACTCGATGTAGCGGGACATGATATATGTCGATCTGCACAAATCGTATTTGTGTGCGTGTATGCCTAAGTGACGAAATATCTGTGTCGTCGTTAATTAGGACAAATGCCATTGGGGCCATAATCAAAGCGGTGTATTGGTCGAGATCCTCGGTTAGAGTTTGATTAATCAAGTTTTCAATTCAGTGAATGCGTATATTATGCAATATTTGACACAGCCCTCGGCTGTGCGAGGTGCTTGTCGTTATGTAACGGCCATAATGCACGACAAACAAAAAAATAGACGAATCGCTTAATCAAATCTCGAAATGTCAAAAACGACAAACAAAAAAATAGACAAATCGCAGAATCAAATCTCAACTTCTATATTCCACTAAACATTCGAATCGTGTGTAATTGTATCAGGCGAAGACGATACACTAATACCTCTCCCATTTGATTTGTAAATATAATTAAAAAAATATTACAACCATGGATTTCCCATCAGTTCGAACAATCACGTTGTTTCATCAATGACACTGACACATACACTTGCCTAATTCAATGATATGCAAATCTCGCCCACGGTGATTTTATCTCCAGCTTTCTGGCGAACACCCGCTACCGAATGACAACTAGAGTCGCCCCAATTTCGCGTATTGTAAATCTCCATTGCGGCCTTACTTGCTGCCACAGCAAGTGAGGTCGTAGCGGAGCTTTACACTAAACGAAATAGGAACGCTTCTGGTGACTATTTGATTGTAGGCAGTATAGCGGCCTTATTTATCACACATTTTAACCCCAGAGCCAACGGCAAAAAAAAAATCCTGTATCGACCTCCCAAACGCTTTCGATATCGGGCTTCCTATTACGCATGACTCAGTCGAGCTCGGCTCGCCGTTTAGCTTAGAACAAATGACAATGGTGCCGTGGGGGAAACTGCAGCGACAGCTTCTAGATGGCTTCATCATCGACCCGTGGCAGGGTCTTACAACGGCTGCCTACGGCTATGCGACGTTGTTCGCCGTTGAACGCTGTCTCGGTGGCTTCGACGGACAGCGGATTCGCATGCGAACGAAGGTAGTCACTCTTCGGTGAATAACTGGATAGAACATATATATATATATATATATATATATATATATATTCTGAATGAAGTGAAGTAATGCCATGAAGAAAGCCAAGGGGGGTCATTTTGTACTAAACCAATATTCTTGTAAATACGTTCAGCTGTTTTTTCAGCTTCATTTTGGAGTTGCACCGTGTATAAGAAGTGCATTGGACTGGGGGACTGATAGAGTGTGCATTGGAAATATATTGAGTATTTTAAAAGCTGTATTTATTTCATCATTTATTGATCTGTCGCTGGCTAGGTAATAATTTCGTGAATATCTGTCCTGTTTCGCGTTGGCCATGCCAAGGTGTGTATCTCTTAATGAGTGGTGGAGTATAATATGAACAGCGTATGAACACCGTTATCGCATTGGGATTGTCACGTTCTTAATATTCAATGGAAGGCAGTACTCCTTTTTGCGAAAGAGACATAGAGGAGTGCTCGTCGATCACCGTCGGCAGCAGACTACTATCAAAGATCAATGAGAACAGATACGATGCAATTGTCGGGTACCAGCCCGCGAGCCGGGGCCTTCCTCCCGATCAAAATGCGATGAAGTTTGTCCAATAGTGGTAGGCGATAAGCATAAACTGAATACAATTTTTTTGCACAGGCCTGAATCCTACCACTTGGGTATTTTAGTGGGCACCTGCATACGGCTATTGAGATTAACGGTAACTTCCACTTAAAACGGCGACCGCAACTAACAGCTCGGCTACGGACACAGTGCAGTAGAACCGAACGGTAGCGATTATTTGTGGCTGTGTAAACCAGACCGACACGAGAGTCAACGTAGACGGGTGGATGGAAGCGTGCTTTACACATCTCTGTCTAACGCACGATGACCATATCACGGACGCCTCTGAAGCATGACGTAGATGCTATGATATGATGTAGGTGGATGACAGATATAAGGTGGTTAGAGACTGAGACGAAAGTTACAAAGTTGCCAAGAAGTTGGAGTTGGTGACCAGTTCTAAAGGTCGCAAGGTTGGTCATGCTCGCGTGTTGGACAATGACAAGTGACTGTTGTCATTGTTTCATAGTTAACGCTCAAAGAGACCCTAAGTAAAGGTATTATACGTGGCAGAGATTAGTGAGGATTAATAGGCAGTCTTAACGGAAATACACCGGGATGATTCCGGGAACGCAAATATATGTGGAGAGCTGAACGTGTACACATTTACAGTTGACCGAATTTGCTAGAAATATTCTACTTTACATTAGAGGCTGAAACACCGGCACCACCTGTCGTTATCGACCACCTAAGTCCGCCAAGGGTTTCTTCCCTCGGGTTGGGGTTCGCCCGGAAGGACTCCACATATAGTAGCTGTACTATCTCGTAACACCAAAGGGTTATTTTTCTTTCAGTTATAGTATCAGTGAGTGCTAATATCTCTGATCAAACTAAAATAATTCAGTATCACGATGCATAGCGTGCATATTACTGCAGCTGTTGGTAGTCAGCTCACCTCCGACAATTTGAACACTTTCGAACAAACCGGACACAGTCAACGAAACGTGTGTGTGTATGTCTTAAAATGTGTTTTTAAATGGCAATAGGCTTACGTAAACGATGTGCAGGTCTGGCAAATGACTCCACTCTGTCTCCATGAAGTGGTCTTAGCAATTTTAGCATTGCCGAATGCTAATGCTTAGGGTAGCCAATTTTGGTTTAGTTTAGATTTTATATCTAAGTTCCGTCAAGCCGCATACGCGTTAGTTGAACTAATTTTCGTCGCATGTCGCATACTATTATAGTATGACGATAACTCGGTATCTCACTGAGTCTTTGAAAGGCAAAGACGACATTCGTTTTTCGCGACTTTACCCTCGAGAAATAAGCAGAAGAAATGCTACTATATAAGCTTTCGTGAACCTTTCAACCTTTCTCCAAGTATAAAGTAAGTTGCAAGCCTGTGAGTGCTTTAATACAGCCAATACGGCAATAACAGTATACAGAATATGAGATATATAATGCTACTGGCGAGAGAACTGATTCGATTTCGCAAAAACGTTACCGCAAAAATTCCGTCTTCCGCTATAGTTTCGACAGCGTTTGCGTTGTACCTGCAAGTCGTTGTTATCACGTACAGATAAACGGTTGCTTCTGACTTACGATGATACGAGAGTTGAACCTGAAACGCATATTTCCTCCTCGAATGTACGCACATGCCGAAATTCAACCTTGCCACCGTACAACCATCCTAAATTATACAGATATCGAAACTTGAGAGGTTGCAGAGTGACGTTGTTAAGTGGCAGCCGAGTCCAACCTTTATAACATACGCTAGCTTTTCATTTGAAAGGAGAGCATTTTCTTCGAATTCACGGACACCACCAGAGACATTCCGGTCCCCATTAGAGTGTGCCTATCGAGGCCTATGGTCAAGACATGGCTTGACATCCACTGAAGACGCAGCAATGTTACCGCAATTCTTAACACGATCAATGCGCGGTGATTCTCTGGGCCACCTGCGCCGACTCGTCACCATTCGTCTCCGGTGTTCGTTTGTTCTCTCCCCTGGCGCGGTTCCTCCTGTTGACACACACACACGGTGGTGGGCCATTGCCTCACAATCTACTTGCTGTTGCCTGTTGATGCAAGCGGTTCGCGCGCGCGAACCATTTAAAAAGGCGCGCTCAGTTCAAACCGACCGGTGCGCATGCGCCGCCCCGGCGACCACAGCGCCCCAAGTGGCGTTCCGGCAAGTGAGTTATCACAGACACACATTGTGGAGCGGACTAAAGTCAGTTGTGAGCAGCAGCCCTCAGCCGGAGAGGACGACAGCCTGTTGTTCGGCCGGGCCATATCGTCATAGTGCTGTGTGTGTCCTGTCTCGTCTATGGTCTCGGTCGGGGTTCTATGTTCGAAGTCGATTGTAGGGTTCTTCCCGCGGCTGCTGCCACTGGCAACGTGCGAGTGTATCTGCGAGTGTTTGCGTGTGTCTGTCGCTCAGTCTGCGTGTGACTGTGTGTGTTGACGACAACAGCACCAGCAGCAGCGGTGGTGGTGCTGCTGTTGCCTGTGCCCGCCCTGCAATACCCTCTGGCTAGCAGGCACACTCACGTACTAGTTGTACAAGGGAGTTGAAGTTGTACGGTGGTGACGACCCACTGTCGCTTGCTGCATGCCTTCAACACTGGCAGCGGGGCCTGCGCGCGAACGACGTCGGCCTGAGCCAGCGAGTGGTTCCACTGCTGACGGCTCGTAGTCGTTGTTGTCTCTTGTTGTTGTGTTTTGCCCTGGAGTCGCGTGCGTGTGCGCTTTCTCTCTCACTCTGTATCTATCTCTCTCTCCCTCTCACGCAGTTTGGTTCGTTCTCTAGCGGTGCTGTCATCGGCAGTGTCTTGAGATTCGACGGGGTGCCGATTTTTCTGCTCGGGATATATGATTTCAATTGTTGTCACCACTTCGCCGCGGCGTTGGCCGATAAAAGCGGCGGGCTGTGTAAGCGGTCCCTGCGTAGTTCTTCCTCAACGCGTGTTCAATCCTACCGCCGCTGCCACGGCTGCTGTGGTAATTGCTGGCTGACAGCCGAGTAGCACCAGTCACCAATCGGCCGGTGGCTATCGTGGCTAGACCTAGCAGTGCTCAAGAGTGACAGTGGTCTGTTTACATTTTTGCGCCGACGGCTGTCTGTCTCGCTGACTCGCTCGAACAGCGGCAGCAGTTGTTATTATTGTTCAGTACACATATACATATATATATATATATATATATATATATGAGAGAGGAAGACACTGGCTCGTACTCACACGAATACAATCAGTGTATGTGTGTGTATGCCTGTGTGTACATATTCACCAGTCGCGATTTTGTACACGCCGCTCTGGGATCGATAGCCTGATTCCAAGTGACAAGTCTTTACGAATCGATAGCAGGGTGCAGTACCACTTACAGGTGTTACAGGCTCCGAAGATCAAGCAGAGAGAGAGAAAAAGTGATCTCTGACGACAACCAATGTGAATGTGACACAAGGGGGAGAGCGCCAAGCAGGATTCGTCTTCGTCCCCGACCGGATCGTCCCGCCGTCGTGAGGAAGATTCCGCGTGGTTACCGCGCACAGATACCGTCGTTATTAGCGCAATGCAAATGCAACAGTTCGGATAAATCGCTCGAAATCGATGTTGTTCAGGATATGTGTGTGAACGTTGCAAGCAATGAGAGGAAGTGGCAGTAATTGCAGTGACACCAAGAATTGTATCAACGCCAACAACAACTCGACATGGACATTTCGAGTCGCCAGCTTTTCCGTAACGGAAACCCAACGCGGTTGTACGTGGCGGCCGTGGCGATCTGTGTTGTAACTTGAGCGAAAGCAGCAACAATTGAGGGCGCCGCCGCTCGGGAAACCAACAACAGGTGGTGCAAGGGTGGACTCGGGCTAAAGGAAGGATAAGGCGAGAAAATTGCGCCGAGCCAACAACCTGCTGCAACCAGCACCGATCGAGACACCGCGGCGACAGGTTGGCCCCTTCCGAGACAACACGACCAGGCTTTTCTTCTATCGTGCGCTCCACGGAGCCGCGATGACGACAACGACAGAGCAGAAATAAGGGCTATAAGAATAACGTTGTGTATCGTGCTCGTTCGGCTGCTCATCAGTTAAAAACTCCAGACATAATTGCTTAATCGAGCCCCAGACGGGCGTCACTTCATACAAATCCCTGTCCCCATTTGCTTTGTTCCTGTAACAACCTGCTGCGCAAGCTGTTACCTACACTAATCACGCGGGTTGAAGTTGAATAGTCTGGCAGCCTACACCGAAATTGCTGCTGGGCATTGTCACACCCCGGGGAGGGTCAACAAAAGCAGATCTCAGGAACCGCGTCTCGCGAACCGATCCACGCGCGTAAGAGATACCGCTACACAACTCGGGAACGAAGAACGAGAAGCTCTCGTAAGTCGTGACGACGACGGGAACAAGTTACCAGTTTGTCGTGATATGATGTATTTGTGTATATATAGCTGAGACGACAGTATTTGACTTTGGGAACCGTTCGGCAAGCCGAGCTCGTGGCGGGAGTTTGAATCTCAGTGTCGATTGAAAGGAGTACCCCTATCGCGCCACCGGAAGTGAACCGTGAAGTGTGTGCTCAGAAGTGGAACCAGTGGCTTGGGGAGACCTAACCACCTGTGTTATAGTTCCTATCACTACTAAGCTAACGATAACGCCCCGAAACCCAACCAAATCGGATTCTATGAGTGTGTGCCAGGTTGACGGATATCTAGCCATGCTGCCCAGAATCGGGCTCGCCAGTCAGAGGTAGGTGCTTCGTTCGATTTGTGGCCCATCACGCCGTCGTGTGTTAACATGTGAGCGACGTCTCTCCTCTGAAATCGTTCCCTATCATCTTCAAGCGTGGCTTCCATTCCCCGCATCTTCGACGACAGAACCTGCTACTAATTATCATTCTTATTCAACGTGTGTTCGCGCGGTGGTCAAATGTGGTACGACCGCAACGAAGCGTTTTTTCGCTCCTGCTGAACGACTGTTTTTTTTTTGGCATGGACAGCCTTCATGCGACTGCAATTGTACGACAATTTCCGCTAACCACGAGGTGACGCATGGTCAGCGATCGGGGGAGTCTCGGGTCAACTCGGGACGAGGCGGGCACGCAGCACATTGAACGCAGTGCAATAACGATGTGATGTGGCAATGTGTGCCTTGCTGCTTTCTACCTCCTTTGCTCATGAAATATATAAAATTTATCATAGATTTACTTATACACCTTTTCGATTTCTCATATGGAGATTCGCGAATGAGAAAAAAGGGCGACAAAGCTGTTTCTTGGCTTAACCCCGCTATGTTCCCACGAGCGCTGTGTTGAGCGGTTGTACCTACCGGCGCTATTCACACCACCGCAGGCTATCCACCAACCGGCCGCCATTGAGCGGAGCTAGCAACCACTTGTTGCTCTTGTAGTGACGGCTGGCTGCAGCAGCAGCAGTGGGCTTGGCCTGCCGCCTTACGCAGGCTCGCCTGTCGGCTCGGTCTGCTAGCCGTGCCCGTTCAACCTGGGCGCCCGCGAGGAGGAAGGCCATCAGCGCTCGGCTGCTGCTGTTAAGGTTAAACAATGGTTGACTGGTCGACTGCCTTTGGATGGTGTCCAGTGCGAGTGGAATAGTTCTCAGTCGTTCCTGTTGCCGTTGTAAGGCTACCTAGCCAAATGATATTCGAGTGTTCGACCGGCTCACGCGTGTTGTGCCATGATGGGATGAGGAAGGATCGCCGGGTGGGTAGCTACTCAGCGAGCAAATACTGTCAAGTGGGAAGAGAAAGGAATTGTTTTTGGGGGAGGAGCCGTCAGGAGAGCCCATATCCGCCAGAAGGCAATGGAAGGAATCGCTACAGAAACGCATGCGTCGTACGATTCAAGTCCAGAATCCATGGTGACAGTCAGCTTGAGGCTTGGGAATAGCAAGTTGAAAACAATAGATTGAGTGCGTCCAGGAAGTGACTCACGGCATATACGGGCCAGCTTCAATGCCTGCCGCACTGGACTGTACCACTGCCGCCGACAATTCACTCACACTTTAGTACGTCGTCCAAATGGTTGACGAGTCAGGGGGGAGTCAGCTTAAGCTAGGGACTGAGGGTCAGTCAGTCGCGGGTTGAAAAAACCTTTAACAGATTTGACATGGGACGTCACTGCCGCGAATGTTGGATTTCTTTGGCTAAGTCGAACGATGATCGATGTTGGTTAGGAGATGGATGGATTGATGAACACGGAGAGATGTTTTCGATAGGGTAGGTCTGATCTTCGAGATAATCCTAGTAGTTCAACGAGCTACTGGCTGATGGGCTCTGCCTGATCGAGTTAGTCGACATGTGTCGGTTCCACTGCCGATGTTTGTGCCATTCGTTGAAACGGTGCGGAAGTGACGGGCACGTGGTGTTGGTGCGAAATCTGTGCCATGTTCGACGTTTCGAAACACGCTCCCCAATCGACGATACGCTGCGATACTACTGCCAGCAACTAATACCGTTGTCTCGCTGTCTCAGACTGAGCCAACTGATAGAGGACGAAACGACGATTGCGACTGTGTTATATCAGCTGCCTGATACAATATTTATTGTCAGGTGACAAAAATTATTGTCGCTGCCTACTGGAAGATTAAATCGCTATTAAGTTTCAGGTAGACTTGCGCAAGTCGTTACGAGTTTTGCCTAGTTGGCGCTGCCCACACGAGGCAAAAGCAGGTAATGCTCGCTGTGTTGGTTGGCATGATACGCCTGCTGATGGCTGTGGCAAATTTGTGCATGGTTAAACATACGCGTCAGCTTTGATGTGTGACCCATTAGCGAAATGTACGAGTCGCTCACCAGAGAAGCTGGAAGTCTTCAGCGTCGATTAGCCGCTGATATCGTTCCGCTGATCCCCTCCGTCCATAAGATGGGGGCGTGTTTGCCAACGGGCCGGCGGTGTCGCGGCCATGTCTCTATGGTCTACTCGATCTGCGCGAACGCGTCGTTCTACAAAGCGTTATCTGCCACAAATGATTGGGATCAATAATATTTCGATTGTCTTATGCCTGAAATGAAACTGGCGCATCCGCTAGATGCGATGCTCCTGATCTGTATTTCGTTTCGCCGAAGGACAAACTCCTGGTAGAGGTGCACTCAAATAATGAGAACACCAGCAACAAAGCTAACTTTTTGGGTAGACCCCAACGTTTTGGAATGTTTGTCCTCATGTGCACTTCGCTTAACACAATACGAACGATTCGAAATTCACAGTTGCCACTGTGATCTGTCGCCACGAATAGCCAGCGTTCGTCGTCGTATGATCGTCATCTCTTTTCCGCTATGATCCAGCAGCGATAAAAAAGAAAGAAGCAGGCTAATAATTAAAAATAACGAAAATCATATGAGTATAATCATATCAAGCCGAAGCCTTGATTTTTGCCAGCGACATCTATCGTCTCTCTCTCTCTCTCTCTCTCTTTTTAGTATTCGAATGTCCTTTCATTAGCAACCTACGTGAGTTTCTATCCATGGTGGCAGTCGCATTGCGTTTATCATGGGAAGAGGACGGTGGATGGGAGGGAGGGGCGGGGGGGTTTAAAAACGCCTGTTGCAATTCTAGCGGAGGTTTGTTCATTGCTGTAACTCGCAGTTGCGCTTGTGTCGTGGATATACTTTGTGGTTGCTGCTGCTGCTGCAGTTTCTGATGCTCTTAATGATGTTGCTGTTTCCATCCTCGGAGCGTCGCCGCTGTCGTTGGCCGTCGTCATCTGTCATCGCTTCATTCATCTCTCGATTTGTCCGTCACGACACCATTTTGTTGGTTTGCGGTTGTTGTTGTTCGGCTGCTGCTGTAGTGGACGACTCGCATAGAGATCCTGCCAACTCACAGCACGCCAGAACGGTTTCACGGAATAGACGGCCAAGCGGCCGCTGTAGCAGAATCAGAGAGTTGTTGCATACCATATTTCTCTCTCCCCGAGCTGGTGGGGTCTGCTGGCACTACTGGATTCGCCAGCGACAGCTAATCAAGCAGCGAGGTAAGCATATCGCTTACGGTCTTTCTCTTATATATATATATATATATAGTATGCGTTTCGCGTACAAGTTTAGCTGCGTGCGCAAGCACTCGCTTTGGCTCTAGGCAGGCCTTAGGAGTAGCTCCAGCGAACTCAGCAGAAAACTGGCCTGCCGTCGGGCGGAGCCACTCGTACCCGCACCATTTCTACTGCTACGGCAACATCCATCCGATTACTATTATTATGACCACTCGCATTAGTTAGTGCTCGTAGAAATACTACCTACTGCCCACTCTCGAATTGTTCGCGCTCTTCTGACTTTCGTTGTGCTGCTGCTGCTGGAGGCTGCGGCGGCGATATTCGTGCCGCCAAGCTATCCGTCGCATATTCCTCCACCGTCAGCGGCCGCTGATCGCAATGAGCCGTGTCAGCTGTGGCCAGCCGGCTCGCCGTGGTCCCAGCCTACGGAGTAGGAGGGCTGGCAACAGATCGACCGACCGGCAATGGGACAGCGACTCAAAACGAACCCGCTACGTTGCGTTGGCCGGTGGCAGTCTCCCAGGGCACTGGTGTTGCCGGCGCCTTCGACTTTCGCGCCGAGGCAACGAGCTGGCGGGCCGAACGATCGGCGAGTGGCTGTGTGGTTTGCGACCGCTTGGCTGGAATCGAGCGGACCTAAGGTTGCGCTCGATTTGCGTTCACATCTTGCTGAATAGTATCTCTCTAACTATGGCCGAGCGTGATGCGCAGGTGTGTGTGTGTGTGTGCGTGTATCGTGAATAAGCGAGTGAGTCTATCCGCGGCTCGGAGATGCTGTTCGCGGCTGCCGGCGCGTGTGTGCCACCGACACGAGTGAGAACTGAGCTAATCGGAGGCTGAGAGCCAGTCGACACACGCACACCTATACACATCCACGTAAACAAGTTCGTTGCCAGAGTTACGTGACGGAAGGAGCACGGAGTGATTGGAGCAAGGAGGAAGGCGCGGTCATGTTCGAACTCTGAACGCTACCGAGTAGATACAATGCAATACAAAGTGTGCTTCATTGACGCAAGGGTAACATCGCTTAAGTCCTCTCCTCGTAGAAATGAAGAAAGGTGAGGACAGGCCAGCCGGACGGATAGCAGACGGCGACGGGTGCAAGAGCCAAAGAGCACGAGTGAAGCACGCGTGATCGTTAGAGAAGCAGAAACAGTAATGAGTAGAACTAGTAATGAGAATAATCATAATTATCACCATCGTAACAAGAAGCTTCGCAAAGGAATCGATGTACGAAACGAATAGACAAAAAAAAACCGCTATTGTTGCAGTTGGTGGTGGCGGTAGCGCTGATGTGAACCTATCACGAGACGACGAGGTATAATTGTATCGATGTGCTAGATAGTTGCTTTACACATTACAGCCAGTCCTGGTCGCGCGTACGTATCGACTGTTTATTTCTGCTAGAGGTACAAGTGTTGCTGTTGGCTTGGTCAGGTCCGCTGATTTTCGGCCTGACGATTACGAGGTTGTGCCGGCGGGATTGCCTCGTTTTGCGTCAGGACACATTTCAGTTCTTGTCACCTTGTTCTATTCTCTCTCTCGCCGGTCTCGGTTTCGACGCGTTGTCCTTCTCTCTCTCTCTCTCGCTAGCTAGGGATCTGTCGACCCGTCGAGGGCTTCAGAGCCGGCGTATCGTCTGGCGTACATGGGACTCCCCGTGCCGTGTAGCCAACTAGCCGTTTCCCGCTTGTACAGGCAGCTAAGCCGAATGGACAGCAGCTGGACTTAGTTTATAGAGTATTTCGCGTTTCACAATCGCGTACCGTCTCGGCTTGTCGGTACTGCTACACATGCTGATGACACTGCTGCAGCGTCGATAAATCAGCCTCTTCTTCCCTGCCACACCGGGACAACTCCAACGAAGTTGGTATATATATATATATATGACGGATTCCGTTGCTATAGCGGGCTCCGTCGCCTCATGGCCGGTGGCCTGTTGCCGCCGACAGCTGGATAGCAGCCTAACCGTCGCCGAGCTCGAGCTTTTCTATTATATACATATATTAGAGTGTTCTCGTGCGCCGTGTGTTGTCGCCACGTGCCGTTGCTGGTGCTGCTGCTGCTGCCACTGGTGGCGGTGGTGAATTACGGAGCGAATGAAGACAGTAGTGGAGCTCAGTTAGAGCACCGCAGAGTTGTCGCTGTGGCTGCCTCAACAGTGCTCGGGAACGTGCTCCGCCGAGGGAATGCTCGTAGAGACATAGGTGGACGCATACACAGAGAGTTAGCCTCGCGTGCTGGCATACAGACCCTCACGGCGACAGCCTAGCCATAGACAGCTCCTTCTGCAGCAGAAGCAGGTCCCGTATATCAGGTGTGGGTAAAACAGCAATCGTCGTTCAGATGTTGCTGCTGCTGCGGTTGGCCAATAGGCCAGTTGCTACAGCAGGCTATGACTCTAATGACTGCTGCCCTCGTACTGCCTGAGTCAGGGCTGCAGCTTTCGAGGGCATTGGCATAGAGAGGCATTGGATGGGTCAAAATCGAGGGGGGGAGCAGGAGAGGAAACTGGCCGGCCAGTCAGACAGCCGCTCATTTCAAAGGTCGATATTATGTAATCAATAGTCGAGCAGCCGTCATCATCCATTGGACGAGCGCAGCAACCGTCGACGCTGCAGCCAGACCAAAGCAGAGTACGACGTTGTCGTCGGTTGGCAGCTGTAGGCGGCTCTACCTCCTTGGCAAGATTGTCCCTAGTGGACGGGCAGGGAATCTATATATATATATATATATATATATATATATGAGCATACTATCCACTAGCTCGTTGGTTATCCGAGTCGATGAGTGTCGGTCCGACAAAGAGGGCGAGTCAGCCCTTAGTCGAGCAACCTACATCTATGTCTGATCGTACAGTTTGTCGAAAACTTGCCGAGGAATTGGATACGTTACGTTCGGAGAGGCCGTAGGCTGACTATTGCTGTTAAGTCCTGTTGTTATTCGCCGTTTCGAATATTGAGATGTAGTAGAAGAGACAGTCGGATTCGGCGTTAACGGTACACGACGCTATCATCGTATTAGTTATTACAAAACGCGGCAGACATATTCATAATAATAATAATCAGCAAATATTGAGGTGCCATTCGCGTATATGTACGTATTCGTTTGTGTGTGCGTGTGTGAGAGCGCGTATGGCACAGTGTGTCAACATCATATTTGAATGGTCGAGTATCGACATCGGCACGAAGATCTACTGCACCAGATCGCCTCCATGGACAGACACCAACGACTATCTTTGAGACCTGACACCAACGGGACTAGACGCTGTGCGTGTCTCTCTCTACTGAGTGTCAGGTAGCTCGTGGTCGCGGCAACTTGTAACTCAGTGGATGTGAACGGTTGAGCGGCTAAAAACGTGAGCGCTCCGTTTAGCGGGCTTGAACACGATCCGAGTTTTCGCTGCTCGCGCACTAGCTGGGCCCATTCGACTAAACTCGTCGTTGGGCTATTCAGACTTTAGGTAGCGGCGACGAACATGCCGGCATAGTGTGCCGCCGGCGTCAAATCTGACTCAGGCTAAGCTGCGCACCTACTTATCGCCTTCACAACAGAGGGACAATGAAATATAACGATACGCCTACAAATGCATGGCCTGTTAAGGATACCCTCTCACAATAAAGACGTACAATGGTATCGAGGGAAGGATCGGTCAAGGGTTGACCAGACAGAGAGAGAGAGAGAGAGAAAGTAGGAAACAACGAAGAACAATGGTGAGATTGCCATTGTATATTTCCCAACGAAACAGACATTTCTAAATGAAGACCAAAGCTAATAGCTACTGGAGATGTATTTCTAAAGCGATTGCAGGCAAACACATGCGACTGAACTAGTCTGCTGATATTAAGATACTATCGTGTCTACTGGAGGTTCGTTGCTGGTAAAATTCAGTTTTTAGACGACGACGACATCGCTAACCACGGCGTCATCAAATGCAAGAACCAACAACAGCAGTAGCAGCAACGCGTGGCTCGAAAACACGATTCGTATACTTGTACATTTGCTGCCAGGATATTGGTCATTGGTCTAACGATATTCGTCATTGGTCGATGTGTTCACGTATGACAGACCTTTTAAACGATTAAGGTGATGGCGATGATTCAACACAGTAGGTACACATACACACACACTCACACCCACCTTGATTTCTATTTGCAAAAGAACGCCCTTACTTCTACGATAATAGTGGGGGGCAAGCGGCGATATTACACCAGAATGAAAATCAACAGGATCTATGTTCAGCGTCGCAGCACTTGTCAGACTCGGCGGGTGACGAGGATCGCTTATAGTTGTTGAGTCTTGGGCCGGTCTGTGTTGTTGCAAGGTGGCCCCTGACCCGTCGTATGCTAGCATAACAGCGTGATAATGTTCGTTTATAGTATCATCATGTTCCTTTAGAAAGGCGACAATAGCTTGACTAGAAAATAACGCCCACAATATGCACTCTTTTTTTCCAAACAGCTGACCCTCAGCTCTACCCCTATCTGACAGGGCTCAGCATTTAAGCTTTAGGCATTACTATACTACTACAATATGCACTCTATCACCAACCATTCCGCCCGTTGTGTTGGGGCGTACTCCGTGATTTGTGAAAACGCTGTCCGTCCTCTCGGAGATTTCAATGGAACAGGGCTCTGTGCCAGTGGCGGGAAATATCGATGGACCCAAAGTGTCCCCTCAACCCCGCCTCTCTCGCGCACACCCCCTCTCTAATAAGGATGCGACAAATTGACAAGAGAGGACATAGACGTTTTAATATGTCAACAACTAAGGCTTGCTCTATCGGCTTAGGTCGATATATTTACAGATATGTTGTGGCACAGCATATTGTGCAAGGGAGTGCGAAAGAGGGTCTTTACTCGAGTTGATTTGCTGCAGGTTTCTCTTTGTTCGACCATCTATCTCAGCTCGTCAATCTACAATATTAGTAACTAGACAAAAGTCATTCAGCCAATCGTCAAGGGGTTTGAGCAGCAGTCACACACAGTTTGATATACCATTTATTATAATTTAGATCCATTAAGCCCTCGAGCATTTAGCAACGTAGATGCCCTCTATAGATATAAGATTACAGTGGAAGCTGACTTGCGGAGCCTTTCGAATATGCCAGATTGACAACGAACTATATATATATATATGTACATCGAGGGGCAAGTGAGTTCGTGGAACACATAGATCTCGTCGGCAGCATCCGCAGATGGCACCCCGTATGGGCACCGGGCGGGCGCTTTGGAGTTGATGGACATACAATACGCAGTCAACTCGTATTCTACTAGACGAGATTGCGAGAGGTTTGAGAGGTGAGACCCAACGCGAGGGCACAATACCTACCTCTGTTAAGGCCGTGGCCCGCTGTCGTTCATCGTCCGAGATTGTGCTTCAGTCGCGCATGCATAAATTGTCTCCACGCGGTTATCAAGGGTTGATTCCAATGATTGGCGGGCTATGCCCGAAGATTGACTATTTGTTAGTTTTCACAACGAAATGAGCCTTGTATAGTAGTAGTAGTATAATTTAGTATTTGTTTGCTCGTAAACAGGCACCAGCCTGAATGGTGCACACAGGTAACATCGAGGGCTTACTTTGGAATAAAGGTATCTATCTGATGGACGAGGGCCTTATTTACCTGCGTTAACTCTAGCTATGAGTCTATCGTGACTGATAGCTGCGACGCCGGCGATCGGTTATCCGTTTAGGCTGTGAAATATCTTTCGATTAGATTATAGTAATTCTTCGCGCAGCAGAGGAAATCTCAGTTAGTTATACATGGTTTCGTATGGTGCAGGTAAGCTCATTTTCACGACTAGATGTGTCTAATGTATAGTATATAAACTGTAGGACGAACTACTGTCGAAGTATCGATAGAAATATATGCTAATAATGTGGAATTGTAGACGACATTCAATACGAAAAGTAACAGGTTACAACTGCAACACAACCACCCCAATGGCACTGAAGGATGATTAGATGGAAGGAGGACATATGTCATCTTGTAGACCGGAGCGCGACTCTTTCAAAATGACTCTTACAAAAGTTGAAAATCTCTTTGATCATAACGACTTGGTGTCTACTCTACGAGGAGTTAACTCGGCTTATTTCTGTCTTTACAACGCACATGCTCGTGCAGGAGTTGTTGCCATCGAATCTGAGGTCTTTGACTTCCGCATCAATCGATCAATCCGAGGTGGAGTCCGACTACCTATTTAGTTCTAGGCCCTCTTCTCGCGACATCGGTACAGCAATCGATCGATGCAATCCTTTTAGAAGTTGTCAGACGTCATGCTTAGGCAGAGCTCTGTAGGGCTCCACAACGGGGTTCTGTGAACTGGCTCCAACTGGAGATGTGGGCGCAGAGTTGCGGAAATCGTGCGGTAATGCCCGCGGGAATCTGTGGCTGAAAAATAAAAGCGCTGTGTGTGAGTCAGTGTGAGCCTCGCTCAAGGGCGGTTCTCGTTCCTGATCGTCTATCGGCAGACCGCGGCGTAAAAAACGCCACTGACTTATTCAGCTACGCCGTACAGCGGAGTAGCTTCGCGCAAGAGACAGAGAGAGAGAGATCAAGCGAGAAATAGAGCGCGCGAAGCCGTGCTTTTAAGGCATAGAAAATAAATATTTCACCCGTGCCTTCTCCGTTAATTCAAGTTTTACGAGAGCGCTCGAAGGGCCCTCGGACTAGATCATGATGTATTCATGTGTTTTCATATAATGATCAGAGAAAAGAGGGTAGTTTATTATTTATTCCCTTCACAAATAATCTGGGATTCATTGTTTTGCGTTTCCCCTTCTCACGTCGTAGCAGAAAAATAATTAGACCCCCAGATGCATTTCGAGGCTACTTAGTACGCCCGAGCCACTGTGTTTGACAGTGAGACATTTTGTCGATGGAACACTTTTTCCACGTTTTGCAAAGTACGTTTACTGGCTGAAATGTCCGATCGTCGGTAACAGAGCACGCATCTGTGGGCGTCGGCAGAGCAACACTTAGGATAAAGACGTCCATTCGGATAGGTCTAACACGCAGCTATGCTATTAAATGTCACCGCTCATACCGTCAGCGAGTGAGAGAGCATTTCCTCTGATGGCTATCATGCAGTGTTTAGTGTTGCGTGTCACAAGCATCTTCAAAAACTTCGAGCGAATAGACGGGAGCTTCACCCGGACTCGAAAAGCTGATCAATCATCTTCTGCTGTGGTGACAAACCCGACGCGTCACCCGCTCCCAATCGGGGCTGATAACTAGAAGAAACCTCACGCCTTTCGCAATGAGACCCACATTGTAACACACAATATCGTAATACTATAATACAACATTGACGAAAAAAAAAGAAATAAGCAAGCATAAGCGCCGCTCCAGCCAGCACCAGCGTCCCACGGCTTTTTCGTCGATTGTTGACGCGTTCGGTTTTCGGCTTTGCGTCTTGAGGTATCCATATCTGGATGTTTGTGCGTAAATCTCGCCATCAGCCGCCGACCGACACCGATGTGTCATCATCTTTTTGTGTCCTTACATCATCATCACTCGTGTTTGGGGTATGTTCTCCGTCTAGCCGGCACGAGGTGCGCAGCCACGCAGCGGGATCTGGCTGCAGTTAGCCCTCGCTGTGCCACAGCGTTTTTTCAGCAGTCATCCGTGGCGCGCGCGCGTGCGCTCGCGGTTGTCCACCCTGTATGCTATTCGCGTCGTGAGCAATTGTCAGCTGCTTCCGGCCCTGTCGTCGGCGGCTGGCGCGTTGCCGTTGTTCGCCGGTGGCGGGGGAAAGTTTGCAACTGAACAAAGGCAAAAGGTCCGTTCGAAGTTTTGCTGTTCTCGTGAAACCGGTTGGTGAAAAAGAAGAAGCTTTCACCGAAGAGCTTCACGGTGGCAGCGAAGGACTGACTTATCTTACATTTCTTCCTTGTGTGATGACGCCTCTTTTTTTTTTCTTGATTGAGCCACTGGAAAGAAATGAGACACCTATTGTATGCTATTCCCAAGGAACGAACGCATATGGCCGCAGTCTGATGGACGGGAGGAGTAGGCAATCGGGGCTTGACTTCGAATCATGAAGTAAGTTCGTACCAGCAAGCGTAAGCGGACAAATGGCAGATATAGCTCAGGAATGGCTTCGCTTGGAGGGGGCAAAAGTGCCGGTTTTTCGAACGTTTGATTTTGAATAGACATTTATCATATTCGTCTTCTGCGCTTACTATATATATTATATATATACATATTATATATATATATCTATATATGTATATATAGATAGATAGAGACACGAATGAGGGATGCTGTGGAACGATATGTTGAAGAACATAAGAGACCTTTGAGTACAGCTAAGCAAATATTATATACATTTACAGTGAATATATTTTACCGTCATATTATGATGATCGCGGATATAGAGGCTGAAAGGCGGATGCACTTTGTTGAAGAAGTCTGATCGGAATCTCACTCTGTATGAATTATGCTCTCCTGCTCTCATTCGTGGCTTATTGCTGCCAAATACGCATTTGCACGTCTGATATTTGCAGCCGACCGCTATTATGTAGGCCGGCCATTGGTACGGCCCGTGTATTGCGTCGATCGAACAGGGGAGCTATGTGCTATAGCTAATTCTGCTAGAGCCAGGTTATCTCTCATAACAGCGAATGTGTGTGGGTGCGCCTTCAAATTTAACCTTTGCAAGCCAAGCAAATCTAAAGGTCTGTTGTTGAGTGCAACAACTTTTAACAAGCGTGGGCGTTCCTCAGCGAACCACTGCGCCGTCTGCGCACCGCTGATAGCTATGGGGCTGGGATCCCGTGAAGGATTATTGAGAAATCTACAGCAGATACTCAAATTTGCTGAAATGAAAAACAACCTTTTGCTAAAGAAGTTGCTGTTGCCGGAGAAATCCCTTACTTTTGCTAGCTTGAATCGACCTCTTCCAATTGTTGGCGCGGGACTGTTGACACAATAAAGCGATGCCATTCCTGCAATTGGCACTGCTGTAATTATCAATAAAAGTTACTGAAAACTATATTACTTTTGCATATCCCACACATATCCGTTGTTAAATTTGGCCGAGTAGAGGAATCGATTCAAATTTACTACTACTTTTTATTGCTATTGTAAAACCAGTTCCACTGTCACCATCAGTTGACACGAAGGGCTTCGTATCAAGCAAAGACGACTGAAAGAAAAGCTTCGCTGTACCTCGTCCGAGTTCACTGGGACACGTACTCACCAGCCTGGGTAAACGGCCTGATGTCTACAGAGTAAGCCCGCAGAAATACACCCATCTAACGGGTCCCCAGCCGCTCTGCAATTATACCGAAAATGCCGTGCTCTGTTCTGTAGCGTTGATCACTTTCTCTCGCCTCTGTTGAGTTTGTCGGGTCATTACCCAAATCATGGCTGTTGTTTGTACCTTTTACGCAAGTGTCTACGTGGATCACATTTTTCGCCGTTTGAGACGGCTTCGCTTGACGTCGTATCATCGCCGAGAACAACTCATATCGATGTAATTGTTTCACTGTATCGGCGATTTGATCGACGCCGCTTCCTGCCAAATCTCCTCCCTCGATATCCTCTCTTCAGAAGAAAATTTTCCCAGAAAATCTCGCTCGTATGATGCGCGGCCGTGTACGCGCCTGTGTGCTCGTGTGTGTCGCTATTCTATTTCGGCCACCATCCGATTGATTATTCTAGCCAAACTGGCGGCCTCAACGCGAAACTTCTGCCGCCCATCGCCGACCTCCTCAGACTACGAACAGTGCAACAGAAAATGGACATCAGCTGCATTCGGCCTGCTACTGATACTGGTTGTTGTATAGTTATCAGTCGTTCATGGTTCGCTCTGCGACGATAGGCGATCATCGTTCCTCATCGACCAACTGGCTATCACGATCACTGACTGCCATTACTAGAGTATCATGGGGGACCGGATTGTTCTGACCATTAACGTCTCAGCCGCTCGATCGTTACCTGTGCGTGTCGTCCATTTTGTCCGGCCGCGCGGCGTACGGCTGTGTTTCGAGTGTTGGAAAACTTTCGCTTTTCTTCGACCGCTCGTCTGGGCGGAGCGGACCCCGGGGCGGGGCAGAGAAGGCCGAATGTCGTTTGTCTCACGACGCCTGTCCCCCACTGTCCTAATGCGGCCGTGTCACCGCAGCTGTCATCACAATGCAATACAATCAATCAGTCGGTCAGCTTCGGCAGCGTCAACAGCAGCAGCAGCAGAGTACTAGCATCGCTGTCATGTCGTGTTTTTTATTTTTTCTCGAAAATCTTCAACATTTCTCTTCCCTCTCACACGGTAGTTGCACGCTTTCACGAGTGGGCACGCTCTCACCCCTTGGCGTCCTTGCCTCCCAAGCTGCCAGCGGTGACCGCATGGCAGCAGTCTGCGAGGCAGCGGTTCGTCCGACGACTGCAGCTGCCTCTCGTGCTCAGATGGACGTTCTGCGCCCGCTCAACTGAGCCGACTGTTCGACCATTCGGCTTTGCGGCTTCGCCACGGAGCGGAATCACAAATCGGAAGAAAAACACAACGAAAAGGCTGCGGCGAGACTTAAATCCAGCGGCTGCGTCCACTGTCGCCGTTGCCGCGCGTTGCTGGTGCCGTCAAACAGCGAGGCAGACCTCATGCGGTTGTTATTGCTTGCCGACACTTCTTGGTGGCCGTCCCCTCGTTCAATGGTGACGGCCGATGTCTGCTGCCAAGCGGACGCCGTCTCGCTTAGCTGTTTTGAATATTGGCTTTCGTTTGCTGCGCGGCGACGGCGGCAATCGATTCGTTCGTTCGCGAGGAGCAGCAGGCGGCCGGCGGCCGTACACACAACGAGACTGGCTGACATGGAGGGACACTTACACTTATCATTATCATTATTATTAGTATTGTTATTATTGTTATTATACGGGTATAATCGGAGTGGAAGTACTCGAATTAGTGGTAGTGGTATTATTTGTCCCTATTTGGCATTATGCTACGTGAAGTTGCCGCGGTGGTAGGCGTCCAGTGGTGCCGCAAACAAAAGCTGGTCGGGGGAGGTTGGCTTAGCTGGTTGGCCGCCGTGAACGAGTTTGGTCAGCGCGACAGCAACAGCAGCAGCACTCACGACGATTGGAAGCGCTCCTGTGGCGGTTGTATGAATTGGTTGGACATTGGGATGCGACGAATCGTCATGCATCGAAGAGAGTGTGCGATTGAGAGCGAGATAGACAGAGAGGGGCCACCTTAGACAAAGGAGTTTGAAGGGACGAATCAAGGGAAGAGGTCCCACCGGCTGGCGAAGTAACGAGCGACGGCGGGCGGTGTACGACAGTCGTAGGCAGCCATCGTCGGAAGCATCGAATCGATCAAATTGTTGTTGCCGGCCAAGCTGGCAACTCTCAAATCGTCATAGCCCTTTGACTCGGCCGTCATAGCAGTCCGTCCTTGGTCCGCTGCCCCCGGACAGACAGCACACGCCAATCGCGCTCGAGTGTCGCCGTCACTGGGGCTGTCCCTGACCCAGCAGGTCCTCTCTTCACCTCGCGGTACACCCAGTCCCCGCCAGCTGATGCTGACGCTGGGATTGCTCGTCAGTGAGTGACATTCTGTGGCAACGCGTGCTTGCGTTTGGCATTAGACATTATATACATACACACATATATATATATATATATATATATATATATATATATTAGAATGTGTCGTTGTTTTGCGTGACGACGCGCATCTACGACGATGACGCTATTACCGCTGCAGCAGCAGCAGCAGCCGCCGCCGCTATAGTTGCCCGCCGCGCCTGTTGTTGCGCGCGTGGATGCGTGGCAATAATCGGACGTGTTCAATTTGACGTTCCGAAACAGCAACGGGCGGATTCGTTGCCGCTCCAGCGACCGCTGGCTGGGTTCGTTTGCCGATTACCTGGTGGCGCCAGTGCGAATTGAAACTTCGAGGCCCGCACTTGTGCGTGGTCATATCGTGGAGTTGGTCGCCGTCAAGGTTCGCATAGGTCTAACTTCACGACGTTCGCAAACGCTACCATCGAGTTTGAACAGGTGGCAGCCTATCATCGGTGACGGAGAGGTGGTCACCTACTGGCGTCTCGGGATAGTGGAAGGTATCGTGGCGTAAAACTAAAAGTAATGCGTTTAGCAGTATGAAAATACATTAGGTTGCTAAGTGAGTTTACGGCGTTTTTCAGACATGAGTCGTCTTCATGAGCATAGTGCTGCCGATTTCAGGGCCAATTCTCGACTTGACTGAGGGCCGTGCTTCTTTATAGGGTCTTCGGACGGTCCTCGTTGAAGGAGGACGGTTTGCCGGCTTGCGACGAGTACCTTGCCATCGTTGACATAGCAATCCACTCTTGGGCACTGCGCTCATCCATGCCACCCTTCCCATACGCAGCGCAGATGCAACGGGACTCTCCGGCGCCTGTTCGACCTCGCCGGAACGCATCGTAAGGCGGGTGTCTGAAGTGCATTTTTGATCCACCTGTAACATTCGTCCTCAGAAAATGCCCGCGCCATGGGCCTAACTTTCAAACACGAAAGGCCCAGGTTGTATTGAAACAGAGCGTTTCGAACGCTTGCTCACACCAACCGCTACAGTATGAGACACAAGCGAGAGAACGAACAATTAAATATATCTCGGCATACCCACGAAATATGCTATTAACAGATTAAACACTTACTACTAGAGATGTGATGTGACGATCGTCTGTCTGCCGGCCATTACATCGTCTGCCGCGATTCACTACGTTGAACGTTCGTGGGGAACCCACATTATCGCGCACTATGCTATAGGAAACGTCGACTGCTTGGTATCCCTTTAATTATCAATGCACCCGCAACACGACGCGCTGACGACGGTCAACGGCCTTGACTTTTTCTCCATGTTATTGTAGCGATGAATCTGTCGACGGAGGTCGCAAGAGCTTCGTTGTTGCTTCCGCACACAGCTTCCGGTGTCAATTCTGCTCAGTTCCGCTTCGTGTGTCTGACCAGCAGAACGAGGAAAAAGTCAGCGAACTTCTGTCGACCAGCTTTTCTTTCGGGTGAAACTTCAAATGAACATGGCTGCCTTGCGGGCAGCGGCATTCGTTTTTTACCCTAGAAAACCTCGCGGGATGAGCCGTTGTCGATAAAGGCGCTTCTGCTACACTTCCCGAAAGGTTATGAACGTATTTACGAAATGGCCTTGTGTGCTGGTGTGTGCGCGAAGCGATCGGGCCGACATCAGATAATCCTATGCCAATAACCTGCCAATTAGCGAAAATCGCGCTCTTGTCCCCCCTCTGGAGTCTATCTTCTAGTTTTCGTCTCGATTTCGTAGTGTCGAGCCCGTCTTTTTTGTTGGGCTGAGTCAACGGTTTCCTCCTGATGGACTGAGAGTGTTCCCTTGGTCTCGAAGAGCCGACAACGAAAAAAGTATTAGTTCGATTTGCAATGCCGATGAAACTGATGAATGCTGATCAATTACGAACGATCATTAGGCAGCGATATATAGAAGTGTGATAGTATCATTTGCGCGTCACCTTGTTGTGCAAACAAACCGAGACTCCTTTACAGCTTGGTTGGTGCTCTTCAACGAGTCATGACTTAATGTTATCGCGCAGATGTCCCCGCCTATGCGATTCCTGCGTTTGTAGATCGAGTCTATGTACGCAGATTGGGTGCGCGCGATACATGTAAACCAAATGTGTAATATCGTCGGCTGCGGTGCTCTATAGTGCTGTGACAGCTCGCTTCCCGCGGGCGGGCGGCACGGACTGCATTGAATGTGCTGAACCCGAAAGTATTCTATGGAATAAAAGCTGGTAATCATAGAAATTCGACAGTTATGAAATACCATGCGACGGCACCCGTTCAGCTAATTCACTTTGCAGGTACGGACGTACAGGCAAGTGTCGTAAGCCCCTGTGACACTACTTTGTTTAGGCGAGACACGATTCTTGGTCATGGACGAGGTGTTGATAGGTAACCAGCTACCCCGTTCTGCTGGGGTCAGCCTGCAACTGAATGTAGATAGCAGAAGATAGCTGATTGGAGGATATACAGGCGGAACGAGAGAGGCGAGAGAAAGAGAGATACATTTGCTATTGTATTGCACTATGCCAGACCTCGAATATCGTTGGTTCTAGTGTTATTAAGTGGTAGCAGTCGTAGGGGTCGGGATGTGTACTGTCTAAATTACTCAGTGCGCGATCTCATCTCTGTAAACACGCGTACTCAGGCAGACCTAGAGCGGATTAAGCAAACTTTGACAAATATGGCCTAGCCACCGAAGTTAAACCTCTACATAGAATCGGGCAGGTCTCTGATTGGTAAGCCTATCAGGTAATGAGCGATGTACTCGCTCATGCACATACCTGTGCGTTGAATAGGAGACCAAAAAGTTACCGAACAGCTTGTTAATCTCACGTAAACATATCACAAAGGCGTATACCAAATATACATGATACATTGGCTCCTCGGAGAACTCCCAGCGGCGAGAGTTGTCTGAAAATGGAAAAGGTTCTACAACGCCGCCTGCGCCATGCAGATTCATTCGGGGAGAGGGCCTATCTAATAATTATCAGGCCAACCCTATGCTATGTGTCGATACAGCGGTTAGGGACAATTGATATACATATCATCTAGATTTACAAATGCAAATGTTGGCTGAGAGTTAGCCCGAAAAAGTTTAGATTTACAAATGCAAAGTAGGTGACTTCTAACTCGAAGCTACTCCGTCGTTTGTACGCTTTTATTCGATATACCAATAATCGGTCTAATCTACGATGCTCGAGACGAACTCAATTCGTTGGCACGGTTCACTCGAACGATGAGATCGATTACTACTACTACTACTACTACTACTACTAGACAATTTCAGTCACTGGAAACACGCATTTTTCTAATGTACCCCATAGACGCCACACGCTTGCTCTGTGTCATGCCCATAGTGGTCTTCGTCAGGGAAGGAGCGCAGACAAACCGTGGACAAGTTTTCGACCACAAAGAAGATTGATCGGCTCAGCAAACGGCGATGGACCTGCCCAAGCTTCTGTGTTCAACATATAATTCACTTAACCCTTGCTGCGTGCACCCCGCCCCGCCTCAGCGGCGATTTGGAGAACGCGCGATTCGGGCGAATGGGACAAAGGAATCAATATATTGAGCTAGAAAAAAAATCGTGGACGAATTTATCACAATTTATTGAGCGTGAAACGTGCAAACGAAGAGAGATTTGGGATTCAGCACAAAATCTATTGTTTTGTATGACTAAATCTTGTATGGTTATTGAATAGCGTTATTCGACATCGACTGGTGACCACGGAGCTCAGCTTACATGGAGCGTGTAATGAACAATGCGATTGTCAACATGCTGATGCTAAGTCCGTCAAATCAACCAATAGCACCGGATAGCGGATTGTGGATGCGTACTGACATTAGCGAACCTTAGAGATTTGTATGGAAATCTGCCGTTGTATGGTATAAATAATCTTAGGTAGTGTATCGTACTTGGGTCGGACATTTGAATGAAATATAAGTACAAGTCGAACTCTTACAGACTCGAACGTGCAATAGTGAACAAGTCGAATTTATTATATATATATATATATATATATATAGGTCCTTATTTGGGCGGTGGTTGGCGACAGGCTGCGACTTAGGCTATCCACATATAACCTAAATAATAATATATTGCTATATAGGCAGTCAATGATGCTTGTCCACATCTATCGAAGCTATCTGATAAGTGTTTGCAATACAGAAATAACGTCCACATTCATATTATATGTGACGGCATTTAAATATCTGTATATGTATATATATATAATGTATGTACTGTACCACTACCTAATATACGCAGTTGCATCATAATCGACAAAGTGAACGCTCAACTTCGCCGACATCCACCCCCAACATAAATCTGCCGTTCCGTTATTCATAGGCTACGCTGCGCCAGCGTGATTAGTCAAGTTCGACGCTTCATTCCGTTATCAAGTCAGTATTTCCCGTATGCGTTACTCACGTCACTGCGTGCTCATTCACCAGTGGGGTAGAGTTTGCCCGTCTCCCAACGAATGCGCCTCGTGGCTACGAGAAGCTTCGCGTTGCAGAAAGCATCACGATTTCGACCGGTCGGACACCTTACCGCTATCTAGCATCCTCTATCAGTCACATCTACCATCATCTACCAAATATGCTGGCTGTTACGCCTGCCTTCGCATCGCTTCCTGTACGAGTTCGATCTGTTGTTCTTCCCGTTTTACACAAACACACACGCACACATACACACACACAGGTAGACACACATGACGAGCGTGCCAGACGCCAACAGCTCAGCGTACGCCAGCGTTGGCGTCTACTCGCTGTGGCAGTGATACTGGCGAGGCTGTTCACATTGTTCATCCCATCCCGATCTAGCGTTCGTCAGTGAACATCAAACGACACTGGCTATTTGGCTGAACGCTTCTTGCCGCCAGCGGTGTACCATACCCTTCTGATAATGTCATGATGGCATCCTGCCGTAGTACGTGGATGACACCTGCAGGTCGACTGGTGGTGGCAAAAAAATCAACTGCTGGTTCCATCCATGGTGTGCTGTTAACGCAGCAGCAGCAGCAGAGTGGCATCTGCAAAAGCAGGGTAACATCGGCCATGGCAGCTGCATCGAACGGATGTAGCTCTTCCCTGACAGGTCGCCTCACGGCAGTCGTGCGTATGCTTTTCCCAGTCGGCAATAGGGGGCGCATGTTGTTGTGGTTGTTGATGACGGCGGCGACGGGACAGCCCGTGACGTCGAGCGATCGAGAGAAAATCGGCAAGAAGGCCGCGTAACCTGACTGACAGATCTATCGCACCTATAGCTTTTGCTATATATATATATATACTCTAGGCATATGCGTGCTTGTGTTTGTGTTGAGGCTGCCTGTCGGAGCCGCGGCTCACGTCTGCTGGTGCCTCTGCGGTTTGTGCTTTGAAGAGGGCTAGCCGCTGTAATAGTTGCCACTACTGATATAATCGTGTGTGCTGTTCGCATGTGCTCACGCCGCTAACGAGTGCATACGCACGTTCCGGCCGTGTCTTGACGATGGTTTCAACGTGGCTTCGGCGTTCGGGGCACACTGGCTTCTGTCGATGACTTGACCGTGGTACCTGAGCCGTAGGCAGAGCCAGTGCAGGACGACCAAGAGTAGAGGAGGCATCTGAAGCGGTTAGCGGACTGCGAAAGCCTTAGGCGGCGTGCGACTGTGGGTTGAGGATGTTTGTACAATAGCGCCCCGTAGCGATATGTGTCCGCTCGTACGCTGATTTCTGCAGAGTTTTGCCATCTGATCCATGCTTGACGGTTGTTCGGTTGCTTCGGTTTCGTTAGATGGTTCGTACGTCATCTCAAGCCACTATGGACAAATTGTTTATGTGAGTTCCAATGCCATGATTCCGGTGGTTGGACAGGTCAAATGGGGCCCGGCCAAGTGTGAAGCTGTCGGGCCTGAGCCCCGGACGGGCGGTGGAAACTAGAGCCGGCTAACGACGAACGATATTAGCACGTTCTCTTAGAAAATGCATACCTTTATCTTGCCTACTAACGCCGAACAAGCAATGTCACTGTTTTATATTCTCCTCGTTTGTGTTGGGTCAACAAGAACATATGTTCGTCCGTTTTTCCCTCAAGTTCGAGCTCGATCGATTCTGGCTTAGCAGCCGGGGCTGGGTATATATATATATATATATATATATATGTGACGATGCATAGTGTATTCTAGTAGGCGTAGAAACCTTACAGTCCATAAAAGCACACAGCGAATCTTCGACAGCTCAATTTTTACTAAGGCTTTCTTCCGTTAGCTCTTTCTTTCCTCAAAGTTGACCAAACTTAGTCACCCGCTCGTGTTCAGGTACAAGCAGATTGTGGTTGTTGCTGACAAATCCGACTGACTAATAGCTGATTACACTGGACTTCTTGTTCGCTTCGATTTCCGACCTGGCTGATTTAGTCCCCGACCATCCGCTAGCGTTTTCATTGCGAATGTATCCATACCTCGCTCAGTGCACTCGTCCCGCCTTCAGCATTGCATAGATCGCCTGCACATCGCGCTACCTGTGTCCGCGGTAACATGGACTTACTGCTGCAGGAGGCGAATCGTTCGGGTTTGCACATTCAATGCGATCTAGCAGCATGCAACCTCCGGCGGTCCGTTCGTCAGGACAGAAGCAAGACGATATGAAGTATTCGACGCGGTGCGAGAAAGCCTAGTGCGAGAGCAGCGCGTGTTTTTGCCTGAACTAGATGGGTAATCAAGCTGGGTAGAGCGGCGGGGGAAGAACCGACACGGGTGGCGAAGGCAGTAATTAATTGAAAGTTGCCACTGCAGGTCGCTTTCCAGCCCCATGCAATGACGTCCATGCACAGGACTGACAACGATGGCGAGGGTGACGCCGCACCGATCGATACGAAGCGCAGGCAAGGCGAATGGATGGAGAAGTCTTTATCTGCGACGGTGGTCCGAATTTGGAACCACGTCACCTCGTTTGCACGGAGCCGTCGTTTGGAATCTGTTCTCTCTCATGGCGGTCCATTCGCCTGATTCGTTCAAAGGTCCTTAGCACACTGATGTATCCTGGATACGGTGGTTTTTGGTAGATTGTGAAAAGAACTCTATACCACCTTCTATAGGGTGAAGTATGCGTTTTTTCCCTAGCCGCGTTTGGTTTTCATCAACGAATCGAATTCGATGAGTTCTTCCGACATGTATAGTGGACATGGTGTTGATTAAGCACTGAGTGGCTGGCACCGGGATTTGCAGCGCGAGTTGCAATCGACTATTGAACGATATGGCGGCTCCTGGCCAGTTTGTGCTAACTGTCCCACGGAACAGGCCAACTGCTCACTACAGTGAACATCTTGATTGATTCGCCCGATGCTTTGACGAGACATGCATAAGTACGACCATTGGTCGTCCTGTACATCCATCTACCCCGTTCACCTTCAGCGTTCATCATCGGTATTCGCCTCCTCAATTTCCGACATATTCGTACACTAATGAAATTGAAGCCATGGAATTGGCGCCAGGCTCTCCGCTCTCACACAGTTTTGACCATCTGATTTGCTACAGGAAGCGGTCCGCTGTTTGGCCTGTTCGACATTGGCGTGTCAAAAAATGACAGCAACCGAGGCGAGGCGGCTGCCATGAGCACCCGCTTTGCCATTATTTCCCCTAGGGTAAAATCAGACGTGGAGCGTTTTTGCCTCCATCGTACAACATTCACTCTCGATCTTACGTCGACTGGATAGATCCCCACCCGTTTTCGGCCTCCTCGGAGGCTGTGGTGGGGGTGGGGGGGTGGGTTAATTACTGACCATGAGACATGTTCGAGCCCGATTATTGTTTGGCGGCTGGGGAGTGGAGCATGTCAGCTTTAAACGAGGGACAGGAGCCGCTGAACGAGATTCAGGGCTCTTTTTTTACGCTTAACCACATGGTCTGGAACGCCAGCTGTCGCTCGTGGACTGAAATTATAAATATATATATATATATATATGACAAAATATGATTATAATTATGATGATTAATTATAATTACTGCCCATGGTAGAGTTAGTATATGTAACGAAACCGAAGACAAGAGCGTTATTATCGAATTTCGCGGGTCAAATTATATGAGTGGGTCCATGTACACATTCGCCCGCTCGCTTCTTCCTTACGACTTTATTATTACTAATTATTGTTAGTAATATTATTATTACTATTATATTATTATTATTATTAATTACTAATCTTGACGGTCTCGTCATCCTTCAGTGCTAGCCTGCTGTCTGTCCAGCACGAACAGCTCCATAATAGAAATGTCCAAATCGTTGTTCTCTGATGTGCGACCTATCGAGAGGAGGATAAAATAATCTGGTGAAGATCGTCAACCCTTGGCCACCTCCACCTTCGTTCGAAGATCGTGATGGGTGTTAGCGTTAACGCCGGCTCTTGGTCCGTTTTTCGTAGCCCAGCCAGAACAGCAGCAACATATTAACGTACAACACACGACGACCTGTCGCGCACCTAGCCATCTTCTCCTTATTTAGTATCGAAAGATCGCCCTTTCGGCACCACCAGCGACGGCGAGATTGGACGGCGGCACCGTCAAAATCGCGGCGATGCCTCGCCGATGCTCGTTCTTCATCGTGCCTCTGTTTGGGCAGCGCGGTGCTATCGTCAGATCGTGGTTGTCGTTGCTGCTGCTGTTGTTGTTCTCGGCCGCCAAGCCCTATGCTATTCCACACTCGGGATCGGTCCGTGAGCGCCTAACTAAATGCGAGGCCTGCTTCTCACTTAGTAAGTAGTACACACCGTTGTGGCAACTATCTAAGTACCCGTTGGCTGGGCCGCCACCCAGATATGGATGGTGGTCAATGGCCGGTGCAATGTCAAATATTGTACAGTTGTGTGTACACAATGATGGGCGGCGATGCGTTTACTACAGGGCGTAGGACTAATTCAACGGCGGGACAGCACAGCTTTGCTGAATCAGGTGAATGAAAAGAAAGAGAACAACAGGTCTTCCTGTCCGCCGGCTTCGTCGGGGACCGCGTCATGCGCCGCGATCCGCGGTCATTTCCACGCGGACGCCTGGCGGCTTGAAACGTCGCTAGCTGCTAGCTGCTTTGCGAGAGACACATTAACAGCCAGTGCATGGCTTGTTGTTCGGCGTTTGATGGCACGTGATGGTGCAAAAAAAAGATGTCGGAGAAAAAAAGTAATGTGTGAATGTCTCTTTGTGTGTGTGTGTGTGTGTGTAATATTTGCTGGTCGTCCCGTACAAATCCATATTTAAATATCTGAATCTTGACGGCTGATAGCGTTGTATCGCGCTCATGGCTGCCGTCCATACTTGTCCGGCAAGATCACACGTACCCGAGTGAATGAGGAGACGAGTCGGCGTTTATATTCCTCTCGTGTTTACTTAACGCCACCGGCTGTTGTTCGAATGTGGCTCGCGGCCAGACCGGTGACAAACATCGCCGCAACGAACTCAAGCAGTGTTTTCTTTTTTTTTGTTCTGCTGCTGCATCTGTTGTTTGAATCAAGTCAGCGGTCAACGGCTCAAATCAAATTGCATCGATACGTACAGAATGACCTGAAAGTCGCCACCACGCGAAGCTGTCGAGCCAATGAATGAGAGGTCTTTCCGCTGGCGAGCGCCGTCTCGTTTGGCAAAGTTCGCTCGGAGCTGTGCATCGGGAAAACGCCAGGATTTTCTCCACGGCAGGGACAGGGTCTGGCGTGAGCATCTCCCACATTTGGCGAATGTCTCTAGTTAACTGACATTATTATTTCGCTCGCGATGGCGGTTTGGATGCTGTTTCAGCAGGATTGCACATTTGGCTTCCCAGTCCCTATCGGGTAGGCATGTCGCCACCACAGCTTGAGCGGCGTAGTAATCCCCTCTCCGACGCTAACGTGAATAGCCGGGCGTGCGGTGTGGCTGACCAACAATGTTGCGAACCGCCTTCTGTTGTTGCTTGTCTAGTTGTTCTGCTCGGATACTACCACAATCCCGGTTCTGTGCTCCTTCTATTTTCTGTGGAAAGTCTTCTTCTCCTCGTCTGTTTTCAAGTTTTCCCTTAGAATGTCACCAGGAAAACGGGTATCCCAGTCGCTCCGGGCCGGCCGTCCACCGCTGAACCCTTGTCGCTGGCGGCAGGTAACAATAAGGTGAATGTCGAATAATGTGCTCTCGTTAGTTTGGCGACCGCTAATTCGGCCGTCCGGCAAGACTCTTTCGTGGGGAGACAAACAGCGGCGCTGATAAACAGTTCGTAGGTAACGTCGCTAGGAGAACTAGTCTACTAAATGGCAACCCTTACCCCGTTAGGACGCACTGGTGAAAAACGCAAGTGCCGCTGCACTGGACGCTGCCCGTCTGGCGGCAGCGAGCGGTAGCCGACAGGCAGCAAGCGTTGTCCGCGTGGTTGCCAGACCACCACACTTCACACCACAGCTCCTGTGGAATTCGTTGCGGATCGTCGGTTGCGTCTTGAACAGCCCTGAAGTAAGGGCAAGTAGTAAGACACGAGGAGAAACAGATGAGGGATGAAGTTGCAGAAGACGAGCAGGTGAAAGAAATGAATCACCGCTATTGTGGGGCCACGCTTAGAACAATAAGCACAGTGCTTGCGCTGTTGGGGCTGAGAGTGGCTCTCTGTCGGCCGGCGTCCCCTGTCGGTCGTGCGGTGGCAGGAATGACTGTCTATTTGACTTTATCAAGCAAACAGAACGAGAGAGAGAGAGACCACGACGGGATTGATCTCGGGCTGTTTCCCGGGGTACCCTGGGGCGCGTGCTTGGATGAAGCGGGCGCATAGGTATTGAGCTGAGGTTCGGGGAGACCCATGATTGTCCGACCCCACAATGAGACAGCAAGTGTCGCCCTCTGGTAAATAGCGGAATTCGATAGGTCACGCACCGGCCGTGTTGTGGCCAGTTTGCGTTACAATTGTTGCGTTTTGCCACGTACGAGGTCGTGTGCGATCGATCCGGTTCGCGTGCGGTGGCGCCGTTTAGCACCCGTTGTTTTGTTTTTTTTTCTCAGTTAATGCACCGTCGAGTTGAGCTGCGCCCGCGCTAGAAGCTGTGAAAGTTTGCGGTTTCTCTTTTGGCCTCGATTCGGTTTGGTTGCATTTCTTCCACATTTTGCTGAGGGTGAGCCTGGGTATTAAGGCGTTGGCCATATATTATAATTTGTCTTGGTGGATGGGACCATGATGATTGGTCATGCAGCTCCAAATATGAGAATGAAAACTAAAGTAAGCGACTCGAGAATCAGAGGCCAGGATGAGCTCACTGAATATATTATTTCTGAGCCCAAGCATTTCTAAGCAGTGAGTTTTATATATATATATATATATATATATAACTCACTGCTCGCAAATGCTTGGGCCGCAGGCCGCTCTATTTATTTTTCTCAATTGGTCCTGTCCTCTCGTCCATTGATCCATATTTATGTCTCAGGTCTGTCAGCTCTTGTCAGGACGTTGTTGTTCAGGGATGCTAAAGTGTGTCACCACACCCCTCCTACCCCTAGGCCTTTTCTGCTCAGGTAATGATAACTCACAAAATGTTCATCGTCTTGCCCAGTCTACCCAAGTGGCCTGAGTTCGATGCAAAATCTACATAATATAGAAATATCTATAGTGCATCAACAATGCCACGAGCATCCCAGTGATGATTGCTAAAATGATCGGCCTTCACTAACCAAACGTGATTTTGTGTTTCAGGTAAGCGTCCAACATCGCCGCCGCTATCAATCAACTATTATGAAATCTTGTCACGAACGCAAATCGACGGAGCGCATAGCTTATGTATATATAGAAATCGCATGGAGCATACAACAGGTCAATGGTGTGGACAACGGAATGAACTTTGCTTTGGGCCAGGAGTTGCTGCACTGTTTCACTTGTAGTAGAGCTATTCAATTTATAATGGCGGACGGATCAATGGATGCCAGCGTGTCCGTTAGTATCTCTTCGTGGCTCGGGTGGAGCTTCTTGATGGTTTCCACCTACAGGGGGTCATGCGAAACGTCGGCTCCGATACGTGGACACCACGTGCTTACATTTAGGACCTGCTCTCCCGCTCTGTCCCTGGTGCGCGATGTTGAAACAAGAAGTGGGCTTAGATACACATAGCCTAATTGTGACGCATGGCTCCGAGATCAGCTTTTATCCACGTCGGTGTCACATTTTATTGCCTCTGTCTCATGACATCTCATTCGGTTGCTGATTTACAATTTGTACGCTCCTCTGAGCACTCCGCGGCTCCGTGCCGCTCTCACTCTAAGCGTTGTTTGTTTGGGTTCGATTTATGAGCAAGCCAACGAGCGTCCATCGGAGAGAGATGCACACCAGTCTTTACGCCGCACGGGGCATGAGTTTCCAAGGAAGGAATTAGGTTATACTTGGCCAACAGATCGTCCCGCGACGAGTACTCAGTGGTACCGCCGAAAACGATCTCGCAGCCTTTTTGGTCGTCTGCCCCAAATCTCTGGGTGGTCGTCCAACTTGACCTTTCTCCAAGGGTCGTTTGCTCAGTACGCATTGTTCGACTGGTGTTGTTCGTCTGAGCTGTTGTTCAATATTATCTATGCTATACAAAATGATGTTGGCAGTGCTAATTTATTCAAACATACAATAAATAGGAATTGCTATAAAACAAATACATATGCCCGAGTATGTCCCAGCTCGTATTTGCGTGCTCTGTGTATGACCGTGTGTGTGTGAATATACGATTTCGTTCCGGCTGTGATCTGTGCAGGCGACAAATCTAGTCCGTGTCGAAATGAATGTGCGCGTTGTGCCAACGTGGAAAATCATGTTCTCTCAGTGAACGATGACCCCTTTCTTTATGCGTCTAGCCTGCGACGATGATGTTGCTGGCGCCTTACAGCATGGGCGAATAGATGGGGAATCAGAACAACAGACTCTACCGGATTATGAGTGTTGTGCGGGTCTCGATGTGTATACTCTTCACCTCACAGAGCTTAAGCATTGTAAAATTGCAGCTCCTTCAATAAACCATTAAACCTTTACCTTACCTTACCTTTACCTCTCGCTCTCTCTCTCTCTCCCACTCGATATATATATATATATATATATATGTCTTCTACCTAATTTTCCAGGCATGCACGTTCACTTATTAACACTCGGACTCATAGCTGGATTCTGAATCCCCGCCTCCGATAGGGCGGCCTTTCAGTCGACGAGGCCATTAGCCCGCGCACTGTTCGTCTGTCAGAGAGATCTGCTAATTTGCTAGCCAGCCATCATCATACGCCACAGCACAGAAACTGCTGCTACTGTCTCAGAAGAATGCCTGCCACAACTACCAGACGCACTCAAGCTCTCTCATACCCGACGACGATCGTCGTACCCCGTCCGATATGAACACAAACATCGCAGGCGACTGCAGAGAACGGCTCGCTATGCTGAGCGACCGCGTATACGCCTGAGCTAGTAGTGTCTGTTATTGAGTCGATGCGGATTCGGTTGAGTCCGGAATGCGAGCGGATTTCTCGATATCGTCGTATCGTCGAAACGCAACTATATCCTGTGGCTGTTGTTACTGCCGGCGCCACCACCACTATTCCATGGCCGCCGCCGCCGCGGCCACCGCCGCCACAGCTCGAGCGTGGTGGTGCTGCCATGTTCCATTTCTCATGTTGATTGATTCACTCGTGTGAGTCGGCACTCTGCATCGATGTTAACGCTCTCTGATGACATGTGCACGCTTCTCGCACGTTGCTAACTAGATACACACATAGATAGATTCATGCATACATAGGTTGATAGGCAGAGAGTTGACTTGGCTGCCGTCGCCGCCGCCGCCGCAACCGTCTTGACACCGGCAGCGCTAAAAGCCTGAACAGTGCGAACCATCTCCATCCTCCGCACGTGCTGTGCACGCACTGCGCATGGAGATGGTTCGACCGGATCGACGATGAGGCCAGAACAACGATGGTGACGGGATAACGGCGAATCGTTCAGATTGAGTGCTCGCGTTGAGCGGTCTTGCTTCTCCGTGTACAGGTTGACGGTGCGGGCGTGCCACAACATTCTGTGTTGTTTTGCCTTGAGACGAACAAGGGCCATACACAAACAAACAAAGCGAAACGGGCGAGCGAACCAAGCGAGCAACAACGAGTGTGCCACCTCTGAACAAAAGAATTCGAATTTGCTTTAATGTTGAGTTAGCCCTTAGGGCGTCGTGGCGAAGTGCTGTCGCAAGTAAGCAACGATAGGCTCTCTCTGCTGTGAGGTGTTGCTGGCCAACGGTGTGTGTGTGTGTGCGTACGTGTCAGCGTGCTGCTCCATAGGATATTGTGCACAGTGGTGATTTGCCCGTTTGTTTTGCATTTGACTGCAGTTTTGTGTCTCGTGAGCCTGCGGCCGACTCAGTCATTCTGTCAAGCCCATTATGGAACCGTGGAACGTTGACTATTTCAGGTATTGCACCACGCGTTCGTTCAACAGCTGAAGCTGCAGGGCACTCATAATGCTTGAAGATAATAATAATAATAATAGCGGTTTTCTTCGGTGGCTACGTATTGTGGGACATACTGTTGTTATTGCTTGACTGCTTTCATGGGTCTTTCACTGGACCGTACCCGATAACGAAACTCTGTTCTACCGTGGTGTTCTCTGCAGGCGTACGATCACCGCATAGAATTCTAGCCGAATATGGGTGAACCCTTGAATAGCATAAATATGCCCCAAAATCCAATTTACGTCATATGCGACAGATATCCCAGATACCTTGCGAATTGTGATCGCAGCTTCGTGTTACTACTAAAATCATTGCCTTTGACTGCCTACCACGACCGACCAGGGATCAACCATTGCTGGTGCCTCAATGTTCTCGGCTAGCTTGTCAGATAATCTTGGCAAGAGCTATAAGTGCGCGTCTTCTCAATTTCCTCCACCGTCATTCAGCCCTTACGCTGACGGCGTGGGCTGTTGTCGAATCGCGATTATTGATCGAATTTCTTCTTGGACGCATTAGCAGGCCACATGATGTCGATGTCGATTTTAAATGCGTTAAGTGCATTGTGCCGTGGTCGGGCTGTCGTAAAACAATCGGGAATGAACATTTCGAAGCACTGATATTCGACTAGCCACTCTGATCATGAATCCATTTTAATCAAACAACACTTATGTTCTGTTCATGATATTATTCAATTAAGCATCTCACGTACAGCTCTTCCGTTCGGATTTTGTTTAACCAAACGTAAGACGAATAGACCGGACCATTTATTAGGATTACTTTCGATTAGTGCTTAGCATTGAATTGACACACGATGATCGAATTACTCAGAAGTCACGCTTATATATACCTAAATTCGGTGGACGAAACCCTTAAAAGCTTACGTCAGTAGGACCACCCTGGAGTCGAACACAAACAACGGACGTCTCTCTCTCTCTCTCTCTGTCACGTAATTCTACGTTGTTCCTTTGTGAGTTCCAACGAAACCGGCGAAAAACAATTCGCTTGCGTTATTTCATTTCAGGCCTAATTACCATCCTGATACTATTATTTTTCTACATTCGGTCCCAGCTGCCTGGCACGCAAGACGTAATATTTAAATAAATAAAAGCATATACTAACAAACATTTTTTTTGCCGATCGTGCAACAATATTTGCAATCCATCTCGATGTTAGGTTATAGGTGAGCGAATTGTCGTCGGGGTCTATTCGGGGTCCACGGCACATTTTCATTTATCCGTCTGTCTCATGTGATTCTCTGTGGCGGACTGTGTTGTTCAACAAACGCTAAGAGTTTGGCTGCATTGTCAATCTGTTCCTTTTTCGTGGTCATTTCTGAGGATGGCGATGGCGATCGAATACTTTTGAACCCCCATCCTCCCGGCGCCGCCTCTTTCTCTCAATGCGTTTTTCTTCCGCTCCGCACTGTTCATCACTGTGTATTCATCATAAATAAAACATCGTGTATATATATATATATATATATATATATATATACATGTATATATATATATATATACATGTATATATATATATATATATATATATACATGTATATATATATATATATATATATATATATATATATATATATATATATATATATATATATACATATTCTATCAATTTCTTCACTTCTTCGCTAGCTCGTTCGTGGCTACAGCAGCGCGTTGTGTGTGAATGTAACTATATGAATTCGTGTTGTGTGCTGCTTAACCGATTCAGATGCGGCGCGAGACCGGCGGCAGTTCCGTTTCCCGCCCTCTGTCCACGTTTGCTTCTTGTCTGTCTAGTTTAGCTGTTAGCGGGACGTTCGTTCGTTTGTTCATTCGACGGACCGACCGTATAGGGACAATGACGACCACTAACTACTGCTACGTCTGACAAATTCGCTGCCGCCGCCGCCACCACCGCCGCTGTTATTGTTGCTGTTGTTCCCTATCGATTGATCAATCGATCTGTTTTACCGCCAGTGTCATCATCAGCTAAGGTCGGCTGAGTGGTTGGTTAGCGCCACCAGTGGCAACACAGTGTCGTCCATAGCTCCATCTCAGCGGCTGCTACACTCTGCCGTCCCAAGACAATTCACACACGTCCCCCTAAAAATCATGTATAAAGCTATGTACACACCACTGTACGATATGCCATTAGAGCATAGGGTATGCGCCGTATCCACCGCCATCAGCAGTATCAATCAACATGCTATTTATTATAGCTGCTAACAGCCGTTCAGTCAGACCGCGCTCGATTCTCAACCATTGGATATCGTAGTCGCCGTCGCTAGCAACCGCCGGTACGTCACTTAGCCATGACGGGTTAGGTTGCTACCATTCGTTCCTATCTCTCTCTCTCTCTCTTATTCTACTATTCCACTGGACCGCTCCAAAATATCAACATCACAGCTGCACCCATTATAACTGCAGCTAGTCGACACGATCACTATTGCAGCCGCTCGAAGCCGCTCGACTCGGACTGGGTTCGTTTGTGTCTGCGGGCGTCTGTGCCAGCCTGTCTCTCAGTTGGTGAGCACGTCGGGTCTGCTGCGTCGATGACTGTGGACAGAGTTGTGGTTTTATTTCGATTGCATGGAAGCAGCGATTGACAGGTTTGCGTTTGGTTATGTTTGTCTGTGTCTGTGTGTTTAATTAACAATTAAACGTGGCCAACTCAGCAGCAGCAGCAGCAGCAATAAGACAAAATTGACAATAGCTCATAAAGTAGAAATTGTAGCTGGGAGAGCTATAATCTATTGTCTTTGCTGTTGTTGTTGTTGTTGCTGCGGCTGCTGCTGCTGCCATCGAGCTATGCTGTTTGCTTTGTTCAGATTGAGTAAACATTCACTGCGAAGGCGGAGAGAGCAGCATTGGCAGGCAGGACTACCCGGCTTGAATCATTCACTCGATTAGTGACGTGGATTATAGCTGAGAGGCTGGTCTTGTGAATTTTGATGGGCTGGCCGCTAAGAGTAGTTGACATGGCGCAGTATCTGGCCAGCAGTACCGCAACAACACAACAGCGTGTCATATCAATGTAGTTCTGTGACTACTGATATCATCTCCATGTAGCGGGTGCGAGCAGTACGCCGCAGTACAACACGGCGAACACTGTTTCGTCTGGCAAAAGCGGTGCTCTTCCTTAGCTCGTCGCCCCCAGAGCACAACCCCGCCCCCCCGAGGCCCCTCACCACCCCGGCAGCGAGCGAAGGGCGGAGCGCGCGCGAACCCCTGCCCGCATTCGGCAGAACTTTCAAGTCCGCAACACCCGGCCGCCGATAACACGGCCACCGTTCTTCGCGGCTTCCGTCCCACCGGGACGGCTATCCCATGTGCTCTGGCTCCCATCGGCTGGCGGTTGAACCACGAGGGCAGCTCTAAAAGGCCGCCAACCTTCAGGCAAGCAAGGACGCGGGAAGATACCGCAGGAAGAACAGAATGAAAATGTCCAGAGGAATCGCTGCACCGACGCCAAGAGACGGCGCGGGAAACCGGGTAACAGTAATGGCAGTGGTGGTGGTGTTGGCAGCGGCGGCCGGCTGCTGGGCTGCTATCAATTCCAACATCGGCTGCAGCATCGCTAGAGAAACTGTACCCGGCAGTAGCTGGTGGTCCGTAACAGTAAACAATTCAAATATCCCAGCACGACGTTAAATCGTGTTGTCTTTATTTGTGGTTGAGTGTAAGCGTGCATTTATGCATTCGTCCATTACAATATTATTGCAAATTACGCGTATTACTACATCCATTACAAATACATTACAAATTACGCGTATATATATATATATATATATATATATATGTGTGTGTGCATGTGTATGCTTCGTTGCGCCCATCGATGGAAATCGCCAGTCTGGACTCGAAGGCAAACAAAGCTTGCATCAACTGACAGTAGAACGCACATAACACACGTCGGTAGTTGGCGATCAAACGAACTATGGCAGAATTTAATAGTCGTACTCATTGCCCGCAACCGCCGAGCGATGATATAGCAGCAGCAGCAGTTGCCGCAGTGTCAGCACAGAAATAAATACTATCAGCATTTGCGGCAACTCTTCAGGCCGCTACTGAGCCGTCACCGACCGTCATGTTCACCTGAAGATATACGACGTCCTGTGGCCAGGGAAAGAGAGATAGGATGCGGCGTTATATCATTATAGGTAGATTGGGCTCGTGGCTGCATCTGAACCCAAGCGGGTCCCGCCATCAGCAGCAGCATCATGAATACGATAAGGCGCTCAGGCGGGACCCTCGCCCCGCTCCATTGATAATAATAATAATAATAACGAAAATAGCGACAGTGATAGGAGAAATATCATGATGACAATACTCATCGTTGTAATTAGAGTAAGTGGAGATATCTGGCTGGCTGAGCTGAGACCCGTATGGCGTTTGTTGTCACCGGCCACTTGGCCGGTGACGATCGCCGCCGCAATCCTCCCCGGGGGTGGGCTCGCCCTGATGGCGCACGAACGAGACCGCTTGAAAAATTAAATATCATCGTGGTCCTGCTGCTGCTGTTGCTGCTACCGACGTGCTTTACAAAATGTAAAAACTTATTTTCATTTATCTGCGCGCTTCGTGCAGAATTAATCAAACCAAAATATAAACGCCAGTGAGATGCGTGCCATTTCAAACATTAGTGAGACAACTCGAGCAGGAGGTAGATATGCATTAACGGCTGTTGGTGGTGGAGGCCTGTCAGCGAACAGTTAATTACATCGTCTCTCCTATGCTAGGCTGGGAATGTATGCTATGCCTCATAGACAACCTGCTCGAACGAACTAACTGACATAAACTGTCCGCGTCGATCTGAGCGCGTCTTGTCACAGATAGTTTGATGGTACTGGCAGTACGATAGCGAGTGTCACCACGGCGTGTATTGTGAACACTCTACAGTGACGTGAATGGCCGAAGCCTGCGGCTGTTCGCCAGCCACACTGTGATTGATTTTCGCTTGGACTCGTAATTAGGTTAATCGCATTGGGCTAGCCAGGCAGGACGTTCTGCAATAAGAAGTAGATAATTGTTGTCATTTGCGTCTCGGCATCCGAGTCTCCGTGTGAATCTTCTGATGGCAATCATTTTGGCTGCATGTCTGTATCGATAATATATAATATCGGAGCCCGCCTGACATATTCAAGCAGCACGTATGCACATGCAAGATGACGAGCCGATACACTGAAGTGCGACTGCACACTTGATTACCGCTCTCAACTTGTGTATCATCGTATGTACAGCGGTAGGAATCGAACCCGTCCATCTAGGTATCTCGTCCGAAGCGCACACGCTCCTGCTCGTGCGACTCGATGACAATCTGTCGAATGAACTGTCATGGCATTAATGAGCCTTCGGTTGCGGATGGTCCCCATACGTTCACCTTTGAGAAGACAACTCTCGGTGCTTATCCGCGTTACAGCACTATCACAAGTAATGTCAAGAGACAAAATCCACTCCTTCCTGTAGCACGCCACGGTAGAATTTTAACCAGTCACCCTGGGGCATTTTCAGCTGCCGGTATATCATATTCAAGCGCCCGTGGTTACTGTCACACTCCTGTGGCGTACCCAGCTGTCATCAGAATTATAATATAAAACTAGGATGGGAAGATCACTCATCAATTATCATCAGTATTATTATTATTTTATTATTATTATTATTATTATTAACGATGTCCTCCAGCATCTGTCTACGCATTGTGTAGTTTTTCCTCCGCCGTACATGCAATTCGTCCAACTACCTATCGTACACCTGTCGCGATGTACTCACGTGGGCGTCAACGGTGGATGGCAACAGTAACGTTGTCGTCAACGGCGGCAGCAGCAGCGGTAACAACCGCTTGACGACAATAGCCTACCACCACCACCGCGGCGGTGGCGACAACAACAACAACGGTGTTCTCCCGTTCGACGCCGAAGACAACGAAGAGCATTTGACGTGTTCAATCTGTTCTGCGCGCCAGAGTAGCAGGCGGCAGCGCCACCATATCCACGACGCCCGCCGCCGCCATTTCCTGCGTATCTATCTATATCTATTTATCTATATATTTATCTCTCTATCTGTCTGTATGTTCATCGCCAGCTCCTTTTAGCAACCTTCCCAGTTATGTTGTGCTGCGGTTGCTTTTTCCTTAGCCACTGTGTGCACACTGGATAGAGTCAGTCAATCCCATTATTATTATTATTCGCCGCTCGCCGTCTGCTGGCGCTGATGCTGGTGATGATAAACTACAGCGAATGGCTGGCTGCCGCCGCCGCCGTCGTCGATGCTGCCGTCAATGTTGCTCGTGGTGTCGTCAGCTCCTTCGACCGCTGCTGCCGCTGCTGCTGCTGCTGCTGCTGCTGCTGCTAACGCAATCGGAGACACACGACAGCCTGATGGCAACCTTGCTAGAAGGCTTCCGCAGGAACGGAGTCGGAACTGCGACGAGGCATCGCTCCGGGCGGCGGCGGCGGCTGCAGCACAAGCCAACAGTCGCCACTCTCACCCGCCGCGATAGCAAGCTTTGTTCGTTCTTTGCTTTGGCTCTGCGACTCAGCTCTCGCCGTGTTTACTGCTGCTGCTGCCGTCGCCGCCGCCGCAGCCGCCGCTGCTGCTGCCGATGCTGCGATACTTCGCCTTCTTCAAGCCCTCACCGTCGGCGTCATCCGAAGCGACGCTGGTCGTTCAGATTCACAATGGTTCGTTTAAACTGCCGTTGGGACATTCGCGGACAATACACCCAGACGGCTGGGGGTAATGGGGCACGCCAGCAACGGGCAGGGGTGTCCACAAGGTATGGAGGGGACGTGGAAGGTAAAAGATGGATGCCGCCGCCGCGGCCGCTGCTGCTGCTGCGCCGATAGACGTCGATGACCTCGATGGAGACAAGACCACAACGGCCTCAGTGAAGGGTTGAGGAAAATCTTATGAAACAGTGGAAGAGGCCGTAACAAACATGTTGCCGCTTTGTATAGAAAGTTACACATTGAGCGGTATCGAATGATGGAGCCAGCGATTTGCGCGTTAGGGAGTTTGTAGCTAATCATTCCATCGATAGATTTTTCATCGTCGTTATCATCGGGATCAACAAAGGGAAGAGCCACCCCCGCTGATTCAGTCAGGCTGTGAAATGACAGGTCTGTTTCGTACTACAACAATCATTTCGTGTACTACAACACTAAACAGCGGCGTTCGCAAATCGAAAATCAAACTTAGTCACCCTAGGGTGGGGAACGAAAGTAAGCAAAAACTGACGGTGGAAACTAGAAGAGAGAAGTTTCGGTCAAAATATCAACTAGACACAAACACACAGACACATACTTATGCAAAATGAATATCAGTCACTCGAATTCTGACAACTCGAGCTTCATAGATCTCGTATGGAGAATCTTTGAGGGGCGAGTGCAAGCCGGGCCAATTAGGAAGCAAACTATTTATATAGATATTCCATATATTTTTAGGACTTAATGAATCAAATTTCGAAGGCGATTTGGGATCTTCGATGGGCACGGCACCCGTTTGTAAGAGCTTGGAGAGGTCCACTCTGTCCGGTGTTGAAATAGCTGACTAAACTAAAAAAAATATGTGTGAGCGTACACAAATGCGGACAGGAGCACAAAACGCGGAAGGGTGCACCGTCATTTAACTTCATGTTCCACAGAGCCACGACGACAAGGTCGCATTGGTTATAGTGATGTTTTAATAAAGAAAAATAATAATAAAAGACGACGAAATTATCGTGATGTCCAATGCCACTCTCGATTTCGACGCTAGTTTTTCCCCCCCCGCCATTACGCTTTGCCTATTGGGTACTTTTCGAGTGTGTCAAAGCGGTGGATTCATTTCCGGTGACCTTCACAGTGATCCAGAGAACGTTCCCGTTCACACGTGAGGTGTGTTGACATTTGCCGAACCGTAGCCTTCTGCCTGTTGTCGCCTATTGCTGTTTCGATTGAAGAGCCGAAGTTCGTGGCAAGATTCTCCCTCACGATGTCGGATACCTAACCACCCCCAAGTAGAATTAGCCCCAAGGAATGCCCATTTGCGACAATGGTGTTCGAGTTCTCATTTCGATGAACGGTGCATGTTTATTATTGACATGCCCTGTTAACACGGCGTATGGCGTGTGGTTATACACGCTGTGGGGTGACTAAACGATGGATGAGAGGCAAAGCTCGGTACAGTTCGAAGGTTCGAACAGATGCGTGGATAAAATGTGGGTCGTCTAGATATCGCGATTCGGTTCATCACCCACTCAGATGGTGTTATTTGTTTCTTGCCGTGAGGGGACTTCTTTCCAATATTGAACAATCCACATTTGTATGACGACTTTGTATATACAGATTTGTGCGTCTTGTTTAGCTTTCAACGCACACAATGTATATGGCTTATGCCTGTGATTGAGGCATTGACGACGAGTTCCTGATCGAAATACTTGTTGCGATTGAATCGGTGTGTTATCAATGACGTTTCCGCTCGACTACTGCTGTTGAAGTATTATTATTATCCTGCTAGTTCGACACCTTGTAGCTAGCTGTAAAGCGCCGCTGGGATGTTCGCCATTTCGAATGTTCGGCGTTTGGTGCAATCAGGATTGTGGTGGCCGGAGGCAACTGCCTACCTATAACACACGTGTGGCCTAGAGCGACGCCGTAGCAGCAGCAGCAGCAGCAACGGAAACAGCAAAACAAATATCAGCGCAGCAACGGTTTGATCCGTTTGGGTGGCCGCATCTTCTGTAAGCAGCTCGCCAGTGTTAGGTTGAGGTATAATAAGTTGTAGACAATAACACCGCCACGCCAGCGACAGATCGCCACACTCGCTCCCCGCACACACGAATCAACGAGACCACGGAGAAGAGACTTAACGACGACTGAGCCGTCGGGGAACGTAGTCGAGACGGATGCAGAAGCACCAGTTGTTACGGGGCGCCGTGCCGGCGGCAGTCGCTGCTGTAGTATTATTGATAGCCGGTCCGTACATGATCGCTTGTCCGCGCCACGTGTTCTGCAATCCGCCGCTGTCCCCGGTGGCAGATGGTTCCAATCAGAGCCAACACCACCGGGACACTTTCACAGCCACCGAGCTCGCTTGCTACCGAGCGGGCAGACAGACGCACGAGGGCGAGAAACAACTCAGAGGAGGAGGAGCGGGAGGGATATGTGACGAAGCAGTTGGAAACGGATGGTGCGGGTCGCTCGTCGACCTGACCAATATTGAGAGGCTTGGCGTATTTGTCTCCCCGTGATGAATGCGATGAATGCATGTGTCCGTTGTACGTTGCAGACCGGATATGATAGTAAGATCGATAATAATAATAATAATGGGCAACAGTAAACACTAACAATTACGACTCAGCAAAGAGTAGAGATGGCTAGTGACGCCGCAGTGCGCGCTACTGTTATTTAACACGCAGCAGGTCAAAGAGAGATTTGGGGGGGAGTGGGGCACAATGACGAAACAAGATGACGATGATGAGGAGGACAGATCTTCAATTCATAATACTATATGTAAACATAAATAGAAAGCAATACTACCCTGATTAATGGATTCATTAATATGATCAATATGATATGAAAATAGTAATTCATAATAATAATAATAATAATAATAATAATAGTAATAATAGAAAAGAAAGCAAACAACGAAAATATATGCGACAACATCAGTAATAATTATAAGAACTAGTGTTCTTGCCGTAAGGATGTTTGCCGTACTGCGATCGTGTGCTAGCCAATAAGCGACTCGTGTCGGCCGAATCAACGTTTTCGAACGGCGTTGTTAATCTGCGAGAATAACATATGTGGCGTAATTTTAGATGCTTGCAAATATCGGCTATTGTTTGAGCCCCTTATCTGTAAATATTTGCTATATATATGTATATATAAATATATAGGTGGTGTGCGTGTCTATGTTTCCATGTGATCCTTCAGTTATGAGCTGTATATTGAATTTATCTGTATATATTATATATACATTAAAGTATTATATTTGCTATAACGGGCATATATATATATATATATATATATGCCCGTTATAGCAAATATAATACTTTAATGTAGCAAATATAATACTTTAATGTATATATAATATATACAGATAAATTCAATATACAGCTCATAACTGAAGGATCACATGGAAACATAGACACGCACACCACCTATATATTTATATACACATATATAACTCTAACCTTGCTAAATTAAGTAATGAACAGTATATTGAATTTATTTCATAAAATTCAACATTGAATTTCCCGTAAGAATCTCCAAAACACTTTCTCATTTTCATTGAGATAATATATCACCCCCCACCACCAGTTTTCAGCTGGCAACGACACAACCACGTGGCGAGTAAACTCATCTAACGGTCATGCCTTAGATATACCAGGTAGCATTGGCGCTCCCGCAGTTCGACTGACCGCTGCTGGGCACACATTTGATGAGGTGATCAGTAGTTACTGTAGTTAGTTTGTTCGTCAACGAGCTTGTTAGTCTGCCGTGCCCGAGCTGTCCATTCGAAACGATCCATGTAAGCAGTTTGCGCTAACATACCGCCACAACATATCCTAACCGGCAAACGGGGGTTATGTCATGTTCAACTTTTATCCTGAATTGCCGCCATTCAAGATGATCCGTCTTCCTTTCTACTTTTTTTTTACCTGTTTTTTTTTTGTTCGTTGTTCCCCGGACGTTTGTGCGTCTAAATTGTTACGTGTCACGTATGACGTTACGTCATACGGGTCGGGTTGGCACGACCGACGGCTGTGGGGACCTCTGCGGCCGGCGTGTGCAACTCTAACATTGGCGTTTATCTCTTCCTCAAGTGCGAGGGTTCGTTGTGGCCTGTTCGAGTGGACAACGGGTGTAGGGACCGGGTAGCTCGAGACGGCATTGTCTCTCAGATGAACACGCATCAGGCGGTACTCTGCTCGCAGTGTAATGTAATAATGGTTATGATATGATCACTGAGTAACTGGGTTCCGGCTGAACCTAGCACGGCACACATTGGAGGAATTAAGATATTCAGTTCGAGAGTGAAAAGCACAAAGTATCTTGGGTATTCATATTTAGGCCAGCGGATGGGTGGACATCTCTTGCTTACGAGCATTGCTCTACATCGACACAAGGCACATTTTTCGCTTGTATGTCTATATAACCAATTCCTAGATAGCAATTCATGTTATCGAAAAATATTTCGCTCTCTCTCTCTCGGCGTGTGGCGTTGTGTGGGAGATCCCACGGATCCACATTGTGTTCGTGCTCGATGGAGAGCCGTATCACCAGCTGCTATTGGCGTTGCGAATCTCTGATTACCAAGAAACTCACCAATAACGACTCCCGATAGACGCCTCCATACGTCACCAAAGTATATTTAATTAGAGTTAACAGCCGGAGCGGACAACAGAGTCGACGTCTCGTGTGTGCCATCGTGTCATTGAGCGTGATCACAGTCGATAGTCGCTGCCCAGTAATTGTTTTGTGGTAGCGAAAATTGTCCATAGCAGAATATATAGCTATCGTCGTAAATCCGACGGCATTTTAGAGTGCTCAAAATCGCCGATGTCCCGCTGCCACCTGCTCGATGTGAACGCGCGTTGGCGGTGGCTGCTGGAGTTGGATACAATCTAGCGAACTCAATTAGAACTTTACGATGCATCTCTCTCTCTCTCTATATATATATATATATATATATATATATATATATATATATATATCTCTCTCTCTCTATATATATATATATATATATTTATATATATAATATATACACGTCGCAATGTGTCTAGGGTTCATTGTTTACACATGGCTTCACAAAGGAGCAAGAAAAAGTTTTGAACAGCCCCAATGAGATCTCCATCGTCCGTCGTTGAATCACTGCAACGTCGATAAGGTGTTAGGGGTGTTAAGAGAGAGATCGTTGAGTTTGTGAGTTTAGCCTCGTTGTGACAGTTTGCGTCCGGGCTGCTTCGGTGATCCTGAGTTGTTTGTTGATTTTACTGAAAGCGAATCCAAGCGGCTACTTTGGTTTTAGCGACGCGTTAAAATGCCGTCTAACTGTCTCTACTCGCTGCGCGGCTGTATCCCGCGGCGACGGCTGTTAAGTTTACGTTTCGCTGAACTGAAATGAGCGAATGTTTCTACACTCAAGACTATATATATATATATGTATATATTTGTCAAAGGTTCAAGCACAGGCCAGGGACACTATGGCGCTATGACTGGTAAAGTGTGTTCCTTGCGAATTCACATTATTATCCTTTTCTTTGCTATACATTGGGTGGGCTCTTCCCTTCAAGGGTTACTACCCCACCGTCCCCGTCCATGACAGTACAAATCAGTGCACTGATATGCAAGTCGCACCCATCAGAAGCCGTTGGAGAGAATATTATTCTTTTCCATGAATTGTGGTACGCAAACGAATGTTTGTCACCCGTATGGCTACAAGCAGCTCGGGCGCACGGTGTCGTCGTGTGGACCCCGTCGGGCACATTTTGCCTTTGCAAATGGTCTACCTACAGTGGAACAGACGTGTACCGGGGACACAAAGTTAGTGCTGACTCGTTATGATTCCCCTGGATGTTCAAGTCGGCCGCGAGCTCCCTGCTAAGCGATAACGTTCGGGCCATCTCTGCAAATCTCGATTGCGTAGTTGATATGATAAACTCGGGCTATCATTGGATCAGGCCTATAAGCAGTGATTTGCAATTTCATCGTTGTTAATCAGACGGTTACTGCGTTGATTCAATTGCTATATACGAAGCGATGTATAGTGGTATATAAACGCTCATTACGTTTAGTAGGCACAGTTTATATAGCTATACATCTCTATGTTTATACCAATTGAATCAGCGCAATAGCCGTCTGATTAACAACGGTGAAATTGCAAATCACCGCTTATAGGCCTGATCCAGTGATAGCCAGAGTTATCATATCAACTACGCAATCGAGATTTGCAGAGATGCGAATCGGAACGTAATAGGTTAGCAAGGAGCTCGCAACGACGCGGCCGATAGTCACCGTTACACATTTGGATTTAAAGGGGCTGTCCGGCTCATGAAGCAATGCCGAAAGCAGTTGTACCGTGGTCGTTAAATGTTGGCTGTGAGTTAGCCCGAAAAATTTATTAGGGAGGTAGCAGTACCCAGCGCGGACTGGGCTAGGTAGAGTGTAGACCGTTGACTTGACTGCTGATCGAGCAGATCTGGTTATCTGGCAATTTCGACGATGAAGCCAGGCGGATGAGCTTTGTACAAGGCGTATCCGAAATTCAACGTTCATTACGAAATACAACAGTGGTCGGGTTCGCCCGCGTTTCAGGCGTAACTAACAATATTGCATACCCCACGGTACAATTGTGATCTGTCTGCTGGTCTTGCTGAGCGACCGATGACGCCGTAGGCTCTTTGAGACGTTACGAACCTTGTGTGATCAGTCGTGTAGACACGTTGTCGCGCTTGAAGAATGCTTAATTTCTACGCGAACGCCTTCACTTACAAGGACTTGCTCGCATCGTGACCGCATGTCCGTGAATTCATGTCGAATGGGATCGTCGACTCTGCCGCGGCAGCCGCATCACAATGACGAATCTTGCAATCATGTCTGTCCAGGACGGTCAAGCCGCCTCGGTGCCTGATGCGGCTCATTATGGAACGACTATTCATTAGCATCGCTGAGTGCGAATGCAAAATATTTCAATGGAGTTAGAGCTCTTCGCCCACTTTTTTACTTAATTGACTAATAAACATATTTCCACCTTCCTTTTCGGTAATGCACGCACAATGATTTTCTATTGCGATAAGGATTGTGTATCGCTGCATTTGCTGTTGGTAATCCCTTTTAGGAATCATTGCTGGTGAACTGTTGTTGCCAATTAATGTCTGATCGACTATCTGAACTGGTCATCCCGTCTAACTGACAGCTAAGAGGCAGAACGAACATCGGTGTTTCGACTCGACCCCATCGAACCGAAGCTCCGTTGTCCGTTTCCCTCCGCTTGGGTTGGATTTTCGCTCTGAGACGAAAACACACAAGTGCGTAATGGATATTTGCCGAGCGCTCATCTTCGAGGGCGGTGGCCGAAGTGATTCTTCCGTGGCGTATTGCTGTGCCCTTGGTCTCTTGGTCTCGTTTTCTGATCACTGGCGAATCGAAACTCGAACTCGTATTCGCAATAATTCGATGCAATTCGCTATTTTTCGGCTAATTTGTTAAAGATATCCTTTGAGGTGTAAGGGCGGCTGCGTGCTGAGGGTTCGATGTCGGAACGACAAATCGAGTCGCCGACACGGCTAGCCAAATCGCAAGCAATTACTGCGTCAAATTTTGCTGCGGCTAGTTGGCCGTCCTCTATCTTGCACAATGAACGCTTATGCGTGTGCATGAAATATACAATATGACAATGATGATCGATCTATACACCCAGGCAATTCATGTCCGCGTTCGATCCGTCTCTCATCAAGGCGACTGGTACATACCCATAGACGCAGCTGGGCAGTGCTGCAAGGAACTGAGATCGATATGGTTTTGATTGCAACTTGCGTGAGCCCTCGAGCGCCGCTGATATCACGACCCAAACAGTAAAAATGGGAGAAACGCGAACTACAATGATAGCTACAACGACTACAAGCACAACAATAGCAGCAGCCGTCGCCCTAGTTATTGACGGCCTCCATTGAGCGATGCGCTTCCTCGGCGGCTGATTCCCGCGATATGAGGCTTGCCTCATGATTCGTATCCGCGTCGCGTGGCCCGCTGAGCAGCACAACGCCGGCGATCAGGACGGGATCGTTGGACGTTCGGACGTATTCCAGTCACCGGCAGAGATTGCATGGCTGCGTGCGAGAGGCATTTATTTTCTCCGTCCCGGAGGATTGAGGTGCTGAGCCTAGCGTTGCCAAGTGGTGTGGGAGCGCAGTCGCCTGGCTCTGGCAGTGTGGGCCGCGTTATCGGGGCCAGGGATGTGTGGGGCTGCTCTGGAGGGTGAGCGCCTTGGAAAAAGACTTACTGTCCGGAAAAGTGGCCCGATGGTGGCAAGCAGCCAAGGAGCAACCCGGAGCTCGGAAGTTTTCGACCAACTGCTGCGCGCCAGTGGCAGCCGCCACTACTCATTCAGTGGCTAATACCGCCGACGCGGAGTCTAGTATGGAGAGTGGGCTCGGCAGGGAGAGGCAAATTCAAGTTGATTTTGCATCCCAATCGAGAAGGGCTCCCAACGCGCCGTTACCCTCTGTGTTACTGAGGAGGAGCGGTAAAGAGCTCATACTGCTGCTGCTGCTGCTGTGCCATGGAGGGATGGATGGAACTAAGACGGGTGCGGGAAGTCGCGGTGCAGCGAGAGAAGACGAATGAATGATCCCTCTATTGGGGCTCAGGCGGCTGAAGCAGACGGCCCTGGAGAGCAGTATCAAGCAGCACTAGGGTCAGGAGAGGTGCGCTAGTAAGTTGCCTTGGGTTGGATTGGAATAGCCGTGGTAGGCCGAAATAGCGGAGCGAAGAGGCTCTTGAGTAGCGAGTACTTGCGCTCTGTTGCGGGGGTCGGCGGCTGGTGACGCGGACGGATGGCCCGTCGGACGCGGCCCGCCGCCGATGGGTTTGGATCTACTGCATGTGCTGATGTTGCTGCCGCTGACTCACTACTTGGAGCTATGGAGTGGCTTGTTGAGGCGGATGCTTCTTCTGTCGCTTTCAAATTCGGGAAGACGGAGTCCGAGGAGGCCGGACGGCTTGTCGCCGTCTAGACGGCCGCGGCATATGCCAAACTATCATATAATAATGCGCAACTAAGAGAGAAGCAATGAAAGTGACGAAGCGCTCGGATTGCCTATACATCGTCTATCAAGCACACCGATAGCGTACACACACACACATATATATATATATATATATATATATATACATATATGTATATATATATATATATATATATATATATATATATATATACACATATATGTATATATATATATATATATATATATATATACACATATATATATATATATATATATATATATATATATATATATACATATATGTATATATATAATATATAAGTTCTCGTCGAACTGATGGGACGTGCGTCTGTGTCTGTAGATCTTAACCAGCGCCACCGCAGCTATCGGTCCGATGAACGGGGCGGGCCTTATGGATAGTTGAGGACTCCCTTACATGTGGTGGGTGTATTGCCCATTAAGGGTACGGCCATCACTATCAACCACCGCGGCGCAACAGTGCTCTCATGGTTGCAGTGCTAGTCGCTGCTGATGATGGCAATAATAGTAGCAGGAGCGACAAGGGAACGTAATTCCTCCTTCCATTTCGATGTGTGCTACCTCTGTAGGGTGCCACCGTACCGTTGCTGCTGTTGCTGCGATAGATGTCGCAAATTGTTATGCAACTCTTCTTGAGACGATCGTGCACCATATAAATATATAGTCCCATAACAGAGTTTACGGGGTCTCGTACAACATCGGCGGATATAGCCGTATATATTATATTATTGTTTGCACGTCTATTCGACTATGTTTCGAGGACAGATCGGCATCCGTCTACTCTACAGATGGATAAATAAATTAACGAGCGAATGAATGGAATGGCGAGAAGCGTGACACACTGTGGAGTATTAGTTGAACGCATGAAATTCGATTGCACGGTCCCAAACACGATTTCGTTGTGCGAGTTGTGTCAACTGTTCATTGTGTGTTCGCGTGATTCAAGCGTCGATGGCCGGTGCCGGCTTCGTTATGATTTCTATTAGCTACTCTTTAGATTCCAGCTGAGCGGCGATCTAAATGATCCAATCCTCAAATCGTGCCCATCACCCATGACCGATATAATTTCAAAAATAACCGTCAACGCTCACCCACGTTAGCATGGTGCGCTTTTCCAGCGTGCTACACATTCGCCGTCCATCGGTGCGGCCATCCCTTCGCAATCCACAGCTATTTCACTTTCCTATCAAACGTCCTTGCTCCGGTGTGTTTGTCGTAACTAATCCCGTACTCAAAATTGCCTCAATTTGTATGAAACATTAAGCCAAACATGGGGGGAGGAGGGAGTGGGGGTCGAGATAATACCTCGTACTTCGATTCTTCATGATGATGTTTGGCATCCATTACCGCAGACATCCCAGAGGCGTATTCCATTTGGACTAGTCAAGCCCGTCTGGCCGAGGGAGAATCGACGGGCGGTTGATCGTCCACAGTCGCCTTGAATCTCACTTCATCGTTATTTCTCAGGCTTAGTTAGGGGGATATAATTGACGTGTTTAGATTTAGCTGAGCGCTGTATCCCGCATTCATTTCGATTGGTCAGTTTCGGATTGTCTTGGCGCGCTGACACGAATGATGTTGTTTTTGTCCATTTTGCTTCAAATATGTCATTCGTTTTTATTCCGATCGTCGCCGTTGGTCGCTGATAGTCAGTTGGTTGTGATTCTTCGATTCTGCTGGTGGTTTGTTGTTGTGACCTACATCACACAATTGCTCATAGATGTATGTTGCTTAAGATTTCACAGGTATTTACGTGTTTGTGTTGAATTATTAAATGATCACACGCGGTAATTCGTGTGGAATAGCTGTCTGAAGCTTTCTGAAAAGCTCATGCTCGCTCGAGTATATGAGCGGCTTTGGAAACATTTACGCCTGTATTTGGATTATATAAGTAAACATTTACGAGCGTACTTATTTTACGTGTATATATATATATATATATATATATATATATATGCATACATTACGGAGCAATAGTGAGAACGCTCGGCTGCTAGATTTTTAGGACTAACCAAGCGAATGCAGTAATGTCATTAAATATTCGTCCTATGAATGAATGCACGGTTTTATTTAACGGTTCTTGCCTCGTTCGTGCTTCGAGCGAACCGTTCTAATCTATAGTTAATGTTATGACTTCTAGTGCTCTTCGTCACTGCTCTATATAGTTTCGGGTACCTATCGCAATGACACCGCAACCAGTATGTTGGTGTGTTCACCCAGCGCAAAGCTTCCAGTGGCGGTGACGCCTCAGCCAGCGAACAAAGTCGTTTTCATTTAATCTGTATAGACAATAGTACGGCATCATGGACACCCGCTTGATCCTTGGCTTCTCCGGCAATCGCGCAGCGTCTGCCCGACCGCCCGCCCGCCCGGCAGCCGGGGTTGCTAGCTACGCCAGTAGTTGGTACAGGTCTGTCCGTACGGTCCGCTTTAGTTAGTGTCGATGGAACAGCGGCGGTTGCTGAGACGCTCGTCGTCATCGTCACTGCAGAGACAAAGCTGGGCGGCAGCAAACGCAGAAGCGGTAACGACGTGCGGAAGCAGTTCGTGGTAGCAGTTCGAGGCTGATGGCGATGGCCACAATCGCCTGCCCCGACTGACTCTCTCGTGGCGCTCCTGTGTTTCTTAGCCCTACCTGTGTCGGAGGGGTCCCGCCGATGTCAGGAGGCGTAAATTCTCATTAACCACCTCAGTGAGTCAGTGTGACCGCTAGTCGGCTCGGTGGCAGTCTGCCGACTGGGCTTGCCGTAGTGTGTAGTGGCAAATGCTTCGGTTTTCTTCGGTGTAGCTGCTATTGCCTCGTCCTCCGCCGCCGCCGCCTGTAGTGGAGCTAGATAGCTCCGTCGCGGGTAGCGAGAAAAAAAGCCGAGAGCATTTGGGAGCTGTTTGCCGTATATAGCGGCGGCGGCGGTTGTTGGCTGTGATGAGAAGGGAACCGTCCATGGCAGCGCCATCGCAGTGTGGAAGAGATCCTCAGGGGTGATTTTCGCCGGTATTTTGCGCGCAGGGCCGCGGCCATACTAGTGCCGCAGTGGCTGCCCTCTCTCTCCTCTCTCTATCTCTCTCTCTGCACAGGACAGAATGAATGGATGAATGAGTGAGAAGTGTGATGCCAAGCCTCGAGAAGGTGGGGCCGGCCGTTTGCCGACGGCGAAGGTAGATCGAAAAGTGGAAGATGTTGGGGGCGGGGCGGAGGTAGTCAGCGAAACGCGCCGAGTTGCCTGCTGAAGATTGGTCGGGGCCGCACTCACTCTGGTAAGGGCCTGCCATCGTTGCCATCGCTAGCCAGCCCGGAGTGCCAGCAGGGTCCAATAAAAGCCGAAAACACCGGGAGAAGGAACCAGCAACCCCTGCTATTTGCGAGGCGCAACCAGCGAAGAGAGGATTGAAAAGTACTGCGGGAGGCTGAGAGCCAGCTTCGAAATGGTCATCGCCGTGGTGATGGTGGAGACGAATGATGATCGCAGTGGCCTATAATGGGGCGTGCTAATAGGGGTGGTGTAAGAACAAGAGATACACTATGTACTTACGTGTGCCTGTGTGAAAACTAGTAAATAGTCGTAGTGATTTCTTTATGATGTGTCTGCCACTGCACTAAAATGTGACTGTGTAGGAAGTCGTGGGTAAATACACTACGGGGACGGGATGGCTGGCTAGTAAATATATGGGGACTCTTCGTGCGGTTGTTGTTGCTGAAATGAATTCAATGACTCGCGTGCGTCAAATGAACGCGCATGTGTTTGCCTTTTTTTTTGCCGATGATTGCAATGAGTGAGTACACAGTACCGCATCCGTGATTACGCACACGTCAGATTGAGAGATAACCGTAATCCTCGCGCGCCATGTCACGTTCTGTAGCTTGCACGTGTACACACATATGTATATATATATATATATACATGTACACATGCTGCTGTTGCATCTGCTGCTAATGGGAAACTCATAGTGAACTATTGCAGGCCGCGCGACGTGAATTAAGTGCATTGTCATCAAAGTATTGGAAGTGTCGCTTGCTGGCGCTCGCGTGTTGTCGGTGTCGAGTGTGAGCGGAGATTACGCGACAGACGGCCAACAGAGCCTCAGAGCCGCGTGCAGGGGAAGCTGTGTTACTAGACCTTTAGGGCAGCTGCACCGATCATGCTACTTGGACCGTTCATCGGTTCAGCCAGGTGTGCGGCGTGCTTAAGCTCGATGGCGCGGTCAGTCGATCCAGCAGTCGCTGCTGGCCAGCCTGACGTCGATTGGCGCCAACCGCAAGGGGGTTGCCGACAAGCCCAACTTATGAGAGTTGAGCAGGTGGACAGATGCAGCGGCAGGCAGACTCCCCTTCTCCGGCTCAACTATGACCACAAATGATGGTGTCGGCAATGGCGGCAGTTGTAGGAGTAGTAGTAGTAGTGGTGGTGGTTGAATCGGTGGTGGATAAGGCCACTAGGGTCTGGCTAGTCCTGCTAATACACCCGCTATTGCTACCCATTACAGGCTTCTGCTCACCGAGCAACCACCCTCTCCTATGTGGTCACTCTCAGAGATAGATAGGGCTAGCTCTCATAGCATCGTCCCTCTCGTTGGAACAGCCTTCATCCAACGCCTACAGCGATGACGGTCTGTGTGGCAACCAACACACTTTGGTGGCTTCGTTTCGCCTGCCGTTGCCGTCGGTGCTAGTGGTGGTGGTCGTAACAGCAGCAGCCGCCGCTGTCAACGTGGTGGCAATACCGGCTAGCCACTACGAACACTGACAACGTCCAGCACAGGTTGGCGCCACAGTATGTCCTCACACACATGGACTGGCTCCTCGGCACTGACCTAGCGACCTTTCGTCCCATGTTTGCATCTCTGCGCACGGCGCAACGGCGATGCCACCAACGGAGGAGAAAGTTGACTAGAGAGGCAACAGGCCACCCAAACGTGTCCATTGTCGCTAAATAGGGAGGAGGTAGCAGCAGCGTCGTTTTAGGCCATGGGGAAGCCTAGCAGTGTAAGGGCGAAAGCTGCCGAGGGCATCCGGGATGGGGGCCTGTTCGGGGCCAGAAGCCAAGGACTTGTAGGATCCAGCCAGTTTATGCACATACTCGCGATGTGAGCCTGGAGCCAGCCGTCGTCGTTACACCTGTATGTGTTTCGGTGTTGGTGCTTAGCAGAGGAGAACATATGGAGTTGCGCGCCAAACGGAACGCGTGGCCTGTGCCGGGCCAGGCCCCTGATAAGGTTATAAAGGGAACTGGCTAAACGGGGATTTCGGAACTACGTGAGTTCGTGGCCTTGGTTTGGCTTTGACCAAAAGAGCCGAATTGCCCGCCGCAACAACAGTGTGAGGCAACATCAGCAGGCGGAAGGTGCTCAGCGAGCCGTTGCCGCTACGGTGCCACAGAGATGGCGTCGTCCTCTGAGTCGTTTGAACATCTGAATTGCATCCGGCCTCCGGGGTAGAGGCTTCAAAATGTTCGCCGCTTTGCTGTAGGCCAGACTAGACATATATATATATATATATATATATAATATTCGAGTAAACAGTGAGCAGTTGGAGCTAAGTATCTAATATACGAGGCTTTATATATCCATATGTAATATGAGTCTAATTTGCATAGAAGTGTGTATCCACACGTCCGTACACTTACAAAGGCATTACTGAGAGGCTGTGATTAGATAATAACGGTGCAGCGAGCGAGAAATATGTAGTGTACGGGCCCCGATCAGAAGATGACAAAGGAAGAACAGTAGCATTCAAGAGGTGATTAGTTGACTATTTTATTATTATATACATACTAACGATGAAATCGCAGTTTGATTTGTTGAGCAAAATACTTCCGTGCCAGGGACAAAACAGCGGCGAAATGTAGTCGGTTCGATGACGTTGTAAATTCTTGGGGTGTCCGCAGACCCTCAATTGCATTATGGTATAGAGTTTGAGATACATGAAATGTCTGATTTGTCCACATATCGAATCGAGCTAGAATTACTCGAGCGCTCCGGACCCCCTCGTCACAGAAGGGTAACATACCAGTCATAACTGTAGCAGTGTCGAAGGTGGTCAAATTTCGTCGAGTGGGCAAAGACATGCGGTGTCGGTCGAGAGACCGTTTGTTACGATCGAATGGCATGACAGCACTCCAGCGGTGGCAAGGGCAAGCTTTGGTGGGACGCGACCCAAGCAACTGGCTGTCAACCTCGCCGGGTGGTGCTACTCGGAGTGATTGACGGAGTACATTGATTACGTCCCACCGTCGACTGTGAGGAGACCGTACAACGATTCTTACGCTCCGAGATATTTTTTTTTCCTATTTGTATTCGGGTTTTGTTTGGTGTCACCGTGCACTCGGTTACCATCTTCGAACGAAAGTACGGTGCGGGTGCTGCGGGATTGATGTTGACGCGCGGTGGCAGTGCGGTTTTCCGCCGCCGCCGCCGCCGCTGCCGCCAACTATCGACTCGTCAAGCGGATCGTTCGACCTGCTCGAGTAAAGCGGCAATGACATGGCACAGGTAACAAAAAAAAAAGCACTAGATGTTGAAGGACCGCCGTTAGCAGCGATATGGCCATTATGGGTCCCTCTGTTACGGTTTCATTGTGGTCTCTCTCTCTCTGTATGTGTGTCTGTGTTCCGCCTCGCCCCATATCGGTATCATACGCACGAGTGTCTACGTTCGTTTCTTCGGCTGATCCCACCACCTTCCTTCATCGGTGCGACCCAACGGCATTTCTTATTTGGCTCATTAAGTAAATATAATAGCACTCGCGAAGCCGTTACAGCTGATCATTTTTCCGTCCGACTGACAGTGCTAGTCTGAGTGAGTTCTGAGTGATAGAATGAAGATCGACTACCAACGAAGACACAGAGATAACAACGACGACGACAACAATAACAACTCTTCTCGTGGTTGTCTGTATAGGCTGGGCAGGGTCAGCATCTATGGAACACCTCTCGTTCTCTTTCTCTCTCTCGTTATGTCTGCTCACATGTATCCTCGAGCAAAATGAGGGGATCCCGCTACCAGCACAGACACGCTACACGTGCCTGTCGCCAGGTATCGACGCTGTTGCCAATGCATTTAACCGCACTATGCACAGAGGCGGGCACAGAGGCGGCGACGAAATGCCGCCAACATTATATATATATATATATATATATATATGCGAGCTCGGCACCTTCGACCTGTTGTCGAATACTGAGTTTGTACATGTCGTTCGAGCAATCTCGATTTCGTCCGTATAGCATAACTAGTATGATTATACAACAAGAGGCAACTGCGTTGGCTGAGCTGGAGCTGGCGGATTCATCGGGTATCCCCTACGGTCCCCGGCAGTCCGAGACGGAACATGTATGAAAATGGTTCCTATTTTATACCATAATCACATGACTGGAACGAACATCATCCTGACCGCTGCATATTGCTTAGATTTTATAGAATAGCGACGTGAGGGTTGTATGATCTTGCTCATTTTAGCTCGTAAGCGGGTCACAATCGATATGGCTCTCTTGTTCGCTCTCGAGTAAAGTCGAGTGCACAAATTTCGGAGCGATTGGGTCAGGATCAACCAAAGTCGTGTTTCATCTATGTTGGTGCTGCTTTGCATCGTTGTGAAGAAATCTGGACACAATTTGCCCGACATAACTTTTGGTGGTGGGCGAACAATGCGTGTCGGATGGTTTGGGACAAACCCGGATCTGATCTGTGATGATGTCGAGAGGACGGTCTTCCTCAGAGAGCAGAGGCTAGTGCCGTGCATCGCGGCTAGACTCACCATAGGCTATAAAGCTGTAGAGGCTGCACATGACTAGTGCTTAACTGTTTAATGGTAATGACCATAAGAATGATAATTGTGCACTGGCACTGGTTCTCTAATGCAATGCCTATAATTCTGGAATAATTCTGATTGTCTTAGCCGTTTGGGCCTGTTCTTGTAGTATTTCTGTGCTATACGCCCATGTATAGTAATACATCCACTGTAAGGAGGTCTGGGCTGGGCCTGCAGGACAATATACGTGCGTGTATGTGTGTGCTCGCGTTCATATGGGTGGTTCACCTTTCTAACCAACCTGCTGACACTCTGTATCGTTGTTCTTTGTGCCTTCCTGTCGAGAACACACGTGCGAGACACGAGGGCGCCCTTCCTTGCTGTGTTGGCCCTCGCGGGGCCTCGGTATTCTAGGCAACCTAAGAATATCGGACGAAAAACAAATCAACAACGCAAGCAATGCTTCGTTCGCATACCCTGAGGCTGGAACCTGCTCTCGGCGGTTCACTCCTTAGACATGTAGGTGTGCCTACAGTGGCTGTAGATTATAGGCGTCGCATTGCGGATACGTGCTCCGTCATGGCAAGGACTCGGAACATAACGAATCAACGGTCTGCACCAGGACACTACCACTACTGGTGGTGGTGTCCTCGGAAGAAAACGGCCCCTGCGAAAAATCTGCATTTGCTATTAGGTGCTTGCTTGTTTGTGGGTGGTCGTGTACAATAGTTGAAGCGAATAGGAAAGACAGGAGGTGGATTGAGAAAACCGAATATATTTTTTCTATTTCCGTACCCAGGGGCCTGAAAATAGAGAGCTGAACATGGGACGACGAGGATTGTTAAGTCGTCTTAGATCGCATCTGCGTGTAGGCCCAGACAGTGCGTTTTGTACGCTTACTGTCGCGGGTTGTAGAAATACGTACAAGTATACGTCCACTGTTCTTTGTGTTGTTGATATCGGATAGAGAGGCCGAGGAGCGACAGGAGTATACACAGCGAGAAAAAGGAAGCTGGCATAACTCTGCCGCAGAACGAGCGATTTCAGCATCAGCACACCGAGAAGTAACAGCCAGCCGACTAAAACGTCCGACATTTATACCAGCAGTATCTAATCTCACTCATATACAATTAATGAACGAGGTGACATATCGCCCTCCGCCAACTGGGGGCCGAATCCACTCACATTATTATTATTATTATAAAGACGCAGCATTCTCCCATAGCGCTACCGGATGCGCCTGTTCAACCTTCCATGCTGCTTCTAATCAATGTCGTTGTTGCCACCACTCATATGATTACTTTGACATTTACTTTCCGTTTGCATCTATCAATTCGCTGCTTCACGATGTAAATCTTCTCTGTGGTAGAAAATAGAATAATTGATGAATGTATCGATAGATGAGCCCAGCAGAATCCCTTGGATAGCTTCGAACAAAACCGACCAGCCGGTGAACGCGGCTTGTATGCTCTTCCTATGCTGTTCGCAGAGTCGCTAATGATTCTTCAGAGGCTGGAAGCTCGGCACACACAGAGCACACGGTTCGCGCACACTCCCCCATACACCAGTTCACACATAGTTCGAGCCCGGTTGTAGGTCCTGTACGAGATCGACCTCCGCGGGAAAGCCACACCTACAGGCTGCAGGCCACTACGCAAATGATCCTTACCTTAATAAAAACATTTCAGCCGACGGCAGATTTCGCTTTGCGAGGTAGCGGTGATGAATACGAACGGCGAGACGCCGCTAGATACAGAGCAAGCAACGGGCTACGACGGTCCCATTGGCGGCGGTCGGGCTGGCTGGCTATCATTTCCTTTTCATTTGCGTTTTTCTACGAGCTCGCGCGAGGGATTTTTTTAGCTATGCATAAAATCAGCGTCTTATTCCCCCTTTTTTTTTCGTCTCCCGTAAATGCAACGTAGCGCGGCCTTTCGAGTGGGCCGATCCTGTCTCGCTCGGGAGGAGAGTGGCCGAAATAGAGATGGCAATATAGCACGAGAGAGACAGCGAGAGGTGGGGAGCCCCGCGCCGTTCAGTTCAATTCCATTGCGTTGCTGTACGGTTGCAGCCGCCTCATTTGCTCATCATTCAGCCTGCGCGTTGTGTTAAGGTCTAGTATATCATATATGCTATTACCATGATTACGATAAGGTTGGATCACACGACGCTATGATGTAGAAGAGAAACCGCGTCGGGGTTGAAATGATCTGAGAATGTCGAAATCGACATCTCTCAGTACGTATGTATTATCATTATATGTATGTGCTATCATTCTATGGCGCTGTCTGAGGGCAGAGAGATATTGGATTGCAAACGGAGCCGTCCGGGTAGATACGAACTTTCATTGTTATGACGCATTAATAGCCAGCCAGCCAGCTAGCAAGCAGTCCACCGCTTGGCGATGAAAGATCTCGGGATTCAGCGGTGGACTTGGCAACCCTCATTCTGCAGAGGCAGCACGAAGCCAATGGTGATGATGTGGTCGACGTCGACTGTTGCGACGGTTGCCGTTGACTGTGCTCTCGTTTGGATGGGCCGCAGGAATGGCTTTGCTATCAGAACGCTTTGCGTTTAAGGGGTCCGACCTATGAGGCAACGCCGAAACCACTACTGCGGACGTTAAATGTTAGTGGTGTTAGTCAAAATTCTTTTTTTGTTCTTTTGCTGTCGGAACGGGTGTTCGCCACTCGCGTGCTGCCGGCATAAATCAGCGCATGGTAGATGCATGGAACGAGACGAATGAATTACTCAAGCATTATTAATTAACTGCTAAGGGAGACATAAGACGATATGGACGTCCATTTTTGTATACACTGCCCACGCATCGAACTCGTATTGTTAACTTGAAGCAATTAACGTTTAAGTTAATTGTTATCATCTAACAACAGTAATCTCTGTGGTAAGATTCTATTGGATAGCTCCGCTGGCTAAGACATAGCGATTTGCCGGGTGCATCTCGTCCCACAATGACAAGAGGCGTTGGTATATCAAATGTTAGTTTACGTGTGATGACGTTATTTTGGCAAACTGAACCGAACCGCTGCAGATCCAAGTAGATTGGATGAGAGAAAAATCAGTGAGCATGGGTGCCATTGAGCGTGGTGATCGCACCTGCTGGAACGGTGGATAAATGATTACGACCGGCCATTTTCTAAGAAGAACCCAGCATCGAACACAGTCGTTCAAAGCTGCGAGATACAATGTCTGCGTGTATTGCTGGCACCTGAGGCATACACGTTGCGTCTCGGTTCTCTGTTATTTGTGGTCGAGACTATTATGTTGGAGCGGATTTTGACAACTGTACTTAAAGGGGAGACTAAATATTTTGGTACATATGAACCTTCTCAGAGATAGTCCTTCACGAGTCCCTAGCACCGCCTACGTTTTCATGAGCTGTTCAGTCAGTGTCAGTATAACAATAGCGGCAACGCTACAATGCCCGTCATCGTGTCACCAGTCAAATTACAATCAGCTTCACAAAAGAATAGACTAAATCGGTAAGAAAATCGGTAGAGTGGATCCCCCTTGCACGCTAAGTACAATACAATACGACGGTTCGTGCATGTATATACATTGTTTAGTTTCGATAGAATTAATCATGTGATCTCTCCTCGCCGTCGCGTCTAAATCTTGGTTGCACCCTGCAGTGCACCTGATGGCGGAAATGTTCTGTTGATGTTGCTTATCACGGGGAGTCAGTGTAGGACCGGGCGCACTCCGGTTAGGGCTGAGCTTTGAGCGGATAACTGACGGCTCGCCTGCACCGTGCTACTAGGTTGCTTCGTTCGTGCTGATCAAGTGCCACCTCAGTGTTCTGTTCGTCTCCTTAGAACGAAACGACCCCACTGGTACATGCCGGTACGCCACAGTTACCGCGGTTTACCGAGTGAGTGATTCCGTTCTGCGAAGCAGGCGAAGGGAGGCACGGCCGCTGTGGGAACGCGGCCGGGCATCGGGCAGGAGGACGAGAAGGCTGAACCCTGACGACAACGAGGATGCCAACCGAGGTGCGGTTGAGCGGTTGGGGCTCGTCTGGGGATCGCTCCAGTCGGGGGCGCGCCACCGTCGGAGAAGGGTGGTAGTCATGGAAGAAACGGATGAGTGAGAGAGCGCCGAGTGAAAAAGGATAACATTCGATCTTCAGCCCGAGCTGAGATACAACGAGCAGCAAGGGCAGGAAACAACTAGGACATGAGGTGAGGCAATGCCGGCTGGAGTTCGGGAACGAGGGACTTGCTTGGGTAACTGTACTTACTATCGTTGGTAGTACGATCCATCTCGAGGAGGTAGAAGCTTGCCGGCCAGGTTAGTTTTCCCACTGTGCCTTGTTACGGTGGTGGCAACAGCGGGCTAACGTAGCACTATTTCGATGGAAACAGGAACACGCTGCAAATTCTGTCGCGACAAGAAGAGAATTGAATAAGTAGATTCCTAGGTCTGTCTACCTGCAGCGTACACGGCAGGTAGACATACCTAGAAAAAGTGGCACGTTGGATGTAATTGGTTAGTTATGAAGCGTCGTGCCGTCAATTGGCCGCACTGCATTGACACCGGGTGGCAACTGCTTTATCGTGATCTAGATCTTGCTCGTGTTTTCAACTTGGCGAGCGGGCAATCTGCAGGTGTTGAAAATAATGGACCGACAATAAATTCCTGCCGAACGGGAAATCGAATCACGAGCCGAGATGTACCACCGCACAATGAAGACTAACATCGAGCTCAACCTGATCGGGTAGTTTGGGAATGGGACCGCTTCACAGCAGGGGACGTTCGCTTATTAAGGAAACGAAGCAAAATCAGCGGGGAGCTGAGGCAAAAGAGCTGTGTTAAGTGGTAGCTGCTTAGACTTAAGCTGTTACAGTGGGACGGGACGGCGACGCGTGGCTGTGGGTAGGCGTTTGAAACTGTATCGGCTTCGACTGACTGACCCCCCAGCGACGGCAGCTTTTCCTCCACGACTCGACTTCGGTTCTGGGAACGAGAAGTGCAGGTCAGTGGCAGTGAACTCTGCCGAAGGGGCGTCGTCGTTGCTGAACAAAATGGACGCAGCGGCGTTGAACGCCCAGCGCCCCAGCCTGCGTCAATGAAACCGAAATTGTGGGGTGGGGTGAAGACAGGCGGAGATAGCTGACGGAGGGTTGTAGAAAAGGGTGGCGAGTTAGTCGGAGCGCGTAGAGCTGAAAGAACGCTGTACGAGCCGAGCTCGATTTGAAGGGACGGCCCGCACGGACGGGCGGGGCTCGGTGGGCGAGCTGGGCAGACTGGGGAGGTCGAGAGAACTGCGGCGCGAATGGATAAAGAGGAATAATAATATTGTCGGAGCGCCACTCATGCTCGAGAGGACTATGATGAGCAGCACCGGAGGGTGGTCGGAAGAGTCCTCGCTAACTCGGGGGAGAATCGGAGGCCAAGAAAAGAATACGAATACACAGGGAAGATGAGAGCACAGGACAGCAAAATGAGGATGGAGCTGAGGCCGGTGTAGACGTAAGGGCCGGGCGAGCCGAGCGACCCGCCCTCAGCGAGCGTGCTACCCCGGCGTTGCCCGCGGTATCGCTGCTGCGGTATCGCCGGTAACGGCCGGCAGTGGTAGAGGAATAGAGGTTTCCTTTGGTGGAAGGGGACCAACCACTGAGCACGTTTTCAGTGTGTGAGGGGGTTTTCAGGCAATGGATGGCGAAGGGGTCAGGTTTCCATAGGTTGACAGACAGTGTGTCAACAATAGCGAAAGCAGCAAGGGCGAAGTCTGCCTGCGGCGGCCTCGGCGCTCCTGACTTGGTGTGGTGCGCGCAGGCCGACAGCAGTGGGAGGAACTGATGATGGTGCTGGGCTGAGACGCAACGGCAGCCGTGGCAAAAGGCAGTGTTAGGTAGAGAGGTAGGCAAGCCGCTCGGTGGGACGGCCGAGACCGGACGACCAGGGATGTATGTGCGTGTGCATGAAGCGGTCTCTAGTCACCTCCAGAAGATTTGTGGACGACTCCCCGGCGACTAGCCTCAGGGCGCACCCCCAGTGGTATGGGACGCGCCTCGGGGTTTGGCGCTCGTGGAGCGTGGAGCGTGGAGCGAGTCGGGCTCGACAGGAACGAAGAACGAGAATAGTGTGAACGCGTGCTAGATAGAAAGAGAGACAAAGAGAGAAGAAGCCGAGCAACGGACCAGGCAGGCGGTCTCCTCTCGTGCGTGTGTCCTGCGAGCTGTTGGACCATCGAACTCGTTGTCAGTTCGTTCAGTTCGGTGTCGAGTATGCGATGTCGACCGAGGGGCACGGCTCAGACCGGGCGAAGATTGAATACGCTCATGGTGGTGCTAAATTACGATACGCGGAGTGCTCGAGGCGGGCGAGTGATGAATGCACGTTTTAATTTATTATTTTATATCTGATTAAGGAACTTAGTCTTTGGCAGTTCCTGTCATTACTGTGGCAACGGCGCGTCCGCCCCTGTCGCGGGAGGCCGGGAAAAGAGCCGCTCGAGGAAACACTTCAGCACGTTATCTCTCTCTCTCTCTCTCTCTCTCGCTCTATATATATATATATATAGAGAGAGGCAGAGAGAGTGACAGTAACGATAGTAGGTTAGCCGTGCTGTGTCGATGATGCAGGACGAGGCCAATTAGTCCACTGCTACGGGGGAGGCGGGTAGTAGTAGAATCATTGATTGAATTAGCTTTTTCTTTCCTCTCTCTCTCTCTCTCTCTCTCTCGCTAAATGCCGTTAACACAAACCTATAGGAACGATTCACTCAGTGGGACAGAGTGTTCTTGGTCGAACCCTGTTGTCCTATGTCGCGTGGTCGCACCTTTGTTTTTTTCCTGAATTCTCACTCTCTGAGTGTCTCCAAACGTGACGAAACGGCTGTGTATACAGCCGCACAAATACCCTTGGCTGTTGTCATACCATGTATATATGTATATACCGCGGATGACTCAAATGATCTGAGTGAAGCTTCTGTCTCGGGCATATCCAGTCATCCAACTCGAATCTTGGGCAGCACCATGTTGATAACTGTTGGAGTATTCTCATTTTGCCATATTGACACGACGATTTCCTTGCAATGTTACGATCCCACGAAAAGTGGTTTGTCAATCTGACACGTTCTAAATACGAGTTTACTGGATCGGATGTAAAATCGAGGTCACTGATTCGACCGCTCGATATGATCCTATCGTATCGAGCGTTGTTTTTCTTCATCACGCGAGGCAATCCAGCGCGGGACCATTACAGTGCGCTTCCCAGAAATCGGACGTGTAGCCAGCAATAGCCTCCGTTGATCGTCGTGTAACAGGGTATTAGAACTGGGAGTTTCTCATCACGCAGATGAGAAACGCGCCGGCCGCCAGATGTGGAAAAATAGACAACGGGGAACCAAAGACGATGGCAGGCACCACAGCAAAGAGACGGAAGCGACTAGCGCTTGTCGGAGTGACGTTGCAACAGTTCTGCGGGGGGCGATTTTTTTAGACGGCCTGCAACAGCAATAACAACAACAACAACTACTAACGATATTACATGACACGCTCTCTTGTTAGCGCTGACGTACGGCGTAACTTGGGGGTGGATGGTTGAGGGCATCGCAAGTAGCGAACCAGTGCTCGTTGCCGCGAGGCCGAAAACTAGCAAAACCATCAGCGACGTGGAGACGGAAACGCTTAATCGTTCTTAGTGGAACCAGTGGGTGGGTGATTGGGCTCAAGTCCATGAGGGATCCTGTCGAAACGAAATGCCTCGCCGCATTAGACGCTGCAAAAGTACGATGCTGGCTTTCGCAAGCTAGCGAATTTGAGAATCGGCGGAGGCGAACATGGGGTGGAGTGTCTTCGGCGGAGGAATATTGGACGATTGGCGCCGAAAAATCAGCGAAGGGAGACAGAGAGAGATTAAGGGGAAAAGGCAGAGAAGATTCACGAGGGTGGCCCGTTTTCTGAGATTGATGCAGCAGTTCGCCACCGGCGGAGAGAGAGAGATACGGAACTGCTGACGTAAGTGTTGTCGCAATCCACTGGAGCGACGGTCTTAGGTTTTTCTCACGCTCTGCCCCCCTCTGCTACGCTGTCTGCTTCCCCGCGTGGCATGCACTCACGTTACGCGCAAGTCTAACAATCGCCGCATGACGCGTGGTCTCGTCCCGTCCACGTTTGCGGTAGGTACGCTTCAACGACGATTTCATAGTTTAGCGCTGCACCTTCAATCTGATTTGATGGAGGATAGAATGCAAGAAGGCTGGTGGCGGTGCTGGTGTCGCATTCTGGTTATATCGCACATACGCCGCTTGCAGCGATCGTCGGAGTTGCTGGCTACACTCGGCCTTGTTTTTCGGCGGCGTGTGAAGGCGCTGGAGGAGGGCGCAGCGTGGCCTCGGGTTACTCACGCAGAATAGGGACATGCTTAGCCTGAGAGGGTTTAGTATGTCGGGAGTGAGCGGGGGAGATGGAGGACGAACAGCAAGAAGATGAAAACGATAATTCTTTCAAGGATTCGCATGCCCCGCGCAGATTGATGGATGCATTTTTAAGTGACACTGCCTACTCGTCCAGTCCCGGCGTTAATGGATGCCAAGCTCGGATAACGCGTTTAAGACATGTCTCAAAAAATGCGGAAAAACGTCGAGCGAAATAAAGCACGCTGTCGATAAGTCTTAACATATTCCTGACAGAAATTCTGTAGAAGGCAGTAAGTAAGCGTTGTGTTTCCTTGTGCAAAACTAGAGGCCAATATTATCTTGTGATAAATGCGATACGCTCAGAATCTAGGGGAGACAGATCTTCAGCGGCATAGCAGAAAGCTGCAGTGCCAACTGAGAGGCTTGCCTTTCCTATCTAACCTAACGCACGACAGTCTGGACACGGATGTTTGACGGGTTTCTTCTGCGCTTGTTGGCTGATCCTCATGTTCCTACTTCGGCCTGTCTAGGAAAGCACAGAATTCGATGGCACGATCGTGTCTTCGGCATCTCTCCGAGTCGGTGACTGGAGGCAAGCGTCTGCTGGCGATGGTGATCTACTACGTCGCCCCCTTATGAATATTCCTCGTATATGCATATGTGATATGATACGATGCTAGCGTCTGATGCGCGCCTCTAGGCCGCACCTGCCGTCCCTTGGGGCCGGGGGTACATGTCAGCTTGGGTTGAGGGCTGGTTTTTATATAATAGTAGCGGCTTTGCCATGTCAATCATTGCAAAGATTTCAGCTGCCGTCGCAGCTGATTCGTGATTCCGTCGTTTCCATGTAGAATATGACTGATACGACGCAACCGGAACGTGGTTCGCTCGCATTCAAAATGCGAGATCGCAAAACCAATGCATAATCGATATTGCGGTTCAAGGTATGTCTGCCGCAAACTTTCCGAGTGTACAATTATTGCGTTTCACGTTATATCTTCAAGTGTCCTCACCCCTTCTGGCCAAATCTCCGCTAAAGCCGTGAGATGATCACGATCGAGATGTCATTACAACGATAGCTGAGATGATGATAACAATAATAGTAATAACAGTTCTATGTTCTCTTAGTCCGTGCGCTCCCCGAGTTCCCTTTTTCTCATAGGAGACGAAACACAGAGACCACTGCCTCGGCCTCGCCGGTTTCAATTCCCATTCCTCAGTGAGCCAATTTCAAAAATCTTAGCCCCACATCCTTCCAGCGGCCAGTTAGCCAGTGTTAGTTCTTTCTACATCTTCATTGGCTATTCTACTTCACTGGCTGCTGACTTTTTTCTCCACTTTCCTTCGTTGTATCGAGTCTGCTAAAACAGTAGGAAAGGCGGACTGCTATTCCCTTCAAGCGTTTGGGGTGGGGGGTGGGCGGGGGGGGCTTGCGAGCTTAGCTCCATCTCTGTCTTCCTCGTCGCTCCTTCAGCTTCGATGTTGTGTTCCGCTGGAGAATTCGTTATGGGTGGCCGCTGGTCCGTCTCCTTGCCGCGGGAGCGCCTCTCTTTTGTATCTGAAGTTCGAGAAATCAGAGAACGGACGAGAGAAGTGTGTGCGGGACTATGTGCACGATAGAATATAGACCGAAGCAGCCTCCCGCTGTGGGTGTACAGCACGACGGAGCAAGGGGGCCCAGCCGAGAGACGCAGTTGGACACCAGCTGTTAGCGACGTCTGGTGGAATCGTGGCAGCTGTTCGTCTTCGGGGCAACTATTTCCTTCTATTACGCTGGTCTATTGATTGATTCTGTTTCTAAATATTGATGATCTCGACGCATTCATTGTCATCAATCGCTCCCTGGCGCCTCTGCCTTCCTCAGTGCTGATCGATGCTAGCCGATTTCATCCAATATTAGTCGCGGGGAGGTTGTTGTTCTCTCCCAAATTAAACGTGTTCCACTGATTTACGGTGTGACGGTTCCGTTCGAGATTACACCTAGTTCTTCTCGGGGAGACGGAGAAAGGAGAAGCAGCCAGACGGCGTAGTAGTTTGATTAATTAAAACGTCGGATTAATTACGTTCTGCGCCATCCGACGCATCGTGCAGGTTACTCATGTCCGCTTCGGATCACAAGAAACACGGAGGGTGAAACCCTAGCCGTAATTCAGGTCGCCGCGCGAAATCTCTGCAAAATGGCTATCAAGCACTTGCTTGATGCTGTTTCTAGTGTCCTCTTGCTTCTGTGTAAACCATAACGGCTCCACAGCAACCGAACATACGAAATGCTATTCTTCCGAAAGCTAAATAGCACGAACAGAATCTACACGCCTACCGTATCCATCCGAAAAGGATAACTGGAAGGGAGAGGGGTCTTCGCCAGGACAACCGTTTGTGGGCAGTGAAATGAGCTAACGAGTGGGCGGCTGTGGCAGCTGGGGGCCACTGCCGACAGAGAGTGAGAGAACAGTGCTAACTCAACGGACCCCGACGCCGTCCGCTCGACGTGAACGGGAACTCGTAAGGATTACAATGGAAGGAACCACCAGCCTCGCCAGCGGCTGCTATTCAGCGAGAGTTGTAGCCGAGCTGAAAGGAACGAAGCCTTTCAGAAACGCTTGAAAGAGAGGAAGAAAAAAGGCAGACAAGTCGAAGAGGTCTGCGTGTTGTTGCCGAAGAATAGCGCCGACGAAAGAGACAGCGTTTGAAGAAAAGGTAACAAGGGCACCCAGAAAGTGCAATAGAGTGCCAACGCGTAATGGTGCATAGGACAAGCCGAGACTGCTAGTCAAGTGTATGCCGTCGCAACCGCCCCCACCGCCGCCGCCCCCACCGCCGCCGCCCCCGTCCCCCCACCATTTGTGCTCTCTCTCTCTCTATCAATAGCAATGTCTATCGAATATGTACCTATGTATATACCTATATACAAATGTGTATACCTTTACGCACTATGTGTATACACTATGTATTTTTTCTAGAACCATCAGGCACACAGGTGAACAGTCCACCGAAGGGATTTTGCAAAAGCGCGCCTTTGGTCAGCGCGTCAACGGTTAACGCCATGACGGCCTATTTTGGAGTTCCGAGATAAATACGCCAGATGCAGAGCCGGAGACAAGGCTGTGCGGTTGCACGTGAATTAGATTGAATCTCGTTAATTGGAACAGCTGAATCTTGGAAATCGGAAGGAGTCTCAACGGATGAGTGCGCGGGAGTGCTGGCGACGTGGAGGCGGAGCTCGACGCCCCAGTCAAAGCACATAGTGATTCAAATTCAACGTGATCGCTGTAGGAGTTCTTGGCAGTGTTGGGACGTTGCGGAATTGATTTGTCGGAGACGAATAGACAGATATGGGCTTAGGTGTGTGCCCTTCCCATCGCAGCATTGTTCTCGGGATCGACGTTCACGTACGTTAATTTGTCGTTTAGCCGTAAACGAATCGTCGAATGTTTGTGAACAGATCCGTCGAAGAAGCATGACATTGCAATTTGAGAACGACTGTGCTTTAAGGCTGCTTGAGATGCACTCCAGCAAGCGTGCACGCATGAACGCACACGTTTATATTTGGATAATTCACTACGTTTCAAGGAGTAGGTTAGCTCCAGCAGTGGATCAAGCCTGATGGGTAACAGCCTGATCATCGACTGCACCCACCCTCGCGTTGTAACCGTGATACAAATTTCGCCTGAACATCATTCTCTCATATCCGCCATAGCCTCGTATACTTTCTGGAACTGCATTTCACCATTATGCCGTCACTTCTATGAAGAGTGAGAAAAGGGCCAGAAGTTTTCCCCTTTCAACTCCCGAGGAGAGGAACTCTGGCCAAACGCCATGTGTCTCGGTGAAAGTTTGTGGTTTACATCTGTTCCTGCGCCTCGCCTATTTTGGAGAGGCGTTCTCCTGTGGCCAGTGAAGCTACTGATCCAGAATAGCCTATTAATATACTATCAGCAATTTACCCGAAATCCGGCTCCAGCTGTACTATTGTCCTATAAAAGCTGTGCCAATTTTACGTTATCCGAGAATCGCCGGCGAACGTACATCATATATCGGCGTTAGCTAGTCCTTTTGGCATCATCTTGTTTAAGCAATCGTTCTCTTAGCAATGGCGAGAAGATGTTTCAGGTTCGGTGACTTTTTCTAAGGTCGATTTCTCCACAAACGCTTCTTCTTTGGGCGGTCATAGTGTGCCAGCCGCCACCAAAACCGGGCTGGCAGGGGGTATGTTTTACTGCCAGCTGTACGTCTGGCCCGCAAAACCCGTGTGAACCCATGTGGGTGGGTTACCGTCGAGGCGTCCTAGTTGAGGGGTTTCTCGCGACTTGAGGAGGTCCGAGACGAGGCAGCTCTCGGAAGAGCTGCAACCACCGGGGCCATCTCGGTGTGTGTCCAATGTGGGCACCTCCGCCTGTCAGAAAGCGAGCGGCTGTAGCGCGCTAACATTAATAATTCCCAATTGCTGCCGGATGGCGGGTGCGGCCGCTGCGGCGGTGGCAGTCCTTTTTAGCTAAGTCATCCCACCCCGCAGGGGCCTGCTTCGGACCGCAGCAGTAGCTTCAGAGTCTTCTTATTCGTTCTTTGCCTACTCGCTCATCAGCCGGCCGGTCTGTCTGCGGACGGCCGAAGCTCGGACCGGCGAGACCGGAGAGATCCCCCGCCCTTCGTTGTGGAAACGGGAGCGAGACAGTTACTACACAACCATCTATTTTCCACCTTAGCACGGGACTCGCGGGACCCGGGGACTTCGCACTCGGATGGTCCTCGCCTCCGTGCGCGAGGCGCCCAGAACTCGGGGCTCGCCGTGCGGTCCTTCGCGAAGATGATGAGCAAGCGTGGATGACTATGTCAATTGCCCAAGGCGCAGCGGGAAACAAATCACACGTTGAGTGTACAGGGCCTCCTCGTGCCGTTACTGCCGCTGCAGCTGCCCATGCCGCCGGTTCTAGTCGACGCTGAAATAGGCGTCCATCCGGCTCGCCATAGCGCAAAAGCTAGACGCGTACAAAACGCATATTCTCGTTTGTAAATCGGCGGCTACTCCGCCTGCCTAAGTTGTCTCTTGTACACTTTCACGCTTACTCATCGATATGATAGTCTTAGAAGCAGAAGAGATTCGAATTGACAATAGAGATGCATACGATATTCTATTAGTTTTTGTGTAATGCCACTTGTTGTAGATCGCTAAGAAAAAAAGCAGCTACATACTGTGGTTGTCCTTAGATTGGCGCAACCCAGTACGACATTATGGCATATGGCGTGGATGTTAATTATTTCGCTATAAATTTCGAGAGGGAGATATCGTGTTCATCTGTTTTCATAGCCTAAAACTGCAAAAATATCGCGCCGGATGCGTTAAAGCAGCGTGGGCACTTCTTGTTCTTTCGCGTCGAAAATCTTGCCGTTCTAAATGGGGCCTCTGGGAGAAGTCTTTACCGAGGCTTACGAGAAATATTACAGCCTAGCTTGTTCTAAAGTTTGCTGTCTGGAACAAGGCTACAGGTCGCACGCAGCACCTGCTAGGTAACGACGGCAGGAAGACACTGCAAGAACGCCACCGGTGGCCAACAGGCGAAGGAGTTGGCAGAGAGATTGTATAACATATATATATATATATATATATATAGGCTTATGAGAATACATCTATTGTACCTGTGAACAGCCACATATCTATTGCAAGACGAGGATATATTCAGGGACGGAAAAATTTGGCAACAGTCGAATTATACACGAAGGCTGAAGGACCGTCAAGGGTCACCATCTTAGCCAGCTTTATTAGAACCGTATACCGTACACGGTACACTGGAAGCAGTCCGCATTTAAACCCAATCAGATAAACCCAATCGCTTGTTAGGCGTAAACACATCGTGAGTCCCCGCCTGAAGGAATACCGAGGAATGATTGTCTTTCCGATCGGTGGCAGTAACAGGTGCACAGCAGATGTCGTCCTTACGAAAATTTACGAAGCACACACGGTCCAACGAAGTAGGTCACGCAACACTGCCTTCAATATAACGAGAAAGGAACAACAACACAAGCAAGCAACAACAACAACATAAGCAACAATAACAACAACAACACGAACAATTGCATCCTCAAAATGCTTCCTTCCAGCTCGTGTTCCGCAGTAAGTTGCACTGCCATGGATCTTCTTTTCAGAACAATCCACTTGCTGGCTGCGTTTGCGAGTGAGCTTTTATATTATATATTTCGACTGGCGGTTGTTTGCGTACCTACCAGGCCTTCTGTGGCCTGCCATCGCAGTTTCGGTTGCGGCCGACGTGGATTTTCGCGGCTCAGTAGGAGCCGAGTACGCTCAAGACGCAATTAGGTTTTTTCCCGTTGCGTTTTTTTGTGTGGGCCGGTGGCTGAGGGTGCGGCCGGTTACTTCCTCGGTATAGTCGCTCTTCGCTAGCCTCAGATCGTCGTCCCCTGGAGGACGGATACGCTAGAGCAAATGCGAGATACGCCCACTGCTCGGGACGGATGTCGGAGATCTCTAATGAGGCGTTGATTGCTCACTGCATGAACGGTTGCGTTTGCAGTTCGAGTTTTATGATGGACTTTGAGGGGTTTTGAACGTTAAGAATTATTTCTCCTTATATATATATATATATATATATATACCGGATCGAATCCATGTGCCGGTTAGAGGGCTGTTTGTTGCACTGAATTGGTAGGTTGTAGTTTTGATGAGGACAACGGTGCTGACCTCTGATCGTTACCGCGTGTACGCTCGGTCGAGAAAACTCCGCGCACTGCGCGCGAGTATTTATCATAGCCACTACAAATTTATTGGGCAAAAGCCTGGGTACCCACTAAATCTGATTGGTGCATTAAAGGATTCACAGTGCGATGTTGCACTGCGCGTTGACCTGAGTAGGGGAGATATACCCATCGTTCTATATAAGGGAACTCAAGCATTGTATGCAGTTCCTTTAATAAATCAAATTATAGCTTTACCTTTACCTTCTCTACCTCTCGTTGGTGTAGTCATCTTACCTCGTTCCCTCTCTCACTTTCTCTCTGGTGGATTGCACCTTTCGGTGGGATGACAGCTTCCTGAACTTCAACCTATCGTTTTCCCGTCTCTTACTGAGTAAGTCCCGATCGTGAAAATGGGCTGGGTTGTTCGCTGTCGCAGAGACGGGGAGGAACGGCTAGCGAAGATGGTGGAGATGCGGTAAATTGGTTGGGTGGATCGGAATCGGAAGGCCTTCACCGCATTGCTTGTCCGTCTTGTGCCTGCTCCCGAAACGAAATGGGTCCAGCAAAAAAAAGGATCATATTATGACACGATTTAGTTCTGACTGGTTGCTGGTTAATCGGTCGTGTGGTGGGGTCGACGGATTCGAGCGTGGACAACACTTCGGGGGGGGGGGCAACAAAGGGTGCAAATCGGGGGTGAAACAACTGAACAACGGTAAAACCCGCAGGAACAGTAATGACGATAGCGACAGCAAATATTGGAGAGAGTTTCCGTTGTTCATAATAAATAAAACAATATGAATCTGTCAACTCCCTCGCAAATATATATATATATATATATATACAGAAATTTCGATTCGTTTCATTATAGTATACATCATACGGCACAGTATGAATTATTTACAAGTATACTTCTTAACCTTCCGCGCAAACACCTTAGCTGATGTAAGGTTCTATAATAATTTCACTAGGGAGCGAGCCTCAGACTGCAGGCAAGCGGTCTCATAAAGATTGTTGAGCGCGTTTAGATCTTTTGACGACAGGGCTGATTGGGCATGCAATGTCTCGAGGAATTAATTCTCTCGCCATCTTGAAGACAAGAAGTGCGATGTGAGCCGTGTAAATCTAACCTATAGGCAGCAGGTGAAACTCCTCAAAAATGTCAGCCATCGAGTCCCTGCGACGTCTACCAAGGACTGCTCTAAGAGCGTCATTCTGAACAATCTCGGTTCTACGAATGATCGTTTTATAGCCATCAGCCCAGATAGAATTCCGGCAGCACAGGATGAATAATAACAGCATTTTGTAAGCCCAAAACTAACCCATCGATGGAAATACCCATATACTCTCTGAGGCGACAGAATGAGGAAATTCAAAGAATACTCGTAAAATCGTTTAAAAGCAAAACGTAGACTTCGGCTCTTTTTAAACGTAAAAATCATGAAGCGATCCCAGTTACATTATAAATACACTGTACTCGGCACTTTCATATGCGGAACCTCGCATACGGGGTGCTATCAGCAGCTTCTGCTCCAGCTGATTTTCCTGCTCATTTGAGGTACTGCAGACCGGTTTCCTTGATCGTCTATGCGGTAACGTCGCGCCACCTAGGGACACAGATTGAATAAGACGACCGAAGCAAGTTGAAATCCTGCCTCTGGTGGCAGACCTCAGCTAGGTAGGTCAGGATTTCTCCTACAAATATTTCTCGCAGTAATGCAGCCACACGGATAAGCACCGAGAAGAGTCTTCTGATGAAAGTACTTCAATCGAAAAGTACATCGATGACCAGCTCGTATTCCATCTCCAACCCCTACATTGAAGTGAACACATTGCCGAGCCTACGACGTGTTAGATACGGTTTGGGTCGTTTTAGATCAAATTCACGCCTCGACGCGGGCAACGCGGCAGGCTATATCGCACCGACGCCATCGGCGTCACAGGCCTATCATCGTTGTCAGCATTGGAATCTACAATATCCGTTTGGGTAGGGGTGTACCATGATCGCCAGCAGAGCGTATGACGGGGATAGCCTACCCATAGCTGGCGTATTCATCCCCTACAGTTGCTGATGCGCCCACCACTGTTACTATCACCGCTACAGCTCGTTCGGCTGTGTCCCTACAGTAGGGGAACGGCTACTTCTACACGGTGTTCATTGCGCAGTGGGTTCGGCCGTACAGGGTATGCGGTCCCCCATGTCCGGATACAGTGACCACTGTCATGGGAACTAGCGGCCCGTGGTGTGGCTTAAGGCCGCTCGCCCACGCCCCGCCCCACACCTATTGGTCGAACCCAGCTTCTTACATGGTCCCTTGATTCGACGGATGATGAGCTCGCTTGGTCCGGTTCGAGCATACGTCCGTCATTACGATTGAAGATGAGTTAGATCCGAAGTGGATAGCAGGCAAGCCGAGGGGGGCTTGGATGAGTCGGATTCTAGCTCGCGGTCTGCAATCGAACGAAAGTCGCGAGACCCAGTACGGCGGGACGCTCAAGGGACATGGCTGCGGCTGTATAGGGCACACATCATATATAGGGGCAACGTGCTCATCGGGGTGGTCTAGAGTTGGGAGAGGCCGCGACGGCCGCCCCGATTGGCATTCGAATCGGTGGTGAATATTTTAATAACGTCATTCCTGCCACCGAATTGCTTTGTGGCCATGGACAGCATCCGTGTCCGAAGAGGCCCTGACGGGCCCATCAGTTTGCCAGAGCTGAGCTGGGCTAGATAGCCAGCGTGTGTGTTCATTGCCATGTTGGCATCGAGGTGAAATGTGTCAACGCTTAGTCCTCTGGCCTCTCATTTTTAACGTGACGTTATTACCGGCCAATCAGAGAGCGAATGCGCGAATAATCAATACAAACTGCTCGACTGATGATACAATGATAATATTACAACTGGTAATGATGACTGAGTGTGAGTACAATTGCTAACGATTTGTGGATGTTATATATATACACGTATATGCAACTTTAAACATATAATTATTATGGAGAGTGGATGTCGGTTCCCTTAGCTCAGGTGGTTGGTAGCGCGCTTACTCTCGTGTTGAAGTGCTACTTGTAGCGGTGTTCCGCTCCGCTCCGTCTGAACCAAAGCAGAAGAAGCAAGTGTGAGGGACTGTTGTATTCTGCGCAAATATAGGCGGCAAAGCTAAAAACAAATGGGATAGTAATATATGTATATATATATATAAGGTGTTCCAGCAAGCGCCATCACGTGGAGGCTTCTGTAGATCGGCTGAACAAAAGAAAAATGAGGCAAAGGGTGTCCTTCCTAGTCAGCACTTCGCACTATCGAAGCCGAAGAGCAGGGAGCATATGGCATATTTGATGTACATTTTTACGTATGGTGTAGCCGCATGAGAAACGTGTGTGACAGGAGACGAGCAAGGCGACTGGAAAGAAATTGAGGGAGGGTTGCTTCTGCTTGAAAATCATTCATTGGCCTGTCGCAGTGAGCTTGTGCGTCTCTGTGACGATACTGAAGGGTATCTTACGGACGCAACTGGGCGACCCGCTTACGAGTATACATCGAAGGTAGTGTGTGCAGGACGTTTGGCAGGAACAGGCAGGGACTGATAGGGCGATAACCCGTGAGAGCTGCTGGCAAAATATCGAAGGATGAGAGGAACCGAGGTGGAACATATGTGAGGGCGCGAGGTGTGAGGAAAGCATGATGGGAACGAGTGGACGAATTCCTCAAGGGGCTGGATTCCACAGGATGAGGCAACGGGTGAAGTACTATGCAGATTGCAGAGTTGGGGGTTTCGGACTGAACGAAGGTGACTGAGAAGAAAGCTGCTGAGATACTGAACTGACGCTGAATGGCAGTCAGCCAAAGAAGGAGGAAACGGTGAGGGGTGAAGGGTAAGCCACACGCGGTATGGTGAAATCGTGGAGACTCTATATAGAGCGACAGGGGAATAGAACGGGAGGACACAGAGAGTATGGAAGGTGAGATACGCTCCGCGTGCATAGAAGTGCAACGCAGGACTGACTGACTGACCGGCCGGTCGACACACAGAGACTGGCTGTAAAGCAGCTCTTTTCGTGGGTGGATTGTGACCGTAGTGGTGCATGTGATACCTGTGATATTGCTGCTCGGGAAAATCTGCCCGTCGAGACAGGCAGGACGCGGAGCGGCACTTGGACCTTATGTAGGTAGACATACATTCACAGACACCCATGCCGTTGTTGTTATGGACGTTCGTTTGGCATATGTCCGTCCACCGGTCGGGTTGTGCCATTTCGCCGCTAGGCAGTTGTGGAGTGCGCACCGCCACCCCGCCGTATGCAACACAGTTAGTGTTCTATAATTCATAGCACCCTGGACAGATGAATGAATCGGCGGAAGAAGCATCCATTCTTGCTTGCATTGCATTGCGATGCGATCCGCAGGCCCGGACTGTTCGAAGCAGTCTCTCTGTCAGTTTTGGCGACGCTGGCCGTGCTGAAGAAGAACGAGGCTGTTGCTGCTATAATTGCTGCTGGCGATGCCTCCCGGCCTGTCTGCTGCGAGGTTGGTCCCGCTGCACAAATGGTCGCCAAGGGGATGTGAATGTATAAACATGCATTCTGGCATGGCATGCATACAATCGGCACTAAGGTTGATCTAGGCAGACGCTGCAGTGCTACATCAATGCTCAACAGACACCCATTGTCCCCTATGACCTGAGCATTGCATTTTCCGATCTGAGCAGATCGTTATCACTACCGATCCACCTTCGCCAACCTCCGCGTTGTGCCAAAGGCAGATACTCGGTGTGCGATGTAAACCTAACTTCGGTCGCTAAATAAAAACACATACCTTCAACATTTCACGATCGCCGTCACCTAGTCCTCGCCCAACGCAGGTCTGACACCTGCAACACAGCGTGGGCGGTGTCCACAGTCCGTACGCTACCACACACTTGCATACTGAGGCATGCATTCCCCTTTATGCCTGTTCGGTGCAAGCAGGTAGATTAGCAACGCCGACAGCAAACATTTATTTTAAATTTATTTTCTAGGCTGATTAGCAGCCGTCGGGATGTCGAAAGGTTGATGCTTAACTAATCTTCGGTGTGGCTACGACGCATAGACGAGGTGGCAGTGCACTTTGGGCGTGCCTTCGAGCACAAGTGGTATAACCAACCGATTGCGGGTGCATTTATCGCTAGCAGTCACACCTTGCGAAATTGTAATACGAGGAAGTGTTTACTATCGAATAGATTCCACTGAACGAAATCGAATTTCACATTGCGATTTCGACGTATTTGACCGTTTCAAAGCAACTGTAACCCAGATATCATGTAATAGTTCCGGAGACCGATGCATAACCCTGATCTGTGGCCTGATGATGATGTTCTGTGAAGGCAACAAATTCGATTATCGCAAATGCCGCGGCCTCGTATTCTAGTGGATCCAAATGAGATTCCCGTGGAATTTTTGGATGCCCCATATTGCCGGGGATAAAATCTCCCAGCGCAACGTCTCGCGGCGAAGTCCTACTGTCAACGGCGCAGTCGGAATTCAATTAGTAGAATTTACCCTATACGAATCTGTACCCGTCGGAGTTTATTAGTGGTGTTTTTTTGATACACAACCCTTTCACCACGGGATCTCGTCGCAGACAACCAGCACGGCTCCGAGATTGCCATTGTATTGATGAGCATTCGTAAACGCAAATTCTGTGACAGTAAATTCGGTGGTCTTGAGGCCACGAGCTCGAGATGTGGATAGCGCACATTGATACTTTCGGCCCGATTCTCTGTTTTTCTTTTATTTTGTCACACAATAATAACGCACATTATTTTTCTCTCGAATTTCAGTCTATCGCAGCCTCAGCTGGACCTCACCAGGATGGAACAGCTCGCAGCGCCTTTCATGGTAAGCGGCCGTTTTTGCCAACCTTCCACGGATGAATCGTCGAGACGCCAGCACGAGTGGTGTTTGATCTACGCAGATGCTGACGACGACGATTACCTAACATTACGATTACATAGTTGACAGTGAAATTCGCAACTTCTGTTATCAACTCGTTTCCTGCTTCCCCATATGAGCTGACCATACACATATACGCATATCCTATAACAGAGTACGTGCACATTGCTCCAACATCCTACGATATTGACACACTGATACAGATGCCGAAGTCGTTGAACAGCGACAAAACTATAATAGGAACAAATGAATGGAAACTCGAAAGTGGTAGTTACCTAAATCGCCAGCTTCCGCCAGAGCCGGCGATATCCGCCCTCGTCCCGGCCTCTGCCTCGCCAGACCGCCCGCCACCCCCCCCCCCCCCAAAGTGCTAGTTCGAATATTCCTCCTAGCTGGCTCGTTCGTCGCGTTCCGATTCTTTTGGCGATTGATGACTTTGCATGGCGTCTGCCATACGAGTACTGGCCACTGTCAGGATGGCTCCCACGGCCGTGGATACTCAGGATGTCATCTCAGCTGTCGCTCGTCAGCGTGAGGAAACTTATTCGGTCCACCCACAGAGAAAGACAGAGAGAGATAGAGAGAGAGGTGAGAGGAGGGGAACTCTGCGTGGGCTCATGTCGCTCTGTTCACTTTGTCGGGTTTTCTTCATTCTCGTCGTAACATCGCCATTTTTCTTCGTCACTTTCGGCTGCAGCGGCGGTGCAGCAGCAACGACAGCCGCATGAGAGCTGCGCATAGCAGTGTTCGCCGGTGCAGCCATTGCTCGGCATCTTATACCAGGCCAATCCTTCGAGGGGAAGTGTACTTTTCGATTTGACGAAACTCATTCGTTCTATCCAATCTCTTGTCGTCGTCCCATTTCATTCAAACCCATATCTCTCACAAAGTTTCTCGTTTTGTTTCTCGTTAACGAGAGGAAGAGAGAGAGAGAGAGAGAGATCGCGAAGAAGCAGACCAATATATAGAGGGGGTGTCAGCCTTTTGGCGCAGTTCCTAGATTGTTACAAGTTCAATGTCAAGGAAATATATATATATATATATATGTATATGGGATGAGGCTGTTGTGAATGACACAAATGTGATTCTGCATGCTCTCCACTATTAGAAACAATGGGTACGTAGTTTTCGTGTTCAGGTTTATGCGGTAACATCGACAGTACCTAGGGAGACAGCTCAGCTGAAGCAAAGAGTTGATATCGCGGAGATCGAGTTTTCCTCCAGACATCTCTCACGGTAATGCAGCAACACAGATGAGTGTCGAAATCCTAAGATCCCGAGTGTCTGATGGGAGAAGGGTTAGGGGGCCTTTCAGCCGCCAACGAAAAACGCTAATAGAAATTGATACCCAAATCATTTCATTAGTTTTTTGTGCATCGCCCTTTCTCATAGCACGCTATATTAATAAATGAGGTGTGTCCACGCAACGTGTATGTCCTATGTAAATATTTAACACCAGCTAGGAGCCAATGGACACAGCCGATCTCGGGTTAGCATGCGAGCGGCTACCATGAATGAATCGGTCAAGCGAGTGGTATGACCCGAGTAGAAATTGATGAGACATATATGGACTTATATTTGTATCATATATATATATATATATCATGTATATAAACGTGACATATATTTGTATCATCTTCACAAAGTAATGAAGATTGTACGAAGAGCTGTAAGATATTATTGCAAACCTTTTATTGAACGTCTGGTCTAAATATGCGAATAGTTATGGGCAAACGGGATATACTGCGCTGCGGGGTCCGACAAATGCTATGGCCCGCGAACAGGAAGTGTTTTTGTCGCCGGACGAGTTCAGTCGTCATCAATCAAGATGTATTCGTAACCCCGAATGTATCTCATACAGATTGTTGTATGGAGATATTATATGTATATGGCCCGTCGGGACACCAGCCAGCCTAACTAAAACTAACTCAGATTCTCGTTCCGAGGGCAAGTTACGCAAACGTCGTATTCGGAAATGTTCAGATTTTTCGATTTTGATGATCAAAAGCAAATGACAAAGGATCACCCGAAACGGCTTCAGCAGTTACTGGACCGCACAGCGTCCATCGTCTGGCGAACATCGCGCACTATTATATATATAAGTCGTTCCCATTGGGCTGGCAGTGGGGCAGGCAAATAGACGACAGCCAGTGACCCGATTGAAAAACTACTCCCGAGAGGACGCCAGTCATTATACCGGAAACTGCGGTTAGTTACCCATACGCGTCGTCAACGAGCAAGGGCGTCTCGCAAAGTCGATCACTGCCTCTCTCTCTCTCCCTCCCTCCCCGGCTCCCGATTACCCTCTAAATGCGGTAAAGTGCACTGGTGATGGAAGCAGAATGGATAGACGGTGTTCGACGCAGGCTGCCAGCTGCTCCTGCCTCCTCGATGGGGTGGTCTCCCCGACGAGTTTCTACCCTGCTTTCGCGTGGATAAATCCCCTCCTGGGCTTTAGGACGGTGCCTGATTCTCGCTGCTGCTTCTGAGGAGGTGACGAAGAACGGAGGGAAACACCAGCAAGAGCCAACTCCAAGATGTGCTCACCTACCTTGCTCACCTTGGCGGACTCAACCTTTCGAAAACCGCGACGCTCTGCGACGCCGACGCGCTCGAACTTCGGCCACCGGCATGATTCTGCCAAGGCGGAGATGCCCGACAAAGTCAATTCCGCGGTAGATCTGCGTTCATATAGCTTTACGTATCCGCTCCAGCGTTAGTTGCTCTTGGCATGCTCTGGAGGCGGCGACGCGACAAGGTTCACTGAATAGGAGAATTATTGGAGTTAAAGTAGAACTGACGAAAACGTGGAAGATGCGACTTAGTCTTGTACTACGACCACTACCACCACTACTTATATTATAGATTGCTAGATGGCGGTCACCTGGCTAACTAGCAGAGTCAGCCCGAATTCTAATTCGGACCTCTTTCGACAGGTGGACCTGGTCGCGTGTCGCCACCCATAGAACGCCAGGAACAGCTCATAGCGCCTGCGCCGCGTTCTATCATTGCAAAGTGGCTAGCCCTATCATTCCCTATCAGTGTCTCTGCCCCTTGTCGATCCACTGCTCGTCTGCGCTAGCACGCGGTTACCCATCTGCTTGCAGACCCGCCTAATGGACAGACCCACAACCTCACTCTCACCTCAGTGCTCTGCCCTTCCAGTTTCTCTATTCCATTGAAACTGCGTTCGGTCTCCCGCGTCGTCCCCCGTTTCCGCCGTTGGATTGGGCAGCCGTTGGCCTCGTGCCGTGCAGTAGACCGCCTGGGGGAGAAGGTCCCCTGGCTCGGCTAAGTCTCTGGCTATCGGAAGCCAGAGGCCGCAGGTTCGAGCCCTGCCGTGTGACATATAAGAGAGCTTAAGCATTGTAAAATTGCAGCTCCTTCAATAAACCATTAAACCTTTACCTTTACCTTTACTGGTGCCAGTCGACGGCTAACTTACTCTTCGCTAACTCACTCGCCCCGCGCCAACTAATTGTCTATCCCTGGCGCCTTTGTCAAGGTCCAACAAAACGGCTGAGTCCGTGATCTCGTCAGCTTCGCTCGACACTAATGTGGCCCCCGCAGAGGCTACGGTAGACGACCGCGCCTGCAGTGACAACGGCGAATGCTCTGGAATCGAGAGCCTCCTCGAGATAACGATAAGAGAGAGCGAGAGAAAAAATTATTAGAGATGCCAAGTTGATGTGTCGTTGGGCACTCTAAGGGGTGGTCATGGCAAGGACGGTGCAATGGATGGCTAATAATAAGAATATGGCGAGAGCATTATGGTACATAGACAACCACTCAGGTGGCCGACGTTGCCCTGTGCCTTTAAAGCTACATCTAAGTGAGATATTTGTCGAGATCGTATGGTCAACAGCGTGAGCGCCCGTTCTCCTTGGAGATGACCCTAGAAGATTATTGTTCCAAACTTCAAAAACATTAACCAGAAAGACAAACGTGTGTTCATTCAAACTGAGGTCCATAGACGGGAGTGCAGTTGCACTATGATTAAGCAACAGGACGCTGAATGATACGACGTCGGCCAGTCATTTACGTACCGGATTTTCCGGCCAACTAATTCGATCAGTGCGATCGTATCAGCTGCCATCATTAAACAGGATCGAACGAGGCCCGGTGCCAAGGTAGTCATGTTTGGAAATTCCTCCTGATCCAGTTGTCGCCATCTGCTGGTGCACATGCCATGCCATGCTTCTGGAAGCTTCAAATTGATACGAGCTTTGAAATGTTATCGGCTACCTACGAAGAGTTATGTTGAATCCACAATAATGATCCATTAACGTACGCGTTTGTAGCGAAATTTGACGTTTGCAAACTGTTGCTAGCTTGAACATGTCGAATACAGCCGTGTTCTGTAGGGTTGAAGATCGGGTTGTCTCTCTTAGTCTACGGGACCGCTCGCACGAGAGGTGACAATATTTAGCCGCGTGAATTGCAATGGCCAAGAGACGAGTTGAAAACCTATAATAGTTCCCGTCTAATCAGGCTAACCGGAACGATAATGAATGATCTGTGATGACATTGTAGAGAGATTTGACCCAGTACTAAACCGATAACGCCAGCCTCAAACGGCAACCGGCTATCACGGTCGACCAGTCATTACGGTACATCAGCATAATGGTTCGTAGGTGCTGAATTCGTAACGATGGAAAGTTCCGTTGATTATTTATCGACCTCTGGCAAATGAATCGGATCAGATGATCAATTGCCAATTGAAACAGCGAACGTCGCGGACCAACCCGCAGCCGTCGTCTGGGTCCGAGATATGTGTTCGTAAGGCTTGTGTCTACAGTACGTTTTCTGTATAGTAATTTCTTCGAATGTGTCATTTCGCGAATCACTATTTTATATAGAGAGAGATAAGGATCACGATACACGCGACGTACTCTCGTCGTGCAAGCGATTAATGCGATTAGTTAGTTCATAGAAAGTTAACATTTTCGAGGAGCAACCTTTAACGATGGAGCATTGTTGAACAGAAGAATTAACACCCTGTCCTTTGCCTGGTAACCATTGCCAATGACAGCTTAGCGCAGCAAACACATTCGGACGCTCTGTTTACCCACTACTGTACTGCGGCAGTGAAGGGCGACTTTATCCATTATTATGGACCACTAAATATTACCTCCGATGGTCGATTTTCATAGCAGTTCTGGTGTAAAACAACCATTTTCGAGATGCTTATGCGCTGCCCTAACATATATTATATTATTAATAAAGTAAGCTGCGCGAATTTTCCGGATCTAGATGAATGATTTTATACTACTACTTCGAAAAACAATCAATCGCTTGATTTGTGAATAATAGCGCGACGCAGCACTTCCCGTCGATCGAATCCAGTGCCTGCTCGAACTCGCGCGGTCTCGATGGGTGTCATCTTCACGAGGACATATTTCAGGTGGACACCCACCCCACAGGGTTTGGGGGAGATACATGTTTTCTGCTCAAAAAGCCCAACTATCGACTATACACTGCCATGCGCAATCACCTAAAACAAACAATGCACGGTCACTGGGAAGCGTCCTCTGACGCGCTACTCGGTTATACGTATTTTTTCGACAATAGATTTGTTATCATGCCAGAACGGCGCTATATCGTGCTTTACAACACTTTTAAACGATTATTCATCTGACCTTAGGAGGAGGCATCTCAATTCAAAAGGGTAGTGATCGATTTCATATCTTCTGATGACTGGCGTGCTCGAGCATTTTCAGAAGACGCTGAGCTGTCGGTCTTTATGTGGATCGACGTTATCCTTGGCCATTTCCTATTTGATAACGCGGCGAACGCGCACGAAATCTCGTCGCGCTGGCCGTGGGTTCAGTGGCAATTGGATTTTTGCAACCATTTTTTCGGGTAGTGTCCAAGGGGATGCCAGGTACGGGTAACACGGTCATGTTTCTTCAAATAAGTAATCACGCCAGACTGCGTTCTGTCTATGTCTACATATTCGATGTCTGTTATGCAACTTTGGATTCCGCTGATCCGAGCACTAGGGGGATTATATGCGGCTTCTGATCTCCGAAGGTTTTCGGAACGAAGGACACGGAGAGGGCTGGAGAAATAGCCGCTCGACGAAGCTGAGTGGGATCGCGTGAGTATCCCATCGGCGGATCGCCGATATTGGTGTGCCGCCGGCGTGCGCGCTCGGCGCTCTCGTTGATCAGTGTAGTGAGCCCTGTACTATTCTAATGGAAAGGAGGACACAGCTCGGAGCCGGAATGGTTTGTGCCTGGATGCTACAAATGTGCTGACGATCTGAGGTTGTCGACGATGACGCAGAGTTGAGGTGATGGCTAAACCCGTGTAAGGTTTCGTGTACCGGACGAGTGCGGCGCTGATAACAGATGCAGTGGCTCTGAATGGTATAAGGCCAGAAGGAGGCGAACGAATGAGGTTGAGGTCTAGTTTAGTTCCTCTGGAGTACGCAATTCTCTCTCAGGAACTCGTCTTGTGCGCTTGTTTCGTCCTGCTGACCATAGAGACGACAGTGATTGAAGGACTTCTGTCGTACACGGAGGACGTTCGAGCTGAGGCTCAGACAGTCTCAATCGATGAACATGAGATAACTGTTCGCGATAGTTCTAGTGAGCGTTGCTTTCGAGAAGACTTCCTGAGCGCTATGTATGTGTACGTTACCTATCTGTAGCTTGCTGCCGCAATTAAGGTGGCCCAGTTGGTCGGCACAACACTGGGTGATGAACATCACTGGCATAGGCACTCTGTACACATATCGAACACCCCCTCAACACGCCATTTCGGCGCGAGTTGCGAATGATAAGGCACACCAAAAGCAGAGGCTATGGAGTGCGCGTGAGTATAACCGTGCACTGCTAACACAGCGGCCTCATGCAGGGTGATGATCGCCCGATCGGCAGTCGCAACTCTGTACGCACGGCGGGCGGGGTTTGCCTGCAGAATGCAATGCTTGCTCCTCGAGAGCTGTGCCGCCGATACGGCTGTGCACTTACTTGGATCAGTGCCGAAGCGGTCGTTCGCGGGCGGTGGTGCAGGCTGAAAGTCGGCGTATAGCCGTGTGCAAGAGATAATGGGATACCGCCAATACAGCCACCAACAGCGGGAGTTGTTAAGTGGGGCGGTTCTCGCTGGCGTCCTACACGGCCTACCATCGAGTACATTGGCCGGCGCATAGGCGGAAACGCACATGGGAACCAGCGAATGAAGCAGTATCGTACGAGCCCGTTTCGATTGTTTCATCGGGTGGGGAGGAACAGGGCCGCTCGGCGGACAGGGCCCCGCTCACCAGTCCTCGATAGAGACTCCATAGTTGGAGCCGGCCAGCGATACGGGTTAACATCAGCCGGCGACGCTGTTGTGTACACCCTTGGCCGGGTAGCCAGATAGGCGTTCCAATGATGCATGCATTAGATGTGTTACGCAGCCGAAGCGCTGCAGTCGGGCAGGGCCATGCCTCGCGGTGTTCGTTTCTAATGGTAATACGGAAGTAAGTGTTTGCAGATGAACACTCTCGATGGTTAATTTGTTTGCGCATGGAATCCTTGCAGCAGCCTTCTGCCCTCAGTCGGCCGTCATTTGGTTAATGGTGTATGGATACATACGTACATCTGTCTATGTATATATATATATATATTGGCACATACATACACTTGTGTATCCACACATGTGTAGATGAAGATTATTTTGCAGCGCGCCGTTAAAGGGAGATACGCAGTGGATGTATCGGCTGCGCCATTTGCGCAAACTGCACCATCCATTTATTTCTGCACAGGCCACACACACACGCACACACACATACTAACTTACATAGAGTCAACTCTCCACGAGACGTGTCTAACTACCCCCTGTGTACACGGCAACAGACAGTGCTTCGGTTGAGGTTTACGAGCGCGGTGGTTGGCGATGTGAGATTGTTGTCGGGATCGACTTCGGGAAGGAATCGAGTAGTACATTATAGATAAGTTACTATTAGCTTGATAGGTTTCCCTCATTGTGGATTGTGTTCCTCACACATTCGACCAGAAGTATCGTAATAGTAGCTGCACGTGTTGTTCCGTTGTTTACGAACTCGGCACGATTAAGAAGGGGACCTTGAGGTGAGTCGTGCAATTGCGAGTGAATCCGCGCGAATTTCTCCCGACGATTCCCGATAGAGACAAATGTAGCCTCAACGACTCCGACAGGTGTCTACATACCCCGTTGTTGTCACAGACGGATGAAGGAGAAAGGCGCCACCAACGGTAGAGGCTGGACGTTTTGCTACTGTTTGGTAAGATACTTATTTTCTAGGATACTACCTCCTGCCTGACCGAGATACTTGTGCGTAGGCTGTGTAAAGCTGCCTGTCATAGCTTACACCCCCTGACTGGAATCTTTATGCATTTTTCTTTCGTTGTTCTTGCTATGGGCAGACAGAGAAATTGAACCACGTATACTCGCAGCACATGACATCTACGCACCAGAAGATTTCTGGCGACATAACAACACTCAATGGTGGGTAGCGGCCGATGCCATTGACAGATGACTGCCTATTAGATTGAGCTTGTTGGCCCTGCTGCTCCTGCTGTTGTGGCAGCCATTCTCGCGTGTCCTGTTACGTGAGCGTGCATTTCCACGATAGCACTGTCGTCCACAGCGGTATCGAGCCCTGCACAATGGGACGTCGGCGTTCTTCCGTCGAGGGGGGTCCACTCAGTGGTGGTTCGCCCAGCCACTGGGCTGTTTGCTCGGGTTCATTCGTTCCTACTATTTATTAGGTTCTACTGCTTCCGATTTAGCTCGTTTTGACTTCGATTCACGCATAGCCACGAGACAAAATCGACGAGGCGAAATCGCAGCAAAGGGCGGGAAGGTAGGATCGACCAGACGCTACCCGTTGATGTGCAGCTGAGCAGCGCCACTTTGCTGATACTGGCACTCGTCGGAAAGGACCAGGGTCTGGAGAAGACCATCCCTAACGACTTCGTTCGCAAGCAATGAATCGGATGGAGGGAGGAACCTTGAGTGGTGATCATGTGCCAGCAATATACGTATAATTCTTCCCTTTTACCGATATCCACCCCCGGATCCCCTCGGCCGATTGTCGATCGGAACGAGCACCCCAGCTAACATGCCACGTCGACAGACGCATTTGCAAGCAGTGGCTACCACAAAGGCGGGTCATCGTCGAAACGAGGAAGTGCCCGGAGCAAGCCTTCACCCTTGGACTAGCCTTCGGGCCTCGCACGGCAAGAAGTCAGTCCAAATGCGGCTGTAAGGGAGAGCCGCATGGGCGTACAGGACGAAGAGGATAGCGTATCAATGGGCTGTTGCTGCAACTGCTGCTGCTGCTGTTGCTGCATCGCCTGGCTTTGCTATTGGTTTTGTCCATTGGCACACTGATACTGCTTCGTGTTGTATTCAAGGGCGGTGCAGGTAGGGGTTCGGAGTTGTTGTACCCGGCGGCTTCGGAAGGCATTATTTCATCGGGTGCAGCGGCTGCTGCCGGGAAGTTATGAGTGGCGCTCGAAGCTCAAAGGTGGCGGACTGGCTGACTGACAAGCCTGCTTGGCGAGCTGCTGCAAAACTCTCCTATTTGCGTTTCACTGATAAAAAATTATGGCGTAATGGGGGTCGCTGCTGTCGTTGTGGACTTTCGGGGTCGACGAGAGCGGAGGTCGCCTCGTCATGTTATGGTCTTTGGAGTTGTTTGAGGTCGATCGGTCTGCCGGTCGACATCCAGACCCGCCGCCGTAGAAAGCACCAGTAGTGGGTGAGCAAGGAGCTGGGCGGCATTCGTTGAATGCGGTGGTAGGAGAAAAACAATCGCTTGACTTCTTTCGCTCTGACTTGCCTCCCGCAATTGTCCCGAACGCCCGGCTTTAGTACAAGGCGACGGCCGCCGCGGACAGCATCAAGCAGGCAGCAATGATGGCAGCGGGCGACCCCCCCACTGAAGCAGACGGGTTCAGACAGCCGGCTCCGACGCGTCACTCGGACCGGGGGGTGCGGGGCTGGCGGTAGCGGTTCGTTTTGTTGTTCGAATAGCCGGCATCGCTGAGGCAAAGGCTGCCGCAGGGCTGGCGTTGTTGAGTTGCGAGCAAGCTGTTGTATCGACAGGATTGGTGGGACTAGGGCGGAATGGGGGCGAGGTTTGCAGGGGGGGGTCTGGTGCAGGTCGATGAGGGAGAACTAAAGGGAACCAACAGGAGGACGACGAACGGCGAGTCTTCGGAGTTGTAAGTATCGGGGAGGTGGGCTACCCCGAGGCGATTGTGCGGTTGCTCTTGTATCAACTGCGCCAACGACGACGGCTGCAAGGGGAATTGAGATTGGGAATACGTACACTGGCCGTCAAGAAGAGAGAGCAAGCGATTGTGAGGGGGAGAGAAAGATGGTGATACAACAACGGGATGGCCGTTGTATCCCCATGTTGGATATCGCACAGGCAGTCGAGAGAGATTCTCCCAAACTCGAAAGGACGGTCGAAGCAACGTGAAGTGGCGCACTGCCGGGAACAAACTGCTAGCCCGGAAGACGATGGGCGAGTGGATCTTGGCAACGAGCGATGAAAAAAGCTGTGCTGAATGACGGGCAGCGACACAAGCGGAGGGAAACAGAAACAAAAATCAAGAAAAGGAATCCGAAAGAGTGAAATAACGAACGAACGAAACAACAAAAATATCTCCGTATTTTCCTCCTCCTCCTGTCTCTCTTCTGTGATTCTTCCTCTCCGGATCACTTGTGGCCTTCACCCCGCCTGCGAATCGCAAGCAGCAACCGCCACCACGGAGTCCGAGCGGAGTAGAGAAATCTGCCTTCCAGACGGGGCTTGCCCACGGGGAAGAAACCAGCCTCCGACGACTGAGCATCTCGACTACGACGACCGGCGCTTGCGTCAGTGGTTGCACAAGTGGGTTAGGACGCTCTACCAAGCGAAAGAGGACAAATAAGCGAACGCTGCCGCAGAGGGGGATCCGCAGAGGGGGATTCAAGCAGCAAGCACACGAATGACTTGAGCTTGGAAGAACGACGAGAACGATGACGACAACGAGCAAAAAATTCGTGTGGAGGCTTTCGGTGGATCCGAGACTGGATCCAGCTCGCCGTTCGTTGCTTCGACCCCGAATAGGCAGCACTGAGCACGCGTCTCAGAACGCGTGGAAGTAATGCGGAAAAGCCGCAAGGGTTTAGTAGTCCGCGGATACGCGCTTTATTCATGCTTGGATAGAGGAGTGTACGTATTTGGAAGGCGGCAGAGAGACCAATGCCGCAGCCTCAGTAGCAGTTCGCAGTCTAGCTGCTGGACCGGCATGTTTGGGATTATAGATTATGCCAAGCTTCGTTTTCCACCTGACGAGCCAGTGAAGGAAATGAAAAGTGAACCGTTCACCGTTTACCTCACGATGAATGGCTGGATTATCGCGATGTCTCTACTGCGTCTATGTATCTATTCAGATATGCTGGGCAAAGGCTAATAATATGAAGATGCATTTTTGAGGTAAGGCTGGGGAACAGCAGTCTGAGGACTTTCAAATTTCAAATATTATAGTGACTATAGAGACATCAAAGTGTGCGACAGGTCACACTTAGTGGGTTACAGGTTTTATTGTTCGAGACTGTCAAATGCTTGGGGATACACGTTTAAGAGACAATGAAATGACAGGCTCTTTTGACAGCCCAAACGTCTAAATGCTATACGATTATTGCGGCACTCAGGAGACCCAAAGAAATTCGGATTCCTAAGGAGGGTTCTCTTCTAGTTTATAAGGTGCTGCTTTTACCGATCTAGTGCTCTCCCGGTATGGGGAGGTAGCTATCTAAGAGAAACTCAAAGGGTGCCAATCAGTCAAAACAATGCCTTAAGAGCAATATTTGCCAAAAGCCAAAGAGTCACTCTGTGAGCGATTTGCATTGCTCCAACGAACATAGAAATCACTGACAGAGATCAATCGAGTCGCGACAACATCACGACATGCATGCCGTAGCGATTATCGCTGTCGATAAACTCTAAAGCATGCGTGTCGCTCTGCTTGCCCTTAAGATGGTGAAAGGCATAATTCCATAAGACACCCTCTTCCCGCTCACCGCCGTCGCCAGTCACTATAATCGCCGTACCATCGCGTATTTAATAGCTTTCCACTGGTAACGAGTCGAGTAGACATGCTCTCGTCTCTCATTTAGCGTCACCCGGGAGCTCCTTGTCTAGGGAGATACGCGCACTTGAATCAGTGAAGGAATCTGTGCAATGAATTCTAAAAAAATTTAAATAATGTGTAATGTTAATAACAACCTGTTTATTGTAATTAATAATGTTGACACATGATTACAGTAATAACAGTGTAAAATGCCAATGAGGATGTGACGACACCCCTTTAAACAAACTGTTTATCATGTGAACTTAATCGTTACCACAGCTGCACTTCTGTCACTAAATCGAAAGATTGTCCTGTATTATCATTATTATTATTTTATTGTATCAGCCGCTAATAATATACGTATATATATATATATACGTATATATTCCCGCTGATTTCAAGCTTGGGAATGAAAAACTCGTGTCAGCGATTTCTAGGGGAAGATAAGGGGAAACTCAATGACGTTCTACGTTTTGCTGTTCGGAGACGATAGCTATCGGACGGAAATAGCTGGCTCGCCAGTAAACATGACATGTCTAGATGGATTGCGGCTAATGGTTGATTTCATGGCGTTTAAATCGAGTATTTAGGGGAATTTTATACGATAAGTCCACATACCAAGGAAACTCGATACGATGTGGCGATAGATCGCCAACCGCAAGCTCCTACGAGTCGTTTTGTATGACAAGTTTCGAGCGTCCTGTCTTCGCTGTAAGTGCCGAACTCCTATGGTGTACTCTGGTAAGTAGAAAATTCGTGAAGATCACACACTTCACAATTGTTAGGCATTTGTGATAGCCTATTCGCTGAGTATTAAATCGAGGCGAAACGCATCGAGATTTGGATTGAGGAAACCCCGTGCTATCATCGTCATCAGGTAAATACGTCACTGTGCCGTACTCCTCTGCCATTCTAGCGAAATTTGACGATTCAGAATCGTGGCTAGCTCATCATTGTTCACAAATCAGTGGAAGTTTGCTGTGACTAGCTGTCGTGGAAAATTCTGTATATGTACACCCCCGCAAGACTGCGAGTTCCGGCCAAGACCATGCTGCGTCTTTGTATGCACTTCCGTTACGGCCCAAGCAAGCAGCACCATGCTCGTGTGCGAATGAAGGTAAAACGCGTGTAGCGATGATCACGACGACGAGTCGGTGCTGTGTGCCGACTCGCGCAGTGGAGGTGGTAATTTCGTCGTGACGAGTGGTGATGATGTGTGTGCGGTGAGCTGCGGCGGGACACCGGGTCCGCGAGCGTTATCTGCCACCTCCGATCGGCGAGACCGGCGTTGTGATAGGTGGTTGCTGTGCTCCGTTACGATGTTCATTCTACTTTGTCGCAGGCCGGTCGGATTGAGCTCGGCCGGGCAGCCCTGAAGTAGGGTAATGGGTTGCGGGTGCAGGCAATGCATATGTATATGCGCGCCCACTCCAACCTGCTCTTGGACTTTCTCTGTTACAATCTCTCTCACTCCCTCTCTCTCTCTCTCTCTCCTCGCTTTTTTTCGCGACGTGTTTCGTTGCGCGAGGGATGACGCTAGCACTGCAACGACAACTAGAACTATTCCCCGGGGCACGACAGCCTTTCCTTGCATCCGCTGCATACTACTGACGAGCCTCCCTCGAAACATCAACGACTGTCAGCGCTGCTGAGTGGTGAAGAGAGACAACAGAGCTTCAGACCCCTCAGCCACGAGGACACAAGAACGACTGACGTGAGCTGTCTGTCGCCCTCACGAACCCATTCACTCGATGTGGGTTTCCCAGCTCTGCTCCGGCGGCCATCTCTGAAGCCGCCGTTGAATCGTTACCACGGTGCTCCCGCGAGGGGGCCGGGGGGGGGGGGGGGGGTTGCACGAGATCGTCGAGGCCTGGCCACAACACACGCAGACAGCGGGACAGAGGGAGGTTTTTGCTCGCTTTGCTCCTTCGGTGTGGTTTGCTTTTCTTCCAAGCTCGGCTCGAGCAGAGAGGCAGTCGACTGCTCGCCGGGTGGGTTAATCCCCCAACGCTTGCTCTGAGAGCTTTCGAGGTAGTAGTTTCGTTCGTGCAGATTGCACTCTCCGCGCGGGTCCCGTGAGGGTTACTACTGAAGATGGTCCGCATTTGGGTGACTTCCGTATGCGCGAGCTTGGGCTCTTTCCGGACCGAGGGGTCTTAGGTAGCTCGCCATTCAGCACTTAGTGATTGAATGTTGTGGAACCGAGGGACAAGTCAAAGGTGTAGCTAAAGGAAGTTCATCAGGATCTACTAAATGGCAATACAAGCTTCTTCCAGAAAAGTTCGTATCGTGTGGCACGTATGAGGAGCAATAGTATACTAACGACACGCAAATACAACACACGCTACGGGAATACAGTACAATACAAGGCTTGGTTTATTAGCACAACTGCAGTCTTATTACAACGGTTAGGTTCTCGTAAAAGTAATAGTGGAAAAGAAGTGTTGGCTCATGGATGATTTAAAATGCGGCCTATTTCTGGAAGCGGCAATTTTTGTATCAATTTTTGGTTATCATAAAAGTAACAAAGGAGCTGAGGGTCAGCTCAAAAAAACTAACTGTATAAAAGGGGCAACGCCCAGACGAACTATATGCAGTCCATACACATTTAATAGCAATTATTAGCACACCGAATTTTTCAGGTTGATTTCCTTATGGTTTACCTGACAGGGCACCTCTGAATTATTTACGAATAAGCCTGCTGGCCTCCCGCGCAAACGGAGATGCGATGTAAGATTCCTCTAATTTCACGAGGTAGTGAACCCCAGACCGCAGGCAAGCAGTATACAAGGGCATGACGGCTGAGTTCTCTTACGACGAATAGTCTTGCGAAGGATGTTGGCCGACGGTTAGATCTTTTGACGACAGCGGTGATTAGAAATGAAATATCACGAGGAATTGGTAAGGACATTAAGACATGAACCATGTAAATCGTACCTATAGGGAGAAGGTCAAATTCTTCAAAAACGTCAGCAGCTGACGTCTACCAAAATCTGCTCTAAGAGCGTTATTCTGAGCGATCTCGGTTGTGCGAGTGATCATTTTATCGACCTTACCCCCCAGATAGAGGTCCCGTAGCACAGGGAATACCACGCTCTCCAAGGCAATGGATCGGGGAAATTACCTTATAATGCCTGGGCAGGAGAGCTTCAGTGTCTTGTGAGTAGTCAGACCCAGACATCTGAAACCAGCGTCCACAAAGCCATCATTGGAGTCCTCTGTGGCAGGCACAGCCGAGTAAGGCCCCCTTTTTTCGTATTCGCGACAACCCTGAGCCGCTCAAAGGTCCTCAGCACTCCCTCAACCTTCGCCACAACAGCTTGGATATCTGAGTCCAGTTCTGAAGGGCGTATGCGAACTAGGAGTGAGGTGTCATCAGCGTGAGGAACAGTCTCACGAAAAATGGCGGAAGACATTTTGGGAGAATGAATTTGATCGAAATAACAAACATGAACCGCCCCAGGACAGACTCTTGGGGGTCCAATGTATTTTCTGGGCCGATTTTCACGATCTTGGTGTGCTCGGCAAGTTCATTTGAGATTTAAAGGAACCTGATCCGATGCTAACAACGACGACCTAATATCAACAACCACAACCGCATATTTCCTATATGAGAGATATGAGTGGAACCATTGCCAAGACACTCTGGCATTTGAAGGAAAAAAGAGTGATGCAGACAATTCAAGGCCGCGGCCACACCCAGCATCACCCCAAAGCAGAGTTGACGGCACAGTGGAGCGTGTCCGTCGGAAACCAAACTGGCATGCTGAAAAGAAATTCGCCGAGTTAAGGTGCCCTTCAAGGTCTGGACATTACTATCTTCCCTAAGCTGTGGGGAAGATAATCAACAAACGAGATAGGCCGATAGTTTGAGGGAATTGTTCGGTCAGCTTTATTTTTAAAAAGCGGAACAACCCTGGCCATCTTCAACCTGTAGGGGAATATCCCTGTTCTAAGGGACAAGCTAAACAACGAGCAAGAGCCGACGAGGATAACCTAATGTGCCTACTTGAGATGCCCAAAGCTTTAACAATCCAGTTGGCCTTCTGCGCTTCCAATAGGCTAACCTTCGCAAACGCAAATGTTGCACCCTGAGCCACCCAAAAAAAATGTCAACTTCGGTCAGATACAGTGTCCAATCCGGCAGGAGCCACGTGACGGTTTAATTCGGCAGCAATAGCCTGTGCTGTCTCCAGACGTCCGGAGATGAATTCAAATATACGAGGGAGTTCCGCTTCACTGTCTCCTCTCCCACATGAGGTAAATAAATAATAATTCAAATATATCTCCCGAATTGAGGAATATTACCCTGCAGGTTGATACTATGATGATATACTTCTGACAGAACGCAAGTGTGCGATGCAGAACCGACAACTGAGGTAGCGTCTTCTCGATCAGCCCTCGAATGGCGAAATATTGCTATATTAGAAGCATCAGGAAGGAGCCACCGTTCCGATACTCATACTTACCGTCGCGCGTTTCATTATCCGATCGACGAATCGAGTTACAGGATTTCTGTTACATCGTCATACATTTTCGATTCGCTATGTCTCCAGCATTCATCGTCTGCCTTCGCCCAAAAGCGCTCTACCTCGGCGGAGTCTTCTAGCGCAGCAGAGGCCGGACGGGACAAGCCAAAGGACCGCGTCTTTCCTATACTCTGAGACTGTCCCTGTTCGGTTGTGACGCTGCCGGCATCGTCAGCTGAACACACGACCGCCGGCAGCATCAGTTACAACCACAACAACGACAACAATAACCGACGGGAAAACGGATGTATTGGCCAGCGACGAGGCTGCTGGCCTCATGTTTCTTTCGGTGCTGTCTTCCTACCGAAGTCCGCTACCAGCAGGATTCTTACACCAGCCGCCGGCTTCCGGATATGATAGCTGTTCGCTGGCAGGACACTGTGTATCCTGTGTCAAAGGATGTGTAAAGCACAAGCAATACACCGGTAGCCGTCGCTCCATAAGGCGATGGGAGACCATCATTGTGTTATTTTTGGTGGCCAGCTATCGGGGCACAAGTGATGAATGTAAGGGGAATTCAGGCTGCCTAGGCCCCATGAAAGACTCGCGGCCATGCTGACCAGGACACACTGACGACGTTTGACAGCAGCAAGCAGCTCAGGGGACATTAACATCGTTTGCCCCGAATAGAATACTCGTGCGTGGCCGGAGTGCGTCTTCTGTGAAAGTGTACCAAGGAAGTGAGACCATCGTTGTCGTTGCTTCGTTACTGACGCGTTGCTCGCTCCAGTGGGTGTGACGGCAACCTTTGCCGATGTATAATACATTCGTAAGTGAGTGCCTTCATTCAATTCGTCTGCCAGAACTACGCATAGGCCTTTGCAGTACATTGCATTTCTACTGTTCCGATTAGATCCTCGTGTCAAGCAGAGAATTACGCACTTGATACTATTTATAATAAAAGTAGACAGTCGCCGGTAGTTTCGACATCTGATTACAGCGGGTCTTAGCACTACGCGGCCCCCTGATGTGTTCCACCGGCATGTGAGGCTGCAGGTATGACCTGCAGATCCCGATGGCCTTAGCAGATTTCACCAGACCAAGCCGAGCACAAGCACAAGTTCATACTTTGGAAAGTGCGCGTTTGGGACGCCGAGAACGTACCTACCTAGCTAACTTGTCCCTAGCACCCGTTCACCACACGGCTACCCTCGCCTTTCTACTTCACACCTCGCGATCGTTCGGGGTATGTGCCCCTGGGAGAGGCATAACACAGGGGCATCGCGGGGCGATGTCGGGGGTTAAGTGTATGGCTGCCGAGTCGTTCCCTCCACTGGCTGGAGGAGCCGAAACTGGAACTTGCTTTGGGGAAAATTCGCTCCGCCCGAAAGAGCGGCGCTGGCTTGGTGGCCCCGTGCCGTGATGCTGAGAAGTCAGTTGCCGCTCGGGTATGAGTGGAATTCCAACGTGATACCAGCAGCAGTAGCAGCCGGCTGTACCGCCGGCTGCTGAGATGGCGTGCCATCTAGTATGTGGATATGTGGAAGCGGTATTGCGGCAATGGCAGCAAGCGGACGAAAAGCCAAAATAGAGAGAGAGAGCGCGTGTGGCCTTGCAACTTTGGCGGAACTGGGGGCGTTTCCCAGCGTTGTACAGTGACTGTTAAGGCCGGATGCTCCCGGGGGCGTCACAAGCAAACAGCATACGTATGTAGAGCAGCTAGATAGAGATGAGGGAGGGGATAGAGAAAACTAGGGGCCGAACTGAGATGAGATCAGCAGTGTGCACAGGCGTGTTGATGCTGGTGGTGTCCACACAGTGTCCTTCGTGATAAGTCCTGATCTCGCTGTGCTCCTGAGTTATGCTAAGAGTAGGACGGATGCGGATAGAGGAACGGAATATGGGTATGGTCTGTAGCGTTCGCATACGATAAAGACGGCGCAAAATGTATCACATTTTAAGGGCTCCCTCCTAATGACGACGACTTGGACCTTCATGCAGATGCCAGTATTATAACATACAAACGATGTTCTGTGTATTTACGTCTCTATATATATATATGGGATTTACGTTGTTTGTAGGTCAAATTCTAGTACACCACTATTTACCAGTATCAATTTTTATTACATTTAACGTTATCATAACACTCATTAGTAATTCATTATTTTCATTCACATTGCGCTTTACTGACGGAACTACAAGTTTACACTGTTTAAGTTCACCTTAAAGGAAGATAAAATAATTAAAACATCGTAGTTACAGTAAGTTATCTCATACCTGAAGAGCGTATGACTCAGGGGATATAGTATGTACAATTACCGTTGCATCAAATATTTCACAATCGTTTTTTTCTCGAGCTAGGCTGAGTTGCCTGACATCTCCATGAAGGTAGCCTTGATTGGAGTACTGATAAGCGATAAGCAAGATCATAGTGGGTAGACTCTCTAACGGCCCTTGGCCTTACAAATTCAATATCACGTTGGCTCCTTCTTGTGATCACGGCGACAATTCGGAAGGATATGCCCAAAGGGATAGTTCCCTTAACTATCTTGAAGGTCGGTAACGAGGAAACCTAACCTACTAATGGGAAGAAGATTATACTTGTGATAGATGTTGGCGACGGTGTCCCTACGATTTCTTCCAAAGACTGCCCGAAGGTCGTCACTCTGAATAATCTTACCCCGACGAATTATCACCCGCAATTCTCGGGAGACAGAATAATAAACCATGAACATCTAATATGTATCTGATTCGTCTCGTTCATCTGTTATGGCGACGATGATGATTATTATATCTTTGCTCTCTGATCTGTGCATTTCCATATATGGGCGCATTCAAGTAGCAGAGGAGTATGTCAGTCAGCGTTTCATCCGAATTGGGCATCAGCATGTACACATTTCGATATTTCCTGTAGCACAAGCTGCGTTCTAGCGAATGACCTAAACCTCAGGTCAAAAGGAATTGCGGTGATGTACGTGCCTGCAGCAGTTCAAATAGTGAAGACATCGTGAGGCTGGCGAGCATTCAATGACGGCTGGCGAGTATTTCGAATTGCCCTCCGTCCCCGCCGTTGGCGAAGTCCGATAGTAGAGCGTCTATTACTGCTGTTAACAGCGCTACGCCCCCGGGGTATGATGATATCGTACTCCACCGTACTCGCCTTTTGCTGGAACAATTATTAGCAAATTTGCCCCTTGGAGACGTGGCGTATAGCTATGTCGTATTCTTTGGAAGCACTGACGTCCGGCATAAGTTTACAAACACGATTGCAGACTTGCGTCCCGATCCATCCGTTCTAATCTGCAAAGCAGAACGACAAGATATCTGAACAGTGGATATGTAGGTGGCAGTCTATGAACGCTGTAGGTCCTATCGCGGTGCGGACGCGTCAGCGGTTATGAAGATTCGGCGGGATATTAGATTAGCACCTGTATAGTTATACTAGCGGTAAAGAGAGTCGTCTTTACCCTTATGAGTAATGGGCATTTTACACCACCAAATGAGTTCTGCATTGTGGACCTAATATACCGAAGTGCCTTTCGTGTGACGCCGTGCTGTGTGTGTGTCTGTGTCCAACGAAAAATAACGGCGAGGGGAACAGCGAGAACAACTGTGACAATTACTTTCTCTGATGCAATGCTTTGTCCTGGATACACGTCTACCTGGCCGGTGAGCAAATGGGTCTCATTCGATGTCATCGTGGAGGCTGTGCACCCCATGCGCTCTCTCGTCTTATCTTCTCGCCCGCGAATGGAATTCGCGACTCATTTGGTTTGAAATATGGGCTCATTGAAGCTTTTCCTCCGCATCTGCGCACGCTGGTCTCAGCTCACAGTGAGAACCTCCTCCAGCAGACAATGTTATGTCCCTTGACCTCATCTGAGTGTCGGGATCATCTTTTGCTGTGTTTGGCCATGTGTCCATTTCTTTGCCTTCGCTCTAAGAGGATTTCTAGGTTTGTGAACGACTAGTGAAGGACTGGTGACATGCTCGGAGGATCCCCGGTCTGTGGGTGCGCGGGTGGTGGACAGAAGAAGTCGCGGTTGACTCCGTGCGCGAACTCATTAGTTGAAGTTTCGCGGGTCTGCCGTCGTTGATGGCGGAGAATGACGTCATTCGACAAGGCAGGCATGCCACGACTTCGATGGCAGCAGAGAGAGAGCGGACGATAGCAGTGAAAGTACCCTAACAACGGCGTACAGAGGACAGAACAGTGTACGGTCGGTGGTGGCCGACCACGACGGCTACGACTACTGAGCGCTGGTGTTGAGTCAAGCAAGGCTCGTTTGGGTTGGCTTGGGTTAGGCGCCGTACGGCCGGGGGGGCACCCTGTGTATGTTCCTTTCTGGATCTCTCGTTTGCAGGCTCGGCATGGGATTGGTTCGGAAGGCCGCCACCACGATCCATCGGAGTCTGCTAGCCATCTTGGTTTCGCTGCCTGCAGCCGCCTTCCCCTTCTTGATCCATCGCTTACGAGGCCATTCTGGAGCGGCAAGCCAGCAGTATGTGCTGCGGAAAGCAGCAGCAGCCGCAGCCGCAGCAGACTTTAATTTTTCTTGGCCGCTTTACTGCTCCTCGCGCGGTAACTTCCACAGCCTGCAAAAGTCCCCTCGTCGGATGCCAAAAAGAGAATTCGGAGCCGCTGCTGCAGCCTCTGCCGGGAGCAGAGTTTAGTATGGCAGCGAAAAAAGGAAGTAGGATGAAGAGCAAGAGAGAGAGAGAGAGAGGGAAAGATAGAGGGAAAGGGGGACAGAGGGGACTCTTCTTTCTCATTGCTCCCTCCTCTCCGGCCTCCAGTCGACGGCAACCAGTCCTGTTTGATGCAGTCTTCCATATAGACAGGGTCCTTTGACTCCGCCTGGTGGTGGTACTGGCGGCGTGGGGGGGAGGGAGGTAGCAGTAATAGTGGTGGTGATGGCAGTTGCGCAGCAGAGGGGGGGGCGGGGGGGCAAGCGAGCCGAAGGGGAGCAAGCACGGGAGGAAGGAAGGACCGGAGAACGAGGGAAGAAAGAAAAGGACGAGGCGAAGACTCTCCTCTGTCTTTCTCCTATACTTCGGGATGTACTCACGGCGGTACGATGGGAAGTACGTAAGTTCCTCTGCCTTCGTTTTCTTTCCCGGATGTTTCTGCGTCCGCCGCTAGAATGGATGAACTCGCGTTTCTTTTTCGGCTTCCCGTCCGTCGTGTTCTCCCGCCGTAACCAACCTGGCTGGCGGGCGGGCCGGGCTGGCCCATCTGCCTCGTTTTCTACATCCTCCTCGGCTCCGCTTACCACCACCACCACCGGCGGTGGTCGTCGTCGTCGAGGTAGAGGACTAGGAGGAGCACTCAGGAGTGAGAGTCGAGCCAGGCGGCGTCCGGCAGCGAACAGCGTTCCCCCGCTCGCGCGATGTTCCCGTCCTGTCCTGTGCGCGATGGCCCCGAACGAACTTAACGGCCATTGGCTCAGCAATAGCTCGCCTGGCAGAGGGGTGGAGGATGGTCGCAGCGGTCGTTCGCGGTATCGTCGTCGTCGTCTGCGACGGCAGCAGTGGCGGCGGCGGTGGTGGTGGCGCGCGGACGGTGATCTTGCCCGACTGGGCTACGGCTCGCTCCGTCGTACAGCCGTCTCGGTAGCCGGTTGCTTCGAGGTGGACTGTCTTGTAGGCCCCCGCCACGGCTGGCGCGGGGTGAGCAGGCAAGCGAAGCAGAGCGGACACGAACCGGACTCCTGGCAGAACATTAATTCCGAGCAGACCGCAGTGCTCACGAGCAAGATTTACTTCTGAGGTGTTGGAAGGACATTGTGGCGAGGTCAGAGAAAAGGTGGGCAAGATCAGGGCCGGCTGGGGGAAGCAGACATGGGCCTGGTTGGGGAGAATCGAAGCACGGATAACGCTGTTGTGATGTCGGCCCTTTCCCACATGCTGGCCAGATAATGGAATTCCTATGCGATTCGGCGCAGAGGTGCAGCGCTCCTGAGTGTTCAGGTTGTGTGCGTTACTTCGCAGGCTTTCGTAAGCTCGATAGCTGGCTTCGCTCGCTCAAAAAGGACGGCGGCTGGCTCGTGCGAGTCTGGCCGAGTAACCGAATCTGCGGAGTTCTTTGCCCTTAGAAAACGACGAGAGACAAGCAGAAGTGGCTGGCTGCTGTTGTCGTTCGAGTATGCCCGCTGTTGTACGTCGCATCGTCCACACAGCATTAGCCAACGCATAGTAAATTGACAAGTAGTAGCAATAGTTGTGGGGAGAGATGGTCGTGGATCGATATGAATTGATCGGCCGCATGCCCTGTGTTTCTGTCCTCGTCCGTTGTCGTCATATGCCTGACACGCTGTATGAGGCCTTACATGCGACTGGACGACGCCAACGTATCGCCAGTTTACGGGCGAGGGCAGCAACGTACGGCCAACAGCTGAATATTGTCTCGAGGACTGCGGCGAGGGGTACCGAAGAGCCAGTCACTTCGGAACAGCCCCTCCACTCGTGTAGGGAAGCTATCAGAGAGAAGAGTCACCGGGAAGACATCAGATGGATCAGACAGTCGGAGCTATAGCGGACAGGAGAGACGGACTGCAGATCCAATCGGAATCGAGAATACAAACGAATGAAGACGCCATAGAGGTCGAGGGCGCCGGGTCTTTGCAATCTCTTCACTCCCGCTCCCACACTCGTTTACGCCTGAGGAGGCATCAATGTACCCTCAGTGCCCTAGCTCAGAAAGACCTGCAATCTGCTTCCTTCGTCACTCCACACTGGCCACAGTCACTGAGGTGTATTCCAGCCACTAACCCGCCCCTATCGGCACTGAGAAGCCGGAGTAGCAAGCACTTGCAGCAAAAAAAAAACCTGCTTTTATGCTACTCCTTCATTCATGCGCTAGCTTCGAAATAACGATTGGTCATCGAGAAGGAAGTGCGTGTGGTGCGCATTATTCCGCATACTCTAGGGTTGTGCGGTTTTTATATAACTCGATAGACATGGGATGTGCAGCAGTTGCATATTCCTTTGGCGTTTATATACATGTGCGGCAGGAGGGAAAACCCACGATCGAACTTCCCTTGTTGTGCGGGTTAGAGTTAGCCTGGACGCCATTTTTGTTGCGCTTATGCCACGGCTAAGGCGATTTCACCCAAACGAGAATACCGCTAAGCCTTTGCTGTTTTTGATGCTTGATAAAAACGTTGCCAATGATAGGCCCAAGCGCATCGTTAATGACCTGCCTTTGACTGACGGCTTGTCCTACCGCTATCCTGGAAGGTTTGCCGACATTACGGCGACACCGGAGCTAATTAACTATAACAGCGTTCCCAATGGGACCACGCACGATGTCGTTAGTTAACTTCAGGAAGAAACGTCATCGCACATATGCTGAGAAATGTGCGTATGTTTTTAGAAAGAAGTCGTCTTCCTCAATATGTACAAGTCCTATCGACAACGATTGCTCATGCGGAGGTCAACACTAGCAGTAGTAACAGGAAGCAGCGTAGAAGACTCGTTACATGTCTGCGTCGCATGACGCTGCTATATGGTCGTTCCTCCCTTTGAGCGCAACGTCAGCGCAAACTCGCGCTGGCTCCAACAGGTCACGCGTGACGAACTCGAAGGAGGCTATTCAGTTTCAGACCGATCCCCAGTGGCAACCAGCTCCCAAAGCACCAGGTGAATCCCACTTGACGTCTCCTTAGCCAGCAGTGTCGATTCAGTGAGTACAATGAAGTTGAGAACCAGTCGAGCGTCTAATCGCGTGTGTTTGTCAACGGCGCGAGTGATGCCGTCGAACGAAGCACGGACCCAAGCTCCACGTCTCGATGACGATTCTGCCTCTTTGGTCGTATACTGCTGTGCGCAACACGACTCACGACACCGATCCGTCCTGTAGAGCAGAATGATCTCTTGGATAGAACGTGAAGTTGTGTTCTGCTTGCTCGACAGGTAGGTCGAGACACAGGGGCGTAAGTTCCTCTGTCGCCCCCTGCTCCTCGCTCGGACCCGATTTGACGTTGAGTGTTCCGCAGATGTCTACGCCTCATCGTGAACGACGCACAGACAGAAATATTTGTTCAGCAAAGAACACGGACAACGTTTGGCAGGGACATCGTTCGAATAACCTCGTATCGCAACGTGTACTTGACAACGACAAGGCGTAGACGAATATTTATGTAAACAACAAGCATCCAACGATAGGAGGTGGAACCGTGCAATCCTTGCAATGCAAAAAGAGTGATGACGGACTAATCTACTCATGTGCGCTCCTCGACATTCGTGTCCCTCGTCAGCTCCAGCCTGTCCCAACGGTTGGCTACAACTGCTATACACTCGCGTTTGATGCGTAGCTCCTATTGTGCCGATGGTCTCCCAGCTTGAAGCCGGGGGTTGCAGCTTTTCACTGTTGTTGTTACTTCGTTCTGTTGTTTGCTGTGGCGGCCATCGTTCGGGGTGAACATTTCGCACTGCATTCGCTGTATCCGTCTGGCGTCCTTGTCGTACATGCTTTATTATTCCATTTGAGAATGTGTTGCGAAGCGGTTGTCACTGTGTCGGGGCGTCCGACACGGCCGAGCGGGACAACGCAAGCCCTGGCATTATCATTGAGAGAAGGCCGGTCCGTTTTCAAACGTGTCCTGCGCTTGCTCTTGCCCTGCACTTCTTCGTAGTTTCTGTTCTCGGAGGGAATCGGCCTGCCGAGCAGGAACGGGCGGAAATGTCCCACCCTGGACTCCGTCGATGAGAAGTTGAGGGACAGTCGCAGCGGTGATGTGCTAACGCAACAGACCAGCTACGAAACAAACCTCGGTAGACGGCTGGTAGGGGAACGGAGGAGGAACGCGGCCTGCTCCGTCTGGAAACAGACTGGAAACGACTGTCCATTCTGCGCTACACGAGAAAGTCACGAATAAAAGATGATACAGAACACCAAGAAGAAGAGGCAATTGTCTTCTTGTAGGGTCATCGTGTTGGGGCTGGGGAAAGGAAAGGAATAGGGTCATTGATGTGACGAAGGACAGTGACCGCAGATAGTGGTAAATCAGTGGGCGGCCGTAATAGAAATAGCTCCATCCATTATTAATACAAGCGGTGGTTCTAGTGACTCGACTAGTTACTCCCCGAAATCGACACTGGGACTGCTCGAAACGGGTAGTTAACTTGCCGTTCCGGGGTGCCGAATGTTCGGGATGGATGGTGACTTTCCGGAAAGGGTAGTTGTGCCTGAAAAGAATATTTGGCCTGTCGGCGCGATTGGCCCCGGTTCGGGCAGCCCCGTACCCGGGTATGTCCGTTGACGGCCGGGTGCTCAGTACCCGTTCGGGAAACTTGATTACCTGAAACGGGCAGGCAACAACTCGGAACGCGTGAAAGGCCTTTAAAGGGCCTCGGAGCGCATCGGCCTAACGGGCGTGCGACAAAGATATTCAATATGAGAATTACTCAGCTCGATGGTAGACCTAGCAAAGTTTGATCTTTTCAAAGATACGTGTCCCCACGCTCCTGTCAGATAGATGTCCCGTGTAACTGAAACGGGACAACTATTTCACTTGTTATTCTCGTCGCGTTCTCTCCTATCATAAAATTTACTTTGTCTTTCTTATTTTTAAAAGACGCATGCATCATAGACGAGCTAGAAACGTAAATGCGCTTATCTATACTATACAACGCTTATCAAGTGACATGCTGCGTACCTAATAATGATTAATGACATGCATATTGATAATGTCAGGGGTCCGTCCAAAGCCGAACAAAGTTGCAACGAAGATACGACTCTAGGATCCGAAGACTCACCGGCGGGCCCCCGCCCAGAGGTTCCGTTGACACTATTAACTTAGGATCAACAAAAAAAATCCTATTGAGTTGCACTAAGAAGGGCATTTTTAGCAAAATACTGCTGCTGCTGCTGCCGCCGGCTGAGGCATTTTTATCTCTCGTATAGCGAGCGTCAGACGAGCAGGGCGTCCGCGCATGGCCGAAGAGGCGAAATAACACAACGCGGGCACACTTGAGCGGCGTACGGCGGCGGTATGCCCTCATCAGGATCGGCTGTATGCAGATCTCGAAGCTGCCGAAGCCGAGTTGACGTTCTGAGCGAGCGGATTTTTATATAACCAGTGCTGGCTGTGTTTGACTGCGAGCACACAAGAGAGAGAGAGAGAGGGCGAGATTGAGAGGGCAACGTTGCTGGCAGGACGAGCATCCGACGGAATCAGTAAAAGTCCGCAAATGTAGAGCAGAATAGTACAAGACCTCGAGGAGCGCTTGAACGACATCGTTATATAATATATATGCCTTTGGCAGACTGATATGCTTTACGCATTGTGCACTAAGTGATCATTATATATTGACAATGGCCGGAAGGGGTGAAGGCAAAAAATCTAAATAAACATATAAACAAATGATTAATAAGCATATCATGATTTTGCAGACGGGTCACTCTCTCACTTATGTTATGAGGTGAATAATATTTATTCCTATATAATTATAAAAGTCGGTAACAATTGTACCCATTGAACATGAAATACATTGAACAACATCCTCATCTGTATATCGTTAATAGAATATTTAGAATAAGAAGGTCCCACTTCGCCAGTTCCTAAGCGTGCCTAAAATTGAAATTATCTGTTCTTGGCTTGTTCGGCTGTATTGGCTGCGTGACCAGACATAAGAAGATGCTGAAGTGTCAGCCACAGTGCAATCCCAAACCAGAATTTTACCTCTGAAAAAGGGAATTAACTATATACCATCAGGACGCTTTTCATCAGAGCGACAAGTGCATGCTGGTTCACGAATGCAAGGAATAGATGTGGAGCGAAGGGCTCTGGCCAGAGTTTCGTTTAATTGAGAGTGTCTCGGCCATAGTCAAGCACTTTTTATGCAGGAGAGTCCATGATGACCAATAGAATCAACCGGTTCTCCACAGCTACAGGAATGTAGAGAAACTAGATTACTTTCCAAACGTAAACAACTGCAAGACGGATACATTGATCATCAAGTAAAGTTCCCATATGAGAGAAGGGAACAGCATTAAGCCATGCTCCTATCGTGAGGGTCTTCAACCTGGCTCGTTCCACATCGCTTGAAGCCTGATCAAGAATCGACTATTAAACAGTGTCATGAAAAAGTTGCATCCATTTGGGTGGTGAGCCTAATACAACTAAGTATAGGACGAACGCATTCCCCAAATCGTGTAAATGTGAAGTCTCATGTGATAGTAAGGTTCCTCTAACTAATAATAATAATAATAATAACAAACACTTTATTCAAAGGTATAATATATAATTGCTACAAGTCTCGCTTATGTGCATTTTCAATTTTGGCACGTTGCGTGCCCGTGATGTGCGCGTGATAGTCTCCAGGGGAATAAATCATTTACACATTTTTTCGTGGCTATAAATTTTGGGAGTATATTCCTTCTGGATCTTGTCGTAGTTTCGACAATATCAAATATTTTTGCAGCCATCGTCGGTTGATTCAACATCATTTTTTGAAGCAAGACTTTATCTAGGGCGTTAAGACGCTGGACGGCATCTACAATATTTACGTTCTCTTTGTCACATTTACATTTATATGCCACTCGTCTTATAAACTTTTTATACACTTTCGTTAAAATCATAATATAATAAAATAATCATAATAGTATAATACTCAGCAGTTGGGGAAATCAAGAATTCAACAATTCGCCAACCTGATGTCAATTCAATGCGCACAGACCACCACGTCAAAAGCTTCTTGATGAAACACAACTCAAAACATGTTATAGGCACTGCGTCATCTAATTATTTGTATACTTCGGTGGCAGCAAAGACAAAACATAATCAAACGGCGTACTTAGGGACCACGCTAATTAATGAGCTGCTTTGGGGAGCACTCATGACTTTGAGGGCAACCAAATCTATAATCATTTAACGACTACTTCTAAGGTTTTGTTACGTTTGGTTTATTTAATGCAATTTTATATCTTACCATTAGGACCCTTACAATTGCGGCGATTCCAAACACAAGCATACGAAGTAGACAGTGATCAAGCATATGAAACAGAGAGATCGCAGTGTCATTAAATGAGTCGTCACAGTCCACAGTGGTTACTATTATATACCTTGTTAGATTTAGCTACGTATTGTAGCGTATGTTGTGTGGATTTGCCACGAGGTTTGGAATTGAGTCTGAAGTCCGCAGGGATCCCTTGGCGACGGGGACAGTGTATTAAGGAGGATATGTTTATTGAATATGAATATAATAGCACTATTAGAAGTAAACACATGTCCAATAATAATATTAATAATTTTGAGAATAATAAATGAATACATAAATAATAATAATAATAATAATAATTAATTATTGTGAGAATAATGAATAAATAATAATAATTATTATTATTATTATTATAATTGTGGTAGTAATGAGTAACTTTTACTGCCATTTCGATGCAAATACGTTTCGGAGGACAGACGTCTCGGAGGACAACAAACACCAAATTGCAACCCGTTCAACTGCTGCTGCTGCTACATAACACGATCTCTGAGTCGTACTCAAAGGGTAGTTTTATCAAAGGTACTAATCCGAAGTTGAATTTATCTTCATTGGTCGGACTCGCCATTTCGCCATTTTGAGCAAACGATATTGATTCGTTCGGGCATTGGCGGCAGCAAAATGAATACAAATCAATTAGTCATTCAAATACTCGTAAAGCGAACACGAGCGGTCCAGTTAGCATCTCATTTCAATTCGAGGAACTAGGTCAAAGTGGAAAAACCTCTACCGACGGACCTGCCACGGCAGACAGAGTTGGTATATGATAATTTCGTGAACTTATTAAAGTGGAAACGGTGACCTAATCTAGCCGAGCACCTATCCGAGCGGCAGCTCGAAGTGGAGGCACCGCACGAGCAACGCCTAACGGGACAAGCCATATAGTGTGATCGAAGTTTAAATTTATTTTGCAACTACTGTGAATCTGTCACCTCGTCGATATCCACAGTGTGTTGAGTGCTAATTTCAGCATACACCGGAGAAGAAGCGCTCTTGTGCCAACTGATGTGATAAGCATTGACGGTAGTGACTGCAATCAACGAGAATTACTAATTAAGCGCAACAATTATGTTATTTTTTCAGGTAAGAGTTTAAAGCAGTATTATCAAGTCCGCCACCAATGCGACAGATCTACTACAATTCAGATGATGTGGAGATCGTACCGCGCAAGCTCCTCTCGAATAAGGGTACGTTGGTTATTGTATTGTTCTTCAAATACATCGAGCTAGCAATCACTTTCTGTTTCTGGCTTGAGAATCCGAGCAGCGCACATGTGGACAATTGCATGTGAGCCTATCAATTAGCTCCGCGGTGAAACCCTCGTTCGTGCGCCTCGAAACCCCATCCAACATCGTTACTACCCCGTACCAGATTGTTCAAGAATCTTCTCAATCTTCCACTCCCTTCGTCAGCCGGCCCCGCGGGCCTTCGGCCTCGAGCTGGAGGCAGGCAGATGATCTCGATACTGAACTCTTCGGACGTCTAAATTGAATCGCTCTGTTGGTAGCCCTGGGGCCACGTCGGGGACGAGGAGTGTCCTAAACGGGCGTGCACATGTGCCCGCGACGATCGCAAGCAGAAACTGAGAGAGACCACATGGTATGGAAAAAGACGACGCTCGTCTGGGGAACACATGTACACACTCACAGGCTGTGACGTTGCTGGGGCTCATAGTACAGGCTCATATCTTGGTGCCTTTGCAATCCCACTTCGGTTGCAGACGCTTCGGGATAAATGTAATATAATATTCGGATTGGACTGGTCTCTGGGTTGATGATTCGTCGTACGGCCGAGGGGGCTCTGGAGAGGCGAGGTGGGACCCAAGTCTAACTGTTACTCAGTTCTAACTGGCCCTCTGCGCTCGATAGTGAACTACAGACCGGAATACTACACTAATATCCTTCTTAGCCTGCCTTTGAGGGATTTGCCGATTGGGTGATCCGAGCTGCGCAAAAAAAATGTGCCGCAGAATCTGAAACGCCAAAAAAAAAACACCTTGACTACATCTCATTTTATTTACACTTCTTTATCTAGACATCACGAATGTCTCTTTTACTCTACCGGGTACCGAATCTAGTACGGTCACCGAATATAAGAGGCTTAGCGAATTGTTCCTCTACACGCATACATGTACGGCCCATAAAAAGCGTAGGAAAATCTTTGTCTGTATTTGAAATATATTGCTATTTGCAAGATCTCGAAAGACCTATGCAAGCGAGTGATCGAGCCATGCCGGCTCCAAAATGCAATGCGCAATTCATTGCTCATTTCAGCGGACGACAAACAATCACTCTGCTTGCTCTGCTGTATCTCTGGCAGAGACCGTAACCGGTACGGTGCAGCAGTAGTCCCATCTGCCATTATCCGGTCGGGTGTTTTTTTTTCCTGTTGTCTTTGTCCGCTGTCGCACACGTGTGCATCGAAAATCTACTACGTTTCGCCATCATCGTGCCTTTATGAGAGGGTAATCCCACCATTTTGCCGATTGCCTTGCTTTGATTTTACATGTTACTTTTGTGTCCTGCTACCGCAGTGGTCGCTGGGTTCACGGGCCTCTAGTCTCTTCTTCGTGTTTTTCCGGAAACAGGTAAATCCCCACTGTGACCCCCGTACCTCCGTTGCCTTTTGTTGCCGCGTTCGGTCCCCCTCTATCTCTCTCTCTCTCTCTCTCCTGCAGAGGCGTTCCGCCGGCCATTGCCGGCGATCCCAATCTGTTCCGTCGCAGGCGGAAGCTGCCCAGCCTCGTGGCCGACGACATCCCACTATGTTCGTTCGTTCCCTGTATCGTTGCACTGTTCCAGGAGCAAACGCGAAGTGGATCGAGTGGTTGTGGTGGCCTCTGCTGTTCGCTCTGTTGTCTAGCGCGCCACCGCGGCAGCACCCCTCCCGCCCGTACAGGGATAGGCATATCGTGTTCGACCCGGACAACAACACCAGTGGGAGTGACCAACTGCCACTAAGATGGTCGTAGCCGGTCGTCATATGAGCAGGCGAGCGAACAGAAATAGAACAGGCATCCGGTCGAGTGTAAAACCGTGTTGGCGACAGGACAGACAACAGGATAGCCTAGGATAGGATGAGTCTTGGCGGGGGGGGGTGGGGCAGGCCCACGTGTGGAGTGGGGTCGCTGAGCTAAGGGTAGAATGGGTCGACGCAGACGATCGCTAGGATCTCCTCCTCTTTATTTCTCGTTGTCGCTCTCTCTCTCTCGTGCGTCTGTTTGAGTGCATCTGCCTCGGCTGTCCGTCGAGCGGTGCCTATCCGCTGGCGGACGCCAACGGGGGCTCCACATGCTGCAGCTGACACTGCCTCTGGCGTTGTCAGACCGACAGCTGCTCAGGGCTCGTTGCAGCTTGACCCGTCTGGAAATAGAGGCTTGCGCCACTTGGTCACGCGCAGTCTCACCCACTCTTTCTTTCTCGCTGGCCCGCACCCCGTCGTCGAGCTGAGGGCACTCCGGCTCAAGGAAGTCTTTGCTGTTTCTGCTGCCGATCCGCTCCCTGATGTATAGGTATAGCGATAGGCGGACTCGTGCGACATTGTGAGTGTATTCGCGTGCAGGTGCGCGCCTGAGTGACTGATGGTGCCGGTGTTGGATGCGTGCTGCGAAGCTGGAGGCAACAGAAGACATACAGATCGAGTCCTTCGGGATCTGTTGGAGTGGTTGGGTATTCGATCGCGGGTGACTCACGCCACGCGAGAAAAGTCTCGTGGCAATTGTCAGTATGGGACAGTCTGGCAGTCTAGCAGACCGACCAAGCCGTGGATGGACCCGTTGCAGACGTCCTCAAATGACGATCGTCGTAAGGAAACGGTTTCGCGCGGCCCCTGATTGAAACGCTGATATGTACAGCTGTGCTGGATGTCACGTGGTGCTCCATACGTAAAGATCCAACGAATTGTCGTCCTATATGAGAGTGCGGCCGAGCAGACTGACGCATATTGTCGAAGGCTTCATTGGCAATTATCAAAACTATGCAGGTATTGAGAATATCGAATAAACAAGATCGGCCAGTAGAGTGCACGCTAGATTGGCCTGTCGTGGTTACTGCCTTCATAATGATGCCTGAGATAACTAGTCAGATAGTGCATGCACCTTAACAAGCTCGGTTTCGAGTGGCAGCAGCAGCAGGAGCAGCACTAATAGCGTTAGTGAGTTAGTTAGTGACGCGAGGGGCGGAAGATCTTGATGGTGAGATGGTCCTGGAGCTGGGGCGCTGTTGGCAGTGCAGTAGGCTGTTCAGGGTGACTGCTTTGGGTGGCCACCGGGCCGAGCCCCCGACGCCGATTTGGCTTAGCTTGAGGTAGCTTGGGTTCGGCTGGGTGGGAATTTGCCTGTGTTTACACAACAGCAGAGTCCAACCGGTGAAAATTACGAAAGCAAGGAAAACCCTATTTCACTTCTCCCTCCGCCGCCGCCCTAAGCTTTGTTGCATGATTCTGCACCATTTATCGTCTGTCTGGACAAGGCACCCCCTGCGTGGGTGGCACTGAAGTTGATGCTGAATCATCGTCCTGAGGAGTTGCCGTGTTGGCGTGTGTCTGTGTACGGGCAAGACTGGGGTGGAGATATATATTTGTTCATCTCCGTGTCTTCTGGATCTCTTTCGTTTGTCGCAATAGCATCAACATCAGCAGTAGTCGCGGTTGCGGCAACAGGATCGGCCGGATGGGGCCGGCCGTCATGGTGGTCGTAAGAACCGCAGCAGCAGCAGCAGCAGCAACAATAGCAGTAGCAGCTGTCGTGTTTTGTTTATTGTGCGTAAAATCCACAGGCCACCAGTTCCCGGCCACCGGCCACCTAGGCACTCCTTGCGCAGTCAGCCGCCAGGGCCATACGTGCACATACCCGCACAGGACACATGCGCCCGTTGCTTTAAGGCCGATGGGTCGTGTGATTGCCGTCTGATAGCGAAGCAACATCGCGCTATGATGGGTGCTGCCATACGACTCCTACTATTTCTCTCCTGCTCTCGGTTTTTCCCGCCTTCTCCGTGTCGGTCTTCTGCTAGCCGCCCTACCTGGCTGGCTGTCTCTATCCTTCAATCTCTTGTGGTGGTCATAAACGAGGCATGCATGCCCTTGTGTCGGAGGTTGACGAGGGCCGCTACAAGCAATGCGGTCGCTGAATGTGTAGGCGGCGCCAGTAAACAAGCGGACGAGCAAGCAAGCGGTGACGGACAGCGGGCCCGAAGCAGTAGTAACGACTGAGAGTAGTCAAGAGGTACTGCGCTGCCTTCGCAGTAGAACCCAGTGGCTTGCCAGTCCCGTGGCGAACTCGGTCGGGAAAGCGGAAAGCCCACGTCGCTCGCACCTGTTCACACATTGGCCTCTCGTCTAGTTTCCCGCTGTCTTGGTATCCTAGCCTCCAACTCCCCCTTGCGCTCGGGCGACACCCAACGTGCGAGGACCAACCAGATTCAACGGGCCACACCGACCTCCCCGCACTGGCAGGTGGTGCAAGGTGCTGAGGCGATGAAAGTTAGAGAGTTGATTCACCTGAGGGAGCTGTCCAAGCTGCCTCAAGCTGCTTCGAGAGATGGACCTGCTAAGCGCGCCCTGGACAGATTGTGGTTGTACCAGATAGAACAACACAGCAGCTGCATCACGCGTCTTCGAGGCCTTGCGCACACTGAATCCCCTCGGCTCTACTCATTCTTCTACAATGATAAACGTCGACCATTTTGATACGGTTGTAACGGCAGCGTGGCAATTCTGCTCGTGGCTAAGGTATGTAGGCGGGTGTTAGCGCTCGCTCGGAGGTGGCCAAACGACTCCTCTGGTGCGTTGTTGTGCAGTCAAGCCTAATGTTTGTTGGGTGGGAGTATTGAAATCGGAGCGACCATCAGGCGGGCACCGCCACCACCACCCGAATAGGCCAGCTCAATTGAGCACAGCAGACCATGCCCACTTGTATTGTACTACATATGCAGGCAAAGATATAGTCATCGCGGGGACGAGCGGGCCCTAAGAGAGAGAGAGGAGAGAAAGCCTCAGAAGGGAACGCAGAGCCGGAGAGGGATGTGGTCTTTGTCGTCGCTGTCGTTCTTGTTGCGCCCGATATTGCAGAACTTTTACGATACAGTTATCGCAGAACAGTCGATACGACGAGATGTGTCGCCGCAAACGATGTGGAAGGCCTGACTGTTTTGGACTTGCGTTGTGTCGTGTTTACACCGCTCGAGTACGACCGAGGTCTGCGTATGCAAGTATGTTGTGGCACGATTCTACTTTCGACGCTGCTGCTGCCGCCGCTGCAATCCCTGCAATTCTTATTACCACTAGCACTATGACTGCTAATGCGACTTCTACGATTCGTACAATTAGAACCGCTGCTAATCGTTGTAATCCTAGCAGGAACAGTGGTCTGAAGCCGCAGAACGCCCGCTGGGCCGAGTTGTCGAGCGGCGAATCGCTGAGCGCAACGCACGTGCTGCTGCAAGCGTTGGCTCGAAATGGCCCCGCCAACTAAAGCCGCCTAAATGGGGAAATATGATAATTGTTTGTCGGAAACGATGCTTTGCTGGGGTATGGCACGTAGGCTGTAGGGGGCTTAGCCCCGAAAGGAAGACTGATCGTGGCTGTGTATGGGTCAGGGGGTGGTTTCGAGAATAGGGGCGTCACTGTTCGAATGGGGAATTGTTGATGCTGAGACGCGTCCGTCGAGCTCGGGACACGGAATGTCGCCGAATGCAGAATACCCGCTTGACAACGATACTATACAATCATGTGGAGCTTCCAATGTGCCACCCGAGCGTCTGCAATAGCTTGGGAACGGCCGTGGTTGTGCTGCTGTTCAGTGACGATGCTGAGGAAACTGAGACAAAAACCGCTGAAGCCAGAGGGACTGTATGAACTTGTAGGGTCGACGAGTTACATCTCTACATCAGTTCGCTGTATTGTTTGTCGAAAGTCGGCGTGGACAATTCTTGCAGTGACCTTCATGCATTTCGCCGTAACAATTGAATTCGAAATTATATAGATGTGTAGCACACACTGCAATATAGCATCATCGCATCCTGCAACGTTGTTGGCCACCATAACGTTCGAGAGTACCACGCTTCCGTGCGGACTACTCCGTACTCTCAAAATGATTTTATTTATTGTTCCACGAGTAGTGACACCGCCGCTCATTCCATTGCGTACACTGCCGCCATTTGCCATTTTTCTGCCCTCCGCGTTAGTCCCTCGGTCCGCGTCCACTATCCGGCTACTGGCAGTAGTAGTAGTGGTCGCGGAACGAAAGCCAGATACGACCATTTGCTCTTTTGTCGGGCAAGGACCAGGCGTCCTGCCATTTCAGTCGGCGCCGCAGCCACCGAAACGCCTTCACCGACAATCTCTTTTCTCTCCCGGCCCTCTCAGTCCTTCGGTCGGTCGGTCGTCGTCTGTTCGCCGCTTGTAGCGTTCGCGACGGCATCGCCCACTCGGCTGGCCCGCCGACGGCTGTGATGGTGGGCAATTCTCTCCTACTTTATCAAGCCACCCTCTCGGGCCGAGCTAGACGCTGAGAGCGGCCACAGCATCCCGAAGTGCTACGAAAAGTAAGGGGCCCGCGTCCACGCCGGCACCCGAGCAAACGCCGGGGCAATGCAATGCAACCAACACACGTCTCGTCGCGGCGGTGACGCTGACAGCGGCAATGTCCACGACACAGCCTTCGGGTGATCGTTTCTCGTCCAGCCAGGATGGACGTGGAACAGATCGTTCTTCTGCCATTGTGCCGGCTGTAGTGAGACGGGAACCCGCTGCCGCAGCGTGCCGCTCGCAGATGATTCTTGCTCGGTTGCCGGGTAGCCGGCTTGCCGTGTGCGGTAACAGCAACTGGCTGGCGGGCAGACGGACAAGCAAGCAAGCAGGAGCTCGCACTGGCCAGCACTGCCAGTGGTAGTAGCAGTAGTAAACAGGAGCAGTGGGAAGCCCGGAAGAACGCCGCTCCGGGAAAGCTGCTAGCTGGCGAGCAGGGCCTTATGAAGACCTTACGAAGGGCAGTTCTCCGCAAGGCACAAGCGCAATGCCCTGCACGTGCTTACGTTGCCAGCCTGTCGGGTCTGCCGTTGTATGCAGTTTGTCCCTCTGTGCGTCCGCTTGTTTGCCTTTTGCTGCATGCCTCTGCTTGTCTGCCCCGAATACAGGGTTGTGCCAGTAAAGTAAAGCTCGCCGCCACAGCTGCCCGTCCTCGGCCGGCGACGGCTGCAGTGAAACCTGTCGGGGCACTTTCGCGCCGTTGCGGTGCCCTTTTCATGTCTTCCAAATAGAAACAAGTGCAGCCGGCGGCTATGCATCGCACGTTTCGCGCCAGCAGCGGCTTCGGTGCCGAGAGCGGTTAGCGGGAGGCTGACGACGTTGCCACGACTTTTTTCATCGCTGAGACGAAGAAAAAAAAACGCGATGATTGCATTGGATGTGATGGGACGCGCGCGAGGAAGCGTTGCACCTTGAGTGCTTTGCCACGGACGCTGCGAGCAGTGCCTCCACGCATGTAGCTGATATATTCGGCGCGGAGATAGTTTAGAAATGTCGCCAGTCGCTACTCGATAGCGGGCAGGTAGCGACCAGATGGGAGACAACATTATCGTACTCCGATGGCCCTGATAGGGATAGTCCATCGAGTGAGGCTCTCGCGTATTCCTTTCCTAAGAATGTGCCAATGTCTCAAGATGTCGACAAATAAATCGCGACGCTGGTTGCAGATTAGCCCCTTCGAGTAACATTGGTGTCTGTTTGTTGCATGTTGTCACTGCATGCAGAAAGAATTAGCTCTGTAGGTGGAGAGAAAAACGATCGAACATTCGCACGATTCGATGACACATTAGTCTATTGACGAGGGGTATATCAAGCTATATAATGTAATCTAGTCTGCACTGCACTAGCACTAGACTGCACTAGATTGCACGTCGAGTGCCGCTCTCCTTTTCGGTGGTATACAGAGCGCGTATCAACTAAGCCTACCTGACAGTTGCCTCTACACGAAGATATCTCATATTTGTCAAATGTGTTCTTCGTCATTGCCCAGTAGCCTAAGCGCTTGCATGTACTACTAATTTATGCTGTGTGCTCTTCAGCCGAGTTTCATTGCTGGTTATCTGTTCTCTCTAGCAATCGGCTCTCGACGATATATATGCTAATAGAGGTAACTAGGGGTTCGCAACTACTCTATGCTCTCCCCAATCAAGCCGAGATGTATCTGCCGTCTCGCTCTCTCTCTGTCCCGCTCTCTGTTTCTCGGTCCGTATGAATTTCTGCGTGCGCGTAGCGTCGACTGACTCTCCGGTTGCGCGACGCAGCCGACAACGCATAAGCTAGACCCCGTCGCATTCCGCCGCGTCGACCCCGAACACATCACGATATATCGTAAGTGCACTGGTAATTTTGCACTTGGAAAAAACGTTCGGCTTGCCTCGGTTCGATTCAGTTCATTGCCACGAGTTCCTCCTTCGCCCGTAGCGAAGCAACCTATACCGCCGGCAGGAGCGCCGCAGGTCGTGGATGTCTGCGCCGGTTGACGCCCGGTAGCTTCTCATTCAGCTCGAAATACATACGGAAATGAAAAGGCGGGCAAGGCTACGACAAAGAGGCAGAACAGCAGCTCCGAGCCTGCCGCTCGAGGCGACGCTCTCCGGGGTGCTCCGAGCGACGGCGAACTGGTTTCCTGTTCATCGTCTTCCCTTCCCTGAGCGTTTCGAATCGCCACCAAGAGAGCGTTCTGCAACAGTCATCTCACGAGCGGAACACTGAGTCGACTTCCTCCTCCTCCTTCCTTGCGGCACTTTGCGCCGTTTAGATGCGGCCATGAGGACGGGGTCGGCTGGCGCGGGCAGACGCTAAGGAGCCGGGGGAGAATCGCCCTCCGACGCCGATCGCTCCAATGCCAGCCGGTCTCGCAGCGCGGGGCCGCTCGCGAGGAAACTGAAAGCAACTGAAGGGTCACAGAGAGAAATAGCAAGAGAGAGAGAGAGAGAGAGAGAGAGAGAAAGAGGAGTAAGGGAACAGTCTGCCCGAACGTCGAGCCACTCGCATGTCGCGCACACGACGAAGCGATGCGGAGCCGAGTCAATTTTGCATTATTGGATTTCGAACAGATGGAGGTGGCAGTGGCGGTAAGGACGACACGCCCCGGGTAGAGCGAAGCGAGAGCATAGTGGGTGATTGCCCACGCACTCTGTTGTCGACGCTCGTGGGGCTCGTGGGGGCCGGTGACGATGGTGGGTTATGTCGTCGAGTCCGCAGAAGAGTCCGACAGGCGGGGAACATACCGGGGGTAATGCAGCACGAGGTCGGGGTTTGGGGAGGGCCGAATCCATGCGCCATAGCCGCACTATATATACACCCCGTGCTTTCCAGTAGTGTCGCTGTACCGGCGCTGCTGCCCCTCTGAAGTGGCAGTGGCCGGCCCCGAACAGTTGCGCGACTGTGGTCGTAGCTGAGGGGCTAATCGCTAACGAGAATGACAATCCCGCGTGGTTAATGGGGAAGCTGCGCGAGAGAAGCTGGCAGCAGTCGAGTGCCCTGCATGTGTTCGCGTTCACTAGGAGCGTTGTCCGTTTCCCCGTGTATACATATATATGTGTGTGTGTGTGCGATCTGCTTACGCATTGTCGAAGGGAGTGAAGCAGGGTCAAGGGAGAAGGTGGAGACTCTCAAGGGCCGGCGGGCCCCCCGACCCGGGCAACTTGCCGGACTTCAGCGGTTTTTGTCTGGTTACTCGAAGTAACCCCGGGCACGGAGCTGGAAGGGAGGAAGCAAGCGTTCAGCGTTGCGCCTCGCATTGTATGCAAGCAAGCGCAGAATTTGATGAGAAGGATGATGCGGATCGTTCCCGCTGTTGCGGATGTTGTGACCGACCCCAGTCTCCGCGCCATCGTACACATGGCGCGACGCGTAAGGGTGCCGATGATAGTTACGATTATGGCCAGACAATTTGCGGCTGACGGCTCGAGATTCAGGGGGGGTAGTTGTGGGGAGAAAATGAAAGATGAGAGAACGAGAAGAAGAGACAGGATGAGAGAGAGAAAGTGAGAGAACGCGCGCAGTGTATGTAAAAGCTTGGCTGGTCTGGGCAGAGGATAATTTGCGTGTGGTATGGACGCGGCCGTGGGCAGCAGAAATTGTTGCAGCTCGATGACGCAGGAAATTTCTCACCAGAAGATTATGGGCAACAGTGCATGGACGAAGAAGCCAGCGGATCCTCATATTGAGGTGTTAAGACGCTTGCTCAAGCGTCTATCAAGCCGTCCAACCTCTCATGTCGGCCATTTCGCGCTCATTTTACTTTAGCAAGTGACTAGACGATACTGTTCCTGCCGCCAGTTAGCATAGGATTAACGTTCGCGGATCATTCATTTGCTTGGCCGGTTTCCGTAGCCGCGTACGAAATTGTTTTACTCCACCCTCCAATTAGCTCTTAACCACAACCAGTGGTGCTGGGTACGTAGAAACAACGTAGACCTTTCACTCACTCATAACTGGTTGTTCTCTCTAGCCCAGCTGAGATAATCTGTTGCCGGCCGCCAACAGTGTAGCTAGGTTCCGGCGCGCATGGGTGGGTATTACGAGGCCGACGTCGCGTCCAGCGTGCCCTTCAAATGACGGCCACTACGATAAATGCCACTCGTGGTAGGTGGGCGATGCTGGAAAATAAGTTACTGGCCGCCTTCATGCCATGTGTGCCACGGTGCGAAAGCAGCGATTAACACGAGGTGAATTTTGTTTAGTATATACCCGCCGCTCTAGCAGCATTAGCACTATGCATGCGGTCTGTCGGAGCGTGCCCTCTCGTCGAAAGAGAGCAGAAGAAAAGATCCAATAAATGAACCCAAGAAGACGATCAGAGAAGGCTGGCCTGGGAGAACCGTCCTGTAGGGACTCGCATATATAAGCACGCACTGCCACTGCTACTCTCGTTGACTATGGAATAAACTGACGGGCAGGGCCGGGTGCGTCGCTTCGCCGACGAAGGGCGAACATTCGTTCCTCCCACCGGAGTAACGTGAAGGGCGTTCACCCGTGAGACGCACCCATGGGACGACCGACCACTCCTCTGGTGCCTCTCCCGCTCTGACCCAGTGGTCTGCCTGGATGGTCCGCTTGCCGCTGTTCGTACTGCTGCTGCTGCTGCTGGCTGTGGATGCTGTGATGCTGTTTATTCTTTGATCTGGACGCGACCACCGCTGCCGCTGAGGGTGCCCGCTCATTTGCAATGCAGAACGCACAAGTGACGAAGCGATGGTCTGCTGCGCGCACTTGCGTGGTCGGACAGAGCGGAGCGGAGGCCATCGAAGAGATAGGAACACCGTGAAAGCGCGGGAGACAGATAGAGAAGGGGAGAGGGAGGGAGAGATATAACCGGCCTGTCTGACTGGGCGATCGTGCTTGGAGGTCTAGCTCACAGGGATAGAACTGTGCGAGGAAGGCAGGCATGGCGTGGCGGAGGGCGGCCACGCAACGCACTGTGCTTTGCTGTAACTTCCCCCAGAAGAGGCTGCGTCAGGGGGGAGTCCGCTCTCAACGCCACCGCTCAACGCGCGGCGGCCGCAGACGCAGCCCGGGGAAGACTAGCAAGCAGCAAGCTGCCGTAGCACACTGCGCACTGCAACAGAAGCATCAGCGGATACGGGAAGAGAAAAGGGGCCGATTTGAGGGGACTACAGCGGCGGGGGCGGTGAATGTGGAGTTTGTCGAGACGTCGAACCTCCCGCAGAATGGTGCCTGGTTGCGGCCGGCTACCTTCGAGTGAGCGTTGGCGGTATGAAGACTACCATGAGGTGAGGTTAGGCGTGGAACGGCCAGCCGGATAGGACTGCTGGGAGGACCTGTGTACGGGTGGTTCCGGTGGATGGCCAGCAAGGGGACGTCCCGTGAAGTAATTACTGTAATGTATGGGTGCAATGGATCTACATACATATATCGCACACCGAGTCCAAACTCCCAAAGGAAAGAGCTGCGCGGCCGATCGACCATCATCGATCAAGCTGCAATGACGATGTGGTGTCGGTGGTTCGCCTTGAGGCCACCGAAGACGATGTGGCAATACTGTGATACCGATGACTCAGTCGGTAGCGCGTATTGTATCTCGTGTCAGTTCAGTTGCTGGTGCAGGTTCGATTCGAGCTAAGAGCCGAAGTGTTTTTCCATGAAAACTCTGTTTATTACCACCTTCAACTGTCTTTATCACCCCATCTAGTACGGTACTGGCAGTCAACGTAGGTACATGCAAAGGCTATCGACTCTACAGCATAAAGTATTAAATTGCGAAAAAAAACAAAATACCGAAGCAGACCCATTCATATATGCCGTGACCCCCCCCCCCAGAACGAACCCCGTAGTGGTACTACCGCCAAGCGGCGGAAGATCTGGGGGAGTCCGCTTAAAAGAGCTTTAAACTGAGCGGGTCGTACTCGTGAGTTGAAAACAAATTTCGTTGCGGCTCGTACAAACACCAGTACACGGCAAACTAGCCCAACAAAAAAAACCAGTAGTGGCCGATGACCGCTCCGAGTAACAATTCGTCAAGTAAATTGCCAAAAAGCTAGCACGTAGCGTTTGCGCCATATGCGCAGGTTTTGTAGCTTTGTTCAGACGGTAGTAGCTCTCCTCGCTGGGCCGCCCGTGTTTCCCGACCGCGCAGCTCACAGCCACAGCGCACCCGGCCAGCCGGCTGTAGCGGGGGAATATGTTTGTGTGGCCTTATCGCAAAACAGTGACTCGCAGCCTCCACAAACGCTGGCTATCTCAGTTTTGCTGCTACGACGGAGCTCGCATGCGCCGGGTGATGAGAGTAACTAAAAATGCATGCAGATATGTGTCTGCAACAGCATTAGCCTAATAACGAATATGAAATAGGGGTGGCGTTGTACAGGAGATTCGTTCATTTGCCTAGATCCTTGCATACACCGAGCGTATGCGTTTGATATTATTTCTCTGCACTATCGATATCTACATCGATATCTCTATCGGGGTGGGGTGCATTTTATACAATCGTGACGGATTTTTGCCTTTATGATAAGCACGGCCAGAAGGGAGGGAGAGAGAGAGAGAGAGAGAGAGAGAATGATTAAGATCATTTACACAGTGGTACGCCCTCATCACAGGAGGATGTGAGCATGACTCAAAGAAGTGAATTCGGTGTAAAGACAAATTAACAAGTCGACGATAACACGCCTGCTATGTTATTCGAGCTGGTCCCGGTACTCCTTGGTCACTCAGCGAAGAGGAATTATTCATAGAAAAGCTGCGCAGGTGTCGGTAAATGCAGGCCGCTGCACAGCGCCGTGGACGGTTGAGCTAAAGATGGCGCTAGCATTTAACGCTTAGCGATATATATATATATATATATGGAAAAACTTGAGTGACAAAATATGTATAATAATACACACATTGTGTTTTTTTTAGCTCGTGATCCTTGTTAAGCTGCTCGTTCAAGTCTATAATAATACCATTACATAGGTAGGCAATCTTACTGGATTTGTATGCTGAGCGAGCTTTACGTTAACTGGCGTCTGCCGACGACCCCACACCACGGCCAGTATAGTGGGAAACGTAGTAGGCTGAGCACTGATGGTAAGATGCTCCTGCCACTGTCGAGTGCAGGGTTGCATAGGAGATTCATTGGCGGGAAAGTGTTCGAGCGACGGCGTGACTGTAAGTGAAAATCTGTTCTGAGTCCTTCTCGCTGTCGCGCCAGCGAAGACGGGGCTTGACAGGCGACGGGAGCTTCGTACGGAAGCCAAGATGCGCCTGCTTGCAGAGCTCCTGACCGCCGTCTGCGCGTCTGTGTGCTCAGACGAATGGGCTAGCACTCTGCTCGCAACCGCGTAGCTCCCCATAGACCCGGAACCCCACCTTCCAGCACCATAAGCGCAGCTACATGGCCGACACGTGAATATCAAGATTCTCACCTTCTCTGCGCGTTCGCACACGCACACACACAATTCACACATACCCTGCTTACCCGAAGCCGTACCGGTGGTCTCCACGCACTTCTCCACCACGTTGTTGTTGTTGTTGTCGTTGACGTGCTGAGCTTCAAGTATCGGGTAGCTTGCTTGATAAGGTTGGCAGGTCTGGGAAAAACGACAGGTTTCGTCAGGTAATGTTTATGTGTATACAATATATAGTATATATATATGTTCCGCTTGTGCTTGGCTCGAGGGCTGGCCGTTCAAGTCAGCCAACGACCGCAAGAGACAGTGTGCATGTGTTTCACATTGTACATACACAGGTGCATCGTTCCGTGGACACATTAACTGATTCGGAACAATGTTTCACTGTTGCGTGATCTGATTTGATGCTACTCTGATTGTTAACTGATTATCCAGAGCAATAACAGTAGTGACCAGGAACCTGCAGCGTTGAGTTCTTTCGCACATCATTCCCTTCCACTGCCTTATCCTGTCGGTCGTTAAGTTGTCGGGAGTGAATTGTCGGGAATGCGAAGCCGAACGCCAGAGCTGGCGGGGGGACCTCACAAGGAGCTCGCGCCGCTGAAGAACCGCGAGCGGTGGGAAACCCTTCTGTAAAAGTCATCGCCCACGGGAGAGAAGAGGGACCAGATGGGAGTTGAACGAGCCCACGAGACAAATTGTCGGTTGAGTGCCAACAGAGCACATCCCTCCTCCTGGTCGGTTAGTGAGTCCAGCCTCGGCTTCCTTGGCTGCTCGTTATCAATACTCTAGAACACTGCCGTTCATTCAGCATTGCACGGCCTTTATAAGATCTCGTTCACCTGATACTAGAAAATGGGGTGGTAAGGGAAGACGGCAGCGCGTGGCTGCCGCGTGAACGACATATGCCCTTCGGGTTGAATACCGAGTGCATGTACAACGGTTCCTATGAAGTCTTCGTATAGATGCAATCAATTATCTAACTATTATAGATATAATACCATTGGCCACGTCGTGCGGCAGGCGCGCCAACTGCAACGCCTGTCCGCCTCAGTGTCATTCAGAATTCATTATTTATGATATGACTTTGTTCTCATCGCCCTTTAGCCTAATGTTCGTCGATTTGGCTTGGGGCAACAAGCATGCTTGCAGACTCGCGTTCATCGCAGCTCGGGACATTGAGCTCGTCGTCGGCACCCGTCTCGCCATATTAAAAGGATTCCTTACGCTGGGGTGCGGGAACGAGCAGCCGAAGCGACTTAGTGCTAGTCGGGGGTCTTGACAGGGCGTGACTTAAGAGAAAGAGAGAGATATCGGCCTGCCTCAACTCTCCTTCTCTGATACTGCTATCAATGTGTAGCCGGCATTCGTCGCGGTGGCATTCGCCTAATGCATCTTTTTCCGTTGAGAGAAAACCAAAACGAGAACCCCATCTCCTCCTCCACCGCCTCCGAGAGAAAAATAGTGAGACAGAGAGAGAGAGAGAGGGGAGAGGCACTGACAAACCGAAGATCTCTGAGGTGCAGCTGTGAATGGGGCGAATGTTGCCATCGCCGTTTAGGAAAGGCCGGCGTCCTTCTATCGTTACCTTCAGCTACATTGCAGTGCTGTGCCCATGGTATGGGGTTGCGGGGGGGGGGCGGAGGGGAGACGAGACGGAGACAGCCGCCTTCAGTCGAGGTTGGGTCTTGAGGCACACCCGCCTAGTTTGACTGAGCGCTACTCTATCCATCCACTAGCCTATCTCCAGCTCTGTCTCTGCCTATCTCTCTATTTATCTGCGTACCTCCCTTCCTCGCTAGGGATCCTAAGTCGAGCGAGCCAAGTGGCAATTTTTCACCCGAAGCGTGATCGCTCTCTAGGCCCCAACGACTGGCCGACGTCCGCCCCCTTACCCCCCTTACCCCCCGTCCGGCCAGCTAGTTTTCTTCGTCCTCTTTCACGTTCATCTCTGCCTTTGTCCAGGGCGGAGCCAACTCTCCCCCCCCGTTCGTACCTTCTACTGTGGCGTGGACCGTGACGCCGTGCCGCTGAGTCGGGGATCTGGGTGCGATTTGCCGGCAGATCCCTGATGTGTATCCGGGACGTCTACCTCGCTCAGTGCTGCTGGGGTTGTTGCAGCAGTGCAATGGCATCGCGCTCGCAGCCGCCCAGGCCACCATCGCTGACTGAAGCGAACCCTGCCCTCACGAGTCGCATCAAGCTTTGGGGTTGCTTCGGCCCTCACCGTACAGTATGTAAGTCATGCGGGGTTCGGGCTAAGCATGGGCTCGTGGAAAACTGCTGCAACGGCGAGACAGGCATAGAGACAAGGCGCGGGAGTCCATCAGAGGATGGTGGCGATCCTGGAGATTGGCCACTTAGCGGAAAGAGCGATGGATCTCGTTCAACGCCCCTGCCACCCGGGCGCCCTTGCTGGATTGGACGGTTTAAACGGAGTGGCTGCTAGAGGATTGGGATGCCGCACCGGCACCCGCGTGCAAAAAGTACGGTAAATGACGGCGCTTGGAAAAGACGAGAAGCACTTACAAAGAAAGCGGAAGGACAACGAAAGGCATCAGGGGGTTGGGGTAGCGCTGATAGGGTCAACCCGACTTGCCAACGCTACGAAATGATGTTGGCACACGTAAGGCTCACGATAGACCGCAAAACAATGTGTAATATAATAGCACACAGGTACAGCGCCCCCACACGCCCGTACATGTGACATCATATGCATGCGCGAGCATGCAGACCACGCAGCGCATGTGCGGACGGGTATCTCTAATAGTTACGCAAATTGTTAGTACATCGGTGTTCGTCATGACCTGTACAATACAGAGTGCGGTTTATTGGCGGAACTGCAACTGTTATATACATCGCTTAAGTCTTCCTCGTAGAAAGTCATTAGTAAAACATTGACAATAGCGCCACTTGATTACAATTAATTCCACAACATTATTTACACATTTTTAACAGCTATATACATATCTACATATTTGAATTATGGTACCCTAGTTATATGTTTATAGGGCCATATGTATAATATGAGCTGATACGTTTTCCCCGCCCGGGCTGTTGTGTATACTATTCCACAACAATGTTCTTCACTGCCATCCTCAGCCTGTTCTTCCAACTGTTGCCGTCCAGATACAGGGGAACCGCTATGCATCGCTCACTATGCAGCACTATCCTCGCCGGTACAAGCGTCCGCGCACAATTGCGGCGCCATACGCGCCGTCGCGACATAACAAAGGCAAAGGCGTGCCACGCTGCGACGCTCTCGGGTGAGGCTTTTTGTCTCTTGGCCTTCCTGTAGCGCCGACCTGGCCTAGCTGTGTCTCTCCGCTACGCCCTGCAGCGAATTATAGCTATCCAACCCCTCCTATTTCGTCGGCCGTTCGTGGGAGCGACGTCAAGCTCCGCTTTCTCCCTTCTTTGTCTTTCTACTGCGATACTGTCGCGGGCCCCGCAGCCACCGCCATCTCAGCTCAGCTACTGGTGAGATCTGCTGTGGAAATATCGGCTTATGGATTTACGTTGACGGGATGATAAGGCTGGCGAAGAGGGCCGAACGTCTGAGGAGGCTTCTTGGCTTCAAAGAGAGAGAGAGAGAGATGGGCGAAGAAGGACACAGAGCAGAAGGGCCACTGACGACTTCTTGGGTTATCCTTCGGGATCTGTAGAGCCGCCCCTCAGCGTCGCCCTCGGCGGCAACGTTCGCGTAGCTCGTAGCTGGCTGCATCTGGCTACCGAGGTAGATCTGTGCGTCTGCGTGGCTTTCTCACTGGATGCTGGACGCCGTTGTAATGAAAGCATCAAATTATCTAGCATCCGACGTTATCATTAGGATCATAAGGCCGGCATCACAATGGCCGGCACTTAGCCGATGTCTATACAGATGTCTATATGGATATTGTGGCGAGAGCCTGTTGTCTGCTGATGGGCTGTCGCGCTGCCCGCGGGTAAATGGTTGGCGAAATATAGTATTATACATCAATGTTAATCAGTCTGGTTGGCGGACACCGCTTAAGCGGAGCTATAGAACAGCTATGGCACGTGACGGCGTGTCGTTTGCAAAATTATCTTTGCGCAAAAAGGTCTGTCTATGTTGGCCTGGCCGCGCTGAATCGTCTTTTTATAAATACGAATCCCATAAACTATGTTTGGCACAACCAACACAGGCTAAAAGAAGCAATGTGTAGGTATACACGCGGCAAGGACGAAGTGCACGCCACTCGAAAGTCGTATGCTACTCAGCCCCGTATAATACTTTGTATACTAGTCCTCTTTCTCTCTCTCTCTCTCTCTCGCTCGCTCGCTCTCTCTTCTCCGTCTCAACGAACTATTCTACTAAGGGCAAGCGCATGCTTCGGAATACATGCGAGACAAGCTGACTCCAGGTTGTTGCTCCTTCTGAGATTCGTTCCAACCTCGTCAGAGCCACTTGTCCGATACCAGCACAACTCGCACTCGGCGCAATCGCTGAAACAAGCGGGTTGAGGAAGCGGAACGCAACAGGCCCCGGACCTTCCATTCGGCGCATAATACTGTTGTCGTTAGCGGTGTCCTGTCCGCTTTTTTGAGCTGACCTTTTTTCTGTTGTTGGTAGAGAGGAAATAAGAGGAGAGAGCGGCGGGGGTGAGCCTGAGAGAAAGGCCTTGTTGCATCCTCAGGCTCTGAGCGATGCGACACAAGCTGCAGACCTCCGCCGAGAAGTGGCGGTGGAGGCCACACAAACCAATGGCCAGAGCCGGCCATGCGAGCGTCGTCTCAATGATGATGTGATCTCCGCGCGGTCGCCACGCTGGCAGGAATTAACAACGCTCGGGGGTGCCGTCCCGGCCGGGGGGGGGGGGGGGGGCGGAACTATGGGAGGAATACCGGGTGGCCGAGGGGTTGCAGCAAATGACGTCAGTTCCATGCTTCTGTGTTGGTTGTCCGGGCGTGCATCGTAGAATGGTTGCCTGCTAGTGGCGCTGGTCATCTATGCTCGAAGTGGGTGCTGCCGTGCTTAGGACGTTGCTCGAACCAGTTAGAGAGAATCGCGAAGGGGAGTGGGTCGACACAGGGGTAGCGTGTGTGTATGTAGGCTGCCTTCACGGACAACGGGGGCAGTTGTGGTTGGTCCGGCATAGAACGTGATGGGATGGATTGTTGCTTGGGACTGGCCCGCAATCCGCCGGACTCCGGCGGTCGTCCGCCGTCCAGCCAACAGCAGCTCCATCAGCGTAGATCATCACCGTACACGACGACGATGATGGGCTGCCTGCGGGTAGAAGAACTGGCCTGCGGTGGCGGCCATAGTCGTTGTAGCTGGGACCTGTTGGTCGTCGTATGGTATAACGCGATGGCTGAACTTGTGGTAGCCGTAGCTCCTCTATTCTTGTGATAGGCAGACAGCAACGTTGGGCCGCTGAGCCGGGGATGGCGGCTGAGCCTCTCTCTTGGCCGAAGGAACATTGCTGCCCCGTGTCTGCGTCGTCGGCCCCTCTACTACTGCGTGTATCGACGAGAACAGGATGTCGTCCGCAACGGATGTACTCGGCGGTGGTCGAGTCGCGGAGCCAGCACACAGGCTGAGTCACTGCCTGGACCTCATCCCGCCGCTTCGAAGCCCGTTCGTCTACCCTGCCGCTCGCCTAGAGGTTCGCCGTTTCCCCGTACTCTCGCTGGCCGCTAACATGGATGATGAACAGAGATTGTGTCCTTTGAAAATTGAGACAGGCTGCTGCTGTTGCCGCTGCTGTGCTAGAATTACAGCCTATATCAGTGTCAGAGGCAGGGGCAGACGTCGGCTCTGACCATGCTGGCTGGCACCGCTGCCGACTGACGGAATGTAGCACGAACAGTGGTTGTTGCACAGGTCTCTGCTTGCTGCAGGTGTTGAACGAGGGGCTACTCAACTCGGGGCAGACTGGGTCGTACGGGGATGGTGAAACATCGGACAGAAAAAGCGCGCGACAGGAGATCGAGAGAGAGAGAGAGACAGAGAGATAGAAACGTGCCCTCAGTCTCATTACACTCAGTGCCTTGCGGGTCGGTGGAACTGACGGACGGACGGGCGGACGCCAGCTTGTGGGGGGGTATGAGATGCTACAAGCGTTAGCTGACATAACCGCATGGATTTGGTCTAGCCCCCCCCACTCGTCGTCGTGATGTAATCCATCTCAGTATACCACCACCACCACTGGCACCATCAGCGCGCAGCCGCCACCGCCGTCGTGATAAGAAGAGAACGAAGCTGTGGCCTGACGTGGGGGCCGCCGAGTCGGAAAGCCGTCTCCTCAGCCACCCCGCTGTCCCCCGGAGGTGCTGACCGGATGCCTCAGTAGGAGTGGCGTCGCCTCCTCGACTACCGCTGCCGGTGGCGTCATTCGAAAGCGGGTGGGCTCCTTTCCAGGATCCCGCGCCGCGAAGATCCTGTCTGTCACATGAGGACGACGGTGGTGTCCTGTTTGCTATCATAAGCAAGCGGGACATGGCCGGTCGTTTGGCGTAGCGGCACGCCAAGTGGGAAATTGGGTCAGGGGCCTGAGATGTTTCCGCGCACTTGGCTGGCTGGCTGGCCGTTGAAGAAGCTGCATCTGCACCGATTCGCTGACTGGGTCGACGACCACTAAGATAACAACAGTCTCGCCTGCTCCTCTGCATTGTGTATGTTGGAGACAGGCGAAGTGGCACAACGACAACAACAACACAGGAACAACAACAAGAACGACAACAAGGACAGCAATAACAACGACAACAACAGCAACAATAACAAGGCCAATGTGTATGTATAGCCTTCTGAAGTGGTACGCAAAATCGCTGCGAAGGCACGAACTATCAAGGTAGATTATCGCGTCGCAAGCAACGGTGAAACATATGTCATTCGTTGTTTCCGCATTGTTTAGTCAGCACATGGACAACGCCACGGGACGCGTGGCGCTCGGAATAGCATGCCGCGACATTCAGTTTTGAGTAAAATTAACGCGTTCGATAAAGTCACACAGCTGTGGCAGCCAATGTAGAAGTATAATGTTACTCCAAGCAAATAAGGGCAAAGTGAAAAATAGCTACACCGTGACAGCAGCAGCAACAGCAGCAGAGGTAGCCCTGGCAACTGCACAACGGGTTCTGGCTGCACCATGAACTTTGTTCGCTGAGATAAACTGTAGAGTTCTGGAGTAGCACATCATATCAGCTACAACGGCCAGGATGATGCCTGGCTGACTCTTCGTCATAGCAATTGCCTGTTTATCAGCAGGGAGCTGTCTTTCGGCTGGCGGCGGAGAAGAGAATGCGCCGGTGTATATAATCCCCTCGTGCCTGGGGCGGACGCTGCGCCGTCTACGCTTAACGGGACACTTGTCACAGCTTCAAGAGGGAGACCAGTCGCCAACACTGTGTTACATTGTTCTATCGGGTTCCTCCGAGAGACGGCTAATAGCTTAGGTCGGACGGGGAGGGCCGGGGGTGTTGGCAACTGCCGTAATGTGTAGCCATCTGTTACAAAATAGATATAATTAATTTCCCGGCCCCCTTATTTCGCTCTTATTATGGGCCAAATAGCAGAGTGCCGGAGCGACCAGGAGGGAGCGTGACACACGCCCGCTTTCGATTAGAGGTTAACGCCTCCGTCTGCACTCGTCCTGCTGCCGGTTGACTCGCTAATGGGATTGTACCACTGGTGTTTCGCATATTGCTACTAGTATTACTATAATACCATACCCCTCGACCTCCATCTGGTACCACTGCGTGGGTGAGGTTGTGTCGATTTCGCCAAGGGGCTGACGTTGGGACATCGGCAGCGGAGGCAGGAATTCCCTGCCAGTATATAGGACTATATATACTACTGTTACTGTTCTCAAGTTGCCCGTTGTTGGACAATAGTGAGTCGGTTGCAAGCGCCAGCAGGAAGCAACGAGCCAGCAAGTCTGACGAAGCTGATGATTTGTCAATGACAAGAGTTTGACAACGATGTACTGCTGTCCCACTGTACTGTAGCCATCGCATCTATTTGGCCGTATTGTTCCTCGCGGCCGATTCGTAGCTTCGCTATAAAGTGATCATATCACGACGGCCGTCCTCACTTGCCCTACTCTCACCGTCACTTCTTCCTCCCGTACGCGTTAAAGGCGCGAAGGTCAGCGTTCGTCGTTGCTCTCCATTAGCTCGATGCGTCAACGATGGCCAGTGGTCGTCCCAGATGGACTTGCGGCCGTCGCCAATAACATTGCGCACAGCGCATGAAGCGGGGGTGGCACGCAAGGTGTAGCCCTTTCGCGCAGAGCCCATGGTCACCTTATTATATAGTAATACATAGTTCCGAGCGGCAGCGACCTGAAGAAGGCGGCTGCTACGATGCATTTCAAGTAATGAATGTATGAATAAATGCCAGCCGGACGAACCTCTTGCGGCGATGTATACAGAGGCAGGTTGAGTGGATGGGTCGGAGCAGCGAGCGCGCAAATGCGGGCAAAAGCTCCCGCGACGGATGAGCCTTCTTCGTACGCTCTAATGGAATGTGCCACCTTGCCGGTGAGAGCTGTCCGCGCATAGGATACGCATGGAAACGCTGTTCCGCGAAACAGGTCGAGAGAAGACCGTAGGCTGGTGAGTACCATTGGGCCTTCATCCTGCGCACATGCGGATGTAAGGGAAACTCGTCCCGTAGCCACGCTGTTCTCGTTTGCTCTGGCGATCTGGGCTGCGCGGCTGGCTGCCGGCCTGAAGTAGCGTCCTGCCGTTCCACTCCCATCAGGCGGCGGGGCCTGTAAGGCCGCTTTATGTGTGTCTAGGGAGTCGTTGTAGGTTTTTGAGAAATGCGCCTTCCGACGTCGGCCACTGGCCGCACGCCGGGGAGACGCAGGCCGTGGCCACTCCCAAGCCGGATCTTTTCCTGCAGCATGCTGGCCAACACGCACCCCTTAGGTTCCCTCCCGCCTTCGAATTGAGCATCAGCAACAGCAGCAGTAGTACCAACAGAGACACACGACTGAAAGGAGAACTCGGTGGTTGTCTATACTGTACGGTTTTACGCCGTAAGGTAGGCCACTGCTGTAGCTTGGTGCTGACTTACGGTTCGGTCAGGCCACGCCACCGACGGGACGAGTTTATACAGCGCAAGGCTGCGTTGTAAGGCCGTAAGCACGGCCAAAGCAAGGATACGCGCGTGGAGTGCTGTCTGTGCTGCGAGGCAATAGGATCGGTGGTATCCTCGGTAGTATTATTTGCCATGTGATGGAAGACTGCTGGCTAGCCGCATTGAAAAATTCCAAAAAGCTAAAAAGCCGTGCCGGGCCCAACGTGTTGACAACGACAACGTCTTATAACAACTTCGATACGCCTAGACATTTCCAATAATAACCGCCGCGCGTGTCGAATTCCATCCGGCCAGCTTTCTCTACGATCCCCTTGTGTTTTACTTCCAGTTCGAGTTTTACTTCCCCCTGAGTTTATATCGTGTCACATATTTATTTTCCACAATCATATGCAAATGTCTAGCTATCAGACGATCAGATATCCGTCCTAACGAAAAACACCAGCCCGACGAGACGCCCATGAGCCCACCCAATACGAGATCCTTGAATGTACGCGTGTTTGCCAATCTACACCGTACACGCCCACCTGCACCGGCGATATCGCTAATAGATCGCTATCTACTCCATCGTTGCCGGTTCATTTTGCGAGGTTCTCACCCGATCCCCGGTCGGGTCGCGATCACCCCCTCCCTTACTTCTACGGGGGACGTGAAGGACGGAGGGGAACTGTTGCCACCGCAGGACGAAAGGCGTCTTAGAAAAGAATGGTACAGTCGCCTCCCGATAGGATTGCCTCATTACCGGTCGGCCGCGTTGCCGAGCGTCCAACGGCGTCTGTGTTCGGCTGCCTTTCTTGCTTGGTAACACAGCCACACGCACACGTCCGGGTAAGGCGGTAGCGTTCGCAACAGCAGCAGGAGAAACGGCAACGGCCTAGGCACAAACGTGAATTGTGTGACAAGTGCTGGCTGCTCTGTCAAAGCGAAAGGATAAGTGATGAGGTAAGTGATTGTTAATAGAATTCCCGCTGCCGTCGCCGTCAACAACGGGAATGGCTGGCAATGCCCATTCGGCGGCCGTTCTGGCGTCGCCGTTGTTGTGCCGTGGAGGCGCGCGCGCAGTGACTGACAGATCCGCCCCCCCCGCCCCCCCACCGCCTGACAAAGATAACAGAGAACAAAATGAATGGAGACAGAGAAGCGGGGTAGAGCTTGATATAGCTGCAGAGGGACGGAGAGAGCGAGAGAGGAGATAGGACAGCGACGATAACTAGCTGGCCAACCGGCTGCTGCGGTAGAGCCAGCCGGCAAGTGGCTGGTAATGATGTGTATCGGTGACTAGGACACGGCGTGTTCGTTCCGCCGAATGCCTGCATCTGGCTTGGTCCTGTTTGGGCCCTGTGCACAACTAACTGACAACGTGGACAATTAATTGTAACGTTGGGATGGTGACGCCCGTTCACTGAACCAGTCTAAATTCGCTACATATATATAGGCGCTCTTGAATTTCTGCCTAGCTTTCAGAAGATACGCACGTGTAGTCCATTCGTGTTCTACGTACGCGCCGTAGTTCAGAGGGGACCAGCAGAGCGGTACACTGACAGAGTTTCCCGTTTGTCATCCATAATAGTTATGTCTGCATGCAGATAGAGTACACGAATCGTAGTACATGACGTCGCCTCCTTATATGTGTATAGCAGTAATTGGCTCATTTGCACAGCTTCTAATCGCCACTTTTTAGAGTTGTTCTCAAACGTAGTCGATAAGTTCGTATATGTCCATAAGTTAGTGCAGGCCATGTCTGGAAGTTGGCAGGAAATCCCGAAACGCCTAGGCTACAGAGCTACCATCCTTACTGTCCAAAGCAAGCAAGCAGACAGTAAAATAGGCTCGTAAAGGCAATAGCAAAGCCGCCCCCTATGCAAGCTTGCATTCGCTGGCTAGCGAATGTCTGACGAGGACGTCGGCCGCTGAGAGAACCGAGCATCTGCCAGCGAGCATATGTCGTTTCGTAGCTAGCTGTCTGTTTTGTTGGGTATGGTGTTTGGTTTGCCACCCTATTCGGAAGGATGTTGCTTTGCCCTGGGGCCGATGTGCCAATCACGGAAGAGATCATCGCAAGCAGCCGAGAGGACCCCGCCTCGCTCACCCCCGACAACAAGCAGGCAGACATCGTCAGCTCATGCTGGAGACTAGGCAACTCCTCAGGGAGCTAAAACAGATGCAATGAAACGGTATGGAGGAGGGCCGTCCTACGACGATGATAGCCAGCAGCCAGCACACGCAATGAATTCCGTGATCGCGCTTCGTGCGTGTGCCGCGGCGTTTATCACTGCCAAACGATGCAGTGAAGTCTTAAATATTGCACAGCGTTAGATGGGCGCTGGCGTCCGTCCATCCGCCGGTAGCGGCTACGCTGACGTGGTCACTGACCACGCCGCTGTCTCCCTAGGGATGGGGATAGTAGATAAGGGACTCTTCATCGCAACCCCTTGACGAATGTCTATTAGATAGATGTGTGTTTGCTTCTGAACTATTATTAATAGCGAGAATGTCGCCGTTATCGTCATCTTCGTTGGGGTGGCATTTTAACGAAAACTTTTCACCCACCCGGCAGTATCAGCAGTAATAGCAACAACATTGTAAACAAGGATTACCTAATATATTATACATGTGGTATTTTTAACGACATGGGATGTCATATATATATATGTGTGTATATATATAATGTCTCGGTAATAGCGTGTGGGAGATGACAATAAATTGCGCTGAGGACGTATGTCACTCACGCGAGCCCGGCAGGTTGTCTATATTTCATCGTTTTCTCCCCTTAGCCCCTATCTGCCGGATCTCGTTATCGTCAAATAGTTACCATCCTGATCAGCGCCTGCTATTCGTCAGAAATCTCCCCGCCAAAATGAAAATACGGCAGAGTGTGAGGAATATCCGTTCTTTCCTCAGTTCGTCTATGAACGCTCACCTCTAAACGCATATATCTATAGGTAAGTATATATTATGTATATGTGTTGTTATCATATGTGTGGGCCATAGCAACATGAACACCGTGAGTGAGTTGTCGATGCCAATCAATCGAACAACGCGGCAGATTGCCGATGCTTATCAACTAAGGATAACGTGTACTTTGCAAAGGCACCTCCCCCGCCGAGCTCCCAAAGGAAAAGAAGGCTGTTAGGCCAGACAGGTTCTTCTTCCCTTCGTTCGGAGTATGAACGTGAATCTCTATTCCCCCTGTCACGGGTGGGCCTTATGCTCCATCACAGCTTACAGCTTCATTTTTGTATCATATAAACATCGGATTGTCTTTTACGAACAGCGAACAAACGCAACGGGTCTCGCTTCGGCTCTCGACGCGTGTTTGTCGCCACCGCAGTGTCTGTCTAACCCGTCTGCAACCGTGGCTCGGACCGGCCACGGACGATCTTGTTCCCGCTTGCCACACGCCGGCCAGTCAGCCAGCCAGCCAGTCAGTCAGGAACGAAACTAGGCAGAAATGCATCTAGCGCTCCGCTCGCTCATGCTCGTAGTCGCCGCTGTAGCAATATGATCTCGTATGACTTTGAAGTGGCCTCCTCATTGCCGACAGGGGAGAAACGCAAGGCAAAGCAATAGAAATGCCACCCTGCCGCGTGCGCCCAAGACGATGAGATAGATGTTGGGTTGGAGCTTCGTTGCCAGCAGAGAGACAGCCACTGCAATTCAGTAACTTGAAAGCGCATCTAGCTGCCAACATGGTAGACCCCCGACGTACGCTAGATGCAGAGTGAACTAGAGCGTGTTATATCGTACATGTCGGAGACAGGAGTAGTAGTAACATCTGGGGGACGGGACGGGACGAATCTTGAAGGACAGCAGCCGCGCAAATGGCAGCCGTGGTAGCTATAGTGCTGCTGTTGTTGTTGTTGTGGCACACGTTGTAGTGGAACTGTCATAGTGTAACAGCTAGACAGGCGTCACTACATAAGTAGGTACAATTTGCACAACGAGTTATGATAGGACTACTCGTCGTCGCTTGCCCGTTGTAGGCGGACGGAGGTCCTCGGGGGTCGGAGGGGTTGGAGGCTGCTCGAGGATGTCGTCGACGTCAACAGCGATGCGTTGGGAAGCTTCCGCGACGAGATGGCTCACAAGCAGGAGGATGTGAGCGAGCTGAGTGAGCGTTCCCCCTACATTTGTTGGCGTTGTTTCTGGGGGGCACAGGCATCGTCGAGTGGATGAGAGCGGGCAAACAAGCGGGTGGGGTGGGGTGCGCTGGGCAGATAGGCCATGGAGACGCGTGCTAACAATTTATCACTTGGCAGACCACTACTACTGGCAGGCCTACTACGCCTTCGCGACGTCAAGTATGGGGGGTAACAGGACGTTCGGCGAAAGGCGGCTGACAAGAATAAGGGACTGGGCAGGACCCCGCCATGAAAGCTGAGCGGCAAGGGGAGAAATAGAGAGAGGCGGAGAGACAGAGAGAGAGAGAGAGGAACTAGGATGGAGCACATAACGTACGGGTGTATGTTGAGTGCAGATGGACGCGGCGGACAGATAGACAACGACGCGATGTCGCTAGGGGTAGTTACTGAGTTGCACGGTCTCTCTGTCGGCTGGTCGCTTGGCTGCCTGCTTGGTTGCTTAGTTGGCTTTGTTAGGCTGGGGTGGTCGGAGGTTGAATTAACTGGCCGCCCCTCTGACGTCGATCCGCCGACGGAGTGTAGTTCCTTCTCCTGCATTGCTAGTGGAACGCTGGACAGAGCGCCCCGAGCGCTGACGGTCTGTTCGTTAAAGAGCCAGAGTATCATTCCCAGCCGCCGACGCTTGGTGCTCATGATTAAATCACAATCATGTTACCACTGCTATCGCTAGCCAACGCGACGATGGCGTGGGCTTGAATGAGTGAGGCGGTGACACAGCAACAACCGGAGTGACGGGAGGAGAGTTTCCGACCGTCGGGTGCTGTTGGGTCCCTGTGACCCTGGGTGAGCTTACAGTTGTTGACAACAACGAGACACAATGACGGAAAAATAGAAGAGATCCCTTTAGGCCCCGGAAAATATAGGGATGCTTGTCGGTCGTTGCTAAATACATTATTATACCCTGAAAATGGTTTCTCGCGCCTCGCCACTGATTATCAACGAGAGTTGCGTTTGTGTATCACAGGGCTATAAGGGCTACAAATAGCTAGAACACAGTAAAACAAGAACTTCCGACCAAATACAGAAAACCCAATAATGAGAGTCTTAAGGAAACTCAGCGAGAGAAACACGACAACCTGGATACTCAAATTGGCATATTCATATCTACATCGTAAGTGACTTACCCTGATGCCGCCTGCAATCCCCACCCTGTTGTTCCAGTCCTCCCTGTTCAGCAGCCTGCTACCCGATTCGGTTGTTCTTCCTATCGTCGGCTATATCCTGCTTAATATTAACCGCTACACCGTTACCACCTCAATTATGAGCTATTGGGTAGAGATCCTCCTTCGTAAGTCGCCGCCGCTAGAGCTAGCTGATTCGCTAGCACGACAAACCAATGATAGTGACCCCGACGGAGGTAACCAAGCACCTGCGTACGTGCCGTCGCTCATTGTGGCGGGACCTGAGTGTGGGCGACAGCTCACGAGCCACCCGCTCGAGGCGTCACTTTAGACCTACAATGCAATGCAAGGGGGGGACACCGGCAGGCAAGCGACATGCAGATATGGTCGTAGGCGCCGAAGGTTCCGCCGCTGGGAACCTACGGCGCCAGTTCCAAGCTGCCGAGCCTTATGCCATCACTTGTAACACGACCGCCCTCGAAGCAGCCCGCCAAAGACGCCCTTAGTGTACTCTAACAAACGAATGCGGTTGACTTCCCGCCACGCCGCTGCCCCCACCAATCTACTGTCCACGTATGCGATGTTGGTAGCCGAAACGTTCGCCTGCTCGTGGACCAACGCGGGGTTGAGATCTTCGCCGGTGTCGAGTGTGCTGTGCTATGGCTGTCGTTGCCCCTGGCGTCCTAGCCTGTGTCCACGCGTCGAAGTGATTTCGAACGTGATCACGCCCGGCTCACGTTGCATTGAATCACATTCTTGTTGTTGTTATCATTATCATTGTTATTATTGCGACTGCTTGGTTATTATTGCGCCGTCGATTCTAGCGAACGAAAGGGGAAACGCTTCATAGGTGCGGCAGAGGAAGCCAAACAACATTTCTATAACAGTAGATGTACACCTAGGTACGTGTGTATAGAACTAATGTAATATAATAAATATGCCGGTCAGCGGAGCTCGTCCGATGGCTAATGGCCACGGCGGCCCCAGCAGCAGCGCAGCAACAGAATGTACTGCTTTATTATTAATAGACGTTGATGATTAACCGATGTAATCTGTGAGTACTGCCTTGACTCTGCGACCATTTCTCAATGAATGGTTGTTACAAATGTCCGGCTATACGTTGCTCGTAAACCTACAATTTAATTGGCCAGAAACGTATGAGGTGAACCCGATGGAACGCCTGGATGAGAATCTACGAGGTGTCCACATGTGTTCAGTACGATGCCACGGCTGGGACAGTGGTCGTCGTGCAGGCACGCGCAGACTAGGGAACGCTTCACTAGCGCCAGTCATAGCGTAGTTCAGGTCGCATTTGTGAAGGTTTGCTCTCGCGATTTTGACCTTGGTGGGTGGCGCCAATTTTGCGGTTCTGCTGGTAATCGCTTCGGCACAAGGATTGATTTTTGCCTTGATTGGTAAGAGGAGAAATCCTTAGTCGCTGGCTGGTGGGGACAATCGGTCTTCGATTACTTTAACGACACATCTCTGATTCTGCACTGAATTTCCTTGTCCACTTCAGCGAAGGCCGTCCCACTCGGCCCAAGACGTATGCCGTTGACATGATCATCAATATATGTAAACTATTCGAGCTGCCTCCGTGGATCTTCTTGTCCTCCGTCATTAAGGCGGGTAGCGACATCGGTCTGGTTCATGTTTGTTGTTTCACGTATGTCGTCCATTCCTGGCCATGGTTCTCGCTTGAACCCACGCCGCCGTCCAATAGTAAATGTCAGGCTAAAATTAAACTTCATAAATTATATCGGTTGGCGGCAGTGCACTGCAAGCGAGGGGCTGGTACGAGAGGACAGGAGGCGGGAGCCATGCGGCAACTGGATACTGTGTCCTAATGAATACCACAGAATCTATGAGGCTTCGAGTGGCGCGTTCGCAGTGGTAGCCCACGAGCACCCGAGGTTGCTGAGTAAATACGCTCCGTGGGAGCTCCCAGCTCAGCAACTGGCACAACCGCAGGTGCGGTTCGATTGCTCTGCCCGATTATAGATCCGTCGGCCGCGTGTGTCCCACCGCTGGGCCGGGCTCGTTGCTGGTTTCCGAGCAGGTCGATCTAACCTGACCCTTGAGATGAATTCGTCGAATCGTCGAGAAGCAGTATTCGCTCATTGATAATTGTTTGCTGTGAATTATTATTATGATTATTATTTGAATAACAAATATAAACCACCGATCTGCTAGGTGTGTCGCATTTTTCCATCGTATCTCTCGCAAGTATCCGTACGAGCAGCGGAAACAAACACATGAGTTCGGTAGCATGAAACTATCGTTTCGTAGGGAATACCTGAACGTGGCCATTGTCTGTGCCAGGGCGAGATATGCATGTCTTATCGATCGGAGAACACTGGCGGCTGGAATCGGATAGAGAAAAAGGTTCCCGAGATGGAACGCGAGCATGGATGGAGCTTAGATTATACAGAAAAAAAGCTGGCCGTGTGTTCGAGTTGGACTGGGCTGAGGTTTTTGGCATCGAACATCGGGAGTTCGCTGCTCTTGAAGAAGGAGGAGATTCTTGAAAGCGTTCTTCGAGGCGAGGGGATAAAGGACGCCCTTGGAGCTGATCACTCCCATTCGATTCCCGTGGGAGTCGTTGCTTTCGCGGTTGAGAGCCCGTTTGAGCACGTAGTGTCGTGGTGAATCAGACATCGCGCATGCGGAAGGCCAGAGTGGAGCGTGATATATTTGTCTTGTTGTGGGTTTGCGTCGGTTAGTTTAGTTATTAGTGGTGTTATTATTTTATTTATCGGCAGGTGCGCAGTCCCTTTTCAAAATGTTCTTCGAGCCGTACAGAACTCTTGTGAGCAACTTCTATGTTGGCGTTCGTTATTGTTGTCTGTATTAATAACAAGGCCTTGTGGAAGACAACTGCGTGCCAATGGCGTCCAGGCAACAATGAACGGTTGGAATTAGCGAATGATGCGATGGAAATTCAGTCCGTCACGATTCGGGTCACGAGGTCCGTGTGTGGAAATCCAGGAGTCAACGATTGTCTACGATTGTTCGAAGTGATTTTGTGCTCGTTGCCCGTTACATTATATTGCTACCATAAGCTAAGCAGAGCTTTCCAGCGGATTTTCCCCATACAAATGTAAAGATAGATACAAATCTTTCTCTCATTAGTTATCCGTTACGAATTTTCAAGAGCGTCGTGCGCCCCATACAACTCTAAGGTACAAGCGAGTCCCGCCCAAACGTGCAAAAGGCTCGAAGACCCTAAGCTTGAGCATTGAGTTGGAAAGACGCATGACACTTAGTTAGTTCACAAGGAAATCGCCGCAGGCTTGACTGAATTAGGACCGTTTGCCCTTGCTTCGGTGAGTCTTTCCTAATTTCGTTTATATATGTCGCTAACAAAACTCTACGATCTACCACCACCCGTGCATATACATGTATGTGCGTGCATAGGATTGCCGAGACAAATTCAAACGCACAAACGGTGAGACTGTGAATCACTAAGATATACGATGGGTATCAGAACTGAGTCGGGCTAGAATGGACGTAAACGAGGATCGCCCGCGTAGCAGTGGCTCTTTCAAGCCTTTGCTTGCTCCTGACATCGAGGCGATGCGTTATTGTAATGTTATCCTGTTAGGGGAACAGGATTCTTACTGTATGAGTTCAGTTGCCTGGCTTAGAAACTCACTACTCTCATACAATTCAAGTAAAGGGGGTTTAGGTTGGAACGAAGAGCCTTGGACAGCATCAGACCGTCCACACGATCGGATAAAGATGCTGACAGTACGCCGTGCAGAAATGGTGTGAATGGATGCTATGATCATTATTCATTTGACTGAATTAGGAAATAATTCCGTCAAGATTATTATTGAAATATTTTCGTCAAGCATACAGTTATGTAGATAGTGCAGGAACGGCCTAAATTCAGGGAGGGATTCCCAATGACTGACGTCCTTGTAAATTTGATTGCTATTATAGTCGCATGGCCTGCGACAGTTTGAGGAGATAAATAAATATAGTGTATCATGTGGACGATTCCAACAAACTCTTATTGTAACGAGCGCTCGGATCCGAACCAGAGCAGCAATCTCGCGCAAGGAAGGTCGTTCGGCATGACAATGGATGGATAGTTTTATCTTCTCTCTGATACTCGGCAGGACGGTTTGCTCGCGAGGCCGTTACGCAGATGCGTGCGCATTCAGGTGTCTTCAGATTGTTTTCGCCCATATGGCATCGTCCATCTAGCGACGAATGATGCCCGGGCACCCTTGACGCTGTGCGGCGCGATGGCGTTGTCCTCCAGAGCGACAGGAGGCGGCGACGATCGAGCTATCATAAATGAAACGAGATGAAGAGACAAACAGCTAAATGAAGGTGACGCAGTGAAATGCGTCGAAAAGCTAACCCGGCGCAGTGCAGCTAGCGGGTAGGTAGACGGGCTCTACAAGGCGCACGAGAAACACTGCGCGAACGCTACCCGAGGGTCCGACGGCTGCCGGTAGCGGGCCCGCTTCGGATCGCGCCATGACCCCGTCGATACTCCCCGCCAAGGAAGAGGCACGGCGCCGGCCGCTCGTATCTTCCCGTTTTCGTTTCTTCGCCGGCCTCCACCTCGGTGAGATACTGAGAATGGAATAAACAATAGGTGGTGGCAGGGGACAGGGCGGATGCAAGGCGGCGGCGTCGGCGCAAACGAACGTTTTTTTTTGTGCTTCAGTCCCGTAGTGACTCTAGTTGTATTGCAGTAGTCGGCGTAGTTTTGGGGAAAAAAAACCCGTTGCGAGTCGTCGATCTGCGCTCACGCCGACGCACACCTCGCGAGCGTCTGCCTTTGCTCTCCCGAGGAAGTAACCTGCAAACATAGGGAGATAGATGGTGGAGAAGAAGACTACCATCGCGGGAGGATTGAACGAAAGTCGGTTGAACGGGCAGTCGGAGTGAACGGGTCTTAGAAATCGATGCTGTTTTGCATGTCAAGGCGGCACGGGCGACAAGGGCAGGAAGGTAGCTGCAGTAGTGAAAAAGCAGTAAGGAGGGTGGAAAACAGCGAAAGAAGAGGTTGAACGAGAGGGAGAGCTCTTCAACGAATAGGCGGAGACAGTGATGAAGGGTGCTTCTAGATCAAGTCCAATGAGTGCTACACATACACACACACACAAACAGACACACATACGGTACACATTGGAGCTGGCGTGCGATCAAAGCGATCAGCGCTTTCTTCTGCTGGCCGATGAACGCGTTTTGTGCAAGTCGAACGAGGTGTCAAGGTGGCATGCCTTCTGAGTGCTCATGTGCTGCGTGTTTCGTACGAGAGTGGGTGTATTGGAATAATCTGCAATCCACTACGCGCTCTCGTTGACAGAAACAGCAGAGCAACTAAAGTGTAAGAGGTGAGGGCAGATAGAGGGAGAAATATGCAGGTGGCGAAACGGCAATAACTTCGAGAGTATTAAAGGTCGGGTGATATTGTATTCAGAGAACCGTTCGAGGCGTCGTAGATACATAAATACCACTATGAATCCGTGCATGGTTTGATTCCTTTCGGCATATACATACACCGAGCAAACAGAAAATGTCCAGTAAAAGTTCTCTTGCAGAACTGTAAGCCTCTGCTTAAGCTCCCGTTAGCTCTGCAAGATTCTAAATGACGTTTGCTGTCCTCTGAGATAACAAACCTCTGCTTGATTTTGCTTTCTCTTTTAAAAAACACCTGCCACCCAGACATATATTTTTGCGGAAAAAAAGGCCCCAAAAAGCACTCAGCGTTGCCGTCGAAACGGTCACACTTAGTTAGTCTCCTGTGGGGAACTGTTGAAAAGACGGTGTTCGAGAAATGTAGAGTTTACAACGAGAACAATATCAATTTCGTGTTCACGGACATGTTCACGTCCGAAGAATAAATATTGTGCTAGAAGGACTGCTCGTTCCCTGCCACTGAGGTAACAGTGACGATAGGGGCGAGCGGCTTCAAACGATTCCTGTGGACACCCCCACCTCGTTCGTTTACCCCACAACCCCCGCCTATCCTCAGCCAACCAACATATTCCACTCGCATATTGCGTTTTTCAGTAGCGATTTCCATCGTGCTCACCGCGCATTTCCAACGGGTGAACGCGCAATGGAAGGTAGAGCTGGACTTGACCCCCTACCAGCGTTGCATATTCCCTCTGCGCCGTTGGTGTCCACTGGCGCATACTGGTTCTCGAACGCGAACAAGTTCTGCAGTCGTAGCTCTCCAGGCTGGAGCAGGGAAAGGGGCGCGTAAAAGCTTTTCGTTGCAACGAAAATCCAGCACCGCCGACGGCAGCGGCGTTTCGAAACGAGAGACGATAGGGTGCCTATAACCGACGCCTAGTTCATGGAGGAAGTCTATAGAGCGGCTTTGAATCTCGGAGAGTGTCTACAGCTTTGACGAGAGGAGAGCATTACCTCGAGGTGCGGAAGCCATGTTTGCACAGCTTGTCAGACGTAGGCGATCTTGTTTTATGGCGAAGCGTTGACGTGCCTACTACATCATGGCCGGGTACGGTCGGTGGTGGGCTCGTGTTTTTTTTGTGAAGGAAGACTGCTGAACGAGCCGGCCTGCGTCCGGGGGACGGCAGCATATTGAGATGTAATCACGTTCCCAGGCAGTCGAGGTGAAATAACATGTCCATCGATCAGTTGGTGAAAGTTCATCGAACGGAACGACGGATTAGTAGTGTATGCAATTACGACGACATCGTCCACCATCACATAGACCAGCGCATTATAGGTGTCGCGTCGGGTTGTGGAAATGCTTGAGGGTACCGGTAGGCATCTCCGACCTGTGAGCATTTTATATCGAACGAATTCTGCACAGTTAAATAATGGACTAGTCGGTTCTTGCATCTGTATCTATCATATATATCTACCTATTCCGTCTTATAAGTAATATGAATTTATTTGGCCAGAGCTGATGCCCGTACACATTTGCAGCACAAACCATATCAGCTGCATGGTTGGACAAGGAATAATACACGACATGGCGTGATAATAGCGTGGATAGTGATTCATGGCTAGCTATTTCTCATCTCTAATCTTCTTAGTCTATGGTCGAAGCTGAAATATATTTGATCGAATCAATTAATTTTTTCAGCGTGTTAGTCCGTGTATGCGTATTAGGAAACTGAACGTCCCCACCGGTAATCGTATCGTTATCGGCCGCGTCCTCTGTTTACTAAAAAGTGTTGACATTTACAACGTTTCTGCTGTTTCCTACCGAATGCATTATTATGTTGGCGGAGACCCTGAAGCTTCGTGAAGTTTCGTTGAGACAGAAACCGTAGAGTGGCAGGCTCGTCGCGTGGTATATTTGTTGAGAGGGAAAATCGCTCCCCGCTCCTCGGCCTCTGGGGGGTATGTTGGCGCCATATTGCCTACGTTGCGTTCAGTGTATATTCGGGGTGGTGGTCGACGAGGTCTGGTCAGTGTCCACTTCTGGCGACGGCCGTGAACCTCCTGTGGATGCAGCTACCCCCCGCCCCCCCCGGCCGAATGGCTTTGCCTGCACGCAACAACTGCGAGCAGGCATCGGCATGGCACCGCGTTCGGGTGTTATGTTAGGTTGGAGTGTAGAGTGCGAATGCGCGGGGGAGCTGGATGGGCAACAGTGCTGCCCCAAGATGGAACCGCTGCCACATCGGCTTTCGCCTCCCCCTATTCTCCTTCCTCTTGCCTGCCCAAAAGGATGGCCTCCGGTCCGGCCGAGGCCCGGCTTGTTTAGGGCCTGCGGTACGGGAGCCATCTGTTTGGGGTCATAAAATCGGGGCTTAATGCCCTCACAGTTCCGTGGCAGCACCGAGTTCCGCTGAAACGCAGGGGGCTGGCGAACGGGGATAGCTAGATGGTCGGCTAGTCGGAGCCAGCGAGAGAGAGATAGCAATGGCAGCTCTGGTAATGCGTGAGAGGCGCGCGCGCACACAGACACACACACGAAACGAGCCGAGCTGGGTCGACGAGAACGTACAAACACTGCCGTTGTACGTTTGGCAGGTCACTCTGCCGCAGTTAACATCAATACAATGGCAGTGATTGCAGGAAAGAAGAACAAGTGGAAGATTCATTGAGTCAACGCCGACGGCGACGGTGGCGGACACTGATGCGGACGGCACTATTGTTCTCTCTCTCTATCTCTCCCTCTTTCTCTCTCTCTATTGGTCTTGTTCGACACCACTCAGCCGGGCCCCTTGCTCCATCAACGACGGGATTCTTCGGACAACAAACTATCGTAATTGTGTTACCCGTTCGTACGAGTCCATCCACGAGCGTTGATGACGCCGCGTACTCGATACAATCTTAATCGGAGTTCATTAACTGGCAATACATTTTGATGAGTTCGTCCTCAGAATACGAAGCCGTCATCGCCGAGCACCTTATAAGCATGCGCGTTCAATTAATGGGCCTACTTGAGCCAGATTACAGACATAGGATTGAGGCAAGGAGTGTACATGAAATGAAAATGATATAGTGGGCAGTTAACATATTATAGATGCTGTTTTAACTAGGACTACTTGTTCTTGACTATAACCCCAATTACTCTTGCCGTTGGCCTATATATATATATATATATATTTATAGGACTTAGCCTCAGTATCTGTTTTTTTCTGCCACGAATTGGCCAACGTCATACATATATTAGGCTGACCCAAAAAAACGGCACTGCTATCGTCTTGCGCCGTGCTGATATTATTGGCCGGTTTAAGTTCAAATTTGGCGGGTAGCGAGACACTACAATGAGCAAGTAGGCGGCGCGAAAACCGCTAGCATTCGGCTTTCGTTGGGCGTTCGAAATAGCAACCGGTCTCTCAAACTTGCATTCTCAGAAGGAAAGTGTCAGATTTATGTTTCAAGAGAAGAAATGTCCAGCTGAAATCTATCGACGGTTGGTTAGTGTGCACGGCCATAATGCCCTAAGTCGACGACAAGTCTTCCAATGGTGTGCACAGTTTAGGCAAGGCGACTGGGACATCAATGAACATCGAGGGCGCCCATCCGTTCCCGAATCTCAATTCGACGAATGGATCGAAATGATCGAACGAGCTTTTAAGTAAAGTAGAGCTTGGTCATTGACGGCCTTGTCGGCTGAAATTGCCTCGTGAAACATGCCGTTAAATTATTAAAAACGATCTGAGGATGCAGAAAAGGAATGCAAAATTGGTCCCTTCTCAACTGGTCCTGACCAACTAAAAATGCGTGAGGAGTGTTCGCGAGAGAATTTGAAGATATATAGGCAGCAAGTGTCGCTTAGAACATATCTTTGCGGTGCACAAGACATGTGTGCCGATTTTTTTGGTCAGCCGAATATATAATATAATATGGAGGCGAAACATTTGCTTGTGCAGTTTACCGAGCCAAATGTAATGGCAAGGCGAAGCGTATTAGGAGAAAGTATATATATATATATATATAGATACCCAGCGGACTGTTACCGCCCGCTAGCTTGGAACCGTCTTCACCGTCACGTAACCATACAACATGCGGCACTGATAACGGCAACGGTGGGGGTGGGGGGGAGGGGGGACAAGGCGTCTTGTCCTCTGGCCGGCAGTAGACCAGGCCTTGACGTTCCGTGTCAATGTTCAGATCCCTATTTCTGGATACTGGCCTCGCGGGTGACTCCTCTTCTCCGCACTTCCTTCGGCTCGGAGCTCTCGGCTCCTCTGCCTACTCCGGCCCCAAAAGAAGGAGGCTTCGTCGCTTTCTTGCGTGCGGAAGCATCCACCCCTTTCTTGTTGGGCTATCTTGTCGCTGGCTTCCTCGACCTCCTTGCTCTCCGGAGCCGTCCGTCGTGTACTTCGTGCCTCACAGGAGCTGGACAACTTTTTACCCCTTCGTCCCAACCACCAGCACCCCGACGCCTTTCCCCGTGTCCCTCGAAGGTCTAGCCGCTTTCTTCGGCTGTCCCTACCCATCTTGTCTACCAGCCGTTGTAGTGCGCAGGCGGCCCGATCCCTTGTTCCCGGACCGGCTTGTACCCGCCGAAGTTGCGTTGCCCCTCAGCCTTTATCTTCCCGCCCTGGCTAGCCGCCTCGTCCGAATCGTCTCCGTCGATGTCCGTGCTCCGCGAACCCCCATGGCCCTTCTTGGCCTCCGGGTGAGTAGGCGCGCCACGTTAGAACTTGTTGATGAGATAGTGTTCTGACTGCCATTCATGTTCTATCTGCATCGACTGGAAGGATATATGTCCATGCCACTCTACTGCTTCCGCCGAATGTCTGTCGCTGGAGCTGCTTCGTCTCACTACTGCTGCTTCGGTGCCACTGTTTGGGTATGTGCGTCTGTAAACCCATTCCTCAGAATAGGCTACGATAGAGGCGTTAGGGTAATGAGTAGATTCTCGTCCCTCTACACTACATCTGTATATCACCCTCATCTAGCTCATCGCTGACTCCCACATTATATGGAACGTGGCGTGGCCTGTGGCTTCTTTTTCTTGCAGGACCGCACTATAGCGAATCTTCCCTTCCTTCCAAGCGGAGCAGAGCAAAAGAAGGACAGGTTAGACGATAATCGTTGCCTGACGCCCCTTTTTCTATTCAACGGAAAAACCATCCTTTGCACTCATAGGGTCGTATCCCTCATCGTCGTTGCCTTGTACGCTGCTTATGCAAGGTTATCAGATATATCTATCCATGCATGAGTTATAGTTCTATCATCACCGATCAGTGGGCGCACCTCTATGCCACGATTGTGTCCGACGTCCGTTCCCTGAATAAAACAATGTGCAACAGCATCGGTTAGCATTTGGGGGTTACGATCTGTGTCCCTCCCGCCCATAACATCTTTGAAAACAGTCTTAGTTCCTCCTTCTCGAAGCTGGCTAGCTATTCATCATCATTCCCCCACCCTCACAAGTGCTAATTGTGGGACAGGCATTCTGGGTACGCATCAGGGGGAGGGGGCCGTTGCCTGCAGCAAACGCGCTCCTCGTCGTTGATGGTTTCTCGTGCTGAAGTTGGCGGTCCTCGCCCTTCGTGACTCGTTACTAGCCCGTTGCTCCGAAGCAACCGCCTTTACCCTGGAGATCCGCGTGGACTACAACGACATTTGCCCTCTACCGCTGCGCCTGCTCTCACCGGAAGCCACGCGTCGAGGTAACGTCACTTCCGTTTCTTCGCGGTGGTAGTGGCGGCGATGGCGGTCTCGCTAGGGTGGGTGAATTGAATCCGAAGAGGTCGGCTATCGTCGGATGGTAACATTTTTGTGTTGGCAACAGCAAAGAAGGACACTGTACGCGGGGGAATGGGGGGGGGGGCATAAGGGCTTGTAGGAAAGAAGCAGATTTCCAACATCCGCTCCGGAAAGAGCGTCAGAGGAAAGCGAGATGGATGGCGGTTGGGAAAGACTGTGGGAAGGGCGGGTAACATACGAGAACCACTAAGATGAAATCGAGAAAAATGCCGGTTCAGGAATACGAACGGTCACAAGTCTACAGTCGTGTATAGACTCGCTCGAGCTAGTGTGACACCCTCTAGTGGAGTGCTCGGTTGCGCCGCCGGTCCCAACTGTTAGATACGAGGGCAAACCAGGACACATATGCGATTGGCCGTCGGCCTAAGTAGGCTCAGCCTTGAGACCTTGCCATGGCAACCCTTGCTGAGGTGGAAAGGACACCCGAGGAAAAAGGTAGAGACGACGATTTACGATTGGCATGGGTAGTACACTAGTAATATGCAGAAAGTTCTGTCTAGGTGGTACATGTGCCACCCCACCTTTGGTTTGAGGCTCCGTATGGGTCACGCTTTATAGACATGCACCGATAATAACATACAACGCAAAGTTATTGGGGAGGAATGATTCTACAATTTGTCCCGTCTACTGAGTCAGTTCAGACAGTTGGCCGTGACGAGATGCCACTCGTTATTTCGGCGATAGAATGAGCCAAATCTCAAACGAATTCCCGTATTTACCCCTGTACCTTTATGTACGAGTCGTCTCACAACATCACCCTATATCTCTCTCTCATGTTTATCCATTCGGCTCACAGTGGACTCTTTCGAGACATAATGCCATCAGATGTACAGCGCCGTAGTTTTTGTTTTCCTGTAATAAAGTCCGACAATACCCTGTTGTAGAGGTTTCCGCAGTTCTCTCTGGTCCGCTTCCCGTTGTCCGTGTGTGCAATATGTCAAAAAACCTTCAGTGTAATATTGTCCGAGAGGGTAGTGACGCTTGTTGAAGAATGACGCCGACGGCTGAGGGGGCGGGCGACGCAACAGGGACCCGCTGTCGGGCACTTGGGTCCCTTTGTGTATCCCTGCCTCGATCGGTCTCCCTGTGACGCGTGGCATACTATGTTAGTTTCGGTAGTTTCGATATGATGTTTTGTAGCTGTTAGTCCGTCAAGTCGAACACCACTCGAGCGTTAGCCAGCAATGACAGTATCACAGTCTGCCGAACTGTCTACCGGGTTGCCGGATACAGCTTGGATGAGGCTACGCTGCTACTTTAGACTACTTGCCTCGGATCAGGCGGCAGCAACAGCAGCAACGAGAAGCAACAAGGCAAGCGCTGGCAAGCTAAACTACATAGCCGATCCCCTAGCCGGCGCCCACAGTGCGACGTCACGACGGGTTAGCAACCGAGCCGGCTCCGTTCCCCCGGCCTTCCGGATCCTGACCCGAAGGACGGCGAACGAAAAGGAGTTAGCCTCAGGGCTCGGGGGTTTGGCGGCGGCGGCGGAGTCGAGACGACGGAGACATGTGATGTTTATAAGCCGTCGCCTATGTCTCCTCCGGTTCTGTCCAATACCTTCCGCTTCGGCGAACTTCGGACGCTGTGCTTGCCTCGACGGTTTGATGGCTGACAAGAGTCGATTTTTATACCAGGGACCGAAGCCGTCCCCGACCCCGATCTGTCGAATTAAGGGGTCATGGGGTTTTCAACGTCGATATTGCTACGACCGCCGACAGCGACAGGCAAAAGATGCCGGACGTCGAGAGACGAGAAGTTCTTCTTGTAAATAGCTAGCTAGCTAGCTAGCTAGGTAGACTGATATATAACAAATTATAGTGGCATCTACATCGATACTTCAGCTGGAACATGGATGAACGTAACTGATATTGGGTGAACTTACTCATTATGACATGCTTTGAACGGTACGAATTGATGCGTTCAATCCGACGTGCCTTGGCGTGCAGTTAGTTAATGACGTTGCAAGCACTCTGGGACAATGGGATTCGAAATCTATAGGCGCCATTTGGCTGGTTCGCTGCGAGGCGCCATTGTACGATACTTAACTGCTCATCGCTGTCATTGTCTACGGGTGAACCTATCCCGTTTCCATTTTTTTTCCGCGCTGCCAGCCTATTCTTTTCCTGCTTGTGCCAGCAATATTTTCCAGACGTGTCCAGCCCCCTCGCGCCCCGCTCTGAACGCGAAACAGAATGGGCAAAGCGTCAAAAAGATGAAAAGCTTGTCACTCGCCTGCTGGCCTTGGCGTTCGGTTCAACGCCTCAACACGGGGCGTGACGACGTCTGTATAGCTATGCTTCCTCGTATGCTGTAGCCTCTCGTTCGGTCGATCTGACCGTAATATATTCCGGTAGATTCGCGTCGTGCTGCCGTTGGCAGGACTATTACGGTGCAAATGTTGGAGATGGGGAGATAGACGTGGCTACGCCATCGCTTCGGCATAGAGGGGGAAGCAGTTCCGAACGTTTCTGCAAGGACGCGAGCTGTTGTCACGATCGAACCGCTATTTGACTTCGATTTTGTACTCTCAGTGAACACTACACAACGTCATAGTATGCTATAGAAGGCTAAATGCATGTGCCTCTTTTTGTGATTACCGTACGCTATAGACTATTTAGCACCATTCTGTTAGTAATTATCTTTTCACAAATCTCTGTCGGATGTCGGTGAACTGAGGAGTATGCATGGTCACACTGGCGTATATAAATACCATGATGCTTAAGGTGAGATCACCATGACGAAGTTGTCAGCCAAGTTTGTGTTGTTTTTTTTCTGGAATCACTAGGAGAGTACAATTTACTCTAATTCGATAAACTTCAGCTCGATCACAGCCGAATATAGCCAAGCCGCCCAAGAAATGGCAGCTTATCTATAAACAGTAATACGAAAATAGCGACTGATCTGCAAGTTTATGGACAGATATTCGCTACCAGTTTTTGTTACTTCCGTCGGTCGAGTTAATTCTACCCTAAATCCGTCTTAGGGAAATATCTGTGCTTAGCATAAGGGGCCCAGGACTGTAACTCCCACTTGATATTTATCTACAGGGAAAAATATCGACTTTTTGCTAGAGTGGGTACCCCGTCAGGATCACGGATTGTGTTATTAGACTAGACACAGCAAGATCTGAACACTGGGGTCTAGTTCGAACAACTTTTTAGTCCGCAGGAAGGATGCACTTATCGTTAGGAGACTGTCGCTATTGTGGAACAATACATTCTAGCCTCACCCTACTCTGATACTTGAGTGGGTCCAGCAATTTTTAGATACAGCAACGATCTTCAGCCTTCCACCTACTCGCAGATAGGAGAGAAGTCCCTAGAAGGCAAAATCCCCGCGGGAAACATCGGTTCATTGAGATCATTGAGGCGTAGCTCTCTCTCTCTCTCTCTCTCTCTTTCTCTCCCTCTTCAATTCTTTCAGTGTCAGGAATACTATAGTCTGCTGGCAATTCGCACACGGACGGTGGACGTAACCTCACCAGCTGCATCTCGCGCATATACGTCAAGCTCAGTCGCCAAAAATTCAAGAATAGTTCCATGTTCCTTCAAACCGAGAAGCCCATTACAGCGCGAATAATGTACTTCCCACCCCGAACGCGAATCACTCGGCTTTGTCTTTCATTCCCAATATTCCCTGCCAGTATCGACTGTCCCACATTGACAACAGAGCACAGCGTCATTAAACATGTGATGAACAGTGCCGCTGCCATTACCTCCTCTTCTCCGCACGCGCCGTCCCTCCTTCAAATGGTTCAGTTGAGTATTTACGTGTATTTGAGCATCGTCATGATCCGACTTCGCGCAGGATTCTCCTTCATGTATTCACGATCTCCGCGAGCTGTCTCGCAATCTGTCTAACATCAGCAAGAGGGGGTAATGACGGGAAGAAGTAAAATCCGGACTCGTCGACCCTTGGGGTTTTCCTCGAGCCGGGCCGCTCGCGTGGCGTCGGCTTCAGTTCCTTTACAATTACGACACATTAAGACACAGTGGCCGCAGCTCCGTTGTTAGTGCGCCTATTTGATACCTGATAGATATGGTATCTTTGTCGCCTTTTTGCGCGTCCCGATTTTTCCCCGTGTTCCGCCCTGCGTCTGCCGACTTCTAGGCCGCAGCATTGCAACTACGTCATCTTCGGCTCTGGTCGCCTCTCTCCCGTCTGCGAATCGCTTCAATGATTCCTGCGTCCGAAGATGAGCCCTGAGGGAGACCAATTGAAAATTGGTGGGTATCGCCCCGCCCATTTGTAAATGGCAGTCGCTGTCATCCTCCATCGTTCTTTTGCGAGAGACAGCCGCCTCAGAGAGAGAAAGCGCGCAGGTCCTCCGCCAAACTCCGGGACCTACAAGGAGGGTGACCTGACTGAGAGCAAAGAGACGAAATGCCGAGCCCGGCAAGCCTCTTCTGCTGCGCTCCTGTTTGGCCCTTGTGGTCCCATGTTGGATTTAATCGAAATAAAATAAATATAAGAGTCCACAGCAGACACGAGCAGTATCCAGCTGGTTATACGCCAGCCCAATCTGTCAAGGCATTGCGTCTGGTCAGCCTTGTGAACCTCGCTTTGACGTCTAGCACATACTACCCAGTCGTGTACACGGAAAAGCGCCTGGTGGACCCAAGAAAAGCTCTGGAGCGCTGGAGTTGTACAGCGCAACTTTGTGGATGGAGCGGTGATGGGTAGTAGTAGTAGTAGTGGTAGCAGCAGAGGGACTGAGAGGAACAGCGCTGAAAAATAGTGGAATGACGAGCGACAGGTGGTCCTAGGTGAACGAGGGGCTGCGTGATTGTAGACCGAGGCTGCCTCGCAGGAGAACATGGCGAGTGTAGAATTTGTGAAACGGCGACGTTCTTGTTTAGTCAGTGAGTACATTCCGATTGTTGATTGGTTGGTCGGCCGGTCGGTCGACTGTTGTTTGATCGTTAGCCAGAGGTCAGACCGCCGAAGTTTGGCCCGAAGCTGCGGACTCAGTGGTCGTTAGCACTGACCTCCGCTGCTGTGGCCGGCTGGAAGTGGAGCCAACGGCAGCTACTCAGCACCGGCGACAACAGTGCGCTGATTGAATTTCAAGCGTTTTTGGCAATAACTGCTGCTCGCTGCTTGGGCAGCCCTTGGGGGCTATTGGAGGCTATCCCTATTGGAGGCCCCTTCGATAATAGAAACGGACGCTCCATCTGTCCGAGAACATTCCTTCCACCCACACTCGACAAAGAGAAGTTAACCGAGACCAAGAAACTGGCAGGGGAAGTGGCAAGGCCTCGCGGGCAGCTTTTTACACGCATCGTGCCAACTTGTCATCAGGCGGAATCACGACGACCTATGCGTGCACACGCATGAACAACAACAACAGGTTTCGGCTATTTTTAGGCTTTGAACTTTAGGTCCCTTTAACTCGCGTACGCTGCTGCATAAATGAGGCCAGGCGATTCGATATCATGCTTCGTCTACTACTCATCATGCTATACAGAGAAATAACATTTTGTCTGAGGTTCCTTTTTTGAGATCTTGTCTGAAGAGCGGAATCATTTTCCATAGAGTAGCTATTATATTGGAACGAGCATGGTGCATACACATCTAGAAGAGCATCTATCAGGGAAACGTCGGAGAGGAGGTCAGAGATAGATAGAGAGAGGGGGGCGTCTAGCGATGATATCAATTTTACTAAGCACACACACACACAAAGATATACAGATATCGTTGATCTGGATGACATCATGTAAATACTATAACGATTAGGCGATTGATTGCCAGCGAACGTGTTACTCCATATATTTGCATATGAATCAAGCATTAGCAGAGTACTTACGTAATGAGCATACCTGGAGCACGGAGATGAATACGCAATGCGTAAACATGGAAATACACAAATTTCTCTAAAGGACCACCTTCCCAAACGGGACAGAATAGTCGTTCTTGTGTCGCATCGATGCCGGTGGTATCATATCGATATCCGCCGCTTAAGGTACAACACGTTCCGCTGATATTCAGCTCTACTCCTCTACGCCTCTGGTTGCCTAACAGCGCTTGCTAGTGCTTCGCGACTAGACATATATCGGCCCAGATACATTCATATATAGATGTACATGTATGTATATGAATATCTCTCGTGCTGTAATATGCGGTGCACGACGCAGCGGTGAAGGGAGAGATACTGGTGGTGGCGGCGGCGGCGGCGGCGGCGATGCCAGTAGAGGAAGCGGCATCTATGAACTCGCAGCCAAAGCAGCGTCAGCACCAACATCACGGCGAGAGAACTAGTCTGGATATGACTACGGCACAGCAGCTACCACCGCCTATTATTGCTGGCTCTCTATTACAACGCTACAGGCATTTGCAACACAACAGCTTGGCCACCACTAGGACGCCCGCGACTGTGGACACATGATGCTGCCGCTGCTCAGGCGCTCAGGGGCCCCAAAGTCGGTCAGACCCGTCCCAGATCTCCCCTTCCACAATACATATCCCCTTGACCCAGCAACCTTCCCTCACGTTCTGATCCCGATAGATATGGCGGCCCCAATGGCTGGCTCATTGTTGCCGTTGCTGTTGTTGTATTGTAGTAAGTCCGTCATGCTCAGCCAGTCGGCTGAGTGACAAGGGCAGACGCTGGCTGGCGGGGCAGTCGCTGGCTGGGGGGGCAGTCGATGCAACCGCTACCGCAACCGCGAGCACACGATGATGGTATACTCGACCCGGAGGTTGTCGTTGGAGGTTGTCGATCTGCTGCTTCTGCTGCCGCCGCCGATGATTTGGCCGGCATCTGCTGAGACTTCGTATGTGCGCTACGCCTCTCTGCGTTCTGTTGTTACCCCTCCGATCGTGTTGAACCCTCTGCTTCCGCTCGCATACCCCCTGCCAGCTTTCCCGCCGGCGCTGGACGCATAGATACTGCGGCGGCGGCGGCGGCGGCGGATCTATGCCGCTAACACATCTAACTAGGTTCGCGGGTGTAACCATCAGGGTGTTCGCGCGACTTGCAGGGGGGGGGTGTATCCTTGTATGACTGTCTGTCGGTCTGCATGTGTGCATTTGTCAAAAGACCCCCAGAGGAGATAATGACGCGTGGGCACGAGGCGAAGATGATAACGATGACGTTGATGAAGTTGCTAGTATGAACTGCTAGTATGATGCCGTGGGACGAGATGCATCAAAACGCTGCGCATTGTTCCGCCGTGTACAATCTATGCGTACGGATAGATTGAGTGGCTCACAGTGGTTGAACACCGACCCTGTTCACCAGGATCGTTTTCGATCCGGTCGCCGAAACGGATTGTACGATACATATTATATATATATTAATATATCGTACATCCGGGAAGATTCACAGTATATTGAGAAATGGTTTCAACCAGCAAAGGCCTGTTGGAGGGGTTGCAGTTGTTGTAGACAAACGTCACTGAGCTAATATTAAATCTAAATATTCGATACGAAGAATCCTAATGTTTGCACTGAGATTTGGCAATAATAATAATAATAATAATAATTAATTATTATTATTAATCGCTTTAGAGTCACTGAATTGATTATAGGTGGATTTTTATAGTTTGTACAACTCTTGTACGGTCAATATGTGAGTGATACAATATGCTACTATTTTCTGCCAGAGAGACTCCAGTACATTGTGTCTGGTTTGCACGCGCCGGATTGCCTAACTCGAACAGACTACGCTGTATTGGACTATCTCTTTCGAATATTTGTTTCGAATATTAGACGATATATAGCCTGCATTACGACAGATGGAGTGTGCCTAGTACAGAACGGCGTAGGCCAGCCTGCAGAGGATATAACCAGACTACGTTATTATGTATTTGATTACTATTCGAATACCGATAGAATGTTTATATTTATACTTTTCTTGCCATGTATTACACTTACATTAAGATACTGTCCCTGGCAGTATTCAGGATTCTCCTCAAATAGTAGTTGTATATAGCAAATATGAAAGGAGAGGGTTTTAATTAGCAACACCGACCAGTGGTGGATAATTTCTGCTTTACGCATGTCATTTTCAACCTGGCGACTGTTTTCTGATTTGCCTCTACGAGACCACCTCTCCAGATAGATGCTGACGTTAGCTTGAGCTTTAGCTATCACCGACATCCCCTTGATGGCTCATGTTCTTGTTTGTTTTTTTAGAAGCTATTAACATGGTGGTTAGCGAGCGGCGACACCTGGTATTACGGGCTAGCACATTTCACCTCTTCGCGGTGAGAGCACGACGCTCTGCTGTCCTGCTTCCGTGGGGTTGCTGTTGTTCCCGGAAATGATTGTAGATATCTGCTGTGGTACTGCCTCACAAGCGCTTCGGGGTCGCCCGGCCATATGCCCATCTGGAGAGGAAATGTCATTGTACGCGTCGTGCAGCCTCGTGTACGAGCAGACGTGGTGAGGGAATCACTGGGCTTAGTGCTGGCCGCCAGCCACCACACCCCCAACAACGATGCAGAGCTGCGCCAGGCGTTAGGGGTATGCTGTTGGGGGCGTTCCCGAGTGTAATTAAATTTTAGCGTAAACTGTTCCTCTAGCGAGATTCCCTGTCATCGTCGTTGCCGTCGCCGCCGTTGCACTGTCCCCATCGTAACGGCACCCGTTGGCCCACCGTCTGCGGCGCTGTTTCCTGGTCTCTGTTTAGGGTTTGCGTGCGCCGATGCACACACACACACACACACACCCAGTCAGATGCTCAGCAGGCCGCCGCCAGCCGGCCGCGAGCCTCAAGCCACGAAGGAGCCATCCAGCTAGCAAGCTAGAGTTTCGCCCCCAGAGCCCGCAGAACCCCGAATCCCCGCCCTAACGTGATCCCCATCTCACAGGCCCTATCCAGCAAGTGTCTGTGTCTGTCCGCCTTACGATAATGCTCCGCTCCTCTACACCGGCGACGCTTACCCACACCGCCCTGACAGGGTGTGCTAGGCTTCGTTCTCTTCGACAACCGGCTCCCCGCCCGCCGCCGTTTTCTCTGGAGCCAACAACTGGACGAGGACATGGTCATGGGCGGCGCGGATTTGGGGCGCACACTGTTGTGGACGGTTGAAGCTGCTGCCAAACAGATTCGGTAGTTCTGCGAGCTGGCGAGTGTGAGAGCGCAAGCAGTGTCTGCCTGCCTGTCTGTCTACCCTGCCAGCGAATTTGGAATCGGGGGACCTCGTTAGCCTGTTGTTGTACTCCACGATGGGAGCGCGAGCCAGGGCCATCCAGGGCGCCACGAGTTCTGCGCCCGGCCAAATGCTCAGAGGCCGACAAGACACGACCAGGGTGCCCCGCGAAGGGGACCAGTGACAGACGGAGGTCCGCGAGGCGCAGCATGGTAGGTTCCATGGATCGAGCGATTCATGGATTCATTTACGTGCCCTTCTCCGAAGTGGCACAGCCAGTAAGTTCGAGTGGAAGGCGAGGACTGTCCTGCTCTGGTGTGTCCTGCCCTCAGCTTTCGCCCACCTGAATCTGCTGCACAGATTTGCTGTTTCTGCTGCTGCAACTGCTAGTGACGCGGAGCGGTGGCGTTCGTTTCCAGGCCGCCGGTTCGTTCAGTTGTCTATCCGTCCGGTCGGCGTAGTGAAAGCGTCGCGGACCGCTTGCACGTGGGCTGCATAAGGACGCCCTCGAGACCACACGAAGGTCCCTGCTTGTCCGACACGCGCGAGCATCAAGGCCTATCAGAGAAAACGTGTCACACAGGGTGAGTGGGGGTGGCACGAGTGCAGTTGGGGAGCAAGTTGGTGCTGCTGAAGACGGACCTGAATGAACGCTCGCCCGCTCGGTGGACGGTGCCAGCTAGCACTCTGGCTGGGCTTGCCGCGCAAGCATGATGTCTTGACGACACCTCAACGCTGCAAATTTAATGAGCAGTAGCAGGTGCGGTACCGCGGATCTTGATGAAACGAGCTCATCTCTCTCATTCAGTGCTGATGAAGGCGCAGCCACGACTGACTAGTGGCTATTCATTGGCATTATTTGGTTCGCTGTCGAAAAAGTAGCAGCACCATCGAGAGTAATACTCTATACTAACAGTATGAAGCAATAAATGTATTCGTCGTCTGGACCAATCACTTCGAATTTCTGTCAGCAGAATAATCCCCCGTGGTTTTTTATAAAAAGAAACCACACCTAACCAATGATAATCGTTACATCGTACTGCTGGCCCGTGTTATTACAAACCGATGAGGGGGCGTGCCCTTGAAACATTGCTGACCTTTCTTCGCTGGTGCGTCTGGATGATTTTGCTCGGTAACCCGTTGAGTTCATACAGCTGTATGTCTCTGCACCTTGTTTAACTCACGCTGTAAGGTCTCACCGAGGCCTGAGTGGATGAATGATACGTCTCCATAGAGCAAGGATCTTAGTAGGACATCCGCTTGAAGAAGCTCAAGTGACTCTTCTGGGACCCTACCTCTGTTAGGCCAAAGGCTTTTCCTCGCCTCGAAAGCGTCTCTCTTTCAGGCTCATTCACATTGTCATGTAACCTTTTTGTACTCTGGTCCAGTTTTCACTGTTAAACACCACTACCGTATGTGTACCACGATAAGGTCCTATTGGACAGTGCCGACAGGCGCTGAACGAGATAATTTTGTAGAGAGCACACTGTCAACACAATTAAGATGTGTTAGCTAGATAACTTGTACGCCCCGCCAACTTCTTAAATAATTGATTCGCTAATGAAGTTTAGCTCCATGCAGACCTCGCTGCTGTGACCGACTGACTTCGTTAAAGAGCGCGCGCATGCGCGCGTGTACGGCCCCGGATAGTAGATAGCATTTGTGAAAGTTCACTACTACTGGTTAGAAACCCCCTAAGCCTCTCGGACCATGTTCCGCTGATAGTCCAGTGGTCAGTGTCTTGGACTGCTAGATAGGGGGGGGGCATATAATTTGGGATTCAATCCATCCAGACGCGGAGGATCTTCGGATCCCTTTATCATACTTCGTAATCTGTGGATTCTTGCGAAGTACAACCGTTTAAAAAATAAGCACAGGTGGACCCGACAAGTCGTCAGAGGAATACCCAAAGTGCTGACGCCTGGGGAAATACAGCTGAAAGTCAGCTCAAAAGAAAAGCTCTACCAGCAGCGTCAAGGTCATCATGCATATGTCCTATGAACAGCAAGCAATCATAAAATAGAAATGACCTTCGCTGACGTAGTTCGATGTTTTCGAATCTTTACAGCTGATACGTTGTAACTATACTAGACATTTTGGACAACTTGCAGTTACTAGTTGCCTCGCAGATAGACCGCTATGATCATTATAGCTGCCGTCAATTCTCGCAACGTTCGCGATCAATTCGTTGTCATTCATTAGTTGGCTTAGTGCGGCCCGAATGGCAAATTAGCTACCACTCAATAATCACACTATTCTATTTGTCACATGCACATATTTATTTAAAAGACGAACAGCAAATGATCCGATTGAAATATACACGCGATTAATAGTAAACGCGACAGAATGGGTGAAGCACCTAAGCTGGGGTCACTGATACGGTCACTCTGTCTTAGCAGTTTGCCCGCCTTGCAGAGCTGCTGATAATCTTGCTCAACTCATTGCCACTCTGCTCAGAGGTGCTTGCCGTGTCTCGTGTATAATATGGTTGTATAAAAGCCTTATTGAGTTTAAAGAGTCCTGAAATGTTTAAAGCCCTATAAATCTTTCCACTATAAAGGCCTCATGGGACTTTAGGCAAGACACGTCGCTTGATCCGCGAACTCTGGTCATTGTTAGGGCGACCTGCTCGGCAAAATGAAGAGAAGCCTCAGCGACTGCCCGCCCTCCACAGCTCCACCACTGCTCGTAATTGTGTGAAAACAGACTGACATAAAGGGGTAGCTACCGCTTCGCCACTTTGCTTCGTGTGCTTGTGTTCGACCTCAGTACCGATTCGACCGCCGTGCGGGTACTCAAAGCGGCGCGAGGGCTAATAGTACAGGAGATCCACAAGGTGGCAGCCTTCTTTTGGTAGCTCCAGTTTCAAACCCGCCCTTGGTGATAGACCGAGAGCACCCGACTGCTCTTGGCGGTCCATCGCGTCTCGCTGAAAAAGCACACACCGGCAAACGTTGACAAGGTCTACGGCCAGACTCAAGCAATGGCAGCACCGCAACATTTGATATGCAGTTTATCGTTTGGTGACGTGATCTCTGGTCAACGACATCAACAGCAACAACAACTGCTGTTGCTGCTGCTGCTGCTGTTGTTGCGAGGACGTAGCCACAGGAAGCGTTTCTTGTGTGGGCTCAACTCGGAGGAGGGCAGTATTTCGAAGCCGGACCATCGGTGGCTCACGCGACCCGCGAACAGTGGAGGCGGAAAGCTGCTGCGCGTTGGCTGAACGAAGGCCAGAGACGAACACGAGCGCTCGAGGGGTGCTCGACCGCAGGACAATGTTAGCGATGTCGGTGTTGGCTGCCGAAGGAGGCAAGGACCTCTATTGGGGTGCGATTCTTCAGGTCGAGTGGGGACTACCGGGGGTTTGGCGGCATAGAGACCAATGGGGAAGGTGGCGGAGCTGACTAGCGTGCTCTGCAGCCTTTACACGCAGCGCACGTTCTCTGTATGACGGCCTGTCGATCGGCGAGTGAGCTAGCAAGCCCACCGCATACAGTCCGGTAACACAGGCGTCTCCCTACCACAGCCCAACCAGAAACCAACCAATAGCTAAAGAGTGACGCCGCTCAAACAGTTGCGCCGCTGCTCAAACAGCGGGGAGACTGAAGGCTGAACACAAACGGGGCCGTGAGTGCAGTTTACGGATTTCGGCTAGCGTAAGAAAAGCGTAAGACGGCAACCAGGGAACGACAAGCGGACGTTGACTTCGAAACTTCGACATTCCCGGCTGGGAACTTCTGCCAGCAGGAGTAGCCGGTTGTAGTGGGATGCGCGGTCCGTCAGCAATGCTGGCCGCTCGTAGGTTCCGGGATACAGGTAGTCGAAAGCAGCGCCTCCGAGGCCTGCTAAATGGCCAAACAATGAGACCCGGTGGACGGAGGTGGGTCAGTCCGCCGTAGGGGAGTAGTCGTCCTACGCTTTGATGTAACTTTAATGAAATGTATCCATAGCTCACGCTGGTCGGTCATTAGTCGGTCATTAGTCGGTTAGTGCCAATGCTTCAAGTGACCTTTACTTTGTATTCAGTTTGTGCTCATGTTCAGCGCATTCGTAAGGAGTAATCGTTCTCGGCAGGAGTAATCATTCTCGACGTACCAAGTGAACAATGGACTCGTTGAATGTGTTTACTTTGTAAATAAAATAAATAAAATTTGCGATGTAACTTTGTTATTTCTAGCAACGTTAGCGTCCATTCTATGATATATCCATCGAATTACATTATAATACAAAATGTTTCGAGCGACGAAATGTCCTCGCGGCAAGACTCACTTCGACGCCCGATTCACAGAGTTCTCGTGTCCTGTGTCGACTCGTTGCGATTGCGGCATCCCAGAGTTATTCCAGTTCGTGTCCGATCACGTCTCCGTCAAAATGTTTAGTGGTGCGACCACATCGACAAGTACCGTATGTTCCTCAGTGCCTCGCTGCCGTTGGGTAGGGTCATCTGCATTTGCTCTGCCGTCTATGTGTGTACTCGCGTGCGTTAGTACGGGCGCGCGATTTTCAGATAGAATTTTCGAAGGGATTTCTTCCTCGAGGTTTTCCGGGGTCCTTCACCCTCGGGGGTCTCTCTCCCCTTCGCCCCAACGATGTTCGAATTGAGCAGACATCTCGAAGCCCCTAGCCCGAGAAGCAAACGCTTCTCATGAGGCTTGTTCCGTTGCAGCCTCGGGCTGCCGATGCTTCGGCTTCTGCTGTTGATTCGAAATGGGCGGTTTGGACAAATCGTCTGTTGGTTGGCTCGCTCCGCCTCGTGGTTTCACTCGATCGAGTAGTGGAGAGTCGCCTGTTCCTCCCTCGAAAGGACAACCAGGTCTAGAGCGAATGTATCTCGAGGAGACATAGACGCGGGCGCGGTCGACTCCTTGGCTTTGATTGATTTGGATTGCGATTCGCTTCGACAAGGCGCGTCTCTTGAAGACGCGTCTAGCTCAAACCGCAGCTACTCGCTAGCCAGCAACATCAGGCACGATTGGACTGACGGCGTAGGAATAGCATTGCAGTGCCGGGTGGGGGCTGTTTCAAGCTGACAGAGTTTGGGCTCATGATCACTCCCGATCCACTATTCCCCTACCTCGGCGTTGTGCCAAAGGCAGATACCCGGTGTGCGATGTAAACCTAACCTCGGCCGCTAAAAAAAACACGTGCCTTCAACATTTCCGCATCATCTGCTGAGAACATCCTTCGACAGCCGTCACTTAGTCCTCGCTCAGCTCAAGTCTTACACCTGGACACGGCGCGAGCGGTGGCCACAGTCCGTACACACTACCACACACGCGCTACTGTGTGTAGTCCTGAGGCCGCTTCGTAGCCATCCGTACCTAAACCTTAGCAGGAGAATACCTAGACGATATCTGACATCTGCTATTAATTTCGCCTGTTGTCGTCGAGCTACATCGCAAGTGCGAGTGTTGCTGTATTATGGAGCCCAATTATACAATTCAAATACATAAATACATACAATTCAAATGTTGGTCTATTGAGAGGACTGCGATTATAGCAATGCTTAAAGTGAGATACACTAGAAGCTGTAGGGCTTTAACCAATTTGGCCGAGCACAATGCTCTCGTTGGCTATTGGTAGTTTGCCAAGGGTGTCGGCAAATAAGCCCAATGCTGCTCCTGAGTTACTTAATTATCGTTAATTATCTTTCATTACTGTCAATAATAACCGAGGCCAATATAACGAACGCTCGTTATTATTTTAACCCTTTTCATGGAGTTCTGCCTAAAGGAGAGAGAAACGCGCAATGACGACAGCTGAAAAGAAAATACAGAATGACACATAGAATATGAATAATTCGATAGCTCTTAAATAATTCTGGCCGAGTAATTGGGGTTCGCTCTGGCGTTATTCTTTTGTCGTTCAAAAATCTTCTACGCCGAACTTAACACCAAGTTGCTTCACATGTTTCTTTCTGGTTCCAGGTAAGCATCTGCCGTCGGTGAGCCCGCAAGGGTGCTTCGAGTAACTGTGTCCTACAGCGGGAGAAGTTACAGTGTCTTTTAAGTTTGTCGCTCAGCCGCCGTTAGCTGACGACGTTTCCGTGAGCCACTGAGACTACTGTCAGGTATTATCTCGACAATCTATTCAGATGTATGGTCGGTGCCGGTACAAGAACCATCTAGAAGAACCGCATGTTCTTTCGCAGCCGATCGCGGTTTCCGTACTCATCTCATCTGCCTATCCCTAACTGTGACCTCTCTCGAGCTATTTTCCTCGTCTTAATCACCTGAGACTCACCTTGAGTACGCCGTTTCCTATATGACTATGGGCGGGGGGGAGGCGTTATCTAATTATGCAGAGTAAGTTCTTAGCAAGAGAACATTTCCATGATCTTATAATCCTGTGCCAGTGATAATTATGTTAGCGTATGTGATGATCGAGGCGAATGCGGCAGTGATGGCTACGAGTAATAAGGTAATAATGAGCCGTATCGGCGTATCCTGCTGTGCCCCGTCGATCGGGCTTGTTTCGTCGGAACCAAATATTATAGAAGACTGGCAGCAGTTACCCCGTGTTGATCCCTGTAGCATTTCGTGGTTGCCTTTGCCCGCGCTCTGTATAAATTGTAAGATTTGTTCATTTTTAGCCCAGACAAAATGCAACATCTCTTCTCGTGCACCAGCGCTAACGTATGTGACGGAGTCTGTCTTCGGTGTGGGCGAACACTGGCCTTTCTTTTTAAGCGATTTAACGATCAAACTCGATCTATCGAAATATCAAATTATCTTATCCTTATTTTAGACCCCTTTAGGCCTGCCCCTATAGTTGGAAGTGTGCACTTCGAAATTTCGATGCTTCTCTTGGGCACGCTGCGAACTTTCGCAGTGTTTCAGGGGTGCCACCAACAGGAAGACGGTCATCAAACTACAGTCATCGTGTCACGATTGAATTCGGCAAGGGCAAACTCTAAATATAATGTTTCGAAAAGCACATGGGGTCACGTCAATTACAGGTGTGCATTGTACTTGTGTTGTGTCAAAGCATTGCACCCTGATACCACCGCCCTTTGTAATTGTGTCATCGTTGATATTGATACGGAACAAAGCATCAATGTGGACTTGATTCAAAATACCTTGAGAAACGAATATACGGATCTATCGACTGAGGAATAACAAGGGAAACACTTGCTTATAGAAGCTGACGTACTGCCGTACACCTATTATCTTCAATTTCTGTACAATACCTAGTATGATAGCGTGAGCAATAACGGAAAAGCTTCCTGACCGATTTTGTGAAGCCAGCTACGTTTGACCCATCTCTCCCGTTTACGCCACTGTTGTCTTCCGTTTCGAACGTGGAGCGGTGGGGGGTCCCACCAGTCACCGGCATGACACCCGAGATGAGATGGAAGCTATAATAAATAGATGCTGCTGGAAAATTGCTCGCCATATCCCTCTTATAATACCTCCTCATTCCCACCTCTTCGTGCCAGCCGAGAAGCAAAGCAATCCCGGTTTCGCAGGCTCGACTTGCACCTCTGTTGTACTCTTACGCTGTTTGCTGCTGCCTCAACCTAGCAGCCCTCGTGGGCACGGGCGCCATAGATGTATTCGGTGTACTCAGTGTCCCCTGCCGGAGAGATACAATACATCCGTAGAGTTCCCTGCCCTCAAAGCACTTTTCTCATACGCTCGACCACGATGCGCAGTAGTCTCGTGGGCCTGTCCCCCACATGTCCAGAACCCTCAAAGGCCAAACGAAGGCAAGCGTGCCCCACTACGTTTAGGTCGCCATGCGCCTGAAGATAGTCGTAGTAGGTACGCTATACGTCGCGGGCGCCGCTGCGTCAATGAGATGGGATGACGATAGAACGTGGGATGGAGTCAGTGGGAGGCAATGAGAAAGAATAGTACTTCTATAGCACTTCTGTAGACGGGGAGGCGCTGTGATTGGGTAGCAAAATAAAAACGTTCGTTCCTGTCGTCCTCTTGTCCTCGACCGTCTTCAGGCCAAACCCCGACCGTTGTATTTCCCACCCACAGTTTCTCCATTCGCTCCCGTCAGATCGCCGAAGAGCCACGGGCGCGCAGATGTCGAAGAGGCGACGGAAGAAAGTCGGAGCGAGTGGGCGCAAGAGAATCGTTTTTGCCGCGTGATTTGAATCCTTTTTATCTTTCGCCTCCTCTCTCTCTCTCTCTCGCTCACTCTCTCTCTCGCTCTCTCACTCTGTCGAGCCTGTCATCTAACGCACAACGACCACGTGGAACGGCAGGGGGAATCGAGTGCGGCCAGGCGCGGGAGCCTTTCGGGAATGATTTTCGGACTTTCGTCAGCATTTCGAGGATGGATGTCTCGAAATGAGCTGTTTGGCGAAATGCCATATGGGTTAGCTGGGGCGGGTTGGCTCGCCATACACCGCCTCCGTAGACAGCAGGCCCGCTCGGCTGAACCCACCTAAACGATTTCTTCCCTAAAAGCTCGAAACTTTTGGCATTGCGCCATCAAGTTTCAGGTCGCAAAGATTAACTTGCTTACTTGGTTTGACTTGCATTGGCTGGCCTGAGATGGTTGAGGCTCAGAAAAGTTAAACTTGACTAAACCCCAAGGGCCAGTTTGTGGCCACCTACCACGCTTACCGGGTTCGAGAAATAATGCGGACCCGCAGCTCATGCCCATTAGGCGACTAGCATTGATGCGGTGCTGGTGGCTGACACGAGAGTTTTCATTCAGCTTGCTAGCTGGCCCGACCTCGCTTACATGTCAGCTCCCCCAGAGGATTCCCCTGTCCCCATATACGCTCGTTCTGATTCAGAAAATTATTATCGTCGTATAGTAGCATATTTCAAGTTTCCTTGAAGGCCAAACGCTGCACACTGTCCTACCATCATCCCTGGCTTATCAACCTGCCTGGAGGAGAGGCCGCGCTGGTCGGCTCCGGTCATGTGGTGTGCTGAGGGGCGCTATTACGCGAGTGAAGTACCGGATGGACTATGACTGCCACTGCCTACAAGCTCCACCAGCAGCACTTCGCTCTGTCTCGAGGTGGCGGCTGCTGCTGCCCTTGCTTGTTTGGCTGGCCTAAAGAGGCCACGATAACTTTGCCTTGCTTGGATGGCCAAGCCAACGTTGGTCAGTTAATCCCATCCTCGTCCCCAAATGGACAAGGAACGGCGTACAGTGCTTCAATGCGCCTGAACTTCAAAGGGACGATGGCTGTGTGTCGAGCCCTGCAAGCTAGCCGCGAGGTGCTTTAGTGAGCACCATTAGTAGAAGGTTGGAAGGCTGTGAGTTGGATTATTACACTCTATGCACCCATTTCCTCTCTTGCCCTCCCTTCAGCCGAGAAGAGCAGGCGACTTTTCAGCGTCGAAGAAACGCCAGTCAGATGAGAGAACCGAAAGCTGTGCGAGTAGCACAGCTACGGTGCCTGTTCTGTGAGCATTCACTTGCTCCTCCGACCCCGCGATCCACTGCCGATACCCTCTCGAGGGTCTGCCAATGTGCTGTTATCCAAGAGGCTATCCTCGATTGCCTCTTTGCAGAGTTGGTGGGTGTCTGCACCGACCCGCCCATGTCTCGCCCCTCGCCCCCACGTCGTCCGACCAGGAAGCTATATTGGCCTATAGATACATATTGAAGGCGCGAAACCGGAAGCAGGCAACATGTCAACGCGAAGAGATTTTGGAATTCTAATACGAAGTGGCAATGTCACACTAAGGTGACCACCCCCGCATGCCTGCCGCCTTGCTCCTTCACAGCCAGTGTTGTTGTATTGCTTCCTTTGGTAGTCCACAAGAGCATATCTGGGTATTGACACAGCTGGAGAACGAAAACGGCCAGGAGGCCCCCGAAACGTCGTGGCGGTTCCAGACGGGCCGGCCAGTGTATTCTGGCACGGCTACGGATCGAAACAGATGGAAATGGCAGCGCGACGTAGTGGACGCGAAGTTTGAGAACAACAATCAGCTTGAGTGAGCTGAAGCAAACAATCGAATTCTTAGCTGGGTAAAATCGCTGCTGGACTTAGAGACAAAACATATATTGTTCTGATACGATGAGGGCGACCAGCGTACGACTCGCAGAGCGACAGTTGTAGAAATTGCGGGGAAACGTTGAAGTATTTCTCTCTTGTTCCTCTAGTGCATACTGCAGCAATTTTACTTCTATTATCTGGTTGGAAGCAGTCCCCTTGTTGGTCTAGTGGTCAGCGTGTCTCGGACGGCTAGACAGGAGGATTTAGGATCAAATCGCGAAAGATGCTGATTGTCCTTGGAGTTCTAAAATTATATTTCTCAATGCGTGGATTTTTGCCAGGTACGACGATTCTTGCCAGGTTAAAATAACTAAAGGTAGCCTCAATAGACTGTTGTAGTGACACCTTAAAAAAGGTGCCGAGTTTTGTCACATAGGGTAACAGCTGAGAGCCAGCCCAAAAAGAAACAAAAAATATATATGTATATATATATATATAGAAGCAGCTTTGTGGTCATAAAAAATAAGACACACTATGCGCGCGGACAGCTGTACGCGTTGGTGTGCGTTATTGAACAATGCAAGCTCAATGCAGTGAATGTGACAGCTATGTATGCTCATCATTCTACCAATCAATCGACCGACCTTTTTCTTAAAATACACATTAATCTGAAAGGAGTGCTGCCTGCAATGCATCTTGCCTAATACCACCTGTCTGTGAACATATCGTTCAGCCATGTGTTGAATCGTTGTAGTCATATACGACTATCACATAAATAATGTACTGCGAGTATCACCAATAACCCCACTACTAATGGTTCCAATTTGCTTATCCTAAGCCGTTCCTCTCCCGCCTTCGCTGTCAACCTCGACTCGTTCATAACATCTATCTTAGTCGCTTTACTCCTCTCCTTCGGCCATCCTCATTTTAGCTGGTTTTTGTCAGGGTAGTAGCCGCTTTGCTTAATTACGTATCCAGTAGCAACGTATCAGATCAGGAGCGGCTGGGGGAAACGAACCTGCACTGTGGGCAGCACCATCCCGTTCTCTTTTGGGGCTCTACCCGGAAAAGCCTGAAGCCTCGGAACAGAACTTGGACGACAGCTGAAATAAGAATCTTACCAGCGTCGTGGCTAGCACAACAGCGGCAGCAGCCCCCGAGCGACGACCGCGCTCGAGCAGTATCATAAAAATCGCCGTCTTCTTTTTTCCGCCCCCCCCCCCCCTTCTTCACTCTCCCCGTCGGCGGCTGCCGCAAAAGCCAGACGCCGAGGCAGACTTGCACTTGGCTTTCTTCGTTCCCGTTCCAATATCGCCTGCCCTGCGTCGGGTATTGGTCTCGCAACGACCACCACTACTAACGCCACCCGCTACCCGTTGCCCGCTGGCCGCAGCCCCCGCTACCGCCAACCGTAGCATAAAAATTCCCCCCTTTTTCCACGCTGCTCGATGCCCTTCATCCCTTGTTGACTTATACCACCTGGACGACAGCAGCAGCAGCCGGGCCTCCTGACTGTACGAGCTTATACTCTTTACCCCTATCGCCGTCCAGCTCCTTGCAGAGAGTCCTGTACGGACGGACGGTGCCTGCTCCTTCGTAGCTGCTCCTCTTGCTGCTCTGCTCTCTCACAAGTCAGTCGGTGTCGAACTGAGAGCCCAGTAGTATATGAGAGAAAAAGCGAGGAATAAGCCTAATGCCATAAGAGGCTTCCCTTAGAGAGCGCCTCTTTACGTTAAGAAGCTTGCTACCCCCGCTGTCCCCTTGCACTATTTTCTTGCTCGTCCTCTCAGATCGCTTCTCCCCCCATCTCGATCACCCGCTTTCGTCCTTTTCGGTGCTCGCCGATCGAGCGGCGCAGGCCAAAGGCATGGGGGATTTTCTATCGATGAGCCCTTTATACTGCCACCCCGCCACTCTCTTATGTTGTACAGTAGCTGTACTTAAAAAAAGAGCTCTCCTAGTCCTTTGTGGGCAGCGGGTGCAGTATACATGGTCGCGATTCCGTTGCGGTACTGTCCCAAGTCGACCTCCTCCCCCCCATAGACTCGTTCGTAGTATCATCCCATAGAATGAACTCAACGAGCTAGTCTCTCATCTTCAGTAAGCGAGAGACATGGGTGTCGAAGACTGGCAATACCTCACTTGATCACATCGTTCCTTTGGTGGGCTCCCCAGCTAGCTATTTCTGTCGGCCCGATCCTCATTCGACCTCTTTTTTTGCACGCAGCTTCTGGCGTGAGCACTATGCCAGCTCACATTATCTTCCCATTCACAACGTGAGCGGATACGCTGCAAATATACACTTGAGTTGTGGGTTGCGCGCACGCGGCCAGCACATGATATCATAAGGGTACCGGTCAACACCCTATCCATCAACCAATTGGCTCCGGTTTACGTGACTACTCTATCACTGAGGTGGCGCCTTACAATAGTAAGATGCAGAGAGAGAGAGAGAGAGGTTTTTCCGAATGGCGAGATTCGTGCACTGGTTGCTTTACCTGCTACACACAGCACGCCACCGTAATCATATTCACAAAGGGACACAGCGGCAAAACGCGGTTCGCTCTACCAGTTATCGGGTTTTTTGTGCGGCGCCGTTCAATTCGGCCCACCGGTGGTGCCCACACGAAATAGGTCCGGTGCCCGCCACTAGGCTCGTCTAGCAATTTGGAAAACGTCTGCGAACCCTACTGCGTAACCCTGATGTGTTGTGTGTGTGTGTGTCTGTGGTTTCATTGGATAGGCTATTGAGGTAGGGGTGGCCGGGATAACCATGGTGTTACACTCGGAACGAAAGTGGGGAGTGGTAGGTCTACTGAGCAACGAGGCGATACGCGAAGTACGAAGCGGCGAAGGACTCACTTGAGAAGAATGGTTTTGGCCTCGGCCATCCCGGCCGACTATGCGCCGAAACCCCTATTCGATGCGTATGTTCGCTCTCTGCGCTCAAAAGTTCGCACAAACCCGCTCGCTCGCCGCCTCCGCAGTGTACCACCAGCCGACCGTCTCTATCTACTGGTGCAAATGGAGAGGGAGACCATTTCTCAAACTCGGTTCGACGCGTTCCGACGTTTCTCGACGTCTCGTGCTTTTCTCACGGGGCGCGACACAGGAGGTGAGCTCTCGTGCGGTGGCTGGGCACTCTCGTTCGTTTTCCTCTTCTGGTGAGCAGCCCATTTGCGGATTACCATGGCCCCGTCGGGGGAGTCGTCAAACTGTGGAGCACGAATAACGGACGAGCGACTCTTGCTCCCGTTGGGGTCTCTCTCTCTCTCTCTCCACAATTGTGTGACACACGTCAGGTCGAAACAGGGGACACACGGGAGACGACGGCCGGGTCGTGTTGGTTTCCAATAACTCTTGCAGATGAGGGTGGGCCACACACACAGTGACAAGTAGGTCGTAAAGGTGTTCGCTCAAAAGTAGACTGAGAGAAACAGGCTGTTTTGCCTTGCTAGCTAGTATAGCTAGCGGTAGGGCAGTTGGTGCAACTAATTCACAATTTGAAGTTGTGCTGTTCGTTAGCAACGTTCGTGCTGCTGATTGAGCTATTGACGATATATGTGCAACGAATGATGTCCACCTGTTAGAGGAACAGGTAAATGGTCATTTATGCTAGCGTAGGTAGACTATTCCAAAACGCTCTGCAGTATCAATTGAACAAGGTAGAAAGTGCCTACTGATGTAGGTCGCACCGCTTGAGATCTGTCCTAAAGCAAACCCGACCTGGGTCAGTGAAGGCTAATCAGCCCTGCTCAAGGGATTTATTTCATGTGCTGTTGGTCGTGCTGTTGGTCGAGCGCTAATGGAACCCTAAAGGGTTATTCGATACGTGGGAAACAATCCATTATTGTCGAATGCTGTACTTTAAGGCAAAGCGCCTTGATGTGGAGCAAGCTTAGCAAGCCGCGGACGTTGCTTGAGCATTGCGCTCTGATGCTGGCTTTGATCATTTGGCATAATACTCGAGCATCGCACGATTAATCCAAATCGTGAGAGCATAACCAAGGAAATTAACCAAGACGAACATCTGTGGATTACTTCCATTGCATTAGGATAACGAAACCAACGGAGTAGGTTCCAGCCGAAAAATCCCACACATGATACCCCAATAGCATAGGATAGGATAGAGTAATAGCTCCTCATACTATAGAGGAATTTTTATTACGGTCGATTCGCGATTGCCTTCGCGTTGTACTTTTTGTAGAGAATTAGATTCTCGTTGCTACACCGGACGAAGATTTTCTGGTTTCACTCAAGTCAAGCCCTGCCACATAGACAATGGATAAGACGAAGTAAGTCTGTACACCACTCCCGTTGATTCCACGGTGATTGCCCACCTCGCTAATGGCCTCTCTTCTAATGGACGCCCTGCCCTCTAATGAAGAACTCTCCGTCTTGTAGTGGGCCGAATCTTCCCTTCAACCTACCTTCCTCGTAGCGAGGCAATGCTCACGCTGCGTGTTGGCCGGCGGCGCGCCAGCCACTAGTTCGTTGCTTGCCCGGACCTCAACGGGGACAGATGCAGGTCTGCCGTCTCTGTGTCCGTTTAGATTAATTCTTTTCAGCCGAACGAGGGACGTTGGCTACAGCCTGTTCTTTCCATAATTGCTTACTTGATTGTTTGTCACTGCGTGTGTAATCGTAATGCCGCCACCAGCGCTAATACGCAACCAAAATACGTACGATGGCGGATTAGTCATCCTTGCCAGTTACACACGAATATCCTTCACTTGCACATTTGCGTTAATAGGAATTGTGGAATAACACGCTCTCCGTTGTGAGTATACACCCACCAAATGTCGATGTCGACTCACGTCCGTGCCAGCTGATTGCCACATGAGTTTCATTGTATGATGTGCTGCTAGCCAGGTTGAGGACGAGTGCTTCACATTCACCTTACCCCATCTTTACACTTCATTCGGCTCCACTACGCCACCCGACTCGACCTTCCGTATATCACCATAAAGGTTCGCCGTTCTTCGCTGTCACCCAAGTGTCTAACCCGGATCGGAGACCACGTGAGCGAGCAGTATCTGTGTCATATTTGCCTGCCTGTTTAGTCCTGACGCTGGGCTCTACGCTGAGCGGTTGTATTCTCTGCCAATAGTAATGAGGACAGATCAGGCGTAAGGTCCGTAGTACTGGTACAGACGGACGAAATGCTGCTGCTACAGCGATTGGATGCTACTACCAGCCTACACGTTACTCGACGCGTACAAGCCCTGGAGGTTACAGGATTCTGTCAGTTGCGTCACCACGATTGCGGGCTGTGGTCTGATCCAGCCAATCGTTCTAAGCTGCACTTTTACCCCAGGCCAACTGATTGTTCATCGCAACGGCGTGCTGCTTACCTCGGCTTTTCTGGCTTTTACACTCAGTCGCAGCCTACCAGCCAATGGAATCTTCGGTGTCTACGACTCTCATCTTCATTGTTGCAGTTTTGCCCAAAGTGCGACTATTGGCTTGTTGCTCGACCACGGCCCTTACAGCCTGGTGCATGGCACTGAGTACAGGCTTGCTCGATGACAGCTGATTGCCTACCTTCCAGGAGACCTGCAATCGCTTGGGGTCCGATGGACGACGACGATGTTTTGCCCAGCCCGATTGCTAGTGACAGCAGGCGATGTTTCTGCTGTTAGCTTTTTCCTTCACCACCTCCGATACTTGTAGCGGGTTTATTCTCGTATACTCGGTTTCACCTGGGGGCGACACAAACAACAGAAGGGGTGATTAGAGCAGCACAAAAAGGAATTCGCTGTTGGCGCTATATCTGTAATGCTTAAGACTATTTGGACTGTGTATTAGAATATATATATATATATATATATACATATATGTATATACAGCGTACTTGATTCTTGAAAACGTTCATTAAAACAAACATTCATTGAAACATTCTTGAAAACGATTTTGGGAAGTGTCTTTCCCATTGTGGATGTGCCTACGTTGACGCGTAAGAGCGTTTAAGGTATTGGCTCCCATCATTTCCATGATGTCCTATCTACCCAGCCCACTAGAAACGAAAGGTGCCAGGTCACACATGACCTTCTGGTGTTGTTTGTTTGGTTTTTATTTAATATTAGCTTTTGCTATCGCTACATATACGCTCCGTCTCCTCTATAGGGCTAGTCATTTTCTGGTGGCCCGCCAGGGTCTCCTTCGCCTCCGATTGATTAAGCCTGTAAGTCATATGATCCGGTCAATATAGTACTAGGGCGCGGCGCTAATGAACTAAGGCCTTTCGTGGAGAGGTCCCCTTAGAGCTGGTTCGCACTTCCTTACCACTTCCATCTATCTTCCACTAGCCACTTGGTCTGTTCCCCAAACACTATTAACTCCAAAGGCTCTCTCATCCTTGATGTCGACTGTTTTGTATACGCAATAGCCGCACTGTGTCAAAAACACGACGGGTCGCAAAGATAGTACAATCATGTTCCTCAAGCCCGACATCGGCAACTGTTATTATCCCACATTCATTCCATCGGTCTCCGGATTGGTCTTAGTTCATTGCATTGCAAACAAGACCAACTGAAGGGTCTCTCGAATAGTACAGTAGCATCTACATCGTGGTAATATTTAAATTCGCCTACTCAAGAATACAAGATGCTGAAATCAGCGAATCTTTGATGTCCACAACGATTAGTGCTTTCTGGCCTCGCCACCTCAAATCCCTGTCCTCCAAACCAGGATCCTGCCCGAACTGTCGAAGGATCTGCAAAATATGTTTTCCATCCTTATTCTCTCTTTGTTTATCTTTCCCCCTTTGCCCAACACAAACACACACACCCCGGTGCACTGACAATCATTCCCACACAGCCTGTCACAAGTGTCGTGGTATCGCGCTGCCGCTTCCGAGGTTAGCTGAAATCCGCCAGAGAGACAAACACCAAGACGTAACGCGATTCGACCGGCAAAGAGGAACTGCCTAATTAGATGGAGAGAATTTTCTTTGGCGCGCTCAAGGAGAGGAGAATTTAAAACGATTCTTCTAAACGGAAGGAATCGGTGTTCTTGTCGTTTTGCACGAATTCGATTCTCGCACGAGATTGCATCTGCTGCAGAGGTCGCAATTCGTTTTTAATCGATAATGATCTGTGTCCTCGTTTCCCGACACGGCGCCATGTACGACCGCGTCTCGTCTAACCGTCGCTGGTTAGGGGACCGAAGCTCTCCTTCGTCTCGGGCGTGCTCTCGCTCGATAGAACGGCAAATATTGGAACTACGCGATAAGCACAGTACGGAACGGACAGCCATAGCAGAGCTGGGGATGAGAGCTAAGTAGGAAAACGCGGCGAGATCGAGTACAAACAGTAGATGGAAGCTTCGGACGGCCGCTGATACAGCTGTGCAACGGCAGCTGCGTCCTCCCTCCTGCCCGAGTTGGCGTGCGTTCACCCTTGGTCTACCGGCTTTACTACCGTCTGGTTCTTCCCTGCACCACTCCCGGTCTCTAGAGAAGCGCCGCGATGCTGGGAGATATCTTTATTGACATGCCATTGATGTCTTCGATGGATTTCTCTTTCCGGCCGAGCGTATTATTGCCGATATCGGTTGTCTCTTCCTCTCGGTCTCTGTATCTCGGCTAATAATATATATGTATACATACATATATATATATATATATCGAAGGAATCCTCGTCGGAAGCGGACTCCGTCCCCGTGTCTCCACCTTCGTATCTGATCTAATACGGAGGTCCACATGCGCGGAGGACTACGGCGAGCACAACGAACGCGGGACCCGACAACAGCCGGGCCACCAGACCACCAGCCATAGGTCTGGGGGGGGGGGGGGGATCAGAAAGGCAACTGAGGCGAACTGAGGGACTCACTCCGAAACCCTTCTTAGGCTAACCGGTGACACAGGGCCTATCATTACGACTACTGATTTAATGACTCAGATTGTCTGACCTTATTCCTTATACAGCTCCATTGTATTGCGCGGCTGCTAATTGGGAGAAAATGATTCGCCGTTTTAATGAATGGGCATACATTTGAAAGGAAAACGCTCATCCACTAGTTCGTATATCAGATCATCATGAATGAGAACGCTCTGTTGATTTCCATCTTTGTGAGATGTAAAGCCTATACTTGTGTCACAGATCATGTATATGCGGGCTTATGTGGTGGCTGAAAAGTCAAGGTAAGATAATTTTTCTAAATTCAATTTAATGAATGCTTTAATTCAATCAATGAATGCTTCCTGTCGAGTTTGGCTTCCTTTTTAAATAACCCCATTCTTTTCAACTAAGTATTGATTACGTAGAGATGATTACTAAGGTAAACACTTAAAGCAGGACTCCTTCTCCGAACCGTTAATATGTACAGATAAAAGTAAGAGCCGATTAAAACGGAGCTGGTCTCTGCCTCGGTTATGGAGGGAGGGAATTCTTTAATGGAAAACATTCGAGTTTGACACGAGGTCACTCCTGCACCAACGGCTACAGCCCGTTTAACGCCAGAACAATCATGCGCCGAATGATTAGAGAGGTAAAAACTCACCGTTGATCGTCGCATAATGGTTAAACGATATTATCGTAAATGTACACAACGAGATCACTGGTGAAGTTTTCATGACGGACTCCACGTAACGTCACTGGAACTCATGAACCTACCAATGAACTTGTCTCTGTTCCAAGAACTGAATCGTAACCTCAGCCTCAACCTCCTTTGGGTCAGGTCGACAAAGCCAACAGTCACACTCGAGTACATGATATCGTCATCGTCTATTGAATGGTACGACCCCCCACTGATTGCACGATCCAACAATAAATTTGCCTTGGCTTTACTGGCCCCATATTTAACGGGGTCCCAGCAAGCCGTAATCGCTGCTAGATAACATTGTCACCCGAAACTGAATGTGTGTCAGCCCATACTATTCAGATAGCCGAGGTGGGTCGCCTTCGGCGTCTTTACAGACCCAACATGCGTTCCCCTACCGGCCGCCTGTAACAGCTCTATTTAAGTATAATACTATCATACACGAATTGCCATGTGCTTACACATACCACCACCGCTTAGCTTACTGCTATTATTATTATGGCTCCCTCTACTCATGAGAGTCATATAGACATGTGTTGTCTAAAGCGGTCCCACAATGAAGCATGGGGATTTCTCTTGTAATCGCTTCCCGCCTCGTGACTAAGCCTTGTATATTGGCAAGACGTTGGTCGGCGAGGAACAGCCACTTCTTCAGGTGCTGCGCCCCGTTGCTGGACGACTTGAGCGAATTCGCCTCGGCGATCTGGGGAGACCACCAGGACGTTGGCGCACTATTGCTGCTTTCGGCCAATGCGACCGCTGCCGTCGCTGCAGCATCCACTACAGCATCAGCTACTGTAGGAGCCTTAAATGGCTTAGAGTCTAGAGCGACCTCGTCTCACCGCTGTTTCGCTTCCTCGCTGTGTACTATTGATGGGTTGTCCACAATGGCACACGCTAGGATCGGACAAGCGATACTCTACGAGCAGCAGGAGGTCTCGTGTTGCTTATGTTTCTTCACTTCACTATGAAGCCGCCAGCCGTGATCTCGTCGGCAGCAGCCAGATCGGGGTCAGGATTCGGTTGCCATGTTCGAAGGCACGAACGACGAAATGGCCGCTCGTAGTATGGCCGCTCCAAGCGGCAATGCAGCGTCCAATATCCTCGAGGTGCCGTGTCCGAGGTGTTGTGTTCGGCGGGCGGCAATAGGATTTGTCCTGTATAACAGTGATCGTTAGCTTGGTAACACTGACAAGGCCCTTCATGGTAGGTGACGCGAAGAGGCTAATGAAAAGAGAAGCGTCCGCCTCTAGACACACAAACTCCAAAGTGTTAACAATGTCTTCTATGCAGCGGCAACAAGCAGCACAACAACACATGGCTTCCAGTAGCACCTACTACTGTATAATTTGGTACAATCGAATATCAGCACATATAGATGCGTCATCAGTATGAGATGTACCATGCATTATCGCCGCCGTCATCATCGGCCTCAACATCACATATAGTCCTCATATTTTACACAGATCTATATATAATACATACATACCAACAACCCCCCTCCATCGGATAGCTTGCAGATCGAGAACGTAATATATCATGCCATCCATCCCGTACAACGGAATACCACCGGGTTGTATCCGTTGAATATTGACGTGGTGTGCGTATCGAACTTTGAGAATATCATCATCATCATCGTCATCATCATCATCAGCAGCAGCAGCTGCTGCATTAACGGCGAGGTCTCAGAGCGCTTTTAGTTCCATCAGTGCCATTCACTTGCCACGGCGGGTGCTCACTTAGTCACGGTGTTGTGTGTGTGTGTGCGTGTGCGCGTGGATGCGTGCGATGACAGTGCTACCCGACTGTTTCTACCCAGCGTGTGATTGTTCAGTAGCCGATGTAGATATTACTCTATGCAGTATATGCGAGGCTAGATAGGCTACATCGGTGGCTGTATCACATATTCAGGCAGACTGCGAACACGTAACTTCTATACACTATGGGACTGTTGTGAAAACTGGTTAGCTATGCGCCTCGCGGTATCTGCCCCCCGCGCGCAGTCAACAGGCGCGTTACTACTGTCCACACAACGATGCATTGCAAGCGCCTGTACACGGCGCGCTGTCCCTCGGTTTCTGTCCCCTTCGTCGAGACAACAAGTCTCGCCGACGACCGCTCGCCGCTCGCTGTGGTGCAGCTCGTGGACAGTCAACGACGATATTTGCGATGCTGAATACTCACTAGATTACAATTACGCTATTGCTATGCTATTTACTTTTGTGGCACTGGGCGTGCATATCATATTCATACGTAGAATACAGAGAGAGTTGGGGAGGACGAGGGGACCACCCCATTCGGGTTCGTTATGGCGAGTTCCGTGAGAGGCCTGCGCCGATTGACCGTCCTTGCCCATGGAGGCCGTAGTGTGCGACAAGCTTTGGGGGGAAACTATTTGAACGATGATCTCCTAAAAATTAGCCGCTGTAATCGTGCTCGAAGGCGACTCATCGTGTCTGATGTCAAGCAGCAAGCCAAACTGACGGAAGTTGCGCGAGAGGCTATCGTCTCTTCCGCACAGCCAGCTGAGTCATATCTTGCCTTCGGGTCGTGCCTTACAAAGCTGGTATCAATGAGGACAAAAAATCGACCTGACCTAAGCGGTAATTCCGCCTCTGCCAGCGTCTGTAACCCTCGAGTGTTGGAAATTCTACGCATGGCGGGCTTGCCGATTTAGATTCTATCCGGACGCCTTTCCAGCCTGGATTCCTTTACCTAAGTAGTTTGCTATGCACATGACGACGCGCCCAGTTGGATACAACCGATGTCCCCAATCGTGTCCGGGCTCTTCACGTGTGTGTACGCCGTGTCCGCCCGGACAACTCTAACTATGACTTTCACAGCCGAATTTCCCGCTGCTCCATCATGTTTATCCTGTCATTGACGAATGGATGCTCTCTCGGTCCATATCCACTGTAAACTAGATATCCATCGACCGTTTACATTGCGCGAGTCGACGGCTCATATTCGGTGTCACCCTTGCCATTTACCGTTCCCGACTGTCCTCTGATATTCCCTATCGTTCAAGTAAACGAGACAACGCCAGGGAGCGGCCCTTGTCGACGAGCGGCCCTTGTCACATAAAAACGCGTTTGTTCGCCCTTTTTTGCTGCGATTGTTATTCGGGACGCCGGCCACGCCTCGTACATTGGGGGCAACTACTCCAGCTATTTATGCTATATATCTTTTAATCCAGAGCGTTGCAGATCCGCAGGTCCATGCCTCTCTGGCCACTCTGGCAGATACCGTCCGTGTGCATAAGTCATTCGAAGCATGATGGACGACTGCGTTCTTCGCGGGGGCAGAGGGGAGGAGGCAGTGGGTGTCCGGACCTACAATGGGCGTCGTCTGGACGCAACAGACACGATGCATATATATATATATAGATTTATATATATATACTGCGTATTCCATAGTATATATATATGTATATATATATATGCATACTATGAAATACTAACGCTCGCAGGACACACGCGGTCACAAGGACTTAGAAAGGCGAAGGATAAACTGGTTTTAGTGCGGCTGCTGCTCCTCGCGCGGCTACTGGCGGGCCGGTGCCGACCAAAAGCAGGGGTGAGTAATGGCCGCCCGGTGAGAATTACTTGGCCGTACAGGACAAGCTGGCTAGCTAGCTAACTTGCTTGCTTCTCGTCAGCAGAGCCAGCCCGGTGTGGGGCGGTCCAGCAAGAACTGCAGTAGGGACTGTGCCTAGCCGTCAGCTAATTAATGATCCGACGTAAATTTGCGTGCTCGCTTCGCCGAGCACAGGGCTGATGCTAGAACATGATAGAACTCGGACGGCGACACGAGCGGACAACGCACAGGGCAGGAGCAGGCTAAAGCGCGATACAGCCTAGCGATGTTTCGGCAGCAGACTCTCTCTGCACGGGACGAGGGGATTCTGTGCGTCTCGCGGCTGCGCACCGGCAGTCACAGGGGACAAACGAGCATTGCTTGCCCCCGGAGTACTGCTGCTGCTGCTGTTGCTTCTTATCGATACGCTATCACCGCGCAACGCAACCAGCCGGGTTGCTCCGATACGATCTGCACGCATCTTCCTATCACCTACCTTGCCTTCCCTCTCCCACATTCCCCAGTAAGGATATATTGTCAGGACAGTCCTGCCCGGCGGCGGCGGAGGAGGCCATGTCCTGGGCGCTGGCCTTACCCCGCTCCGGCAGTCGCAGGCAAACGAGGCGAGGGGGTCCAGTCAATGTTCCGGCTTGATCGCTCTGACGAACGCTCAAATGGACAGCGACAAACGCCCCACGTATCCGCTGTCTAACGCACACACTGACGCATAAGCAATGAGCAGCAGCTGTTTATGTCCGAGGCAGCGCTATTCAAACAACAGAGGTAACAACAACCACCCCAACAGCAACAACGGCGACAGAGATGCCGTAGAGGGGGGACCGCTGTGTCGGCCGTTTCTGCTTTTGCTGCTCTCGGAACAAATAAATCAAATTTACTCGCTGCTGGCTAGCCACCCATACAACAGTATATGCAAGGCGGAGGCAGCGTGTCGACATCCCTCGACGTAAATTACACTGTCGTTCTATAATAAGCCTCGGTACATATATATATATATATATATATATATATCATTGGCACTCCCGATGGCTTGGCCAACCAAGTCTCTCATTGCATTAAGTCGGAGGCCGCGGGTGAGGTGGCACAAACGCACCTGCGTGATTAAATAAAGGGAGTCATACTCAGTCTATGCCTACCAGAGTGTGCCAATGGATTCATTGCTGAATGTAGACGAGAAAGACTGTTCAACTGCCTGGAAGCTAGCGATCTACATATCTCTAACTAGAATAAACCATCGAAATGGCAGAGATCGCTAGTTCGACGCCGCGAATCCCTTTGAAATATTCATGTAGTCTACAAAGAAACAGATCAACAAGGCAAAATATAGTATCCGTGCAAAAACGCGAAATCTAAGGGCCCACTTACGGCGATAGGTGTCACTATGCTGGTCTAGCTGGCCGCTGGATATCTGGACTTAATCAGCGTGAACAGCAGCACTGGATGAGTCTAACCAAGGCTGCCTACCCGTTCTAGGATTATATATATAACAAGAGTAGCAACCTAGGAATCAATTTCGAAGTGTGTCTAATGCGTCGTCGTTGTCGCATGCGAAAAGCTGGAGTGAGTCGGCAATCCCCGAGATCAACATATGCAGATTTTTGTGCGGTATCTGCAAAATTGCCGTAACTGCTTTCAACTGACTTTGTGCACAGGGGTGCTGCATTTCCTATGTATCGACGAAGATAGAATCACGTTTAAAGCAGTTGTTGTTTTTAGAACTGAACGTAAACGTATGACAAAACGTAATACAATACAGACTAATACAGTGGTGTGCATTAACTTAACGCCCCCCTATATTTCAACAAATCGTTGAAAAGAATACACATTTGAGGCATTTATTCTGTATCAGATTAACGTCCGTGTCAAATAACAGACACATCACAAAGAATAGCGCATATTACGCCGTATGCAGCCTGCTACAACAAAATGTGTCATATTTCGGTTATGCAAAATGATAACGCACCCTCTGTTATCGAGTGTTCTCGCTGGATTAATCCAGTTCGTGTTAAGCATTCAAGCTGTACTGTAGTCATGGGACACGCTTCGAGCCTTACTGAAGCAGAGAAAGCAGTTATTACTGTTTTACACAGAGCAGGAAAGACCCAGGCTGCCATTGCCAGAGAAATTTTCAGAAGTCGTCGCGTAGTGCAAAATTATTTACGCATTCCGTCAACGTATGGTACTAATGAGTCCAAAGGACGTCCACGAAAGAACAGCCAGTGAATTGCCATGCACATCTGTCGATTGGCTTCGAATTCGACTATAAGTTGCAAAGTAATCAGGCAAGAGTTAAACCTTCAGGTTCATAGGTCAACAGTTTTAAGGACAATTAAGCGTTATCCTCATATCATACGGGTGCAAATGAAGGCAAGACCGCGACGTCAAGAGAGCTACATGACTGCCCGACTAAACTTCGCCCGCAATGATATGGCCAGAGACTGGAAATTGGTGAGTATTGGGTCAACGTTCTTTAAAGAGTACCTTGTGGGTGCATATCTATGTAAAAGGTACTGTGTTGTTTAAGATTTTCAGTGACGAGAAGAAGTTCAATTTGGGCGGGCCAGATGCATTTAACGGTTATTGGCATGATGAACATAACGAGCTGAGGTACTTCTCAAAGCTCAACTTCGGTCGCGGCACCGTCATGGATTGGGGATCTTTCACCTCTCTTGGCAGACTCCCACTCGCTGTCATCTCATCTCGAATGAATAGCGAGGACTATCAACAGATGTTGACCAACAACCTACTACCGTTTAGGAGCAGATTTCATCGACTGCCAATTGTTTTCCAACACAATAACGATTCAATTCACGTCAGCGCTAGTACACATGCGTGGTTAGGACGGCATGACGTTGAAACCCTAGAGTGGCCAGCATGTTCTCCTGATCTCAACCCGAGAGAGAACCTCTGGAGCATTATTGTCCGACGATTATATGCGTCGAATCGACAGTATGCATCCGCGGAAGCACTACGAGAGGTGTTGTTGGAGGCCTGGAGAGGTGTCAGCGACCAAATCCTGCTAAATCTCGTTGATAGTATGCCAAACCGAGTTTCTGATGTTACAATTAGCAAGGGTGGGGCCACACGGTAGTGATTAGCACATTAAAACGAGAACTAATTCAGCGAGAACACTCGATAACTGAGGGTGCGTTATCATTTTGCACAACCGAAAACACATTTTATTGTAGCAGGCTGCATGCGACGTCATATGCGCTGCCCTTTATGGTGTGTATGTTATTTGACACGTACATTAATCTGGTACAGAATAAATGCCTCAAAGGTGTATTCTTTGTAACGATTTGTTGAAATATAGGGTTAAGTTTATGCACACCACTGTGTAGTTTCTGCAGAAAAAATTGAGCTACCGTTCTCTAGCTTTCTAGTCACGAAACAGGCCCAGAAGGCCAAGTAGGAAGTCTAAGTGCATTGAGTTGAAAGTGAGAAGGCCATAGTGACAATACCTAGAAAGTCAAAGAAAAAAGAGACGAATGTATCATGCTTTAGTATTATGCAATGACGATTTGCATATATTACCACAGCGAGGGCAACTAATTGACTCGATCGTTAATTGTTTCCCATCAAGCGAGCTGAACTGCTCCTGCAGTTGAACAATAGTAACAATATTTGAAAAAAATCTCGAAGCCAAGTCTCATAATGGAAAACCAAGCAAGAGAAGCTGATCTAAGACGAAACAAGGCGGCGGGGTACTTCCTATCTACAATTGTGAGTTGTTGTTATTAGTTTAATGAGTTTTGCCACCATGTCCATCACTCTTTACCATTAACCCCACTTCTAACGAGTGCTTACCACGAAACGTCTCCTCATAGCCTGCTCAAGTACTCCCCCCCCCCCAATCCTACGGAAATAAGAAACGATGACTCGTGCAGCCTTAGCTTAGAAGAACCCTAAGGGCGAGTCTATTGATAAGGCAGAGAACAGATAACGAGCGCTCAAATCTAAAGAGGAATCCAAAGAGGTCGTCGGTAGTGGTACATCGAGCCGAACCGCTGCTTTTCTATTAAGGTGGTGTTGGGAAATCCAGGACTCACACACAGATCAGGCCAGGCCACGAAAGGACAACGAATTGAAGGCGATGAGGACGGATGGCAGACGGATGTCAGCTAGTCGACAGCTCATTTGAATAGAACTATCAGACAGACGGGAGCCAGCGACCGAGAAGACTGGCACCTTATCACCTTAAGTTCTTTGTCCGGTGGTGGCCGAATTAGATGTGCTACGTTCCCGCCAATGCCAACTTTAATCTTTCCATTCGGCTCCAGTCGGGCAGAGTGGGAGGCAAAGTTGAGTATTCCTTATATAATACCACTTGGACGTAGTCTCCCAGTAGGCAGCGGACCAATTCGGCGATCTTGTGCGAAACCTGAATTGAGAGAGAGAGAGATTTTGTTCTCTGCTAACGGTATGATGATACGGGCATTTTAAGCAAGCGTTGGAGTCTGGGGCGAGGCGGCCTGTGAATACAACAGGCACAGAATGGCTGGACGTTATGGATGAGGTGTGTCTATCGTTTGTACATAGCTAATACAAGCAATGCATAGTCGAGTTTCAGTGAAGAGACGGTAGAAAAGGAGTACACGACGCTGGCAGGATTGGGCCCTTCCGCGAGGCGGACAAAAAGTGATGGCAGAGGATCTAGTGCGTTGAAGGAGGATAATGACTCCTATTCATTGCCGAGAAGAAGGCTTGCATGAACACTTGCTGCGCGATACACGCGAGCTGGAGCTCTTCTCGAGGCTGTTTAGGACGGATACGGAAATTGCGGGATCCTTGCAAGCCTTGACAGTGCGGAGCTCCAGACGACAGGCCTGCAACGAGCGCACCTGTAAGGACCCAAATACTGTTCCGCTACCACTGGTACTACGGGATTTCGAGATTGAATACTTCGCTGCGATGACAACGCTGGCATGTGAATGTTTTGCCATACGTGAGGCGCTCCTGCCTTCACGAATAGACTCGTCCCGTGCTAGAAGACAATACTTGAGGAGCGGAGTAAGTACCGAGTGAAACAGTGGGTAAAACAATAGGGAGTCAATTTGCGGAGCAACAGATCTCTTTGTCACAATTGTAACGCTAAAATCTTTCGCACCTTCGCGTACAACGCATCTTGGTACTCTCCCAAAGTCATCGCCCTAAAGTAGATGCGCTACATGACGGCTGTATCCGTCACCCTAAGTGGTTGGCTTTAGATCTGACAAGCACTCCCAGAGCTGTTCCATCATCTATTATATTATAGCTGGACACTAGCCTAGCCCGGCGGTCGTGCATGACCTAGCCCTTCGCACCTCAGCTATGGGGCCTGCAACCGAAGGCCAGGTTGAATCCTCGTCGTTGCGCCTCAGTGAACGTTGATGAAGAAGCAGGTTAATTAGTGATGCCCCGACAGAATGTTCCCCTACTCCACTGCACAAAACTATCTGCACAATGAATAGACTGTGTCATCAGTGCAAATCACCAGAACCGGCAGAATCAACTATATTTTTTCTTATCGAGCCACACGACTTCTTAGAAATACGAATGCGTATACTCTATACACTAACAAATTTGTCTAAACCAAATTTATACCTCCCCTTTGTTAATAAACGTGCTTCTGAATTGAATTAAATTGAAAAATATAAAGAACTCTGGGCAGAGCTCGCTGATTCGAGGTGTGAGCGAGTGTGTGTGTGTGTGTGTACTATCTCCGTTGCGTTGCTTCTCACATCTTCCAATTGCTTTACATATACACACACCCTTTATCGGTTCTGCATATAGTGGCATGATCAGCCGGGCTCCTGCGTACTCAACGTATCATTCGCCTTCATCTGGAGGACCAGTCTTATTTCTCGTCTGCTGCGGCTCTCGCTGACGTCATGCTGGTGTAGGACACCAGCCTCCGTTACAGTGATAGCATCGAATAGACTGAGAGCTGGTCTAGTAGCCCTAAATTGGTATATATATATACTCTTCTCGTGTCGTTTGCCTACCGTAGGGTGCCACAGTGTACGGCAGCAGTGTGTAGCTAGCATATGAATAGATAGGCGTGGTTGGTGTGACGGTTGGAGAGAGAGAGAGAGAGCGAGAGAGACAACCAGGGAAGAATGAATGAAAAAAAGGCCGGCACACCGGCCGGGATCTATGGGTATATGAGAACTGAGAAACTCTAGGCGGCTTGAGCTGCGGCTGTCCATTGGCGGCGGTTTGCTTGAACTTTTCAACCCCACAGCGAACTACGTCTCGTTGACCGCCTTCCCCTGATCTCTCGGTTGTCTGCCCCTTCGCGCGATGTTCGTTCTCTAGATGAGATTTTCTGTCCAGCCACCCGAGGTGAGGCTGGAGACGGACACCGATGGACACCTCGAGGTCTGCAGAGTCTGGCTGAGTCTGCGGCGGCGGCAGCGGCGACAACGGGTGTGACGACAGAGACGACCTAGATACTGGGCAGCAGCCGGGTCAGTCGTTCAACGAGTTGAAGAGGATGGGCCCGCACGCAACGGCACGGCTGCCTCCCATCACTAGCCGGCTAGAGCTAGCGCCAGCAACTACCAACTGGACCCGAAGACCACGACGGGCTGGGGTTTGCAGGGTGGGGGTCTTCGAGCAAGGGCAGCCTCGGCTAGATTGCCCTTCCTGACGTATGCGTGTGTATCGCCACCACGTTGGATATCTGCTGCTGGTTCCAATCGGCGACCAGTGGGTCGGACGAACCAGCCGACGGAGGCCAGGGATCCGCAAGGGTGCTGTCAGTGAGCTGGCAGTGTAGGACACCAGCAGACATCGCTGGAGAAGGAAGGGAATCGCTTTTGGGGGGGTGAAGAACACACTGCCCATCCCGATACGTATGTTAGCGCCTAAGTAGATGAGCAGTGAGATGCGCCAAGGGCACGGCAGAAGATGAAGTAAGAGGAAAAGGTACGGGCCGGTTCGTCCATCCGAGCGTCTATTGGAAGAGACGAAATCGACGAGTGCTGAACTACTAGTAATAGTACTGGTAGCAGCAATAGCAGCGCAAGCAGTACAAATAGGGGAAGGTGCATCAGTAGATGAGGTCCCAAGAGTGCTGTATCTCCTGCTGGTCAGGCTCGACCGTAGTCGAACATCTTCCGACACTTTGTAGCTTGCCAAGAGAAGGACGAGGCAAGGTGATGTAGGAAGAGTCGGGAGACTCGCCCCAACACCAAACTCACTCAGCTTCGTATGCCAATCATTAGTTATCCGTGTTACTACTGAACGTGCTCTCGTTCATAACCTCGCGACGATTGGTGGGGATTGGGTATTTCTTGGGTTGGGTGGCTGGTACGTTTGTGCTCGTATGTATGTGTGTTTGCGCGATAGGCGCGATCAGGCCAGCTTTCGACCGCTTATGGGGCCTGCTATTCGGACAGTCGGAATGAATGGACGAACTTCCACCTGTCCACTTTTCCAGCTCCAGTTGCGTATCTGCCCTAGTATTTCTCGCTCCTATGGCCGTCATCGATTGGTCCTGGATTATCACTATTCTTATTTGTCATTAATTGACAGAGCCGTTTTATAACCGCTGGGTTTTGCGACACTGCGTGGGATACTGGAAATCGCGTTCGATATATATATATATATATATATATATATATATCTATGTCCCCCGAGACTGTTCTTTAAGCGAGTGTTGCCAGCTCGACAAAGCCGTGAAATCCCCGATGGTGAAATGGTAATCCTAACCTCTGGAACTTCCAGAGCGATTTTCGATAGAAAAATACGAAATATCCTATTGATTGTAGGTTGGTAGGTTTCTAGCGGAGCTAGCCCTACGTCTCAGTGACATCAGAACAAAAACGTACTGTTCATCCAACACAGATTAAGGGTGCTGTATTTCATGATTAAATTTTCTCCCTAAATGTGAGCTTGGAAATCACCCAAGAAGTGCATCTAAGGTCTGAGTCTATCTAACACCTGCTGCTCTTTGCCTGTGTATACGCGAGTGTCTATAGCGAGAGCTTTCATGTGAATCCAGGCCCGTCGGCTATGTGCCAATTCAGTTATTGCTCCTACTCTAGGTTCGCATGGTTACGCCATTGTCAACTTTCTGACTACGTGCACTTCTGACGCTGTCGTCAGACTCTGCTGGCAAAGGTGAAGCGTTATTGGTTTATTATATTAAAGGAGCTGCAATTTCACAACGCCTAAGCTCTCTTATATGTCACGCAGCGGGGCTCGAACCCGCCGGTGGAGACCACCATCAGAAAACATCACACTACTTACCTGTACCACTGGTATCATCACGAGATGTCGTTGTTTCTGACGCGGCCTGCACCGTCTCCAGCCTTGCAGCTCGATGCTCTTTAATTCCTTGCAGCTCGATGCCGGCAGAACTTAACGCGTGCCCTTGGCAAGCTGAGAAAGCTGACATATCGCATTTCCGGCACGAACATGCAGACTTTCGACAGAGCTTACGGTGTCGGCAAGCACTGACCACGCTTCTCAAGCCAACGATGTTAGGGAGACAGAGAGAGCGAGTGAGACAGGAGCAGATGCGACAAGGATAAAGATTAGGAGCTTTAAGGACGACGGGGTAAATTGTCCGCTGCCAGAGACCGACTTGGTATCAACACCACGGTTCATTGTGTGCGGCTGCTTCGTGGATGTCGTATCTAAGCGACATTAGCAGCTGACTAATGTTGCGCACACAGGCCAGAGGCCATGTCCGAAGGTGCAACAGGCAGCCGACGATGAGTTTCTGGCCACCGCAACGAAAGAAACACACATCTCGAATTTCTGATGTATGGATCTATCTATCAATTTATCGAATTTTTACTTAAGTGTTATGTATCGAAGGCAAGCCTAGAAGTTCGCAAGTCATGACGAGGTAGCCTTTCTGTCGGATCTTGTACAAACCCGTGGCCCAACAGACTTTACGATTCAGCTATTGACGCGAATCATCTAGCGAATCAGGGCACGTGGACACACGCGTGGTTTGGTATCCACACCGCTATCATACGATATTCTATTTGTCAAGCAAACCGATGCTATAGCCCGCAGTGTGTGTCCGGCATGTGGATTGGGACCACAACTGATTAGTACTGCTAACGTACTTGTAACTCGTCTAGCGGTATCAGAGACAAAGGAGAGTAGGCAGATTGATACAGCTACATCTCAGCTTGCATGTAACTCTCTGTCCATCTAGCAAGCCAGTGGCCCATTGGGGACCGGGCAAGAAGACGGCCGGAGCTGAGTACATCGGCAGCAGAGGCTGAAGAACGATGCTGCTTTGATGGAAAGAGATTGAGTGTAGTCGGCGTTTACAGAAGATGCGATTCAACTGTAAGCGAAGGAGAGCACGAATGAGAGAGATGACGAGAGAGAGACAGAACATAACATAAAGGCAAGCAAAGAAGAAGGACAAGCAGTTTGTAGCAGCAGTGATGGTGTTGGCGCACAGCCGGGTGAGGGGGGCGGGGAATTCGGCATCTGAATCGGGACCAAAGCGATCGCCACTGCACTGTGCCAGTGCAATGGCACTAAACCGAGACACCACACACATCGACCTACTTGGTATTCTGATCGGATGCTCCTGCACACGGACGCTTCCCCTGCATTGAAACGTTATCGACAAAAGAGCAAACAAATAAACACCTGTCCCGTACGAGATTTGACGCTGCGTTTGTGATTGGCTCCACTTCGTTCGTTCGCTCGCGAAACGAAATGAATGAAGACACGTGTAAGGACGAGCAGATGCAGCCGATGCCGTGTGCCTGGCAACCCAGCGACGCGTGGGAGTTGTGCCTGTTGTCTGGCGTCCATATTAAGCGGGGTATATTTCGAGGTCTAACTATTGTGTTCTGCTGTACAAACAACATCTTCGTACAATAGTTGTACGAAGGTTGTTCGGGGTCGGCTGTTGTTGAGAAGCTCTTTCAGTGAGGTTGGCCACACCGCGTGCAATAGCATGTACACAGCTATTGCGTCTCTGGCTAGGCGGAGCTCAATGAGATTGATACTGTTGTTGTCGCAGGGGATTTACCGGATGTCTTACACATACGCAGCGCTGGTCGCTGTACTGCGCTAGTATTGGCGGCAGCGGTCGTGGTGTCTAAGACAAGCGAAGGACAGGGAGACAGAGAGAGAGAGAGAGAGAGTGGAAGGCACGTCGTCCTGTAAGTCCTTTTTCCTGCATCCTCGCTGTCTAACTCAACCCGACGAAAGCGCTCCGAGAGGAGGGAGCCCACTAGGACACGGGAAAGTCAGCCACTTTCTTCCGCCGTACACTCCACAGCAGTGACGAAGAGAAGCAGGCATAGAGGATGCCGCCAGAAGACGGGGCAGCAACTGTGGCGGCGGCGGCGGCGGCGTCATGCGGTGTGCAGGAACAGCAACGTCCAGCACTGGTCGACGCCGCGGGGGTCGTTTTTTATTTGAGATTGGCACTGCCACTACACTAGTGGCAGCGACGGCGGTGCAACGCCTATTTGGACCCTTGGGAACATCGTCTCGTCCGACCCACCGACCGACCGCTCACTCACGTTGGGGGTTGTGCCCAATGGTGGCTTGCTTTCGGGGGGGGGGGTGGGGAAGCGGCTTCGGCTACTAAAGCGAAGCTCGACAGTGGCTGGCAGAGTCGCAGGCAGAGAGCTGCAATAGGAAATAGAGAAACGAGACTCTCTCCCTTCTCCCTGAGACGTTTGCCGCCTGCCGCCGGTTTCGAGAGTGGAGTAGTAAAGGGAGAAGCGAACCGGGAGAGACAGTTCAGTGTCGAGTGGCGGGAGGAGTCAAGAGATAGGAGCTTGGGAAACAACGACGGAGGCGGCGACGATGAGGATTCAGAGAAGTGATTGGACCAGCTGTGGCCGAACGACGAGAACGAACGACACATACACGAAGGCGAAGAGGCTGCTGCTGCTGCCGCCGCCGCCGTCACCACCGCCACGGCCACAGCCCTTGCGCGGGGGGGGGGGGATAAAGCGGAGCTGCAAGCAGAGAGACAACATGAACGAACAACGCGAGAAGCGCAGACAGAGGATGAAGGAAGGCAGAGTGGAGCAGGCCAGAGCAGAGCAGAATGGAACGCCGAACGATGGACGAATCGGCAGTCCAGTCGGGCGGGGCGGAGAGAAATTAGCGCGCTGTGTAGCCGGCCGATCGGAAAGGAGTCCGGCCGGAGGAGATAGGCGTAGCCAGCGGGTGTCTGCTTCGTGGTGGTGCCGCCGCCAGTAGTCGTGGGTAACTGTGCCGCTTCGTGCACTTGTATACACCGGAGGCCGTTGCTGAAGAGCTGCTGCCACCGGCGCCGCTACTGTCCCATCGACTCCGACAGCCACTTTGGCTGCTGCCAGCGAGCTGCCGCTACGGTGGGGGGGGGAGGGAATTTGCGCAAGTACGTACTCCCATGGGAGACGACGCCGTTGCCCCTCCAGAAGGGGATTGAAAGTCTTCCGCCCGCTTAGGCTAAGTCCAACCAAAGCTGGTGTAGGGTATGTCTGACGAGCAGCTAGTCGTCTTGGCATAGAGGCAGCAAACGGTTTAACTACTTGCTCCGTTGAAATGCAGGAAAGCATTGTTCTACCACGAGGGGTGCAGGGGTTTAAAAGCGGCCTGGATAGACCAATGGGTGGGGGAGCAGAGGCGAAAAGGAGTGTGAATAGCAATACTGTGTCGGCGTTCATCGTCGAGGGTGAGATCATCAGGGGGCACTGTGTGTGACATTCCCTTTGGTAGTGGCAGTAACGTGTAACTCAGTAAGATCGGCGCTTTACGCCGCTAGTGAAGCAGATTCGAATTAGTGATGCTTTGCTGAAAACAATCTTTGAGGATAGAGGTTCGCCAAATATTTTTTGGATTATTTCATTATTCGTTCCTCTTGAGTGTTTAGTATTTTCATTCAGCCGAATCGAATCGGTCTCACCGCTCACTGACAACGTCTTCACTGGGAATATCGATACCGAGAAGTTTTCGGCGTACAAGTTAGCGAGCAGTGGAACCATAGAGATGCCTGGAAGTAGAAAGCGCGGAAATATTTAGAAATCGCACCATATTACGTGGGTTCCACCTCTCCTAATCACTCCGTTTACATTCGCACCGGCCATAAGCGATGTGTGCTTGATCAATACCTGGCATTGTTGTCAAGTAGTAGTTTGTTCGTCTTTTCGCCCAAGGTGCTGCTTCGGTCGCGCCTCGCGGACTAGGGTGCTACCCTAGTTGAAGGCAATATTCAAGACCGTAACATCAATGGCGCCGGACTTGCGATCAGCAGATCAGTTAGTAGCGTTACGTCTATGCGGGCTCACGTACCGTGCGGCTCTTCCCCATAGCCCCAAATACACGTATACTTCGCGAGGCGTGCTTGCTTGACGCTAGAAGAAGGAGTGCCGAAATCTGTCCGGCGGGCTGACTGCTACGGATCGATTCTCCTTTCGGAACATTGTTCGCAACGGGGTGCAGGCCCTCCCTCGTAGCCTATTCCAAATCGACGGCGGGCACTTCTTTGGCCCTCATATTTCTCACGCGCTCGGCCTGTGTTCTTTGTCTACGCCTCTCGATAGTGATCCAACGTCGACGCCGGCCGTCAGACGGAGACGCCCCGCTTTAGAGCTGTAAAATGGCAGTAGTAGTATTAGTGGAGGGGCCGAGGAGAGCCCGGTCCGGGCGGGCGGGCGAGCGGGCGTTCGAGGAAACAGGAGGACTCAGCAAATATTCTATGTAGGTAGGTGGATTGGGATAGAAGTAGGAGACGGCCCCATCAGACAGCCAGGTCGAATACAGCTGGCGGGCGAGTGGGTCTTTTTAGGCGCGAGAAAGACCTTTCGAAGCCGTTGACCCAATCCCCGCCGAGGCTCTTGAGGGGACGGACGGAGGTGCCGGAGTGCTCCTACGACTGCTGCGTTGGGCGTGCGTTTACTGTACGGAAGCTCGGCCGTTTGCGATCTCAACTACGGTTCACTACTAGGCTTCCGCTTGCCAGTCTCGTTTGTGCTCCAATCTCGTTTGCAGCGACCTCCTACCCCTTTCTTTCTCTCTCTCTCTCTCTCTGTCCCTCCTCGGCTAACTGTGGGCCACGCATCGAGACTCCGATTCCGGCGCGTTCAAAGAAACTACCCGCCTACCAACGAACATTTATCAATGCCGGGCAAAGAAAGCGGAGTGGAATACCAATGGCTCTGTCCAGTTTTGAACACGGTGCGAGCTTTCGACGGGTCTCACGGAGACGGGAGGCTTCCACACGAGGGGCGTGCACAGTGGACGATCACAGACGAACGGCTTATATGTATGTATCGGGCATGAGTGAGAGAGGTAAGAGAAAGCGTAGCGGAACAATCAACAGAAGGACATCGGGACAAACCCAGCATGAGGTCGAAGGGGGAGGGGCACGCCGATGGGCGCCGGAAAAAGCGCGCCAGATAAGAAAACAGGTTGGAACAAAGCAAGACCTGCGATGGTCGTCTCCAACGGTCCTCAGGGTACAGGCCGTGTTCATGTTGGCTACTTGATCTCAGCTCATGTCCCTGAGCCTTTGATGGGATAGATTCGTCGTCGTTGTCAAATCACAAAGAAGTACGATGATTATATCGTACCGTGGGCGATGAAGGTAAAAGGGTCAAGCATCTCTTTTCGGCCGCTGAAAGACTGACCGGAACTGATTTAAGAGCGAGATATCGCCCGCAGTAACAATTACAGTGCTTATATACTCATAAATATGCCGTGGCGGGGTAACGAGACGAAACAGCAGCTATTATATATGTAGCCCCTTTTCCGGTATCCGGAGCCGTCATAAACACTGCAGTTCCTATAGTCATGGACACCACCCCTCCCTAAACGGAAGGGGAAAACTCGAATAGATTAGTGTCGAGCCCTTTGGTGGCCTGGTGGTGCATTCGTGTGCGTCTGCCTTGCAATCGGATAAGACACGTAGGTACACGGGCTCGATTGCCGCTGTTTATTTAAAGGGGTCCCTTCGTATTGAAGCAATGCCGAAAGCAGTATCGCGGACGTTAAATATTAGCTTTGAGTCAGGCCGGGAAATTCACTAGATTAGTGCTAGAAATAGAGGCAAATACATATTGCGACCTTGACCAGGTTGAGGGTGTCTTGTTTCATAGCGTTATCTTTTGTTTCATACTGTAACATGAATAATTCTTCTAAATTGAAGAACGCACAAGCTTGACGCAGCCGCGACGACCGGCTACGTTGAACATTGTGAGAGATTATACGTACACAGAAATACTATTGTCCTCGCAAACTACAGAGACTAATATGAAGGAGGAACATGAAGGCGCATAAACAATATTTTCCTTTTTCGCCGTTTTCTCTGTGTCGCTTTCAGGCTGCTGCGGCTGCCGCTAGCGGAGCAAACGCTGCCGCTGCGGCGGCGGGGCCGTGCAATCGGAGGCTCGCACTGACAGGGCTGAGCTGCGGCCCGCCACTAGGACTTCCACCAGCCGCGGTGGAGTGGCTCGTGGCGAAAGAGGCCTGTCCTCCCCAGGCTGTATGGTCACCGCCTACTGGCCAGGATGCTTCCATCGAATTTCAGGTTAGACCGATGAACGATCAACTATCAACTAGCTACCCAGTCGAATATTTCCCATTGGGTTCGTCAAGAATAACAACAATCTTCATGAAAAGCGTGGACGTCATACACAACGAGAAGCATGATCATATTATCTGTTCGGCACGCGCCAGTGACCTCTTCACTAAACGATTCTGTGATGCATGTAAGCGGTGTACTGTTAACGGGTCAATGGAGGAGTCATGGGGTCACGCGGTCTGTTGTACTCCTTCGATTCTCTACATTTGTCCATTACTCAATTATGGGGCATTTTTCACTGTTCCTTGCGTTTTCGCTGTTGTGTGTTTTCTTTATTATAATCGCATTGTTAAACCTCACTATGATACTATTTATATTGCTACCAATCCGTTGGGCTAGTCTCCGTTGCACTAAGGAGGGCAATGATTCTTCCACGTAGGACATGGTATCTACTGTGTCTGGCGGCCAGAGCTAGCCTGTTGGGCCAGGGTAAGCCTGCCGCGTGTCGAACCCGGTTGGTATTCCCGGTGCGACGCAATCTAAACGGTGGCATTGAACGGCGGGGGGGGGGGGACTCTCGCGCGCGAGTTCACCCGGTCATGTGAAGACACTTTCTTGGGCCAGAAGCACAACTAGAGGCGGCTTTGCGGTCTGTCTGCATTTGTCAGATAGGCAATCTACTCACAGCCTGCTCCGGCAACCCCCATCCACCCGCGTGCATTGAACTGGCAGCAGCAGCACGGGCAACGCGTCGAAGTTGTCTACGTTGAGGTAGGTCGAGCGTACGCGCAGACAACTCGACTCGCGTGTGGCCCGTGATTTGCATTCGACTTTAACATAAACACACATACGGGGCAACCAGACAATTGTCTCGGCGCCGTTCGAATCCCGAACCAGCTGTTCGCTCCGTCGATGTTGATGTGCCGATTTTTATGTGTAGTCACTGCTTTCCGACAGTTTTCATGTTCATTTGTCTCGGTCTCGCTAAGCAAGTGGGTGACAATGTCGACGCGGAGTTGCACACTCAAGGGGCGTCAATTTGCCTCTAGGAAATCAAAGAGTGCCCAAATACAAGCAGGGTTTTATTAGCTTATTTCAGTCTTGTCGTCGATACGGGTTTGTCTCATTTCGCTCACCGTGATGAAAAATAGAGGTCTAGTTCCCAATAACTGTGATTTAATTGAGTCAAAAGTGAAGTCGCGAGCAAAACCGACTTTCGTTTACATTCGCTCGAAGAGACCATGTGACTCTATTCCAGGCGCCCCTAATCTCGAGCTGGAACGTTTCTCAGTCGAGCATCTTTTTTTTGTAAGAAAAAGCCAGAGGCAGCGGAACATTTTGTATCCTTGTACCATGCGTGTACATATATATATATATATATATTACAATCTTATCTCTGTTCCGCTGCGGCTTTTGAGAGACGGCTTTCTGCCGACGTGGATTATGATTGTGTCTCTCTTTCTAGTTCTGCTATTTCTGTCCTCCTCTTCGATGTGCTTGTGTGTGCCCATGACTGTATGAGTCCTGCCCTCTCCCTTGCTCTTGGTGACTTGTCGACGGCTCCTGCTCTTAGCTACGACAAGTATAGCAGCTTTCTCCGGGTAGCAGCGGTTTCTCGGGATAGCTTCTCGTCATCGCCGTCGTTTCGTTCCTGTTTGCTGGGCAAAGAGTGCTTGCTGCAAAGAGTGTGTCGTAAGTCACCGTCAGAGACGTTGTCGTCGCTGCGCCGCCAACTGTAAGCCGCGCCTCTAATCCCCTTTGGTGGAGCCGTCTCCGAAGATGTTCCGCCGCTTCCATTCGCTCTGCTGCCCAGTTCTCCGCCTGGCCCTCGTTCCATTTCGGTCTCTCAACAGCTCATCGTTTCGCAGCGCGCACTTGTTTCCAGCAGCTTGCAGTCGCCACCATCAGCGGCGTCACCGTACTTCGCTCCCGGTAGCCTTCTCCCCATCGGGGGCAGATCCCTAACGACGCGACAACGTCGTTCACCGTTGTCGTCAACGTTGTCAGACTCTCTTCTGAGCTTAGCAACGCAAGCGTCGTAGTACGGCTAGCGCCGCTGCAACTGCAACGGTAGCAAGATAGGACGGACCCCCCTCCCCCCCGGCCGACGTCGGTCGCCGAGGCTTTATCCTGAGTGGACCCCCCGTGCCCCGTCGCCTCTTGAAGTCAAAAGACGTTGCGACACGGTGGAAAAGCCCAGATCGAGGCAGTGAGAAAGGCACACACAGGCCGGCAAGCAAGATTCGCTACAGCGAAAAAGTGCCAACAGGAACGGTCGCCCAGGGATGCGGGGGAGGCCAAAGTAGCAACAGGCGAAGAAGAGCCTCGCTTCGCTGGTGGGCGAACCCAGCGGCAAAGGAAGCTGGCAACGGCCAAGTCTAGCTGCTGCTCCAGCTGGGCTCGGAACTGGTGGTGGTGGTCGAGTCTGGGTAGACTTTGCTGTCACTTTGTCTGCCACGGCAACTGCTCGTCATAGGCGGCGGCTCCTAGCGAACTTCGGAAAGAACACCCGTTCTTCTGAGCCCATTTCCACGTGCACGCGCAGGCTATCTCTTCGATGTTGCCTGTGTTAACCCTTTATTTTATGATGAAGTGACTCAGTTAGTGGCTGGAGACAACCAGTTCGTATCGCATACGGTGAAAGTTACAGGCGAAACTAAAGCGAGCGAACGGAAGCGTCCCCCGCCGTAAAGCTACATGCGAACGCAAAGTTCATGTAATTAGGCGGCCCCTGTCGGCTCGAGTTCTCGCGAATCGCCACGCTCCTCCCTTTCGGCGATCGCCAACAAATTTTCGTATGCATATTGACAGCTCGGTATATATACGAGAGAGAGGCAACAATTGCGCAGCTCTGGAGTTTCTGTCGGCCAAGGCGAGAGAGTTAGTCGTTGAGACTACATGCTTCTAGAAGAGCACCACTCGAAGATCGAGGCGAAAGTCTCGCAGCTAAGGGTAAAGTTTTACAGACAACAGAGCAGACATCGCTAATAAAAGAGTAATAATCACACACAGTGCTTACGAACGGAAGTCATATAATGACGATGCGTACACAGAGGCACATCCTGCCGGGAAAAAGGGCGCTATTGGACCCATACTAGCTAGAACTCCTCTTCTGTCATCTTTCTTGTCCTTTCATATTTGTCAGGATTACTAATTAACCACTAAGCATTTGTGAGATTCGTATTAAGAGAATAATAGAGACGCATACATTTTTTTATTTGTTTTATTTTTCTAGATTACAAGGAGAGGTAAAAGGTGGCCCCGCAGTCATTCAAGCGATTTCATTTCAGCGCTACGCCTCTCCGCGATCGTGTCGGAGAGATCATAGTCTCAACAATGTCAACCTTGTATTAAGTCTGCATCAATCAGCAATTGTCAAAGGCTTAAGTCATCTTCGAGATTTTATATGCGTTTCATGACTATTGAGAATGAACACATTACGAACTGATTGACTCAGTAGAAGTATTTGCATACCGGGGTGGAGTTTGATAGGCGACCTGAGGCATCGTCACAAATTGGAGGTGGAGTGTGGAGAGCCCCAGAGGTGGAAACAGAACTAAGGCTAAAGGGGTTCTCACAGATGTGCTGTGAATGTGTGAATGTAAAAAGTTCTCAACGTCTCGTCTTTGACGCATGTGTCCGTCAGCAACGTTGCTATAATGGAGTTCTCAAAGAGTTCAGGTCGAGGTTCAAGTTACAAGCCATATTTCATTGGACGAAAGATGCAAGCCCACAAAGTGCTGTACGTCCAAGCACCAAATTATTAATTTATCTTTTGATGTATGTATTTCACTTCGTTTGCTCTGGTTTGTGGTCATAGCATTTATTATGCTGGATAGTGACGTTCCGGACACCCTTCGTCGCGGCATATTTTTTTACGCAGCCGCAGCAGGATCAGCATATGTTCGAATTTCGTGATTTACCCAGTCGAGGTTTCGATACCAGAGCCGAGTTGGTGGCTGCTTTGTGTTGACTCCGCTGGAATAAAGCCGTTTACAACAGTCCTTCTCCCCAGCAGCATACTAGACAGCCCCCTTTAATGCTTGTCTGAGGAACGCACATGTTACTGTGGAATGGCGGAAAGCCTTGCTATCTTTGTTACCGAAAGGTGAAGACGACCCGAAGGACTCGACCAGTTGGAAGGGAATAGCTAAAAAGCGCTACTGCTATAAACTTTTATCTCAGATCCTCAAACAGAGTCTCTCGCGATACCTCGAGCTCACACGTGCCATTCGTGGCCAAGAACGGGACGGTTTTAGGCCTTAGCACTGCACTCTCTCTCTCTCTGCTGGCTCGGTTCTTTGTAAATCATATCCACCGCATCCGTAACAGTCGGCGTCAATACATGTTGGCAGTTTTTGTTGACCGATCCGTATTGGATATGGCCCCTACGAATGTCGCGTTGGCGTTTCTTGGCTCGTGCTTGAGTGTGACAGAACGTTTTGAAGCTGCTTAGGGACATTCTTCTCGTAAACGAAGCCGTTCTTGACGATGAAGTTTCCGAGCTCGACCCCTTCGGGCAAGCCACGAAGGAGGCCCAAGGCGATAATCGGAGTCCACTTCGATTCTCAGAAGTCATTAACGACCTACAATGCGGGATCAAGAAACGTCACCCTTTGGTAAACCTTCTTCTGTGGGTTTACTTCTGTGGGTCTGATGGTTGATCATTCTGGAGTCACATTACCCAAAGATCGCAACGATCTCATCTTAAAGTCTGCCCTTTTTGTTACTCAAAAGTTAACCCTGTACGTCGTATCAACTGACGTTTATATGGAATACCTCAGGGTGAGTTAAAAACGCGAACTCGGTCGTGTGAAGTCGACCTATCTTAAGCGCGTCCTGCACCCCCACCTCTCAGCGAGAAACCCTACTTGTCTATTTCCGACGTAACCGAGGAGCTGACGCGACGGCTTGAATTAAAGGAAATAAAGGGCTATAGATAAATTCAATCGCGAGTATGAACTGAAAACGAGTGACATGGACCCTGTTTTCTATTACATAGACGTGAGGCAATGGTCAGTTCTGCTTGAAGGGACAGTGGAAGACCTAATCGGTACCTCATGAGCCGATTCACGGTCTACAGATTTCATCACGCTGTCTGTCAGACACCCGGCTTCCCCAATTCAGCCGAGGATTTTGTCGATGTGAACGAAGTTATGTTGCGACGTAGGTTTGATAATTGAGGCATCATTTTCTTCCTCATTGATTTTCTTGCCATTCTGCGAGTTGCCTGTTGTATATTTTATCGCATGATTTCATGTGTATATATGTTTTATACATGTTATATCTACCGAACAAACGGTGCCAATCAATAAATCTGGTATTCGAGACATGTCACACACCGGCGTTCACTCGTCTAATCAAGAAGAAGTAAAGACTTGCCTAGGACTAGCGCACGGCGTACGGCTCGACAGCGAGAAGGCTTTGGGACGCAGGCGAACTGGTAATGTAGAGGGGCGGAATCATCGAAAAGCAGCAGCAGCAGCTATCGCTAGCACTAGACGGTTAAGGACGATCGTGTCGATTCCTTTCGAGAGAAACTGTTTGCGTTCCGTTTTCCTTACCCGGCTCGCCTTGCTCTCCCAACCCAGGCTGCTGCCCTGGACGACCCGAAAACCCAGCGGCTCGTGATTACGTTCGTACGGGGAAAAAAGGTGCACGAGGCGAAGGAACTACCACCACCACCACCACCACCGTTGAAACGAAACGGCGAACAGTGCCAGTCTGCTGGTGTCTGTCGGGAAAACGACTCCGGAGAAAAGATACGGGAAAAGTGCGCGCCGGTACAGTCTATAGACGCCGAGGGACGATAGTGATGCGAGGCAGCAGGGATATCTTAGGGTGGCGGCGGCGGCGGCGACGGCCACGCGACTAAGCTAAGCGTTGCGCGGTGTGCCAGTCGCCCCCGCCGGCAGCGCAACGCTTGATCAAAGAGTACGTTGCGCGCGCGATTCAATTATGCAGATGAAGCTTGGCATGGTATGGCTTGGTCGGCTTGCCGCCTGGCGGCTCGGTCGGCTGGCTGACTAGGCGGCTCGCTACGGACTGCCCTGGTAAGCCGGCCGCGGGCCACTGAGCTAGTGAGCCAGGAAACAGGCAAAGGGCCAATATGCGCTCGCTTGAAGCTATTTCCCTGTCCATCGTTGTGCATCCTGCCGAAGGCTCGTACGTTTGCACTGAGCGTAGGAGCGGAGCGGAGCGCAGCGAAGTGCGAGCCAACTACCCAGCAAGACAGCCGTATATAGCCACTTCTTATTAGTGCTGCTACTGAACCAGCAGGAGTCGCAGAAGCGACGGCAGCAAAGGCAGTGGGATCCTGCCGGTAGCTCTTCTTTCTCTCATCGGCGTTCGGCGGCGGACTCTCAGGGCCAGCCAGCATCGAGGAGCGCCTCGCTCGTAGGAGCGATGCAGCGAACTACGCGGCGGCCGTGGCGTCGACGATGCAGACGAACTGCTCCTCAAGCTACCACCTGTGGGGGTCGTTGGCCGTTGGCTTACCGTTCGTTTTGCGGCCGCACTGTGAACGACCATTCGCTTGGCCCGGTGCGCTCCTGACGATTCGAGGGGACTTGAGTAGAGGGGCACGGTGAGATCGAGGCAGTGTCCGGGGGATGAGGAACGCGAACAGAACCACCCCACTTGTGACCGTGGTCCCTGGTCGGTCAGTATGGTATTGCACAGCGAGGGAGTCGGGCCCGGATAGAGGAGGTTGCAGAGCAGCCAACTAACTGGCAGCGAGAGAGCGCCAGCAGAGGCTGAGGCGACGGCGGCTGTGAGCCCCCAAGGAAATTAGTGGGTACAAATTGCTGCTACAAGTAATGCTTCTAGCTAGAGCCAGGCTTTAGTAGCTTCACTGCAAAAGCTGCAGCATACGGCGGAAAGTAGAGTGGGGCTGAGGAGAGGGCACATACTGAGTGAATGAGTATCTCCCTATGCCTGCCTGTCTACCTGCCTTGGCTGCGGATAGGGCAAGATGCTCATGTGGACGGGTAGCTGTTTGTGTGGCCACTCCGTTTGTATTGTATTACCAATTACTTCCGTGAGCACAAGTCACTATTGGGTCTGTAGCAGCAGCCGCAGCACCAGCAACGGCGTTGGGGAAGCGACTTGGGACATAGAAGTACGAGAGATCGCGTTCACGTAGATTCGAACGCTGCCGAACGAAAGCTCCCGAGAGAACGAGCTTCGCCAGTACGTCTTATTTAGCAAAACGATTTTCTTGACGATGGGAGACTTCGCTTAACGGGTTTCAGTAGATGCGGGCAAACGACTGCTGCTGGTCCTGCTCGTGTCGATGTTCGAAGGGCACCAAAGGAAGGCGCCTCTTGATAGGCGGTGTATAAGCAAAGAGATCAGTAAATGATTTCCCGTTGCGTTCTGTTCGCTCCTTCATAGGTCGATAGGTCATCCCGCTTCAAACCGCTCCCGTCTCGAAGCCTTGCCTTAATCTATGTTTTCGTTCAACTTAGAAAAGCAGCATTCACTCTGGTAGCGCGCAGTGAACGCTTGTCCTGCTCAGAGGCTCGGTCGTTCAGCTGGTCAAGGGGGGGGGGGGGTAAATGGGCTTAGGGGGCTGTAAGGTAACAAAAGTCCGACAAAAGCTGAGTGTTGAACACTGCGCAGGGAGTATGCCTCGATGTATGCGACCTTATGTGCGCCTGTAAGAGGTGCGTGCTGCACGAGATGTGCGGCTGGTACCTACGGCCTCTGACTCGGGAGTCAGTCGCCGTCGCAGTTGGGCGACCAGCCCCCAGCGAGTTTTAATGTAGGTTCTCACGCACCCGATGTCGTTCACGCACGCCACCAAGCTACGCGAGGCCACCGACCGTCCGTAGGTGGTGTTGCGCTCTCAAGCCACCGCAGAGGTTTCCCAAGCCAGCGAGCCCTTCTCGGCTGTTGCCTGTTGCGCCACCAAGCATCCTGCCTGAGGGTGGCCTCGATTGCTACTTCTGACATAAGTACTTACCACGGCTACTAACCGCTGTACTACGGGTCGCCATTACGTACGCGGTCGTTCGCCCCGTCGCTTGCTCGCTCGCCGGCTGGCGAGCGACATTTGGCGTTGGTACACCCACAGGAAGCCAATCCCTCAGCCAATGGCTAACTGATGCTAACCTGGGGAAGTTCAGGTTGACGCGGTGCAAGGGGAGCTCGTATCTATCTCTCATCGATTCTACCACCACTCGGCCCCTCGCATAGCCTGCTTCTGCAGAAATGGACCAACTGATCCCTTCCAAACCCGAGAGGCATGCAGCGGAGAGGCCTGCAGTAACGGCCGTTCATTATGCGAAGTGTCAACCACACAGTGTTACCCCCATCACCTGAGTATGCTCACTGTGCGCTTTTTGATTGCTAGTGTTTCGTTTTCATTTGATGACGAACATGGTCGACGACACTGACGTCGAAGTACCTGGGAGAGCGAACCTCGACTACTATGTCAGTAGTCCAGCTCCGCAGAGAAGGTTCATAGTTGAGAAAGGAAGCGTCCTCGGACGAAAGAAATCTTTGCACATGTTCTATAGGGCGTTGCAAGTTTGCTCCGAGTGGCTCGGCATATTGTAGCGCATTCTCCCTCGGCATTGTCGTAGTGTCTAACGTCCTGGCTGCACGTCCTTTCTAAGGAACTCTCTCATATAAGGAGTGGACGACAAGATAACGGACTGGCTAAGGGTCAGGATTGCTTTCAGCAAATGCGAGACAGTCATAGGCAGCTGTGATTTTCCTCGAACGTCAAGATCTAAACAGACGGAAGCTGACTGATAAGTTCGCATCCCGCAAACAGTGCCAGATAATTTGCTAGGTCGCCACCAGCAGACCCCAGTATCTGCTTGATATACAATATAATAAATGCTTACGAGTGTTTCTTCCTCAAGTTATGTGCCTATCCATGTTCACAACAGAGAGATGCACAATGTGCACATCGGTACTCAATGGTGAGGCTTTTTGTACAGCTAGCAGAAGCCATCTGGTTGGTGATGGCACTGCCAAAAAGATCGTTGCAGGACTGCGCGCGGGCAAGGTCCATTCGTCGGGTCCATACCCCAGGCCAGCTAGCCTCGCTTGGCTTTCAGTTTGCTCGAAATTGCTAGTGCCAAGCTCGGCAATGACGCTGCTGGTCCTGCTGATGCTGCAGGCCGCATTTTTGCAGTGAACTCATAGCTGAGACGGGCCAACACACGAGCACACATCAACAGCCACACATACACACATAAATATATATATATATAGAAACGTTCATAGAGGAGGCCTATACCGAAGCGTGTGGCTGCCAAAGCTGTAGCCCACAGAAAGAGCCTTAACTCTCGCTGTTGAAAAGTGGCACAGCGGCAGACTTTCCGCCGAGTGACAGCAAGTTCATCCACTTCCCAGTCCAAACACGCAATGTGCCTGGAATCGGTCCGGGACGAAGGCCTGCATCGAGGCTGAATAAGTCTTTGAACTTATTTTTCTCTCAAGCGGAGTTTCGCGTTCGTACTGTTCCCGTTAATACAACATCAGAATGAAGAGAAAACAGTAGCTGTCAAAATATAGAAGCTCTATTTTTCAATAGAAATCAACACCGAAATACCAAATTGTTATCACCTCTACATATATGACAGTGGTATCCGAATTGCCGCTGGTGTACTGTACCCGATCCGTAGGTTGTTACCAGAAACATATGACAACGTCTCTGCGCTTAGCGGTGGCAATATGTTACACTGCGTCGAAGTTGGACCACGGAAAACCTGTTTTGGAGTGCGGGCACGCGTCCAGAGCACTTTGCAGGAGTCAGATAGAGATTGAGTGGATGAGAAAAGAGACGAGATGGACTGTGAACAGGAGCCGGGAATAGTTGCGCGCTTGCTATGAGAACGCCTGGTGTGGGAGCTGTCTCGTGGCTAAAAATCGTCGTCAGCCAGCGTCTCTACCATTACAGCCTCCCCCTGCCGCCTCTCTCCCTCTCAGTTTCGCTTGGTTCTGCGGTCCTGACGTCCACTGCTGTTGCTGTTGTTGCCAGCGACGAAATGGAGCTGGCTTGTGTTTGCACATTCGTGCTCCTTGCCTGCTATACCATTACCTTCTCGCAGCGTAGTCACTCCGAGCTACTACTGATCGACCGACCTACCGACCTCATCTCAAAGGTCCTGCTCTGGCTATTCCATTTGCTGTTGCGAATAGCGAATAGGCCAACGAGGGTGGCATACGTGTGACGACAGGGACCGATCCGGGGATGGCACCCGTGTGACGTTTACTGCCATGGAAGAGAGCAAATGTTTTCCAAAGATAGCCCGGTTGGCGAGCAAGTCGCCATTTTGTAGGCGCCCACTCCGCCGTGGCCATCGACAGGCTGCGGGACCTCAAACAGAGGATAGCCCACGAATGAAAAACGAACCCGAGCTGGCCACATTCTGGAAGCTCGATAGGATACGGCCCAACCGACACATGGCCCGCCTCGGGTGCGAAGTGAAGCCCTATACAGGGTGGCCAACCGGGCTTCCAAACACGATGCCTTCAAGGAATCCCCTCGGGCAGGACTAGGTGCCAAGCATGATGTATCTCACCACTCGATTCCCACTGCAAGGCTGGTGGAGCTCCGCCGTGTGTTTTCCTCTGAGTTGCTCTGCTTGCACCTGCGCACGACGCCTAAGACAGCCAACAGCAGAAAGTTGGCATTTTCCTTTTTTTTTTCAATCGAATGAGCCAATCGGAAAATGAGAACTCGATCCCCAGCCAACAGGAAGCGGCCTCTTTCTGTCGAAGAAGTGCTGGCTGGAGGCGCTTGGACGGAGACACGCCATCTCCTGAAGAAAGATTTAGCGGGCAGCCGGAATATCTGGCCGAGAACTGGCCTCTATCATCTCTCTTGTGCCTTTTAAGAAACGCGGGGCTCGGAAAGCTTGCTTGGTTGAGCTCAAGCCCAGCAAGGGCTATGGGACAGGGGGGACGGCCTTTCACGGTAGGCCGCCAATACTCAAACATGCCAAGCGTGGGACCCATCGATTGGAGTGTCTAGGACTGCTGAGTCTCGGAACCCTCTGAAGGCCTCGGCTTGACTGGCCACGACACAGGCCCAGGAGACTACTGCGTCTGCGTGTGGGTTGTCCCTTCGAGGCCTTCCCTTACTGACTTGACTAGCGGGTGGCGCAGATGGTAGATGGGGGAGCGCAGCCGACCTAGGTGTGGTTTGGCGTTGCTATGGAACTGTTGTCCAAAGCAGCAGCAATGGCAGAGGAGGTTTACAGGGGGGGGGGGGGGGAACTGGTGCCGAGGGGCTCGCATGGAGAACGCACGACACGCAAGTGACTTGTGGCCCATCGCCGACGACGACGACGTCGGATCGATGACGGGATGCCGTCGTCAACCAACAATAATGCACTGAATGATGGCACGGCGTTGCGAGCGACATTCTCTGTAGCGCGGCTTCGCTGTACGCCCTGGCATATAAGTGTGATAGCGATCCATAAGAACGGCGGCAATAATTGCGCCGCATCAGCTCCGCAACCGACGACAGGTGAGGTGCAGGTGACGCAGCATAGCAATGTAAATTAGTATGGATCGGAAATGAAGCGACGGATGGGTAATTATTCCAGGTCTATTCGAGACGATTAAATAACAAGCAGGACGAAAATAGACCTAAGCCATATATACATGTTTATGCGCGATAGGAACACACGAGCGCTGTTTTCTTTTTTTACGAACTCCCTTAGCGTTTGCAAGCTTGATGGCATGTGGACGATTTCATAAAGTTTAGATTTCAAAAACACACCTGTTATATGTTTACACTACGCATCACCTACCTCTATCCACGAGCATCAACTCGCATGAAAATGTCCCTTGTTAATAAGGGGTAATAATCTATTCCCCTTAACAATATGTTCACCACGACTGATATATCTCCCTTCGTGATTGAACTTCAAGGGCCCGTAGAAAGTTCCGTTTACGTGCAAACCTCGGCGGGCCAAACTACTTAGTTGCGGTCAGTTGTGATACTCCACACGCGAAAACTTACCTGGTAGTTATTTAAACATCACTGTCCACTGTGGACATTGAGAAAGTGGCTTGGAGTGATGTCCCTCGCGAGCGGTTTTCCTCCGCGAGCCGGTTCCTGGAAGCGCTGCTCAATCGGGCTGTGCGCGTGTGTGTGTAGGTGACACCCATTGGCTGCATATGGCCGAAACATGGCTGACGTGGCCAAGAACGATGCAGCGGGCGGGGAGTGGTCGGTTGGGCCAGTGAACGTTGTGCCTTTGCCGTTCCAGGTTAATTTGGCCGTACATGATCTGACCATTAGTTCGTCCCTTGGCAGGGGCAAGAAGAGAAAAATACAGCTCTCGCAAGTAGCTCGGTAGGTGCCGGCGCTGTACGTCTCTGGCCCGGTCGAACGAGCAATTGACGGCAGCGGTGGCGGCGGCGGCAATCTCAAAGCGACCAAACCTTCGTCTCGCCGTGATCTCCTTAAGGAGATGTAAGAGGGAATCTCCAGGGGCGAAGAAGGTACTTTGTGCAGCGTGCTAGGCGTTCTCTCAGAAGGTCGGTTGAGCAGCGGGTGTTTAATTCCACCGGTTTTGCTAAGCGGGCTGCAACTTGCCGCCACTAAACTAAGGGACGAGAGTTCAACGCGTACGCACACCCTGCGCGCGGTGTCATTGACCGGTACCGCGTACAGATTCAATTCAACTTGTGCAACTAACTACGAGCCAAGCGGCTGGAAAAAGTCACCGTTGCTGGCTTGGATACATGGAACATGATGATCATAAGTGATCGAATTAATTAATATGATACGTAGTCGATACGTGGCAGTCCACCTAGCTGTCGATCGCCGTCTGCTTCGGCTGAGGTGACACCGGCTGAAGAAATTGGCCACAAGTAATTCTACCAATAATGTTGTCATCTATACCGGTGTGTATCGTACGGAGAATCCGTTGGAAGTCTACTCAAGTGAGGCTCACAGCAGAGTGCCACATCGAATCGGTTAGCACTCCCAAGCGGGCTGACTCGCAGGAGCGAGTGAGGTCTTCACCTGCCTTCACATATAACAGCTTATGCCTTCAGAATATCAGGTTCACATCATGTAACTAACACAGAATAAAGTATTACGATTCACTGCCCGACTAGATTTTTCACTCATGGACAACGACCCTGGGCAAGACTCGCTTCGGCGCTCAATGCTAATTCAGTCATGTTGACCTAGCCTGCCAACTATCCGAATACGGCGCCGTGAAGGCGTCTATTAAAACTGAACCGATTCAACTGAGCTAGCTAACGATGGCTGAATGGCGGTGGCGTAACATATCATCATGTACCTTGCGCGCCCGCCTCGTCTCTGTTATTCCTTGCTTGAGCAGGCGCAAATTACGACGGAGCCAAGCTACCCACAGGCGCACCAGTGGGTACTACAACTCGAGCAAGCCAGCGACCCAGCTAACAACGGCAGTGTGGTGTGCTGCACAAGGATGTCATCATTTGTATTTACGCAGCTAGCTACGGTTGACGATGGTGACGTTTATCGACGCGAAGACGCAGCATGATGTAGAGTGGCAATTTTCATGCGGATGCGACCGATCCTCAGTCGCTAATCATCGGCTCGGACAGCGACGACGATGACGACGCCAACAGGGAGAGCCAACGTTGCTCGCCCGTTTTGGGCAACGCCGATCTGCCGAGTCCTCTGCGTCTTACATCCCTGTGTCGTCGTCGTTCGAGCTGCGCCTTTAATCGTCCGCCGTTGTTGTGACAATACTGCTTGATGCTTCGTTGTTAACGGGGACAGAGACAAGCGGCTCATGTGGCTATATGCGGTTGTGCATATCCGATGATATTCGCTGATTTGTTTGCTCTTTGCCGGGAGTTGGGGGGGGGGTCGTCGGGAAGAGGGGCCCCGTCAACGAGCAAGCGAGGAAAATCTCATTCGCGCGAGTATCTCCTTACGAGAAATAAAGTATGGGCGGCACGCCGGCAGCAAACAGTCGAGTTCCATCTTCGCCCACGCTTGGGTCACGTGTCAGAGAAGCATCGAAGAGGTGCAAGCTGGTCGTCGACTGCGTCGCCGCCACCGCCGCTGCTGCTCAGTGATTATAGTCACCTTTTTATTCCTTCGCATCTTATGTGATTATGCGACAGGGGAAGCGAGATTGAGAGAAAGAGAGAGAGAGAGACATTAGTATAGAAATAGGGAGTTGTCGTTGTCACCGGCGAACAGTATCCTTATCTTGATCGTCGTATGGCAGATTATAATGCTCAGAGCGCAAAACAGAGCTGCAAGCAATCACAAAAGTCCGCTTAGCTTCGGTGGGTGCTTGACAGGACGAAGCGTGAACGAGTATATATATATATATATATATATATAACTGACTGCCGCGAACAACGAAAATATAAAGGAATGTCCCCAGCTCTGCTTGGGTGTCCCCCTACCAAGCTATTCAAGATTCAGACGAGCCCACGTACGCGATATCCATCAATTGCTGGGCGTACTCTTCCGCATCGGTTGCGCGTTTCGACCACAGGGTAGTAGTGGTCGGAACGGAATTTCCTTGCAGCCTGCGCCGAGGAAATAAAACTTGATCCGAGTTGTGACATCGTTTACTAATAGAAGAGCAAGCGTCAGATAGAATTTCTGTCATAGCGGAAAAGCAACTTCGGCATTGTCGCGTCCGTTTCTGTGTCACCTCTGTGCCCAGGGGTTCCGAGGCGTTGCTGAGCCGACCACTAAATGAAAGAAGAGGCCAGCGAGTATAGGATAGCAATGGCTGAACGGGCTGACCCCGGGGGGAGAGATGTTGCGACACTGGAGCGCGCTCGATTAGCGCGCAGCCGGAGCGATTCAGCCGGACGGGGGTAATTCCGGCTGCGGGGTGGGGGGGTAGCCGTACCATAAACAACAAGCGGCTATCAGAAGCGTCCAGGCAGACGACAAGAGACGAGATGGGCAGGCCACGCTGGAGCGACACGCGCCCCCAACTTGGTCGCTGGTTGCTCCTCGTCGCTGCTCGCTCGGTCGCGGGAATCCCCCATGGCTCTCCGGAGCTCAGAGTTACTCTTCCGTCACCCCTTTCCCTAGTTACGCTGCTGTGCACCAGCGTCAAACGTCGCTCGGCCTGGCTAGCCTGGCACCTACGGCAACGAAGCGCCGCTTACATAGAGAGACAAAGCGAGAGAGAGAGAGAGAAAGAGAAAGATAAGACTGTGCTAGTCGGTTGTCGGTTGTGTTGTGCTGCTTTTTCCGATGACGCAAGCGGTGGATGCCACCGACGCCTGGCTTGCTAACAGCTTCGAGCTCGGGGGGGGGTAAGCACGTGGGGTTAGATACAGCGGCAAAGATGGCCGCCCGCCTGCCGCCGTCGTCGCGCCAGCGGGCGATGGGGCTGAGACGAGGGCTCCGTATCGGGGATGGAAGCGAGCAGGAGCGCATAAACGGGGGACCGGTCTGGCTTAAAAAGCCATTGTTATCTCTCATTCACTTCTAATGAAGCTTCTCACCGCACCCTTCGTTGTCCGTCGCTGGCAGCCGCTCTCGCCTCGCCTCGCCCTCGCAGCCAGCGACGGGGACGCCATCACTACGGGGCTATAAAAGTATCCAAGCCCACACACACACACACGAGCCTGAACATGGAAGGACTCACGAGCGTCCCCAGCCGCCCACTCACCCATAGACAGAAAAGCAGGCATCCTCATCCAACTTTGCTGCTGCTGCTGCTGCTCCCGCCATCGTTGCCGTCTTCGTCGCAGCTACTGGCTAAGTTTGCTAGCGCTGCCGTTGTTACTATTATCACCAGTAGCGACTCTCGGCGGCCGTTCCCGCTGGCCTCAGATGCTCGTGTCTGGCTGGAGCTGTTTACCTCTCCCATTTTTTGCTAGCGGCGCCTCCCCGGTGCCATCGCACTCTGTGCGACGTGCGGTGTCTCCCGGGGAGGGAACGGATGGCTGAGCGAGACGACAGAGAGATAGGGAGAAATGCAGAGGACGAAAGAGCCAAAGAATTAAATGGGAAGGAAAAGACAGGGAGGTGCCGTGCTTGGGAGTCGGATAAATGCAACGGAGTCGCTGGACGAAGCTTGTGCACAAGGGGCATAACGTGCGAAGGTCAGCTAGCGACGGCAGTGCTTTCAGACAGCGGACTATGAGTCGGGCGACAGCGGCCAACGCGATGAGGTATGGCGGCGCTGTTACGAACGCTGGCAGAGTGTGGGAAACCTTTCTCGGCCAAGAGATGCCGACGTGCGGCGGCGGCGGCAGTAACGGTGGTGGGGGGGCTTCGTGCGGGACGCTGTGCTAATGGGTAGAGTCAGTGAAGGGGTGACGGCCGCAGGGGCACAGGAGCGGAGCATAACGCACCTGTACCTTGTTATCAGCTTCTCTGCTGGGAGCTGCCATCGTATCATCGCTGTCGCTGTTCTTCTCGACGTCAACGTCCACACAACGTCCACGTATGATGTCGCGTGGCCACACCGACCGTATGTTCCTGTTTGAGCGGGAAACAAAAGGAACTACCGCGCTTATGGTCGTCACGCTAGAGAACTATGCGGAAAGATAAATCAGCGGGCAGCCCGCCTCGTAAGAAGGCAACGGCTGGCAATCGAAACGTCTGCTTGGAACGCGAGTCGAGTTCTGAGTGGCTAGACTAGCATTTGAATGAGCCCCCATGGTGGGAGCCATCGCTCGCGCATCTTCTTTCACATCATTTGCCTTCAATCTGAAATCGTCGCAGGATGTTACAACATGAAACCGCCCGAAATAGTCGGCTAGTTCGTCCCGAGGAACCACCGACACTGATTCGAAACCTTCAAGAGCATTTCAACATGGCTGAGTGCAAACCGTCTCGTACCACCGCCAGCAGGCGAAACTAAATCTCGAGCAGATAAAAGCGGACGACATCTATCAATAAAATGAGCGTCAACTGCAGTTACAACTTCCAAATCACTTCCCGTTCGTTGTCCCTATCTCTTTATCGTTGCTCGTTATTGTTACTGGCGCCGCCCGGTGTCAGGCACAATACAATCGGCTTGTTCGGCGATCTGCTGCGAGCGAATAGAAATTATAGTTCCCATTACTTCTCCCTACTTCTACACAACTGTCTGATCTCGTTGCTTTTCTCCCCGGTTACGACGGTCCTGGCCCTTCGGCCGTCCCCGACAGTGCACAGGCCGACGCTTCGAGCTACGTAAGGCCACCAATATATATTGTAGGATCGGTGGATCAGTCCGCACACGTGTCAAAGGTCTCTCGTAAAAGCGGCCTCGTTCGAACCTCTAGCGAGAGGCACGACGAACGATAGCCCACAGGCGGCTAACGTCCGTGGGGTAACGCCGCGAGCTGTTTCCTTCCCGCGCCGGATTTAAGAGGCAACGCTGACACCGACCGGAGAGGAGAGAGTCGTTGGGGGTAGCGTCTTAGTGGCCATGGCGTTTTTTGCTCCTGCTCGCGTTCGTGCCGCCTCGTCGTGCTCCCTGCTGGGGAAGTAAGACGCGTTGAGGCGAACGGCGAAAAGAAAAAAAAAGGGAAAAACAGTAGTCGGCCTGAGGCAGACTCAACCCCCGGCCGATCCGCGGCACTTGTGTGCGATGAGGTGCGCGGATTGGGAGGGCGAGTTAGTATCGAGAAGCTAGCTGAGAGGAAGTGAAGACCTCAGGGTGTGATGACTAAGTACGGAGCACGCTTCCAACGAAGAGGAACGGAGGTAAGACGCGCGGAGATGTATTGGATCGGCCTCAGTTGCTTTCGCGAGCTCGGCATTTGCGATGGTTTCGAGGTTCGACTCGCTGGAGGCGTCATGGCCATGAAAGAAACACTGCCGTTGCAGAGGAGCGAATCGTACGAGTGTTGTTGAGGGCGACTTACTGACCTACTAGTACTATTACTACGGCCGCGCTAGCAGGTTCATTGCTCTGCAGAGGCTCCGCCCGCCAGCGCTGTGTGTACACGATGCATGAGTGTGAAACGAGGAAGGAAGTTCTCAGCTGTCACATCCTTCGTCGCGGCAGTTCCCCGTCGGTGGGGGGAATTCCCAACAACACTCGCTCAGTAGAAGCAACTTTGAACTATTAGCTGCCGCCAGCTCTGCTTCAGATCTGTCTCTAACTCCCTCTTGGTCTGCCCCTAGTCGTTAAGTGTCCTAGGAAAGTCACACGTGGTTGGCTGCCTGGGCAGAGCTGCCGACAGACCCCGCAGACTTACGCCAGGGCCAGCCCAGTGCTCAGCTGCGAGCCGAGGCGGTTGCTCGAAGATTCTGCCATTCTCGTTCTCCAAGCCCACCCGCAGCTCTACAGTGGTACGAGTGGGGAAATTAAGATGGGTAAGATGGCGTTCTCCTCCTCGTCCCTGCAGTGGGCTTGTTGGAAAGCGAATTTTACCCGCCTGCTCCCTGGCGGCTTTCTGTCTGTCCGAGCTAATCGCCTACACAATAGCAAGCGAGCACCGCGTAGCGTAGTAAAGGTGAATTACGTGGCGTTGACTAGCTATGAGTCCAGTTCGCCAGTGTAAAACCAAACGGTCGTTTCTAAGTAGAGGATAGATTTCGAAATCGTCCGTTTTTCCCCCAATTCTGTGACATCCCTGACAGACATAAAATGATCTCATAATGCGTATACATCGCGGCGGGGACAGTGGCTGCTTAAAGTACAGTTCGCACAGTGTTGTTATCAGTCGAAATATATCTGTCGATTCCTCCCCTTCGGTTTTTTTTGCCGGACGCGAATTTCGCCACCGCGCTATCGTTCCGCTTTCGTCTCGGCGCCAAAAACCGCAACGCATCGCGTCTCCCAAAGCCTAAACCAGCGCTGGGAGACCGAGCTGGTCGGCCACGACTGGAGGTAACGGCACCACAGGCTGATCGTAAGAAACAGCGGAAATAAGAAACGACGAAGCGAGGCCAACGGGCAGACCCGTTGGCCCCATGGCGTCGGCGCTGTCAACAGGCGAATCGGAACATGCGAGGCGCGGCCGCCGAGGCCGAAAACAGTCTCCAGAGGAAAAAGTTAACTTGCGCTATTTGTTGATCTCAACATCTCCACCGAAAGCAGCAATAACAGGGGAACGACACGAGGCGTCGAAGGCAGACGAAGGGCGAGGGGGGGATCTCGGCAGAAACGGTGACGTAGAGAGAGAGAGAGACAGAGAGAGATAGGATGAAGGAGACAAGTGAGGCAGTGAGAGGAAAGAGCAGGGCGACGCAAATTGAGGTTGTAGTGTTGAGGTTCCTGTTGGCGTTCGTCTTCTGCTTGCTTTGTTGTCCGAACTACACCGCAGCGGTTTGCACTGTGTAGTGGCTCTGCCAGCTGATGCTAAGGCTGCTGAATGGGTCGTGTGTCTAACGGCGGCGGGTGCCGGAGCGGCGTCGGCGGCGGCGGCGGCACTGTCAATTGGGATGAGTCGCCAACGGTTGGCTTCACAGATTGAGGCCGAAGACGGCTGAGACGAACACAGGGATCGGCAGACCTACGCGCGAAAAATAGCCTCCTCAGTAGTAGAAGCCTGTAGATAGTGGGGGTTTGAGCTTGGATGGGGCTGCAGGGCTGCAGGGTGGTGACGGGATCGCGAGCGTCCACAAACGACGACGACGACGACGACGCCGCCTGTCCCTAGGGGGTTTGTCTCTTGTTGACAGCGCCGAAGAAGCGACAGGAACAATGCTGCTGCCAGTTGGCGGTGGGCATTATTATAGCAGGATATAGTAATGGCAGAGAGCGAGAGAGCGAGAGAGAAGAGATGGGTTAGTGAGAGGGTACCGACAACAAAAAGAAAACGAAGCGACCCGAAAAATCGGCCCCGCCACCGAGCGACACTTTTCCGCTCGTTGTTCAGCGCGTCTACAGCCAACATCTGACAGCTTGCTTGCTAAAGGTCAGATCCCTTTACAACACCCCTTTAGTCCTTATTCTCCCATTCTATCTACCAACCGAACTGACTTGCAGACGCATTCATGTTTTTGGCGGGACGATAATGGATATATATACATTAGTACTACTTCTTGAGTGTGGTTAGGTGTGCGGATCTGTCTGCTTAGAGCTTGTAGCGTCAAAGGGTTTGTACTCGACATTCATATGCTACCTGCTTCTGGTACCTCTCTCTCCCTCTCTCTCTAAGGTGACGACTATGCTTCCGAGGCGGATCAGGCTAATGTCGCCGGTCAATGGAAAGATAATGAAATTGAGAGAAACAATACAAAAGTCGCGCTACAAAAGTGCTTTGACCTATTGTCATACTGTAGACAAAAGTTTGGCCCTTATTATATTATTGTATCTATATATGATTCAACAATGTATATATTCCAGCACAGCGTATTACCGGAATTACGGACATCGAACGAAACGCTTCTCGTCCTTGTCATGGTCTACTGGCAAATCCGAGTAATCTAGGAAAGGCTCGCGTGTGTGCATGACTGTATGTGCGTGCTTGCGTGCGTGTGTAACTGGAGCGACTAGGCCGTCGTCCCACAGGGAATAGACTTCAGGAGAGAGACAGAGAGAGAGAGCCACAAAATCGCGAGGAGGTGGACGAGGAATTGGCCATGCCTTAAGCTGGCCCGGGTACAGCCCAATGGGAGCGGACTACCGTGAGGTTCAAGTGGGACATAGATCGTCGGCGCTACCGTCGCTGCCGATGCAGCTGCGGTCGCCTGCAGCGAAAGTGGCTGGCGGTAGTGGTGGAAGAGACAAAAGGTGGTGTGCATTCTCACAGGCCCTGATAGGGCACGCCTGGCCCCGTTGAGTGGCCGGCGTCCTTCGGCCGGTCGGTGACTCGGGCAACTAAGCAGATGCCAAATCCCTTTGTTGCAGCAGCTGGCGAAGCGAGGCCCACCACTGGCACTGCCGTCGTCGTCGTCATCGCCTTGGTGCTAGTGCAGCAGTTGCCGAATCAACGCGGCCATCGCCTGCCTCCCAGAAGCAGTTTCGTTTGCTATCGAAAATACCTGTGGAGCGAGCCTCCAAGAAGGAGCAAATCCGGAAGCTCTTGTATGGGCTGAAATCAACGCGCACAGATACACTTAGACTCCCATTCGCATTCGTATGAGCCAACGAGCAGCGTGAGCGAGCCCACTTCACCAGGCAACTACTACGAAGAGCACTTTCCTCTATTCTTTTTGTTTTTTTTTTCTATTCTACCTAACCTGCTATGCCAAGGAGCTCAACCTGGGAGAGCTCCACGGCCCGCGGAAAGCAGGCCTAACGGCATATGCTTGCACCGACGGCCACTGCTGTTCACCTGATTACCGTGAGGGGTTGTGTTTTTACGTTTACCTACGTGGACTTCGCTATGCCAGGCCCATGATGTGACGTTGCGATCATGCGCAATCGCACGATTTTCGTTTGCGGACGATGGCCGCATACGTCCAGCCAATAAGCTATCTCAGTTTCTCCAAGAGTTTGCATTGGATCAACGGGCTCACGGCTCGCACACGGATTCACGTTGTGGCAGTCGCTAAAGCTGATATTATTCGTAGTATTTGGGCAAACTTCCCTTGGTGACTTCTACTGGCGACAAAAGAACGCCTGTAGGCTGCAGGTCCTTCAGCAGCTTCCTGGCTTTATTTTGCATATCTCTCTCTCTCTCTCTCTCTCTGTCAAGTCGCTGCTCTTCGCTGTCTGCATCTCACCACGGTGTCTTTGTTCCCCGGGAAGCAAAAGAGGATGACAGCAAAGGCGAGAGAGAGAGAGAGCCAGATCGCCGATCGTGCGGCAGAGCCCGCCGTAGCTCACTACCACTCCTGCACCCGATCTAGCCAGCTCGCGCGCGCGCTTCGACGTTGCGTACCCCACGTCTATCGGTCACGCGTCCATAGTCATTTTCATATCCCATCGTCGCTAGTGAAGGAGGAGGAGGCGGCGGCGGCGGCAGCAGCAGCCGCAGCCGCCATCACGGACCGTGGGGGAGTCTGCTCCTGCGTAAGGGGATCGCTGGGTGGGATAGCGATGGATGGTGCAGAGCGAGCAACCCCTCGCTGGGGGGTGATCGTCTCCCCTGGATGGGCCGACGGTTCCAACGACTCCAGCCATCCTTTGGCTGTACGCCACCGTGCGCGCGCGCGCGCGCTTTGTGTCACCAAGTGAATGAAAAAAAATGTATCGGGAATCGATAATTATTATATATGTATATACACGACGAGATCAAAAACCAACGTCATCTCTCCGCCTCCGTGAGCATTCATTGCCTTAGTGGTGCAGTAATCCAAGCAGCATTGAATCGATCTTGACTGACGACCAGGCAGATCAATACCAATATTCACCCGCCACCACCGTCACCGGCTTCGTTGTGTAGCCACACTGACAGAATACTGCACCCCCGACGGCAAAGAACAATATTAGCGACATCCCTGTTAACGCAACGTGCGAGCGACTATGCGATAAAAGACATTGTGGCAAAAAAAGCCACTTGTACACGTATAAATAGAGAAAGAAATCACTTCGAACGAGAGGGTCGCGGTCAGTCGGCGACGACGGGGATGCGTTCGTACTGATCGTTACTTTATCGACGTACGTCGATGATGTGTTAGATTAAAAAAAAAGACGAGAGCGCTTCTCTGCATGAAACTGCGAACATTTCGGCTAGTCGTGCACAGGATCTCACAAAATGGACGATTTCAACTGGAGTGTCCTTTTGCTGTATGCAAAGGATTCGATTATTCCTTTCGTGGCAGTGAACCGAAGCGAGCGCCTTTATTGACGATCTCTGCCGATGACAGCTACGATTTTATAATACATTAGTCCCAATCGGTGGCGCTGTCAACCCCTGCGGTCGAGGATATGAGAGAATACGTGTCGCTTCTTCGTTCAATTGCTAGAATCGTTTGATTTCCATCTCTAGCAAAAAGATCCGCGGATCTTGCGGCGAGCCAGCACTCGCATATATATGCACTTTGGCCAATACATAGATATATATGAAAGAATTAGCTTCGTGCGTTTCAAGGTGCTGAAACAAATGGGGTGGTTCGATGTTTTGAAAAAGCAATGCCTCTTATCCAATCGGGGGAATAGTTTTGATGTTCGGCCGACGAAGCTGTCGCAGCTATAATAATTGACAACGACTGCTGCTCAATTCGACTCGTTGTACTGTCAATGCCATGAAACTGTGTGCGTTTGCTCATATGGATGCCTGCACGATCGGGAAGTCAGCGCCCGTATACATATGCTTGGCTGATACACACTCGCACACCATAGCCCGACGAGGAAGGCCAAAGGTCGGCGAATAGACATCTCGTTTCCATCAAAAGACTTCGTTGTCGTCCTCCAGTTCCTTCTTCTCCTCAATTTGACTGGGTCAAACCGAGATCAAGGTGGAGCACCTCAAGTCAGGACACCCAACACGCCGTGTGCTCCTCGCCATGTCGCCCAACTCAAGTTAGCCAAATCGCTGAATTTTTACCACTGCTGCGGCGACGGCGGCACGAGAGAGAGATCACAGTCACCCCCGTAGGCGCCCTCCTGAGCCGTCGCTGCCGTATGTCGAAACGGAAACGTCAAATCGAAAGAAATTGAGTTGTTGGAAATTGGCTTTTGGCCGAACGAAGCACGCACCGATCGGCCTACATCGACGTCTTGATAGGAGGTTCGTCTACGACCTGCCATGTGGGTGAGGCGCGCGGACCTGGCAAAAAATATTAGGGGAGAAGCTCGCCGGCTCTTGGCCAGACTGGGGCTCATTGCTGATAGCCAGGAACGAGTTCAGCTCGCTCAGGACAGTCGCTCAAGTTTGAGCGCAGATTCGGATCGTATCGCCGACGCGCCCTCTCTCTCTCTCTCTCTATCTCTCTTTCTCTCTTATTCAACGGCGACATCGTCGACGGCGAAATAAAACCCGCAGAAAAGCAGAGCGGTCCCTTTGTTCAACGACTGACCGCAGGGGTCGTTCCCGATGATGTGACTACCGTTGGAAATCCGGCACGCGCTCACAGGCACTCGATGATTTCTACACAAATCACCGCATGAGATGATGATGGTGATGATAGTGGCCTTCGAAACTGAAGGTGGTTCCTATAACAATTATACATAATTGCGAACTTAGGCACGAATTCAACCAGGAACTTCAGCCTGGTGCCCGTTGTACCGATTGAAGATAGCTCACCTAACTTCGTAACTTCTCCCTGTGATCTCCACTGTCGCAGCTCAAATCGGCAATAGGTCGCCGCGTTGAACCCTTTCCAATGGATCGTTGGCAGCCTTCATGTGCGATACAGTTTTGTCTGGCCTGTAAATCGAATCGTCCGCCCTTGACTCCTGCCATCTGGCGAATAAATTGGCAGGACCGAAATTGAAGTAGACACATTTGCCGTACGAAAAGTAGAAGGAACAACGTGGGATGGGATCCACTACTCTTTGTCGTTAGCACTTGTGATGGTAATGATAGCGCAGCAAGGAACATCGCTGCCAATTCAATTTGTGCATTGAGCTCATTGAATAGTGGCCTACGTTATAGGCCCCTTATATATAGACTAGAGAGGAACTGGAAGGCTAGCAGGTACCTATAAAAAAAAAACACTTATGCTGTATTGTGAATCGCTTTGACGGGGAAGGCAGCAAATCTTTCGTACCGTCTGCTAGCAAATCTCACAAATCTTCTCCGTCACCTCGTAAATATTCAATCGTGGTTGCTCTTTGATTAGCTACAAACTTCATGTCCCTAACTGTCAACATTACCGAATTCAAGATTCAATATCGGAGACACGTCCTTCAAATAGAAGATGACAAAGAAACACTAACATCATCTTCACATCGTTAGGTAGAGCTAAACGGATTTTCTCTGCGATATTCGACAATTCAAGAAGGCGTACAGTGGCAATGTCGTCCAGCGAGAGAAGCGTACCCCTCCCACCTCCGTCCACTGCGAAATCACTGAAGAATCGTTGAATCATCATCCCCTAATCAGATGAGGACGAATCTCTGCAAATATGGGGAGGGCAACCGTCTCCAGACACGACCTGTTTATTCCGTTTGCGTTTTTTTTCACTTGGCCGCCATGTTAGCCTTGGTTAGAGAGAGAGAGCGAGAGGTCACAGGGTGATTTGAGCGTTTCGATTTCACACCGACGTCGGTCCTGTCGTTTAAGTGTGCGCTGAAGGTCAGCGCACACTTGGGAAACAGCACTGCAGCATTGAGAAGAGCGAAGAATTCCGGAAGGCAGATAAAGCCTAAACAGCTAACGTGATTGGATCGCGATGAAAAATCACTGTTCATTATCGATCGTAGCAGTAACAGTTGGAATACAAAGTGTTATGTTAAAAGCCATTTGTTCGTAAGCGTTCGGAAAACAAACGCTAACTTCCCAACAAGAAACACGGCGATAGACCTTTTCGACGCGACACGTCATCGTTTACATTTGAAAATCGAACCCGCTTTGCTGGATTCGCCGTTCAAATATTTTCTGTGTGTGTGTATGTGGGTACTCTTGTGACGTTTGTACAACGGTCACAGCAAGCGATGTATCGGGTGCGGTTGTGCCAGTCGCTGAAATCATAGATAACCATGGCACTCAGTGTCGACAATACCAACCTACCAGTATGGATTTGTGATGTTGTCACATGATATATATATGTAACCTTATGCCGTTGACGTTTATGTATATATATATATATATATGTAATTGTATGCCATTGACGTTTATATATATTATATTATATATATATATATATATATATATATATATACCATGGCATAAGATTACAGTCGGTTGCTCGTTTTTTATTATATAGCGATATGGCGACACGTGTGCTGTTTCGTTATGTGCATCTTCTATGCATTGTGGCCGTCGTTGAATCCGACGGATTGGATTGTCTCTCCTCGGCTTACACTCGGAACCATTGTACAATGCCCACCACAATTAGCCCTCTAAGGTATGTTCACGTCTGTCTGTCCATCTGCCTTAATTCCTTGCCTATCCATGAATTCTCGGATTTACCCATCCATCTATCCATTGTAATAATATAATAGTAAGCAGTCGCGACAACAGCCACCGTCGTCGCATGTTGACGTCGTCGTCGTTCATAAGACAAGAGGACGTCTGGATCCTATACGATGCCCACCTTCCGGTTGTGGATTTTAGACGCTGCCTGCTGCAGGGAACACATAGACAACCAGCCACGAATACAACGCACTTCACTTCACGCATAATAATCGAGTCTGCTGGCACGAGGCGGCCAAATTGCATTGCTCAGAATTTGGTTGGTGGTGGTGGTGTGCGTCCATCCGCGCTCCGAAATCCGCTTCGTCCGACGCGCTCAATCAGAGCTTGATCAGCGATGCCGACCTCGACTGTCATATGAGTCAGATAACATACACACGTACACACGAAGACCAAGCTATGGAGACGCGTGTATTTTGTGCTTGTGTGTGTGTGTGTGAGTATAAATATGGACAGGAGGATTTGTTCCGATCGAACAGCTTCACCACAGTTGAGTGTATCTGGCCAGGCGGTGGTCTCGTAGAACGCCGAATTTGATTAAACATCGTTGTTCTTTCAAGCTAATTTAAGTTTAAATTTCTTTAAAATTCACTGGTCGAAATTCGAAAACAGTGTAGCCATCGCTGCAGACGGTTGTTTGTGAAATTCGGTAGCTTTATTTGAGTCAACCTAAATAAAATAAATAATTTTTTCGGGTTAACCCACAGCCAACTGCTTTCGACATCGCTTCATAAGACGGATCCCTAGAGTCAACCTAATAGATATGTACAATTTGATAAGTAACGCGCACCCATGTGGATATATTGTAGCCCAACAACAGGCATATGCACACAGCTTACAGAACAACGACAATATATATATATATATATATATACATATATATAATAGTCATTCGGTGTCATATTATACGCATGTTGTGATGAATGATGATGACGTTGTCATTATATGTGATTATATCAAAGCCTCAACTGCTGCTGCTGCTGTCGCGGTAGCCGACAGGTGTGCTGGAAAGGAGGTGCTATCGCCTGCAGAAGTAGCTTGCGCGTGTCAGTGCATACGACGACATTCGGTTCACAGCAGCGATATGCATATTCACCAGTGTGCATTATATACAATAGAAGTGGTGTATCTTAGCGCTACCGCTGACCCCGGTAGAGGTAATAATCATAAATGCGTATAATGATAGTAATTCGATAGTGGTTGTGGAATTAGTAGCAGCCGTCTAGTGGTAGTCGCAGTAATAGAGATGAGATGAGAGACTTCGAGGCTATCGAACGATCAGCCGGATCATCACTCGATCACTTGATGGCATAGCTGATAGGGCCTTCAGGAGAATAGCTGCTTCACTATATGGCCGCCGTCGACGGTAGACCTCGTTGTGACGACTGCACGGCCCACACACAAACATCGATACGTGCATACACGTGTATACACAACAACAGTGACATTATAGTAATCGTAGGCCATGCCGCCATTTATGGCTACTGCAGTTCCTACGACTGCTACCAATACTCGCGAGTTGTACTCATGGTGGCTGTGGTCTGCACTCTGCCGACCGGCGTTGTTCTGCTCGTCGAGACGGGTGGACGACTGTCTCATGTTTCTTCCTAGTGTGTATATATATATATATATATATATAATATATATATATATATATATACATGTTATGTCTGGATGGGTGGGCGACACACAAGAACCTCTCCACATGGCTAGGTGGCTTAGCCGACTTTCCGACTCCTGGATAGCTCCTCTGAGCACCAACGTGACGACACCCGCTGTGCGTGGCAGACAACAACAAGTGACTATGTGAAGCTGACATGCTATTCACTGGTAGCGTTTCGCCGGAGCCATGTCGGCTGATGTCGCTCGCAGCCGATGTGGCTGCTGCTGCTGCTGCTGGTTGGCATTATCTTCTTGAAGTTGTTGTTTGCGTTGTTATACCGCACTGTTGTTGTCGTCGTTACTGGACGTCTCGTTTCGTCTGGTAACATTGCTGTGACGCGAGCTGTGTTAGCCTAATGGAAATGCTCCACGATGGCGTGCGCGAATATGCTGTACTCACGGACAGCAGGGGTCTCTTCATCGTTTTTGACGCCTCCGCCACGGCGCCAGATCTCTCTCTCTCTCTTCGAGAGTGGAACACACGCAGTGACACGTAATGAACGATCGAGCGATCGGCATCGAACTTCAACGCTTATAGCGGCAGACATGGCGGGCTTGGCCTGGCCGGAAGGCGGGCCTGGCTGGAACGCGGGCGGATCGCCTGCTAAGATAGGGGCGGTGCGAAATAGCCAATACGCCAGCGGTATTGCAAGAAGACACTGGCCCTTGACGGAATAGCAGGCGATAACATTCATACAAGCGAAGTTGGCGGCTGCCGAAGGCGGCCGCTCGGCCTCGCTGTACTTGCGAGGGGCAACACTGCTAAATAGACAGAATGCATGTTCTATTATAATTAGCGTCTATGAGTGTGTACAACGATTCGGTGCAGCGCTACGAAATAGCGCCGCCTCAAAGTCGTGTTTGGCGAGAAGTTTGACAGGTCAGACTATTGGACGTATTCGTTGGCGCTGCGGTACGACCTCTGCCGCGCTGGCCGTTTGCCGGATTGCCAGCTGTTGTTATTGTCGCTGGTGTGAAGCATCCATGATGTGAGTCGCAACGCTGCCTCGACATCTGATAATTCAGTGTTTTTCCTTTATCACCATATACCTAAATGTAGCAATGCGGGCTAAGAGCTTGACATTACCTGCAGAACATCTCCAATCGAGTCGTATACGGGGTGCAACAGGAGAAGACTGCCACGTATGCAGGCTGGCGGTCAACAGTTAAGGCTACTTTCGAGCCACCCTGTATATTTCTATAGCAATTGCTTCGAGTAGCGTATCTCGCATAAAATCTACCTCTTCCTGTTGACTTGTATCATATCGTATATATTGGATCTATCAATTTCTGGTATGTATATGCCAAATGATCAACGAATGGACTGTTTCATCTATACGATAATCGTTCCAAGGCCACTAGATAGATGTATAGTCCTTCAAATAGTCGGTACAAAACTGTACAAGAGATATGTAGACTCGTTGAGTGGTACGAGTTGCTTCGATGTCAGTATTACAGAGAGCTACAATACACACAATACAATAAGTGAAGTATCGCGCGATAGCAGATAACATTTATCGTAACAAGAAAATCTCATGGGGAAAGTAGCACAGGTACATAATAGAGTAATAGCGTTACAAGTGGTACGGGCAGGTTCGGGAAGGCTGCGAAATGGTGCTTGTTCATATGCACTCGCCCCAGTCTCATGACGAGAGAATCAACCATTCGATCCTCGAACCCGATCTGCTTGACCCTTCGCCGGGCCCGGCTCAGCTCTGTCTTCCTGTCACTCATATATGCGTATACTTGAAGGTAGATTAAGAAATGTGTGGGGAGTTGTTTATCCGTCTTTCTTTATTTGGGGATTCTTGCCAGGTACGAGTGAGGTGTAGAAAATAAGCAAAGGTGGCCCCGATAGGTCCTCATAGTAATACCTAAAGGTTACGAGCTGAGGCTTGTCAGATAGAGGAACAGGTGAGGGTCAGCTCAAAAAAAAAAGGAATTCCGAGGGACGCAGACACTCTTCGAACAGTTAGCGGCCACGTCGCCAACCGGGGCCATCAGGTCTTTGTATTGGTACGTATCCCGCCAGCCATGGTGGTCTTGGTTACGCATGGCTAAAACGTGCTCAGGAACTCGCGAAAGCTGAGCAGAACAATTATCTTCGTCGAAAGGAAATATGGACATCGTCCGCGGGATCAGATCAGTCGACTTCGGATGATGGAGTTTGAGGAGTCTAAAGGGGATAAAGCGTTGCCACAATTAAAGGGTTTGGCCCCCTGCCTACCTCATCCTCGTCGTACCGAAGATGGACGGAGGGGTTTAATGACCGACACGTTGACACCCCCGCATACGTTAAATCCAAACGTACGAGAAAACAAACGAAGAGAAATTCCCTTCCGTTTGGGGGTATTCTGATGACACACGTAATGACGTGGCCATACGCAGCTCAGAGCGTGCACGAACTTTGAAATTTCAAGCTTGCCCGAGCTGGGGGCTGACGAGAGGAGGTGAAGTTAGATGGAGACTCGCTCGACCACAGGCTGTTGGCGAGTAAGCTGGATAGCGAGTCACGTAGAATTGGTGTATGTTGGGTGGTACGTGGGGTAAGGTTGTATAACGAGCTTTGGGAACTACGGCCCAGCAGCGGTAGTCCTCAAGAAACTCAAGTCCATCTCATCTCAGAGTCGTCAAACCTTGGCTACGAGGGAATGTTCTGCCCTAGAGATGATGATGGCGCCTGCCCGCCAGCTTTATTCAAGATGTGTCCAACAACACCTTGTCATATCCAGTCTTACTACACGCGTTCGCATCGTTCATCGTAGGCAAACGATTTAGTTATGAAGTCGGCCGTCCGCAGCATACCCTAGACTGTGCACCAGATTATTTTTCAAACCTGAACTGCCACAATGCACGATATCGCTTCGGGCTACGAAATACTGTATTTATACCGCTAAGTGGTTGTCACGTGGCGAGACTCTTCCCAGCTATGTATAACCTTCCTCGCGAGCTATTTTCCACGCCAACACAATGAAAGCAACAATGACGGCAGCAACTCTATGATAACGTGAGCATGCTGGCAATAGAGAACCACACGCGCGCATATGCAATTCTTATCAATTCAGCCAAAAATAGAGTTCGCACAACAGGACGCAGAACGCTATAGACAAAGACAACACTGCACTATTATTAGTGCTTCTGCTGTTCGTGGTGCTGTCTGCGCCACAGCGCCCTTCAATGGGAAATCGCTGATGGCCGCCGCCCCAGGTCGCTACTGCTTCGGATGTCCCGTCGGTCGCCCCACCGCTGTTGTCATTTGCCGTTCACCTCCCCGCATTATTTTTTTGTATTGCCACCTCCACTATCTGTTGTCTGGATACATCCGAAGGCATATATTTGTGTATTTATATATCATCTCTCAATCCGTGTATGGGTGTATGTGTGTGTGTAAGCCTGCTGTGCGGCGTATGGTCCCGGACGTGCCATACCCAAGTCCCGGCATGACCACCGCGTCCAGTTCATCTGTCCTGCCGCTTCTCGCTCGCCGGCTCGGATGTAGGCAGGCGAGCGGTGCGAACAAACGACCCCGGATGAACACTGACCGAACACCCACCACAGTGGCACCGCCGACGCCGCTACGAAGCCAGCGATCCGGCCAGTAACCCAGCCAGGCAAGAATGACGCCTCGGCCGATGATAATGCCAAACGAGGCGGAAGAAAAGGCTCAATGATCTGTGGCAATTACAGGCAGAGTGTGGCTAGCGGCCGCAGAGACAGAGGCCGAAATGGAGAGAGGAGCGGTCGGGACGCAGAGAGCGAGGGAGGAGCAAGCCTATCTCTCTCTCTCTCTCTCTCTCATTCGCCCTTACTTTCTCGCAAACGAACCCTCGTCCTATATATATATATATATATATATATGGATGGCGAGGGGTAGCGGTTGCAGGAACCCAAGCGTGGGCGGCACACGTTGAGCGCGAGGCTGAACGCGTTGTATACAGGGTGTGTCGAAAATGCCGATTACCCGATATTGTTCAAAACGACGAGCTGCGACAGGATGAAAGTGGGAAAAAGTAGGTTGGCAGTCATGAAAAGGGAATGATAGGCTTACAGACACTTACGAGGAATAGATACGGTTGGAGTAGCAGGTGAAGGGAGTCCGGAGGAAACAGCAGATTGACAATTGGAGCATCATTCCCATCAACTGTAAACCAACTGTGGTTCGCAACTGGGGGGCCATTTTTCCCTAACTGTTTTTTGGGTTCCTTTGGTAAGTTCGACCCTCCCCCCCCCGCCCTCCTCGCTGACCCTGCAGCTCGCTGGGAAGACGCTGGACGCGGCCTGGATACTCAACACCGATGATGTTCGTTGAGCCACCCAGGCTCGTCGACACTTCCGCTTCGCGAAGATGCTAACGGTGGCAATCTGCTCAAGGGCTACCAGGTTTTTTTTCGATTATGAGGCTTGATTGGCACGTTCATGCTCACAACACTAGCGACTAGTTCGCTGGGGTCAGCCGCTGTGCTGGTTATTTTGCAACTAGTATAGCACGGGTTGCAATGAGTGCCTGTATTTCACTCTAGGCAGCCACCGACGCAAATAATTTCTAAGGTTCTACAATATCGGACACAACGATCGGTCGATCATTGAGTATCGAGCATGACCGTAGCCTGAAACATCGCTATTCATTCCTTTATTTGAGGTTTATTTTCGGAACTGCAGTTTCACAATGCTTAAGTTATCTCATCATCGTCTATATTAGTCGGCTATGCAAGGCACTGTTTGCTTGCAACCTTAGGTCAACTCGTAAGCCTACGATTGCAAGCGAACAGCCAGAAATGTACGGAACGCTCACCTGTATTTCCATTTTAAATTAGCGTAAATGGTTCAGGCAAAGGGGCGGGCCTCATTCGCAAAATGAATGTGCTTGCCTCGCCAGATTCATTTATCGCAGTCCAATTCACTTTTGGTAGCGTTTAATCACGAAAACTACCACTTCATTACGTGGTTTATTCAGGTGATGTTTTTTGTCTGTGTACCGGGCGCACAAAATTCGGTTGGTCACCTTCCAGCTATGCTGAAGTGTCACCTGTTTCTTACGTAGCACACATAGCTATAGTATAGTGCTTTATTATTTCTGAACGAGACGTTTCTGCCCCTCGTTCGAGATGAAGAAATAGGGGGTGTGCAAGCTGTTGAAAACTTTTCGTTTTCGGCTCGCTAGAAAAGTTTCCAGTTTACGATGCTGCACAATAACGCGTGTACAATAAATAATAGAATACAAGCCCATAATCAGAAGTGAGGCCGTTTGAGTGAGTGGTCCCTGATAAGAAAAATATATTGTAAGCGTATTTACCGTGTCAGCAGCGTTGAGAGGGGTCCCTTGCAAACAGCGACCCCGCGACCTAACATTGGGCTGCCCCTCAATATTGATTGATCGATTGATCCACGGTATAGTAATAATGGAGCCCAGAAAAGAATAGAGAAGGGGAGAGAGAGAGAGAGACTATAAACAGAGAAAAGTGGAGAGACCGATTGGCCGCCCAGTGCAGGTGGATGGGCATTGACTGTGGAAGCTGGCAAGAGCACTGGGGCTATTTTGTATCCGCGCACAGCTTGCGTACCCCTTACTAGCTCGTTCGCAATGAGAGTCTGAGAGAGAGAGAGAGAGAGAGAGAGAGAGAGAGAGAGAGAGAGAGAGAGGGCAACGAGCTCCTGTCCAAGCATAATAGTAATAATACTGTCTGCATAATTTAATACGCATCTATCTGCACCGCATTTTCGGGACAAATAAACATTGCGCGCGAAATCGTGGCTTGGGCGCGTCGGTGTGCGCTCCGAGCCGCGGCGAAATTTTTAAATTGTTCGAGAAACTTCGTCCGGGTCAGCATTCAGCCGGGCACTGGGGCGGCGAGTGGCTGTGGACCGCCGTCCGGGTTGTTGTCCGGCTCCCGAACGTCGTGGTCCTAATTATCTGCAGGCAGCTGTGTTCAGGTGGAAAGAAGGCGAACGCTTCGTCCTCATCCTCCGCCAGCATTCGCACGCAGCCGTGAACAGCGTCTCGCACGCACGTACGCCGCATAAGTCGGCGCCCCCGCAAGCGTATCTGACGGCGGTGGCCTCGGCACGCTCGCTCCAGAACGTGTGATGTAAGGCAGGTCGTCTGCTCCATCGGGGCTGGTGTTGTTGTCGTTGACGTCGTCGAACTCAGCGTAAAGGAAGTTTTTAGAAATGCGACTCTTGAGCTAATTGTCGGGGGGGAGAGAGCTGATCGTAACGTTGGCGGGTAACAGCAGGCTAACACAGCTCGCGAGAGTAACTCGAACAGGCAGTGCCCCTGCTAGAAGTCCACGGGGTTCCTGTATTCAGTCGGGGAGTTCAGCGTTTGCTGGAACTGAGTCACCGCTGTGCCGCGTAAACTTTTTTTTTATTATGCTGTCACTACGAGATGAACTAGGAACATCAGGACAAAGTGGTTGGGGGGTTTCGGCAGCGTCTAGGTTTTAGTAGCGGTCGCAGCCTAGCCCGCAAAATGCATGGGAGGGACGGAAGCGCGGCGCGCCGTGGCCGAGACCCAGCGGTGCGGGTCAACCGCGATGGGAGCAAAAAGAACCCATGTCGAAATTCATACCGCGCGGCGCAAGTTGACTGTTCGGCGAGCAGCTAAAATTCTTATTAGATTACTAAGCAATTGCATAGACGACAGCTGGTTGGCACAGTGCGGACGCGCAGCTTGGCGGGTCGCGTGGCGTCGTCCCGTACTACACGGAGCACAAGATAGATTTAGCGAAAGAAGTCGCAAACGATAAAGGTTCGTCCTCATTGAACGATGCGACGAGTGACTTGTTCTACATAAGGAACAAGTGACACATCACGGTTGATTATGCTACTGATGCTAACGTGGGTGATCTCGATGAGAGAGGCCAGACGACAAAACAGGTCGGACTGTTGGTTTCTTACTATGAGAAACAATTGTCGGAAAACAGCATGTTGACTCCTTGGGCAGGAGAAGACAAGAGAGAAAGGGAGGGAGGGAGAGAGAGAGATTGCTAGTATCGCGCAAGGGACATCGATTCAAAAGTGGCAGCACCTGGAGGGGTTTATAATTCGACTGTGTGCGAAGAGATTTTTTTCAACCACCGTGTGAAAGGGTGGCTGCTCCGCGTGTTAACAGATTGTATGCTGGCTAAACGAATGAGGAAGCGACTGTTTCTGGGGCTACAAATGTTTGTTGTTTTTCTTTTGAAAGCATCTCTGGAAGACTACTTAACGGGTTGGAACTGACGACGATCAGAGCAGAGTCGATTCGGCTCGGTTACCGCAGATGGAAAAGGATGCCAATTACAGTAATTCTCATGGGGCACAGGCATGTGCGAGACAATTATGGATACCATAGAAAATCGAAGAAATGGGACAGTTTCCTCGCTCGATCGGGTTATCGCGTTGGCAGCATCTCTTCCTCAACGTTGAACTGGAGCGGTGTGATATAGTACTGTATGAATACACGAGGAAATTCTTGTGAATAATGTTGGTGTGCATGTTTGGTCGGCGCTGTACACACTCTCTAAACAAACAAGAAAAAAACAACCACAACAACGGCGAACGTGATAGAAAGATCTATTCCATCGGCCGGCTCAAAATATCAAAGCCAACCTCAGCAGGTCTCTGTGAACATTTTGTCTTGCCGTTGATCGGGTCCGATCGTGCGTTCCAGTGACGACAATGGTCAGACCAGCCCCCCCCCCAACTTTGCGGACCATCCAACAACTAACGCGACCGTCCTGTCCTGCTGCTGTTGCAACAAATTGGTACTGACATACCCGGCATACTATAGGCCTGAATGAAACATGAATATTCGGGAAGTCGGCCAAACTTCGTACACCATGCTAAATGGATCACAGCGACCTGTTCATTTATCTTGGCTATGATTTATTATGAAATAGGACCGATTTTCCTCCGCGCTCTCTCGACGTTCGTTCGATGGCGGCAGAAACCCGAGTCAAAAATCAGCCAGCACGATGACCGGTGCTAGCAACGAACGCTCAGTGCTGTTCGCTCAATTCAAACGCATGCGACACTTTGGAAATAATTTTTTCCAACATTTTCTCATTACGTATCTCACCAACGTTGTGGTCAGCCATCTGCCAGCTCATAGCTCTGACGATTAGCAGCTATGCGAGCAACTGCACGCTGTCGATAACCGATTGCTTCCGAAGCAAGTTGTGTTTAGAAAAGTCAGCACTTGAAATAAATATAGGCCACCGACAGGCCTCCCACATCCGTGAGTAGCAACTACAGTTTTTTTTCTGAGTAGTGTGCGGAACGCGTTCACGCGATCTTTGAGCGTCGACGGTCGAATTTCTGCTGACGGATGGATGCGTGATGCTTGCAGTTAGACCATCAACACATATCACGTTGGTGTATGGGTTCGCGAATGGTGCACACCGACTCGACCCGACTCACTTCGTGGTGAAGGGATAGACGAGGAGATCTCACTGTAGCTGTGGGGTAATCGAAGGCGGTTAGAGGCCTATTGGGGTACTTGGCTGGGTGTGGGGGGAGCATTATCCAAGCCAGTAAGGAGGCGACCATGGCGTAATCGATTCTGTCGATGGACACACTGTGGCCCCCACGACTGATGGCTGACCCATACGCTTGTGTCCGGTAATTACTGTGCTGTTACTGGGAGGGTACACTATGTGACGGCGTAGAGATGAGCGGCTCCCTCCACTGGACTACCAACCCTGTCATAAATAAGGACTGTAGTGGTATTCGGCAACAGAAGCACCAGCAGCAGGAGTAGTTATTCGAAAATTGAAATTAGCGAATAACTACTGCTGCTGCTGCTGGTGCATTTTCATTTGCATAATTTCTCACATTACAGCCTACTGGAGTATAGTATATATATATATACTATAGTATATATATATATATACTATAGTTTATTTGAAATATGATGCCTAGTTTCCCTAGTTCTGCCCCAATCTTTGTACAGGCTGACGACATACAGACGTCTGCGCGTGGATACAATATTACATATGATAAGTTCAAATAATTTATCAACGAAGTACTCAATAGACTTACTTACTGCTATTATTAACCTCTCATGGAAATCACCATTAAGAGAAAATTCGTACGATTACGATTAATGGTGAAACAACCACAGAGTCGTGCCCACATACTCCAAGCACAGAAGGTCTGGTACAAAATTTCTACCAAGCATAACATTTCCAGATCGAATTCGCCCGCGCTCACCTATCATATGCAGATCAGACTCGCTTCGAACCTATGTTAGCTAGAATGATTCTATTCGTCCTAAAGTGTCTACCAGCCTAATTTGATGTTGAACGTACAACGATCACGCCTGTAATATACCCGCCGTGTACAGTGGAATATTGTTTTCACATGAAGCAAAATGAGCAGCCGCCCCGCTGAGTGACATCGCAACTGTGACACCCAGGAGTGAGTTGTTCCCTTGGGAAGGAGGGCACAGCAAGAAGGGCTCTGAGCTCAACGAGCGTGTCAACAAAAACTTTATGCTAGTGTGTGCGCGAGCGTGGCTGTTCCTGGTCGCTGTTATTTAATTAAATTCGCTAGCTAGCTTATGGATTGTAGCATCCCAGCTGTAGGGAGGATATATATATTGTTGTGGACCGCTATAGTTTGTGGCTCGTGGTCGTCATATGTATTATCATATTTATCCAATAACAAAACATTGTCATGATGACCATTCGAGCATAAATTAATTAGTTGAAATAAACATGAGCAGGACTATAACAGCAGTCCCGGATGAACAATTCCGAGTCTGCAGTGAAATGAGAAGTGGCTCGTACTGGCTGAATCATGAATTCGCATTTCAAAGTCCACTTCAAAAGCTGCCTGCCCGCTGCCGTTCGTCCGATGGCAACACACCCTTGGGATGGTAACGACGTTCGGGATACGGCAAAATAACTTGACACTCTTTGGCAAATGTTGATTAACACAATAAGAAGCAGAAAATATATCATAATAAGCCGGCGAAGCAACTAGTAAACAAACATGATGAGATAGAGAACAAATTGTATTTGAGAAAAATAAATACATGCCTATTTTATTTTACACTTTGTGGTAAATAAGCACATCGCGCATTCAATGGCAAATACGCCATTTTATCGGCACACACACCCATACGTACCGTCGCAGACATACACTCAATCCCCGACTTCTATACTGTGTTCAACAAGTAAAGTGCTCAATGGTTTACTCATTGTTTACCTTTTCACATCTCGCATTGCTACCTACTACTACTACTATTACTGCCATTTGTATTTTGGTCATGTCTCGGTAATCTTTACTGTGACTTTGCACACTCCCCTGTCCACTGTAAACCTTTCTGTATACACAGATCGCTCTCGCTCTGTCTCTTCATAATATCTATATAGATATATATAAATATATGTATATATTCAAAGTTGTACGCACGCACACAGATTTCTCCTCCTCAATATAAAATTTCGCCTTTCTTTGTTTTGATCTCTGCAACGTCCCCGACCATCTCTTATCACGGCAAAGGTCCCCCATTACGTCTATCGCTTACGAACTGATAATCACCAACATATATATATATATATGTAAAACAAAACACGCCCACCCATCCACTAGATGGTCGATAGCCAGTCCTTGACAGGCTCGAGATTTTCGACAGCGCTGAATTCCACAAAGGCGACCTTCTGCGGCAGATCCTCAAACTCGAGGTCCTTGTGCTCTTTGCCAAGCGTCCGTCCCATCTGAACGCCTTCGGTTGAGACGAGCTTCGACGACTGCGTCTTCCGCAGCAGGGTCAGCTCCTTTTCGAGGTTGCGCTTGATCACCTGGCTCGATTTCGCCATCGCCTCATCGTGTTTATTGCACGCGAACAGAACGCGCAGTCGCCGCCCGCACGTGTCCGGATCGGACAGCACGGTGTACGTGTACTCGGCCACATCTTTGAGCTCCTTCATGAACGACACGGAATCGATGACGAATATAATGCCTCGCGCCGTCGTCTTGTAATTATCGAAGATGTTCACACGCTGACGCTCGTTGCCGGGAATGTCGACGAGGCGGACGCACCGGCCATCGGCCACCTCACAGTTTCCCTGGTTCTCCTTGATCGACACATATGTTTGGACCGGCTTGCCCGAACACAGCTGAGCGTAAAGGGCCGTCTTGCCGGCGTTCGAGATGCCGCAGATGAGCACATTGTTTCGGGCTTTGCCACCGCCTCGGAGGAAGATCCACACCGTGAGCAGAACGGCGACAAGCGTCACCACGATTGCGAGAAGCGTCGACGGATCCATTGAGGACTGTCGCGGTCGGGTAGGGATCAATCAGCTGCGGAGGAACTACGTAAACGAAACCACACGGACTTACGGGCAAACGAACGTACGGTCGACATGAAGTGTTGGCAGCCGCTCATGGACGCGGCCATCTTGGTTCGAGCAGACGACCCGCGCTAAATTTGACGTTGCAACAGTGGCGCCAGTGAGAGGGCGGGTGCGTGTGGGGCGGCTGCTGGTTCTGCGCGGCTCGGGTAAGCCACCAGGGCGCGTAGAAGTGAACAATGCGTGTGAAGACTAGTGGTGCTAGGCTCAGACACCGTTCCCGTGTTTTCTTCATATATATATATATAAGTTACATATATATATGTATATAATAAAAAAAAACAAAAACACTAACACACAATAACTTGTATCTAAGTTACTGTGTATCCCACAAGGGCAGACGGAGCGTTCCCTCCTCCATCCGGACGGTTCTCGTAGTAGTTCGCCCGAGGCGGGCCAGATGGCGCCACGGGCCGTGGCCGCTCGGTGATAATCCACCACTCAGCGGTGCCTGAGTGCGAGGAGATTGATTGGCGCGATGTTTTGTGCAAATGAACACAATCGAATCGAATGACGATGATAGCGATGATGACAATAATAAATAAAAGTCCATTTTGAGATGACGTTTCGGGAAGCGAGGCATATTGATGAGACTGGAGCATTGTTGGCCAACACACGAATCAACTACTACATGCTGAGTAATATGATGTTCTGTCGAGAAACTCGACGAAATAGGAGTGGCCAAGTAGGTACAATCCAATAGATTTCTAATAGTGACATCGAAATTTTGTCGAATGCTGTGAAATAAGTAAGTTTCTTGTTTTAATCATTTCATCACAGTAGCTTGATTCATTTCGCGTTGTTGTCTACAGTGCTACCCGCTGTTGTGTGAGTCATGCTCGATAGAATATAATCGATGCGAGTTCCTGCTTAAAGCAGCAGTGTTTCCCCGCTAGCGTTGGTTAGCATGAACGCCGGGCCACATGGAAGTACTAATGTTAATTAAGGAGCAAGCAGAAGAATTCACTTCAGGTGGCCACATATATAAGATGTTGTTTTTCGTGAACGTCCTTAGCCTGGCTATATTGCCTGTTCTGATTCTGACAAAACGAATTGAGATTCATACGAACATGTTTCGAGGTTTATGAAAATATTTATGATTATTATTATTATTATAATATATAAAGGCATGCTCTTATTTATATGATTATGTATTTTAAAATACACAATCGCTAGAGAAGCACGAACTAACGAACAGGACAGGACTAACAAACCTCAAGTCGCTTCAGGCAGAAGGTCAGCAATCCAAGTCCACATCTTTTTCTGTGGTTTTGCTAGAAGTGAATAATTTATGACTCAACATTACGCTTGAACGCTCCAGCTAAAGATGCTGCCTCATACGTACCTGCCTTATAATGGGCATTTGTACAAGAAGGAACAGTCTTATCTAGAAGTATATAGGTAGCCACGTACTGAGTTTAAGGAAGAGGGACATTGAAAGGAAGTTTAAACAGAATCAAATATTTTTCAGATAATAGCGTCCAGGCAGGTGATTGAGTTTTATTTTCTTATCATAGAGATACTCATTTTGTCCAGGTGTACTAGGTGGTGCTGCCATTACTTTTTGATTAAGGGTACAATATGGTAAAAATATCTACCACGAATTTGCTGTAATATCGTTGATATGGTCTCGTTGAAACAAAACAAAACACACGTGGATCGCTTTACGCTCGTCGCACGTTTAAGGATAGAACCACTAGCGGTGATGGGCGGAGTTTACATTGTAAAAGACCAATGATGGCAATATGGCTGAACATGCATTAAACTCGTTGAGCGGATATTTCCACAGCAAGTGAACTAGATTCTATCATTTCTTCTCTAGTGAAGAAACTATTGACGGGAAGCTGCACTGTGACTGGTTAGTTTTCGGCATTCGGTAAGCAAAGGGGTACAGTTGAACCTATGGTACGATGCAGTAGCAAAATAGACTTCAAGTGAACTTCACAAGAGGCTTCAGAAGAAACGCAATGAAGAAACTTTGCCGCCAGTTTCCCTTTTTGTGCTTCTGAGGTGGTCGTACATAGAGCAGGCGCAAGGTGCAAGTGAGGTATAAATATCTCATATGAGTGCAAAAGACTGTCCCCCTCTTGAGAGAGAGAGGTCTGCGCTCTGCTCTCCGACTTGCCATACGCGAAGCATAATAATAATAATACGGATCCACACTCCTCAATGTCAGCCTCAACCACAACCCTTTTTTTCGTATCTCCTCCAGTTTGCGCCGGCTATGGCTTTTATCATTGCACAATAGTAAGCTATAACGGATTATGCTACAGCGGGCTCGAGCGAGACTGCGTGTGTGTAATAGATGTCGAACTGCCGAACTCCGCGAGTGACGGGATCCGGCGTTCGGGGCAAAGCCCGACCTCGACGACGCCAGCTTGCCAAACTGTCTTACCCGCTGTGCAGAGAGACTACAGCCACTGGCGTAGAGTATCACGCTCGCGCGCCTTAAAATCGTGCCACGAGGCCTTAAACCTCTTCTAATCTAACCGCATGGCAACGTCGTGAGTGGCCTGGCCCGTCGCCCACCGAGAGAGCGCCGAGTGAAGCAGAAACATTAACAATGGACTGCGGATCATTTCGGGCTCTAGAGCCTTTGTATTTCTCGTAAAGGGCCCCCTCCCACTTATGTCAGATACTGGTTGTTCCGAGAGGCAACAATACAATGGGGACTTCTCGCCCGCCCGCCCGCCCCTCCCCCACGAGTAGACGCCGTACATCGCAGCGACTGAGGTCTAGATGGGGGGCCAAGCAAGTCTGTATATCACACGATACTAAGCCCACCCCCTGTAATCCTCTTCACGCCTTTGCTCGTCGCTAGCGAGCTAGACGCTTATTGCTACCAGTCTACCGTGATAGGGCGCGCTGTCCTCGAGCTCATTTTCTGCTCGGTCTTCGAGGGTGAAAAGGTCTTATATAATAAGAGCAGCAAACGTTGCGGCGACAGCAAACCGGCTGATTTCGGCGATTGCACATATCTGAAAGTAGAATCTCGAAATAGAAAATAGTGCGAACGGAACAGTGCCGATGGATCATGTAATTTCGTAGCGCGAGAATGTGTGTGTGTATATCTCATTGGTGCCTCTGTATTGTGTTGCAAGTCGACGTGCTTTCTCATAGCCGTGACAAATCATAACATGCATAACATGCCGGTGCTGCATGCATCTATAGGAAAAACCTTCGTAGAAACGGCTGGCTAACAATGATGTCAAGTTACACATTCATTTGATGTCTAGTACTATGTTAGTGGTATATGTAAGGTTCTGACAGGTGCTCGCAGCGTCATGCGACACTTCTCCAAGCATTGATATATTTTGACAACCAGTCAAATCATCCAGGGCGCGTGCTGATTGTATCGTGGATAGAAACCTCTATTTTAAAATGCTTGTAAGGAAAACTCTGGCGTTTTCGTACACCCTGTGCAGAACAGCAAAGGGAACGAATCATGTGATTATTGTATTGGATCTATTAGGCGTTCGAATCAAATGTTCACCGACTTTTTATTTTTGTCCCCCCGAAAGTCGACGTCGAAGGAGTCGAGTACCTGATTTAACTTTTTGCTACAGATTTGCCAACGGCCAGCAGTAGTCCCCGGATGTTCATTTGATCAGCCCCACTTATTTATATGCACCACACACACACATACTCATACACACGGACGCACAGGACGAAGCGGAAGCATAGACGCTACATCGAGGCAGATCCGCGGCACGTACCTGCAAACGAAACAGGTCTAAGGGCCATCTTATGGCAGGCGCTGGCAGACAGAAGGCCACATCGGTAGTTCCCGAGCAATTCAGCCTCGAGCCTCCCTAGTCTCCCTGACAACGGAACTATCGATAGAGCGAGCAACGACCAGCAGAAGGCATCAAGAGAAAGAAATCGCTTTTTGAGCCAACGACGTCCGAACGTTACTTAGTCGGCCAAGTTCGGCCCGTCAGACTGTCACACTCGTAGTAGTCTATGGCCGAGTATCATGCCAACGCAGATAGTGTTATGACCGTACGGCGCCAGTAAGAGCGGTCTATAGAGTCGGCTCGGGGCGGGACTGCTCGAAGGAGCCGGCCGATCGCCAATAAGCTCGTCGAGCCGTCCTGATGTCGGCCAAGCGGTCGCGAACTTGCTGTTGAGTAGAATTAGAATAACGTCCGGTTGGACGCGGCGGGCCTGGTCGGCTGGTCCTTCGGCCATCTATTCTATTCGCGGGGGGGGGGGGGGGGGCTATGATGACCGATATGCGCCTGTTCCCTGCTTAGCCTGTTCAGGTCACGCGAAGACGATTAACATGAAAAACGCAGGGAGGACTCGGGGCCGTCGTGGACCTGGCGGTCCGGACAGGCTAGGCCAAAGCCAAATGAATGTTCATCAATGCGCTTGAATGGCAACAGCACCAAGAGCAACGAAGCGGTTTGGGTCGACTTGAACAATATTTTTGTGCATTTTTCGCGTTTTCATCGCACTCAGCATCAATGTTACATTAACACACGACACCTTTTAGACGTCACATTTCGACAACATACACCACAAATGCTCTGCATTAGCTCGTTACTCGCCGCCGCCGCCGCCACAGTGCCCAGCCTTTAGCTTTTTTTTTGTATCGGATATCAACGCCCTGCGTTCAGCAATGTTTCACGGGCTGACTCGGGTAAGTTGATCATTTTTGCTGGTGTTGCCCCGATAGACGCAGTTGTCGCTACCGGCGAGCGCGGAAAATCCTTCGGAGCCTTCATTCTCGCTTCTACAGTCGGTCAGAATGGGAGGGAGATACAGAGAGAGAGAGAGAGAGAGAGAGAGAGAGAGAGAGAGAGAGAGAGAGAGAGAGAGAGAGAGAGAGAGCCAGGCCGACTGACATCTGGGAGGCTGTCATCTGTATGGTATTGATTGAGCCGTGGCGACAGACCAAAAACGTGCGCTGACATCTCACACTGGTAGAATACGAGCGATCGTGTTGTTGTTGTTGTTGTCGTCGGCGTTGCTGTTGTTGTTGGCGTTGTTGTGGTGTATCAATCGGGTTGTTCATGTGTGTGAGTGTGCGTCCAAACCAAACCTTCGGCTGTTGGTATAAGTGTTATTCACATTTAATGACTGTCCATTTATTATTTTCAATGCAACTGCTGTCTTGTGCTACGTTTGATCTGCACAAAGTGTCAGCAACATGAATGTTCAGCTTTGCGTAAGCGGTAACTAGAATAATAATTGTGGCTTCGTGTATACCAACTCTTATATCGATATATTCTATATAGTGTAATAAATGCATGTGCATACACATTGCATACACACATACGGAGAGAGGAAAGATGTAGATGTATATATATATATATATATATGCATAGCGCTACGTAAACTCAGGTGAGTACTCACCAATGCAGGAACTAGCGTTAGAGGGTGGAAGGGAGGCGATTCGCGCTTGTATAGTGTCCCTGTCTGTGTGTGTGTGTAGCAACGGTGCCGCGCGCTACTAAGGGCCAATATTAGAGGGACGGCTCACAAATGGTGATCAAGCCGCTGACGAGGGGTTTTTGACAGGGAGACGTCTCCGGATGGGATCCCGACGAGATCATTCCAAGTAAGAAGCAAATCTCTCGTAGAGGCAGAGAGAGAGAAAGAGAGCCGTCGTTTTCTCAGTTTGAATCGTAGTCGACCGTTGCTGCTATTCCTAATGTTGCATCTGATATAGAAAGCCCACACGAACTCGGCCATGTGGCACGAACATGGGCCGATGTTGATGTCCTGTAAGCGAACGGTCGGGCGTACATAAACGCAGGTTTGATAAAAGCTAAAATAAACAGCAGAAAAAAAGCGAGCTCGCATCCCGCATAGTACAGCGCCCAATGAGCTACGGATGACAGGTTTACGTTGAGCTCTCAACACTAGTCGCTTTACGGTGGCTCGAGAAACTTTCATGATGCGATTGCTGCTGCTGCTGCTGCTGCTGCCATGACTCTGCCTTGCGTTGCTCGCTGTTGGCTGCGATATTTCCTCAAGGATGGAACCGAGAGTGAGCGTCCGGGTTGCGGCACTGGCCAGTGAAACCAATTGCATAAACGAATGCACGAACGATATCTCGATGCACGGACGCGTTTGAGCCAACGAGATACTCTCGTTGTATCAACAATGATCTCGGTGATTTGTGCTCCTCAGATATATATATATATATATATTTTTTTTACTCGCTGTGAGCCAGTTTACAGTTCGTTGCGTGTTGTCTCCTGCCACGGCCGATGTTGGCGCCCTCGTTAATTTTGCTTCCACGATTTTGTAGGGTTCTGGTTAGCACCATCGCGTAGATTGGCTCTGGTCCTATCGAACTCCAGCGGGAGGGAAGCGCATAGCCTTGGAGATGGCTATTGATGATGACCCCTAGCTGGTCTCGAGCACGTTGGCTCGACACGATGCCAAATTATTGCCAACACTATGGCTTCTAGCCATAGCGCACACCTAGCGGCGTAGCAATCCCGAGTTTATGTCAGCAGCTGGGAGTTACTTCCGTAACAGGCCGTTGTACTCAGCTGCTGCATCGCGAATGAAATTAATGGGAAAATGGCCGGGCTAACGGAGATAATACAACAATAACAACAACTCCTTGACGGCATAGTTCAACTATAAATCTTATGTTTACGGTACACATACTCTCTCTCTCTCTCTCTCACTCTCTCGCTCGCTCAGTACTTCTGGTTCAATGGTTCAATTCGGTCGTCAGACGCCTCGCGTTTAGAGCGGGTCAGCTGTCCAAATATATAATATAGGGCTATTATAACGAGACCATATGCCCGAAATCGTCGGAGAGTTGAGTGATGGGTGACGACAACTCGCCACCACGATTTGTGCGTTTGCCTAGGCCAACAGTTGATGTGTATGTTATACATCATCTTTCTATAGATATATATATATATTGGTAGAGCCGGATTACGTCGTCAAACGCAATGATCAGTCAGCCGTACAGAGATATTGATTCTCGTACGTACACGGAAGCAAGAAGAGTGCACTGAATACGCAAAATAAACAGACATAAACTGAGTATCTTGAATCATACGACGGGTGGTCGGGCGGTAAATGCTTTAATACCTTGTTTATCAACGGCATGACTAATAGGTTTGGCTAGTGAAAGTATCATTGGCCATTGGAGTTGTGCACTTATAGGAGCTTTAGGTTGAATAAAGGCAAACCATTTCTTGAAACCTTTACGCTCTTAAACCTTCGATGATCTTTGCACATTTTTATATATAGTAATTGCAATTGCTTACAATAGTATTTCAAACGAAGTTGCTAACAAGAGAATTTGTAGTGACGTAATATAACCCGGGTAGAACATTCTAGTCTCTGACCCCCTATATATATATATTATATATATATAAATGCTGAAACTTTCTTCAGCATCGTGGTTACGCAGGCTGTTGTGCTCCCCAGTCTCAGACAGCAATTCTGTGTCTCTAGGCTCCGGGATATTCGAAGCAGCTTTACAGGGTGCTTCATTAGGGCATCTCCGTATTATGCAAACATCTTTGTCCTTGCTCTGCTATTAGGGTAACGCAATATATTCGAACGTAGCGACCTTCCTTAATACTGGTCCCACGAAGCGAACTGTTGTTACTCGATGTGTATGTATGTATGACGTATGTGATAAGGCCGCCCCATATCTGTGTGTATCAGCGTGTCCAGCTATGTGGGCAACGCCGGAGGCGCTCACCTCGGCCCAATTGTCTCCGTGATGTCGTCCGTGGCTAGAGAACCAGCGTCCACCGGTAGTGCCCCAGCGGGTTGCTCTCGTTCGCCTACAATGGCCGTGCTGTGACCGTAGCCTTTACCTTGCGACAGTGATTCTCGCTCAGCCGCTTCTCAATCTGAGACGAGTTCCATTGGACAGCTAATGCATTTCCTATGGACATCCTCCGTTTCTATGGCATTCTGTGCTGTGGTACATCACTGTGTACTAAGTAAAGCCTGTAGGTATCGTTTGTACCGAGGTATCGGTTCACAGCAAAGGGGGGATCTTAGCTTTTCGTTCTCGAGATAGACGCTGTTCTGAGTTCAATCGAAGGAGACGATAGGTAACATCGCCGCTCCTCTGGTGCACTGACCGTTGGCGGCGGGTTGCAATCTGAACGACCACCGGCACTGAATGGCAGGAAAGCGCCTATAACGAACAGATAGTGCTCCTTTGTGTGATTTGTTGTTTTTATTTGTTGTCTCTAATCGCGTTACCGCCATATCCGGCTCTCGGTTCAATACAGGATTGCAAGAAACAGTGGAAGATACGCAGGAAAACGGAATTGTCACAGAGAGAGAGAGAGAGAGAGAGAGAGAGACCAAGAGAGAAAAATAAGTGTTCTAACTGGGTGGGTGCACCGATTCCGAGGCTTTGTGACAGCATCAACGTGCGGAGCTTAACAGCCGGAGTATACCAGCCGAGATTATATATTTTCGACAATGATCGTCACCTCGTCATCAATGGAACTATTCAGTAGAGTATTAGCAAACGTTGTTTATTTCCAACTTGTTGGGAGATACGCACACTGTGATCGTTTTCTCGCTGTCGAGCGATTGGCGATCTACTCTTCAGTTAATTTTCCTTCTAATTTACTCGATTATCAGATATTTAAAATTGCCTGATTCTGTCTGTAAATGGCTGCCACGAAATCCGAGTGTAGCCGGCAACGGTCCGGCGTTGCCATAAAGGTAGAGTTCCAATGTTGGCTCGCCTCATGCAACCTGTGCATTGTTATCGACTAAAATGCTAAAGCATATACACGCAAATGAAATAATCCGATCATATATATCCTGACGCGATCGTCTGAGGGAACAGCAAGCGCTTGAATTGATTTCATGATAGCCATGCATGACATTTCGCCTCGTTAATCATTGTCTAGATAGCAGTGGATCGTTTTGTCGAGTCTGCAAAATAGCCACACGCGACACGTATCAGTACGCTGCTTCTTCAGAAAAAGACGCATACAACCTATTGTTGTCTTTCGCGTGGCCTCGTGTAGAATATCTCGTAAATGTGTGTTCGATGCTAGTAAATATTCAAAGCTCGCTGAGTTCGACTGGAGCGGCCAGGTAACATGTAAACACTTTTGACTGGCTTGTTACGAGGTTTGTGACTGGGCACAGTTAGTGCAACTGGTTTTTAGTCTGTGCGTTTTCAAATCATGACCTTCGAGCATCGCTAGCCATCGAACGCTAAATGTGAAATGAGGCGGAACACTTCGTAACACGTTGGTGAACATTGGCCCTTCCGATCTTGCGTAACCCTTGTAGCGCGACCACCGTATTGACGCACTTCAATGTATACATATGCATGTATGTATATATAAATATATATATATGGTTTGTGTGTGACCTGGTGGTGCTCATCAGTGTTGTGCCATGATATAAAAACAACCTAAACACACACACACACACACACACACGGTACTGCCAGTAGCACTGGCGATGTTCACTCGAGTAAACATTACGTATTTGCACGGCCTGTCGGCGTTTTGGGACTTTGAGATTAAAGGGATCACAATTTATTACGCGGAACCACCGCGGTGTATGCATGGGCCGTCGACCCACTCGAGCAACTTCATAGCGCGTTTCAGCGCCGTCCGCTTTGCTCTTTGGCTGTTCGGACAAACCATTTTGCTGCGCGGTCACTCTATCTGCCACTGAAAGTGTTCAGCACTAGCCGGCTTTGGAAGAGAGTGACAGCGAAAGCAGGAAGCCTGTCGAAGCCGGCTCGTTTCGCCTACCCGAGTCGTAGGCTACCACTACTACCGACTACCATGACAATGCCCGCCGCCTATAGGAAACCAACCCTCCACGAAACCTTCGCGTTTTGGGCTTGCGCCGACGATGGCTGCCCATTCGCCCACAAGAGCGGGTTATGGCAGAAATTCCTGGACGGCGTCTCGGTCGCTGTCCATCGCCGTTATTAAAGAAGCTCCTCTCTATTCGAGGAGGGCGAACGCAGACTGGGAGCCCACTGGTACTAGAGTGGGTCTATCTGGACTGCATTTGCTCTCGACAGGGGCCACAGCGACGTCGGGGGGCGTACACCTACATCCACCCTACTCTGCCAGCTCACCCATCCGCTATCGAGAGACGACGACGACGACGACGACATCATGATGACGATGTGCTCCATCGGGTTGTCGTCCCTGTCGTATACACCACGGCTGGCTGTTCATGGTGGTGACGCTGGCGGCGGCGACTCTGGCTGGCACGAAATTGCGTGTGCGAGCTCGCACCGGCTAGGCCATTGTAAAACTGCCGAACAGACGAAGCTGGGCTGCTAAGAGCAGCGGCAGCCGTATGACTGCAGAATGTCGGGTGTCGGCAGTGGTCGTGCTCGGGCAACAGGCAGCAGAGCAACCTGAGAGATAGACAGAAGCGAATGAAACAACATTTATGGGAAATATGAGTATACACTTTGTGGGTTGACGACGCTTGAGACGCTTTTATCTGCTCTGCTGCTGCTGGTGCTTCTGGGGAATCATTGTTTTTGATTTATGTTACATAGGACATCACAGAGATTGTTAATTTGATGACAACATGATTTCAAATTGAAGAGAGCAAGGCAAAACCCGAGTCTCAAGAGCAGGCACCGTTCGATTAGGTCAGATCGACAGATCGATGAGGTGAAGTCTTGTGTGTCTATGGCGTAGCGCTAGAACACCATCTGGCCCGAATGCGAGGAGAGTTATATTGTTCTTCAGGGGACACATTGCTCGAAAAAAACATTTGTGCTAATTCGAGTGTCACTGCCCTGCCTGCATCACAGCATGGCGAGCCAGATTTTCTCTAGGATCTCGTGTGCGGAGCATGAGAACCTACTGACCGATGTTTTGCGTTGCAGAAAAATAGAGCACCAGAACACTAGTTTTTTAGTTTGCTCTCACAACGTGTTTGCACATGCATTTGATCACTTCTGTATGCTCATTGTTGCTTGTCTCGTATGCACTGATTTATCTTGATTACTTTTTCGCGATTATGATTATTTGCTGCAGCTCGCTAATTTCACATACAACATTTCCGTTGCTAGTCCTTGTTGGCTTGTGTTTCTCTTGGAGCGTAGAGCAACCCGCCCCGCGCGAAACAGAAATATTCCTCTCGTTGTCAACTGCAATCACTCTTTACTGCGTTTCTTCTAACATCTTTGTCACGGACTGGCCTGTCAATATATGCGACCTCCGGCAACTGTTACTCTCGACACCTCGCAGCTACCAACAGCCGATTTACTTCGTTCTCCTGAACATTGAGGATCGTATTCTGCAAGCATCCTCCCTCATCTGACTTATGCTGATTGTGCCTAGGTATGACATAGAAAGCGAGTTTGCGAATTCAGGGGGCGAACTCGACGAAGGGGGGGGAGGTCTATGCGCGCATCCTCTGATAGAGAAGTGTTGCACTGGTGCACTGTGTCTGCTTTTTCCGGTAGCCTTTTTCCCATTATACACGGCCGTCGACTTGGTGGGGCCGGGTTAATGCGCGCTCTCGATGCGGCCACGGAGAGCTGAGAACAAAGGAAGGTTAGCATTAGGCGTTTGTGGATTGGGTTGGCTGCTCCACCGCGCACAGTGGCACCGCATGAGAAATGGCTGCCATTCTGCTGTTCCGTGTATTGGAAAAGCGCTCAATATGGAGGCTGGCTGCCAATGTGGCAAGCTGATCGGTCCTGCCCACGGAGCGGGCGACGTCTCCAGAGGGTGAGGAGGGGAACCTGTTGCTTGTAGAGATGGCGATCACGGAAGCAGGACGCCTATACACAATTCTAAAGGCCGAAAAAGCAATCGCGCGTCCACATGACGTCGACCGTTCGTGTATCCTCACCACGTGCCTCTGAACAATAATTTCGACTAGCGATTTCGATTAGATTTCGCGTAAGACAAGCGTATGGGGAGATCTGAGCCGCTGGATTGTGTCCAATATTGAAACATCTCGAATAATCCAAGAAAAAATTGCTACTATGCATAACTATTGTATGGTCACATCGGTGCAATGTAGGAAGCGCGCTAGTTGACCCGTTCGAAGCTTACCATAATAATTATATTATTAGTGTGCGTCAGTGAAGAGGAAAGTTTTGTGGTATTCAACTATGTCGACTGAAAAGAAACTGTGTGACCCCGTACTGAAATTTAATATTTCCTCTGATGGTCAAAGTGCTTGCTCGCTGTTATAACTAGTTTGAAGAGGTTACAAAAAGGCTGAGGGGGCTGCTTCCAGGCCTAAGCGTGTAGAAATCGACACTCTCTACGCAGGCCCACCTGCTACCTCGAAGAGGACCGGCCTACCCTTCGCCAGGATCCTTGAAAGGACCGCGAGGAACAGCGCGGCTCCCCGCGGGAAAGCTTGTGTGGATCGAATTTCCATTACCCGACAACGACACCCCCAAACATGATGCGCTGCAGTCACCCCGATATCAGTTTTTCAAAATTACTCGACAAAAAGGAAAAGAAAAGATCGAGAGTGACAGCGAAGGGAAAACAGGGAGCCAACGCTGGGAAATTTTATCGCAGCGAGGGCGGGCCGCGCGCGCGCGCGTGTCTTGTCCATTGATTGTACATCCCCACAATTTGATGTTTGTGGTGTTTGGTTTCGGCATTTCTATCGGCGGGGCCCGCTGTAAACCCGTCGAGCAACAGGCCATTTGAAGGGTCCGGAGGAGGATCCCAAGGTCAGATCGTTCCACGAAATCAATAACGAGTGCGCTGAGTTGCGATTACAGTTATCGTGTCACTTTGTTCCCTCGCCATTCTGTATACGATGCGGCACATCCTGCGTGCGTAGCTAACGGAGGCTAATACAATAGCTTGTCAACTTGCCGGCGCCACGTACGAACCTTGATCTTGCTCACATTGTGGGCAGTCTTATTCTTTCTAAGGTGTCTATCCATTATATGTATTTCGCACATCATCCTGGGAAGGGGAAACGAGCAGTTGGACAATCGTAGCATAGTGGAGCGTTGTTGACATCTCGCATATGAATACTCGACAAAGTTCAGTAATTGTATATCACTACCAACAAATATGCACTATGCTTAATTCGTGCAAGTGCTCCGTAGAGGGAAAACATTCGTTTTATGAACAATGCCTTGATCTTGGTTCGAGCCCCGCTGTGTGACACATAAGAGAGCTTAAGCATTGAAAAATTGCAGCTCCTTTAATAAACCAATAAACATTTACCATCTCTAATGTTGTTTATTTTCTCGTCTTTTTCTTCCAGGCGGCTCAATTCATCCAGAATACGGCACCCGGCCATAAACGCAAAGAGGTAGGAAAAACAACATAGCGAGCAATAAGGAAGGACATTTTGCATTCCCCTATACATAATGAAATCGATTTGATGGCTGGCTTCGTGTAGAAAGTGTTAGCTGAACTTTGGTAGATCAATGACACGTAGACTATAGAGAGATATGATAGTTTGCCAGGTGAGACGGTAGGTAGTTCACCGCTACATATTCTTGTCTAATTCCGCTGTAAAGTTTGGGAAAGATACCTGGCCCTAACTCGGAGCTAATTTGTTCTTGGTACATGACAACGTGTAACAACACACATATAAGCTAATTTTTGGCGACACGGAGCTGCCGTGTGGATGCGTCTATATGCACGTTATATATGGAGAACATTCGAAAATTTTGGTCAAGCAGTATTTATTTTATATTTTAATTGAAATAATCTGTTTATAATTATGTAACAATATCTAGTGTTGTACATTATTTAATATATACACATGGTTATCTCTTTCACTCTACTTAAACACAACAACAGTATCTAACCGCAGCCTCTACGATTCTGCCACGCCTCGCCAATAATTCAATATTTAGTGTCAATAGTTCCTGGGAATAATCCCCTTAGATTGACTCTGCAACACCACTGCACCATGATAAGTTGCACTAATATATATATATATATATATATATATTCCGCAGCATCGATTTGCGATGCAAGGAGAACGAATGAATAAACAAAACAACATTTGCATTTGGCATTCTCTCGAGCTGTTCGAGCTATTTAGAAAATATGCTCATTAAAAGTTTCTTATCGACGTGTGGCCCCTCGTTCTTCTCCTGACGGATCTCACGATCAGTTTTCTTCAGTCGCACGCTGCTACAGTGGTGGGATCCAGCTGAAGGAGGGTCCTTCTGCGTGGCCTCACCGTCGTCCCCCTGGTTGGCCTGCTGTTTCCGCTGCTTCCGCAGTCGAATCGACCTTTCCAGCGCCTTCGCGTAGTAATTCGCCTCGCGTTTAGCCTGGGCAATCTCAGTACGCAGGCGTTGATCTTTCACAGCTTTCTCATAGGCAAGCCGCTCAGAGAGGTGTGGCCAGCGGAAGCGATGTAGATACTTCATCGACCATAGGGCGTCATGGTACGGAGCACGTCGCTTTCCACCCACCGGCTTGGTGTTAAGCGATTCCGCCACCTTCTTCGCAATTCGCTTCTTCTCGAACTCCACCCAGCCCTCGGCGAAGCGATGATTCGGACGAGTCTTGTTGTTCAGCCGCTTGATCGGCTCGAAGTAGATACGACCCAAATTGCCAAACGGAGCGAGTATCTCTCGCGTTTTAGCCACTGTTAACCCCTCGGGGATATAGCTTAGGTAGATTATGCCCGGCGTGTGTTTCTTCTTGGCGCCATGGTAGCTGGGCTCCGCTTGTTCGAACGTCGAAGACTCGACGTCGATGGGCGATGCCTGCTGGTTATCTTGCCCTTTGCTATCGACTCCACCGGTGGTGTCACAATGTTCGTCAATGCTATTGTCACTATTTTCTAGACATTCGTCATTGTCACTGTCGCCACGATCCTCATTATCGTCACTTGCACTCTGGAAATCGTCTTCATCATTTCCAGAATGAGGAGTCTCGGAATCTGCCGCCTCGAGTCGACCATTGTCCCCGCTACGTTTTTTTGACATCACGACGGTGGGATGAGCACTACTGAAACCCGGGTCAGGCGTTGACGTACCCTCAACCGTTGATGATGTAACATCTGCCTCATCGTCCACCGTCTTGGGATGAGCAGTATTCAGTCGGCTTCGCTTTTCTGTCTTGACAAATTTTCCGACGGCAGCTCCACTGCGAGCAAGCTTCGTCCGTGATCTTCGTCGACAGCCGCTTTCTCCTCCACCTGCGCGTTCCATACCTAACAACGGGGCTATAGACATTAGATCGTGTAAACAAAATCCCAGTTCAGCTACTCACACACACGTTCGCTTGTTGCTGTGCGAGCTCAACATTTCGGCAGCTGGCAGACTGTTACGTTAACACGGCAACACCAACACATTTGTGAGAGTAACTCACAGCTAGCGCACGGCAACGGTTGTCAGTTTCAATTGCGAAATTCACCACCGGACATATCGGTCAGTGTTTCCGCCACCGTTGACCACACTAAAACTCTTTATTATAATCGTCACCTAATTAATTCACACAGCCGGTATCATCGCCACAACGTGCTCGCACAACATCGAACCATATCAAAACACCGTAGATGCCAACGCGTTTGACGGCTGCGCGGAGCGATTTCGGTAAATCGAGACCACAGCGGCAAGACCCGCCAAATTTGAAGCAGCACCCTCCTCCGCGCGTTCGTGGGACGGCCCTCTCTCCTCACCCGGGGTCGGCCGCGTCGTGATGCGCCGCTGCCCGATATGAACGGACGGGGAGCGAGCTCGTCGGCCGATACCGACGAACGAATTTCGGTGTGTGGCATTCAAATGGACGCGGCGTCGATCTTTCTTTATTGCGCGTTCCGATTGACTCTGCTGGCATATTGATATGTTTCACGGGGCGCTATTTACGTGAAACTGTTTGCTTTCGGCCGAGTTGTGGCTGCGTTTGCTTGCGACGCTCAAGTGTCGCTTCGAGTTTCCGTTCTATGGTGCCTCCTATATAGCTTTTGTCAACTTTCGTATTCGTTTTTGTCTCGGAACGTTTTTCGCCGTCAGAATGCTGTCTGACCACAAAAATGTTTTCGGTACTGACTTGTTCGTTTATTCTATTGACGCGTATACTGTTATGTGATATGACTGTGTGCGAGTTGTTGCGCCAGGGTGTGTCCATTTACTATACGTTCGTTAACTAGAATCGGTGGAAGTATCATAAATTGATCCGATGGACAAAAATTGTTCCGTCGTCGAGGGGCGGACGCCGGGCAGGCGCTGTTCTTGACATTAACATAGGCATAGTTGGGGTTGCATTTGCAAATGGCGATTCAGCTGAATGTATGAATCAAATAGGTCCGATTTTAGCTTATGTAAGCAGTTGATGTAAGCAAGACCTCACTCATTAATCGGTTTTTAGGTAACTCATTGTTTTATAATAGCACGAATACGCTGTGAAAGCTTGCAGTTATTATTAAACCTTTCAGTCTGTCATATATTGTGTTTTGTATTATTCTATTTGTTTACATTGTTGTATTCACACCTCACCGTAAATAAAAAAAAAATCATAATAACATATTACAAATATCTAGTCAGCCAAAAATACGAACGTTGCTTTCTGTTACGCTTTTGCCAATATATATATTTATATAGTTTATAGGTGAGTGGTTTATATCGCATTTGAAAGGGTGCTCTCTCTCTCTCTCTCTCTGTTCATTGCGGTCAGCAGCGGTCGTAATCTGGCTGCGGCTGACCCGCGAGTTGTCCATAAGGGAAAGATACACGGTGGGATATCAATGTAAATTACGGTTTGGCTGGCGCTTTAACGGCAAAACGCATGAGACAGTAGACAGCAGCAGAGTCTTTGTCGAATTTGTGAACATACACCTGTTTGAATATACATGTATGGTGGTGTATATATTTGTCGTATATAGGTTCCCGACGCAGTAGTGTTATTTTTTCAAATTAGAGGATCTCGTCAGCTTGCCAGCTCTCTCTAAGCGCGGCGTACGCGCTCCTCGCGGTGAATCCTGGTTGTGGTCACCAGGCCATCGACCAATTTCGCCATTATCTCGTCGCAGCGAACGTCCGTCATCGGCCATTGCTCCTGTTTCGGTTCTCTGTAGCTTTCCAGTTGTTGTTGCTGTTGCTGCAGGCGTAACTTTCCGAGTAACCCTGTCCCGCCTGCTGACCGACATGGTCGACGCAATGCGAAAAGTGTTGGTCGATAGTCCGGCCCCCTCGCTAGACAGCTTTAGCTTCGTCTGGTCTACTCTGGTCGCCATTGAAACTTACAGATCGAGTTAAATCCGTTCTGCTGACGGAAAGTGCCTGACCGTCTCTGAAATGGAAAAGCAGAAGGCAGACTGCTACTTCGGAGATGACGTTGGTAAGAACAAAGACATTGCGCAACTTCGTTCTGCTGTGTCTGCTTGCTACATAGTCTTGTGCAGAGCTCAACGGTAAAGGGAAAAACAATTTTTTTGGACCGCGCTTTAGGCCAAGCTGGTTTCGCCAATTTTTTGTTTCGAGGATTATGCCGAACCGGGCGCGGTTAAGGTGCATGCTAGCCCTTTGCTCTGGACAGTTGAGCACATCTTGTACCACCCCTGTTTAGGCAGGTGCCGATCTGTGTCGTCTTCGTCTACGAAGCTTCCTCCATCCGATAGAGTAGTGGATCATTGTTGTCGTTGTAGTCAACAAAGGAGGTGGCAATATCGACGGCGCCGGCCATTGCTGTGGCAACTACCGCCACACATCAAGAACCGGATACCAAACGTGGAAAACAGAGAGAGAGAGATTGAACACGCGAGCACGTGCTGTGGTTCAGCGCTGGCTGTGCTGTCAAAACCTCTGCCGCTTGGATGGCTCTTTTTTTCTGTTGTGACTGTGACACTGTTCCATTTGCACGGACGACGGGTGTAGCTTGTCACAGTGACAATGTCGGCCCACGATGTTCGGCGATGTGTCGTCTTTGAGACTTTGGTGCCGCGGACGGCGTCAGGGTATCGCGGCGGCTGGAGCAGGACCCAGCCACCCCCTCCCATAGCAGGATTGCAAGGATCAGGCAACGCCAGCAGCAGCAGCAGCAGCAGTAGTCACCGAGAAGGAAAGCCAAGACGGCTACGCTTCTTCTGGGTGAACAGTCCGTCCCATGTTTATTGTGGATGATTGCTCGTTCCGTCACTCGTGATGACGGCCGACAATGACGATACTGATGGGTTCTGGAGGAACGACACCGAGTCGAACAACTAACCGTAGCAGCAAGCGCAGACATCTCGCCAGTTCCTCCCTGTCGTCGCGACTCACCCAAGTGCTGTTCACTTACGCGGACAGTGACGACCAAGCTGGCAAATTCGTGCTGATAACGCAAGCGCACAGAGAAAGCGACCACTTACGCGCGCACACACACACAAGCAAATGCACGCGCATGGAGGCCCAGAGAACGTGTGCAGTTGGGCAGGCTGGCGCGTAGACAGGACATAATCCCGACCGGGCAGGATAACACAGTAAGACATCATACGGCGTTCACTTACCACTTCCATGTTTGTGTCATTCCCGATGGGATAGGGTGCAACAACGGCCGCGAAGGGCGGTAACTGGAAAATCGAGGGACTAGTAGTTTTTAGCCATGGAGCATCAGCTATCACAGGAGTGCCAGCCAATCCGAAGCGACCTCTTAACTCAACTGACTTCATGTCGACGTCAACATGCGGCTAGCTCGTTTGTGTACCGTCGCGCTCAGAGTCATTTGCCGTTCTGATCGGGTCGTACTGCTCGCGTTTTGTCTGTCAACGCTGTTTGGTTTATCGTTTGTGCGGGGTGCAGCCATCGAAGCAAGGCGTTCTGGTTTTGTTTCCGAGAAAGGTAGCTGTCAATTTTGAAGCAATTTTTACGGAAGTTCAACTCGTGCCCAAGGGCTGCACAAAGGCGCGCCAGTCCATTGGACCTGGTATATATATATATATATATATAATATATATTCGTACGCCGCCGGCTTGCCCAGCAGTTCCACTATAACAATAGATTCTCGTTTAAGACTATCGCCGGGACTCCATGGGGGAATTGGCATTTTTCTTAGTTACCGTGTGTGTTGTTTCATTTTCAACTGATGCTTTGGAATTATAGGCTAATACATCTTCAAACTCTGCACTCATGTTTGGCAATGTAGAGATGCGCAGGATTCTCTTATTCTAGGTACTGGCAATGCAAACACACGAATAGTCATTTCATGTCGATGAGGGACCAATAAATAGTACTAATAACAATAATATTTGTAACGTTGCTCGCCTCTGGTTGGTCCTATTGCTGTGTGTGTGTGAGTGTGTCTGCGACCGGCCGCGATTATTTCCTCCATGTCTCCGCCTACTACTCATTGCTCGAAGAGTGATCCCTCTCTTCCTTTCCATCTGTATATTCACGCTGAAGACGAAATTGATCTATTGAGTGCCTGACATCGACCAGGCCTACCGAACGACTTGACGACGCTCGCCGCCGCTGACGGGGACCAACGAACGCGGGCGTGGGCAGACCGGGCAGCCTCGTCGAGCCATCGGTAACAACTTGCTGGTGATTGCTTGCCCTGATCTCTAGCTGGTGGCTCTCTCCATCCGGAATAGTCATCAAATCCTTTGGCCACATATATGGCCGTGTATGTGTGCGGGACGACGTGTGCTTTGTCCAATACTGATTTGAGTAGATTTGAATCTATCTGCCGAGTAACGAATTGCGTTTGGTTGAAGACGGTGACAGTCGATCACGGTCGAAGCACGAGCAGTGGCCTCGGCAGTGACGTTATCACTATCGACTCGCGAATGAAATCGACAGCGACCGGGGCAAGTGCTGACGACCACGAGAGAGGCCGAGCAAAGCTCACGGGGATGAGGTGGGAGGGGGGACCTTTAATATTTCTGTGCGTCCGCTTAAAAGGGGAACTTGAAGAAGAGCACTGAATCCAGCATCGTCTCCAACTATGACGATATATATTTGAGTGGTGTTCGCCCATTTCAGCGGTCTCAGCGGTTGTTAGTAGATTAACGCGTATATATGTTACTATCTCAAGGCATGAAGTAACAAGGTAAAATAGTACGGCTAATTAGTCTGCTGATATTAGTGCATTAGCACGTTTAGCTGTTAAGCGAAAAGAAGTGTCGGGGACAACCTATCGTGGTTGCCTTGTTGCTGTGTTGTTCTCATATAGCGTTCAGTTCGGCTGCCATCAGCATATTAATACTATATATATATATATATATATATATATATATATATATATATATATATATATATATATATATATATGAATGTGTACACACACCACCGGTATATGTGGTATCATCAAGGCGAGCGACGAGACAATGCTTGAAGGGACCGCTGGACTGATGTTGAAATTCGCCGCCCAATTGCGACTATTCGAAGTTAAGTTTTTCAACAAGATCCGAGGCACTCGTAACTGAATCTCGCGTGTTGCAATGACGTATCATGAGAGCAGGCGGCAGCCGTCGTAACTCTGTTCATCGCTGCTGGGAGATGCAACTCTCGGAAGAAGCAGTTTAAAAGTATAAAGGAAAAAAATAAACCGTCAGAGTTTTATACTTTCGCAATACGTGATGCTCTTTGACGTTCGTCTTCTTTCACGGCAGTCAGAGATGTTTACGTCCTGCCGGCAAACGAGAGACTAGGGTCCACCACCGATTTCAGTAAGGTTTGGAGAACATCATACGTCAGCGGTTTGGCAGGCACTGTGAGCTTGAGAGGCCATTGGAATTGCGCAATCGATGATTGCGTTTGTCTTCGCCGATGGACTTCCTACGAGTAGACTGCTTAGATGCCTGTGTAGAAAGTGTTGCTTTGTTCAAAAGTGACAGTGTTCCAGGACGATGAACAGGTCAGATGATCGGGACCCCTTCGCTCATTTCCCGGGAGAGGAAGCACTTCGAAATGCGATCGATCGAGCTTACAACCACAAATGGGCAATCATCATGTGCCAGCTTCCCAAGAATGCGGTTGAGAAAAAAGTCGCGGTGTGTCTCCACCGCGTGTTTCAGTGTGATGTTTCAATAGGAAAGCCAGCAGTAATTTTGCCTCTATTTAAGTTTCACCAGTAGACAATTGAAATGTGGGCAAAAGAAAATTCAAACACTATAGAAGCACTTGTGTCCCTCGCGGAATCGCAGCGATAAGCTGATGCTCACGGCGATAAACAACGGATGCCTACGGACCGTATCGGCCACAGCAAGCGGCCAAGTTAGGTGAGCCCGTGAGTCTCGAAATCTGTTCGAGACGCCAAACAGCACCTATTTCTTAAGCACACATGTATTCTTTTTTTTTTTTTGCTAATTTATATTCCATTACGATTGGTACTCGTCGGGTCGGCTTCTGACAGAATCGTCTTTTTACTATGCTTCGGCGAGGAGTATTTTATATATACATATGCGCCTGGCATATTGTTATAAATATATATATATATATATATATATATATTATATATACATATATAACACCGACAACAAACGCTCTTCGGTTGCTGTGGCTGGTGTTGTTGTTATTGTTGTGGTTGTTGTTGATTGCCGATTGCAGTAGTACTGGTAGTGGTGGTCGTCGTACCCCTTGGACTAGAATATTGTTTCCGATTCTATCTCGCGACGGCGGCCGCGATTGCTGTTGCTGGCCGCTTCTGCCGCTGTCCACTTCTCGTGCTGCCCTCGCTGCTCTATGACCGCCGTCATACACACCAGTACAAGCAAGTGGCTGCAAAAACAGGCAGTAGTGTGCCCGTGTGTCTGGCTATTGCTGTCTTCCTTACCCGACCACCGGCCACCGGCCGACCGGCCGGCCTATCCGACCGGGCAGTTCTCTACTTTTAGTCGATAAGAACATTGGACTGGGCTGCCAGTAGCAGCAGCAGGTGCAGCGGTAACGCGTTTTCGCGTCGCGTCAATGATGGCACCCTTACGCGTACTTACGTCGTGGAACGGTGGAACAGACGAGGATGAGAGACAATGCTGATGCGACGGTGCTGCTCGTCGCGTAGACCACGATCGTCTTTATTGGACGTGGTTGCTGTTGCTGTTGCTGTTGGTGTCGCTGCTGTCGACGTCTCTTCTGCTGGTGACGGCGTCGCTAGTGCCGCTGGTGATGGCAGCGTTCTTCGCGTGTCCTTGAGGGAAGCTCTTGCCCCCGCCGGCTTGCTCCGTGCCAATAACCGCCGTGGCGTCTTCTGGCGGCGGCGACGGATCCTTCGGGCTGCTGTTGCTGGCCGGTGCCGCGGTGGTTTCTGCCATGCGCGGAACTTTAGCAGCCGGTCCGTGCAGCGTGGAGTAGCAGCTTCTGGTGGTTGACGCTGGTCCCGACGGCGTTCGGTCGCTCGGGTCGCTTGGCCATCCCTTTGCGTCACTGCGTTCAGCGGACAGCGACGCGGCCGCGGCAGCCGCCGCCGCCGCCGCCGACGTCGTCGTCGGCGACGACCGACGACCGACGAATCCCCTCGGTTCCAAAGCGACGCGGAGTGCCCCGTAGCGACGACTACAGCAGTGAGAGATCCCACACGACACGGGAGGCTGGTGGCGGGGAAGAATTCCAGCGAGAGAGAAGCAGCAGCAGCAGGAGTCAAGCATATGCTACTGCGTCTGTTGCTGCTGTTGTTGCTGTTGTTGTTGCTAAAAGGGACCGAAGGCAGCCGGCAGCAACTCTAAGGGACTGCTGCTGCTTGTATCTTCTTCTGATGTTGTATTCGGCGGTGTACCCTGCTGCTGTGTCTTCGTGGCAACGTGGCCGCGACTGTTGTCCAGTAGCGTGACGCGCGTTGAGCAGCGGTGGTAAGGAAGATGATGCTGAAACACGATGGCGTTCTGCCGAACTTGTGGGCGCTGACCTGCCTCATGAGCATGTCAGCAGGCGAGGAGCTCTGGGGATATTGCTATTGGGCTCAAATGTTCTATATAATGTGTTTGGTTAGTCTTTTGGAATTTTTGTGACATGAAGAGATATTATGGATAAGTTAATATTATTATATTATGGATAATGTAGGGGGTGAATCACCTTAAGGGTAGTATTAGAAATTATTGTAATATCTCATGAGTGGCTCTTGTAGGCGTCACCGTGAATGCTAAGTGAGAAGCTTCTTGTTATATTCGCTGGCTCGTTAGGTTCGGTTTTGAGCGTACGAGCCACGTTCAGTTTCTACTTGTAGAAAACCAATTTACAATAATACAAGTGCCGTTTCTGAGAAGTCTGCAGAATTCAGGTATGATTTACATATACTTGTTAAAAGCTACTACAGAATTGCTCAAATGATATGTTGGTTCGCAAGGTAGAGGTAGAGCTTTATTAAAGGAAATGCAATTTTACCATGCTTAAGTTCTCTTATATGTTCTCTTAAGTTTGCTCTTATGTTTACGTTCTCTTATATACACACAGCGGGACTCGAACCTGCCTCTGGCTTCTGGCTTTTTACAGGCAGAAACTTAACCGTCGAAGGCACCTCGCTGAAAAGGTTGGATTGTGATGTCCACAGTATTTTTGTTGTTTTTTTTCTTGTTGTTATTTACATTCAATGTGTCGTTACGCATTCATTGCATAGTATGCTCAGGCCAGAAGTGCTCGTTCACAGTCGCTGTGGGGACAGCCTTCTCTGCATCGATGAGCACCAGCATATGCAACCAAATATGGCCACAAATACTGTTTCACACCATTAGCCAAAACGGGCGTGCTAGAATGGATTCCGGCACAGCTAGCGCCATTCGATAAGAGGCCACCAGTACGGACGTCTATGGAAGATCTCTCTCTCGCTCTATGTATATATATATATATATATATTTATATATCCACTCACCCCTCGTGGTGATATTGGTCCCGGCAACGGCCCACCTGATAGCTCCAGACGTAGCGACCGCTTTGCATAGCCGAATGGCAGACTGTTCTCCCACTGTTAAGGCTCTCTCGATCTATTATATATACTTATATCGCGGCTAGACCGCCGACGTGAGTAGGGATTAAAGGCTTTCTAGCTGGCGCATTCGCACCGAAGCGTATGTAACGTAAAAGGCGTAAGCATGCAAGCGCCGGAAAAGCTAGCCAATGACGTCGTCGTATCCTCGAACGGGAGCGACTCATTAGAACTTCGGCAGCCGAGCCAATCGTTTTCTAGTCTGTTGCTCTTTGTCGAAGAACAGGAGATTGCCGTGGTGGCGTTTGCGCCGGCGGTGCCAAGAGATGACGGCTTCGGATGGCGCGTCGCTCGCTCTCGCTGATTCTACAACACACGCGGGCGACTGTCGGCAGCCGTCTGTGTTCGACAGGGCGGGAGGCAGGGCGTCTGAGTCGATTGCTGAACTGAGCTGGCGCTGTGCTGCTGCGGTTGTTGTTGTTCGTGGTCGCCACAGACGCTACCCGCTTGGCTGCAAACGGGGCAAGGACCCCCTCCAAGGTCTTCGCATCCACGCTACTGCTACTGGTAGAGCTGATACCAGCAGTTCTGATGAAAGCAAGAGCTCAACTGACTCACTCGCTAGCTAGCTCGCTCGCTCGCTCGCCACTTATTCACTTGCATTGCTAGCTCAAACTTTGTGCGTTCTAGCGAAACTGAGGTGGCTGGTTTGAACTGAGCTAATATCCATTGCCCCTAGTACTGCTTCTGCTGCTGCTGGTATCACCCACCACCACCACCGCCTCTTCTGTATCAGCATATCAGCGCTATGGCTGAACATATAACGAACGCCACGCTATGTAAAGTGTTACGTCGTCGTGCTAGCGACGCACAAGTGTAAGTATCTCTATCTCAGCCTACTAGCTGTGACTAGCAGCGGGGTAAGTAGGAGCTGATGGGTGGCATGATGATGTCCACCAACAACAACAATATGAAGAGCAATGCCCATTCTGGGTATTCGTTCGGTGTTCAGCGTTTACTATCGGGTCGCAGCATTGTCGCCACAACAACTACCACTGCGATTACGATAGATACAGCTGTTGTTGTGGCTGTTGTTGCTGCCGTGCTGAGCAGCAGCAGAAGCAGCCGCCGCTGCCTGCACGAGATAGGACGCGAAAGAGCACTACGAGGCTAGGCAGGGAATATGGTGAGGAGGAAGACTAGCGAGACAATGCGAATGAGAATGAAGAATTACCAGTTCGGCCGTAGCTTGGCCGTGAAAGCAGGGGCTAGGTAGACCGATTCTTCTTCTGCTTCGGCTGCCGTTGCCTGATGCTGTTGCTACTTCTGCCAGCTGCCCGATAGTGGCTGGATAGCAACTAGTGTCTCCTGTGGCGGCTGCGCTGCTGCTGCTGTTGTAGCGACGAGCACTTCGCTTGCATTGGCTTGGATTGCCGATGTTTAGCTCTGAGTTTACGGCTGCGGAGAAATAGTGTGCTTAGGTTGTTGTTGTTGTTGGACCCTGCTCGGGCCACTTTGTCGCGGTCGTAGTGCAGCGGTAGACTTCTGCCGCTGGGCGACGTCCGCAACAGGAGCAGCAGCAGCAGCGGCAGCGGCTTCAGAAGGACAACAATGATGGCGAACGAAGAATAATGGAACGACAACGACGATGACGAGAAGTACGCGGCTGTCCGTCGCGTCGCGACTTTGCAGCGATTCCCCGAGCAGCTGCTGCTGCTGCTGCTATTGCTGCAGGTAGAAAATCGAGGAACTCCAGAAAATTCTATCTTCCACTTCTGTCAGCAGTTGACTTCATTCAGTGCGGTTCCATAGCATAGATAGGTCTCGGGAGAGGAGGGCGAGGGGGTCACTGATATCCAGTGTGCTGTTGTGATAGACGCAGCCGGTGATCCTGTAGCGGTGTGATATTCGCGTGGGGCAAAGTGGCAGCCGGTGGACGCTGGCTAGCCATGGAATTAACACGGGCAGACGCCGGTATTGGGCGTTGCTGTTTTAGGGCGCTCCGCTTACCCTGGGGATAGGGCCAGCGTGTTGGCTGGATGAATCGACATGATCTTAATTAAAATCATAAGGTCAGAAAAAGCTGCAAAACGAGAGGATATGATCGACATCTATCATCCGCAGCTATATGTTCGTTAATGAAGTGCAAAACTTACTTTATTTATTTATCATTGAGATCGGGATAATACAGCAGCACCCTTATTATTGATGTTGTGAAATTTGCAGTTTCTAGGGGAACATGTCTGCCTGCCTTTGTTCAGACTGTGTATTTTCATCTTTCATTTCAATCATCACAAGGTCACATGTACAGGCGACCTTCTCTCTGTTTTGTTAATACGCGAGAGAGAGAGAGAGAGAAATGGAGAAAGATTCGACCGAGATTAATTGGGCCACCCTCCTAGTGGCAGACCCCAGCCCTTGGGGATGTGCTATAGTGGAGGGTATACCGTTGGAAGTGGGTGTCGCGTCCCGCATAGGCTACATTTGTCGATTTGTTGTTAGGACGCGGAACAGCAAAGGACGCAGCGACAGCAATGATAAAGACGCCACAATATGGGCGACTGTAGACCAACAATAGGTAGCCGTGGAGGAAATGCCCGGGAGAAGGACCAACTCAACTAAGTATCTTTAGGCCCTTTTATATGCTATCGTAATTTGACGTGTCCCATCGATTTGCTCTCCTGCGCCCGTATTTCCGCAGACTAACATTTTTCAAAAGGCTTCGACGACGTTTCAGTGTTGCTACTTTAGCTGCTGCGGGGAGCGTGTAACCCTTTGAAGGCGGTGTTCGCTTAAAGCACGAGTCACCAAGAGAACTATTCTGTTCATCGCTATATATATGTATATATATATATATATATATATATGGCCTGACGATTTTCCGTAGGATGGTCTTGTCAAGAATCAAGAGGTAGGCAATGACTCGGAGACGGAGACAATTCGAATGAGAGAGAGAGAGATTCATATGTACCTCAACCTGTGGTTGAACGAAGCTACAGTGCTATATATTCCTGCTGAAAAAGCTCTCATTCAGTAATCATAGCTCAAGCGGCCCCCACGTCACATATTCTGTCGGTAACGTCGGCGACACGTGACCAATTTTAGACCAATCTATTTAATAGATCGAGACGAGAGTAATGCAAGCAGGGGCTTTTGTTCTTCGGGAAGTCGAAACGAATAGTATCAGTATATTTCGGTTTTTTTTTGGTTCCTGTATGATCCTTCTCGGTGTTTTCGGGCCGATTGTTATTTTCCATCTTGTATACCAAAGGAACTCGTTGAGCCAATTGCACGTTAATGCCCCAGTGGCTGCATATTGTTCTTTGGCTTTTTAAAAGCTGCCAAGGAAATTACCTTAGCTGTATGAATAGGTCTGGCGTGTAGGTCTGTGCAAGTCAGGCCCAGTCGGAGAAAACTGTTGGAATCCACTGATTTTTCTAGCCTATTCGAGGGGGATCGGAGAGGCGACGGTGTGCGTGAGTGCGCGTGTGTGTGTGTGTGGTTGAGGCAGATATCGTGACGCGATGAACGTGATGTCATCATCTTAACTCTTAAGTAGTTGACTGCGGGTGGATGTGATTGCACGCCTGTCCCATAGCTGTCCCCGATGCATGCTCCGATGATTGGTTACTTGGCCGAGTTGGTTACGACTTTGGCTGCAAAACGATACGTACAGAGGGAGGCTGTATGTCGGGACGGTGCAGGATGGGACTGCTGGGAGTGGAGATATGCGTGGAATAGGTCCACCGGTTTGGCGCAAAGTCCCAGCAGTCGAGCACGTTCTTTGCCGACAGAGAGATAGAGAGAGAGAGAGAGAAAGAGCATCAATATGATAATATTCATACGACCAGATCCATGCATGTACGTCGGCGACGACAACGACAACGCCGAAAATGGTGGAGCGACCAGCCACGGCCTATGCCAACATATATATATATATATATATATATATATATATTAGGGGAAGAAACTTTGCTCATTACTATACGGATAGATGGTTGGTTGGCTGCCTGGCAGGGCTATAAATGAAACATCACCTAAAATACATACAAAGGTATGTTCGAAGTGATGCAAATATTGCTGTAATGAGCAATTTTTTATGGTTATGCTATATATAATCGTTGTATGTAGTGACGTTGACTGTGTCGATATCGACCCTCTCAATCTCTCCCTATATATTATATATACTAGATATATAGCCCTCCCCTGAACATTCTCTATGGGAAAATTAGAAGCTAAACAAGGCTAAAACGAGTAATCATGAGCACTGACTATATGCTGCTAGCTACCACCTATATCAAATACAGGCAGGCTACTTCTTCTCTTATAGCTCACCCTCTGCTGCGAGGTTTCCATAGCAGAAAGGCCTCGATACCACCGCTGTGTAGCGGCACTGCTTCAAGGACAAATCGCATCCCCGCAAATAGACTTATCTCGGCTATCGCAGCCTCCCTAGGTAACCTTCTTCATCATGCCGCAATAGCAGCTGCGGTCGTAACTGTCCATTGTAACGTTAGCAAATCTCAGCTATGAATTCATTTTATATTATTATACATTTGCAACAATAATAATAATAACAATAATAACAGACTGACTCACTGATATATAGGCTCTCATCCGTGGCTCGTTCAATGACATGAATTCGTTGTAGTGGTCCGCGCATCATAAGCGCATCGTGATATGATGAGTCACACAACAGTCCCTTCAATGCTGACGGTGCCGGCAGCGGCGGGAACAGTGGCACCAGCAGCGGTGTTGTTGGCGCAGACGTGACGACAACATGAATCTGATGGACGCTCGTGCGGCCTAGCCAGAGAACCCTGTTCGTTTGTCTTCTCGAAGCGTTCTCGATCCGCTTGTTTATTTCATAGAACACAACAACAACCACAACAACAACAGCAACAATGGCCGCAGAAACAGTGGCAACAAGAAGCAAGATGTGTACACTTTTTGTTCTGGAGGAATTCGAATGGTAATGATGAGACAAAGGACGTCTAACCACGTCACACGACATTGTTGCGCCACAGAAACACGTACGCGCAAATGTATACGTTCGAACGGCGGTGGCTGCTGCGGGCACAAATCGTCTAGAAACGGCATAGAACCATATATAGGATCGTATTTGTGAGTTATGACTGCGTATGTTTGTGTGTCTCGATGTGATTGGCTGGTTGGGGTGTGTTGACTGCGATTGCCTTTTTGCCGTACGTCCATTTGGTCTAATATCATAATTTAATACAGATCATATCGAAATTGTCAGGGCTGACATGAATCTGCTCACTTTATCACCCCCGGGACGTGCGCACTCATTTTTTATCTAAGACTGACTGTGGGAAATGTTTGTTGTTCTTACAAACGATTGCTCGTTTGCACAGACGTCTTTGTCATTAATCAGAGGTAAAACATTATTCGATTTATAAATAAGAATAGCAATAATAACTGGCAGCAGTCGACATCGCCGTTAAGCGACAAGAAATGTTTCATACAAAATTCGTGTGCTACAATTGTTTAATGAAATTAGCGCTTTAGGAAGCAATCTACAATAGGAATGAATACTTTGATGAGCTTTGCGTACGGAAGATTGCCAGCACGCGAAACCCTGTGTGTGTTTCACTGATGAATCATGGAAACCATCCAGCGACAACCGTCTCCGCTGCAACCCTTAATGCGGGCCCCTATTCACCTCGAGGCGATCCTTAGCTATTCGAGAATTGCGACACTTCGAGGTCTTGACAACGTGGAGTCGGTGATAGAAGTTCTACATGTCCGTTTAATGGCCGTTTGCAAATACATGGAAGCTGTTCGCAAAAGTACAGCCTCAGTTAGTTTGTTATTTTGTTAGGTCGGGCGGTTCGCTGTGGCCCTCCATCAGGGCGGGAGGTATTGGCAAGACCGGTCTGCTATGCTCGAGCACCGGAAATGATTGGGAGGCTACATACAGATGTTTATGTCGCAGAGTGATAGAGGAGGGGTGTATCGTGCGAGCGCCGGACCAGGTTCATTGGTCGGGCCTCGAGTGCGGCTAAGTGGGGGGGCGGTCAAACCGACAGACCCAGACTATTCCGTTCCGTCATCGACAACGGCACAAACAGCTGCCAACGAAGCAACCACCTGTGCTGTTACCGTTCCCTGATGACGCCGTGAGGAAATTGGCTCCTGACCACACGACGGCACCTTCCTCTAAGCAGTTCCCCTAAGGACGAACACAAATTTGCCGTGTGTCAAATGTCGGGAGATGTATCGCTGTGTCATTAGCAGTATATTGGTTTTAATTGCTTCTATCTTTTGTTGTTGTTGTTATTTATTGTTGTCGTTGTTGTACTTATCTGTGTAATATATTGCTAGAGAAGGATTCAGGCAGCTTGTTGAGAAGCTGGCGTTTGTTCTTTGTGGGTCCTTTGCATAGCATATCGATTCATCATGCAAGGCTTATAATACAGAGGTCGCAATGAGCCGGAATCAATCGACTGAGCTGGGAGTTGAATTTCCATGAGATGCAATAGAGCGACTTCCATAAAGTCGCACTAACATCAGCTCCTGTCCAGAAGGTAGGAAAACCGATTTTGATAGATGAGCTTCCAAGAAGATCCTCGAACCTTCCGTCTCCTATATACTGGATGGTTATGCCCGACGCATATATATATATATATATATATATATATATATAGCGTCCCTCAAACGGAACGATCGAATATGAAGCACCAACGGGATGGTGCATGCTTCGTTGCCTGGGGCTGTATGGTCCCGGTCCTGTTTGCGATTGTGATCTAGCTGCAATTGTCGGCAGCCCGAGGGACATGATCTAGTGAGGGAATGGTCCTAAGGGGAGTGACGATCTGAACAAAGAGCAAAAAAGTACCGGCCGAGACGTTCACCAACGGCTTTCTGATCAGACAGATCTCTACGCAAACTTAGTATTCGGTCGTACGGTCTGAAACCGCTCTTGGACGGCATATATATATATATATATATATATATATTACTTGTAGGCGCCCAATTAGTGTCAGGCAAGACCGCTGGCAAACAAAGATGGCAAGCCACATGAAAAGATATAGTGCCATAAAATTACCCCATTTCGCCGCAACATAACATGACGTTAAGCGATTAACCTTCTCCTCGGCTATCCTAAGGATTGAAAAACGCATATGCCAAAACTATATACATATATATACGTCTAGGTATAAAGTTCGGCATGCAGAAGAAGAAGACGACGACGAGGACGGCAGGACGCCCCAAAGAGAGGCTGCTTCGCTCCATGCGCAGCAAGCTCATTCTGCTATTTCTCGACTATGCGGGATCGCGGCCAGGGTTGGCTTGCCTGTGGACACTTTGCCGAAACGCCACGGAACAGATGTAACGGCGGCTCGTCTTTGCCTCTGTGGTGACTTGTAAATTCTCCGCCAGCCAAAAGCCCATTCCATTTCGAGCTGGTCGTCGTCACAGCGTCTGGGCGGTTTCAGAGGTCGTAAACAGGACGCGGAGAAACTGTGAAGCTCCAGGCCCCGTTGTTCACCGAAATAAACGAAATTCGGTCAACGATTTCGACAACAACAACGACAGCAAAACAACGAAGTACACGACGCCGTCCGTGTAATGACGCTGTCTGTAGTGGCGACTCGAGTGAAGAAGCTATTGATATCTGCCTTGCGGCTGTTGATCGTGTATTTTCCATCGAGTGGAATTTAGCTCAGGAGCAAATCATGAGGAATGAGTCTGTGAAGTGCTTGGAGCTGTGGGGGTGGGTCACCGGAACTGCGGTCCTGACCGGATACTGTCTGGAGCGGGCAGACAGCGCTGAGAAGGCGACACATCCTGAGATACCCATCGAGATATATCGGGTTCCGTAATTGCACAGAGCAATGGTCCAGCCTGTAATGGATGACGAAGGGGGAGCCCATGAGGCACTGAAGCATTTCCCGCCGGCTGAGGGATCCTGCCAGTGCTAACTCAACCGAACAGCCATACGCCTCTCGTTCCTGCCGAAGACATCGAGGTAATGAGGGGTGGGTGCTAGCGTCCGTGCGGCGGCGGCGGCGGCGGTGTCATCGGTTTATTTCAAGTTGTCGTTATCCGTTCGTTTCTCTATTGGCGTGGTGGGATTCGCCTCCTTGAGACTCTGAGAAGCACGTAGGCGATTTATCGTGCGAGGAGAACTGCGCTAGAGCGAGCTCGAAACCCTGCAGGGAAGGCGGGGGGCGGGCGGGGAGACGAGGGCAAACAATGGAGCTGGTAAAGTTGGCCTGGCGGACCATCTGGCGAATCTCCGGTGCACAGAGTAAAGCGCTGGATAGAAATGAGGCTGTGATACCATGAGGCTTAGATTGGCGAAACAGCTAGATAGCGAACCCAACAACGGACACACTGCAGACTACGGAAACAATAGTCCCATAGGGTATAGTCGGGGGGAAATGTAAGGGTAATCTGCGCAAGGTCGATTTTTTTCCGCTCTCCTAGGTAATCGCCACTTTGCAAGGGAGCTAAAATTATAAGTTGTTTTTTTGTATTCGCACTGTTCCTGCAACAAACAAACTATAGCTAACCAGCGGCGTGGGACGTAGCCGTTCGAACAACGAATGAACTTGTAGGTTCTGTTATAGATTACCTGAAACGATCGTCGAAGGAGGCTACAAGCGGTAGGGAGGGGCGATCTTATCTATTTATACTGGCACCATTCGTGTGTAGGTGCCGTATTGTAGATCCTTTTGTGGAAACCGATTCTAGTTTTAATTCTCGTTGTGTTCTCTCGCGTCCTTGCGACGGTAGAGTGAATGAGCAGCGAGAGACAACGAGAAGCTGATCAGATTGGTTGCGGGGTTCTCGTTTATGGATGCGCCTGAACAACCGCGCCGTCTTCGCATAGTGTCAACGGCCTAGCCGAGGCAGTCTTTAATTCCGGAGAACACAATTATGACGTTGACGATAATGATGACCACGATACCAATCGATATGGTGGACTTCGTCTATGTGTTCAGAGGCCACGGAAGCCACCGTTCTCGAAGTGGTTCATAGTAGAGACCTACCACGCAGTGTAAACTCCTCTGCATGCCGCTAGAGACCTGGCGGTGAGCAGGAAGTGTATTAACTCAGCGACGCCGTCACTGAAGTGAAGTGGATCTGAGGGAACGGGTAGGGCAGCCTGCCTGCCTGTCAGCACGTCTGTCGAAGATGATTCAATTTTGTCGTGAGCAAGCCGACAACGAACGGGCCCATGAATAGAAAAGCAGGTGAACATGTTCGAGTGAGTTCGGAGCAAGTCTGTGCTCAAGCTGACATTGGCGCGGTGTTCTGCCGCTCTCTTCTCCGGTGAGCATCGCCAACCTTGGTTCAGGGAGAGACCGTTCGAACGACCGAAATGCCTCTAGTCGAATTCGTTCTCTGTGTGATAGACCGTCAGTGTTTGCCGCCGCCCCCGCCGCCGCCCCTTCCTATTTAATCCGGCATCGTCTTCCAGAGTGAGAGAAAGAGAGAGACTGTAGGACGCGCGATTCGTCTACCCGTAGACCTGCCGATTTGAAAAAAGCCAGCGCAGATGCATACGCGCGAGGTCGCTGTGGGACTGATTCCAATGGCAGAGGCTTGCCCGCGAGGCTGTCCTGTTAGCATCTGCCGATTTCGGGAAATAGTATTAAAGCTTTCTGCGATGCAATTGCTTATAAGAAGAAAAGATCTAACCTGAGACAGTGGAAAATGTTTCATCACCGTGCTTTCTGGACGGTGGTGAGCATGTGCTCATGAATCGATAGCCGGTTCCGACGATGTTTCACGCGAATAGAGTTGAAACGGAAGAAACTCGTAAGGGAAAGGACAGTTGGGTGTAGGCCTGATCAGACCGAGAAATCTATTGAGTAGTATCAGCAAACACTGTCCCGACACCAACCACTCCATCCACTGATTCGACCTAGGTTACAATTGTACTCGTGCACGAGGCTAAAACAATGCAGCATATATGATATTGATTGGTGTGATAAAAAATATATAGATCAAGGCGGCTAACAGTAACGGCGAATAAGGGACAATCATTTATAGAGCACGCTAGTTACCCTTCAGTGGAAGCTATTCCGAGTACTCTCGGAGTAAGTTCGATATTTATAAATACGACGAATCGTGTGGCATCGTGTAATCATATTATAGCTTCAGTTTGTTAAACACAAAAGCACGCTGCGTTGTCGTCTCAAGGATTCGTATTGAGCTACAATATCACTGGTCGCCTTTGAGCCTAGCTGCAGGTCTCAGATCGAAGCGATTCTTGCCGAGACTACGCGAGGCTTTGCAAGGGGTGATGTCCCTTGCTGACAGCTGTGTCTTTATCGAAGCGGGCGGGCATACCGTAGAAACTTCGAAGAGAGATCTCATCGACAATTCCGAATGCCACTGTCGCTGGCATTCACACTATTACTATAGCCATAGTGGCGGAGCTCCGGTTCCGCTACCACCCCATCTAGCCAACCCCACATTGACGGCGTTTTGTCCGTGCGTCCGTTCGTCAATCTCCCTAGCTGTCACACGTTGGGAGCCGCATGGCCAGATCGCGCGTACCCGCACAATGGTGGACGGGATACCGCAATCAGTTGCCGGCATGTCTAAACCCGTTTCAAATACAGACCTCTCGCCGCCGCCCCCCCACCCCGTCTCCGGCCCATGTAGCATTTGGCGACGGATCGTCAATGCCGTTGTGTTGGTATTCGTGGCGTGCGTTGCCTCGCACCGCGGGCGTGAAATTCACAAAATTCCTCATACTGGGATATCAGGGTCACGAGCCGGCATCGTATACAGATAATCGGCGATCAGGTGTCGGTCGGCTCGGCCTGCCCCGCTCAACGCAATGCGGCCGCTAGATCGGATTGGCCCTCTGCCGATGTAAGGCAGATGCGCTACGCTCACCCGCAGGCTCACTGACAAAGTCACTGACAAATTCACCCGCGTGAATCGCTCGGAACGCCAACGAATCCGGTTTGTATCTCTCCGCTGGGTAAGCCACCGAATGCTGAGCTGTGTCTAGCACTCCTCCGATCATTCGTATTTTAACGTGAGCATGATCGCCAGCAGGTGAGCCCCGGCGCAATCATTCTGCCGGTGGCCTAAATGAACTGCTCGTGTCATTGACGTTGCGAGATTAGTTTTTAAGTTGCCAATGGTCTCCGTCGCTTCCGCCACTGTCGTGGCCATATATTGGCCATATATATGTGGTCGATGTGGCCTTCCAGGCGTATTGTTATGCATAACTGAAGTTGATGAGTTTCCGTGGGGTATTATTTAGTCCTTAATGTATATGGGTAGCCACACATGGGTCGTTATCACCGTGAAGACACTCGGGGTCACGGGGAGAGGAGATGTTTAAAAATGATATTCAGCCTCATCTTGGAGAGCTCGTCAACCTAAATACCACTGAGATTTGGTTAAGTCACTTTTCATGGATAGCTGACGCCGCCAGCTTTTCATAACGCTTCCACGGGACTCGTGTGGTAAACGCGCAGTTGTCGAGATGTTAATGTTTCAATTTCAGTCAGAAAAAAACCCTTTGTTTTTTTACGAATATAATAATAATAATATTATAATAACTGTTCACAATTCCTAGTTATTTTAGATCTATATTATATATCCTGAATACAGCCCCCTGCTAAAGGGTGTGTAAATATTATATATATATATATATATATATATATATATATATATATATATATATTTATATATATATATATATATATCTCGAAAGTAGCAAATCTTTCGTAAATTTGCTTACTGTGAAAAATTGTGTGTATCATTGTGAGGGCGATCCATTGGTGTCACGATCAGGTCCAGATTTCTATTAAACCAAATAGATTTCTCCTCGAATGACATTTTTTTTCTATTTCCAAAAATCCCGCTCGTTAGCCATTTCTCGCTGTACAAAGCAACTTATACACGCGGATGAGTGAACCACAATATACGTAAGGTGCAAACACCCTACAAAAGGCCTGCGTGCCCCCTCGTATCATCTCCATTCTAGGCCGAAGTTACTGGTACGGCGAACGAGGAGAGCGCGTCATTCTGAATCAATGTATGGTATCAGCTGGTATGGCTGACTTTTGCCCTTTGGTTTGGATTGTTGAAATTTGGTTGGGAGAGTGGTTGAGGTCGACTATTCGAAAATGAACTGCCTTTGGGTCGAATATGCTAAATACAACATGGATCAACACTATTACTACTATTCGACTAGTTATAGTATTTACTGTGATAGCGAGGAACGTCACCGGGAAGGGAACGGAGGTCATCTGTTGAAGGTCGAATGCAATGGCCCTCTCTGTGTTTGTCATCTCAGTTGTTTCAGTTTTCTCTAAAGTTCTCGGCGTGCCTTATGACCGCTGGCGTGGCTGCCATTCGGTCTCGTCAATACAGGAAACGGCATACAGGTCACCAAAAGTAACCGACCAGTTGGTGTTGTTGTTTCGCCGTGGTGGAGAGTATTATATATATATATATATATATATATATATATATATATATATATATGCGAATTATTACTATTATTATTATTATCCGAATATACATATCTCCTACATAGCTGAGTGGGTTATATAGCCGTTCTTCACCGTCGCTGTTCGCTTGGTTGGTTGGTTACTTAGCTAAGTGGGTCCTATAAAGTTGCGCTCGGGCGAGAACGCGCCTATAATTATATGTACACCTATCAGTTGGCGGGGAAAGCCACGGTTCGCTGTTACTGTCATTGCGTTGCAGGCCAGCAGTAACTCGCGACCGTCTGGCATCGTCCACACTTTATAACTATGTGTCAATGGGCGTCAGGCTGAGCTGGGCATGAGCCGATGGATAGAAGGCAATCAAACAAATGTTTACCCTGCACTAAAAGGCTGGAGTCCGGGGTCAGCTTCACGAGGTAGCGCCACCCGTGAAGACACCCTGTTCGTGACTACGGATCGTTCGGCAGGGCTGACAGAACCCAACAACAGCAGAGCCTTGAGGCACAGAGCCAAGCTCCGCCGCCGGCGCCACAACGATGGTCCTGCATTGGCGGGGCCTTGCAGCGGGCCTTGACCGTAATGCGGGCCGCTACCCCAACAGTAAATCGCTAAATGGCTAAGAAAAAGAGAGAGCGCGCGGGCGGGAGGGGAGAAAATATCAGGCATTGTGCAATGTTTATGAAATGCTAAAGTCTGTGTACGCTTAATACCTCTTTGGCAGAATCGCTTGGCTGAATTCGCAGTAATTTATCACATACAATATATCTATTCCTATAACATAACATAACATTTGCGGTTTATTTCCGGAACTGCAATTTTACAATGCTTAAGTTCTCGATTATACATTATGTACAGGTCGTGCTTGCTTAATTTTATTTTTGCAGCGCTTCATTGACAATCATTCTTGTCTGTACCATTCGTTGTCGCAGATGGCGCAGATGTCGTCAAGCGATAGATTCATGGAAGCACTACATATTTATTGAATAGATAAGTAGACCTCACAGGATCTATGCAACCCTTGTCGCTCTCGTTCTGGGCTAATTCTAGGTGAAACCATCAGGGTCTGTGCTTAGCGTTTACCTGTTGCCTCAGCGGCCGACCGTAGTGCAATATTATCCCAATTACCCCCCACGCTTACAACCGGGGTAGGCCCACAAGATAATTCACTCATGTGTTCGCCCCCACGCCGTCTCATCAGTCAATCAGTCAATCAAATGACCTTCGTTGGCATGACACGTAGCCACCCTTGCGGTTCTCCTACCCACACTACCCCTCTGACAACATATATGTGCAAGCAACGGCTCCGTCTGTAGAACGCAAGCCTACCCGCGCCTCTGCTCGTTGCAAATAAAAATTGTGCTATGCTAAAATAATATCGTGCGATGTACACTAATAATAATAATAATGATTATGTGACGTATCCACGTGGAATTACACGCACACGGGCGGTGTATAGGTCACGATACATGAGCGCAACAGCCATCGACGTTGAGGAGCGGGCGAGCACAAAGGCAAGCACTGCGTTTAGATACACGACCCCAATCTGTTCCCTTTGTCCACCGTCCATACTGACGTTACGACGGCGTCCTCGTGTAGACAACGCGTAGGCTCTGTATAATAATAACACGAGTCCGGGCGGACTTGTTGGTCCGTCTGGGCGACCGACCCCCCCCCCCCCACGCTTCGTTCCGGGCGTGCTGACCCGCTGTATACTCTGGTAAGCACAATGGCACCTTTGGAGCCAGGACAGCTATATAGCGGGCTCCGTAAACTCTTACATGGGACGTAGTAGCGAAGCGAGTTCGTAGTTTTTGTATGTTGCCGGCGAGCCCGGCAGGCCATGCCGTCGTTGCTTCTTATTGTGGTTTTCCCTGGCGCTCCACACTAACGGACTTTCTCCCTCCCTCCCTCCAGGCTGCTCGAAGCGGGTGGTTGGCACAGCCTGGATCAGCCCGGAGGGTCTTTACCTGGCCAGCGAGTGCTTCTCATTCACGTGCGTGTTCGCAGAACGGCGCTGAGAGGTTCAACAGGACGGTCGGCGTAATTTTACGCGTTACGTGGTGGACCCTTCTTCTATCCTCGTTCTGCCGAATATGACCGTATCCGTTCGCTCGCCCGCGCGCGCGCACTCCCCCACTGCAGCTTGCAGAATGCGTGGGTGGATTAGCGTATTCATTAAGGCATTCTCTACGGCTGGCAGCCAGCCAGGCGGGCAGCTGTAAGATCTCTATGAGAATCATCTGTGTAGCGCCTTCAGCCAGCTCTCTAATATCGCAGAGAGCAGAACTCCAGAACAGAGACGACGAGGTCTGTCGATAAAGCTTGGACTCCTCGCTCTCACCAGCCCCTTGGACTCATTATAAACCATTATTATTATTATACACGTCGCTTCGTTCGCGGCCAACCACAGGTAGTCATTTGTGCGCGCCAGGGATCAGACGTTGAGGGGCAGATGCTTGTGAGCGAGGCCTGCTGCTGCTGCTGCTGCTGCTACTGCTGCTGCTGCTGCTGTTTCTCCAGGGCATCCGGACTGACCATCCCGCCTTGACTCGCCACCATATATTGTAGAATTAATCCATTAATTAAGGGTCACTGGATCGTGGCGGGGACAGCCGGCAGCCGTCCTCCGTGATACGATAGCACTGGCCATATCTCATACACCTCATAGAAAAATCGCAGAAGCAGCAGCAGTGGCAGCCACGTATGCGAGAACGCACCATGGATCACGTATGCAATTATGAACGTTTCCTTTATCAAGACGCTTATTTTTGTAGTTTAATTTCCCTCCGCCTCTCGTATAATAATACTTACAACAACGATACGGCAACCTTTGTCTAGGTAATGTAGCGCGTAATTCTATTCGTCCCGTTTTGCTGTACACCTCGTTATTGCATGACACGTATATGGAAAATGAGTTCAGATGGAGTTCGGCTACGATATGACAAAGACGCATCGTATGGAAGATCTGACATCTATATTTGGGATCTTTGAGTTCTGTTGGTTTCCTCGAAGCACGTGAAATCGAGTGAAGACAGTGAGGTCTGAGACGATTGCAAATCGTTTGAGAAGCGTCCTGAGACGATTGCAAATCGTTTGAGAAGCGTCGGAAAATGTTTCGTTCGCAAGCTCACAAAATGGTATAATATGTTATGTGAATACTATGTGTTTTGGGCTGTCCATCCGAGCTATGACGAGGCCACTTTATTCAACCCAAAACAAACCAGAGGAATTACGTACTCGGGTGACAGAAAGGCCGAGGCCCTTGCCTGATCTATAATGTATATACACACACACACACACACATATATATATATATATACGCAATCACGAAAATAGGCTGGTTAGCCAGACGACGGCTTGTTTCTCCTGAAATCGAGCTCGATTATGTTGACCGTCGAGAACCGAACGACAACTGACCTTAAACGAAACGCCTAAATGAAAATAGCCTCGAGGAGCCGATTTGTTTGCTCTATTCTCTTATACACATGATAACCCGATCATAGGAGACCCCCCACCAAAAGCGGTCAGCCGGCTACGCGGCGAGACCACGACGACGTCAGTTAGCATTCTGGCTGTTGCTGCAGCAGCAGGTTGCTGCAGCAGCACCAGCAGTGCCCTGCCCCGTTAACGTGGCCAGATGACTCTTCGTCGTTTGGATGAACCTTCCGCCTTCCCGCCATCGTTCCTCCCTCTATATGGCCTCGAATAAATCCATTAATACAGACTCTCGCTACATACCACGCCCTTAGTAAACAGTTCACATTTGGTGGAGTTCACTTATCAAAGTCGACGGCAACCACATCACCGCAGGAGCGGACTACCACGGCTCGGTCAAGGGCCAAGATACCATCATCCCGTGGCGTTAAGCGGGCTCTCCCTTTGACTGGCGACGCTGCAAGAGATTGCCACCCACCTGTAGATGTTACGGAGGGCCCGAACCGAGAGATATATTTAAGCGAAGACGAATTGCGCGGCTGTAATCTCGCAATCGAATCGGGAACGCGATGTAGATACATAAACAAGCTAGCCTCGGAGAAGAAATCGAGCCGTTTCGAGGCGAAATGGTGAATAGTGAAAATAATGTTTAATAGAACTCGGACACACACACATGTGTATGTGTGTACGTCTTTGCCCTGGATAATCTACTAGCTCTGTTGTTGAACGCTGCTACCATCGAGCACGAAATGATCGTACGCAATTTTCGCAGTTACTGCCGTGAGCGGCAGTTCTAGCTGAGAAATTTTTCGGACAGCTTTTCAGGCTTGAGCTCCATTGAAACCTGGACATCGGGGCTGAGCAACAGTCGCGCGACTATCGGGAGGTTTGTATCTCAAGAGGCCAGCAAATTGCCCATTAGTAACGCTGCGCCGGCGTTTCCATCGCGTACGGTCGACGATATTCTCGATGCATAGCGGGCACCTATTCTAGGTATGGCGGTATCACTCCCATCGTTATATACCCTATGGCCAGTGATGTCGACGATAACCACGGACCTATAATCTACAGCATGCATGAATATCAACGTCACGTTATACGCGCTGTGAAAACTGCTTCTTCATACTTCAACGTGATTGAACTGGGACCCTCAGCTGGTAGCAATGAGATGGTCATTGGCATAGCGTCTCCGTGCCATCATCGACAGGAAACAAGCCAGTAATCATGGCGCATAGATAAGCAAATTGTTCGATAATGTTCTCGCTGGCTGGCAGCCATCGAGAGGGGGCTGGCACTCGCAGCGTACATGTCGTCTTGACATGTTTTATCGAAATGAGGGTGCGTCCACGAGGCGTTTCAATTGAAATTAAATGTAATGTTGCTCTTCTTTCCTCATTATTGCAGGTAAGTGGAAAACAATTCACTCGGCCTCAGCTAACTGAATGGTTGGTAATTCTGTTTTGTAGATTATTGTCTATTGATTAACATCATTGCGTATTATTCCTAAGAGATATATATATATAAGATATTTCTATCCAAATATCTTACATTTGATGTTTGATATTGATTTTGAAAAACGTGCTGTACTGCTTTAGAAAGTTTTGTCTCCATTTCGTCTCATTGAAGTGCGCCGATATGAGAAAATGGACACTGAACAATTAAGACATCTTTTTATTCTTAGACACCTCGCGGGTACTCGCCTCCAGTTTCACTGTGATAACTTGTACAATTACCATGTATTTGGTGTACTTAGGGTGGGGTTAGTGTAACTCGGGCCGAACGCGCGGCAGTGTTGTGGACATGAGTTGATGGATGAACCGTCCTGCGGTCGAGATCGCATCGTTGATGATTGAGTCAAATTCGGACAATACGGATATTTCCGTTTGCAGAAACTGGATGTTTAATACTATTATACTTAGCTGTATTGTACATGTGTAGGTAATTAATTATCACGTATCAGCTAGCTATGTATATACGAGCCTTGTTGATCATTCATATAAAGCTAATTAATTGTAATCTGTAGTCGACACCAATATCTTCATTTTGGCCCGCTTATAGCTTCATTTTGCTCAGAGGGGCTCGATTGAGGTATCCCCCCGTCTGCTTCCCCGTTTCTAAGCACGGTAGCTGCTCCTCATATGATAGACAGTGGACCACTTCGTTGGCACCGCACACAGCAACACTCTTTCTATGGCCATTGCCAGGCTATGATCGATCGCTTAGGCTGTGGTCGGCTTGAGGCAATTCGTCCTGACCCGTCGGACCAGTACGGCACTGGAGTCCTGCCAAGGGCGCTCTTTACCAACGGCACTTTGCCAGTTGACTTCAATGGACAGTCATGGGGTCAGACACCAGCCATGGTCATCATCATTAACAAATATATAGAGCACTTCCTCTGTGTTCGAAAATAGCTACAACATGAACAGTAACAGCAGAGTTCACGCTGAGTTTCGCCACTTGAGATGGCGAAGATCGCTTGCTCGTGGATACCATATCAATACGATCGGCTAGCGGGGTGACTTTGAGACGTGGCATTTTTGACAACAATAATAACTCCAGGCAGAGAGTAAGGCCAAGGACAGCGCTCAGTGCCGCTACTGCACGTGAAGAACTGAAATAAATTATGGATATTATGCGGAACTTACGTATGTCAAGCTTCAGGATGCCGGAGCGCATAATGATTCGGGATGTCAATATGTAGCCTTTAACGACGCAGGTCGCGCCTGGTCATTTGGCTGTGGTCAGATGAAATGTTGATTCTTTTTTATGGCCCGCTATCGATGCGGTTGTGTTTCTCTTCCTGTGAGTAATCGTGATAATTACAACCGCTTGTCGCTCATCTGTCCATCGATTAGGTGATTCCAGGGCTGATCACAACGATCCTTCGGGGACACCGCATGCAATTGAATCTCCTACGGCATTATCTATCCCATACTGTTCCCACATCGAGTGCGCCACGAGTGTGATGCCTCACAGGGAAGCAGGAATAGTGATTCTTTAGTTGAACAGCAGATGTTTTCTTTCTTCCTCGTTAGCATCCTGTGGCTCTGTGTGCATGGATGTTTTTGTTGCCCTCTATGTTCGAAGCTCGCTGCAACACCGCGAGCCATTTTTCTTCTGAGCGCTGCTTTGTGTCTGAGTACGGCACGTTTCCGAAGGGCAGGCGATGGGTCGCACAGGGGATGTCGCATTGGATCAGAAGTAAGGTAGCGGCAGCCGCGCCCGCAACGGCAGTGCCGAGCAAACGGACGACTGGTCGCTCTGCTTGACTCTCTTTCTCTCGACGAGATGAGAGAGATGTTGGACGCCGAACGCTGCCTCTCACCCCGACACGATCGATCCCTTCTCGGACCCCTCTTCCTGCATCTGCGCACCATCTAACTTCCGCTCCCATAAGCCCCCGTACCCCCGCACTGCCATATCCGCTTCTACCAGTTGTGTGGAGGCTCTGCCGTCGCGGTCAGGCAGGCAGCCCCCACGATCCTCATTTCCCACAACAACAACAACAACAGGCGATCAAACTACGAACCACGCAGACATCGAATGCCCCCGCGAACGCTCGGGTCCTACTCCTGGCTCCTCTTCTTGTAATGCGTTCGTCGGCCCTTAATTCCCTCAATGGCGTAGTCACACGAACCCACGAGAGCGCTCACATGTAGGCCGGCAGACGTCAGAGGGCCGGTCGGTCCGTCCACGTCCGCGCGACTTCGTCCGATGCCTTCCCGCCTTTCTGACTCCCTTCGTAATCAGATCGCCTCTGATCAGATCGCCGAGCCCCCTATCAGGTGGAGATCTGCCCAGGGGGTTGGCATTGGTAGAAGGTTCGCTTGAGTAGGAACGCGCCTACCTCGTCATGCCCAACATCAGACCCAATACAAAAAAGACAGCAACAGGTTTCGAGTTCAGCCCTAGAAGGCATCGAGCCCCCGTTGTTGCACGCGCAAAAAACGCGAAGTAACGGCTCTGCTAGCTAGACCTTTTCCTATTCCGAGTGGTCCCCCATCCTGTAAACAGCCTACGCAATTTTCCTCGAAGTTCGTTAAGTATGGCAGGGCTAACTGCAAATGGGACACGACTGTGTACTCGGTCGCTCGCATTGGCACGGAACGGTCAAAATGAGGCTGGCAACGTAAACAGTGCTGCATAGTCGCCCTGTCCCCCGAGATCCGTACGCTATCAAGTGGTTTGGATCCCGTGCAAAGGGAACGCTGTTGCTTGGACGCACCTGCTGAACCAGAGCGACGAGGCCGTGAATGCTTTCCACAAGACGGAACTAGAAGGGGAGCCATATCCACGGAAGTACAGTAGTTCATAGCTAATTCAAATCAAAGAAATCACCCCGTATGACAACAGCGGCAAAAACTAGGCATATGCTTTATGGATAATCTGTGTTGCGGGAGTTTAGTTTCGTCAGCTGAGTGAAACGCGGAACTTTCAGTAACTGTCGGCTCATAAATGCACTAAAAACAGAGGAAGTCTACTGCAAACAAGCTATATTTAATTTTCCGATTGAAGTCGTTAATCAGTTTGTCCTTGCAGAGCCCTGAGACCGATATAATTATACTCCTCGATATCGACTGCCGACTGCTGGGTGGTAAATATATCGGCAGTACAGCACAGTGTAGACGGTAAATACTACCGGCGTGTTAACTGTGTGCCCTCACGACGAGGGTATATACATGAGCTAGCCTCTGTACCCTGTTGCTGTGAGCTGATCGGAACCTGCGTGGGGGTGCAGGCCAACTTCAGTATTGATCTCATCAACCCCGCGCCATTACCCAAATGATTGTAGCGATTACACACGTTCGAGTCGTTTATAGGGGAAAATGGCTGCCGGCCCAAGTTGGCCACCAGCCATAAAATGAGTCAATCAATGAATCTGCTGGGATTGCTTTTTTGTATCGAAATGATCATACTATACATGATAGTTGAGTTCTGTGTGGTTCGGGATGAAGTTCTGTATGAATATGCTGCTCGATACGGCTGACTTAAAGTCTATACCAGAAACAGGACAACGCGGCTATCCGCGGCTGAGGATAGATTGTCTGCTCACGGCATCATTTCGGATCCAGAGCAAAAAAAAAACCGAACCCCTGGCACATCGGTTTTTCGGCAAATCGACCCGCGGTGTATTATTATCATATAATATTCTATTCAACGAGTTCCTATCAGATTGCTGATGTATAGTGAATTTGATTGTGATCCATAACTGGTCACAGGTCTAAATGCAAGTTCTCCCCCACATAGAGCTAAGGTCTCCCACCCGAGAGACACATAGGACCCTTCTCGTAACGAGATAAAGCGCAAGTCTATTCGGCAGTCACAGAAAGACCGTAAATTCCCGAGAGACAGCAGAAGGTTAACCTTAATTAGCGGGTACGATAGAGCTGGTTGGCCGCTGTTGGCGAGACACCATTGCCCCGGATGGCCTTTACAGTTGAAAAGGATCTCTCATTGTTGAACTGGGACATCTCCTTCTCGTTGCGACGGCATTAGGCGGCTCGCTGCGACGCTCGTCTCGAGATATGCAACCTTTAGCCAGCACACCACCATTCCAGTAGGTCGTCCGCTCAGCCAATGAAATGTCCGCCTATTCTAGTTGGTATGAGCCCCTGGAGACTCATCGAGACTCATCGCCCGTAGCTCTACCCTAAATGGCTGCGGATGTCTCACGAAGGCACTGCTACACTACCAGAACTGTACGTCTAAATGGGCCCGCAGCGCTAGGTCGAGCTCTTACGATCACATTCGGAACTTGCTATAGACAATAAGACTCTCCGCACCTCATAAATATATAACATATATATATATATATATATATATTTACGAAATGACTGCACAATGCACATTTTTAAACATTGTTTGCCTGCCACTCCCGTTATTAGTACTGAGTCCTGTAAGCATATCAGACGGCGGCGATGAGCACCTCGCCTCTGCGGGACCAGCGTGTCTGGCACACAATTTTCAGTCGTCTTTAGATGGGCGATATTGGACTACAACAAGCTCCATTTTATTCCACTTCCTCCACCCTCCGAAAGCCGTATCCAGTATTTTCTGCATCTAGGTTCTGGCTTCGTTTTTGGTGGCGTTGAACGCCGTCGTAAAATGCCTGCCTAAAATAAAACTGAAAATCACAACGGTGCTGCGCACCCAGCGACGCACCAGTGAGGTCTAGCGCAATGTTCGGTCAGTGTTTAGCCGCCGCTTCGAGATGCGGCGGCGGCGACCCCTGTTATATTTCGTTAGTGGGTTATAGTGGCAGGTACTCTCGCCGATGCTCCCAGGATTTAGCAGGTCAGTGTGTTTTGTGGGTGCGTGTATGTGAGAGAGAATAGCGGCGGTGATCGTGCTATTGCACCTTGTCTCCGCCTCTGTGAGATACGAGTTCGAACCATGCCGGCGAGCTCTGTTCTGTGTTCCGAGTTGATATCATGCGGGGGGCACTGGCTGGTTCGTTGCGCGCCATCTCTGTTGGAGTGGGTTTCGCCATACGAGAGCTCAACCGGTCGTGTGCGCGCTAAATGCAAGATTGTCGACGTTACTAGGTCGAATTACGTGACGACATTTCGATCCCGATGCGAACGTTGATCATAGAACGAGAGTCGCGTTAGAAGTGTAAAATAGAAGTGCTAAGTCTCTTTATCTCTCTCTCTCTCTTTGTGCGATTACGTTTGCGTCTATAACATTTCGGAGACAAACGATGAAAATAAGGAAATTTTCGAATAAAAAACGCCCGAAGCCCGTATGATGATGGTGATGACCTTTTGGCGCTGCGTCGAGATCAGGCCCCCACTCAGCGGCGAGTTGCGCTCTGGCTGTCATCTGCGGCTGAGCAAGGACGCAAATTCAAACGCGACGAAGGACAACAACACCGAAGGACTAAACAGCCTAGACTATCGAGGACTGACAAAAACTTTCCCGCTCAGCTCCGCTCGTTCGCTTGTTGATTGCTTGCTTGTTTGCTCGCCTGATTCTCCCCGCGCTGTTTGTTGTTGTCCCTGCCCGTTGGAATGGACAGCGAGCTGGAATGGGACGACAACGAACGGCATCCGCCAACAACGAACTTCGGGTGCAGGACAGCGGACGTGTGGGGTGCGTTTAGGCACGCACATTCTCTCAGTACAAAGTGCTGCTGGTGGTGGTGGTGGTGGTGGTAGTACTAGACTTTTTCCGAACTTAAGCTTAAGGCGTTCGCTTGTCGTCTGATTCTTAGTTGTTGTAGTTCTTAGTGTCCTGCGGGTCTCTTGCCGTATTCCCCAAGCAGAAGATCTCGGCGCTCTCCGCCCCGCCGGCTGGTCGACGATGCCGGCCCGCCGGTTCCGTCCCGCCTGGGACAAACAAGCAACTAGCGAAACAGAGCAATGGTAGAGAGAGAGGGAGCAAGCATGTTAGAGATTACAGAGCGACATTTTCAGAGTGTGAGAGAGAGAGAGAGAGTGTTCGTTCTTGACTGGCAGCGTACGGCTGAGACGCAAGCGAACGCGCGCGTAGGGAACGGCGACATGGGATTGGCCACACGCCTTGACGCGCTGGCTGACGGCGGCGGCGGATCCGAGGCTGCTGATGCTGCTGCGGCCAACGTTTAGAAAGCTACTCAACAAGGAGGGGTACGAGTCGGGAGACGAACGTAGAGGAGTTGCTGTCAGCGGTGTGGGTTGCGCTTCGGCCACCAATGCTCGTCGAACAGAGGCGTCAGCAACGCGAGTGAGCTATGCCGCTGGCGAATGAACGGACAAGTCGAAAACAAAGCGTTGTATATACGAGAACCGAACGCCTTGTTGCTTGGACCGGCTGGCTGCTTGCCTTCTTGACGGCCAGAAGGGCGCAGTTCGAGAATCTGTTTAGATTAAGGATGGCTAGATGTCTGTATACCTTCTCTCTCTGCATTAGCCGAATAGCACTATGGGAGCAAGCTATGGGGAGGATAGGAGAGTATTGGGTGTTGGCCGGGTTACGTGGGATGAAATCACGGCAGCACAATCAATCGCTCGCTGGCTAATTTTCCAGAGAACGCATTCGTTGGTTGCTGCTGCTGCTGCTGCCGCTTGGTGAGACAGGCATCCATCCGAAAGCCGGCATCCCTCGGTCAGCCCGTGTCCATTTTTGCTTCGTTGCTTCTCGTCGAGTTGTGCTCTCGATATGCCGCGATTCGTTGTGCTAAGTGAAACTAAGACGTCTCTGCTGCTACAGGCTGTCGATGTCTTGATGCGGTTGTGGCCGCTGCTACGCTACTATGGTTGGTGGAGATCCCGAAACGAAAAGCTGATTCTTCTCTGATGGCCTGCGCTGCGTAGTCTACGCTATGTGGCCGCAGCCGGCCCGCTGCCCTTTAAGCTGCCTGTGCCTAGAAGTGTTTATGTTTAGGGATGTGGCCCGGATAGCTGGCTGGCTGGCAGTCCGCGCCATAAGCTCACATTGCATTATTACAGTAGTCGTACGAATACTACTACTGCTGCTGCTGCTGCTACAACTACAATGGAAGTACTACGGGACAGAGGGGATAGAATAGACGACTACACAACGGCAGCAGCAGAACCAATAGGCATAGCCACAGGAACACCTCGACGAACTGAAAAGGGTTGCTTGTCGCCGCCGCCGCCGTCGCTCGCTGTTCGTTTCACGCTCGTCTTTATAAGCGCGTCTTGTTGGCTGGTTTACATTAACTAACCCGAAGACAACGACGATATATATATATATATATATGTATGTGTGTGTATGTGAGGGAGACGAATGATGGATGATGCCACGGATACGCTAGACGCAGGCGAAGCACCAGCCGAAAAAGAAGCCTGTTTGAATGGTCGAGCAAAGCCATGGGGACTATTGTATACAGCATGTGAATAGACTCCGAAACAAACGTGTGATGAGACCATCTCGCTCGTGATCCTGTTATCGTACAGCGTTGCTACTCTACGGATTCTCTGCATGCACAAATACATAGGACTAATGGATCTTGGGCATCGTTTTTGTGACGTACAGCAAAACGTCGTTTCCATCTGAGCTTGAAAACGATCCGCCGGAATTGAGAGCAAATTTCGTAATAGTCGGCTGCTAGCTCGATGTAAATAATACTTGTTGCATCGTGGTAGTTAGATGAGTCCTTCACGCTCGTCCGCCTTCAGGTTGGTGGCCACTTCGTTTTTCTCCGCGTCCCATCTGAGCCCCTTCCTGCTCCGCTGAGGTTAGTTGGGCCTGGCTGGCTGGCTGGCTGTGCCGTGTTGTCGGAGCCGACCCCCCTCTTGAGCTATATGACTGCTACCACTGCGGTTTGTGGGACATAGGCGCAACAAGTGCCTGCTGCCGCTGCTGTGGAGCCATCGAAGCCGAAACCGACCCGCCAGCAGCAGCGGCGGCGGCGGCGGCCGCAGCCGCAGCACGTCCGATGGTGAGCCCCCCGCCAAGAGCCAGCCTCTCACCTCGCGTTTATTGGCGCGCCTAACGCCGATACCGCTTTGACGATTGGGGGCGTAGACAAACTGACTGCTGGCAAAGAAGTGACTCGAGGACAACTGGACTGAGGTTTCGCGCCACGTAGAGCGGTTGCGCCACGGACATGCGTTTGCGGATTACACAAGCGCTCGATGAAGTGGCCACCGGCGGGAACCAGCCTTACAACGATACAACAAGTATGACGAAGAACTCTTGCGGTGCTACCTAGGTTGTCTACCCATGGTGATTCCAAGTAGGGTCGACTGAAACAGTCGAGTTTGAGCCTATTCGGGCTAACGCGGTGCGTTCCTACAAGACCTACGTCAGCGCTGCGTCGCTCGTGGCGGCTTGAGGCTGGAGTGGAGTCCGGCGAGCGTCCGGTCGGCGTCTGCTGTGGTCGCGATGTCGAGTTGTTCCTTGACGGTTTGCTGCCGTCTGGCCAAAGCTTCGTTCTCTACACGGATCTGATCACATTGGCTGCTGGGGACAGACCGGCACGAAGACACTCGTCGGCCAACAGACAAACAGTCAGTCCGTCAGTCACCCACGTAAGCCGCCACCGATGGCGGTCGACGCTGTTTTAGCGGCCGGGGGTGAGCTGTGTGTGCATGCTCACTAGCGCGGCCAGTCCACCAAGCAAGCAACGGACGCACGAGCCGACTGACCGACGAGTCGGCCGATTCGCCGGACCGATTGGTCTTCCGTTCTGCTGTGCTCTGCCCGCTGCTGCTGCCTTCGGCCTGGCCTGGGTTGGGTTGAGTTGGCGGCTCCTGCTAGTTGGCTTCGTTCCTATCCGACCGACGCTGACGGGTGCTGCTGGGTGGCTCTTGGCCTCTTCTTCGTACGGCGCTCTCCCTCCCCTCCCTCTCTCTCTCTCTCTCTCTCTCTCTCTCTCTCTCTCTCTCGCTCCCTATCTCTCTGATACACACAGACAGGGAGACACACACAAACAAAACCACCCAGGCTAACATACATGCACATTCGATGTTGAGTGCTATGCGGCTGCCGCTGCTCGCCATCCTGGCGGTGGCGGGCGAACAGCCCCAAGTGTCGGCGGCGGCGGCGGCGGCGGCGGCGGCGGCGGCAGCGGCGGCTGCTGCTACTGCGAGTGGAGAGGGTCAACCCATCGTCGTGGTGTAGTGATGGTGTTGTAGGCTGTGTTCGTCCGCGGCCGTCGTGTTCCGCCGGCGTTCCTCGCCTACCCGATCATGGCTTCGAGCGCAACGGACGGCAATGGCCGCTGCCGCTGGGGGGCGATGGCTGCTGGTGCTGGCCGAGCTGAGCGCCACCACCGGCGTTCGTCCGCCGTTGCCGGCTGAGGGCGAGCGAGCGAGCCAGCGAGCCGTCCTGACTGACGACGACTGCAAGCACGGACGGCCTGGCTCCTGCTTACGCCGCCGCTGTGAGCGCCGCCACTTCGGCGCGGCAGCCGCCGCCGCCGCAGCCGCTGCTGCTGCCGCTACCAGCGGGAGACGATGACGGGAGACGACGCCCGCTGCCGTCGCGGCCGCCGTCGCCGCGGCTGGCGGCGGCGGCGGCGGTGGTGGTGGTCGCCGCTCGCTAGCTAGTTGGTTGGTTGGTTGGTTGGCTGCTTGAACGACGCGGGCATTCATTTCACTCTGGCCTCCGCTCCGCTCGCTCACTCCTTGGCTGTGCTGTTCGCGGGACCAGACTGTGCTGTGCTCGTGTCTGTCGTGTGTCTATACTTACTACTACTACTATAACTATAACTACTACTACTACCACTACTACTACTCTCACACTCTACACTACACTGTATTATACTACTACTACTATTTTTACTACTACTGCTAAATTACCCCATACAAAAGCATTCACATATACACACACACACACACACACATACACCACACACACACACCACACGGATTCATATACACTCATGCGTACGGAGACAACAATAATAATAACAACAACAACAACAACAAAAACCACCACAACCACCACCACGAGCAAGTAGTAGTAGTGTATGTACAACAAGCGAGTGATTGTTAGTGATTGTGTACGAAGCAAGCCTCGAAGGAAGTGTCATCATTAAACAGCAGCAGCAACAGCAGCAGCAGCCACGAGCTGTCAAATCGTTCTGGGAGAATCTGGCAGCATTGAGAAGAGAGAGAGAGAGAGAGAGAGAGAGATAAGCACGGCAGAACAGTTCGAGTTCAAGGTGCATTTGATTTTGTGGTGTCGTTGGGTGCTAGGCGAATTCACTTGTTATCGTCGTTATTGTTCTGGTGGCCAGCCCAGCACAGTTGGCGCTGTTGTTTTTGTTATTGTCCTTTAGCCCTGCTGTCTACCAGCAGCAGCAGCAGTATCGCGGCGTCGTCCGCCGCTCTGTATTCGCTGTTGCCGTTCCGCGAGCACCATTTGCTCAGCGTGCAGTGCGTGAAGCTTGGAAGCTTGCATCGATCGACACGCGGGTAGGCACAGCAACGTATCACGTACACTCGTACAGGTGGACAACAGCGTGTCGGAAAAGTTAGTTCACCCGACGACACAACGTGCGACCACTTTGACTAACTTTCTCGGCAGCTGCCACAGCGACCGCAGCCGAAGCAGCAAACGGGAGCAGGCAACAGCTAGCGGGTGGCGGCAACAACAACAAGCTGAGGAGGCCGCTATCGTACGGATCAGCCCGCCCAGACCGGATACTAGAAATTACCCCCGCTGATACCGGGTGCATTTTACAGCCTCCCTCCCATCGGCGCCGATCAACAGCTTCATTGCTCCTACGGCTGACTCCAGAATTTCTCCGACGACCGCTGTCCAGTGAACAACAAAGTCAAACAAAACGAACCAAGCTGTTGTTCGACTCCACCCGCCGTTCGCGCTGCAGGCAGATTCAGAGTCACCCGGCTTACCGCTGACTCGACTCCGACCTGACGTCCCACCCACGCTATCGCTCAAGTGCACCTTTGATTTCCTGTTGCATACATAGGATACGCCGCATCGTCATCGTCGTGTGGCTAAACATCCTCCGAGCAATCTATCTGCCGTTGTGTGCGAGTACATCTGAGGGTAGACGCTCTGTGTATAGTTGAGCAGTAGCAGCAGCAGCAACAGCCGTCGCCGCAACAACAACACCAATTGGCGCCGGATCCGGCTGTTGTTGTTGTTGTTGTGGTTGCGATTGCCGGCCTCCACCGTTGGCTGGCCGTGGGTCCCCCTGCGTCCGCTGGGTTCCTGTAGCGATTTCTGTACTTCGGGCAGAAGCTGGCAGTGCCTGCCATCGCTTGCGCTCTATCCCGTCGCTCATTACCTCAGCGCAGTCAGCGGTGCGTTCGTTAGGCTGAACTGTGCAGCGCCGACGGTAGAAGAACGACGCCGCTAACAACAGCGAACGGCTGCCGGAGACTCTCGCACAGGGACATAAGATCACACACACACAACACACCCCACCCGGAGGCGCCCGCCGGTTTACGCTAGAGGCAAAGGATTGCTCCTGCTCGGCTGGTTAGCCAGTCAGTTCTGCTGCTGGTGATCCGTTCGACGGCGCCGTTCTACTCGTTTTGACGCGGCTACCGCCGGCCGTACCAGTGCGACGAACTTCGACGGCAACAGTTGATTCTTCTGCAAACAGCCACTGCACTCATTGCATGACACTGCTAGATACCGTCTGTGCCTTCAGCAGCTGTTCTGTTCGACAACTGCCTCCAGCGGCCTTTAGCAGCGTCCGCTCGTCAACTGCGAACGGCGTCAACTGCGTGTTGTCGTTGTCGGTGTTGTGCGGTACCAGCACGCTGATCCACGAGCTGATCCTAGCCTTGAAAGAGCTGGGAAGCCCTGTTTCAACTGACACATCCGTACGATCATTTAGCAGTATTCCAAGCTTGTTCATCGGCGTCGACCTCATCCCCTGTGACGAGAGGTTATCTCGTTACGATCGTTCATGCGAGAAGCTCGACCGTGTCGCACCGCCACAAACCGAGCTGTGAAAGAGATATATATTCGTTTCATCCCCGTACATTCGACCCCCCTTCTCACTGGATACAACATCTACACTTTTGTTCCCGAAGCTGGAGGACTTTCGACGACATCGGGCAGGAAGGCAGGCGTAGCCCAGTCGAAAATCAGAGGAGAGTGATCTTTGTGGAGTAAAGATTGCCCAGTTGTTTCGTGCTGTCAACCGGTGCTCATCATCAACAGGTGTGCGAGTGTATAAAAGATACGTCATCCCCTCTCGGTTGAGTCCCTCGGACGGGAAAGGCGGAAACGGGAGTAGCTGGGATTCCGTCGACAGAGAACAAGGAGCCTAATCAACAACCCAAGTTGTCACTCTACCACCACCCACTATATATATACATATATATATAAGCTGCCTTCTCTATTCGTAGAAGACGACGATTCTTGCGTGATTATACTATTTCTGTGAAACTACCACTGGTATTGCTACAATCGTGCCACCATATCACCCTGTACCTAACGCCCGTGGACTACCTCGAATACACTCGCTACACGCAGCGTGCCCTCAGCAAATACTGCTAGGAATTACTTCTACTGCTATTATTGCGACGATTTCGACGACAACGACAACGACGACGACTCTATCAAGGCATCGATCATGACTCTGGTAAGTTACAAAGTGACCATCATTAGGACACGCAAAAACAATCAGGCAAAGTGGTGCGGCCGTTAATTGCAGCGTTGCTTGTGTTTCGCCTTCAGGCGAAAAAAAAACAACGCAATTATTATTATTTAGCTTCGCCGTTCGGACGCCTCCCTCATTGTCACGGTCATCAGAGCATCGTCTAATCGAGGGCGATCAGGAGTTGGGGAAAATGATACAGGCTGACATTTCCATCCTTCACCTGGTTGCTTCATTTTGCAACTTAACACCCTTCATCTCAGATCACACGCAGACATACACCACCGGTTTGTGGATGTCCATACGCTCAGTGTATACCGCGTCCATGACAGTACCACAACGCGAACTTCTTTGTTCAGCTAACAATAACACAAGCTTAAGCGTTTCCTTGTGGGTTTTTTGCCGGACGCTGTTTTTGCGGTTCTTGTGTTGTTGCTGTTGCTGCTGCTTCAAGAGCGATTTCTGCTTCTTCCGTGAGATTCTGATCACTGATGCCGTTGTGCTCTCTGCGTTTTGTGTCTCCTAATTTTGGCGCTTCTCCACGAAAAGTCGTAGTTACTGCTGCTGAAGCTGCTGCTGCTGCTGCTGCTGCTGCTCAGGACGATGGATCGGTATACGCGTTTGTGTTGCGTCATCGCCGTTACTGGCAAAACGTCCACTAGCCTCCCGTCGTTCGACCGTTCAACTGTGTAGCCCCCTGCCATTCATTCCTGCCGCGCGTCTTCGGCGCTTGTGACAATTCCTCCCGTGGTGAACAGAGTGCCTGCTGATTTGCGGTACGCATCTCTCTGTCAGCGCTGATGAGTAATAAATGGTACTAGTAGTAGTGGTGGTGGTGGTGGTAGTTCATCCCAATTTGCCACAGCGCTCACTGGTGCTGCTGTGGCCTCTCTATCATTCGACCTTGTGTCGTTGCCAGCGGCTTCGCTGCAACGTGCTCGTGGTAGCCCTTCGATGACAGTTTGCCGAATGCCGGCGAGGACGTCCTGCAGTGTACGATCGCGTGCTGCGATCGTCAGCTGTTGGTAGTCGACGGCAGCGGAACCAGCAGCAGGGCTGTGCAGTATAGTTCGAGGTAGAGCGAGTGACCACAGATCGACTAGGCGGATCAGATGGGTCAGCAGGTCGGCAGGGAGGAACCGCAGTGGGTGCAGCCATGGTGGCAGTAGTGACAAGCCGACACGCAGAGGCAAGCCAGCGACCACAGCATTGGCCGAGAGCGCTGTCGCAGTCGCTGGCGCCATCGTTCGCTTCACGAGAACGAGGGTAGGAACGTCACAATTCAAAACAAACAACCTGTGGAGCCAGCCCGGCGGTGGTGGCGGCGGCGGAGGCGGCGGCAGTAGCCGGCTGGGTTGAGTTGGCAGGAAAGGAGGAGGTGTGCGCTTAAGTACGATGAACGGGCTGGCCAGCGAAGCGCGGTCAGGCAGCCAGGCTGGCTGTGTGGTACGGCACCTGTGAGTGGCTGCGGAGGCTGGCTTCATCAGCAGTAGCCGCCCGGCTAGACTCTTAGCTTGTGTCTCCCTCCGAAGCGGTGCCTGACCCGGGCTGCGTCGAGTCGAGTTTGCAAGGCGCAGGGCGGAGGGACCTGTAGGAAACGGCTAGATGTTGGGCCACCTGGGGCAACATCAGCCGGCGAACGGGCTCCTGTGACGAGCACAACCTCGGGGGCGGCCGACATCGAGCTGGCAGATCCAGCTAGACGTCGGCTGCGCTCAACTACACTCACATATATATATATATACACATAGACGCGCGCACATAGACACACACACACAGATACACAGCCACATACAGACTTACGAACTGCGACATAGAACAGAGCAGGCCATGTGCTGCTGCTTCAGCGGACGGTGGGTGCTGGGCTGCTCTTCTGGCGCGCAGATCTTCTCTCCCCCTCCGACCGGTCGGGTCACTCAGTCAGCGCTGTCAACTCGCCAGGCCCGGTGGAGAGAGAGCGCAGGCGACCAGCCCCTGCAGAGAGCAAAGGGGACCCGTGGTGGTGTGCTCGGGAGTACAGCCGTGGTGGTACTAGGGAGGAGTTAACTGAGACGAGGATCGTCAGCGCCGTTGAGGATGAACGCACAGTACCATGAGCTCTGTGATCGTCCAGTTGAGGTTCCCAGCAGTTGGAACCCTGGTTGGGTTAACGCAGCCGCTCGACGAGCGCATACAGAGCGTCCGGGGCGGGCAGCAATGCTCTGACTCCAGAACAGGCCTGACAGATTAACACCAACAACGCGAAGCATACGAGCAGAGAGGAAAGAGAGACAGACCTTCAATTTCGACGAGACCGCGTTCCCTCCTATTCAACCTCCCGAAACGATGTCTAACACTGACAATAATCTTCCGTCCGCTCCACCTACTGGAGTTAGACAGACTGAGATGTCACCGAGCAGGAGGTATAGCAGGGCAACAGGTCTTTTTTTAATTTACAAATTGGGGTATCATGGCAGCGTATCGCCGACCCGGTAAAAAATGTACACGTATATTGTATATTCGCGTTTTTATATCTACCACCTCTCAGAGCCACCTGTTGACTCAATCCAGCCCTAGTGAAGCCAATCGCTAGCCAGTCATCTCTTGAATATTCGTATATATATATATAAAACACGATTGATGAGCTATATATATATACGGCTATGTGGTGCTCTCATCGACACCGAGTATCGTTTTATGGGTCTCACACCTAAGGTTCATTAGCAATAAGCTGTTATTTACAATGTCAGGTGTACGGGTTCGCATGGCTATATCACTAACTACATTAGAGGCGTGCACTACACAAATGGAGGGGTGGAAGGCGTCGTCGGCAGACTCCCTGGATGGCAACTGTTGAGCGGAGCTGGCATTGTTCAGTAGCGAGGTGAAGCTGGAGTGTCCCTCAAACAGCAGCATCTAGCATGAACCTAGCGACGATTGACAGCTGCGGACATGACGAGCAATAGCAGCTATGGAGGCCATTGTAAACCATCACAATTTCGCATAGCGTTCATCAATCCGTTCATGATTCAGCTCTATGCGACGACTGTGTACCCTGTTGCCTGCTTAAGCGGTGCCTTGATTATGAAACAGGGGGTGATCTGGCCGCGTGTGTTGGTGGACGGGTAGCCAATCTGCCTCCTTCGTTTCGACAGATGCAGTCAATTGACCAGCTCAATCCATTCTTCCGTTGGCGTGCGGGAGTGTTTCGGCTGACAAAGGCCACAAATGCGTCGCCGACGAGCTGATTAGGCTCTCCGGTCATTCGTGAACCTGACACGTCCATTCAGGCCGCTCAGCTCAACGTAATTTTTCTATAGGGTATATTGTATATATCAATATATAGGCCGGTCAATGGATCGAACGATCGATCGACCAGGATGTGAGCAGTTCCGGCGAAGTACAATAATGTACGATAGTATAACTCGCGATTCCAAGTAACCTACAATAATACACGTAGTAAATATACACTCTCAGCTTCAGCGGAAGAACTCAGAGGAATCGGCTAACAACTGAACGTTTACCGGCCAGTCGTCCGCGGATCGGAGGACTCGAAAGAGAGACATGTAAATACACACATCCTGGCAGGTGCGTAGCCAGGTGGCAGGTAGCCTGGTAGCCAAATATAATAATAGCTAGATCCCCCATATTGGCTATATTTGCATCTATTAAGCCGGAGCACTGCGCTCACTGCCTTGTGGCGTATGCTGTGTTATGCTGGCTATTGTGAATACCTGCTCTGCATCCCATGTTGGTTACTCGCGAGCGGGATCAAGCACGAACTGCTAATCCAATGCTTGCAGTCGACGAGTAGAATTCCCCGTTCGAACACTGTCTTCAGCTGCCTTCGAGTGCTGCTGTCCCTTCCAGCACGATCGCCGCTCATGGACGAGATCGGCGATCTTGAGGTGCTTGAGTTGCACCAGACTCGCGATCAACCCAATCAGTTCAATCGTACCCCAGCAATGTCTACGACGACGGCTAATGTCCACCACGCTGTATGATTGATATATTCTATTTTGGAATAGGGGGAAATTTTCTTCATACACACGGACACCACCAGAGACGTTCCAATATTGATGATATGATTGATACTAAATAATTACAACTGTAGCATACTTGGAGTCATTGGCCTACACGAATGTCCCTCAGCGCATCTTATTTCCAACGGAAAACATAAAACGTCACGTGTGAAGAGGACACACCTCGTCCTCCAACAACTCTGCACCTGCTCACCGATCCCGCCCACAGCATGAGTAACGAACTCCTTGCTATTGTTCGTAACACCCCGGTTCCAGTTTCTCCGACTCCTTAGCGCCGTACACTAGAACATCATACACTCGTACGCATGTGTTGCGGTTTGCTGTATGTCAAGTGACGCCACGAAACGCTGATGCTTCGACGAGATACATAGTACCACGCGCTTCTACAGCCTTTTGTGCCGCCCAAAACGCGATACAGCGTTCCCCCATGAGACAGCCCGAAATCGCTGACAAAGCATTTTCGTCTTCAGCAGCCATTGCTACTGAAAACTCCATCAAGCGAAGTCAGCGACAGAAGCGGCGGCCGCAGCAGCAGCAGCAGAATCGACACCGGCAGATACCTGGCGTCCGTCATCATGGTCCCATCTTAAGCCATTACGTCGATGGCCAAGTCGCTGCCGGCAGCTCGCTCCGCTCTGGTCGTTCCCATTCCAGTAGCAACAGCATGAATCGAACACGGATCGAACACTCACATGTTGTTTTGTGGCTGCGACGCCATCGCCGCCAAAGCGGCAATCGCGTCGCGGACTAAGCTAAGCTGGAGCGCAGTGGAGCTGGAACATATAATAGCATTTGTTGGTTGACGGCATGAACGGCCACCTGACTGCACCTGACCGTTGCTGACCGCCGATTCCGTCGTTTCGAGCCGAGCTCCGTTTACCGGTTGCTGACGCTGACGACGCCGCCGCCGCGGCCGCCGCTTCTCGTACGCTGTGTCTCTTCTTCGTCGTGTTTCGTATTGAGTATGGGACAGTCGTTGGGCGAATGGGTGTCTACGCGCTATATATACGTTACAGTTGCTGCTGTTGCTGACATTGCTTGTGAAGCCGAGATGCTGTCTGCTGCTGCTGCTGTTGCGGGAGTCCGCCGCTGCTGTTTTTCCCGTTGTTGTTGTTGTTGTTACCACGGCTGGGGCTGTTGTTGCTTACGACGATGGCGACAACGACTTTTGCTGGCGATCGTCGTAGCTCCCGCTACGAAGTTAGTGCTAGCCGTACCTCCCATCATAGCCCCTCATATTGCTGCTTCTGCTGAGCCGTTACTGTTGTTGCTGACGCTGTGCCGGCGTTCTCCACAGACGCCAGCCGTCAGAGACATCCACGTAGGCATCGCCGTTGATTCGACTCACTTCTTCGACTTCGGGCCTCGTCTTCGCCGTGAGGTGCGTACGAATCGTTCTGCGGTTCGGGGGGGAGGGGCCGGGCATTTCTCGGTTTTGGCCTTCCCGTGTCGTTGTTGGTCTTCGCACTGCGGCTGTTGCTCCCGTCGCTGGCGCGTTTCATATGCTACGTTTTTCCGTCGGCCGCTGAAGTTTGGCCGCCAAAGTCAGCGATGCCCCCTGCTGCTGAGGCAGTTCTGCCACTGGCTTCGTTCTCAGGCCAAGACGTTGTCACCGGCCGCTGTTGCCCAACCGAGCAGCGGCGTGCCGCTCGCTAAAACCATGCTATAATGCACCTATAGCATTGGACAATGCCACTGTCGATCCGATTTGCGCACGGGCTGTAGCTGCGACGCGATTTGGTGGAGCCTCTCCAAGCGATTTCGCAACGAAGACGCGCCGCGCCAGAGGGCACACCGTTTATTGACGGCAAGGAAAATGATGTGTCAAATGATGTGGGCCATATTTAATCATAAGGGAAGCTGATACGAGACGCCACGAAACGGTCGAGAATGAGCAGGGTTCGCCATTCGCCAATCGGCCCTGGCAACTGAGACGAAACTGTTTGACAATCGCAGTGCGCATCGGTACCCTCCAACCCGCTGCGATCGCATGCGGCGCGTAACTGAAATGTCGCGCGCATGCCGCGATGTCCATATTCGTTCCGGGTGAGTGCGAGCACGGTCGGACCCACACACCCCAATGGGTTTCGCGGAGCTGACTTCCTTCAGCGCTAACAATATCGTTACTTTTAGGCAGAATCGCCGATTGAGTTCCGAACGGAAGCCATCCGGACCACTCGTCACGATGTGAGCCCTCACATTATAATCACGTTGTTTTGTTATTGCATGCAGTAAGTCGATCGAGCAGACGCCGAGACACCGTCGCAAGACCTGCACCCAGGTTCAGTCAACGCTCCCTCACCTTGGCATTGTGGCGTAAGCCGAATGCAAGCCGAAAAACAAAGATCGATTTAGATTGACAAAATTCAAGGGATGCAATGTCGCAGATTCGGCGTTCCGACGATCACTTCCGTGGATCTTCTAGTCAACGCGAGCTCCTTTAGCGGTGTTTCGCCACCCCCAAGACTCATGCAACAGGCAACGAATCGGAGATGGGACAAGCCATCTCGAATCGGCATTTTCGCCCGAGATCAACGGTGGCGGCACACTATCGGCCCCACTTGTTGCCTGCGTATGATCGGCGTGAATTGAAATGCCGAGGCATTTCTCGCGCTTCGCGTACAACTATCAACGAAAAGCAGGCAGAGAGGCAGGCTCCGGCTTCAAGCGGACCTGCCCTTCGTCGAAGGTGTCCGATTCGGGCGACTCGACCTCTCATCGTTGCAGTGTGCCACACATGTGCAAGTGGGGTGCGACTACCCCACCGACGGCCTTCGTGGAACGGGCGGCGTCATGTGTAGGCAGGACTGATGTGATGTGTTTGCGGGCGGGATAGATATGGTTGGGCAGGGTTTTCTGCTGCCGATTCTAAGCACGATCAACGTTTTCACTGGTTCCTTTCGACAGACGGAGGGGGCAAGGATGGTTAAAATTTATTAGGAATGATGAATTGGGTGGTCCTCAGTACAATGCTTGGGCGTAACGTGGTTCGCAGATATCCACTATCGTATAGTGTATGGCTTAACTAGCCAGGTAGGGAAGAGTCCAAGGGGAATGGCCCTGTATTTTGTATAAATATAAATAAAGTAAGCAAATAAACTCGTTCGAGTCGATCGAGAGATTCGACAACCTGCTCCAGTGTGATTATGCCTAGTCCGCTGCATGTCGAGTTGAATGCTGAAATTCATATTCGATCAACTCAACTTCTGAACTCCAAGTGTTCATTTCACCCGATATTTATTGGTTGTATATGTAAGAACAAATAAATGTAATATTCCAAGGTGATTGTTCTGCTCGGTGCGTGCGTAGCAAGGGTTTTCGATACGGATCGCGTATCTCGACGATCCGATTGGAGAGGCGAGACGAGCACGCACAAAGCAAATTATCAACGTGGACGTCGTTCGTTGCTGCGAAATAGCCTCTGTGTGTATGTGAGTGAGTGTATATGTATATATCCATCATCTCCTCGTCTGCATGCATTGATGTTGTAGGCCAGTAGGCGCTCGCTAGAGTTGGGGTGCGTTCGCAGTACCAGTTCCTGCTATACCACATACCCACTGATGTCGTAGGCATAAGACCCGCGGTTCACAGGGACCTGTTGCTTTTTCCAGGACCCCGCTTCGTACTTGTCCTTTCGCTGCAGTGGCCAGCCAATCCCATCACGGCGGACACATGAAGGGGTCTGACTTGATACGCTACCAGTGCGGCTTAGCGGGAGCGAGTCAGTCAGCACCCTGAAGCTGGTGGTCCCCACTGAGCAGCTCAGCGAGGGAAAGACGAGAGAAATAAAGTAGAGAGAGAGAGAGAGATAAAGCCAAACCCAAGGGCAAAATGGATCTTACATAAGTAGGAGGCTTTCTACCGCGGTGTCGACAGGCGGCAGTTTGGCAGTGCCGGTGGTTCTCTATTGGGGATAACATCGGGTCGAGTCTCGACCAAGTGGACAACTTGTTCGGTAGCACGAGCTGGTTTACCCCGCTCTCTTTAGAGTATATTATAGATAGATGAGCTGTTGGAGTCAGTGGCACAGTGTCGGAGCCGGTGGCCGGTGGTCCAGTGCTGCAGAAAACGCGAACTACGATGAGTGCTGCGAATCCTTCCTGCCTCGTTCAATAGAGCCATCACTACGCGCATCTACGTCTGTGCGCTATATAACGAGCTGCTGCCGTCACTGCTGGTCCTGGATGGCCTAAGCGGACAAAGTCCGACCTGCTGTGCCCAAGAGGGGACCTATAATATACTACTACTGCTAGTAGTACCTTAGATTCGCAGCACCGCCGTCCCCTGGCGCCGTTCCTTGTACGTGGTTTCCCTGTTTATTCCCACCCCTGAGGGCTTATTCTCCATTGTGCTCTACGAATAGATTGGCGAGAGCCAGGGAGAGAGAGACAGAGAGAGAGAGCTAAGGTGCATATACGGTATATATATATATATATGGCTGCTTTAGAAATGTAGGCAGCATGTTCTATGCAGACAGACGCACCCCACCGAGATACAAGTGCAGGCGGACAACATCGACTGCTGACCTGCTCTATGGCCTCGAAAGGTGGCCGCTCTGTGCACGCTTGTCAGCATTTCCGGTCTGCTTTTATATAGAGATGTAGGCACTATATAGAAAACGTAGTTGGCCAGATATACGCCTGTTCGGTGCACTGCAGTTTACCAGCGAGAGAAGATCAGTGAGAGAGAGAGAGAGCTTGCCCTCATCTATCGTTGCCCACTAAACGACCCCAAGATGTAGTGAAAAAGTGCCACTGGACGGTGTGTCGCCGTGTCGCATTCGACTACGCCAGTCCACAGCCTTGCCTCAGACGGTCGGCGAATTTCAACCAGGCCGCGCGAATATCCATTCGGGCACGGCGTGCTTGTTCATTCGTTTTTGCCTCCGCCGGGATCTTAGTAGATCGGCTAAGTTTGCCGACTTCGACACGTTGGTAGGCAATCGATCACAGGTGTGCAATGGAGCAAGATAGACGACGATCGGCGGTCACCGACTGGCAGGCACGAGATTAACCCTCCTCTTCTGGGTCGCTTTTGCGAAGAAGTACGAGTACGCGGTAGCGAGTATACGTCAGTCACCACCAATCCGACTAAGCTGCCGCCAGGCCAAGTTCTACAGGTCCGAGTCGTTCAGCGGCACCGGTATTGGATGGGCTCCGGTCTATGGGCCTCATTTGTGGGCACGCCTCATTTGACTAAGGGGCAAGTGAGGGTCAGCGTGTACCCTCACTGGTTCTTAATGGGCCCCGTTCCGCAGCAGGTGCAATTGGCTTGCGATCTACTGCATGCTGATGTGCTCTACGCCAACATGTACGGATAGTCACCGGCGTCGGACACCGTCCTTCATTAGCGGTTTACGCAATTAGTCAGGCCGGACGCCGCTGTAACGAATTGTTCCTTTTTTTTTTCAGCCCTCTCTTCTCTAGTCTCCCGTCGCCCCCCCCGACGTCTCGGGGGATTGGGGGAGGCATAAACGGGACGGCTGTGAAGAAGCTGCCTGTTACAGCTCAATTAACAATTTTTTAGCCGACAAATCAACTTGTCAGTTCGCTTGACTCTGATATTATGGCTGTGGTCATTTTTTTTCCGAATTCGATCACCACCACTCTTCCCTTATCAGACCATCTCGTGCGTTTCTCGACGTCTATGGTTATATATATATATATATATATATATATACAAGGATGAAGTGATAGAACAAAAAAATATAGAATTCCCCAAGCAGTTCCTGTTGCCACTATTACCTCACGTTCGACATCAGACAGGTGTCCGTTCTCCGATATTCTCCTGTACGCTGGTAGATGCCTAGTAGATGCAAATGCCAGTGGCAAGTGGAGCTCGACGATCACCGCGAGCTCATGCGCTCCAGGGTCAGGTGTGTGCCGCCAGCGGGAAGCCATAAGGCGAAATAGTGTACGAATATTTACCTGTTTGTGGGCTTGTCTTTTTTTTTTCGTTGTCCGCTTCGTTCAGTACGAACGGACGGGTCTTCTCGTTCTCGATGATTGCGACTTAGCAAAACGAAGAGGTGATGGAAGGATCGTGGCGGATGCAGTGCGTTAACATTTGAACCTGTTAGGGGCTGGGCCGGGCCGGGATCGGCGCTCCGCCCTGTTTGTACGTGAATAGTTTATCACGGCCGCGACGTCGCTCGGCCGTGGCTCTGCAGCGAGCTGGCAGATGTGCATATCGGTCTACGATAAGGGGAGAGTTTTAGCGCGGCGATGTTGGTCGTTAGGTAGATAGACAGATGGGTGGCAAATGCATATCCGGGAAGTAAGAAAAACAGCGGCTGCAGCCTGAACCTCGCGGCCGTTCGAGATCCGGAGATCGAACAAGGCGTCGGAGCATAGGGGGCAAACGCGGTGCGTCTGCAACACTGCCTCGATCGTCTGGTGGACTCTGCTGTAGCTAGACACCGAAGAAACGCACTCTCCGTTAATCTGTCTCTGGCTTCGCTCCGGTCACGACGGATGTGTGGTGCGATGAGACGCGTAACCGCTGCCACCGCTCGTGGTGGACCATGATCCGTCGGTCCCCGCACAACGGCAGTTTGTATTGTCTGCCGCATCAAGATCTCTGCGCTGCAGCTGATGTGAGTCCGGCTCTCCTCGGCATCATTTCATTACCAAGCTACTAGGCAGGTCGCGCTGGATGTGCGTTAGTGTCTGGGTGGGTTAGCCACTGGGGGGCGTGGGGGCTCGGTTCAGAAGCCGCATCCCGACCAGCCTCCTGGTAAAAGCCCGTAGCAGCAGCAGTAGCAGCAGCAGCACCGCCGCCGCCACTACCGCCAGACATAATACTACTACTATTACTATTGCTATGGCAGATCCGAAGAGAGAGAGACTAGACGCCATCAGACGTCGCTCACATCCTACGCTCGGCGGCGACCCAAGTGAACCCCATGAATTCCTGAGTACCAGATGAGAGGTATGTGGGGATGAGTGTGTGTGGGGGTGTGTGTGTATCTATCTATCTATCTATGTATGTATGTGTATCCCGGTAGCAAGAATATAAGAACATCCCATGCCCTCGAAGCACAAAGCATCGCTAGGATCCATCGGCGCTCGCGCAGTGCCAGCAAGAACTCCCTTCCCGCCGTGGATCTCTTGCCCGGTGGCAGAATGCCCTCTCTAGTAATTTACGTACATTGTATGTACCGGCGGACGTACGGCAGTGCTGCACTGTCGGTAGCAGCAGCAGCAGACCCTGCAGTCGGTCAGAGACACGGCAATAGCGTGTGTTCAAGCGATGTGTGCTCTTTCTTCTTTGCACTCGGTTGAGCCAATGTGCCCGGTGCCTGGCTCCGTATGTTAATTACGCCGATGAGTTACGGCCACTGCGTCGAAACAACAGGAGCTCCAGCACCAGCTTCTGCTGCTACCCCTGCTTCCGCTGGCAATGACAACGGCAACAGCGTGTCATGCTGGCCATCTGAATGTAATCGTTGTGCATGGGGGCGTGTATATATGTACGGCTGGCCGGAGAAGTTGGTCGTGCCACGTAGAGATCGAGAATAACTAAGGACTGACAGGGCACATGGCATAGACGGCCAAGGACGAGTCGGCGTTTGAGTTCCGAGGAGTGGTGCCGGCTGCAATCGGCAGAGGACTGTCGGGGGGGCGGGGCGGGGGGCGGGGGTTGTCCGTTGTCCGGGAGGTCATCTGGTGATTCTCTCTTGAACTCGGCCGACACTCTAAAACGATGACCACTGCCTCAGAGCTCGACGAGGGAGCCACCATGAGTGAATGACAATTTACATGAGAAGTGCCATTTCAGCTGGATGAACATTGCTATTTTAGCTGTTTATCGACATGTCCTGCGACTGGGTTTTTGACATTTTTAACATGTTCCCATATGGATGACTCTGTATGATTGAAGGATTTTTACATTACAAGTATTGCAATAGCCGCAACTATACTATTTAAACTAAGCAGCCAAGTGATCAGCGCATGAAACTAATGTGGGATAGTTCGTTTTTTAAAGCTTCTTCGCTTATTATTGTTAGATTTCCTACCCTATTGTATTATAGCGTTTACATGCTTATGAACAACAGATGTGTCCCGTTTTTATCTCCGGAGCTCCGGTGTTCGTCAGCAGCCAAGATTCGTTATCGTCCGCAGCAGTATACACCTATTGCATATTGGTCCTGACCTTCCGTCGTGGTCAAAGCAACGCTGTTGTCTCGCGGCAAAGCTGGCGCCGCCAGCCAGCCAGACGACAACAGCAACAACAGCAACACAACTTGCACTGACTTTCTAGAGGTATTGTTTTATCCGTGCGAACGATATCGTCATCTACCTATATATGCTTATGGCTATATCTGATACGCGGCTGAGAGTTCTTCGTCGTCGAGGTCACCGCTATCGCAGGCTTCTCTGAAGACGTTGTTCGTCCGACTTCGCACATTTGATAAGTGGAGCCATCGATGGATGATAGGTGAGTTTAAGAACGGAGTGCGGCGCACAATCGCCAGCCGTTGACAATCGCCAGAGCAGGCTACGAACAGCGGCTTTGAAGGTGGAAAACTAGCTGTCCGACTGACCCGCCGGGCTCCGGCTAGCACCGCTATCGTCCCATTCAGTTGTTCCTAGGGACCATGAGAGAGAGAGCGAGAGAGACCCTAGGGTTTAGGAGGCCTGAGCAGATCCCAGCCAGTCTACATACATTCTGCCTGCTGCTATCCACGACGGCACGGTTTGGTCAGTGACGTGGTGTGGACAGTGGCGCTTAGTACAACGCTTGTGTTGCTGATGGTGGTGGCGCGCTCGCTGCCGCTGTCCTGCTGGCGTCCATGTCCGCCGCTCGAACAGGGGACAATAATGAATACACGCGGTCGATAGCCGATACTGAACCACCAACAATGCACAGTGACTCTGACTCACACGCACACACACGCGCGCAGACAGACAAATACTCATCTGCGTGAGGGCGAGGCGATCCACGTTCATCAGACACGTACAAGCGGCCATACTTCATCTCCATCTCTCCCTTTCTCTTACTTACGAACTGGGGCTGCTGGGGCAAAGAGCAGCAGGGGTGACGGTGGCATTGGACTACGCATGGGCCGTAAATTCACACACGTACACACGCGCGGATGTGAATAAGTTCGTACCCTGTACAAGAGTCGAGTTACGGCGGAAGCAGATGGAGGGGCAGCGGCAGCACCAGCACCAGCAGCTCGTCGTAGGACTGTAGAGCAGTGGGTTGTAGGTAGGGCTAGCTGTGTGCCCTACTGTGAGGTGAGCTGCTCGTGGCAGGAGATGCCGGTGTTGGCCTGATAGAGCCGTACGAACTTTAGCTTGGCAATGCGCACGCCAGTGAACGGTGGACGGCTCTGCCTGCGGGGCAGGTTTTGTGGGGTGACGTGCCCCAAGAACCTGCGAGGAAGCCCTGCGGCGGGGAGCGACCATAGCGGTGGCGGATGAGGTGGGACGGTAGACGAGGCACCTTTTTCTCTCTGGGGGCTCATCGTTCGCTTGGAGACGAACACGGGACAACAACGCGAAACGGGATCCGCTCGAAGAGTACGAACTGGAGGATCGGAGAGACCCCAATTGCGGGGGTTGCCTACGTCTATTCCTCGTGACCAGACGGTCGTCGAGGTCCCGACGACCAACGTGGGGTAGATAACTGCGTCAGCCAACCAGTTAGTGGCGTTCGTTTCATCGCCCGCCGGCTCACTGCCGTGACCTGCCGTTGCTCGCTCTTTTGCTCGCAGAACGCCTTGTCAGGGTCAGTTCTCGAGAACCTATAGCGGCAACGTAGAGCAAACCACGACCGCAGTCAGGACCTACCAGCTGCAGTGATAGCAGCAACAGCAGCAGGCAGGTATCACTCCGTCTGGTGCGATGAACGATGAGGCAGCCTGTTCATGGCTTCAAAACGTTACCCATAATTGGGGCGGCAACGCGGACAGAAGGAGCGAGATTTAAATATATATATATATATATATATATAGAGAGAGATAGAGAGGAGTGACTCAGTGCAGGGCAATGGGTCCAATGTCGCAGCAACGCAAACTGACCCCGAGGCAAAACGGTGGGGCTTTTCCAGCACATGAGAAGTGCTGTTTCAAAGGTTGCCTCTACTGCTCTTACCGAGGATTCATAAAGATAGGGCGTGAGGCTGTTGAGGGAGAGGGAGAGAGAGAGGAGCCACAACAAGGCAATGTTACATTCAAAGGCCTTTTCGGCGCTGTTTGTCATATCGCCTATGAGCGAGTTAGTTCCGAACGTTCGAACGGCTCGCTTGCTCTCGTCTGAGCCTCAAGCCATTTGGCTCCAGTAGCACCTATGCACCTACGGCTATGTGTGCACTTGTATTGGCTCTCCGAGGGGCGCACCTCGTCGGCTACCTGTATGCGGCAGAGAGAGAGAGAGAGATAGAGCGAGAGAGATGGGAGGGTCCAATGGGGACATTTTAGGGACAACGAATGGATTGCTCGGAGCTAGAGTTTAATGGCGCCCAGTGAACAAGCGGCAGCTGCTGCTTGCTGCAGGCCAAGACGGGGCCGGGTTGTAACCGGACAAGGCAGCAGACAAAACACGAGAGAATATCAGGAATACATTACGTGGTGGGGGGGGAGGCCCAATATTAGTATGCGCCAATAACTTAACGATCCTTAGCATTTAGGTATTTATTGTAGAATTGCAATATTATTCGACGAATATATGTTGTTATTACCTAGCCAACATTCGAATTGAATGATGAATTTTCGAATTAATTAATATCAATGAAGATTGCGTCAACCCGCAAACAGCATGGGGACTATGTCTCTCTAAAGGAGCAGATCACCTGGAAAGGCGTTCACGTACACGGTGTATGAAGCGACGTAGAAAGTTAAGCCGTACAGTCTCACAATACAATACAAATGCACCTTTATTAACCAAAAGGGGTGGTGCTACATACAAACATTGATCGTACTCGATAATCCGCTTTTCTGCAATGCTATACAAACAATAGCTAATGTTGAACTATGTATCAGCAACCGTATTTCTGGCCAGGGCAGCAATCGAACGGCATTTGTGCTGGTCAAATCATAAGCTGTGCGGTAAGCTGTCCGATATTTCGAGGTGGATGAATTTGACGAACAAAAAATATATTCACTCCCTCATTGAATCTCAGCTGGAGATGAAACCAGGGACGTCAGGCGCCTGAGTCGCCGAGACCCCCCGCTCGCTGCCACGTCATTGAATTCTGACCGCAAGCGAACGTGTGACATCGAGTGAGGAAGACAAGACGAAGACGTCAAACTCCGAATGTGGCTGTCCAGCCGTCCAGCACTGTTTGCATGCTTGCCGCCGCGCGAAGCGCCTTACCAACGTGCTAGCTCGGGGCGGTATCAGTACCAGTAGTAGCAAGAGTCGCAGAAGTATAATTGTCTATACATGTATGTATCTATATTAGACGACAGCAGCAGGATCAGCGGCGGTATTCCTTTATTATAATTTTTTTAATTTTCATTGCCCATCATTATATATTTATTACCAGGCACTGCCTTTGTGATTGGCCTTGTTATCCGCGCTAGCCGAACCACCGATCAATCGACAGATGGAACAGCTTCCACCGTTCAAGGCATTCGTCTCTTCCAGCCCCAACTCGACTTCATCCACCCCCATTAATTCATTCATGAATGAGCCAATCCCTTGCAACGTGCTTACACGTGCTGCACCCAACGATGATGCCGATGATGGTGGTGTTCATAGGAACAACCGATGACGGTGCCGCATTGTTGCTACCGTGGGCCCGCCATCTGTTTGTTCCTCAATGAGTGGCTTGCTTGTTTGTCCGCAAATGTCCACGTGAATCGGCTGTGCCTTGTGCCGCTGCGTCGTGCCGTGTAAAGGCGACACAAGAACTTGAATACGGCATGCCACCACGGCAAGCCTTGCCAGCTGCATTGTCAAGCGTTGCCGAACGCTAGCTACGTCAAGCGTACACATCCAAACGTTGACGATATTAAAGGCAACAATAATACTCGCCCGTTCCGTTTGTTGTATCGGCGGTCGGCGTCGGCGTGCTGGTCAGCATGTGACAATAGAACAACGTGGACAACGGTCAGACGGGACAGGCGCACGGTTGCAAGAACGTTCATGACCTGCGCTTGGGCCGAGTCAGCAGTTCTCGTCGCAGCTCTACCCGCCGAATGTCGTTTGTGACTGGTACATCCACGTTGTGTTCACCATCACCGTCACTCGGGTAATATCGTATTGTATAATATAATAATAGCCGTAGTTGTACAGACAATCGTTGCAATGATTGTGCTGTCCGAGAGATGGCCAAACGTATTAAACTTCACTGCTGTCGCAGCATCCAAGCCACTGTGAGAGTGCTGCCGGTGCGCAGAACTGAACTGACTCGGTGGCAGCCCTGTGTCGAGAAGGGGACACGACCACTCGTTTTTGTTGGCTGGCTGGCGGGATTGCATTTTAGAACTTTTCCAATCGATGTGAGTACACACACATATATATATATATATATATATATATATATATATATATCAATCACACTTATTTGCGTCGATGTTTGCTGTATCATCTTCAGAGCACGCTTGACGGGGGACGCCGTGATGCCGATGCATAACCGGTTTCACGGGCCATAGCCCGAGTCTTCTCTACGCCGCATCTAAATCTCCCAATACGCGTTCCGTCTGCTCCGCTAGTTACGTTAGCGGCATTAGCGCTCTACGGCTTCTTCAGAATGAACGTAGACGATTAAACGCAGACCCCTACCGGCCCACCGCTGCTGCGGCGGCACCAGCAGCAGCACCAGCTTCAGGATTCAATTCTATTTTCCTTCCCGGGTTGTTCTTTTGACTGTTTGCTTGTCCTCGTCACTTTTGATGTGGCCCCGATACTGTTACCCTGCACCGTAGCCCGATGCAGCGATGTACATCGTTCGGGGATGGCAAATGATCGTCCGTATCCACGCTAATGAATGGACAGAGGCAGATCCAGCGGCAGATCAAAAGTTCGTCGTATGCGCTGCGTCGATGTCGGATGCGTTCAGGTATCGATCCTACGCGCTATGGGCTGTTCGGCGGCCGAAAGTCAACCAAGCCAAGCGTTCGTTGTCTGTCGACAACGCACCAGCAGTATAGTATCGCTGCCTTTGGCTTGCTGTTGGCGTCAACACCAATTGCTCTGGCCGCTGTTGCTATTCCGTAGTGAAGTGTCATGCGCGTTCATGAATCCATGCGACGGATGGACGTTCGTCTGTGGTATGCGTACCCATTGAATATAGTGGTGGTGGTGGTGGTCAGCTGCTGTACCATCCTGTTAGTCGGCCGCGACGTTCGACACGACGAGCTTTCGACCCGGCGCATCGTTTGCACGCCTGTCGCTTGTTTGTCAGTGAAGTCCGCAGCCGCCGCCGCCGCCACCGCCAGCACCATTCCACCAGGGTCCGATCGGGGCAAAAGCCTCGCGTAGCCTTCGGGAGCAAACGACTGGACGATCGAACAAGCGAGTGAACCTGCGCAAAAATCGTCGCTGCTGCGATTACCCCGCCAGCAACCGTCATCATCAGTCGGCTGCTGAGGACTGGCCGGAAGCATCGGGACAAGTATCAACGGCGGTGGCGGCAACGGCAGCATCATCGCGGTGTCGGTGATAACGATACGCGGTTGCTTGGCTCCTGCTGCCGTTACTGTCTGCGGCAATGCCCATTCGGCTGCTGTGTTGCAACAACAATACTGCTAATATGGCTCTTCTGCCTGCTGTTGCTGGTCTACCGTTGGCAACACTGCTCTATACGCTTCTGTATGAACTTCAGCTGTTTAGCAGTTACGGCAGCAGCGGTAACACCAGCAATAGATGGTCCCATGGACACACACACACAGCGACGATCTGTGTATATAGCTCGGTTTGCTAGCTCTGTTCAGCCCGGTCGGGCCAGTGATCACTGATCCTGGTGATGGGCAGCGGCAGTAACAGCAGATCTTTGCCACGAGAAGACGTCAGTCAATCTGCTCTGGCTGGCTGGCTATAATTTCTTCGCGCGGCGTCTTGCGTTTCACTACGGCTTGTTCCACCCGGCCGTCCCGTTGCAGGCAGCGCAGGCAGCGACGGCAGCAGACACACAAAACAAAATGAGCTATACCCGTCGGCGGTAAAGGTACATGAGACCCGGAGTAGTCACCACTACCACCATCGGCGGCTATGCGCAGCAGGCCGCCATTGATCGACGTATCCATTTGGCCGGGCAGCTATTAGCTACTTACACTTGGCAACTCTACTCGTTCGGTGGCCGTCAACCCCCACTGTAATCCCGATTGAAATCCTCATCAGCATCATCGTTCTAGACATCATCATCATTATTATTGTTATCCATTCATCATGCCGCTGAGGCCTCTCAGAAGTGGTTGCAAATACGGCCGACAAATGATGAGCGTTGACTTCGTCGCTTTGCTCCTGAGGCTGATTCGCTGCCGTTCGAGGCAGGCATTTGCTATATACGAAACAAAGCAGCTGGTTCCGGCTACTGCTGGCGCCGGTCGGAGCGAGCGACACTTCTCTGTCCCTCGTGGACATCACTGCTCACCTCATTCCCCCCTACCCCCGCTCCCCCCGTTGTCCCTTCAACTCCCCGCTGCTAGAGCTGGCGTTCTGGCGTTCTGTCGAAGAGCAAAAACCAGCTCCGCCGTCGCCTCAGCGTCGATCGCTGTCGCCGCTCTATTTGCTTAAGCAAATTGTAGTAAGATCAGTAGCAGCTAGTGGTGGTGGTAACAGCAGTGAGCGTAATAGCGCTACTACTAGTACTACTGCTAGTTTCGCCTGTGCCAAAACAACACCAACATCGGCAGAGGCAGCAACGGCAGCTGCATTCGATGGCGATAGTCGGTGGCGATCGTCAAACGGAATCGGGCAAGAACCGGGCAATGCTACACAGAAGGTCTTAGACGGACAGAGCCGCCGCAGCAGCAGCAGCGGACTGGCGTTTTTCGTTTTGGGGTAAGAGGTTGGAGGGAAAAATAGACATCCTGGACAAATACTTCACTGCTTCACAGGCATTCGCCGCAGGAGTATGAGACTCTTGCTAACTAAAAGCTTATTATTAAGACCTGTAAGCATTTGGGCCTTATTGGGGACTGAATTACGAGCAGTCCTTCAGAAAGGCGCACAGACTGACTTACTGAATGACACCATAGCAGTTGCGGCCGCGCCTGCTGCTGCTGCAGCTGTTAGAATCGTCGCCGACGCCGAACGTAGTCATCGATACGTGCTCATATACACGCACGCACACACGCGTGCACGGCCTGACAGACGCGGCTGAAGCAGCGGGGAGCAGTACGACTCCGGGATGAACATGCGCAAAATTAGCAAAACCAAACCACGAAAGTGGCCATGTTGCCTCTGTTTGCGCAGCCGCCTCAACAACTGCTGCAGCAGCAGCCGAATACGATGCTCCACGAAGCTCACCGCCGGCGTTATACAGACAAATCAAATCCTTGTGTGTATCGTATGCCACGGATAGCATGCTGCAGTTAGATTCGTTGAATGGCCGATGATGCCGATGGCCCCGGTTTATTCGTGGCGTTCGCGGCCGTGGCGGCGGCAATGTATTATGGCTACTTGGGCAAAACGCCGAGCCACGCAGCATCGTCGTGTGAACGATCGCGCCGACGGGCGACGCGCCACGCTTCCCTGAATCCCCTGCCGTCATCGCTGTTGTTCACGTTGCTGCCGGCTGCCAGCCGGGGATGCTGACGTTACATTGAGCGTTGCCAATTCATGCCTCAGCTGCTCGAGCTTTGCTAGCCGACAGAATACAACGGGCCCACTACAGACTGGCCAACTGAGGCTCTGGCTCCCCTTGTTGGCGTTCTTGTTCTATGATCTATGTTCGCGTCTCTTCGTGGAACACTGCCGTGCTCGCCCGGAGGTTCAGCTCCGAATCTAGCGTTGAGTTGGCACATAGTGAAGACGAAGTAGCCGACAACGACGTGTAGCGATCGATACACGGCGGCGGCGGTGGCGGCGTTGGCGGCGGCGGCGGTTCAGCGGTGAGGTACAGGAGATGATTCAGCGAGAATAGAGGCAGGCAGCGTCAACTTTATAATACACGGCTCCAACACTGAAATAACTTGATCGTCGTATGGATATGGAGCTGACAAGCGTAGCATGCTCACCGGCTGAGAACGAAGGAAGACAACATCCTCGAATTGGGCCGTTACAGCATTTCGTTCCCTCGGACGACGACGAGGAGGGTATTGTATTCGAAATCAATGTTAGCACGGGTCGGTGGCAGTTAGCTGTGAAATCCGTTATTGGGTTGCTTCCGGCGTTGAATCTACTTGATTGCGCCGGTATAGCAGCCGGCCCTCTTTTGTACGCGAACACCAGATAATGCTGTTGATTCTATGACCTATTCTATCGCGGCGATTTCTGCCGTCGTGAGATTCAGTTCTCCGAAGGTTAATAGAGCGTAAGACGGTATTATTGTGATAATAATGATCGAATGATGCCCTCGAAATAGCTTTCGGTGTCGGAAATCTACAAAGTAAATCTCTACTCGGCAGCGAGAAGACTTCTGCGGGGGTCCCGATATATACCTACAAACCGCAGGGATATCGAGATCTTCTTGCAACAGCGGGATGCTCTCTCACTCTTATTTTAGTAGTGTATTATTGAAATTACGCATAGTCGGGATAACTCTTTCTTGTATATATATATGTATATATATATATATATATATATACATTTTTCGTCTCAAACGAACTCTCCGAGATCATTGAAACGCTTGTTCAGCTATCGCGTTCTCACGATCGAAGCAAAATAACCGTAGGCAGTTCGCCAGCCACTCGAAGAAGCTTACTTACGCGAATTGCGCGTTGCGCACTGATCCGTCATCTGTTTGTTTTTGTCAGTTGTGTCGGGCCATGCCTCGTCTGATAAACACAGCGAGTCGTGTCGCGTTGTCGGCAAGTCGCGTGCGCCAACCGGCGCGGGGACAGCCTTGTTCGTCTCGTCTCTCTATCTTTTTCTCCGATGGCCGCTGAGGGCTTGCCCTGCATGGTGACTATGTCTGTCCGCTGGGGTCCCCACCCTCGGTTCGGAGGGAAGATTGGGCCGGCCGTGCGCTCCCGTCACTCTCTAGCCCTTAATGCTGTTACATGAGTCCCCAGTGACGGGATATGTTCGGTGTCCGCTTTTGTTGTTGTTGCTGTTGTTGCTTTCGAATCTTCGTACGAACAAATCTGCGAAATGAGAAATGTCGCTCTTTTCATTCGTGTTTCGTCGTCTGGCGAAACGTTCAGTATTGTCGAAAATACGACAAAGCGAGACACGCCCGATATAGGGTGGTTTACCGACCGCCACTGCCACACACATGATGCCCCTGTCCTTGGCGTCTCCTATGCGATCGTCTGGTGTACAAAGCTCCGCAACGCGTTCCCCGATAGAGTGAGTCAGTGAGTGGACATTAGACTGAGCCGAGAGCTACCATTCGGCGAAGTTCATGTGTTATCGTATGTCAACGAGCGACGTACAGCGATACCGCGCACGACCTCTTGTAGATTGTCTGTGCATACAGCGAGTGAGCAGCGCATTTAACGAAATGGAGCCACAGACTGACGACAAAGGCGCATTCGCTGAACGATTGTACAGGCTACCCATTGTATTGTATAGATGCTGTGTGCCCCCCGCCCCGCGGAAGGTTGAAATCAAGCTGCGTAGCAAAAAGAGTTCTTTGGAGGTTGGGGCCGCAGTCCAATTTTCAACCTAATTCATATTCTAAAATGTTGCTAATCTAAAATAATACCGCTCAGTGTATGCTTGCTGACAGCAAAATAACGCCTGTTGGCAACGACGACGCTGACAATACGATAACGGTCAACGGATCTCCGACTCTCGCGGAGATGGTGCCAGCGGCACAATACATAATAGCTGTTATTCACTAAACAGTGAAAGCTGCTCACATTTCGGGATTGCTCAGTCCAGCTCAGCTCATGAATCCATGGATACACGTCGCGTCTATTACGTGACGCTTTTTGTTCTAAAGAATTGCTGCGATTTGAAGGGGTCCAGCGGACACGGAAGGACACCAGAGCGTACACGCCTTTATGTAACGACGACGTTGACTATTATTCTTCATGCTGTTGCTGCTGCTGCTGCTGTTGTTGTTAATATCATTATGTATTGTAATACCATTTGCAGTTGCTCGTAATGTATCGCTCCAACAACTATTAACCACAATTAAATACGATGTACAATCACCGGTCACTACGATGATATCCGAACGATAAGAATAACGTGCTTCTTGTGATTGCCAATTGTCAAGTACCTTCCGATTCCTATCCACCGCCAATTCATTCATTAGGCAATTTATTCATTCATCAACTCGGTTAACAGCTGGCTCCACTGATCGATTCCTCCATGACGAAGCACCTACTCGGAAATTATATGTGTCGCCTTTACCTCATGTTCATCGTTATATAATAGTAATTAAATTAATAATAAGAATAATAATATGATCAAAAGCCTTCGTCATCTCACAGCTGACCTTAGCGGAGAGTCTGGCCGGATCGACCAATTGGCTTTGACGGTCCGCGACAACAGTCGAATTATTCCATTTATTTAATTATTAATTCACCCACTCACGGGCTCAGTGAATTGTTTCTTTCATCTAACGAATATCCGGCCATGGATACACAATATATCAGCCTATTGTAACGACGGCCACAGGCTCACACTAGTGGCCTGTCCTCTTACAAGACTAATGGGGATTGTTGTTGGCCTGGGGGTGGTGATATTGATCGAAATGGACAGACAGCGAGCTCTGCTGCTGCCGCTGCTGCTGCTGATGAATGATACAACCGCAGCTTTAGGGGGGGAGGGGAGTCAGGTAACGAATAGTCGAGGTGGCTGTTGTAGTTGTAATCGTTGTACAGCTGCAGGAGCAGCAACGGGCATACGGAGGCGGTGCGATATCGAGATTACGCGATATTACCATTGGCCCTCTTATCCGGTACCTTATTAATTAGAACTCGCTTGCCATTTGGATTGGAAAACCACTATTGAATGTAAAACTGTCGTCGTAACTTGCTAAAAAATCGCTATCATCCTGCTACTGCTGTTGCGAATATTCATAGTCTCCGGGGTATGTAATGTTGGTTGGTCTATTGGTTTTATGATAGTAAGATTTTATATATATATATATATATATCTCGTAATTAAATCCTTAATTAGCCGAGCAGTATAAATTGACGTTGTACTATATTTACAGCTACTAGATAACGATAATATCACAATAATAGTTAATGTATGTCCGCGTAAGTTGAGCCCGCCCAAAAAGTCGTGGCGTCATTCAAACGCAATATCCAGATACCGTTGGTATTTCTTAGCTAGGCAGATAAATGGATTAATTTATTCTCCTTATGTGTAAATCATATATATATATATATATATATATATATACCCTCAAATTTTCAAATCATCTCATTTTAGATGGTCGTTGCACGCTTTCATGTCAAATTTTAAATAATAAATGATCAAATTAACCAATGCACAAACCAAACGACGACGTGTTGTCCGATTGTGTTGTGTGCTGATCAACACGCTGGTGATACATCAGCAAGGAGCGATAAAGATTATTACTATCATTATTATTATTAATATTATATTATTATTATTATTATACCGACTCCCCTTGTTGCATCCCTGCCTCTGTTACTCAATAGATTTGCCATTCGCTGTGATTATATCTAACACACGCCGTAATTGCTAATCGTAGGCAGGGATCACAAATGAACCTTTGCATCTCGTCTGTCCGTATTGTGATTATATAATATAATGGAATAGTTATACAAAACACGGTTGAACGCTGAAAGCAGTGCCGGCAAGACACCTATTCCGTAAGGCGTCCATCTTGCCACCCCGCTTAAGACGCTTTAGCTTGCCATTAGCCGCGGCTGGCTGCAAACTGCTAAAGCCCCCCTCTACACACGACGCTCTAGCTAATACCATAACACACGTGAGAGAAACGTTGAAAAACATAAACATTCACATGTACTTTAATGTAAAAAAAAAACGCAGTCAAACAAGCCTGGCGAACAGGCGTGGCGTTCACCTGACGACGTCCCAGCCGGGTCGTTGTCAAAAATAACAGCAGCACCAGCAACAACAACGACGACCGCAGCTAAGTTGCTGAGGACTCTAGCTCTGCTTGAATAGGAACACTTCGGACAGCGTTGTACTATAGTGTTAGCGTGCATTCGCGTGACAGCTGTTTCAACCGAGCGTGAAACAGTCGAGTCACGTCGATATTCCTCTTTTCTAATTGGGTTTTTTTTTTCTTCAACCTTTATTTTTTCGGTGACCGCAGCAGCAGCAGCTACAACAGAATCTAACCAATTTGGTCCGCTATATCTATTACTAAACCGCTGACTTATAATAGCCCCCAGCTCCCTCCCCACGGCATGGTAATAGCAAACGATCACGTTCAGCACACGGTTTATCCTCGTCAGACAGATCAGAAAGCAACAATCCTGTGAAAGTCTCGAGCTCCACCTGCTGTTCTTTGCAGGAGCAGCAGTAGCAGGAGGAGGTGGTTGAGGAGCAGCCGCCGCCGCCGCCGTTGTAGCTGCAGCAGCCACCTCGTCAATAACGCTGGTCAATATCGGCGACTATCGACCAATAGCAGCATTCGGTGGCCGATACCACCATCTCCGCGGTGGCACTCCCACGACACCACCACCACCACTCAGTAACGCGAAATCACAATCACTGATTATATTATTATAATAAAGATTATTAATATTAAAAACAAAAAAAAATGTTATGCAGCCTGCCTGCCTGCCCCGATGTTTGCGCTTCCTAATGCAACGAAAACGTAGCGTGGGCAACAACTTGCCTTTACAACTCACCTGATCATGCTCGGGTTCGGCCAATCTGTTTTTAGCGCTTGCTTCGGCCGTGGTAGCGAGTCAGTGTGGAAATTGCGTCACCGTTCGGCCGCCGTGCTACCGGCACCGTTCGGCACCGCCGTCGATACTTTAGTTGGTGGCTGTTCGGCAGCGTAAAAGCGACAGCGTCAGCAGATACGGCCCGGCGTTCGCAACAACGAGCGACTCCGGACACCGGCCGGTGAAGCCTGAGAGGAAGGAGACATTGGTTGGCACCGTTGGGGCCTGCGGCGGCGGCGGCGACGACCGGGAGGGGGTTCCGATGACACGTGCTCGTGCCGCCCCCTAATGGCAATAACTGCAGCAAGAGCAGCAGCCCGGCACCGAGCCGCACACAACACGCAGCAAATAGCCACGCTCGCTCACATGTATATATACACACAGTATTTTAGTGAGTTAGCCTCGTACCGGCAGCAGCAGCAGCAGCAGCATCAAATCGTAACAACATGGCGCACAGCAGAACAACGAAAGCAATTGCAAGCGAGCGAGCGTGCTATCGAGCCAATCAACCCCGGCTCGCAGACAAGGGCACGCAGCGATCGAGAAGGCGTCTAACAAAACGGAACAGCAGCGCGAACAGCGGACGCAATTCGTCCGTCCGTTGCAGTGGACGTAGTAGTTGTTGTTGTAGTGGTAGTGGAAATCGTCGTGGACCGCTGCTGCTGCCAGTCGCTGTGTCGTTTTAAAGAGGTGCAAGTCAGAGGGGTGGTGGTTTTTTTTCTCTGCTGTTTTTATCGCTCTCGGGTACCGCGGCGTTGGTCTGCCGGCAGCTCCCGGTGGATTGGGCTGGCGTTTGTGGGGGGCACGCGGGTGAAAGCTATCTGCCGTCTGTGACGAAGTTTCAAATGCAGCAGCAGCAGCAGTAACAACAACAACATTGCAGGAGTAACGGCAGCTACAACAACAATGACAATAAGTGGAACAACGATAGTATCAGCGTCGGCGGCGGCGGCAAGAATCATAACGTAAAACGGAGAGAACTGTGGATGCGGACGACGGCGAACGGCAGATAGGCAAACGGCAGGCGGCAGCTGTTGCAGTGTTTTTATACGATCAACACAATTGAATAGGGACAATGTGTGTATGAATCAATTCAAGGGGAATTGGTTCTACGATAGCTCCCCCCCCCCCCCCAACCCTCCTGATGGTTGTACGGCTGTAGCGTGGCGGGCACACGTCTATGCAATGGTGTTTTATATATATTCCATAATGTGTATGATTGACCAGGGCCTTAGTGATTTTTGTCAGACGGTACCGTGTGTGGTTGCTATCGAGGCTGGTCGGCTAACACAGATGCGGTGTTTTGCCCTAATTGAATCGACGATACCGATAATCACGGCTATAACCGATAAACGATATATCTCCTTATAAAATATCATTTAGCAATGATCAGTAGCATTGTTAGGCCGGTGGACGATCAGGACGTGAAAATCGAGGAATTAGAGGCTCGAAGAAATTCATGTATAATATATATATAATAGTTATGCAGGGTGGCGATACCTGGCAGGCAGATTAGGCCACAACAGAAACCACTAGTGAAAATAGGACCATTCAGTTTACTGCTGTTCATGTTGCTTTGCGATTTTTTCATTTTGTGCGTGAGACGAAATTCGGGTCAATTCCTGGGGGGTCTGCGATCGTAGTGGTAAGCTGCTCTGAAATTTGATTGCCTTAGCCATTAAGTTCATGGCGATGTCATAAATTCAACGAGCATTGAGGCATGTTATGGGTAGATGCCCTAGTCGACCTGAGCATTCTACCCCCCAACGAAGCTTGAGCTAGACAAGTACACTGGCATGCGCTCTGTTACAATAATAATAATAATAGTAATAATAAAATTATTATTATTATCGATTATATAAAAAATATCATTAGCATTGTTACTATATGTTTAATACTACTGATAGGAAGGCGTACACGAAAGATCGCTGCGTGCAATCTCCAGGATTTGCCATTTCCGTGAACGCGTTCGTTGGCCGGTCACCTGCTCTCGCCTCGTTCATCGTGAAACAGCCGGGCGTTTTGCTTGTTCGGTCTGGCACGCTTTCGTTGTCTAATCGGAATGTCTACGTCGACCAGTTCAACGAATCAGATTATTTCGCGTTCGATTATTATTATTATTATTGTTATCATTACTACTGCTACTATTACTACTACTAGTACTACTATTTCTATTGCTCACTGACACATAATTATTCTTCTATCCAGCTGCTAACGCAAAGAGTGACCTTGTTGAATGGCGCCAGCCGGAGACACCGATTTTTCAAAGGGACAATAGCGAGAGAGAGAGAGATGAGGCAGGTGGGAATAGATTTGCGTAACCTTATGATGCCAGTGGCAGCAATTATGTTATTCTTACGCTGTACAGTTGACGTGATTGCCTGTCCCGGGGAGGGCGCTTCTCAGTGCCCAACGATAGAAACGCTGCAACCACGTGACAACAGCAGATCGGTCGGGTTTGGATCCAGAATTGGCATTCTCATGCTTGGCAATTAGCTTTAACCTGTATAAAATAACATGTGAACATTTTGCCGAATTGTACACAGGTATACTGTCGTTAAAAGGAAAACTCACCTTAGCGAATTTGGCTCGCTTTTAATATGATTATTATGAACGTGAAGATGAAACCAGAGAGAGAGAGAGAGAGGCGGGACAGAGCGAGTGATATTGGGCTGGGGGTGAGATGGTTGTTTTCCTTGAAAATGGTCCCACTGTGCGACCCACCCGTTCTCCTTATCATGACCATTCCTCTCGTTTGCACCTCACCTCGTTCTGTTAACTGCGTTGCGAGCTGGGAAAAACTGCTTCGTTTGAAGGAGACGAAGCCTCTCGAACCGGCACACCTACCCACTGTCACAACCACAAGCGGTCGTCCCTCTTGACCAGAAAAGGCGTGATTTCTTGTCCTCCAAAACGCCCTAGGGTCACCACCGCCACCACCAGCAGCACCACCACCACAGCCAGCACGGCGACGACCACCGTCGCCGCTGACTTCGCCCACAGCAGCAACTACTCGCTAGTGACGGCTGTGGAGAACGCCGTGGAACGACGACCACCGTCTGCCCCGGGCATCCGCGTATCGGGCCTTGCTGCAGGTCGGCCGCACAAGACGCCAGAGAAACAAAGAGAAACAAAGAGAGACAGAGAGAGAGAGGGGGAATCATGGGTGACACAGTCACAGAGAGAAATAACGACGAGTCGCGGATTGCCTCGGATGCTGTTGTTGCCGGGCTGCTGGACGATGTATCCTTCGCAGAGCTTTTTTTGTTCTCTTGAGTTGGGTCTCTTGTCGGAATTTCTCTTGAGTCTGCAGCTTATGCTGCTCCGTTTCGCGCGGTGTCTCGCGTTGTGTCTGACGTGTGCTTGTGTGAGCGAGCGTGCAAGGGGGCATGCAGCAACCAAGCAAAGCAGCTCCTGTCGGGGGCCACCGGGGCGGGCCGCAGCCGCCGCCGCCGCCGCCTCGGCAGTCTTGAGCTAGCTGTTTTGCACAAAATCAGCAATTCTAAAATCGGAGAGAATCGGAAAGGCGAGCAGGAAAAGCGAAAAACAAAGACGGGGGCCGCCGCCGCCGCCGCGGCTGAACCCAGAGGAAACTCTGCGCGATCACCCTCCTTGCTTGCCGGCCGACGATACGACCGCATACTGTTCCCTCATAGGTCTCGGCTGCCGTTAGCTTTTTCCCTACCCAGGGAAATCGCCAAGTTGCGCCTGTTCGTCCGGTGACAGCAACGAGGCGGCCGGCCAACTCGTTGCAAAAATAGGCCCTCCCAGAACGTCAAAGAAGCCGACGATGGACCCCACACACGGGAGACGCCGCGCACTTCAGGCGCACGTGGGGTGACTCAGACAGATAGATCGAGACACACACGCATAACCGTTCGTCCATACATACACCATGCAGGGACACACATTACGCCAAAAGTATTGCTCCGACGGCGTTCAGTTCTGGCGCCAGTAAGTTCAATTCTTTAGCGAACAGTCTGAATGTATGTGAGATCGCTGGCTCATTGCTGGTGGCTGATGGCTAGTCGAATTGAATCAAATCGATACATGAAATGAATAGACAGTGAGCGAGCGAGCGAGACTCGTTCTGCGTCCCAAAGGCTTTTGACTTTTGTTTGGTGGAGATTCTGGCCTTCGATTCGACCGCGGACAGCTGAGCGCAGCGTTGACTGCACGAATTAGCGTGTGACGATGATATCTTTGCGCTGCCGCTACTGCAGTCATGCCCGTACCTCTACATAGCCGTGAATTCTTCCCCGATGCGACCAAGCAAGGTAGGAGCGTCCGACCATTCGTCTCTTCGACTTCGACATTCGTGTGTCTCAGCTATATTTTCGCCGCTTTTTTTCTTCCGCGGCTGGCTGGTCCCCTCCCAGCGCTACAACGATTCTATTCGCTTGCCGCTTATCGTTAGCGACCGCGACACCGATGGTACGGGTAATAACAAACTTCACTATGATATACATAGCATGAAGCCGGTGCGCGTTTGCGTTCTGAGCAACCCCGTCTCGGACTTCGCTGTTCAAGTCTTCTCCCACTGCTTATGCAGAGGCATCTTTCCTCGTTCGGGTCGTTTTTCGTTATTTTAACACCGTTTGCTGTCCTGCCATGTCTATCTATGCCGCTGCTGCATAGCGACGCCTGCTTGTCCCGTTTGAACAATAGCTGAGTGACCGGGCCTTCGTTTAATACGAGCTTTCGAGGAGCGGAACGAACCGGGAAACTCGCTGAGGCGGACGAAAACCCCTGCGGTGACACCTTAGCTATCGAAGCCCAAGCCAATTCTTCGTCCAAAGATTACCATAGTATAGTTCGACTGGCAAATATCGCGCCACGCTCGAATCGCCTCTCAAGGGTAACAGACATAGGGATGCGCGTGTGCAATGCGAGGCGTTGTCGTGAGCCGATCGATAGAGCAGTGTGTTCTTTCGCGTTTGTCGTTCGTAGCTATGATAATGTGCCTTGCAATTGCATAATCTGTTCAAGTATCTCCATTCACCTCGAAGTCGCGCAAATCGCTTCACAGTAGAAAGCTGGGATGTGCGACATTGTTTGTCGAGTTTCCAAGATTGCCACAGAACAAAAAAAAAGGAAAAATAACGACAAGACACGCGGCTTATTTCTCTGATCACCATCGGAGCATATCTGGCTATCTTGGTTTTTTTGCTGGGGGTAGCTTTTTGTGGATTATTTTCGCCTCGCTCGCTCGTTGCACGTAGCCTTTGCATTTATACATACGTACATGGGAATTACACGAGGACAGCCTTCGGACAGCTTCGTTTATTTTCGATGTTTCCGATGTAAACGCTCACATGACGACCCTATGCAGCGATCTCGTGCTCGTTCAACGAGACACGGTTGATTAGGCGCGGCAGGTCAGGCACCTGACTAAGCAGATGTTGGTTGCGCTGTTTGACGTCGTCGTCGACGACGACGACATGGTCGTGTTTGCGTATTAAGTTCACGTAGCCTCGTGAACACAAACCCCCCCGTGGCCATATTGTCTCATTTATTGAGTCAGCATTGTTATGGTGGGCTAAATGTATTCTTACACGGGGGTTTCTTCCAAAGTAACAACGTGTTTGGCCTCTACCTAAAGGTTCCCCTTATAAATATATATGTAGTGGGCGAGTCGTTTCGATAGTATCTAGTGTTGTCCTAGCACTTAGCACTGATGGGGGGCAGATTAGATGACACAAGAAATCAGGCAATCGCACCAGAGTGCCGTTGATATTCACCTTGACGCTTCGGGCTCGTCTCGGATCGAGAATGTCACACTGAGTCGTTTGTTGTGCTGATGTCCTTTGCTTCACAACAGCATTTAACGACGAAGAGCGTGAGACATTGCAGTGAGAAAGGCAGTCGTGCTCTGTGCATTCGTTGGCATACGGCCAAAGTGTCCTTACCCTGTCTCGTGATGTGGCCTCGTCGACCACAGTTGGAGTTGAGCCGATTTCGAACCCGAAGCACAACACGCGTCTCAGCTAGCGGCTCTGTTCTCGAGACGGAAGATATGTGCAATGAATCACACGGCCTGCAAAAAATACGCTTGTGTTCCGACTATAATCCTAACAATAATACGATGACAATTATTATAAAATTTTCTATATCATACATAATAGAAATAGGCACGCTATTAATCCCGTATTATTGATACGACATTTAGCCGGAGTCTATCCAATGCGATGAATTCATAACCGTACAGCTACTGGGCATGTTTGTCCTCATTTGTCTCTTTCGGAACTCCGTGTCGGCGGTGATCACCCGGTGGTGGAGCGGGGGTCTTGGCTGGCGTGTTTCGCCAACGACGACGTTATAGTACGAGCTAAACGCTAGGCCATCTAAAGCCGACCCGACAGGCGTGTCAGGGGGGTGGATGGTCTACATTCGTTTCTGTAGTTGCAACAAACCATGACACGTCACTAAGTGGCGATTCTATAATAAATGACCACTTCCTTCTGATGTCAGCAAATATCCGACAGAACAACGCAACAGTGACAACGATAACGCTTACAACAACAGCAGGAGCAGCAGCAGCAGCAACCAACAACAACAACAAACAACAAAAGTATTATATATGTAGTTCGTTGTTGTGTGATTGAACAGATTGATAACAGCTGTATGCAGCCGTTACGGCGGTATACGCCACCAGCCGAAGACGTTTCCTAATATCCGTACAGAGGCACCGCCACACCAGAGAGGCCGTTCTCGACTGAGACGGCAACAGCTGCAAATCGGCGCTGATTCCGCTGTTGTCGTTCGCGTTAATAGCTGTGACTGTCCAACGGTGACACATTGGCGTCAGTTATACGCTGGGTCCAGAAACAAACGTATCCCTCTATCTATTTATCACCATCTTCTACAATAGCAACCACTGGCACTCGTGCGACCGCACTGGTGTCCGTCACACCGGTTAGTTTCGATGACGCTATGGGCTCTATCGTCCGAAATCATCTCATTTCATTACTGCACAAATCTGAATAGCTGCTTGCTTGACCCTGCTGCTTGCATGGTATTCCCCCACATGGTGCGCCGAGTCGCGAAACCAAGTCCCCAAACACTTCTGCTGTTAATGCGATTGTCACCTATGCTTACCTATGCTGGTGCAGCACTGGCAACCATTTCGCCGGCGTACGCCTCCACCTGTGACGCTCGACCCGAGATGCAGCGGGATGCGATGCTATTCTATGCAGTAGCGCATTCTACTTGTCGCTGTTCGTCGTTACTATACGAAACGAACGGCGGGAACCAGTTCGTGTTGTCCACAGCGGGTCTTCTTCGTGACGACGAAAGGCGGCGAAATATAGCGTCAAGCTTTACGCCCGTACACTTCTTGCGTGGGATGTGGCAGCCCGTGAGCGTTCATCCGTCGTCGAACTGTCCCGGGCTGCTAATGGCTGCCGACGGTTGTCGGTGGTCGGGTTGTCGTAACCCTGCCTTCGACATCTAGGCGTACATTGCCTGTATTGGCGTGTCGTCGAAGCCGATGTGCCCTGTAGTTCACTCAGTTCATCGAACGGCTAACTGGAACTAGTCAGTGTCTTTCGTTGGTTAGAATTCGACGAGGCCGACATGTCCGCATGGTTGCTGCCAATTTGCATTGGCTGCTTCGGTGGCATCCTGATATCCTGCTGATGATGTGGACGCTGCTCTTATCTCGATCGATCCCCTCCCCTTCCCAGGTAGACTTGTTGTTTGCTTGATTGTATAGATCTGTGTATGCAAGTTGTAAAGTATAGATAGGCTCGCTGACTGGTGTCAGTTGGGCGTGCCGGCCAGCCATTGTTTCAACGCTGGACGGAGCGGTAGTGGCTGAAGCAACAGGCAATGGTCGCACCAATTGTACCGTTCCCAAATTCTATCTCTCCGTCGTTTCTAGGTTATCTTATACTATTATGTAGAAGATTAAATACATATATATATTATATGTATAATGTTCGTTACAACTGGCTGAGCTGACGAGTTAGACAATTCATTTGTGTATGCGTGTGTATACGTAACTAGAAGATCAATAGCGATCTTCTGTCTGATCCATCATTCTACCTCACACCCGGCCGATCTCGTAGCATGACTACGCACGGTTTCGCAAACGAGAACGAGCTGATCTTGCACACTCAGGGTAATAGCTGTTGCGATGGGTGCACGAGACCCAATGGATTAATGCAATTCTCTCACTCCTAACGGCAATGCCGACTGAGCTAGATCGTTGTAAAGTCACCCATCCGCTCTCACGTTATTGGTCGTCTGTTATCCAGCGTTTGTACTAAACGATTCACGAAAAATCGCCCACTAAGCGCACAAGAACTAGCTGGTAATTGCGTACGAATGTAAAAGAGCGCGGGGAAATTTATCGATCGGTTCGCTTTTCATGATTGCGTCGCGTCGCGCGGCTTCAAACAGCAGAGACCAAATGCGACCACTTTGACTATACCGTCGCTGTCACAGAACAGAGTATATGCACGTATATATATATATATATCACCATACACACTATACCGAACGAGCGTCATTGATCTTTATTAGTGAGATAGGAGTAGTAGTTTGTGTAGAATGTGTATAGTTGGCCAACGCGCGATTCAGCGACTATTAAATCTATCGTCACACATTACGCACGATCGTCGCTAACCTGGCTCATTGCTGCTGCTGTTGAGTGTGGCGGCGCGCTCGTGGCGATACATCGGTCCTCGTTGTTCTGGTCGTCGCTGCAGTCTGCCGGCGAATGTCGCCTCCCGTCTGTGCGGATCGGCCACAGTGCGGAAACCCAGTGCAGAAATCTTTGGATAGATTCCAACACGAATGTCTATGGAACGATACAAAGTGGCCGTTCACGTTGGCTGTGTACGTGCTGCATGTATCGATCTTTCGTCTCGTCATGATTCGTCCTCCTCCTCGCAAATAACAATAATATAATTCCAGCGAGATATCTCCTATAGTTGAGCGAGCTTTCGAGCACGGCACGATGGAAGCCGGCCGATAGATGTGGCATGCCTCTCTGTGTAGCATCCACAGTAACACGGCAAGTCTACGGCGTCGTCGAGTACCGACCCCGTCTAGAACCGGCTGACCATTGACGTGCGCAGGCGTATAGTAACGAGTCAGCCATAGAAGCGAATTGCATCGTTGGACAACGAAGAACGGCTCTGAAGCAGTACAAAGGGGCGATATTTAGAAAGAGGTTAAATTTAGCGGTTTTATCGCGCTGTTGTTCGATCAGGCTCGGTTTTGTTTGAATTTTAGTAGGCGCTATTGGCCGCTGTAATAGATGTGTGCTGAATATCGATTTTCAATCAATGTAATACTATTTATAATTAATGGATTTCGTCTCTAACGTTTCGTACGCTTGTTCTGCTTTCAGGTAAGCTTCCGGCGTTGTTTGGTTTCGAAGCACAATGGTAGCGGTAATCGTTCGTTATATAATATACGTGCCTAAGTGCCTACCTCTACCGTACCTTAATTCTGAACGATCGTATGACTAGAGAATGTCTTAGTTAGCTTCGCAGTGCAAGTTTGTGGACGACATTCATACGCGTATGCTAGCCTTTTATTCGATGGCTTGAAGTTAGCTTTTCGTATAGAGGTTTTTACCCTCGTTGGGATCTTGGTTTGGGATTTGATTTGGAGCGACACAGCCTATTGCCGATCTCGATGAGATAACTCCCACGATTTACAAAGGAGTATTTGACATTACCAATATATGTTTACCTTTTTGCTAACACTATTGGCATTGTGTAACGTCCACTTCTATACATTACTACCATTCTAGACAGCAACGTAACTTCGAGAGGCCAATATCTCGCTGTGAACAGGCTGCCACACCTATTTACTCGGTTGTACTTAGATATAATAGTGTACACTTAGATTAATAGAGTGGCCACACCAATTCTGAAAATATAGCCATGATCACATATAAACGATGCAATTGTACTAACTTGAAACTAAGGCCGCCTCATGGACCTTTTTCTCCACAGCACCCATCCCATACCTGGCTATCCTATACGATGATCCTTAACACCGCTCGATTCAAAACTGTCTACCAACGTTGTCGTATAAGAGAACTTGTTTAGCATTGTAAAACTGCGGTTCCTTTAATAAACCAATAAAGCTTTAACTTCCACTGCGCTCGATGAGCGACGTATTACAGGGCACAGCCGTTGCAGCGTTCAAATTCACTAGCGGTTTAAGTGACATATGTCTATTTCGTCATGTCTCGCCGCCCTATGATCGCCAAATGCAACATCGGCACCAATTTCGAAAACCAAACCTCCGCTGCCCGTTCGCAGACACCGTTGCGCTATGACGAATGAATGGCCAACTCACTAGCTTATTATATCACCGCCAGAATATTCTCCCTCGGCGCTTAAACGAACGATCCATCCGATAAGCGTCTTGCAGATATTTTTATGAGGACGTCTACATGACAATCGCTCATCGGACAAAGGCTACCACGAACCCTTCGTCATCGTTGCGTTCGCGCGCTGCAGACGACGACCCAGACGAATCTCGACTCTGGGGAAACACATTCAAACCCAGGGGGTGGGGGGGCTACATACGTCAGCGGGTTTTTTGTTCGTTTTCTCCCTCAATCTCAGTGACGAATCTTTATCTTTGCACTATTTTGCCTCCACGGCTGCCTCACATGGGATCTTCATCTTCGGCTGTTCCATTCGGCTGTTGGACGACCAGTTGGTGGTGATCCTCGGTCCGCCGTTTGCCGCCACCGCCGCCACCGCCGCCATCTTGCTGTGTTGGCTATAGCTGTGTTATTGCCTTTGCTGCTGGTACTAGATATTGTTGTTGTTGTTTTTGTTGTTGTTGTTGTTGGCGGCGGCGGCGCTGCTGTCGCTGCTGAAGAACGACCGGCGCTGAGGAGTCACTCACTTGTTCTTCTGGGCCTTTGCGATCCGCAGTAGCCACACGGGCTGCCGCAACAACAACAACAACAGCAGCAGCAGCAGGACAAACAGCGGCCGCAAGTCGTCGGACGCCAACTGCGCAGCACCCGTGATCGCATCGCGTAACGCCACACAGCGAAACGCCGGAACGAATAGCCGCGCCAGCAGATAGCCGCAGTCAGCCGGCTAGAGCCGAGCCAAGGGCAGGCTTCGGCGGAGCCGCCGCCGGCGGCGGCGGCGGCGGTGGCGGTGTTCATCCAGTGGCAGATAGCGCAGCGCATCAGGCGTCCGAGTACTAGCGGCGGTTGTGCCGCCGATGTTGTTGGCGGCTCTGAAGGATCAGGCAGTCGCTGCTGTCCAGTAGCGATGACGCTGATGCGAAGGTTGCTCGCCTGACCAGTCGCCGCGCGCGCTCCGGCAGACGAGTCCCGAGCGGGTCGAGCCGACTGTCGGCGTCCAGGGCAACGCCACAGGACAAAACACAACGATCTCCGCCCGCCGCTTCACAGCAGTTCGCTCCTGATGGACGCACGGACGTTGTGATGAACCGGCAGACAGACACAGTACCACCGCCTCACTCAGATTTACTTCGGCGACTGCCCCACCGACCCCGAGCGTCCCCATGGCTACAGCGTTGCTCTGCTAGCGTCGTTTTTTTTTGCTCAACGCTTGCTCTGTTTAACGCCGTTAGGTCCGCTGTTGCCGGCGTCAAACAGCTCTCCGGCAAACAGCAACAACAGCCGTATAGCCGAGTGGCTTCTCGTTGCTGGCCGGTTTTACGGCAGCTCCAGTTCGGGCGGCTGTCGAAATGCTGCTGCTGCTGCCGACTGACCGGACCGAAGCGCTCGACGATTTGACTGATGTACTTTCCTGATGGATAGCTGACGTTCCCCGGTGGCACCAAGGTAGAGTTAGTGTTGCGAATTTGTTGATTTCGAAGTTGGGCCATTTGGCTGAAAGTTTATTCTTTGTTCGAATCGTCTCGAAGATGAGAGGGCGAGAGCATAGTCCATGAAGTCGTGTTGATGCCAGTATGAAGGCCGCGTGTCCGCTGTTGCAAAAATCGTGTCTCCGTGGCTGCTACTGAGGAGAACGGATTCCCGGCTCGGATCTTGTGTTTCGGTGTATGCTACGCGACAACTGACATCGCTAAATGAATTCTAATAATGATAATAACATTAATAATAATCATCATCATCTTAATTTAATTCGCAGCGAGAATGCAACAGTATTATTATTATTATTATGTTTATAGTTGAGAGTATAAAATGTACGTGTTCCTGCTAATTGTTGAGAACAACGCATTCGCCCCACACTAATCACAATAATTACACTATTACGGACGCTACCAGCTATCAATAAGATTAATTAGCCAAATCCTGCAGTTTGTGTACGTTGACGTAGTGTCGATGCAGGGTCACCCGAACGCCGTGCGACAGATCGCAAACAAATCTCTATAGCGGTCCCTGTTGTAGGTAATACACTATGGTGTTTTCAATCAATCGATTTCGGTTTCATTTACTGCTTCTACCGCTGCGGCAGTTCTGCCTCGATCTTTATATTCTACCCTCATACATAGATTCATTCCGCCACCGGAGCAAGCCACCCAAGACGACGACAAGTGCCACTTACACTGGCACCAAACAAAAACCACTACAATTCCTGCCACTCTCAACTGCTGCCCCGACTCGAGGTCGCTTTTCGGATGCATCTGAACGGAAAGAGGACGACTCTCTTGTTGTCGCTGTCTTATTATATAATATCGTTGTGGACGATGCCATCGGGGAGAATATACATATATATATATATATATATATATATATATATATATACTCTCGGGCGAAAAGCTATGTCATCGCTCAGGGACGGAAACGCAGACAAGCAGTGAGAGGGTTGTCAAACATCATATCCCGCTGTATACGTGCGTCGGGATGAAACAGACTTCTCGAATGGAGCACACGCACGGTGTCATTATTATTATTATGGTTAGAGCCCGCCACGACGGCCGTCGGCAATGGTCCAGATCGTATCGTCGTTCCGACGAGGTCCACTCCCGGAGATCGACAAGCACCCGACCGATCGGTGGCGTCTTTTTCTGTCCGCAGCGTTGGCTTCCCCTTACACTGGCGAGAGGCGCGTCGCTCCCTTCAACGAACTACCGTTGCCCCGTATCACTGTTGTTGTTGTTTGTTTGCCAATGTTTCTAGTGGCGGTACAGTCGTTCCAGAGCCCGGCCTCCTCGCAACAGTGATCATTCGTGCTAGAGAGGCATTCATTTTGCCGTGAACATTCAAAAACACTTATTGGTCCGGTGTCCACGGCGTCCAAGTTCGCTTCATGGCTCTCATGTTGGGACGGCGGCGGCGGCGGCGGCGACGGCAAACGCGTCGCTGGTCGCCCGCGGTCCTCCGTCCGCCATATCCGTTTACCACTTCAAAAGCGTCGACAAGAAGCGACTGTCGGCCACAATGTGCTGGCGGCGGCGGCGGTCTCTGCTCGTCGACTCCCAACGAAGAGCGAACCCGAGCGTCGACAGGAGTGTCATTCCTCCATTGCCGCCGCTGCCTCCGCCGCCGCCGCTGCCGCCGCCGCCGCCGGCGCCGCGTATCTTCGGCGGCCGACAGCGAAAGGGGCATCAACCCATCCTCCGAGGCAGGGCTTCTAGCAGAAGAAGCTCACATTGACCGTGCTTGCCTCGACGGCTTCCGTTGGCTCTGTGGGCTGTGCGCTGCTCGTAGTCGACGGTTGTCGTGGCTACTGATTTGTTCTATCTCCAGCTGGCTGGCTGGCTGGCTGGCTGCTACTGCTGCTGCTGGTGATGTTGTTGTTGTTGTTGTTGTCTTTGATGCGTCGGGTGTCCCTCGTTGCTTTTTCGTCCATTGCTGCCGCACTCATGCTCGTCGTTCTCTTGGAACTGAGAGCCGTCTTTGACGGGAACCGAGTTTTCATCATCGACATCATTATTGCCTCCTGCACCGGCTGCCTGGTCACGCCGGCGCTGGCAATCATTGCCGCCGCCGCCGCCGCCGCCGCTCGTAGTTCGTTGTCTCGTCGGCGACGTCATGACGGCGTCTGCGCGGCGCTCGCAGCATCGGCGCAGGCGTCCTCGATGCTCGTCTCAAGACGGCTGACCGACGCTCGCCTCTTCTTCCTCCAGCCGAATCGCAGGGGAGCAGATGCCGCCATTGCAGGGGAGGTAGGATCAACAACACAGTCGGGTGCACCAGCAGCGAACGCCTACCAGAAACATCGGACAAAGGGAAGAGTTCTGCAAATGCAGCCTGATCCATCTGGAGCAAGCCTTCGCACTCACTTAGTCAGTTGTGTTTGGCCATATCCACTAGTCAATGTAACGCATCTCGCGCGCACGCCGTTGGTATGATAGCAACAAGCGGTGGCAGACAAGCTAGAGAACAAGGCAACATGTACGAGATGACGAATGATGAGATGGAATCGACGCGAGTGGATTTTATATTTTGTTTTTTTTTTGGGGGGAAAGGACACTCCTCAGTTGGACAGACTACCCACGTTGGACAGTTGTCGCCGGCAGAAAGAAACGCAACCATGATCTGGTAGATAGCGTAGGTGAATCGCTATTGTTACTCAGGGGCCCAGTATCCTGCTCTCAGGATTGTATCTGTGGGGTAAAGCTATGACTAAGACGGTGATGATGGTGATCTACGTCGAAAGAGAACACCGATGATATATTCTTTTTTAACGCGATATGAGAAAGAGAACTATGAGTTAGATGCTTGAGACACACGCGACAGCAATATGTAGCAGAGCTGCATCTGCATGTATATATATATATATATATATATATCGAGCGGGACGAATTAACACTTAGCCATGCGAGCACGGTTGCGCGATTGTGTATTCTGAATTAGATGAAGTTGTCAACCACCTTGCTATTATTGTTTTTATTATTGCTGTTGTTGTTATTTTTGTTGTTGTTGCTGCTGCTGCTGCTAATTAGTCCAGTGCAGTTGTATGATGTCGTAATTACGCTGCGGTTAAGTCCCCTGGCCCGAGGCCCCGTTAGCCCGAGCCGCGCGTACGCGATTAGCCGCTCAACCCCGTGCGGCTGTCTCCGAGTCATCGCCTATGGCCGACAGCAGATGTTAGCACACTCCCTAGGTACTCACTCGAAGGCAGTCTCGGCCGTGGTGGTGCTCACGAGCGACACAAACGCTGCAAATATCGGCTGACGCGAGCCCCCGCATAGGGGTCTATGACCACGAATCCGCCAAAACGCGAAATGGAATAGCCAGTCTGAGCGAGTGGTGAGTTCAGTGGACGCTCACTTCACTGTACTTGTCTGCTCGGCGTCTTAGCCATCCATCACATTGGTATCCCATGGCATGGTCCGGCTTGTCGTGCCGGCCACCACCAGGGGCGCATCATGCGACTTGGTCAGCCAAACCAAACGAGCTGTCGTCCGTCATTTCGCTCCTGTTTAGTTTCGGTTTCTGTTGTCGGCCAGAGAGTCGAGCAGTTTTGAAGAAGAGGCGCACGCCAACCACAGCAAGTCTGCCCAGTGACTTTCGTTGTTACAGTCCTAGTACTACTCTACTCATAGTCACAGCAGCAGCAGTAGCGGCGCGGAGACGGCTCTCGGCTCGCTCTCGTCTCTAGCGCTGTCATTCCATTCGTTCGCTTGCTCGCCCGTTTTCAAACGGGGGCTAAACGGGACGAGGAGGCGAGCATGGCCACCATTTGCTACCATTTTACTTGTTGCCTCGGATGAGTTTGTCTCGTAGTGCAGTTGTGCGGCTCGTTGCCTGCCTGCCTGCCTGCCTGGCTAGCTAGCTAGTTGGCTGGCTGGCTGGCTGGCTGGCGGACAGACTGACTGGTTGCTTCGTTTGTTCGTTGATACGGCAAATGCTCATGGCAGCCCGTACAGAGGCCGGCGACGTAATAGCCAGCGGTGGCACGGCTATCGAGCACACGCCGTCTGGTCAAGGCGAAGCCGACCGAAGTGCTCGATCGAGGCTGAAGACGAACAAGATCATATATTGACGATAGAACATATTTGCAAATTGCTTCCCTAAAGTGCACCACCCGCTTCGTCCGCTTTTACGTCCATCTCTCGCCGTTGTGTGAGTGTGCCTTTTTCTCGTGTTTGAATTTCAACGCGGACCGCACAAGACATATTGGCAAGACGATGGCGTCGATGCGCGCGGAGCGGCGGCGGCGGCCGGGGAGCATCGGCAACGACTCGGATATCGTGACGGCTAGCGATAATGGCGCTAGCAGAGCTGACGCGACAGAACTCTGAATGACAACTGATTTATGCAAAACTCTTCTCTTCGATTTGGCCGTCACCGTCACTGCACAATCACTGAGTTCGAGAGCTCCGCGACGAGGTCCGGCAACCACCGACGGAACGATGCGGTGCTGGAAACTGAATATTCGGAGTGATTCGTTGTAGCGCACGCATCGCCGACGAGGAGCGGGCCGAATGAATTCGTCCGTTCGGTGCTGCTTCTGTGCCGCTTCTGACGGAATCGGCACTCATTGTCTACCGTAGGTGCGATGATCAATCTACGCTTGTGGCAACGAAAATTGCACGCAGCGACGTTGCGAATGCAAACAGCACTGACGGAATGACAGAGGATCAAGCTGTTGTTGCTGCTGCTGCTGCTGCTATTACTGCTCGGGGATGATGGATCAAGCGAGAAGTGGCTGGGTGGAGGGGGTCAAGGATGGCAGATGGTATCAGGCATAATGGACCACTGCTGGCTGTTTTTGACACATACAATTGCTCTGTCTATAGAGATGCGTTGATATTTTGAGCAGGAACATACACACATAGATGCGTGTGTGACGGTAGCGGACGGTGCATTTTTACGTCTATTATACACCTTACTGCGGCTCTATGGGAAGGTCCTGTAGATGAGATGAGATGAGAGAGAAAGAGAGCGACGGGTGGCAGAGGTACAGAAGTGGCGTCGTGACCGGTTACTTCCCAGGTACAACGTTCTATCTCTACAAGTTATTTTTGAATATTATTTATTAATACTATGATTACACTGTTGTATAAATAAGCATAAATGCTGATGTACACACAAGCAGCGAGAGAGGTAAGGACCTCACGTATTGTTATTTGGTCAGAGCAATTACTGCGATCTGAACACCATCCGAAACGTCCGATGTGCATGAGCAGGCTGATGACAACCGAGCTGAGCTATACTACAATACATAGCCCCGGGAAAGAGATCTCGCCAAAGGCCAAAGATAATCATTCTGTACATCAGCATGCTACTACCTAAAAATAATAGTAGTAGTAATAATAATAATAATAATAATTATTATTATTATGAGAGTATATAATCATCTTGTAGTCCCTCTTCTCCTATGCATTTCATAGCAGGCAAACTAGCCCGTCATAAGCTTTAGAATATGCTGGTTGGCCTTAGTCACAACAAGCGGTGCCGCTTGGTGTCTGCTACACATCATTATCAGCAGCAGCATTCGCGCCATTGCCATGAGTGTTCCTCTCGACGGCGCGCTGTCCAGCTTAGCCGGCCAACAGTCGCTGGATCGCTGCTGACGTCCGCCACTGCGTTGATAGCCGCTCGGTTCCGATCGTTGGCGAACATCGAACGGCGAACGCTTCTCGCTAGCGCGTTCGATGCGGGCCACTGCTACCATACCTATTGCCGTATAGGCTTTCTGTTGGGCAAATGTACAGGGCGGGTTGCGCGATTCAACCTCTCCCGCTACGCCAGCGTGAGCATCTCGTCACTAAGGTTGTCACAATGCAGCAACCACAGTAACAGCATAGCTCAGTGTAGATCTAGCTAGCAGCAACAGCAGCAGCAGATAGTTGTGTATAACTGTGTAGCCTTATCCACCTCAGTCCCTCAAGCGGCGTTCCGCTCGGCCCCCTCGTCACAGGACGCCAACGCTGTCAGGAGCATTGAGAGAACTCGTGTGTTGTGGTAAATGTGGCTGGGCGGTTCTGAAGTGAATCACAGATACATACAGAGATTCAGCAGTGTGATGAGGCGCGCGCTAGTTGCTGCCAGCTTCCCAGGGCAGAGAACAATAGCTTGGAATCAGTGACCGACTGCTCGCGGCCGACTGAGCCAGCTTTAATAAGGCTTTCCGCGCACGGTCACGAACTCTCAATTGGCTCACTTAGCTATGGCTGTCTGCTGGCTCGTAGACAGCACGCAGCTAAGCATCAGGTGTGCGTAAGCGTCAACCATGAACTCACCAACTAACTGCGCGAACTGGCTAGCTAATGAAACAAGAACTGGCGTGCTGCTGGTGCTTCTGCTACTAAACAACTATCAGCGGCACGAGCTGTTTGCCGGCGACTGTGTGTGTGTCGCTACGACGGGGTGTAGAATCTGTTGTTGACGCTGCTGCTGCTGCTCCCGCTAAACGGAGCTGCCGAACCGAGTCAAGTAGTAGATATTGACGATTGCGTTCGAACCAGTGGAAATTTGCCAGAGGAGAAAATGAGACGGACTCGATAACACGGAGAGCTAGCGAGAGTCTCACGACTGCCGCTGAGCTACAACAGTTAATCGCTGGTGATGTCACTTGGTCGGCTGAAGTCGACAATTTGACTCGCGAGCAGACACCCCGTCATGCCACATGCGAACCAATGGTTAGTCATCATATGCCCATTCACTCAATTATACGAAAATAAAGGCATATCTGGTGATGAATTGGCCTCGCTAATCCTCGCTAATCCTAAATGGGCTTAGCCATCGCTGCTGTCGGGTTTGGCTTCCTCAACGGACGTCTTCAAATCGACAGATCCGGACGACTTCATGGCATCCACAGTGAACCGCAGGATCTATCATACACATTATGAAAATAACATCGTAGACCTGGCGGCACTCGTCTCGCGCTTATCTTGACTTGCATGTTATAGTAATCTTCCCTGAAGGTGGGCAGTGAGGGTCCCTTGAGGAGCACGTCGCCCACTCGACTCGTAGGTAAGTGAGGATCAGCTGGATAGATCTACAAACGAATAAATCGTCCCATAACGCCGCCTTCCGAACTTTCTCCTTGGTCTTGCACCTTCGTCATCTCAAAGAAGCAAGTTTGACCAATTTGGCAACAAGGTCATTGTCGTCGCCGTTGCCATGGCAAGCGGCGGTAAATCAATCGTCTCTTGTACCCCTAACCCGATAATATATTGGTTGCTGCTGCTGCTCCTCTCGTTCGTAATAGGTAGGTTTGGCCACGAGATCAACTTGGCCGGTCGCGAGGGCGCGGTAGGGCCGAGCTCTTGAGTTGAGCTGATTTGCCACCGCCATTGCAACCAACGTTACCGCTGGCGGCGCCGCCACAGCCGCCGAATGGATGCCGCTGTCGGGTGTCGTAATCAGTCATTTCTAGCATGGTGCTCCTTACCAGAGCAGATCCGAGCAGCCGCAGGCAGGTCAACCGGAGCAAAGCACAGCACCAGCGTCCTGCACAGCAGTACGTGGAACGGGCCGGTAGTCAACGAAGTCTGAAACGGCCGTAGCAGCATAGTTAGGTGCTGCGGCCGTCGCCGCTTTTGGTGCCTGTACTCGTCTCGTGCCGTGTATCTCCTGCGCGCTCCATCGTGTTCTACCCTCCCGCTAGCCGAGGGTAGGCAACCTCGCAAGCCTGCCTCTACCTTCCACGTGTCTTGTCCTTTAAGCGAAAAAACAGCGGCCAAGGGAGGAAATTGCTCCTGGCCTCCAGCTTATGTCAGGAAGGCTTCTCCCGCCCCTCCGACCCTTCATGATTCCTTCTCTCCGCGGTTGCCTCCACCTCCTCGTCCTGCTCCTTCAGGACGGGTAGGCCGTAATAAACAGCAAATTGGCGAAACATAACCATGGCATGCCGATGACACGGCGGGTATCGTCGTACGAGGGTCGGGCGCAATGCGGCTATTGGTTGGCGGAACAACGAACGAACAAACAGACGAACGAACGCTAGTGCCGAAATGCTACCCATGCTACCCGTTCTCGCAGCAACGCCAGGAAGAGCGCGAGGGCCCAAGGGCACAGAGTAGCTATGCAGCGCGCTGTTGTTACTGGCAGAAAACGTAGACCGTGGAATATTGACGCAACGGAAGGCAACGCCACCGCCTGCCGTGAACGTCGACATATTCGTGAGACACTCCCGAATCCTGCCAGCCTTGTACGAATATATGCAAAACGATAAGCTCAAACCGTATACATATTTAAGGTATTATACTGAACTGCATTTATCGAAAGTTTAGGTGCAAATAGCTTTTAATCGATAGCGAAAAAAAAGAAACAACCTTCAGAGGTCGCCTCTTCCACTATTTCCCTTCTATACATCGGCAGCAGGCACAGCTTTTTATTAGTATTATTATCACTAGGTGTAAACGAGACGAGGTGCGAAACGAGGCTCGCAAATCGGAGCGAGCTGAAAAATATCGGAGAACGCTCGGTCTCACTGAGATGATGATGGGGACGGTGGGGAATGTTGCTGAAAGTTTGCGTCAGATATTTGGCTAAAGGAGAGCTGCTTTTTTTGGACGCGCAGAACTGCACTAACTTAGGCAGGCTCCCAGGAGCCCAAAGACGTCAGTTATAGCGTCCGTCGTCTCCGAGGGCGGTTTGTTGGGAGTCGAGAAAGACCAGAGTGCACGGCCAACGGGATCTGATTCCATACGCTCTATAGGCAGCTGCCCGGTTCAGCATTAGTGTTCCGTTCACCAAGGAGTTGGGTTTCCATCCGACCCGCAGAGACCACGGTTGCGAGGCTTGCTTGAAGGAGGTGGAAACTCATCGAGCTGCGGGGGTGCCATCCGCGTACACTTACCCTAGGGGCTTCTGCTGTTCTCGTTTTAGGGTCCCTGCGCGAGACCTGATGCACGTCAGCGTCCTCAGCCATAGTTTTGATACGATACTTGCCTTTGTTCTCAGGCCACCTACAAGCATTGGCTTGCCGCTGGAGCGTGGCTGTTCACAAATGATAGAAACTCGGTGGGGTCACCTTTGCGTAACAAATACTGATCTTCTGATCCGACGATACCATGTATATATATATATATATATATATATATATATGTATATATATATATATATATATATATATATATATATATATATATATATATATATATATGTATATATATATATATATATATATATATATATATATATATATAGCATATTGTCACTGTAATCACAATGTTTCTGTCGTGATGCGAGAAAAGTATACCCGTCCATACACTTCAACACTTTAAGTAGTTTAGTGTTGGCGAAGTCTAGTCCGGAGGCGAACCGTTATCCTATCGTTGTCACAGGTCTGTCCATACTCCGTTGTATTAAGCTGGATTTGCTCGTGGCTCATACACCTTTACCGTTTCTCGCCTTCCTTTTTCTGATACTGGTATAGTCGCTCGGCGGCTCCGGTTTCGTTGACGCCGTTTTCTGCTCCGAGATCGAAACGTCTACTTTCCTAAAGCTGTTTATACTTTTAGTAAAACCGTTCCTATTATAAATCCATATTCATCGAATATATGCCGCCCGCAACTAGTTCATTGCGGGCATTTTACTTGGTTGAGCCAGTTGACATTGTGCGACCTCGTTCGTATACCTGCACATGTTCCTTTTAGATTTGCTACCGCAATAATATTGGCAGCTTCACGATACGCCGATTGTATAAGAAAGATGCATTTTCATAAAGCTCTTCTATAGTAATCGAATGGTAGAAGGTATCCTTTTCAGCACCGGAGCTCGTCCAATGGCGGCGAAGCAGATCACCAAAGGACTGACTCTTCATTGACGTGCTCCAGCTGACCAGAATTACTGTTTCGTGAAGACAGGCATTCCCGAAAGGGCAGCTAGCTGCCAAGCGACTTTTTTTTCTATACGATTGACTCTTAGACGACGTTTTGTGGAAGTCGCACAGAATTTCTCCGCGTTTTTTTTTCTTTCTGTTACGACAATATCCGGCAGCCGGAAGACTGTCTTTATCGTCATTGAAAGTTCGCTAATGGCAACGACAGAGAGGAGAGGAGCATTTCCTCATGAGGGAAAGAATATTCGTTAACAACCTTCATCGTCTTCCTGATGACAAAACTTAGTATATGAGGTTACGAGCTGCAACACTGCATTGGCGCAAAATACTTCTGCTGCAGCGGCCAGCCGGTGTGTCAACAGGTGGTCGAAGCACGGATACACCTTCACGGGCCTGTGGACGAGGCGAACTTGGGGTAGGATATCGAGATATGATGTTTACCCCGCAGCTAAACACATCGTAGTGCTTTCGAGTGCGCTGAACGACAGCAGCTGGTGATTCACGCGGCTGGCAGGACAAATGAGCACGGGCAAATTGGACGAAGAATCACAAAATCGGCAATACACGTTCAACTCATCGCGGCCCTCCGTTCTCGACGGAGCGCGGCGAAATCCGTCTCTGACGCGGACACAGCGAATCGGCTCGGGGAGACCCCGAGAAAAGCAAAATTGCAGATTGATTTAAATGCTCAAGTCATCATGCAGGTCGGTGAGGGATGGCTGCCCTTTCGTTGGGTGTTCTCGTCTTCGATTTGCGGTGGCGGTAGTCCCCTCTTCTATCTTCGATTAACTTTTCTTCTTATTCGGCCTGCCTTGTCCGGATGTCAACGTGTGCGCGCTGCTTGCGCCGGACGTTTCTGGAGATATGGTCACTTACCTTGTCGATGTGGCACTTCTCAAATCCGGTCGTCTTCGGAGCGTGCTCGACTGATGTCGTGGCCGGAAAAAACATATATACGTATGTAGCGCGGAGCATGGCATGCACAACTGCTGCAACATATTAGCATCATCTCCACCTGCGCTCATTGGCCTTGCGGAGGTTGGCAAGTCCACGGTGAGATGTGTGAGTGGATACGCCCCTGCGTCTTGTGACATTTCCGTCGATAAGCTGTCAGTGTTTTCGCCGGGGAACGGCAAAAAGACGCCGATCGGCTCGAAAGCAAACGATAAACGCCAGACCAACGATGATTGCAATAGGGAGTCACTGCAGATATCAGGGGGCGGTGCAAGTGAATGTAACCCGGCAAATAACTAATAAATAAATAGCTCACTGACTGACTGAGAGAGAGAGAGGGAAGCAATAGTGGAAATTCTGCTCCAGTAGTATAGGGACTTGGAACAGGCGTTGTCCAATGGAACGAGAACTAATTGAGTCAGTGTCGAACGCGGCTCATTTAACAGGCCCCGTATTGCCGCCTACATGTGCCTCGAGGCGGTGGAGCTTCCAGAATGCGGATGATGTTCAAGGAGTGCTTCGCCCGGTGGTATTCTGTATCCACCTCATTCACCACTGCAACAAACCAACCGTTGTATATATATATATATATATATATACTCCTCTGCATAGGGTTAACCGATGTTCCTATACCGGCGCATACATAGCCCTTGCTGAGTGTTACAAGCCGCATAATTTTCGCTCTACGTTCTTAATTACCGTCGTCGTAACAATGTCGTCGAGACCCAACACATTGTGGCGAATGTTATCATTCAAAACTGAATTCACACCGAAGTACGTTGCCCTCCTCTACATTGTAAATCTCGCTTAATTCCCTCCCCCCATCCCCGGGCGAGAGGCTGATACGTGTTATATGTTGCCATAATAACACACGTCTATGGTGCGAATCAATTCAAGTACTTCATTTTACTCGATGCTGGCGGTGCTCATCGCCACAATTCTTCTTACATAGACACAGCCACGCACGTCTTTGCTAACGTCAACTCATTTTTCATCGCGGTACCACATGTGCAAATGTGGTGGCAACAATATATATATATATATACATATACACATATACATATATATATATATATATGTATATATTACGTGCTCGTGAGGACCCTGTATGTTATCGGCGTTTTGGCGATTTTATTCCGTCATCGGTGTCGGTGTGTTCGTAGGCAGCGAAGACAAACTTGGAGGAAAATCGTCCAAAGGTTCGTTACGTAGGTCAAGCGGGTGTGATTTGCATAGTAAGCGGCATCTATCGAAGGTCCTGGTGGAAGTCTGTGAACGGGAGGTGCTATGAACGTCGCTACGCTGTCCGCCGCTGTGAACAGCGTTGGTGGACGCTACGCGGCGACCTCGTCGATTTTATGATTTTATTCATAGTAAATAAATGCCACTCTCGTACCGCTGTCGTATTTTATTCAATGCGACGCGTATCATATTTCAACTGGTCATTCGATGGGCCGCTTACACCGATTGCGCCGGGTGGTACTCGAGCATTAATTTATTTGCCCGTGAACCATCTTAATATATTGGGGTCACATGGATATACAGCAGCGGGCTCTAGTTGGGCCAGGATGCTGTTTCCCATTACTAATAAAATGCTCGCCCGCTGGATTTGTTGTCGAAACTATGCTGTTCCTGTCTCGCTATCTCGACAATCCAATACACTCAGAGTTTTCTAATTTTTCCGGGCTGACGCACAGCCAACATGTAACGTCTACGGTAGTGCTCCGAACCCCTCAAATCTACTCTACCTTATCCGTACCCCCCGGGGGGCAACGATACGCCCGCGAGCACCGTACCGAGTATCAATCGTTCCAGCGGTGAACGATTCCTCTGCTCAAATTCTCTGCCATCTAGCCAATCAGCTAGCCAAGCACCGTTGCCAACGCGCACCGTGGCCTGAGGATGAACGAGTCGTGGACCGGATTCCTGCCACCATGTTCTTGATGACTCTGAATTCTGGCTGGAGTGAGTGTCGATCTGTCGTCGGTCGGCTGCTCGTCGGTCCATTTTCTCCTGTTGTTCTCAGTACTCGCAAATACTACTCGCGAACAGCACTAGCCAGCCAGCCTGCCTTTGCTTGCCAGTCTGCCTGCCCGTGTCCATAGCCGTCTGAAGATATGCCTTCTGTCCTTCTGTTGGTCCGCTCGCAATGGTTCCGACTGTGTTGCCACAGTGTCCTTGAGAACTGGTTCAGCCGTGCCAGCCGCGACCACAACGCAACGGCCACAAACAGACGAACTGGCTGGCTGCCGGTAGTACTGCCGGCAGCCCGACAGCGGGTGGCGGGTACCGGCCGCCAGGGCCTCAGCATAGCGCTGTCGCTTGCTATCCACATCGTATTATCGATAGATGGGCATTGCGCCCGGCGTGGCGGCTAGCCTGGCTTCCTGCACGCCTGTTGAATCTGATCTGATCCGTCTGATCCATCCTATTGCGTTCAATGCATTTTCGCCCCTGAACCGAGAGCTGCCAGCCAACGAGAGAGAAACGCCCCGAGCCGAGATTGTACCCTTTGTTACTTCGTCTGTTCGTGCCGATCGCTGAGAAAAAAACGCCTTAGACACCACCGGTAGCAGCTGGTGCAGCTGCTGGGCCGCCAGCAGTTAGATGTTTGTGGTGGTGGCAAAGGTGGCCGCCGCCACCGCCGCTGTTCGACAGGACATGTGCATGACTGCAGCAGAGTCAGCACTGACAACGTGGCCCGGCGAACGGCTTAAGAGCGATCAAAATTGGGCTCCTACTGGATCGTTTCACTGAATTTATGTACGCAGACGGTGTGCGAGCCGCGCACATGCTCTGTCTTATTTCTTCATTCATGTACAGCAGTACTACTATTTTTACGCCTGCTCCAATCACCACCCGCTGATACTCGCGAAGTATTTATGGAAACCATAGGATTCTTTCGTGAGATATGATCAATCATTAATATTATCCCAAGTTTGTGTGCCTGTGTAATTGTGTGTGTGTGTGGTGTATATGTGTATGTGGCTATATGGGCGTATCATTCAAGCTGTACCAATTGAATTATGATATTTGAATAAGACAAACTTTAATTGTTCTCTCTTATTCAAACATACAGTAGTTAGGAATTATTTCTAGGGATATTGAATATTTATCTATCTATCGATCTTTCTATTTGAATATAATCCACGCCGTTGATGAATGAAATCCAACGAGTTGATCAAATCCACTGCAGCGGGATGTAGAGCCGGACGATTGCGTTCGCCCGATGTCGACCGTTCTGCAAGTTCCAACCCCCGATGGTCAGAGGTGTGTGCAGTTTCGGTGTGTTAGAGTATCGTAGTGTCGTCGTTCCAAACCAACTAGGGTCAAGAAGAAACATGGCTTTTAGTGAGTTTATGAGGTTTCTCACACTAGGTGGCACAAGGCTGTTCCGTCACGCGTGTGCATTACGCGTTCCCGAAACCCCTCATAAAATAAAAATAGTATCGTGGTGTCGAGCTCGGTAGCCTAGTGGTGCATTCGTGTGCGCCTTGCAATCAGAGGAGACACGTAGGTGCACGGGTTCGATGCCCTTCGTTGCCCACTTGCATTTAAAGGGTTGTCTTATGAAGTCTGTCTCAGTGCCGAAAGCCGTACTGCACACGTTAAATGTTGGCTGCGAGTCAGTCGAAAGAAAAATCTTTCTCTTTTAGAGTATCATGGTGGCTCAGCTCATTTTGCCATGCCACATCAGGTTGCAGGATGGTTGGTTCTACTGGGTGAGAGGAAAGACCACATATTGATGCACGTCCTCAATATAGGGTCAGTTTACCGAAATGAGCAGTATATCTGGAAATGAATTTTGTGCATTCGCCGAATATCTCTTCGATTCGCTGCAGTCCCAAAGTCTGCTCTAGTCAACGAGGAGGCGCACGTTGGCATTGAATTGAAGGGCTGTGCTCAGCTGTTTAATGTCGCAACTGTTCTGGGCCCTTCGACTACCCGCAGCTCATCGTAACATTACGAGGACGTTTGAGTTCTTTTTTTGGTAGAGGGAGAATAATGGCTGATGGCTTTGCTCCTAACACGCGTCACGATTTTATGCCTATGGGTGTAAGGCGTGCAATATATATATATATATATATATATATATATATATATATTATAGATAAACAACCATAGTGTGCTGATGGAACTGCGAATTCCAGCCACCTGCGCGTGCTTCGTGACTCCATGAGCGGAGCTCCACTAGGCTTTAGTTGCCTCCACTCAGCTCTGCTTTCATTCACCCCTATCGTTCCCTGCAGCGAGCGTCTCATCTTGCACCCAGCGGAAATCTCAGCTGGAACGAGAGCGAAAACAGACCACAAGGAGACCAGCCGTGGCGTGTCAGGAACGGTCATCCAGCTCTCTGGTTAGCGAGCTGGCTCGTACCGCCTCGAGCCACTACCCTAGACAGAGCATTAGCATGATATTGGGGGTGCTGCGGAGGAAGTGGAAAGCATCGCAATGGAGCGCACTCGAGGCCTAGACGAGACTGGACCGTGGAGAAGCCGATGCATCGCCAAACCAACGAACGCAAGGGGGGACACTATTCCCGTCGCTGTTGGCCGTTTGGGTAACGGCGGCCTCGTCGGAACGGCCTCGATTGAGGGGTGCAGCAATGGATCTCTGATGATATGAGAATCTCTGTCATTCTCTATCTCTCGCCTTTTCGCGCTCGCTCGCTTTCTCTAAGTTCGTTGGTTTGTGTGTTGTCCGTCACTCGAAGGGTGGCGCTCCGCCGAGGTTAACGTGGGGCAAGACGCTGAAGGCACACTGTGGTTCGTATGCCGCGGGGCGTTTTAGGGAGTAACGGTTTCCAACGCCGTCGGCGACGAGCGACGCCTTTGTAATGGCCCACTGGCTCAGTGGCCCTCATAACAATCCCAGCCTGCAGTCGCTACTGCTGCGATCGCTGCTACTAAGGCAATCCCCAGAGGATGCCCTCCTTCGGGAATAATACATGGATATACGAGACCAGTGAACGGAGCGGACGGGCGGCGATGGGAGGCGACGAGGAGGTGGATGCGGCCAATATACTCTGTTATTAATATTAATACTATGAGCAGGGACAGATAGAAAGAGAGAGGGAGAAAATGAGAACACCGAGTTAGAAAGATGAGCACAGCAAAGATGAGCGTCGACAATGGCAATGGGCGATGGGAACAGCGATACAATCCTCGATGTCAGGCCCGCCCCGCTCGTGCTAACCCCCGGCTTCCGCCGCTGCTGCCTCGTCATCTGTTCCTCTTCCTCATTAGTTTTTCGTCGGAGTCTGGCGAAGATTTCGTGGGTTTGGCACGGGGTAAAGAGCGCGTGCGACGTTTTGTAAGAGGTGCGTTTCGCAACGAGGGTGACTTACAGTGACGAAGGCGCGGACGCCAGCTGCGAGGCGGGCAACGAAGTCCCAACAGACCGAGATCGGCTCGCTTAATATATAGTATGATCCATGCGGGCGAGAGGTATCATCCTTCAGATCAGATTTCTACCTCTGCCCCCGTTTTCCCGAATACCATTACCAGCCTAAAGATTCGCGTCGCGATAGCTTGTTCTACTGGACGTCGGCTAGTTTGGATCGGGATGTCGAATCGCGGCTACGAACGGTAGAGGATTAAAAATGAAAGATGTTCCCTGGGAAGAAAGATATCGATGTCCGTGTTCATGATCGCCAACGATGGCGGCTCGTAGCGTTGACGAGGCCAGATGGTGAATGTCGCAGAAGCAGTAGCAATCATAATAACGATAATAATAATAATAATAATAACCAAAACGGGCGAAACTATGTCGTATGCAAGTGATTCGTATAGCTTTGATACGTGCGAAGCTCGCCTACGGTGCCACCACTATCAGTGATTCGCGGTGAACACCAGAAGATCAATCATGTCATACAATTCGGCTTTCGTCGTATGGTCAACTGCAACCCCGATCAATTAAACACGCAGCACTAATAAGCTAAATATACTACGTCGACTACTCGATATTAGTAATGTTCAGGGTCAGTCTTGTAACCGCGCGATGTGAGAGAAGACAGCTTGCCGTTACGCCTAACGAACTGGCCGTTGGTGTCGCTCCGCCACCAGCCAGGGACTAAACGCATGGGCTGTTTGTTAGGGGGGGGGGGCGATTTTTTTTTTGGGGACGGCAGGGGAGATTAGCCCCCACCCCCCAGCACCGGTTAACCGTTAATTGCCCTTCGTTACATGAGCATAGTCGTTCTTCTACCGGTTTGCTGCCTCCTAGCTGATGTCGCCGTCGACAAATTCGCGCTCGCACGCAACATCTAATTGAATCCATCGACATGTCGTACTTATCTAGAAATGGCAGACGCCCAGATGCACGTGCGCATAGCCCCTGTGGCGCGGGGTATACCATATCGTTTGGGAGGATTGTGTGGAGGCTGGCGATGACAGCGCAGATATTTCTCTGTTGTATACATCTCGATCGGTTTGCTTCAACATGATATCGTGTGTTGTCTGACCTAAATGTTTATGCTAGCTAAACATCAACGGCAAAATGTCACGACTGGCAGGGAGCCCACTTGGGTTTTCGGGAGCGTCGCCCCCAATGTAATCGTCCTGTAGGCTGCAGGAGCTCGTGTCCGTCACGTGTGTTTACGATTCGCGCTAATACGCTAACGTACACCATCGTTGCCGCGTACGAGCTATGAAATCACCATCAGTCGTTATGTTGGCTCGACGGACGGATTCGCATCTCAAAAATAGCTAGACCAGATCATAATCTAGGGACTCCTAAAGCAGGGATATCACAAAGTTGTGTGCATATGCAATATTTAATTATAGTATAATAGTTAAACGCGCTAGTTCGGGAGCGTCACAGAAATAGGTTCATGTGACACGACGCAAGTGTGGGGAGAAAACTTTCCATCGAGCAAATACAGCTTCCTAATCGATATAAGTATACATAGACATATATCCAACCGAGCGCAACAGCAGTGGCGCGTTCAACAAAAACGGGTTCATTTCTGCCGAACTGCTACAAGTTCCTAACGACCAATAGAGGAGATGCTATGCCCCATAGCACCAATGAATAATTAAATTCCTGTTGCGTACAAACGAACGATGAGAGCAGCGAAACATTGCAACGACTCGGTCAGATCGACTTCGCTATGGTGATAAACCTCGAACCCACATGCACGTAACGGTCAGAGAGCCTTAGTCGTCAGCGAGTTGTTCACCGTTTCGTAATGCAGCTCAACAGCAGTTATCACGTGTCCACGGACGTGTGTGTCTGTGCGTGTTCCATTGTGCTGGCGGTGTGCGGTCTGTTTCCATCTCGGCTAGTGCTGCTTTTCGCGGCCGATCGATTTGGTCATTTCGTATGACGCCGCTGATATTTCGCTTCTATATCTCTTTTACTAGTTAACAAAGAGACGGCGGAGCCGGTGGAGATAATAGCTGCAGCTGCGTAGCACAACACCGAATCAACGGCCAGCGCCGACAGCAACAACAGCAGCAGCAACAGGAGCAAATAAACCGCGTTCCGTGTTGACGTTCGGACTGGCGTTTTTGGGACTGGATTTCCCTGAGAATCGCCGACAAGGGTAACGGCTCGACGCTCAAAGCTGCATAGCTACTGTTGCCGCCGCCGCCGCTGCTGGCGAGCCAGCAGCGTCTTGGTTACCTCCCCCCGTGGAGCCGCACTACCGCTTTGATCTTCGATGGGGTTACCAAGTGGGCGGACCATGTCCATGATGTGGCGGTCACCCAGCCACCCATCCAGCGAAGGGGCGCTCTTGTGAGCTTGAAATTGACTGAAAACAGCTGCTGCTGTTGCTGCTGCTGCTGCGCACCACCACCACCGTTAACTAGCAGGGGTCATTTTGTTGCTCATTTTGCCGTTGTCTGCTAACTTCTACGATATCTTTGTTATTGTGCGATGATATTGGACGCTGCTGGTCAATTGCAACGCTCGCCGTAAACATTGATCCGCCGCCCCTGCAAATACAATCGCAATGACAGAAATACGTGCTAGCTATTATACACTGCGCGGTTTGCGGCTGCCCGGCCACGAACGTCAACTAGAACGGTCACCTGCAGATCTACGCTGGTCCGAAATCGTTTGTGCAGTTTTTCGAAACCAGTCAGCTAGCTGGCCAGTCGCAGCGATAGCGTGGACTATTTTTTCGATTGATAGCTGATAGTTTGAGTGTCTGAGAAGATGGCGATGTCGTCTGATGAAATACAGTTCGGATTGGCCGTCAAATACGTGGCGTATTTTGGTTCATGGTGCGATTGGATGGCAGAGGATCTATAAGCGAAGTGCCGTTCCTTGTCTGGTTCGGTTGTGGAAGCGGTAAACTCGGCAAGCTACCACAGCCGGCAGAGCTGACTACGGCAACTTACGTAATCATATTTGCGCATTTATTCATAATTGCGATATTGTTACTGCTGGGCGTGAATTTTCATTTCGATTTATTATCCGGCATACCTGTTTCGAATGTAATGATTAGCTAGCAATTTTCTAATTGTCATATTGCATTAATATTATTATTATTATAGTTTTTCATAGTTTAGAGGAACTTTACGAGATTGCGTTTCGTTCGAACGTTGCGAGGCTGAATTGAAACAAGCATTAAAAGCAGCCACAGATATGGGGCATTGGTGTAGTCGACTAGTAGAAGATGCTGTTCCAGGTCTTCTTGTCTCCTGTGCTGGCTGGCGCTACGAAGCGAACTGTTGGCTTCTCGAGTCTAGCAAATCTATCCAGCTCCGCAGATCGGACTAATCTTTGTATCGCCTCAACAACAGCAACCCTGACTAATTGTTGCGGCTTTGGGGACACACATTGTGGCGCAATAATCACGACAACACTAATAATAATAACAACGATCTTAACAACATCAACAACAACAGCATGGCCAGGCAAAACATTCGATAATGCCACAACAATATTAATAATCAAGCTGCAGTGGTAACACCGTGTGTCTTTTAAGATCAATTATCGATCCACTGCCCTTCGCGAGCGACCACGCCCGTCTAGATTGCCGTCGCATTCACAACTTTGCGCACTTATCCCGACGTTCCCTATGGTACGAGATAGCAGCGACGACATGCCGGGTGAGCAGTTCGAACATCTCAGAGCGGCAGACGAACGGCCACCAGCATTGTTGTTGTTCGCGGCGTTTGGTATTGCCAACAAGAAAAAGCCGGCAGCAGTATCTGTGCGGCAGACGCAGCTCGAACTACGTTGAAAATCATGTGCGCTAGCAATGCCATCTAGCGCTAGAAACCGCCGTTAACGAAATCGACATTAGCCCCTGTCGACTGTCCACCTGGTTGGCTATCCGTGACCAATCCGTGATCGAGTAGATAGATATCGCACCGATGGGACAGCGGACACAGTGAGACGATCATCGAATTGTCTACTTCGGCCGTGTGGCTTGTGACTTGAACACTGTTCGAATCAAAGATGAAGTCGAAGCAGCTGTTTCGTGGGGGGCGAGTCTGAGATGATGGGCGTCATTTGCAGGTGTCGTTACGTCACCTTACGCACAGCTGGATAACTATCTGTGCTCGTGCTGGATTTCTTCATGTCTAGTCTATGCTAGTTAACTGTTTTCGGTATGTAAGAATGTTGGGGATATCGTCTCCAAAGTTCTTGTCATTATTGATGTAAATGCATGCAGCATTTGTGCCCATATGTGCGTGGTATATGCATATTATATATATATATATATATACGCGCAAATGTGAAAATATATACTGCTCAGTAAGAATCGTGTGTTATCGCACTTATAAAATATGGTATCTATATTTCTCCTCCCATTTGTCAGTCGAAGCATTGACATTCTCCTTATCAAACTCCGGTCATCAGGAGGTCATAGGTGTCACCTGTTCAAGCAATACATACGCTTGGCTAGACCATACAATATATTTATAAGCCCCGTTCTACCAGCTGACAGTGTGCAAGCCGTTCGATATTGAATGCGTCCGTGGTATGAAGCCCCTGGTGCAAACAACAGCCTTCCGCAGATTCAGCCAGCTCTCTGATAAACGGCCTCATCAGAAACTTGTGCATGTTTAGCAGACCAGCACGCTTAGCAGACCGTGAACTAACTAAAATATGACGCTAGCGTATATTTTGTATATACATATATATATATATATATATATGTTTCTTTCTTCTAAATTTAGCCTTGGTCATGTCTTCATCTAATAATTGTTTTGTTACTTCACCTTTTCAGCGGGGCACGGACGAACTATTGACGGTGAACGGCGGCATCGGTACTGTGGCCGATACTAATAACGAAAACGCCAAGAAGGTTTGTACAAGCTTCGCCATGTTCATTTTCACCCTATATCTGTTTAGATATAACCTCATACGAATACATGTGTCATCCAGCTGCTCGGCGGGTTGCCCCTCATTACATCTCTATCCCGCGAAACGACTCTGTATTGTTGAGGTCGGGCTGGCCGTGGCTGTTGTCAACGAGCGCACTCTTCGGATGCGCTTACTCCACACGGTTGTCACTTACAGCGTGCGTATGTACTCAACAGGAAACGAAGCTCTGAGCGACTTAAAGAAGAACGATATCGCTGCTTGAAGCGGCGTTCTTTACGTACTTCAATGTGTGCTTCCTACCAAATGTCTCCAACTAGACTCTGACCCTGACATTGTGCACTCTGACAGTAGACGACGAACAGCAAGCGACAGTGACATTGCTGCCCTGTCTCTATCCGCTTTTGTCATCTCTACTATATCTCTGCGTGTGGTATGGGACAGGTGCCGCCTGACAGATCGTGGGTGGCGTTGATGACGGCGGCACGCAAAGTAGAGACTGTTGGATGGACGGACGTCTAGTGAAATCGACTTCCTGGAGTTCGACAACACAAATCGGTAGAGAAATCAACTGCGAGAAGTAGATACCCTTCCCTGGTACATATGTATGAGTAAGTCTGTGTGTCGGTCACTTGCGGTGAGTTTCGTTCATTGATTGCGCGTAGAGATGAGAATCCAACCGTTGGCTAGCCTTATCTGGCTATGAACCTGGACCTCGGGTTCAATGTATTGTCCTGCACATCGTAGCAGGCCGAGAGCAAAGAGGCATAGCGGAAACTGAGCGACACCATCTCACTACGTGTGGTTAGTGTACTGCAGAGCAAAATTGTGATCAGGTCGCAGCCTTTTCCTTTTGCCAGCGGCAATTCGTACGTAGCATGGTCGACGTCGCCGAGGAAAACGAGCCTGCTGCCACTGCTGTACCGCCAACCGCGAGCTATCCTAGGTTACGAGACCAAGCAGAAGTCGTTTCTGCGGGACCGCAGCGAAACAGATCTGGAGTAGTCGCCAGGGAGTCGCCTGTGGCAGCGGCCCTGTCGACAGATAGTGCTGCCAGTCAGTCCAACGCACGAGGACGCGTCCGCCGCTCCTCCCGTCCTTCGTTCACTGCACTTCTGCCAGTTGCGTACAGTGTAACTCAGTCAGCTAGCGACAGATCGCCCTAGCAGCAGCAGCATGCCACAGCTAAGCTTGACGACAAGAAACCTCGAGTCGAACTCACTGGCGCCGCTTGATGCTCTTGCTGCCGCCGACGCCATCGCCGCTTGCTGCCTTTTGCTCTCACGGCCCGCACCCGTCCCAGCTTTACTCGCCCATCGTCTTGGCTGCCTATCTGCCTCCGCGTCTTCCCTTGCGCTTGGGAATCAAGTGGGAAATTTCCCCTCCTCGTTGCTGCTGGGCTACCACCACCGCCACCACCGCCACTCGTTCTTCTCGGCCCTTTTTTTTGCTTTGGCCTTTCCCAAATGCAAACTGTTTCCCTGTATCTCGTGTCTTCTCGCGGCTCGCGACGCCCGACAGCGAGCAGAGGCGAAGCCTGCAAGCAGGCCGGGTCGGGTCCAGCTGAAGGACCTGCGATGCAGAGGCAATCCTGGGATCGTGGTGGCAAAGCCGCCCGTTGCCTCGAAGACAGTCGGGAAACAGAAAACCGAGCGAGCGCTCGATCGACGCCAGAGGAGCCAGACGACGACGACGACGGCGAAGTCGACGGGTGCCGGGTGTGCGGCAGAAACAGAGGAGAAAGGATACGGAAAGCGAATAGCATCGAGATAGGAATTGGAAGGGAGGTAGGGGGGTGCAGCTCCGCGTCGTGGTAGTCTCTGCTATTGCAGCCACGGCTCTTGGTGCTGCTGCTGCTGCGGCCACTACAACTACTGCTACTACTACTGGCGCAGTCGTTGGTTGTCGTTCTTGCCTTCTTGCCCGCTGCGCTGTCGTACGAGCGAACGATAGAAAAAAAGCAGCGAGAGGAGACGAGGGGCGAAAGAGAGAGAGAGAGAGGCGCCAGGCCAAGTCGAGCCTGCCAAAGGCAGAGCAAACGACGACGGGATATAGAGGCCTTCCGCGGTTCCCGCTGCCTGGCCGCCCCGGCTCGATGCGCTACGAACGGGCCACGCCGCCTGTCTCCGCGCGCTACTCGAGTTTTCCTTCGGTTCTTTCCGTAGGAATCGTAGGAGGGAGGACTTAGTTGTAGGAGGAATAACATGTCCGCCTCCTTTGGTTGGCAGCCCTCCCTGGCCGTGGTTGGCGGCGGCGGCGGCGACGCCGTCTTTGCGATTCGGGCTTGCCGGGCCCCCCGGGGCACAGCGCAAGCTCGGGCTCTCGCCCACTCGGCTGCAGTGCTTTGAACAGTAGCAGCTCGGATGGCGGGAGAGTGACGGGAAATCCCCGTTCGTGCCAGCGCGCGCACCAGAGTCCTCGGATGTGGACTCGAGTGGGGGCAGCCGATAGGGGCGAGGAAAGTGCAGAAAGAGGCAGAGAGAGAGAGAGAGATGGGGTTCGTGATAGATAGAGAAACGGGGAGCGAGTGTGACATGTAAGTGAGCTCTGCACAAGGCAAGGAACCGGATTCCGAGAGTGCCGGCTACGGGACACCTCTCCTCGCAGGACGGGCTTGCTTGTCAGTTTGGCCTGGGGGACCAGATCTGATCGGATCGTGGGAGAAGCAACGTATGGGGACAGTCGGACCCCGCTCCACCGACCCGCCGGCAGTTGACAGAGTGACTCGAGCGAAACACACGAGACTAAGCGGTCGCGGCAGCGGTGGCGCTGAGCTGAGCACTGGGCGCTGGCTGGTGGGAGTGGGCTTTGGCGTTTTTGTTTCCACGTCAGCTTCTTCTTCTTCAGTCTGCCCTTGTCTCTCTCATTCACTCTTGATACTCTTTCCCTGTCTCTCTCTCTCTCTCTCTCTCGATCTCGTACCCCTGTATCATACGAAAGCGTTTCAGCGGGGTTCAGATGTTCGGACTCAGTTTAGAGGTAAACGCATGGGAAGGTCGGGAATCAGAGGAAACGGAATAGGTGAATCGGCTCTCTCGTCATCTTCTTTGCCACTCGGACGGCCATCTTCGGCTCCTGGGGAGCACTGTGTTAGGTGACAAGGGCCGAACGATACGGCAGCACGTTGTTCAACATGAACGAAACGACAGGACGAGTCGTTGTCGTCGTCAGAGCGTCACCTCTGATTCTTCTCCTAAATGATTCTCCGATTGTGGCTGGTATGCGGCGGCGACGACGCCTCGACACACGGCCCAGACAATCACATCGTATTCACGACAGGCACCACACCCACACTTATGAGCAGCAGATATTTACATGTTCAGATCTGCCTTGGGTACTTTCCTCTGGACTCTCTTGTGTTCTTAGCATAATAGTAGTCAGCCTTGTTATGACTTCTTCCGTGCTTTGGTCCTTCCGCTAAGCTAAGTTGGCCACCAATTTCATACCTACATGCTTTTCAACCAGTGAACCAGTTTTGCAGCGAGCACTTCTCACACTGTGACTACGAGCAATATTCTCTCTCTCTTTCTCCTTCGCCTCAGAAACTGCAGGCGCCCTTCCATGCGTATGCAAGCGTCGCTCGGCCCCATATGCTAGACGGGTGGCTGCGTGAATGCCCTCTGTCTGTGCCACATCAGGCTAAGGAGAGCGACGCGAAACGAGCGTTCGCCAGTCCGACCTCGTCGACTTGCTCGACGCAACTGAGCTGGTTGGCCGCACTCCGCAAGACGGAGTCGAGCATGGTAACAGGATCCGCGAAAACAAATAGCCACACTCAAAATTGTGGGTGCTTGCGCGAAGGAAGAGAGAGGAGGCTGTTGGTCGGAAAATGACCAACAGCGGCCTCCCTCACGCGAACTAAATGCTGCTGCTGTTACCATCGCCACCAGTCGTTATAGCAGTGTTGCTGCTGCTGCTGCTGCTGCTGGTAGTCCGTCCACCCTCGGAGTGGATGACTGAGGCCTATTTGCGAGTTTCGCAAGTGAGCGCCACTACAGATGTATAATAATAATATGTAGTGTAGAGCAGTAAGCTACGAACGTGCCGGGTGGCTGCAGTGGCCGGGGGTGGTCGAGGACCATAGGGCAGTGCGCATCTCGAACTTTGGAAGCCGACGGCACAGCAACATCAGCGTGATGATGACGCTAATGTAATTCACAACTTGGGTTAGTTCACCAACAACAAGAACAACAGGAACAACAACAACAACAACACAAGAGGGATTGTTGCTACTGGTACCACTGTAAGGCAACTCGTGCTGAATGACGGTGATGTAGGCGGTGATTGGGGGTTACGCTAATCCGAGACTTGTTTCGTTGTCAATACGTCCAACGTCTCAACAACGAATACATCGGTGTGACCAGCCGGTTTCGCGCAGCACCGTTCCGTCGATGGCCGCCCGACGTTTTTCCGTCAACTCGTCCTGGACGGGACGTTCATCTCTCGTGATCTGCCCTGGCAAGGTAGTAAGCGTGTTGCCACGGCGGTGGGTCATGGTGGACGTCTTCCTGTCTCGGGGCAGTTTGCGCAGCCACTTAAAGGCGACGATGCTGTCGTTGATGCCGACGACTGCAACAACCGCTTTAATTGTCTCCGTTCCGTTCTGAGTTCTTACCAGGTATAAATTCAAATTCAAATTCAAATTCAAACAAATGTTTATTGACGGAACTGCTATATACATGCTTAAGTTCTCGTAAAAATAATAGTTAAAAGAATTATTGCAACGTATATTTTATATATAAAGGGTACACATTTTTTTTTTTGTACAATATGTAAACATTGGGTAAGATACAAAACAACTATCCACAAAAATATCTACATCTGATTGATAAAAAATTTTTTCACCTCCGCTGCAAACTTTTTTGCCGAGGAGAGTGAACGAATCTCGCGAGGAAGAGAGCCCCAGACTGCCGGCAAGCGATAAGCGAGAGCATGGCGGCTAGATTCTTTAACGGCAAAAGGTATCACAAACTCAGTTGGTCTGCGGGCCGTTCTTCGAACCACAGTGGTAATTGGGAAAGTAATGTCGTTTGGAATACGTCCCTTCGACATCTTAAAGGCAAGAAGAGCTACGTGAATCAAATACATAACGCTCAGCTTAGGCAATTCGTACTTCCCCAGAATGTCGGCGACGGAGTCGGAGCGACGTCTGCCAAAGATAGCCCGTAGTGCGTCATTCTGAACAACCTCTCCTCTCCGAAGAATCATGCTGTAGCCTCCTCCCCAGATAGAGATCCCGTAGCACAACAGAGGTACCAATAAAACTTTATAGAGGTGTAACAGGCCATCCACAGGAACCCCACGCTCTCTCAGGCGACGCAAGTTGGCCACCACTGCGTAGCATTTGGGCATGAAGCTCCCTATGTGGTCCTGCCAGCGCATGTTTTCCTGAAGCGTAAGGCCAAGGCACTTCGCAGACGATGACCAGTGCATCGTTTCACCGGCTACCTGTGTCGGCGACACCTGCACATTTCGTTGAGGCGGGCGAAAGAGAATGAGGTTGGTCTTGGTCGTGTTGATTACCAGACCGAACCTTTCGAAGGTGTTGATAACCCCCTCCACCTTCTTTAGAGCCTCTTCGATGTCGAGTTGCAGCGATGAAGGCCGAATTCGAAACGGAAGCGAAGTGTCGTCCGCGTATGCAATGGTCCTACAAAATTTCCCACCAGCGATTTTGAGAAGAATGAAATTGACTAGAATTAGAAACATAAACGGCCCTAGAATGGATCCCTGGGGCGTGCCAATGTCAACTTCCAGCCAGTCCGATTCGATGTCCGCTACTTTCACCGCCTGTCGCCTCGCGGACAAGTACGAGCGAAACCAGTCAACGACACCGGGTTGGCATCCAAGGCACTTCAAGGCCTGCAGGAAAAATGTATGCCGAAGACAATTGAACGCAGCAGAGACATCCAATAAGACGCCCAGACATACCTGGTTGTTCTCAATGGTGTCAGATATTTCCTGCCACAGGTGGGCCATTGCGAGTTCAGTCGAGCGTGCCCTACGAAAACCGAATTGACTAGCTGAGAGAAAATCTATCGAGTGAAGATATTTCTCCAGGCGGACCATCACTACCTTCTCGATCACCTTGGACAAGTAATCAACCAACGAGATTGGTCGGTAATTTGACAGATGCTTCCGATCCCCCTTCTTCTTATATAGTGGTATAACTGAAGCGTCTTTCAACTTGCGTGGAAATGTCCCCCTACTCAGCGACAGATTGGCTATGTGAGCAAAAGGTCTCGCGAGCACCGCCGACGCACGTTTTACCAGAGCGCTGGGGATCCCTGCTGCGCCTGTAGACCAACTAGCCTTCGTAGATTCAAGCACTGTCTGAATCTCCACACAGTTGACTTGGGAGAACTCAAATGTGGTGTTTCGACAGGGCCAGATCGATGTAAGCTCCGGCTCGATATTATCGTCGATCCGAAGAGAGGCAACCGTTTTTGAGCCCACCGCAGCAAAATGAGTATTTAATTCATTCGCAATCTCCTGCGGACTTGTCAGTTCGCCGGATTCGATGACCAGGGCTGTTGGCAGTGCCGCTTTTTGTCTCTCCCGTCCACAGGCAGCGTTTACAAACTCCCACAACTTCTTTGCATTCCCTTTATGTCGCCCAAACTGCTCTCGGTAAAACGAGCTCCTAGCAATTTGAAGGTCGTGTCTGTAGCGACGAAGACTATGATAATACGCCATCTTAGATTCTAAGGATCTATTTCTCAAGTACCAGCGGTATAGTTTGTTCACCGAATGGCGCAGACTCCGAAGTCTCGCATTGAACTGGAATCTCTTTTGCTGTGGAGGTCTACGACTCACCCTGACAGTGAAACACTTATCGTATTCTCTCGTTATAATAGAGCTGAAAGCCTCGAAAGCCTCGTCCGCGTCCACCGCCTGGTAGACACGCTGCCAGCTCAGTCTGCTAGTGTTCCCCAAAAACTTCTCGATGCTAACACCATCATGTTGTCTGACTAGATTCATCTCACTGTCATCGGCGTCCCTTAGACTAACGGAAGACCTGCCTGTGAGCGAAACGACAGTAGGATAGTGATCTGAGAAAAGAGGGGTACACCACACGGCTGGAGAGATGTTCAAGAATTCCTCACAATAACCAATCGCAATGTGGTCAATGCACGTCCCTGATGCTGGACGGGTGACCTGATCAATGATGTGTTGGAAACCTCTTGACGAGAAGAACGATAAATAGTCTTCACAGGAAGACCTAATAAGGAGGTTCGTGTTAGAATCACCCATTATGATACACGGCAGAGCACTATTTCGCGGGATAATATCCTCGAGTACATTGAGTAAGGTGTCCCTGTACAAAGCGTGACTAGAATAGAAACCAATTAAGTAGCCAGTAAAACCAGGCTTCTTTAGCAGGACGCGCACCGCCTGTACCGGTAGGCAGCGATATGGCTGTTCTGTTGTTCTCCGCGTCGGGTAGCTGTCGGATTCACATCGACTGTACGTCTGTGTGATCAAACGGAACGCGTACAATAGTATTTGTCTAGCGTTCAGTATTCGGTGTACAACTGTCAGCTGTGTTACTGGCGCGTCTGGATTGCATTGTCCGGCAGGAATCATCATCGGCGCTATCGTTCAACGAATATCCCAATTCTGTTATCCACTACAGGGGTCGGCCAGGGGCTGAGCGGCAAGGAAGACTACTGGCCAAACGAGTCGAGTCGGTCCCGTACCGCGGTTCGGCACAGTTACAACGACGATTCTCGTCTTCGACCGACGGATCGATCGACTGACTCAATTGCAGAGGGGCTAACGGCTCCCTAGTAAAACCACGACAATATTTGGTGTAGCGAAGTAAAGTTCTAATTGGAGCTGAGGTCACTTGCCACCCTGTCCGCTTGGGTAGATGCTTCCTATTTGAGGCTATCACGACTGGTATCACGAAGACGACTCTAGCCAATCTGCACAAGATACACAGGTTGGCAGAGTTGGTTTCTTTTTGTCAGAGACTTGTGCCTTGTTATGTGTTCCCCACGAACGACAATGCAGGAGGCTGATACTGAGTCGAGTCTGAGCGATTGACCGCTACTCTACAATACGAATGCACATGTCACTCGCATCTCACGTCATGGGGCCCTTACCTGCAGCCTCCTTCTTCATTACAACCGTATTGAATTTTTATTGCGATAGAGATCTGATGAGATGACACTCAACGTAGTCTAACTTCGTTCCATTGATTAGTGTTATAGTAATAGCTAGTTTGTACCCCCCCCCGAATTGGAGCTTTATTTTTTTATTTTCTCTAGTAATACCCGCCGTTGTTCCCTTCCTCGCAATCGAGCGTCCATCAAACGTCAATCACAGCGCGAGTAGCAGCAGAAACCGCCGTAGAGAGAGAAGGCAACATCTTTACCGTCCACGTTCGTTCTCGTTGCTGCTCATCCGTTCTTTGCAGATCCGAATGGAGAAGGCTGCCGCGCAAAACAACAATAACAATCTCTCCACGACGAACAACAACAACTCGAGCACGACCAACCACAATATGACCAGCAACAGCAGTCCCGTTAACAGCAACACCACGAGTACAAATCTCAACAATAACAACAACAGCAGCAGCACCCCAAATGGCGTTCAGGCGACTAGCCCGGCTCAGACGACGGCGGGAACGGGATCTCCGGCCGCCTCGCCGCCGCATACATCCCGAGTCGTGCATCTGCGTAACGTGCCAAACGACGCCACCGACACGGAAATCCTCCAGCTCGGGATTCCGTTTGGCAAAATCACGAACATTCTACAGCTGAGGTTGGTATCGATCTGTTCTATATCATAGAGACCGCGAGCGAGCGCGCGCAAATGAGATGGGGTTCCGATAGAGTTCTGGGGAGGGTGAACACGAGGTGGAGATCGCGGGATCGTGATTTGTGAACTCGACGATTCGGCCGGTGCTTTTGCACTCGGGATTCGTTGATTGATGAACTGTAGCGTAGGCGGAGTGCACTATGTCGCCTACCCGTGTGTGTGTGGACGAACGAATTTGCCGTTAGGTATTGGTAGCGTCTGTTCGTCTCGTGGTTATTATTATTGTTGTTGCTGAGGAGGACGCTCTAGAAACAGTTTACTGATAGCCGTTTTAAGTGGAGTGTTATATTGCGATACAAATACACCTTTATTAATCAAAAAGGGGTGGTACAGAGATTATTAACGAAATTACATAAATTGGTAGAAGCGAAAGGAATTTTTACAAATTTTACTGCGATTATGATTACCAGGAGCGCCTCCGACGTCAAGCCTATTTCCTAATAGCAATCTCTAAAGGACGCCAATAAATTAACCCATGTCATGAGCGACACGTTCGATGATCCATGAGCGATCCCGTTCCCATATGGACAGTTAGCAGTCAGCTCTACGCCACCACATCTCATTGTGTCTCGTTCTCGTCTGTAGGGGCAAGAACCAAGCGTTCCTCGAGATGGAAACGGAGTCGTCGGCGGCCCAGATGGTCGAGTACTTCGGCAAGACCTCATCTCAGCTTCGTGGACGTACGATCTACGCGCAGCACTCGAACCACCGTGAGCTGAAGGTGAACGACAGCAGCGCCGGAAACTCGATGCTGTTGAACTCAACTCAGGTGGCGCTAGCAGCTGCTCAGGCACTCATGGGACTCCAACAGCAGCACGGTCTTTCGCCGCGCGCAAACGGAGACATACCCGGAGATCTCAGCCCGACGCACAATGCCGGCGTTGGCAACACCGTTCTCCGAGCAATGATTGAAAATCAAGTCTATCCCGTGTCACTGGAGCTTCTACATAGCGTAAGAGAGACAAGGCTGTTCACACTATCGGACGACATTTTCGACTCGTTCAAGATGATATTTACCCTCATAATGCTGGTTACCACACAGCTGTAATGAAGACGATATAGTAATATATTATTCCATTGCTATCTCTTCTGCGAACTGAGTCATAATAGTGTACAGTGTGAGATTGTCTCATGGTTCCGGCGAGTGTCGGTGGCATTGTACAGGCGCAGCTCGTTCCGCTGATTTCCTGCCATTAGGCAGAGTGCTGACAGTTCTAGCTAGCCATTTGCCATTAATTACATAATATTATTACATTGTTTGCTGACTCTAGTCGCAATTAAGGTTGCGCCCGGGGCGACGTCTAGTGGATAACGTTGGGCCGGGAGATGGGGTGTTTCAGGGCACTTCGTGAACGGGATACATAAGTGCAGTGTACAAAATAATGCTCGTGTCCCGGTGCGAGTCAGGTATTGGACGACATTGGGGTCCGCACCCGCCAATGCCTTAGCTTCGAAAGAAGGAGAGAAGAGGACGGGCTTGGACCCCTTGGATCAAGGGAAAATACTCACCGAGCGCTGTGTGGACACGCTGCTGTACGACGTAACGTCGCAGCGTGCCCCAGCCGATGGGTCCCAGCCAGTATAGCGAAAAAGAGCCGATCACCGGCGAAGAAGCGGAGCGGAGGTCCAATAGGAAACGAATAGGGAATTGGGACAATTGAGCCCCGATCACAGCGCCCCCCCCCCGCCTTCGCCCCGTACCGCCCAACCAAAACGTGTCCCCGACCGCTGTTATGCCCCAACGTTCACATTTCGAGCATTTTCCTCTGTGGGCTTGGCTCGTTCGTATACGAAAGAAAGCGGAGTTCCCTCGCACTGGCTGGCTGCTTCGATGGCCGTTCACCTCTCTAGGTGCAGGAGCACTGCTGCCCGACGTCCACTAGACAGGAAGCGAATCACGACACAGGTTCGCACTCTGTCCGTCTCCCGTTCCCCTGATCCCCTCTCGATGGGCCCGATTTTCCATTCACCCGCTGCCGCCGCCACAGCAGCAGCAACTATACTTGAGGCGTGGATACAGGCCTGTCGGGCCGATTCAGAGCGCAGCAGGACCAGACCGGCCTCGACTGCTGCCCGGTCCTGCTCGACATGCTTTGAACTTGGTCAGGAGGGTCCTCCTCCTCCTCCTCCTCTGTCCTTGTTCTGTTCCTTGGGTGGTCCTCCTCAGGTCCACTCGGCTAACGGCACGTTTCTTTGTCTTTCGTTCGATTTCAGATTTTCAGCCAAATAGGAAAAGTGCTCAAGATTGTGACCTTCAACAAGAACAGTAAGTATTCTTTTCCCATCAGTTCGCTAGCTCGCAAGACCTTGCAGGACCGAATGCTTTTTTTTGTTGCTAGTATGTACAGTGTCAGTAGCAGTTATAACGCATGCGATCTCTATAATAATAGCTTTATAATAATACAGATCCTATTCCGGGTGTTGAACTTAGTGGCACACAAATACAACCAGCTGCAGAAGCGACGATTTTGTCTGCCTTTACTTGACATGAGTGCGATTATTATTACTGACATTCTTGCTGCGGCGGTTGCTGCTGCTGCTGCCCTGTAGTATTGTGGCTTTTAATGCTTCAGTCGGTGTGTGAGTCGACATAGGTGACTGACTATGTGTGGAGCTCGGGTCAGAGAACAATCCAGCTGCGAAATCGCACCATTGAAATAGTATCAAGTATCAGCGTAGTTCCGATCAGGTCCGCGGCGCCTCGCGGTGAACGTCCTATTGGTGAACGGTTGTAAAACAATCGGCGTTGTTCGGGTGGCCCGCTTTTGTACGCAACAAAAAAAAAAGGCAGCAGCGAGCGCACAAAAGATCTCGTCAGCAAAATGGTGTGAAAGGAGGTAATCTATTCCGTGGTTGAGGAACGAACGAAGCCGTATAGCTTTCCATATCGAAACCGGGCGGGCCTGCAAGCAAGCGGAAAGCGAGAGAGAGAGAGCGAGAGCATCGTCTTACCGACAAAGTACCTCCGTACCGCCACCATCGCAGCCGCTGCAGCTGCTGCTACCGCTGGCATCGTCACTGTAAGCAACATTATACAGCAGTGGTAGAGAAAGCACGGGGGTCCCGCCTTTCTCCTGTGATATAATATTACCTTCTCGCCCTCGGCTCTCTGCTACGTCCCAAACAACGGCTGCAGGGGAACTATGGCCGGAGTGGCAGTCCCAACAGCCGAGTGCCCCCGTCCAAACTTCCCACACCTTACCCCAAGCTCGGCCCTGGATCAGCAGCTTCTCCTGGTAACTCGCGCAGGGGGGTTGCCGTGCAAGGGGGACTTGGCTGGCTGGCTCTTGTTCGTACCGACCGGGGCGCGAGGGTAGTAGTCAGCGGTGAGGTCGGGGGGGGGGGGGGCGGCCGGTCTCGATAGACAGTCCAAGCCGTCTGCCTATCCTCAGCCGTTGTCGCACCCAGCCCGGAACAGTAGTGACTCGAGGAGTACTGCCTCTGGTACCACTTCCTATTTCCACTCGAATGTTGTGGGCAGCCCTGCCTCGTAATGGTTGTCGTGGGACCGCTCGCTGCGGCGCTACACGCCGACCAACTACCTTACGGACACCAATGCAGCAGCAGCGCGCATGCTGTCGCGTCGGTGCCAGCAGCAGCAACATCATCAGCAGAGGTATATCGCTGTTGATATTCAGCAGTGGTCCAGCACCGCAGAATGGCAAAGGCTATCTGGTCAGCAGGCTAGTAAGCAGGCTATAAGGCTTCGTCTGGCGAGTCTGTTGGGAAATCGGTTGGCGGGTCGGGAGAGAAGGCAAAGCAAGGCGACGAACGGAGGGCGGGTGTTCCAAATTAATTTTATCGATCGCTACCGTCCCCGATTCGACCCTGCTCTCGGCCTGGCCGGCCACTTTTCCTGCCAATTCCATCCCCCCCCGCCCCCACACACACACACTCACAATTCACATACGTTACCAATCGTTAAATTGCCGTTCGATTCGGATCCCGTCGAGAGGGACGAAACGGGCGCGGGGGTTGGGGTTAAGACGATGTGGGGGACCTGGCCAGGTTGAGGTGTCGAGAACGGGAAGCTTTAAGATGCTCCCGATGCCGAGTTCGGGGGAGGGGAGGGCGGTGGTTTGAGGCTTGTTCCCGATATGATCATGGAAGCGGTGATAGGCATCTGGCCAGATACTCCCACCGCTCAGGATACGTGTGGCGCATATTCTAGAAGTGCGCAAACTGTTGCCCGCATTGAGATCCATTTGTCTTCTGTTCACTGCATAGGATGGAATAGCAGACATTGTTTTTGATAGATTTCAAGATTCCTCATATGAATAGATATATATGTGTGTAGTATATTATCATTTTTTTTATAAGCATGATGATATCATTGTTCTTTGATAATAGTGCCGCACCATCGCCAAATATATCTATATATCGTCTTTGTAATAATCACTAAATATTGATAACAAAACTAATTACCACGAAATAATCTCGTCTTGTTAACCAATAGATAATTAATCGCTTCGTCGTCCATCATGAGTCTCCAAGTGATATGATATCGTCCCACGTTTGTCACGGTGTCCCATCGTTCAAGCTGGCAACAAATTAGCCCCCAATCATCCTGTTGTTGTCGCTGTCAATTCCACCATGGCCTGTTCTCTAAGATTTTCTGTTATCTCTGTTCTCCTTGTTCGTCGTCGTCGTCGTCTACAGACACGTTCCAGGCTCTGGTGCAGTTCTCGGACGCGATGGCCGCTCAGGCTGCCAAAATGACCCTCGACGGTCAACACATCTACAATGGCTGCTGCACGCTTCGTATCGAGTACTCGAAATTGCAGCAACTTAACGTCAAGTACAACAACGACAAGAGTCGCGATTTCACCAACCCGTCGCTGCCGACGGGCGATCCAGCACTTGACACGCTCGGCATCGGCACCCGCCACCCGCTAGGCATGCTGCACTCGCCATTCGCTGGCCTTACCTCGCATCTTTCGGCGGCGTTCGGCCCACAAGGCCTTCAGGGCCTGCCGAACATGCAGAGCCTACCCGGACTCGGCTCGTTCGCGCTCAGTCCCGCCGCACAGGCCCTCGGCGTTACCGGTCTCAGACTGCCGGGCAATCCCCAGTCGTGCGTGCTGCTTGTTTCAAACCTCAACGAACAGGTAACGTGTCCTGCGAGACGTGAACGAGGCCATCGAGGGCCATCCCGTCGGCTCTTCCTCTCCCATAACGATCGTTGTGCTTCTCATGTTTCTATTATCCACCAACGAAATTAATAGGGTTCCCCGCTACCCAATGAGCTCGTTTTCTTATCTCACCCATGCCCTGGGAGAGACATACGCAGATATAACAACGGATCGACGTGAACGCCTGTCTGTCGAGTCTACAGATCCGTTTTGATCGTTGAAGTTGCTGGTTTGTTTTTCGTGGAAAACACCGCGGTACCAGATGCGTTAAGCGGAATGAATTCATGTGTCTAGCTCTCTATTTCTCTCTTGTTCTCCTATACTATTTTTTTGCTGTATATCCGCCCTTTAGCTGTCGATGGGTAAGCCTTGTTGTTATTTTTCGACGCGACGTAATCTCTCGACTAGTTAGTTGCTCGTGCTTGGATTTATACTTCTGCTCATTGAGATAGACCCCCTTTTACTCAATGATCTCCTCTAATTACCTATCTGTGCGATACACGATCTACAGTATTTACGGGCGTGAGGTATCTATTCCGCGTGGATGTCTCATATTTTTCTGTGTGACACCCGCTACATATCGGTCGATCATCAATTCGAATGAGTAATCTAATCACAGTTCGAACTTCGTTTCGGGAGCTGTCATCGTGTCCCCGCTCCAACCCTAAAGACTGTGTTGCGTATTGATCTCCCCGAGCATATGTATATATATATATATATATATATATATATATATATGTAAGCATATGTATGTGTATGTAATATTCTTTGTTTCAATTTCTCGCCCCTTTCTCGACCTAAATCTCGTATTTCGCTTGATTACTTCCTATGACTACAATGACTATGACCACCGCCTTTACTACCTTTTCACCAGCCCATTCCCCGCAATCCCGAATCCGTTCAATATCCGTTTCCTCTGACTTGCATAAACGATCGGTGCTCACTCGTTCGATTCGTTATGAAGCGGTAACAAATCAACTGACCGCTCAATTAGTTTGATCGTAATGTCAGAAGGCTAAACACCAGCAACGAGCATCTTTGTTACTTGGACATTGATTGCGTCAACCAGAGTCGCTCGTTCATACACAATTAGTCCATCGGCTCGACTTTTGTCTGTTCACTATTTCAAAATGTATATATATATATATATGTATATATATATATATGTAGATATGTATACATATATTCGTATTGCATATGCACATATGTCCATGTATCCAAATCATCCCCAATGTCATTGTTACTGCCCTATATATATGTTCGTTGCCGTTCTTGCATCTATCCCTCCTATCCATGAATCGACTTTTACTCCGCGTTCACTATCAGTGTGGGTGATCATTTTTGTGTCATCGATCAACAGCACAAAAAAAAAACACATCAATTCCTCCCGAGAATTCGACGACGTCCCCCGGCGATGGCACTAGTCACGCTGCAGTGGCCGATTAAATTTCAACCGTCAATCAATAATTCAGACCATTAGTGATGTATCTCATTACTCACCGAATCCGAACCAATGAAATCAATTCACTGAGTTCAACGATCAATCACTTTCGACACCACGATGACTTGTGCTCTCTTTTTTCTTGTACCACAACGACAACAACTACGTTCGCTGTTGAATGCAAGTGCCGTTATGCCGTTACTCGTCTGCTCATCCATTTTCGTTCATCGAAACCAATCAATCAATCAATCAATCCATCCACACTCAGTCAATCACTCGCGTTTGTTCATCAATCATTCGTTTACTCAAACATTCCTCCTGTTGACCTCCTGTTGACCTCTTGTTGCTGCTGCTGCTGCTGAATCCTTTTCTGGTTTGTCTGGTGTGTCTTGCCCACTCAACCAACTCGGCTCGATCGGCTCGATCTCGACATCTTCGCGCCATCTGCCTGCTGCAGACCGTCACTCCAGACGCCCTCTTTACGCTTTTCGGTACGTTTCTTCGGTGTATTTTCATTTTTATTTATTTTCTCGATTTTTCCTTTCATCTATATCTATCTATATCTGTCTATCTATCGATCATCGATCGATCTCCATCTGTCATCTCATCAATTCTGTCGTCTATTGTCTGATCAGTCAATGAGCCACGAGGTTGTAATCGATTGTATTGTCTAACACACACACACACACGAACAAACAAACCCTATACCCACGCACGGTGATAGAGCAACCTGTAATTGTGCGAGCGAGAAAAGTGGACCATATATGCGAACAGGCTTCGGCACCATCAGCTCTTGTTTCTTGCGTCTATTCCGGTCCCATCGTTCGCCAGCGGACAGTGGTCTCACAGAGTCCGTTTCCCGCTCATTGTCGTAACCGACAATAAGCACCTATGATGCTGACGCATAGTGAAAGAACATCACACACACACACAAACAGACACGGGCTCACCTGACGACTCGCGAAAACCCAATCGGATCACATCTACCCTATCGTACGTATCTACCCTCATTCTGTTCTACCCTCCTCCTATCTACCTATCGAAATATCGACTTGAGTGAAGTGTGGGCAACTTGTTAAAAGCGACCCGGATTGTCCGTCCATTGCTCAGCTACCTTGATTATGAGATAGCAATCACATGCGTACTCGTCTGCAGGACCCGTCTGCTGAACGTTTACACACATGCGCTCACACGAAATACGCTACGCCCGGCGTACGCAGATCGTGCTGCGCGCCCACTCGATGCTCGCGATGTAGCCTACCTGCCTGTAATATTGATAGTCCACCAGTCAGCTTCTCAACACCACGATACTAATACTTCAGCAATTGTTGCGCTTTCTCGTGTTTGTTTTCTGCTGTACTATCCGATTTCTCTATGCAAAAACAACAGTAGTATATTTCATATCATACATCACCTTACCATCCGCCTTTTTCTACTATAACTACCTGACGGCGTTCAATCATTTCGCCACTTTGTCCTTCTGCGCTGTTCGCTTCCCACACGTCCCAGCTACATACAGATATACACACACACATGCACACACAGACCCACGAGAGGATAGCCTTGCCATCTCAGATATCTGCTAATCTTGGCTGCGAGGAAGGCCATAAAAAAGCAACAAGGCTATCCTATATGTGGAAGATCAATCTATACATTATATATATATATATACATGGAAAAGCCACTGCTTCTCAACACCCTACCTCCTTGACTCTGCCTTTTCGATGTCTTCTAGGCTAAACTTATATAGTAGTATTATTATCATCATAATTACTTATAGACAAAAAGACGAACTCTTCTCGATCATCGTCACTGCCCCCAGAGTCATCATCATCACCACCATCATAATCATCACGTGTATATGGTCTTAGGTCCATGCGAGCCTCCCCGTTTTGGGCGAGTTCTGCTCGAGCGGGTCGGCTGATCTGCACGAGGCCATATGTCTGGCCCTTTCTTCATTCTATATCTCATTCTCTCTGGGCAGACCTCCGTCTCAATCGTCTATCTCGCTTCTAATTCTCCACAAATAACATTGTCTCCATTGCAACGAATGCTTCGTTCGTCTACAATCGTAGGAGTGTACGGGGACGTGATCCGTGTGAAGATTCTGTTCAACAAGAAGGACAGCGCACTCATCCAGATGGCTGAGCCTCAACAGGCGCAGCTGGCCATGACGCACCTGGACAAGATTAAGCTGTTCGGCAAGCAGCTCCGCGTCACACCCTCCAAGCACCACATGGTGCAGCTGCCCAAGGAGGGGCAGCCCGATGCCGGTCTCACCAAGGACTACATCAACAGCTCGTTGCACCGCTTCAAGAAGCCGGGCTCGAAGAACTACCAGAACATCTATCCACCATCGGCCACCCTCCACCTCTCGAATATTCCGTTAGTAATCGCGTCAGCGCGGCTTGATAATGAAATTTCTTGAGACGAAAACATGACACGTGCTAACGTAGTTAAGGAAGTGTTGTTTAACTACTCTATTATTATTACTATTATGTTTTTGCCCTAGGAATATCACTTGCAGTAACATATATATATATATATATTTTTTTTTTACTGGATTGTAATATTTTCCATTGTATATAGATATATGCGCTATGGAAGAAACTGAAGTACAAGTGAAATCGTATTCAACTTTACCGTGACTCATGGACAGTCATTGAGTTCGAGTCAACAATATATCATTCACTAACAACGTTTGACCGCATATCCTTGCCTGAACTGCCCTCTTGTTCTTTGTTGATTTAATTCCCATGTTCACCAGGCCGACGAGCAGCGAGGAGCAGATTCGGGAATCATTCACGAGCTCAGGCTGCGGCAACATCGTCGCCTTCAAATTTTTCCCGAAGGACAGGAAGATGGCGCTTCTTCAGCTTCCCTCGATCGAGGAGGCGGTTATTGCTCTGATCAAGATGCACAACTTCCAGCTGTCAGACTCGTCTCATTTGCGCGTCTCGTTTTCAAAGTCTACCATCTAAAGTCAACGACCAATCAAAGCAATCAACAACAGCAAGAACCAATTAACCATAGTGAACACCAGCGAAGCTTAATCCAGCACATTTTCAGCGCAAACGATCATCTCTACAAACAATGTTCGGCAGAAGAAACCATTGCCCAACTCGGCAGGCCCATCGATGAGACCACGGACCTCGTCGTCGTCAAGCAGACGTCGACGGCACAGGATCGTCAATGAAGCCAAACGATTCGCGTACGTCCGCTGAAAATAATGCCAGGCTAGGTTAGGCTCGGACCACCTGCGAGGTCATACAGCCCGCTTGTAGTCCACAGCCGTACCAGCGCCGCCAGTGCCGAAGCCCTTCAAGTTCCGACCTTCACACAACAGAAACGTAGACGACCTTCACGCGCGCCTTCGCATAGCAGGCCACACAGGGGGACCAAATAAGCGATGTTGCTCGTTGGCGTTGTGTCGGGCGACGAACACAGAGGCATACAAACGGACACAGAGGCCTTTCCTTTATATATTGACCGGGCGCGTCTGTCGGTGCGTCGATCATTCAGAACGTCGTCAGGTGTCGTTTGACTGCAGAGCTGATTGATGATCTTGGTCGTGAAGATGGCACTCCACTGTGCACTGGTGGATTTGTACGGACGTATGAACGGCGTGGTATTTGTCAACGCCTGAACCTAGCTACTCGTGTTGGCGTCATTCGAGCGCGAGAATGTTGTGGCGATGCCAATTGTGGCGATGATTTCAGATGTTCAGAGAAGGAATAGAGATCGATACGAACGCAGATGAGCTTCTATGGGCAAACGGTGTGGACTTATGCCTGAATGCCAGTTATCAATTGAGAGATCCAGGGAGAGAGAGAGAGAGAGAGAGAGCAAGTGGATGATGCTAGCTAACAGTGGATGCGGTGGGCGATACGTTCACACGGAGCAAATTCGAATATTAATAACAGTAATAGTAGCGATTAATTATTTGTCAAGGATGAAACACTATTATGGTAAATTTCGGATCGTTGCGCAGGCGAACAAAGTTATAGCCTGCCTCGTTGCTACCTAAGCTGCGATGGAGAGAAGATGATACAAAGTGCCGTTAGTTGTTACAGAGACAATGACTGATGTACGCAATGATGTTCATGCCATGAATATCAAAATTTACTCTTAGCGTGTAAACAAAGAAACAGACAGATAGACATTTTCTGTATAGTGGGGCCACCGTTACTGAATGTACTGTCATCACTATTATTATTATTATTATTATTATTATTAGTATGGAATATATATGAATGGCGTCCAACCCGGCCTGACACTCACACACACACGAATATTGCTCTCCCCAGACTGCTCACCCGCGCGATACGTTTTGTTTCTTACGATATATATATATATATATATATATTACACCAATTGTGTGTCCATTGTACTACTGTGAAATCTGCAAAGCCGATCGCGGCTCTGTCCACTGCAGTATACACTTATGACTTTTCTTTGTTACCATTTATTATTAATAATATCATCACAACTATATATATATATATATATATAATGTACGATTATAGGGACGAGCAATTTTTCTCCGTTTTTCTTTCCAATTTTTGCTGTTGTACGCCGTCTCTGTTTGTCCGTTTGTCTGACAACAATCATGTTGTGTTTTCGTGGTCGACCGATCAACAAAATCCATTAATTTCATTCATTTCCCCCTCCTTTCTACCTACCTATATACCATATATATATATATATATATATGCGTACATTATACGAGCACCATATTATATTACATTTATTATCGCATCTATTCTATACATTTCGGAACCGTTTTGTCGACGACATGGGCGCATCTGTCTGCCATGCCACATTCTCTTTCTTTCCCTCTCTCTCTCTCTCTTTCCCGTCCAAACTTACGATGAATGACCAAGCAGCGTCCTATTCATGAATCTTCCTTTATCCATTATCAATGTCCCATTATTCGCCACGTCACCATGTCGTTCCATGTTAGCGTGTTTCACTAATGCGTGTGTGTGTGCGCGCGTGTGTATGTATAGGCCTGTTTTTCTTTGTCTACGCCTGATTACCCTACCCACCTACGGGGTGACCCACCACCAAGCCAGGAGCGACAGTATTCGCTGTTGTACGTATTGTAGAAGTGGCGTACATTGCGAACTATGGTTAAAGTACTAATATAGCCGTGCAGGCGTGAAGCAGAAAAGCATCATTGCGAGAACAGCTCCTCTCTCTGTGTGTGTGTGTGACGTTCACAGTCGTACGTTGTGCTAATAGTGCCTATTACATGTATCGCGTTGTGTGCCGGCTGTTGTTGCAGAGCGCTCAGGCAAGGTCGCTCAGCTGCCGCTGCTGCGGCTGCCGGAGCAACTGTGTCGCAGAATGTAGAGACACTGTGCCACTGAAATGGACAAAAAAAACATAGTTAGAAGGGTTGATAATATTAATAATAAATATAAAATGCGTACATCTCACAAATCCCCTGAGGTATCCATCCCTGTGTGTACGTTTGCGGCGAGGCGGGCTGAGAGCCTGCCAGCAGCAGCTGAACGCTGCGAGTTGATGATCGACTGATAACGATGACCAAGTAATGGGATCTCTGCGCCGTGAAACTGGTGGTTTTCACAGATCAATACGAGTGACGGCAGCGTTCGAATGTTCGTGTCCGTATTCTATCTACTCACTCATATCCGCTGTCTCTCGAGTCGCGGGGGCGTAGGGTGAACGACGCCAAGCAGAGAGAGCTGAGCGCCGTAGATATCGCAACAGCGATAGCGATGCCTCTCGAGTCGCCGGACAAATCAGCAGCAAGTTCAGCCGACTCTGGTGATTGTTTCGATAGTATTAATTGCAAAACCAGTATCTGATTGATTTGCCGTGTATATGTATAAATGCAAGTGTGCCACGATGCCTGGCACGGCACGATTTCACACCCGGGTCGCCTGAAGGTGCTCATTTCTCGAACTCTCTCTCTCTCTCTCTCTGTAGACTATTGCGTTGCTTGTTCCGACTACAATTGTTATTAAACAAATACAAATTACTACGTATGCAGTTCTCTTCTAGATTTCATTTCAATTCAATCATGTCGCATCGTATGGGCTAAGCAAGATTTATAGAACGTTGCAAACATTGGTATCGTGATGTGCGCTATTGCCAACAAAATCTGTTCTTGCTAGCTCGTTAATTCGTTCGTCCCCGCTAATGATTGGTCAGTGGCCACAATGACCATCACCAGTGAATTCTAACTTGAAAGGTACCACGAAATACGAAAGCTTGATTCCCGTTGACACCCACTCGGAAGTCTTTTGGCTGACTGAACACGAGTACGCTGCTCTTTATATTCGACTCTACCGATGCGGTTGTTATTTCCATCCGCGTGCTAATTTTTACCTCGGATCCACCTTGCCATGTTTCGAAACCGATTCTATTTTGTTCTCGAGCTACTCTCTCCGAGCGAACAACATCTGGGTATAGAATCTTTTATTAGCTGTCTCTGCTGTCGCTCACCATGCACAATGTCCAACGTTGTTCAACGGATCATTCGTGTACGGCCAATTTGTATCAACCAATTCAGCAAAAAATTATCATTCACACGTCTCCGCTGCTGCGGCTGCTGCTGGTGCAACGACAATAGCAGCAGCAGCAGCACCAGTAAGAACAACAGCAACAACATTTACTGCTGCTACTACTTGCCAAGTATTTGCGCCGGTGCTGGATGGCTTTGTGCCGCCTGAGGGGAATCCCCCTCGTGCATATGGGTATCTAGCCGTATTGCTCGGACTTCCGGTGTCCCAGGCAAGATAGGGGTCAGGCGTTGGGCGCACTGCGTTGTGACTTCCTCGAACCGCTTCCTTACCCTTTAAGAATCCCTATGCCTACGCTGGCCTGGTCTGGGACGCCGAGTTTCCCACGACTTCTTAGCCCACCCAATCACTCACCTTACCTGACCTTACAAACCTCAAATCAATCTCATTGCAAAAACCGCCCTTGACCTCACCGTTGACGACCCTCACATATATATATATATATATATATATATATATAATAACTTCGAATAGGAAGGCAATATAAATAATGAAGACAGGTGTCTATAGTAGTATATATATATATATATAGATGGACAAAGACATTATACACAAATATAAACATATATAAATAATAATAGAGGTCCGACAAACGCGTCCGACGATTCGCGTTAGCTCCTTTTACGGCGTCGGACGGACGGTTTAAGCGGTAGCAGCAGATACAAACAACAAATACGAAACAATTCTCTGCAAAACACAACAACAACAATACAGAATAGTAGATACAAACACTCAGACCAAAAAAGAAGTAGCGGCAACAAAACGTCAACCACAAAAATCACAAATAAGCGACTTAAACCATAGATAAACGGCAAATACAAGTCTAGCTAGTCAACATGTATTATTGCTCCTAATATTGCCCTAAGACGATGACGACGACAATAATAATAATAATGATAATAGTACTATAATTATTATTATTATAATAATTATAATTGTATGAGAATTTAATTAAACGAATGATGATGTAAAATGTGCTAAAACGTTAAGAACAACAAAAACAAGCAGCAAGTGCATCCACCATAGGGGGATAATATAAATGAGGACACCACCCGCCCGATCGTTCGATCAGCAATGATGAGTTGAAACCGTATGCTAATTGATGCAAGTACAGCATACAGAGGCCGAGTCGAGACAAGCAAGGGTTCGAGAGAAGGGATACAGAGATGGGTGAACTAAAACTCAATGGAACCGGGGTGGGGGGGGGGCATATGAGAGAAGATATCAGCATTTGGGAAAAAAGCCAGCCGAAGAAAAATCAATTGAACAATGAAGACTGTTTAACGTGACGTGGCACGCAGTGGCGAGGGAAGAAGAGGTTCGCTGACAAAATCGCTTGTACGAATTATGAACAATTCGAAACAGGATGGAATCGGTTAGCCTAATTTTCGCTGAAGAGAATAATCGCTCCATCCCAGCCATTGTTATTAGTTAAGATCAAGCGTATATCTGATCGATATGCTATGGTGTCTCCGTGGACAAAAACACGATTACGCTGAATGCAATCGGTACAATGCGACAATTCGTTCGTACCAATGCGAAGGCAACCACTGCTAGGAAATTGTTACTAGTAATAATAATAATAATAAAATTATTATATACTCCTTTAGCTAAGTGTCAACGAGCAAATGGCGGGCAGCGCACTCGCGCAACAGCGAGTCCTCTCGAGGACATAAATTGTTAATGCTGCTGCTGCTGTTGCTGCGGAACGCTTAAACGAACACAGGCTATTGGCGGCCTCATCAAAACATACCATTGTTATCGGGGGCATACGGTGAACCAATAGAGGAGAGCACGCGACAGTTTAAACAGAGGGGGAATTAGGAAGAGACTCTTCTCACCATTATCATCATCGTCTCTGCGTACGATGTGTGGCGCTGCAAACGTGGCATGGTGTCTGCGAGTCATGGTTTGACCGATTGTATCAGAGAAAGTAGCATTTGAGAGCGCCTGCATCCCGCCGAGCAGCTTTCTGTCAATAGCTAGCGAGATGGAACGCGTGTTTGGGGATGGCGGGGTGGGGGGGGGGGCTAATTATAGTGATAATAATAGTTATAGTAAAAATCACTGAAACAATAATAATAATAATAATATGAATAACCATCACACTCATTAGAGAATGGTTGCAGCGTTTGATAAAGGAAGAAGTGCCATCACCATCGCCCCCTATGACCACGTGAAGCACCAAGACAAGCGGATTAATAATTTGTATTATTATTATTATTGCACGTGACAATATGCATGGATTAATACTATCTGTGCGTCTAGATAGAATGATTGTCATATAGTAACAATAATAATAATAATATTAACAATAATAAGGTAATTAAGGTTTTAATTACTGCACTGATCAAGGCGCTAAACGCTTCCGTCCACCAGCCGTCCCAGGAATGCTGATGACTCACGATGAGCTGTAGTTAATTGATCCTTTATAATGACGACGGTATGGCCGGTATATTGCCCAGTTATTATTCTAATTATGCTTAATCATGACGTAATTATTGTCTATATGTTGGCAACGACAATAATCATGATCATAAAACTACTGATAATTAAAATGAGTATAAATAGTAGCTAAGAGAATATTTATGGTGCTAAACGCAGCCTGTCAGTTGGGTTCGGTCGTCTTGGTGTGCCATGAGGCTTACGGGTGGCAGGTACAGGTCGGCAGGCAAATCACGACACGGCAACTAAGCAACTCGAAAATGACGTTGTTTAGTGGTACAATAATTTATATGTGCGATGATGATTGCGCTAATGAGAGAGAGAGAGAAGAAGAAGAACAATAACATGTTACGTTACTTGTTAAAAAAACAATAATTTGTGAGCAAACAGCACAGCAATTGATTAATTAAGTAATTGATTAACACACAATGATAGGGTCTTGGAGTACGGGAAAAGGACACTTCGAGATGTGGACGAGATGACAAAATATCGTCGCATTCAAAGGGAACTAGTACGATGGGAGTTTCGAGACGAAAGATGCATATCTCTATTGGTCTCGCTCCCTTCTAGTGGCATCACAAATCGGGATCTGAAGAATCGGCCAGCCATACGAGAATAGTACTTGAGTCCGCCGATAATGTATGGGCCCGTGTCCCATGTGATTGTCACAATTGAAGTCGGTTCTTGATGGCTGGCATGCTCCTCTCGAGCATACGCTGGCGGGGAAACAGCAATGCCAAGCGGGGTGAGTTCTCAATGGGTATCGTTTCGACTGGAGCGAACTTCGCTCGCGGTCATGCAGTGTGTTTATATTCCCTGCGAACATGCATTGAACAATACGGATCATCTTATTACTATTATTATTACAAGTATATATATATATATATATATATACATATACATTGGAACAAGAGAAATCATTATCTTCTACCTCGCCAAATTCAGCCGTCGAACGATACGTAGATCGAGTGATTGCAAATTTACGACAAACGGTTGCAACAGCAAAAACGATAGAAAAAAAAGTCATCAAGCAGCTGCAACAGGATGACAGCGCCGTATGACGACGAGTAGTGAATTCTACCGCTGCTAATTACGTCGGTGAGATGCGAAGATCGTCGACGGGACACTGAATGTAGGGTGGCGTTGGCTTCATAATTATCACCACTAATAACGATAATAATTCACTACTAGCAAGCGAAAAAAAAATATCGAACCGTGTTGAATATATTGATATTCGTATACATATAGCGGCGTCTCGGAAATGTGCTTACCCCGTATTTATCATCTGTATGATGTGGATATCATTGCTTTTGTTCGAGTAAGCAGAACCCAACGTGCTACGGCTGGCATATCGAGGAGAGACGGGGCGGAATGGCGAAACGTAATCAAATATAACAATAACAATAATAATAATAATAATAATAACGAAAATGAAAATTTGTGCCGCAACTCCATACGTCCGGTGTTTGCCGTTGTATGACGCTCCAAACACCACCAGCAGATGACATTTAACTATATACTAATAATAATAATAATAATACTAATTAATAATGCTACCACCAGTACTACTACTGCTGCTGCTACTACCATCACTGATAATAGCAAATGTCACTGATAAACACAAGTAGGAAAAATGACCGCACGGAATATCGATCAAAGTGTAAAGCCCTGGTCTGTCCCGGGGGGCGTTGTGGACATGGGATCTGCCCTTGGTACCAAAGTGTGTGTTGCAGAACACAGGAGACGCGTACGTGACGAACGAACGACTTGCAGCGCCGACCGATGTCTGTTAATGGGTAGTGTGCGCCACGCGAGTGACGGTGGCGTTGCCACGTCGGGGCGGCCCGTGAGCCATCTGCTATAATTCGACTATTTTTTCGGGGGGGGGGGGGTGATTGTTCAGATGGTGGGACAATTCAATGGCGATGCAATCGAGAAGCCCAGCGGATTCTGATTTGAGTGGAATCCGAACTCCGCGACCCCCCACCAAGACGGATGTTAACGAGCGTTGAATGTAACCTAAGTATTACCCCTTGTGTATTGATACAACAATTGCTATTACGATAGATTAAGGGGAAGATGATGATGATAATAATAATAATACTGAATTATATATATATATATATATATATATATATATATAATTGCAATTGCTACGTGTTAGTGGTTACTATTATTATGAGTATCCCCAATGATAATTGTGTACTGATGACCGATACTACGGAGATGTTTACGGAGAGGTTTGAATTGAACGGAATTAATTATTGCCCTATTATCAAAGTGATGATGTTGACCGACAGAGATCACACATATACTAAATGACTAAAGTGTAAGGTGACACAGTCAGACAGACACCACCGGCCGGAGGGCGACACCAGACGATAATTAATCCGCATTGCGTATATATGGCTATATATATCTACACACTTATAACAAAATGAAGGGTTTTTGCCCGAACAACAACAACAGCAACAACCACAACAATAAAACAAAGCCAGATACAAGCTGTACTAAAAATAATTATGATACACATGTGCAGCGCTGGTGATACGAGAACGGCTGTGTAATACATATGGTATGATACGGACGCGTGGACGGGTGCTGGTGCGCCACCGTAAAAGCTTATTATGTAAGTATATATAAATCGAACTAAATGTAAGAAATTCAGGTGAACAGTTGAAACATAAACAAAATGGGCTTGCCCATCTCTATTGACAAGGGCAGCCCAGACAGATAGACACACAGGTATACACAGATACACACACACACACATATATATATATATGTATGTATATGTATATCATCACTGACAAATGGCCACATGCCACCGAGAGGACAATGACGATGGGAATATCATTACAGTTAACTATTATGATGATTATATAAATATTATAAACAAAATGTGAAAACTGCGTGACTGACTTGAAACGTAAGGCGAGTGAAGAAAAGCTGATGGAAAAATATGATTTGTTAATAATACTAATTATACTGATGATGATGATGATGACAATATCATGAAGTATATCATTACGATGAAGAATAATGAAAAAAGATGATGAAATGAAGTCGAATGATTGGCTGAAGCGTTTCAATGCTAATTAGTATTATAATTATTATTATTATAATTATAATCATTATTCTTGAAGTGCTGATGGTTTGCATTAAATAAAAACGACGGGTAAGCAGAGACGTGTCCTCGGGGAGACCTCGAGGCTGATGACAACACGAACAGCTGTGACAGTGATGAGTTATAAATGAAACAGTAGAACGTCAGATGAGATCCCAGTGGCAAACCAGTGAACAAACCAATGTACGCCACCTGACCAGTTTTAGGAGTTGTCGCGAGGGCTATCGCGATCCTCTCGTGAGGACACGTCTGCCTAACCGTCACATTGTATTTTCCAGCCTAAGGAGAAGTGCCTTCACAGTAGCTTGGCGGGTAGAGACAGAGCCATGATTTATAGAACAATGGGGATGACTGAGTGCCCGAACAGAGACATGGTCTAAAGACGTGTGTATGTGTGTGTGCGTGCTCGTAGAGAGAGAGAGAGAGAGATAGAGAGCGGAACAACAGACAAACGCGGGGAATTCTGTTATGAGTTGGCGACGTACGTCAAGCCGTTCGTTGCCAGATCGGCCGCCTGATGGCTATGCCGTAATTGCTGGCCAATGGCAATTACTCGCCGTCCCCGTCGGGGTGTCTGAACACCCCGATAGTTCTTGCGAAGGTTTGCGGTACCTTGGGTTAGCGTTAGGTATATCGATCTACGGTATATAAATAGGGAATGAAGTGTTATTATACATGCATACAAAAACAATATATATATATAATTATCTAGACCCACAAACAGAACACATCTGTAGACACTGAGATCGAGAGGATCAAGCGATGGAGATAGACAGCAGAACTGATAAAGCTCTGTTATAACAGATGGGTGAATGAATGGAGTCGCCGTGCAAGATCAAGAAAGCGAAGCATATGCTTATTATATGCTTATGATATGATGCTGCCCGATGGACGAATTATTACATAGACGTTGCTGATGATAGATGATGATGACGATGATGAGACAGATACGATGGAAGTGGCTTATTAGGAGACAAGCGATGTTGGTGCATCATTAATAGACGAGGGGAAAAGAAGTGGAATTAATAAGAGATCGAGATAAGGTGAAATGAACGGAATATCACTGAACACGGACACTTCCACCATAGCGACATAAGAAGCGTACACACAAGTACAGACAGAATATAGATAACACATTCACTACGACAGAATCAAACAATAGAAGACACACACCCACTCACGAGAGTACAGCACGCGAGAGGCCCGCCTGATATTTTTTCACAAACAAAAATACAGCTATATATGGAGATCTATACAAAAAACACATATACGCGCGCGCGCACGCACCCACATATAAAGACAACAGCGACCCGCTGCGGTTGCTCGCCCAATCTCTAATGTAGCCTTGTCGTATTGCGATTACGACTCGGAGCTGGGAGAACGGGACGGCGAATAGCATGTATTGATCAAGAACAACAACAACAGCCACAATCTGATAATCTAACATATCAACAGCTGCAACAAGATGGGCTCAGACAAGCATGAAGACATGCGATCGTCCATATTAAATAGATACACATCATACATACACGCACACACACACACACACATAGACATCAAGACTATAAAGCTCTGGTGATAATAATTGAGTAAATAACTAGAAACATAGTTAATACCGTTGTATCTGATCACATATGAGTAAAGAAAATCTACATAGTAATGACATTCGGAACACTATAAACCCACCAGGCAGTGGCAAACACAGACACACACACATATCGACACACGATAGGCTGATGGGAGCCGGGATGTAATTCTCTCCCTGAGGCCTCAAGCGAACACAGGGGATAAAAATCAAAATGGCCTTTGATTTTTGTCTAAAATAAGTAACAGCAGCGACAACAGCAACAACACAAACGGAGTAATCGCACATGCAATGTTACGACGGACTAATGCGTCAGCATTTAGAGGCATTTATTTGAATGGTGAAGGGTAGATAGGAGATCGACAGCGAGGAAACAGCGGCAACGCGCTGCGGGTGACACGAGACACGAACTCGATCGAGACCAAGGGATGGTGTCGTTTGCGACACGGACACAAGAGGTTACTCGTTGTGAAAACACGACCCTGTGTGGGGGTGTGTACGAGCGTGCGTTGATTTCGAGTTGCTACCCTGCGGGACGACTGGAACAAGCGGAAGATCCTTTCGAGGGCCTACGACACTGCCTTGTTTGTCGGGTCAAGGCAGCTGCCACACAACGCAGTTCAAATGGTGTACCTCAATGACTTGACGATGCGCGCACCCGTGGCGAGCACAGCGGCGTCGAGCAAGTCGCCGTTTGAATATCGCTGCTGTCGGATGACGGATGGATTCATTGATTGACACGAAGTGATAGTAACCTGTTAGGCATTTGCATGAGATCTTGATTGGTCACCTTGTCGACGTGGGGCGAGGCCAAACTCGATTGTCTCGACCACACAGAAGAAGAACAACTAAACGCAAATACCTTCCACCACATAACAACATGAAAAGAGAGAGAGAGAGGACAAAGATACACAGCAACAGCAAGAAATACGACAAGGACACATACAGTAAAGGATTACAACAGAAACACTTGAACAACAACAACAGCAACAACAACAACAACTGTACCGAGACTTCTACATAAAGTGCATTATTATAACTCAACATAACCACTCTGCTGTCTTCTTTTTCTCATGCAACTTGACTTATCTATGTACCTCTACTACTTTCTACTGTCGTTTCCAATATATAATATTTCTCATCGGATAATGGTCACCTGTAAAACCTACTGACTCTGACCTTCCCCGAGCATAGGTCTTGTCTTTCCATCGTCTCGTGTGGATGAATGGGCCTGCTTCAACGACTTGTTCATCCGTCGATCCTGCTGCTGTCCTATGATTCGCTTCGAGCTAGCTATTTGATTATAACTTCTATCTGTTATTCAATGAAAACTTTCTATCCACTACTGCTCCTGCTGCTGCTTCAACGTCGGGTGTTCTGAATCATTTCTTTCTGGATTGTTTCCGAATCTTTTTCCCCTACTTTATCTCACACTCAGATCGGATCCAACCGATCTGTTCTGGCTACGTCTTCAACGTTTCAGTCTACGCCTCCACCCCCCCCCTTCCCTCTCACAATACATCAGCCAAACATGTCCGACGCGCGCAAATACGTCGAGGATAATTACATGAGATGATGAGAGAACGAACGGCCGCGTGTATATATACACTGTTGACAATATGCCACAGTTGCCCTATAGACTGGTCGAGTGTTCACCAGTAAAGAGGTTTCTTGAATCTGCTGATCGCCAAGAATGAGATCAAACGCTCCGGGCTAGGCGTAACGATTTTCTAGAAAGTACGGCCTTTTTTTATATCTCCTGGCGGTGATTATTACATGGTTTGACTGTCGAATCCTCGTGAGCAGATAACAAGTGTCGACATTCTAGGTTCATAGGTGAACATCGTGTTCCTGCTGCGGACTTACGAGGTTTGTGTCGATCGAGAAACCATGGTGTTGTTAGGTGCGTTGACGAAGCTCTTCCGGAGTCGCTATTCCAAGTCGGTCGTTCCACACATATACACACACGCGTAATTTATTATCTGCAAATTAATAGTAAAAACAAATATATATATATTGTTTCTTCATGCCAGTTTTCTTAAGTAGACCTGTATAATAAATTCCAGTATGCATCTTCCTTAAAAACTAAAATCCGTTTAGCTCATACGTGGCTCGATTAAGGTTTATTTCTCCTTCTGTCCTCGTCACCGATGACGTAAATGACCACACGTTCGTCTAAGGTTTCCAAAGTCCATCAAAGAAGATGGGTCCGCTAGGCGCAGCCTATGGCGAACAATGCGCACGAAAACTTTCCTGGATGGATTATTCAAGAGCCACAGAGAACAAGAGAACATGAAGCTTCCACAAAATCCTCCCAGGGAGATTTTTGCTGTCAATATTAACTATATATACTATTGCCGAAATCATCTGAAGTCACCGTCGAACCGCGAAGTTCCATCTGAGTTGAGGCATTCTAGTACAAATCTGCCACTCACCATTTCAGCTATTTTCTACCCCAGGTAAGCTTTTCATCCCCTGTAAAATCGCTGATCAACAGACGTGAGCAGTGGGCGTGACATGTGGTTGTGCAGTTTTAGTTTAATGTTTCCAGTGCGTCGCGTAGACATTGTAAATATAAGGGGAGCGCGGGGGTGTAGACCTACCCTTGTGGAAGGCCTAGGCCCGCAATTCAAGTCGAGGAGGAACTAGTGTTTAGTGAGGGGAACAAAATAGGCTTACAGCTGAAGCGACGGCAGGAGCCTACACTGCGAGGGGTTGTCAAATGCCAAACAGAATATATAAACATGGTGATTATTTGCAGTTGTTTCTCATTGTTTCTAGATCTTGAATTTTCTACAACGCTGATTATTCCCAGTTTCGTCCATGGATGTCCATAACTACGCTGAAACGTCGCTTGCTGATGATGTTATTGGCGCTCCGTTGACGTCGATCGCCAATTCATGTTTTGTAGCGAGTCGGTTCTCCTGAAGCCGGGTACAATTGGCTTAAGGCGTGAAGCTTAGAAAAAAGTTAGCTTTAATAGCAAGCAGCTTGAACAGTGGGTGCGCCTTTCGGGTCCTTGAAAATGCGTCATGAAGGACCAGAAAAAAAGGTTAATGCAATGTCACAATATAAATCAAACAAACAAACGCGGACTGCTGCTTAGAGGTGTAAACCATAGAAAGCCCTCGTTAGATAAACAGGCTGACCTGAGTTCAAACAGATTCTGATAACTATGGAGATATACTCGATTCCCTTACTCTTGAATATTCGAAAAGCTCGCCGTTCTGTAAGAACAAGTTTTCTGTGTATTGCCTCGTAGGTTTCGTTTACCTTCAAATGTACGCTACTATTTTCGTATGACATAAATTATCGTAGGCCTGACTAACATACACTTACACCGTCTATTCACCACGTTATAGGTCACATTGCTTCCACCTATTCATATGCTTGCCTCTCTTAAACCTCACACCTCGAAATGAGCACTTCATCAAATCATAACTCGCGTCTACGACCGTCGATACGAACACCCTGTTCATATTGTGGCATACTGTTCGTAGAGGACTTCCATTGCAGCATGTCACCCGAATTTCGAATAAATACGTCTCCATCCAGAAATTATTTAGTACTTAAAAATCATGTCCAAGATATCTTAAACTGTTTACGTACTCTTCGCATATTCAGACTCGTACCCATGTATTTACGTGCGGTAGTCGCTGAAGCATTAACTGACACATTCCTTACAGTAAAATCCCGAAATGATTCTCGATACTGGTCTGATCCTCTTGCTCAGGTTGTGCTACAAATGCCTACTCGGAGAGAAATTGAAATGTCATTCCCTCGAATCGTTTAGTCAAATCTCGCTGCACTTCGCGAAAGTAGACACTTCGATTACCGAATCTCATCAAGTAAGCCTAATGCTGAAAAACAATTACAGGAGACGATGTTTGCACCGCTATTCAACTAAAGCATCGGCCTGTTCCCGCCAATCTCGCTTTCCAACAACAACCTAACTGCGTTCTGCAGGAAGAGAAATTTTAGCCGCCGTTCAGTATCCCCTTCGCAGCTCCGCAGCAGGTCCTGATTGTCAACGCCCCTGTCACCTTCGCGACTATTTAGCCCCTGCGCTAGGTGTGGTTGCCAAAAAGCCAGGACCTGCGCTAGCAGCAGTTATTCATATTAGAAGATTGAGTTCGTACCGCCTGAAGTTACACCTACTTTATTTGGTGGCCGCCACGTTGGCCTTCGTGAAATAGACAATTCCTTAGTACCGATCGCGTGTCCTCCAACGTTACGTGGGATCGCAACTAAAGTTACTTGTAGACCCTTTAGAGAAAAACTATTACGGTCTTGGGACCCCATCGCATGCCCTTGGAACTCCGGGTGACATGGAAGCTGCAATTGATGGTACCCGTTCATTCATCCTTAGTAGCTCCACCAGAGCAGGTTCGAATCCATTTGCATGACATATAAGAGAACTTAAGCACTCTATGCAGTTCCTTTAATAAATCAATAAAGCTTTACCTTACCGAATTTTTAATGCAAAGATTTCCTTTTGATATCCAAAGGGGCAATGCACTTTCTATTCTGAGCACGCCTGGTTTCTGGGGAAGTGGGATCTCCTTGTTTTGAATATCCTATAAAGGATCTATAGGGAAGGCTGTTCTTAGATGTATTTCACGTTCAGCGAGTGGTGCAATTGTCGCCCACTTTTATAATGACATTAAAAAGGTGAAGGTTTATATAGCATGGGTATTTGTTAGTTTTCCTTTACGATAGACCGATTGAGTGAGTACACATAAAGCCCTTTTGTACAATTCGCCAAGTATAGCATCCGATTCCACGTCGAGCCTGGTGGCGTGGTGCATTCGTGTTCGTCTTGTAATCGGAGGAGACACGTAGGTGCACGGGTTCGATCCCCACCGTTGCACATTTGCATTTCGAAGGGGTCTGCCTTATGAAGCAATACCGAACGCAGTTGTACCGTGGATCTTAAATGTTGGCGGTGAGTCATCCTGCCTTATAAGCATCCGATTCCATAGTGTTCGTAGGTTGGGGATAGAAGATACAGTGAAGCTCGGTTTTGCCCCCGATTTTGCAGTTCGTAGCGAAAATGGTCTATCTTTCTATTAGTTTCATACAGTTTTAAGTCCACATTTCGTTTTCATCGCATCCGATAAACCTTTAGCGGTTGAATTTTTCAAGCCTACAACCATCCAAGCATTTTGCTTTGGTTCAATTTGACGTTCGTTAGAAACACTCACTCAAACAGATATGTATCGTATCTATCCCAGATATATATATATATCCTAAAAAAAATTTCGTTTACTTATTGAAATTTCTGAATTTTACACATTTCAAACTTGAACTTCAAGCCCCCCTCTTCACCTGCGGGTATAACATACTGACGATTGTGGTATAGTAACACTGCAGCGATGAGATTCATAGCTCATAGTAATTGCACATTATTGAGGTGCGTCCATTGGAAAGATCGGAGGCCACAATAACTAATAGTATGTACAACAACACCACATTTCCCGTATCCATCTCATACTACGAAACCATAATTCTTTGTAACAGATATCAGTGGTTTCTATGGCTTTCGGCATTGCTTCATTGTGTCAACATGCGAATATGCAACGGTGGGGTATCGAACCCGTGACCGTCAAATGTTGCCTGTGAATCTGCCCGGAAAATTCACAAGTGGTCTCTGTTGCTGCGACGCAAGTCCGCGCGCGCGCTCTGTCGGCCGTTTCGAACCGTCCAAGTAAGGACACAGCGGGAAAGACGTGTATGTCTGGGTTGTGTCTGATGCTGTATTGTCAATCTCAATAAACAAACACACACACTCATCTGTGATGATGGGAGAATTTCAAATAGATAACGATACCTGATGATTCCAAACGGTGTACGCTATATTTCAATATGATTTTCGTATTGCTCAACCCCCGCTCAAAGTGTCCTTCACTGACAGTGTTCGACATGCATTGATTGTCAACAAACTCCATCGGGTTGGTCATCGGCAGGCGAAAATGCCACGGTGAAGCATCTGCTCTATCTCTGAGTACGCAATATCTCTCGTTCAACCCAGCGGGTTGCGCACGAACGGTTCCGCAACTCGCTGTGTGTTTACTTGAAGAATGTTGATGTTCATTGGCGAAACAAAAATTGGTTGCGTGCGACGCGTTTAACTAACTCTGTGTGTGTGTGTGTGTTAAAATGACGTCTTATGAAAATGACGTCTCTTCATTCTAGATTGATCGTTAGCAGTGAGTTAGACAGAAGTGAGCTGATGACCGGAGCACCATATGTATGCTTCGTGTCTTAATTACTCTGGTTCGTTGATTGGCTAAAGAGGGCGCAAAATTGTGCAGAGCACACAAGTAGCAGTCATCTTTTCTAATACGAATTCAATTCAGCAACAGGAAATGTCAATTTTTTTTTTTATATATGCATATGTATGTATGTGTGAGAAAACATTCGCTATCCCTGCGCCTGCGCGCAAAATGGTTGCCAACGCATAAAGATCGATAACATTGTTTCTGTATTGTGGTGCATTTACAGGCAGCGTCTCGTACGCAAATCCTCGAAATGGAAGACTGGTAATGGACAATATACGGCCGTTCCTCGAATTGAAACTTTTCGACTGCCAGGAGACCGTTTCAATCAAGGGTCTGTGCGCTGAGCTGGATGTCACCGTTTATGCTGCTCAGAAAGCTCTGAACGAATTTGTGGCCTCGTTGAAGAACTCCGAATCGGTGGAGTATCCGTTGGATTCGATCTACTACTTCATCGATATTCTTGACGGTCGTGTAACTCTAAAATTTCGCCCAATCGCCTCGTTTCTCAGTGACCATCAAGTGATTGCTGTTGCAGCCAAATTTGAAGTTCAGGACCTGGTCGAGACCGACATCGCGCATCTGCTAGAGGGCCGCCTTCCCACAATCCTTAAGCCATCCATTTCAGTGACTAAGACAGCGATCTAGCAGAGATTGGTCAACTCTTGAGGTGTAATCAGCTGTTCTACAACTTGACTTGTTACCATCGCCGTACCATTGAAACGTTCTCTTCCTCGTCACGGTGGAGCTGCTCATTCTTATCGGTTGAGTAGTCGATTAGAAATTTAGAAACCCCTCTGGATAGAGCTGGTGCGTCAGTACCAGATAAGTTAACAATGGAGGATCGATCAAATAGAACCGAAGTGAACTTCAGCTGCCAGCGATGCGGCCATCCGCTTAAGCTTGATTCTTCGTTTAGCGCGGTTGATGATCGTCTTGCCACCGACCTGGCAGCTCCCGTTGTGTTACTCAAAGCTTCGGCTCGCAACGAGCACGTTATGTCGACGCAGTCATCGGATGGAGTTTCGCGGCGGGTGACAGGCCCACTTCAGGTACGTTTCTGTCTAAGTAGAAGGACTTAGACATAACTACGCATCGACATATCGATAATTAGAATCACCTGTGCAAGGAGAGGCGTGTAGTGGGTCATCTTGACATAATGACACGAGCCAGGATGATTTAGCATACATATGTATCTATGCTATCATTTGATATTCAATTTAATTAATAATAATATTTAAATTAATTCTGAACGCAATTATATATTGGATTTATGGCGCTGAAGTTTTTATTAGTTATTTCGTTCACGACTCAAATAAACTGTTGATGTTAACGATTCAAACATAAAAGCCTGCACATGCGAATACACACACATTATATATACATATATAATGCGTGTGTGTGTTCAATACCCATTTGGTATTTATTACCAACAACATTATAATGAATCAAATCATACATTATATATATATATATACTTGAAGGTCGTCGAAACCGGTTCCGGTGCGTGCACTGGAGGCACCGGCGACTTCATGCTGGTTGGTGACAATGTTCATCCCGAGGCTGGTCGATTCTCTCTTCACTTGGAAATGACCGCTCAACTATTCGACGTTCTCACCGACGAATCCGAAGTAGAGCACCCGCTATGTGAAGATTGCACAGACTCACTGCTTGACCTCATGGAGGAGGAGCTCACCATAGCCGAAGCTGAAGTGAGTAACGATGACCATGGAAACTACCTGAGGGTCAATTCTTGAAACGCTTGCGTGTATGTGTATACAGATAATTGTTTTGTTCATGTTGTGCATTGCATTGATTTATTTATTCCTCCTCAAACGCAGCTATTCTCATTTGACATCGTAGAGTTTTAGTAGACGTCCTTGATTCTATTTGTACTCAAGGTGCAAGGGAGTCTTCAAATCCATGGGGTGGTCGAGTTCGAAAACGATGTATTCTTTGAAAATTTGCTCAATTTTAACCATGATTATCGTTATGGGACTACCCATTAGTACCAAAATTAGCGCAGGTGCTAATGACGAAAATGGATGTCTGGTCTCGATCTTATGTTTCTACTCGATCTAACTAAAAATTAACACCACCGTACGGACCTTCGCTATCTTTCACGGTGGAATAAAATTTTCGCAATTTTAAAAATGAACTCCACAGGTTTTTTCATATATAAAACTGTCTTTCTACAGCTCTACGGGAGCGGATGTACCAACACTATGACACACAATAGGAAGCGGGTGCTAATGAGTACACACACATACACCCATATATCTGTTCTATATGCAGTTGGCCAATAGACCGTGAATAAGTTGCCGTCCTATGGCTGTTAGCGCGGTGAAATATGCAGGTAAAACTTAATCATTTGTGGCACACATAACGTTGCCAAGTTGAACTTGTTGTGTTCGAATTGCGTTTAAACGTTTGAACATCTCAACCCTGTTTTGGTATTTCCTAACTTGCCGTCGCCCTCGCGTATCTGCAAATTATATAATAGCCAAGTATACAATTTTATATAGATACATATATATCTTGCTAGTGATTTTTATTAGTAAATATGCAGACCATTGGATCATATGCAGACCATTTAAAAAAAACTGTAGGGTCTTTCTTCAGAGATGAGAGACCAATCGAAGGTTAAACACCTCGAGGGCTCATACGACAGGTCCATATTTTGCGTTGCGTATACGATTCAAAGCGGGATCCGTTCTATTCTGTAGTACCAATGCCGATTTACCACTGGGTAGCCCTCACATGGATGTACAACTTCCATATTTGTATTTTGCAATATTGAAGAATGAAATTTCGGCCCAACTTTTCACATGTATATCTTGAGAACAACCCATTCCACTGTACTAACAGACCAACGCATTTGCTACCAGTCACATTCGTACCATTGTAGGAGTCGACTACCCAGAAAAAGTAACAAGCTAAATTCGAGTGTTCGCGTCCCTCGCAAAAAGGCCACGCCAACTCGAACGCTCGGAATTTATCCAGTTAATTTTTTGTGGGTAGGTGACTTTCTCAAGAGTTCTCTGTAACCCCCGTATCACTCACGTCCTATGTTCTCATCAGGTGAAGGACTACAAAAAGTATCTAAGTGAACGTAGCGAAAACGACGAGGAGAGCCTAGATCAGCTGACTGTTGAGCTCAAGGAGCTGCAGAACGAGGAGCGAGATCTGATTGCGAGACTGCAACGAGTCGAAACGGAACGAGAGGAGGTGATGACCAAGAGGAAGGCCTTAGCGGCGGAGTTGGGCCGACTAACAGAGGAGGAGAAGAAACACTTCAAGGAGTACATGGACCTCAAGAGGGAGTGGATGAACGCGACCGACGAAAAGGTAAATCCAGTGACAGCTGAGCTTTTTGTGGCGTCACCGTTTCTTGTGAGATGTCACCGTTTCAGCAAGCACACGTGCACACACACACATAGTGAACTCACTCGCAAGTGGTGTCCATTGTGTTCTGAAATCACTTATCATACTATTCGTCTGTTGTGCTCCGTGAGAGTGTCATTATCACATAACTCAACCACCTTTCTGGAGCGCAGTTAAGTCTGACGCATACTCCCTTCGCTAAGTACAGTCTACCCGGTGCCGTAACGGCTCGTGTCAGAATTCCCCGTTCGAACATCGTCTCGGTTCTGTTGACAACCGCTCAATAGCATGGGTCCACCCGGCCAGCGGCAACAAAGCTGACTCAACCTCTGCAAATGAAGAGCTCTACCTTGCCTTTTCATTAGAGTATCACGATGCGCTAAACAACTCGATGCGAAACTGGCGAAAGTTGGTCAATTTTTTTGAAAAAAAAAAGTTTGTTAAACTGTGTGTTTGCATGTTTCAAACAATATGAAATGGCCACAAAGACTAACTCCTGGCTGTCGCGACTTCCGTAGGAACACTGCACACCAACCTGGTATCAGCCGTTCTGCATTAGTTATCATGCCTCTCTCTTTAGCTGACATTCAAATCGATGATATTTATGTGTTTCGCTTGTCGTGTCTGCTCAGGTGTCTGTGGAGAACCAACTCAACTACGCGAAATCCCAGCTGGATCTCCTTGAGAAGACGAACGTCTTCAACGCCACTTTTCACATTTGGCACGATGGCCACTTCGGCACCATCAACGGCTTCCGGCTCGGCCGACTGCCCGATATCCCAGTCGAATGGAAGGAGATCAACATCGCCTGGGGACAGACTGTCCTTCTGATGAGTTCACTAGCGAAGCGTATGAACTTCACGTTCGAGAATCACCGGCTCGTTCCGTTCGGAGACCACGCTCACATCGAGGTCGTCAGCGACAAGGGTGTCGACCGACTCCCACTCTACCATACGGGCGGGCTACGATTCCTCTACGATGTCAAATTCGACCAGGGAATGGTCGCGTTCCTCGAATGTCTCGCCCAGTTCAAGAACGAAGTTGAGAAACGGAACAGCGAATTCACTCTGCCCTACAGTATGTCACAGGGCACAATCACCGACAACAACAGCGAGAAGGCGTACTCGATCAAATACCAAATGAATAGTGAGGAAGAATGGACAAAGGCGCTAAAGTTTATGCTCACCAACCTCAAGTGGGCAGTTGCTTACTACACAGCGTATATTTAAGGGAGCCACCAGCAGAAGGCTATTCGGGATACAGCGTCGTTACTTGTCCCGAGTGTGCAAATGCTGTTGAGACGACCAACGAGAAAGCCTTGCAACGATCGACTATGTTCGAGCAGCGATCGAAGCTTTGTTGTGGATTTCTCGGTTTTGACCGATGGAAATTCGGCCAAGATATATATATATATACTAGGGCCCGTTGTATAATGATGAGCAGGTAGTTAATATAGTATAGGAGCTAGGTGGGAGGTTCGCACGGGTAGGAAGGCGTCGTAGGGATGTGCGGCGATGAGCATTGAGAACAAGACCGGCTCACTGTAGAACGTGGAACATAGATACTCCACGGTGTAGGAGTAGTGTTATGTCTGACAATTACAACAGTGATAGCCAGCGGCTGCAACAATAGTAGATTCGCGTCTTTCTCCGCAAACAAACACTAAGGGTCCGGCCTTACACAGTATTTGAATGTTTCACAGGTGCTGTTTATAGCTAGGTGGCTTCAACATGTAGATATCCAGAAACAATGCTCATGTAGACAGACGTCGTTTAGGTGGCTACAATAGATTATGGATTGAATATGGAAATTACCTATTATATATAGCGAATAAAAGTGTTTTGTTTCGAAGACACTTGCCCGAGTCGAAAACTATATCAGCTTGATTGCTGGTACTGCTGTCCATAAGAGAAACGTGATGATGATGGAGAGCGGGGGAGAGAGAGAGAGAGAGAGATAATTGTTATGACAGGGTTAATAAAATACATTTCTAGATTGCTTGAAGAATATTGAAAGCAACACTGTGTCCCATAATAAAATGAACTCAATTAATTTCCTTATATGCTATTCATTGCTGATTGCTCTACGTTCAACCGGCAGAATGTTTGTTTCCAATGAGTCGCTGCGGCTGACGAATCCAACTTGAACGCTGATCCTTGGTAGCGGCAATAGTGATATTAATAGCAATAGAGATTACGGGGAGTTCTGAATGACTTTGCAAGATCTGGCAGTGGGTGGTGAAGGACTAATCGAGTCATCTGGTACCCGGTTCCTTGCGAAGTTTCCTTCGGCATGGCAAGCGTACATGTTTTGGCTAATTCCGTAAAGCGAATCATTAGGGGTAGTGAAGCGTGCATGGTCTCAGACGATTCTAAAAGGTTTAATCGGTGTTCCGCCTAAACTGAACAGTAATTAACGCTTCCGATATTCAAACATGTGTAAGCCTGACGCAGATAGTCAGGCAGTCGATGAGGCCACGTCAGCTTGAATAGTTCAGTCATATGGTGGATGACATGTTATGTATTTAAATGCAGACGCCTTGAACTCTCTCTTTTTTTCTCTCTCTTTGAAAATTCCCTTGCTAACCTTTATCTTCGAACTTAACTGCACATCAACATCGCTATACTGGGCTCATCTGATCGAAGTCCTCATCACTCTTCGTAATACGACTGTAACGGTACTAGCGTACGCTTAAAATGTCCGATTGTGTCGGCAACGGTAACATAACGAGTACATATTGTCTGCGAGCCGTATTGGAAACTGTGGAATCGCCACGATCAGCTGGGCCTTGCTCCTAGTCATCTGTTGATTGGCTTTGCGGCCTAAACGTGTCCGGCTTGTGCAGCAGCGTCACAACGTAAAACAGAATGCACGCTTTCTTGCTTGGCCGTCCTGAAACTCTGCACGTCGGTGCCCTCGTTTAATTTCAGTATCAAGCTATTAGCCGTTAGCGTGTCGCTTGCTTGGCCTTGTGCGGCGCTCAGCTGTTCAGTTAAAAGCGGATACGGCCATTCGCTCATGAGCTTTTTCGAGACGTGAGCCCGGTGGTGGGTGTTCACTGCTTCAACCGCAACCTGAGGTGGCCTGTGTTGCTGTAGCTAGATTCTCCATTGTTGAAAGCTACCCTCTAGATAGGTCTCAGGCAAGGTGGCCTGGCTGCGTAAACGCTTGTATGTCGTTCGTGCCTTTTCAAGGGCTGGTGAGATGGAGCAGAGAGCAAGTGTAACCGAGGTGTACTTCGGCTGTCAGAGCTGTGGCTCGCCGTTGACCCTCGACAAGTCGTTGGAGTGTATTGACGATCAACTGGTTACGGAATTGGCGGCTCCCATTGTTCTACTCAAACGTGCGACGGATAACACGCCAACCTTAGCAGTGCAGTCATCTAATGGAGTCACAAGACGCGTAACGAGACCACTTGAGGTTCTATAATGTATCCATGTAAATTGTGCCGCTTGTAGATAAGTGAAACTCCTTGTAGATAAATGAAACGCCTTGTAGATAAATGAAACTCCTTGTAGATAAATGAAACTCCTTGTAGATACATGAAACTCCTTGTAGATACGTGAAACTCCTTGTTGATAAATGAAACTCCTTGTAGATACATGAAACTCCTTGTAGGTACATGAAACTCCTTGTAGATAAATAAAACGCCTTGTAGATAAATGAAACTCCTTGTAGATGAATTTCGCTCTATGAGAGTATCCCTTAAATAATCCTATTTGACAGAGTGGATTGAATATTCCTGTGCGTTTATGTAAAAAATCACTGAACCCATCTAGCTAATTTGTTGCTGAGCTTCCGGCGAGAGATCACATGTATGCGGCCAGCATACGCCGAGTTATCGTTCTATACCGAAAATGGAACCCTGAACTTTCTAAGCACACTTCTTTGTGGCTTCCAAATCCAATGTGGACGTACCTACCATATATAAATGGAGCCACTGAATATCGAATTAGACATGTTACAATTTAAGCCCGACTGAGAAAATGATATTAACCATGATTAATTAATCATGCTTGTCGAGTTCATACGTTGAACATGTCTATACAATAACAATCAACGATTCGCTTCCGTTTCCAATTGTCACCGATTCATCATTCAAAGATTGTGGTCAAAGCTGGCGACGCGAATCCCGACGCAAGACAAGCGGCAGACGACGTCGAGTTGATGCTGGTCGGGAACAACGTAAATCCGGAGTCGGATCTATTCCCTGCTGATGTTGGCCTGGCCGCTTGGCTGTTTGACGCACTTACGGACATATCAGACGTGGACCATCCGATTTGTCGCGATTGTATTGATACAATATTCGACTTGCTTGAGGAAGAATGCAAATTTGCCGAAGATGAGGTGCGCACCTCTAGTCATAGTGCCCAACAAATTGAGAGCCGGTATATTCTATATAAATAGGCGCCTTCTAACTGCTGGAATAGGTAACACGAGGTAACAAAATGACTTAACTTTATGAACAAGCTGGCTAACTTTGTTAGCGAACTGGCTAACCTTATTAACAAGCAGGATAATTTTATTAACAATCTAAATAACTTTCTTAACGTATTGCTAAGTGACAAAAAAGTCTAGTAAGCGTTGCAAAGTTAAACGCAGGCATTTTGTTTAGTTATATAAAAAGATTTCCATCGCGATTCTATTAATCATGCGCAACAGCAGTATATAATCATATGGTCAGCAATCGGGCCAGTCCTTTACGGTGTTCAGTTCTCTTAGCGTTGCTATTCTGTAGCCGAATGGGCAACTGTGACAATTTTAATTTTGTGTCGTATTGAACTTTAACAGTTTTTCTCTCGTACGCGCCCCAGGCGGCAGGGCAGGTTAGCGATTCTATAATTGCATGTTTACATGTTATCATATATAGATGTGTTTCAGTTCTGTTCTAATGCTTCGATATCATTCAAATTCAATACTCGCCATTCGGGAGCGTCCGAGGAGAAATTTCATCACAAAAAAAAATCGATCGAGTTCAGGTGTAGATTATCGAGCTGTTTCTAAGAGCGAGATGGTGGCGTTGATAAGGCTCAGAGCTAAGTCAACCAAGGAGAAACTCACGATTGTGTCCTCGTCTTCTTTCGATATCTCCCCCCTCGACGTTGTCGTCCAGGTGAGAGACTACAAGCGCTACCTCAACAGATCCCATGATGATGTCGACGACGACGACAATGATGACTATGATAAAGCGAACTTAGTATTGGCTGAACTTGCACAGAGCCGCGCTGAGGAGCAGCAGATGATTGGTCGGCTTCGTCGAGCCGAAGCGTCCCGCGCGGAAATATCGGCTAAGCGGGCTGCGCTTGCCGTCGAGATTGGAAGTCTCGACGCTGAAAGGCTCAAATGCAGGCGGGAACATCAGGCTGTCAAGTTCGCTCTGCAGTCTGCAGAAGAGGAAGAGGTATATATCGTTTGTTTCACTCTGACCGTCGTTTCCGCGTGCCCGTTGCCTATTTTGTCCGTTTCTGGTTACGTCTAATAATCATTTATATATTCTCGTCGATCTAACCACGCCGTTATTGCATTTCACTGGCTTCTCTCTCTCTTTTTCTCTCTTTCCGCCTGGCTCAGATATCTCTGGAAAACCGCATTAGCTACGCGAAAGCGGAGCTGGATCGGCTGGAGAAAACGAACGTGTTCAACGCTACGTTCCATATCTGGCACGATACGCATTTCGGCACAATAAACGGTTTTCGTCTCGGCCGGCTAGCGGATATTGCCGTCGATTGGGACGAGATCAACAACGCCTGGGGGTATATTGTTCACCTTGTGAGCGCGCTTGCGAAACGCATGGATTTTGCATCTGATCGCCGCCGACTGATGCCGTTCGGCTGTCGTTCACACATTGAGACGATTGATGACAGCGGCGAGATGCAGACATTTCCACTGTACTGTACCGCCAACATACTCGGCTTCCAAAACATTATATCGTTCGACCAGGGGATGGTAGCGTTTCTCGAGTACATGAACGAGTTGAAAAGTGCCACCAATAAACAGAACAGCAATATCACTCTGCCGTACGACATGATCCGTGGCGCGATCGTCAATGAACAACGGGTGTACTCGATTCGATGCCTGACCACCCCTCAGGAGGAGTGGACAAGAGCGCTGAAGTGTATGCTTATCAATATCAAATGGATTGTTACGTATTACGTGGCTACCGCAGGGCAATCTGAGCTTTGTTACGATGGTACATTTCGGGTTGGCACTAACGAGTCGAGAGTATAAAAGGTGAGTGATGTGCAGCTGCCTGTAAAATAGGACCTCCGTTTCATCTGTCCGCAATAATTTGCTGTACACAATGTTCTCCTAGTTAGTTAACGGCTAAATCAAAGACAAATACAAATACCACCAAGTAGATGTGCTAAGGGAATCAATGCCATTTTTTTCTTAAAGTCGTCTCCGTAAGACAGACACGATACATAATGCTTTGTTTTCAGCGGCAACTGTTCAGATAAATTCACACTACAGTGAGAAACATACAAGTAACAATACCAGTACATATGCTTATTATTGTCCATGTTTCAGATATTATTTGCTGTCGATGACGTATATATACGTAATAGTAATATCAATACAAATGGGAAACCCGATTTATTTGTGTTCGCGAAGCATGCAAACGCATTCAACAGTACCAAAACTAGTTATATTATTTATTTACTGATTCCTTGGATATATATATATATGGTATTTAATAAGGCCAGTGGGGTCCGTTCGACAATGATTTGTATTTCTTTAACAAGAAAACAATGCTTGGAGAGGGGTCGGAGCTGACTACTAATAAACGGGTAGTATTCAGCAATACGCCCATTTGAAGCGTGGCAAATAAATTAATACCTTTCAAATAAATAAATGAATACTTGAATAGGAATTTTCAAGTGACTAAAGGCATAATACCAGCTTGTTTATTCTGCTTGTCATAAAATCATCACTGACCTGCGCTATGATGCGTACGCAGCAATTAGTCGAGTTGTCAGTTCTGGTTACCATCGTCCTCAAGGGAACCCCCGCAATTGCAGTGCGTAACTTAATTAGGTTGGCAACATGTGCGACAGGGAACATTTTACCACTTCGTTAACAATTGATTTCCTTTATTTGACTCCGACTACGCTATACAACAATAGAGAGCGTTTGATTTAACGTCCATGCCCGTATCCATGGTGTCCATGGCTGATAGCCACGGGAGCAGCAACGTGCACCGGGGCAGCAACCTTAGCCACGGCTATGGGAGCATGTGAGACGTGCTTCGTCTCTGTTGTGTACGAAGAGGTATGAACTGGGGCGGCAACAGCTACCTTAGCGATCGGTGCAGCAGCAATAGCATGGCCATAACCATGCCCGAACGAATGACCAGCAGAACCAGAGATCACACCTCCGTATCCGTGACCCTCCCAGGGCGTAACCTCCGATGGCTAGAGTGGCAACAGCCACGACGAAAATAGCCATCTGTAATGATCAAAAAAGCAAACATATGAGCCATGAGTACATACAGTACAGTCAGGCAAGGGTGCTGAATCTACCAAATGGCCGTAACAGTGTCAGTCATTGTCATAGTGTCAATTCAAGAAACAAGTGTGTACAGCTCAAGCATTCACTGATTTATTTTACTGAACTTCTCTTGATCTATGTATTTACAACGGGGTATCAATCGGTGGTCAAGGATTTAGTATCCGTGATGTCCATGGCTGAGAGCGAGGCCGTGACCGTGACCGTATCCGTGACCGATAGCAACGGGTGCGGCAACATGTACAGGGGCAGCGATGGCCTTAGTCACAACGGGAGCAGAATGATGCTGATGGAAATAGGTGCGGGAGTGACCGACATGATGGACTGGAGCAGCAACGACCGCCTTTGAGATGACAGGGGCAGCAATGGCAGCGTGGCCGTAACCGTGACCGAGTCCAACACCGTGACTGAGTCCGACACCATGGCTAAGTCCGACACCGTGACCGTAGCCGCCGAAGGTGGCATGGGCTCCGGCAAAAGCCAGGGAGAGAAGGGTGACAACCTAAAGACAGAGAAACAATAATGCACTTAAGTTAGCACTCAGCCTGATTGAAATAGTGACCTCTGTCATCGATAAATCGTAATGAACCCTGTAAGAGGCAATGAATCTTTATCAAGAAGATTAATGAGGAAGTGCGGCGGCTAAATATAGCTTCATACATAAAAAGGAAAGCCACTGATTGCTGTTAGATGAATAATCCAGCTCAACTGGAAGTATCAACAGTGAGCAGCCGTATACTGTGTCCTCTACTGCTATTATATATATATATGTATATATAATTAAAAACAGGCCATGTAGTATCGAACGGCTGGTTCTATCTATGACATATCATAGCTCAACAAAGCAAGTTGCACCTACAGCGAACATGTTGATGCTGGTTAATGCAGTTGTGGGAGAGAACTACGATCGAATCAGACTTCGGACGGACTTTTATACCCGGTCGTACAAAAAGAAAGAAATAGCCCTTACCCCAGCGGGGCCGTAACATTACACATCATATATCAACGCCTCGGTGTAGTACAGTGCACAGAAATTAACACTATTCACCTTCCAGAAGAAGGTGGCTACCCAGTGCAACCAATCACAGATCGTTCAGTCAACGTCAGCTATAGCCCAAGTTTTGTCGTTAATTTTGTCGCCAATCATTAAACTAGTGCCACCATACAAGTCGATGCTTTTGTCTAAACACTGACCGCTAATTGCAATTGCTCACACTGCCATGAACCATGCATATAGCACTACGCCTGCATTGTGGTTGGGCTTTATGGTTTCTACGATATATAGATATATACTATATGTATTTAATCTTCTACATAATAGTATATATATATATATATATATATATATATATATTAGACATTACGAATTATGGAGCCATTCAAGACAATGTATATATTTCAAAGTTTCACATGAGATAGATAATAGATTCAAGCGAAATATGCGCCAGATTTTAAGGTTCCCGATCAAAACTGTGATCGCATACGAGGCACTATCAGATTCTGCTAAGACATTCCGAGACCTATTTAGTACGATTAGTCGTTGGCACTGATTAGTATCAAGGCTACCGAGCAAGTTGGTCATTATAACCGGAAATAATAGATGTACTTTGCAATAAAGCACCCTTTTCGCAAAGGAGAAAGAAAGTACGCGTTAGTTCATATTCTGAAAATACGGAGGATTTCCGCTCCCATTCGACAGCCATCCTCGTGGCTGGCCCTCAAAACTGCTAATTATACATTTTTCCCATTTATTCACTCACGTTATTACAAACAATGTATTCATGATAATTATCTCGTAAACGAGATGAAACAAGGAGAGATTACGATGGAAAGGAAGTTAAAACAGTGTTCTAATATAAATTAGTGTCCTAATTCAAAAGAGGCGTTTAAGGCGGTTGTAAATGTGTGTTGGGTGATTGTAGGGCTGCCGTTAGCCGATAGGACTTCTACCTACATCACAGTTGGGGACAAGGCAATTCGGAAGCCTTCCAGCTCCAGTGATAACGCTTCGGGTAAATGATTTTTTTCCGTCCGTTCAGCAGTATAGCTTCGCTTTTCACAGGGGCTAGTCCGTGGTCGTTTGGGTATATCCATTTCGATATGCCTTCTATGACGCTATCCACGGCATAACTCGGTGCACAGATGTCTATAAGGAAACGACATCATTTTCAAGTTGGCCACTGTGCAAAGCCGTTTATGGGACGGTAACTTACTTAGTTTAGTAGTGGTTTAAACTTGGTTTTAACTTGCTTATGCTGTACAAGGGACGTACCCATTGATGCCCCTGCCGAGAGTAGTGTTATCATGAGACAGTTATACTCTCTGCCGCCCGGGAATTCCCGAGACCTGTCTCCCGGATCTAGACACCTATGCGTGGCCACTCTGGTAATCGAGCAGCAGTGAAGAAGAGAGATATTCGCTGACGAGAACGTCATAGTGATTCTTGTGCTATGCTGGTGACACCATAATGACCAATGGGCGTTTCAACATGATGACGATTTGGAGGAGCTGTTAATTTCAACTCATGTCTGCGTTACTTGTTAGGTCACCTATTAAGTTAAGTCAAATGTAACTCATTTGGACTGGATCGTTAATACCTCAACAGATGACATGGCTAGCAAAAAAGAACGTTTATTTATTGGTCGACCGTTTCAAATAGGTGAGAACGCGACCCCATTAATAAATCACCTGTGACCAAGCAGCGATGATCAATAACAACACTCTACAATCAATAAATATTTTATTACTGAAATTCTTATATGTCGCGAATAGAGAACTAGTCAACCAGTTGCCCCATGCGGCATTAAACGGCTCACGATACTGATACGGTTTAAGCGTAATGCGACAACCCTATGAAATCCTACGCTCTTGCATGACAGCAGAAAGTTAAGCCTTCTATATCGCAAATAATAAATCATATTAATTGAGCAACATTAATAACACACATAAAGCTTCGATCGATGAAGCAGAGTTCGATCAAAAGCCCGAAGACCCCCCTGGAAATCAGCTCTTTTTCCTGGAAATTGAAGCTCTTAAAAACTCATGATAATTCGTCGAGATATATGAATCGGAGTATCTGCCGTGGCCGTGAAGCAGTGAGTGTATTCCTCTGCCCTCTATCGACGACCGTCAATTGAAGTGCAGAAGTTAATTTAATTAGCAAAATGTTTAATAGAGAATACTTAATTCGTTTGCTTTATTAAATTCCTGCTATGCAATGTTTATTATATACAATAGAAAGCGCACCCTTTAGTATCCGTGACCGTAGCCATGACCCAGAGAGATCCCAGCTCCATGTCCGTATCCATGGTGTCCATGGCTGATAGCCACGGGAGCAGCAACGTGCACCGGGGCAGCAACCTTAGCCACAGCTATGGGAGCATGTGAGACGTGCTTCGTCTCTGTTGTGTACGAAGAGGTATGAACCGGGGCGGCAACAGCTACCTTAGCGATCGGTGCAGCAGCAATAGCATGGCCATAACCATGCCCGAACGAATGACCAGCAGAACCAGAGATCACGCCCCCGTATCCGTGACCGAGTGCGACACCGTGACCGTATCCGTGACCGAGACCGTAGCCGCCGATGGTGGCGTGGGCACCGGCAATAGCCAGGGAGAGAAGGGTGGCAGCCTAAAGAGGTTGAAACAATCATGAACTTACGTTAGCACTCAGCCTGCTTGGGACAGTAACTACTGTCATCGATACACCGTAATGAACGCTGTAACAGGCAACGAATCTCTATCAGGAAGATTAGTGAGGGGATTCAGTAGCTAGATGCACCTTCATACAGAACATAGCTAATAACTAATTGCTGTTAGATGATTAATCCAGCTCAAGTAGGTGTATTAATTACGAGTAGCCGTATACAGCATCCTCTGTCCTCCGCTGGTGTCATGAATGACTGTATGTATGTATATCAGTAATAAGAGTCTATGCAATATCGAACGGTTCTAAGATCTATGATATCTCGTAACTCAATAAAGCAAGTTTCACCTACAGCGAACATGTTGATGCTGGTTGATGCAGTTGTGAGAGAGGAATATGATCGAATTAGACCTCAGACGGACTTTTATACCCGGTCGTACAGTAAATAAATACGATCAGGAGTATCAATGAATAAGTTATAAAGAAAGCGTTACTTCTCTCACCAAAAAAAAACACTCAGCTTACGGCAAACGTGTTGATTGTCGCTCCGTATGAACTGTGTTTGACCGCTACACAAACGACTCTTTAACGGTGTGTGTGCCTGTATTAACCATTGCTGCGCCATCACCCTGTCGCTTACTTCGTCATCATAGGAGCAGATCTAATCGAACGCCACCGCTCTGAGAGGGGAGGGGAACATTATAGTAGAAACATAGGTACAAATTACTTTGATTATCCAACCTGGTGTTATTCATTAGATTATATTGACCCTTACCATAAACGGAAATGATAATTACATGGCATATCTCACATTGTACATTAAATACAAGCTCGTACTACATGGGCTAGAGAGAGAGAGAGAGAACCCTAAGAGTTGGCGTCTGAAGTGCTTGGGCTAGGGTGTAATTAAGGTAGTTACAACTAGAGTAATTCAGCGTGGTAATTAAAAAGGTCAGCCTGAGAGGTCTAAGTAATTCAAAAATCTTCCTGAAAAAGGGCGCGAGAGGCCAATGCCCGAACGCCCGAACAGAAGAAACCCGGAGACACCAAAGCACAGGCCGAAGCTAAGTATCGCAGAGGGTCGGAGAGGGCTCAAAGAAAGAGATATAGCGCAATTGGAAATAAACACGCGATCAGGAACATGTAGTTCTCAACCCAAAGGGACGGAAGCCTCTCGCCCCTTATACCTCCTTGGGACACTTGCGAACAACTTTGCGGACATCCTCACCAAAGCAATAATAAAGGCTAAGGAAAGAAGAGGTCACGAGTACAAAGACTACAAAGTTCACAGCATGCACGGAGGGATATTCTCTGTGTAGGAAGGCACCAACCATTTCTCCAGGCAGCCCGTAGGACTATACTCTTCGATGAAGAAGAGCGAGGCTAACTGAAAGTGGAGCTTAAGTAGGCGCAGGACCTCGAACACCACTTTTGTAGGCTAGGTCATAAGTCTACGTAAGGCTGATATATGTCCCGGTGTGTAAGCGAATGCATGTCCAGCCGCACGACCTCACAACGGCGAACGTCGTATACAAAGATGAAAGTCTTATTAAATCGCAGTATGGTAACTGCTCTGCAGTAACGTAATCGTTAAATGTTGGCTGAGAGTCAGCCCGAAAACCCTACAACACTTCCATTGATAAAAGTCATTTGCAGATTGCCTTGTGCCAAGCACGTATGGAGATATTAAAACCTATATGAAGACATTCGTTACTTCCATTTCAATTTGCTCATATTGTTCAGTTCGAATCCACCATCCTTCAACTTGAAATGAGCTCGAGAGTCGGCATTCACGACGTTGAACAGAGAGGCCCGTATATGTTTAGTGCCCAAAATTGCCTACGGGCCCAGTCGACTTATACGTGAGATATGTCATGTACTTATTACTTCCTGTGGTGATAGGGATCAATATAATGTAATGAATAACACCAGGTTGGATAATCAAAACCATTTTTAAGATATTTCTACTACAACCTTTCCGTCTCCTCTCAAAACAGTGACGTTCGATTAGATCTGCTCCTATGACCCTTAATATCACAACCGCGATGAAGCACCGAGCGGCAGCACAGGTACACCCACAAATTTAATCGGTCATTCTTGTAACAGTTAGTCACAGTTAACACAGAACGACAACCAAATTAATCAACACGCTTGCCGTAAGCGAGGGTTTTATTTTACTTTTCTGAGAGAAGGAACGCTTTTATTGTCACTCATTCATTGATACCCCTTGACGGTATCTATTTACTGTACGACCGGGTATAAAAGTCCGTCCAGGGTCTGATTCGATCGTAGTCCTCTCCCACAACTGCATCAACCAGAATCAACATGTTCGCTGTAGGTGCAACTTGCTTTGTTGAGTTACGAGATATCATAGATAGGGCCAGCCGTTCGATACTTCATGAACTGTTGTTACTTACACACATGCATACATATGGTCATTTATGACAGCAGCAGAGGACGGAGTATATGGTTGCTCACGGTTGATACGCTCAGTTGAGCTTGATCATTCATTGAAGAGCAATTAGTGCCTGCTATGGTTTGGCCGCCGCATTCCCTCGTTAATCTCCCTGATAAAGATTCATTGCCTCTTACAGGGTTCATTAAGATTTATCGATGACAGAGGTTACTGTTTCAATCAGGCTGAGTGCTAACCTAAGTCCATTATTGTTTCACTGTCTTTAGGCTGTCACCCTTCTCTCCCTGGCTTTTGCCGGAGCCCATGCCACCTTCGGCGGCTACGGTCACGGTGTCGGACTTAGCCATGGTGTCGGACTCAGTCACGGTGTTGGACTCGGTCACGGTTACGGCCACGCTGCCATCGCTTCCCCTGTCATTTCAAAGGCGGTCGTTGCTGCTCCAGTCCATCATGTCGGTCACTCCCGCACCTATTTCCATCAGCATCATTCTGCTCCCGTTGTGACTAAGGCCATCGGTGCCCCTGTACATGTTGCCGCACCCGGTGCTATCGGTCACGGATACGGTCACGGTCACGGCCTCGCTCTCAGCCATGGACATCACGGATACTAAATCCTTGCACCGATTGATACCATGTTGTAAATACATAGATCAGGAGAAGTTATAATAAAATAAAGTAATAACTGGGGCACAGAAATAATATGGTTATCATTATTTGTATTTGTCGCTACTATGTATTTGCCATGGTACAGTGGGATTCCTGTCTGGTGGTGTGGCAGACCTATCCACTAAAGTCGCCGTTGCCGTTTGGATGGTGGCTCTTCCACACCCTTCATATGACCCCTAAGCGAAAGGTTATAGACAGTCTCTCTGAGTATTTGCTTCCAATATTGGTGGTCAGTAGGGCTTAGTCTCCTTTTCAATAAGCTAAGACAACAATAGCTACCCTATTCTCCAGATACAAATGGCAACGCTAAGGCCGCCATAGAAGAGTATTTTGGATCTATGGAAACAATGTTTTATTGGAACGGGATAAAAGCACTTGAGTATCGTTGGACTAGAAGGATCATTGAGCCTCAGAGAGAATATATTGAATAGATACAGCAACGTGTTTTCCCTAAAGAATTGTTTTCTTTTCCTACGACGGTGTCCTGGTGATTAAGATGCCAGACGGGGTCCAGACTGGGTACCACGCCAGATGGGGTACCACGTCTCCTTGCGTCGGTGGAGAGATCCATGGCTTTACATGCAGCCCCGATATGGGTCTATATGGCGCTAGTTCCCGCTATAACAGGCATCTCTTGCGAGCTGCCCGAAGATCTCTGGCTGTCAGGGTCTACCGCGCCTGCAGGACCCGGACTTTGCCAAGGCCTTCCTTGTGCTTGCTAGAATGCTCGCCTGGAACATTTTGGGACGAGAAAGAATTCAAAGATTCCTGGATGGAGACCTGGATCTCATTATGGCGCGACGGGCTCCTCTCAATAGCTGGCAAGAGAAGTGGTCAATTGGTAAGCGGGGGCCCTTCGGCTCGGGCAGTCCCCTTGGGCCCACAGATGATTAAAAAAAAAGTGCCTAGACGAATCAAATTGTCCCGGCTTTTGGCATATGGTATGAGGCGGATGTTGGGTAGTTTAGCTACGGGACCACTAGGTGTTCTTGCACCGTATTGTCAGGGCACCATTACACCCCTGCGTCGTGTTTCCTCCGGTGAGCCGGATGACCCGTTGTGGGGCCCTGCAGATGGTAAGAGAGAGAGAGGGCCAGAGTCGTTGAGGGTCCAATAAAAATGAACTTAATGATCCGGCGAAGTGAAAACAAGGACAAGACAACAATATGGGTGAATGCGCTCATGAGCGAGAAAACTAGGCAGAGGAAATAGATTCAGACAGAATATCCGCCTAGGTAGCCCAGGACTGGAGCAAAGGGAGGAACCAGGAAGGAGCCAGGGGAACACAGGAGCTGTTTAGCTGTAGTCGCACTGACGTTCCCCCAGATGTAAAGGGAATGTAGGCGTAATCCCCAGGAGATACCCTCGTAGCAACGCCTCTGGCTTTCCGATCCATTTGGAGGAGGGCAGCAAGAAGGGTTTAGTGGGTTTGTGAGTCTCACCCTAACGTTGAAGGGCCGCTCAACATGAAGGGGATGCATCATGCATCCCCTCCAACCTCGCACAAAAAATAAATCACCTAAAGCTTTCATCGATGAACCAGTTCGATAAAAAGCTTGAAGTCACCCTTAGAAATCTGCTCTTTTACTTGTCAATTCAAGCTCATGAGAGCCCATGATGATTCGTTGAAATATACGAATCTGAATATCTGCTGTGTCCGCGTGGCAATTAATCTATTCCTCTGTCTTCCATCGATGACCCTCAATTGCAGTGTACAAGTTCATTCAATCAGCAAAAGGTTTTGACTGAGAACACTTAACTCGTGTGCTTTATTCTACTCCTACGACGCTATGCGTATTATATACAATAGAAAGCGCATCATTTAGTATCCGTGGCCGTAGCCATGACCCAGAGAGATCCCAGCTCCATGTCCGTATCCATGGTGTCCATGGTTGATAGCCACGGGAGCAGCAACGTGCACCGGGGCAGCAACCTTAGCCACGGCTATGGGAGCATGTGAGACGTGCTTCGTCTCTGTTGTGTACGAAGAGGTATGAACTGGGGCGGCGACAGCTACCTTAGCGATCGGTGCAGCAGCAATAGCATGGCCATAGCCATGCCCGAACGAATGACCAGCAGAACCAGAGATCACGCCCCCGTATCCGTGACCGAGTGCGACACCGTGACCGTATCCGTGACCGAGACCGTAGCCGCCGATGGTGGCGTGGGCACCGGCAATAGCCAGGGAGAGAAGGGTGGCAGCCTAAAGAGGTTGAAACAATCATGAACTTACGTTAGCACCCAGCCTGATTGGAACAGTAACGGCTGTCGTCGATAAACCATAATGAACGCTGTAACAGGCAATGAATCTCTATCAGGAAGATTAATGAGGGAATTCAGTGGCTAAGTTCACCTTCATACAGAACAAAGCCAATAACTAATTGCTGTTAGATGATTAATCCAGCTCAAGTAGGTGTATTAATTACGAGTAGCCGTATACAACATCCTCCGTCCTCCGCTGGTGTCATGAATGACTGTATGTATGTATATCAGTAATAAGAGTCTATGCAATATCGAACGGTTCTAAGATCTATGATATCTCGTAACTCAATAAAGCAAGTTTCACCTACAGCGAACATGTTGATGCTGGTTGATGCAGTTGTGAGAGAGGAATATGATCGAATTAGACTTCAGACGGACTTTTATACCCGGTCGTACAGTAAATAAATACGATCAGGAGTATCAATGAATAAGTTATAAAGAAAGCGTTACTTCTCTCACCAAAAAAAAAACACTCAGCTTACGGCAAACGTGTTGATTGTCGCTCCGTGTGAACTGTGTTTGACCGCTACACAAACGACTCTTTAACGGTGTGTGTGCCTGTATTAACCATTGCTGCACCATCACCCTGTTGCTTGCTTCGTGATCATAGGAGCAGATCTAATCGAACGCCACCGCTCTGAGAGGGGAGGGGAACATAACAGTAGAAACATAAGCACCAATGACTTTGATTATCCAACCTGGTGTTATTCATTAGATTATATTGACCCTTACCATAAACGGAAGTGATAATTACATGGCATATCTCACGTTGTACATTAAATACAAGCTCGTACTACAAGGGCTAGATTGAGAAAGAACCCTAAGAGTTGGCGTCTGAAGTGCTTGGGCTAGGATGTAATTAAGGTAGTAACAACGAGAGTAATTCAGCGTGGCAATTAAAAGGGTCAGCCAGAGAGGGCTGAGTAATTCAAAAATCTTCCTGAAAAAGGGCGCGAGAGGGCAATGCCCTAACGCCGGAACAGAAGAAACCCGGAGACACCAAAGTACTGGTCGAAGCTAAGTATCGCAGAGGGTCGAAGAGGGCTCAAAGGAAGATGAAGAGAGATAGCGCATTGGAAATAAACACGCGATCAGGACAATTTAGTTCTCAACCCAAAGGGACGGAAGCCTCTCGGCCCTTATACCTCCTTGGGACACTTGCGAACAACTTTGGAGCGATCATATAACAACGCTCAGAAACGACGCGGAGGACCACGGATTCATGTCCGAGGCACAATGTGGGTTGAGGAAATACCGATTAGTGCTTACCGTCGATTGGGCGCTAAGGGAAACAGATTCGATAAAAGAGCTCTCAAAGAAAGCAAATCATCTGTCCATAATGTTCATGGCGTTCCTAAGAGAACTACGCTGCGACCACCACAGTACAGCAATAGGGTCTTATGAATAGGGGTCCTCCCTCGGTGGTAGACCTGATCGCATATGCAGACGACAAGTAAACCAGAAAAAAGCAAGAAAGAACGGTAAACGACACACTAGCAGTGGTTTTACCATGAATGCAGAAAACTGGACTCAAACTGGCCCCAGAGCGAAGCAGTACTGGTAATGAAAAATAAATTTTACAACCGACATTCGAATTGAGCTAGACTTGGATGGTGAGATGGACACGACACGTCGAGATCGCAACTTCAAAGGCAACGGAAGTCTCCACTGACCTTTATCGGATCATGCCTAGTATTAAAGGACGAAAAGAGGACAATAGACGTTTGCTCAATTTCCCAGGCGAAGGCCAAACAGGTTCAAAAATTACTCAAAGGAATACAACGTATTTTGGCATTACGAGTTGCTCAAGCGCGATTAAGACCATTACTATATTTGTGCTAGCAGGCTCAATTACATGAGAGCTAAAAGTAGACGAATGCAGAACGACAAGGAAAGGTCCATCAATGGGCGTGGGTGAAGAAATCCTGCAAGCATGGTAAGCTGAATCGATGACGACTCCTTGGGGGTCCTCGGTATAAGGAGATGGATAAACAGGCCAGGAGGTGAACTCTCGTTAACCCTGGTGCAATCCTTGGCAGGCCATGGTGGTTACCAGAGTTATTGCATCGTATCAGGAAGACCCCCTTGAACATCACAGGAGAGGAGGACGACATATGCTTGGCCTGTGATGAAAAGGGCCTCGCATACCTTTGCGGCCTACTTGTGCGAAGATAAACGGAAGTAGTAAAAATGGACATCCTCACCAAAGCAATAATAGAAGCTAAGGAAAGAAGAGGTCACGAGTACAAAGACTACAAAGTTCACAGCATGCACGGAGGGATATTCTCTGTGTAGGAAGGCACCAGTCATTTCTCCAGGCAGCCCGTAGTACTATACTCTCCAATGAAGAAGAGCGGGGCTAACTGAAAGTGAAACCTAAGTAGGGGTGCGAGTTTAGTGGATAGGTCTGCCACACCACCAGACAGGAGTCCCACAGTACCATGGCAAATACATAGTAGTGACAAATACAAATAATGATAACCATATTATTTCTGTGCCCCAATTATTACTTAAATTTATTTTATTATAACTTCTCTTGATCTATGTATTTACAGCAGGGTATCAATCGGTGCAAGGATTTAGTATCCGTGATGTCCATGGCTGAGAGCGAGGCCGTGACCGTGACCGTATCCGTGACCGATAGCAACGGGTGCGGCAACATGTACAGGGGCAGCGATGGCCTTAGTCACAACGGGAGCAGAATGATGCTGATGGAAATAGGTGCGGGAGTGACCGACATGATGGACTGGAGCAGCAACGACCGCCTTTGAAATGACAGGGGCAGCAATGGCAGCGTGGCCGTAACCGTGACCGAGTCCAACACCGTGACTGAGTCCGACACCATGGCTAAGTCCGACACCGTGACCGTAGCCGCCGAAGGTGGCATGGGCTCCGGCAAAAGCCAGGGAGAGAAGGGTGACAACCTAAAGACAGAGAAACAATAATGGACTTAGGTTAGCACTCAGCCTGATTGAAACAGTAACCTCTGTCATCGATAAATCATAATGAACGCTGCAACAGACAATGAATCTCTATCAAGAAGATTAATGAGGGAATGCGGCGGCCAAATGTATAATAGCTTAAGTGAGTTTCGTACAAAACAATAGCAGGCACTAATTGCTCTTCAATGAATGATCAAGCTCAACTGGGCGTATCAACCGTGTGCAGCCATATACTTCGTCCTCTGCTGCTGTCATAAATGACCATATGTATGCATGTGTGTAAGTAACAACAGCTCATGAAGTATCGAACGGCTGGCCCTATCTATGATATCTCGTAACTCAACAAAGCAAGTTGCACCTACAGCGAACATGTTGATTCTGGTTGATGCAGTTGTGGGAGAGGACTACGATCGAATCAGACCCTGGACGGACTTTTATACCCGGTCGTACAGTAAATAGATACCGTCAAGGGGTATCAATGAATGAGTGACAATAAAAGCGTTCCTTCTCTCAGAAAAGTAAAATAAAACCCTCGCTTACGACAAGCGTGTTGATTAATTTGGTTGTCGTTGTGTGTTAACTGTGACTGACTGTTACAAGAAAGACCGATTAAATTTGTGGGTGTACCTGTGCTGCCGCTTGGTGCTTCACCGCGGTTGTGATATTAAGGGTCATAGGAGCAGATCTAATCGAACGTCACTGTTTTGAGAGGAGACGGAAACGTTGTAGTAGAAATATCTTAAAAATGGTTTTGATTATCCAACCTGGTATTATTCATTACATTATATTTATCCTTATCACCACAGGAAGTAATAAGTACATGCCATATCTCATGTATAAGTCGACTGGGCTCGTAGGCAATTTTGGACACTAAACATTTTCGGGCCTCTCTGTTCAACGTCGTCAATGCCGACTCTTGAGCTCATTTCAAGATGAAGGATGGTGGATTCGAACAAAGATGCGGGACTTTAGTTTTTAATAAAAGTTATTTGTTCATATTAATTAACGGTATTTGTGTGTTACAAGAATGATCCCCAAGAATTACCGTTGCCATTTGGATGGTGGCTCTTCCACACCCTTCATATGACTCCTAAGCGAGAGGTTATAGACAGTCTCTCTGAGTATTTGCTTCCAATATTGGTGGTCAGTAGGGCTTAATCTCCTTTTCAATAAGCTAAGACAAGAGGAGATCTAATCGAACGTCACTGTTTTGAGAGGAGACGGAAACGTTGTAGTAGAAATATCTGTGCAAATGGTTTGATTATCCAACCTGGTGTTATTCATTACATTATATTGATTCTTATCATCTAGGGAAGCGTTAAGTACATGACATATCTCATGTATAAGTCGACTGGGCTCGTAGGCAATTTTGGGCACTAAACATATACGGGTCTCTCTGTTCAACGTCGTCAATGCCGACTCTCGAGCTCATTTCAAGATGAAGGATTCGAACAAAAATGCGGGACTTTAGTTTTTAATAAAAGTTATTTGTCCATATTAATTAAATGTTTTTGTGTGTTACAAGTATGATCCCCGAGAATTACCGTTGCCGTTTGGATAGTGGCTCTTCCACACCCCTGATATGACCCCTAAGCGAGAGGTTATAGACTGTCTCTCTGAGTAATTGCTCGAACTGCTTCCAATATTGATGGTCAGTAGGCCTTAGTCTCCTTTTCAATAAGCTAAGACAACAATAGCTACCCTCTTCTCCATTTCCAAATGGCAACGTTAAGGCCGCCATAGAAGAGTATTTTGGATCTATGGAAACAATGTTTTATTCGAATGGGATAAAAGCACTTGAGTATCGTTGGACTAGAAGGATCATTGAGCCTCAGAGAGAATATATTGAATAAATACAGCAACATGTTTTTCCTAAAGAATTGTTCTCTTTTCCTACGACGGTGTCCTGGTGACTAAGATGCCAGACGGGGTACAGACTGGGTACCATGCCAGACGGGGTACCACGTCTCCTTGCGTCGGTGGAGAAATCCATGGCTTTACATGCAGCCCCGATATGGGTCTATATGGCGCTAGTTCCCGCTATAACAGGCATCTCTTGCGAGCTGCCCGAAGATCTCTGGCTGTCAGGGTCTACCGCGCCTGCAGGACCCGGACTTTGCCGAGGCCTTCCTAGTGCTTGCTAGAATGCTCGCCTGGAACATTTTGGGACGAGAAAGAATTCAAAGATTCCTGGGTGGAGACCTGGATCTCATTATGGCGCGACGGGCTCCTCTCAATAGCTGGCAAGAGAAGTGGTCAATTGGTAAGCGGGGGCCCTTCGGCTCGGGCAGTCCCCTTGGGTCCACAGATGATTAAACAAAACAAAGTGCCTAGACGAATCAAATTGTCCCGGCTTTTGGCATATGGTATGAGGCGGATGTTGGGCAGTTTAGCTAAGGGACCACTAGGTGTTCTTGCACCGTATTGTCAAGGCACCATTATACTCCTGCGTCGTGTTTCCTCCGGTGAGCCGGATGACCCGTTGTGGGGCCCTGCAGATTGTAAGAGAGAGAGAGGGCCAGAGTCGTTGAGGGGGGGTCCGATAAAAGTGAACTTTATGATCTGGTGAAGTGAAAACAGGGACAAGGCAACAATATGGGTGAATGCACTCATGAGCGAGAAAACTAGGCAAAAAAATAAATTCAGACAGAATATCCGCCTAAGTAGCCCAGGACTGGAGCTGAGAAAGGAACTAGGAAGGAGCCAGGGGGACACAGGCGCGGTTTAGCTGTAGTCGCACTGACCTTCCCCCAGATGTAAAGGGAATGTAGGCGTAATCCCCAGGAGATACCCTCGTAGCAACGCCTCTGGCTTTCCGATCCATTTGGAGGAGGGCAGCAAGAAGGGTTTAGTGGGTTTGTGAGTCTCACCCTAACGTTGAAGGGCCGCTCAACATGAAGGGGATGCATCATGCATCCCCTCCAACCTCGCACAAAAAATAAATCACCTAAAGCTTTCATCGATGAACCAGTTCGATAAAAAGCTTGAAGTCACCCTTAGAAATCTGCTCTTTTACTTGTCAATTCAAGCTCATGAGAGCCCATGATGATTCGTTGAAATATACGAATCTGAATATCTGCTGTGTCCGCGTGGCAATTAATCTATTCCTCTGTCTTCCATCGATGACCCTCAATTGCAGTGTACAAGTTCATTCAATCAGCAAAAGGTTTTGACTGAGAACACTTAACTCGTGTGCTTTATTCTACTCCTACGACGCTATGCGTATTATATACAATAGAAAGCGCATCATTTAGTATCCGTGGCCGTAGCCATGACCCAGAGAGATCCCAGCTCCATGTCCGTATCCATGGTGTCCATGGCTGATAGCCACGGGAGCAGCAACGTGCACCGGGGCAGCAACCTTAGCCACGGCTATGGGAGCATGTGAGACGTGCTTCGTCTCTGTTGTGTACGAAGAGGTATGAACCGGGGCGGCGACAGCTACTTTAGCGATCGGTGCAGCAGCAATAGCATGGCCATAACCATGCCCGAACGAATGACCAGCAGAACCAGAGATCACGCCCCCGTATCCGTGACCGAGGGCGACACCGTGACCGTATCCGTGACCGAGACCGTAGCCGCCGATGGTGGCGTGGGCACCGGCAATAGCAAGGGAGAGAAGGGTGGCAGCCTAAAGAGGTTGAAACAATCATGAACTTACGTTAGCACTCAGCCTGATTGGGACAGTAACGACTGTCATCGATAAACCGTAATGAACGCTGTAACAGCAATGAATCTCTATTAGGAAGATTAATGAGGGGATTCAGTGGCTAAGTTCACCTTCATATAGAACAAAGCCAATAACTAATTGATGTTAGATGATTAATCCAGCTCAAGTAGGAGTATTAATTACGAGTAGCCGTATACAGGGTCCTCCGTCCTCCGCTGGTGTCATGAATGACTGTATGTATGTATATCAGTAATAAGAGTCTATGCAATATCGAACGGTTCTAAGATCTATGATATCTCGTAACTCAATAAAGCAAGTTTCACCTACAGCGAACATGTTGATGCTGGTTGATGCAGTTGTGAGAGAGGAATATGATCGAATTAGACTTCAGACGGACTTTTATACCCGGTCGTACAGTAAATAAATACGATCAGGAGTATCAATGAATAAGTTATAAAGAAAGCGTTACTTCTCTCACCAAAAAAAAAACACTCAGCTTACGGCAAACGTGTTGATTGTCGCTCTGTGTGAACTATGTTTGACCGCTACACAAACGACTCTTTAACTGTGTGTGTGCCTGTATTAACCATTGCTGCGCCATCACCCTGTTGCTTACTTCGTCATCATAGGAGCAGATCTAATCAAACGCCACCGCTCTGAGAGGAGAGGGGAACATTACAGTAGAAACATAGGTACAAATTACTTTGATTATCCAACCTGGTGTTATTCATTAGATTATATTGACCTTTACCATAAACGGAAATGGTAATTACATGGCATATCTCACATTGTACATTAAATACAAGCTCGTACTACAAGGGCTAGATTGAGAGAGAACCCTAAGTGTTGCCGTCTGAAGTGCTTGGGCTAGGGTGTAATTAAGGTAATAACAACGAGAGTAATTCAGCGTGGCAATTAATAGGGTCAGCCAGAGAGGGCTGAGTAATTCCAAAATCTTCTTGAAAAAGGGTGCGAGAGGGCAATGCCCGAACAGAAGAAACCCGGAGACACTAAAGTACTGCCCGAAGCTAAGTATCGCAGAGGGTCGAAGAGGGCCCAAAGGAAGAGAGATAGCGCAATTGGCAATAAACACGGAAAATTTAGTTCTCAACCCAAAGGGACGGAAGCCTTTCAACCCTTCTACCCTTATACCTCTTTGGGACACTTGCAAACAACTTGAAGCGATCATATGTGTGACATATAAGAGAGCTTAAGCATTGAAAAATTGCAGCTCCTTAAATAAACCAATAAACATTTACCATTTACCATATAACAACGCTCAGAAACTACGCGGAGGACCAAGGATTCATGTCCGAGGCACAATGTGGGTTGAGCAGATATCGATTAGTGCTTACCGTCGATTGGTGCAGGAAAAGCAGAATCGATAAGAGAGCTCTTAAAGAAAGCAAATCATCTGTTCATAATCCTCATGGCGTTTCTAAGAGAACTTCGATGCGACCACCACAGAAAAACAATAGGGTCTTATAAATAGGGGTCTTCCCTCGGTGGTAGACCTGGTCGCATATGCAGACGACTTAGCAGTGAGAGCAAGGAAACCAGAAAAGCTAGAAATAATGGTAAACGACACACTAGCAGTGGTTTTAGCATGAATGCAGAAAACTGGACTCAAGCTGGCCCCGGAGCGAAGCAGTACTGGTAATGAAAAATAAATTTTACAACCGATATTCGAATTGAGCTAGACTTGGATGGTGAGATGGACACCACACGTGGAGATCGCAACTTCAAAGGCAACGGAAGTCTCCACTGACCTTTATCGGATCATGCCTAGTATTAAAGGACAAAAAGAGGACAATAGACGTTTGCTCAATTTCCCAAGAGAAGGCCAAACAAGTTCAAAAATTACTCAAAAGAATACAACGTATTTTGGCATTACGAGCTGCTCAAGCACAATTAAGACCATTACTGTATTTGTACTAGCAGGCTCAATTACATGACAGCTACAAGTAGACGAATGCAGAACGACAAGGAAAGGTCCAGCAACGGGCGTACGTAAAGAAATCCTGCAAGCATGGGAAGTTGAATCGAACACGACTCCTTGGGGGTCCTCGGTATAAGGAGATGGATAAACAGGCCAGGAGATGAACTCTCGTTCTCCCTGGTACAATCCTTGGCAGGCCATGGTGGTCACCAGAGTTATTGCATCGTATCAGGAAGACCCCCTTGAACATCAACGTGCAATGCAACACGGGAGAGGAGGACAACATATCCTTGGCCTGGTAATGAAAAGGGCCTCATATACCTTTGCGGCCTACTTCTGCGAAGATAAACGGAAGCAGTAAAAATGGACATCCTCACCAAAGCAATAATAGAAGCTAAGGAAAGAAGAGGTCACGAGTACAAAGACTAGAAAGTTCACAGCATGCACGGAGGGATATTCTTTGTGTAGGAAGGCACCAACCATTTCTTTAGGCAGCCCGTAGGACTACACTCTCCAATGAAGAAGAGCGGAGCTAACTAAAAGTGAAGCTTAAGTAGGGGTGTGAGTTTAGTGGGTAGGTCCGCCACACCTTCAGACAGGAGTCCCGCAGTACCATGGCAAATACATGGTAGCGACAAACACAAATAATGATAACCATATTATTTCTGTGCCCCAGTTATTACTTCATTTTCTTTTATTATAACTTCACTTGATCTATGTATTTACAGCAGGGTATCAATCGGTGCAAGGATTTAGTATCCGTGATGTCCATGGCTGAGAGCGAGGCCGTGACCATGACCGTATCCGTGACCGATAGCAACGGGTGCGGCAACATGTACAGGGGCAGCGATGGCCTTAGTCACAACGGGAGCAGAATGATGCTGATGGAAATAGGTGCGGGAGTGACCGACATGATGGACTGGAGCAGCAACGACCGCCTTTGAAATGACAGGGGCAGCGATGGCAGCGTGGCCGTAACCGTGACCGAGTCCAACACCGTGACTGAGTCCGACACCATGGCTAAGTCCGACACCGTGACCGTAGCCGCCGAAGGTGGCATGGGCTCCGGCAAAAGCCAGGGAGAGAAGGGTGACAGCCTAAAGACAGTGAAACAATAATGGACTTAGGTTAGCACTCAGCCTGATTGAAATAGTTACCTCTGTCATCGATAAATCGTAATGAACGCTGCAACAGACAATGAATCTCTATCAAGAAGGTTAATGAGGGAATGCGGCGGCCAAATGTATAATAGCTTAAGTGAGCTTCATACAAACAATAGCAGGCACTAATTGCTCTTCAATGAATGATCAAGCTCAACTGGGCGTATCAACCGTGAGCAGCCATATACTCCGTCCTCTGCTGCTGTCATAAATGACCATATGTATGCATGTGTGTAAGTAATAACAGCTCATGCAGTATCGAACGGCTGGCCCTATCTATGATATCTCGTAACCCAACAAAACAAGTTGCACCTACAGCGAACATGTTGATTCTGGTTGATGCAGTTGTGGGAGAGGACTACGATCGAATCAGACCCTGGACGGACTTTTATACCCGGTCGTACAGTAAATAAATGCCGTCAAGAAGTATCAATGAATGAGTGACAATGAAAGCGTTCCTTCTCTCAGAAAAGTAAAATAAAACCCTCGCTTACGGCAAGCGTGTTGATTAGTTCCGTTGTCGTTCTGTATTAACTGTGACTGACTAAATGTGTGCGTGTACCTGTGTTGCCGCTTGGTGCTTCATTGCGGTTGTGATATTAAGGGTCATAGGAGGAGATCTAATCGAACGTCACTGTTTTGAGAGGAGACGGAAACGTTATAGTAGAAACATCTGTACAAATGGTTTGGATTATCCAACCTGGTGTTATTCATTACATTATACTGATCCTTATCATCTGGGGAAATATTAAGTACATGACGAACTGCGAACTTCCTCGAGGGGGTCTACCATAGGTTGATCCGCGCCACCGGGGACAAGCGCGCTGGCTCTTTCCTCCTTCAGCGCCTGTCCCTCGCTGTGCAGAGAGGCAATGCCACCGCCTTCCTCGGGACATTGTCGTCCTCACCCCCCCCTCACCCCCATAATCCCTAGAAATTTCTAACTACTGTATGTTTGAATAAATCATATATCTTCAAGAAGTACATGACATATCTCACGTATATCTCGACTGGGCTCGTAGGTAATTTTGGGCACTAAACATATACGGGCTTCTGCATTCAACGTCGTGAATGCTGATTCTTGAGCTCATTACAAGATGAAGGATGCTGGATTTGAACAAAGAGGCCGGACTTTATTTTTTAATATAAAAAGTTATTTGTCCATATTAATTAAATGTTTTTGTGTGTTACAAGTAGGATCCCTGAGAATTAATTACACGTTGCGATTTGGATGGTGGCTCTTCCACACCCTTCATATGACCCCCACGCGAGAGGTCTCCTTTTCAATAAGCTTTTTTTTTAATGCGGAGGGTTTCGGTAAAAGCTTGATGCTCATGCGTCACAGCAACCAGAAGTGACTAGTGCAGGGCTCACAAACCTGCTAAAATCCGTCTTCCTCCTCCCATCCCCCCAGGGCTCGGTATGTCTTTGAACACTACTTCGAAGCCATGAGAGGAGAGTCTTACCCATTTACTCTCTTCCCGCCGTCGTGTCCGATGACGTTACTTCATTTTCAATAAGCTAAGACAACAAAAACCATCCCATTCTCCAGGTCTAGGCCCGTGCAACTACTACCTCTTGAAATAAACGTTAAGGCTGCCATAAAGGAGTCTATGGAAACAATGTCTTATTCGAATGGGATAAAAACACTTGAGTATCGCTAGACTAGAAGGATCATTTCGACTCAGAGAGAATATTTTGAATAAATGCAGCAACATGTTTTCCCTAAGGAATTGTTTTCTTTTGCTACGACGGTGTGCTGATGATTTACATGCCAGACGGGGTACCACGTCTCCTTGTGTCGGTGGAGAAATCCATGGCTTTATATGCAGCCCCGGTATGGGCTGATATGGCGCTAGTTCCCGCTGTAACAGGCATCTCTTGGGAGCTGCCCAAAGACCTCTGGCTGTCAGGGTCTACCGCGCCTGCAGGACGGCCTCTGCCAAGGCCTTCCTTGTGTTTGCTAGAATGCTCTCCTGGAATATTTTGGGAGGAGAAAGACTTGAAAGGTTCCTGGCTGGCGACCTGTATTTCATTACGGCGCGACCCCTTCGGCTCAGAGAGTCCCCCCCACGGATGATTTCAAGAAACAAAGCTGCCTGGACGGCGCTCATGAGCGAGAAAACTAGGCAGAGGAAATAGATTCAGACAGAATATCCGCCTAGGTAGACCAGGACTGGAGCTGAGGAAGGAACTAGGAAAGAGCCAGGGGAACACAGGCGAGGTTTAGCTGTAGTCGCACTGACGTTCCCCCAGATGAAAAGGGAGTGTAGATATAATCCCCCGGGGGTACTCTTGTAGGAACGCCTCTGGCTTTCCTAACCATTTGGAGGAGGGCAGCAAGTAGGGTTTAGTGGGTTTGTAAGTCTCACCCTAACGTTGAAGGGCCGCTCAACATGCATATGCATCCTGCATCCCCTTCAACCTCGCACAAAAAATAAATCACCTCAAGCTTTCATCGATGAACCAGTTCGATCAAAAGCTTGAAGTCCCCTTTAGATATGTACTCTTTTACTTGTCAATTTAAGATCATAAGAACCCATGATGATTAGTCGGAATATACGAATCTGAAAATCTGCTGTATCCGCGTGGCAATTAATCTATTCCCCTGTCTTCCATCGATGGCCCTCAAGTCAAGTGTACAAGTTCATTCAATCAGCAAAATGTTTAACTGGGAACACTTAATTCGTTTGCTTTATTCTACTCCTACTACGCTATGAGTATTATGTACAATAGCAAGCGCATCCTTTAGTATCCGTGACCGTAGCCATGACCCAGAGAGATCCCAGCTCCATGTCCGTATCCATGGTGTCCATGGCTGATAGCCACGGGAGCAGCAACGTGCACCGGGGCAGCAACCTTAGCCACGGCTATGGGAGCATGTGAGACGTGCTTCGTCTCTGTTGTGTACGAAGAGGTATGAACCGGGGCGGCGACAGCTACCTTAGCGATCGGTGCAGCAGCAATAGCATGGCCATAACCATGCCCGAACGAATGACCAGCTGAACCAGAGATCACGCCCCCGTATCCGTGACCGAGGGCAACACCGTGACCGTATCCGTGACCGAGACCGTAGCCGCCGATGGTGGCGTGGGCACCGGCAATAGCCAGGGAGAGAAGGGTGGCAGCCTAAAGAGGTTGAAACAATCATGAACTTACGTTAGCACTCAGCCTGATTGGGACAGTAACGACTGTCATCGATAAACCATAATGAACGCTGTAACAGGCAACGAATCTCTATTATGAAGATTAATGAGGGGATTCAGTAGCTAAATGCTCCTTCATACAGAACAAAGCCAATGACTAACTGCTGTTAGATGATTAATCCAGCTCAAGCAGGTATGTTAATTACAAGCAGCCATATACAGCATCTTCCGTCCTCCGCTGGTGTCATGAATGACTGCATGCATATCAGTAATAACAGTCTATGCAATATCGAACGGTTTTAGGATCTCTGATATCTCGTAACTCAATATAGCAAGTTTCACCTACAGCGAACATGTTGATGCTGGTTGATGCAGTTGTGAGAGAGGAATATGATCGAATCAGACTTCAGACGGACTTTTATACCCAGTCGTACAGTAAATAAATACGATCAGGAGTATCAATGAATACGTTATAAAGAAAGCGTTCCTTCTCTCACCAAAAAAAACACTCAGCTTACGGCAAACGTGTTGATTGTCGCTCTGTGTGAACTGTGTTTGACCGCTACACAAACGACTCTTTAACTGTGTGTGTGCCTGTATTAACCAGTGCTGCGCCATCACCCTGTTGCTTGCTTCGTCATCATAGGAGCAGATCTAATCGAACGCCACCGCTCTGAGAGGGGAGGGGAACATTACAGTAGAAACATAGGTACAAATTACTTTGATTATCCAACCTGGTGTTATTCATTAGATTATATTGACCCTTACCATAAACGGAAATGATAATTACATGGCATATCTCACGTTGTACATTAAATACAAGCTCGTACTAGAAGGGCTAGAGAGAGAGAGAGAACCCTAAGTGTTGGCGTCTGAGTGCTTGGGCTAGGGTGTAATTAAGGTAATAACAACGAGAGTAATTCAGCGTGGCAATTAATAGGGTCAGCCAGAGAGGGTTGAGTAATTCCAAAATCTTCTTGAAAAAGGGTGCGAGAGGGCAATGCCCGAACAGAAGAAACCCGGAGACACTAAAGTACTGCCCGAAGCTAAGTATCGCAGAGGGTCGAAGAGGGCCCAAAGGAAGAGAGATAGCGCAATTGGCAATAAACACGGAAAATTTAGTTCTCAACCCAAAGGAACGGAAGCCTCTCGCCCCTTTTTCCTCCTTGGGACACTTGCGAACAACTTTGAAGCGATCATATAACAACGCTCAGAAACTACGCGGAGGACCACGGATGGGGCACATTGTCCGAGGCACAATGTGGGTTGAGCAGATACCGATTAGTGCTTACCGTCGATTGGTGCAGGAAAAGCAGAATCGATAAGAGAGCTCTTAAAGAAAGCAAATCATCTGTTCATAATCCTCATGGCGTTTCTAAGAGAACTTCGATGCGACCACCACAGAAAAACAATAGGGTCTTATAAATAGGGGTCTTCCCTCGGTGGTAGACCTGGTCGCATATGCAGACGACTTAGCAGTGAGAGCAAGGAAACCAGAAAAGCTAGAAATAATGGTAAACGACACACTAGCAGTGGTTTTAGCATGAATGCAGAAAACTGGACTCAAGCTGGCCCCGGAGCGAAGCAGTACTGGTAATGAAAAATAAATTTTACAACCGATATTCGAATTGAGCTAGACTTGGATGGTGAGATGGACACCACACGTGGAGATCGCAACTTCAAAGGCAACGGAAGTCTCCACTGACCTTTATCGGACCATGCCTAGTATTAAAGGACAAAAAGAGGACAATAGACGTTTGCTCAATTTCCGAGGCGAAGGCCAAAAAGGTTAAAAAATTACTCAAGATAATACAACGTACTTTGGCATTACGAGCTGCTCAAGAGCAATTAAGACCATTACTGTATTTGTACTAGCAGGCTCAATTACATGACAGCTACAAGTAGACGAATGCAGAACGACAAGGAAAGGTCCAGCAACGGGCGTGCGTAAAGAAATCCTGCAAGCATGGTAAGTTGAATCGACGACTCCTTGGGGGTCCCCGGTATAAGGAGATGGATAAACAGGCCAGGAGGTGAACTCCCGTTCTCCCTGGTACAATCCTTGACAGGCCATGGTGGTCACCAGAGTTATTTCATCGTTTCAGGAAGACCCCCTTGAACATCACAGGAGAGGAGGACAACATATCCTTGGCCGGGTAGTGAAAATGGCCTCACAAATCTTTGCGGCCTACTTCTGCGAAGATAAACGGAAGTAGTAAAAATGGACATACTCACCAAAGCAATAATAGAGGCTAAGGAAAGAAGAGGTCATGAGTACAAAGACTAGAAAGTTCACAGCATGCACGGAGGGATATTCCCTGTGTAGGAAGGCACCAACCATTTCTCCAGGCAGCTCGTAGGACTACACTCTCCAATGAAGAAGAGTGAGGCTAACTGAAAGTGAAACTTAAGTAGGGGTGCGAGTTTAGTGGATAGGTCTGCCACACCACCAGACAGGAGTCCCACAGTACCATGGCAAATACATGGTAGCGACAAATACAAATAATGATAACCATATTATTTCTGTGCCCCAGTTATTACTTCATTTTCTTTTATTATAACTTCTCCTGATCTATGTATTTACAGCAGGGTATCAATCGGTGCAAGGATTTAGTATCCGTGATGTCCATGGCTGAGAGCGAGGCCGTGACCGTGACCGTATCCGTGACCGATAGCAACGGGTGCGGCAACATGTACAGGGGTAGCGATGGCCTTAGTCACAACGGGAGCAGAATGATGCTGATGGAAATAGGTGCGGGAGTGACCGACATGATGGACTGGAGCAGCAACGACCGCCTTTGAAATGACAGGGGCAGCGATGGCAGCGTGGCCGTAACCGTGACCGAGTCCAACACCGTGACTGAGTCCGACACCATGGCTAAGTCCGACACCGTGACCGTAGCCGCCGAAGGTGGCATGGGCTCCGGCAAAAGCCAGGGAGAGAAGGGTGACAGCCTAAAGACAGAGAAACAATAATGGACTTACGTTAGCACTCAGCCTGATTGAAACAGTGACCTCTGTCATCGATAAATCGTAATGAATAAATCTTTATCAGGGAGATTAATGAGGGAATGCGGCGGCCAAATGTATAATAGCTTAAGTGAGCTTCATACAAAACAATAGCAGGCACTAATTGCTCTTCAATGAATGATCAAGCTCAACTGGACGTATCAACCGTGAGCAGTCATATACTTCGTCCTCTGCTGCTGTCATAAATGACCATATGTATGCATGTGTGTAAGTAACAACAGTTCATGAAGTATCGAACGGCTGGCCCTATCTATGATATCTCGTAACTCAACAAAGCAAGTTGTACCTACAGCGAACATGTTGATTCTGGTTGATGCAGTTGTGGGAGAGGACTACGATCGAATCAGACCCTGGACGGACTTTTATACCCGGTCGTACAGTAAATAAATACCGTCAAGGGGTATCAATGAATGAGTGACAATGAAAGCGTTCCTCCCCTCATGAAAGCAAAATAAAACCCTCGCTTACGGCAAGCGTGTTGATTAGTTCCGTTGTCATTCTGTGTTAACTGTGACTGACTGTTACATTAATGACCGATTAAATTTGTGGGTGTACCTGTGTTGCCGCTTGGTGCTTCATCGCGGTTGTGATATTGAGCGTCATAGGAGCAGATCTAATCGAACGTCACTGTTTTGAGAGGAGACGGAAACGTTGTAGTAGAAATATCTTAAAAATGGTTTTGATTATCCAACCGTTTGTTATTCATTACATTATATTGATCCTTATCACCACAGGAAGTATTAAGTACATGACATATCTCACGTATAAGTCGACTGGGCTCGTAGGCAATTTTGGGCATTAAACATATACGGGCCTCTCTGTTCAACGTCGTCAATGCCGACTCTCGAGCTCATTTCAAGATGGAGGATGGTGGATTCGAACAAAGATGCGGGACTTTAGTTTTTAATAAAAGTTATTTGTTCATATTAATTAACGGTATCTGTGTGTTACAAGTATGATCCCCAAGAATTACCGTTGCCGTTTGGATGGTGGCTCTTCCACACCCTTCATATGACCCCTAAGCAAGAGGTTATAGACAGTCTCTCTGAGTACTTGCTCGAACTGCTTCCAATATTGGTGGTCAGTAGGGCTTAGTCTCCTTTTCAATAAGCTAAGACAACAATAGCTACCCTATTCTCCAGATACAAATGGCAACGCTAAGGCCGCCATAGAAGAGTATTTTGGATCTATGGAAACAATGTTTTATTGGAACGGGATAAAAGCACTTGAGTATCGTTGGACTAGAAGGATCATTGAGCCTCAGAGAGAATATATTGAATAGATACAGCAACGTGTTTTCCCTAAAGAATTGTTTTCTTTTCCTACGACGGTGTCCTGGTGATTAAGATGCCAGACGGGGTCCAGACTGGGTACCACGCCAGATGGGGTACCACGTCTCCTTGCGTCGGTGGAGAGATCCATGGCTTTACATGCAGCCCCGATATGGGTCGATATGGCGCTAGTTCCCGCTATAACAGGCATCTCTTGCGAGCTGCCCTAAGACCTCTGGCTGTCAGGATCTACCGCGCCTGCAGGACCCGGACTTTGCCAAGGCCTTCCTTGTGCTTGCTAGAATGCTATCCTGGAACATTTTGGGAGGAGAAAGAATTGAAAGATTCCTGGATGGCGACCTGTATTTCATTACGGCGCGACGGGCTCCTCTCAATAGCTGGCAAGAGGAGTGGTCAATTGGAAGCGGGAGCTCTTCGGCTCAGACAGTCCCCTTGGGGCCACAGATGATTTCGAGAAACAAAGGTGCCTGGACGAAGCAACTCATCCCGGATCTTGGAATATGGTATGAGGCAGATTGCAAGAGACACTAGCCTGGCAAGAAGAAGAGGAAATTATGCATAGCAAGACGCCGCTCCCGCAAGAGTGGAAGCACAAAGAGAGCGACTAAAGGTCGGATACAGAAGCCTGTGGAGGCTAATCAACATCAGCCAGAGTAGCAAGTGGGACGAACTCATAAAAGACATTGACAAAGACAGATTCGGATTGCTGTACCAAATCGTTATGAACAAAATCAAGCGCAGGTAAAGCCCCAGGTCCAGACGAGATACCTTCGGAGGTACATTGCAGAGGTCGAAAGGACCAAGACCTTAAAAACCAGGGATTTCGTTCTTGTGATCCTACTGGGTGTTCGCAACGCTTTTCACAGCGCGAACTGGGAAGTGATTATGACTGTTCTAAGAGATAAGGGGATTTCCCTTACCTTAGGAGATTAATTTCGTCAAATCTGAAAAGCAGCTCCCTGCATGCCGGCGAACTCAATTTTGACGTTAAGGCAGGAGCACCGCAGGGCTCCTTTATGGCGGACCCTCAGGACAGACGGAGGACTAGTGCATGCGTCAAGTCATCCGTCTCTCCCTCAGGACAGACGGATGACTTGACGCATACACTAGTCACATGCAGCAGACTACAAGAAACAAGAGAAGAACTCCAGGGCGACGGCCGATGGAACATTGTCAAGCAGGTTGTCGACAGAGGCGGCGGAGGGCTCGACCAGCGGCGTGCAATTCTTGGGCGGAATGATGAGGAAGAAGAAAGAATTAGAGAAGATAAAGCGGCGGGACCTAGAAGGCCGACCGGGAGATGTTTCTTCTCGAACCGGACCGCTTCTAGAGGACCAAGCATAATTAAAGGGACCGAGAAGGAGCCAGGGGGCAACATAGGCGAGGGCTGGCTTCAGTCGCACTGACGTTCCCCCAGATGTAAAGGAAGTGTAGGCGTAATCCCCAGGGGGTACCCTTGTAGGAACACTTCTGGCTTTCCGATCCATTTGGAGGAGGGCAGCAAGTAGGGTTTAGTGGGTTGTGAGTCTCACCCTAACGTTGAAGGGCAGCTCAACATGCATATGCATCATGCATCCCCTTCAACCTGGCACAAAAATAAATCACCTAAAGCTTTGATCGATGAACCAGTTCGATCAAAAGCTTGAAGTCCCCCCTAGATATGTACTCTTTTACTTGTCAATTTAAGATCATAAGAACCCATGATGATTAGTCGGAATATACGAATCTGAAAATCTGCTGTATCCGCGTGGCAATTAATCTATTCTCCTGTTTTCCATCGATGACCCTCAAGTCAAGTGTACAAGTTCATTCAATCAGCAAAATGTTTAACTGGGAACACTTAATTCGTTTGCTTTATTCTACTCCTACTACGCTATGCGTATTATATACAATAGAAAGCGCATCGTTTAGTATCCGTGACCGTAGCCATGACCCAGAGAGATCCCAGCTCCATGTCCGTATCCATGGTGTCCATGGCTGATAGCCACGGGAGCAGCAACGTGTACCGGGGCAGCAACCTTAGCCACAGCTATGGGAGCATGTGAGACGTGCTTCGTCTCTGTTGTGTACGAAGAGGTATGAACCGGGGCGGCGACAGCTACCTTAGCGATCGGTGCAGCAGCAATAGCATGGCCATAACCATGCCCGAACGAATGACCAGCTGAACCAGAGATCACGCCCCCGTATCCGTGACCGAGGGCAACACCGTGACCGTATCCGTGACCGAGACCGTAGCCGCCGATGGTGGCGTGGGCACCGGCAATAGCCAGGGAGAGAAGGGTGGCAGCCTAAAGAGGTTGAAACAATCATGAACTTACGTTAGCACTCAGCCTGATTGGGACAGTAACGACTGTCATCGATAAACCATAATGAACGCTGTAACAGGCAACGAATCTCTATTATGAAGATTAATGAGGGGATTCAGTAGCTAAATGCTCCTTCATACAGAACAAAGCCAATGACTAACTGCTGTTAGATGATTAATCCAGCTCAAGCAGGTATGTTAATTACAAGCAGCCATATACAGCATCTTCCGTCCTCCGCTGGTGTCATGAATGACTGCATGCATATCAGTAATAACAGTCTATGCAATATCGAACGGTTTTAGGATCTCTGATATCTCGTAACTCAATATAGCAAGTTTCACCTACAGCGAACATGTTGATGCTGGTTGATGCAGTTGTGAGAGAGGAATACGATCGGATCAGACTTCAGACGGACTTTTATACCCGGTCGTACAGTAAATAAATACGATCAGGGGTATCAATGAATAAGTTATAAAGAAAGCGTTCCTTCTCTCACCAAAAAAAAACACTCAGCTTACGGCAAACGTGTTGATTGTCGCTCCGTGTGAACTGTGTTTGACCGCTACGCATACGACTCTTTAACGGTGTGTGTGCCTGTATTAACCATTGCTGCGCCATCACCCTGTTGCTTGCTTCGTGATCATAGGAGCAGATCTAATCGAACGCCACCGCTCTGAGAGGGGAGGGGAACATTACAGTAGAAACATAGGTACAAATTACTTTGATTATCCAACCTGGTGTTATTCATTAGATTATATTGACCCTTACCATAAAAAGAAATGATAATTACATGGCATATCTCATGTTGTACATTAAATACAAGCTCGTACTACAAGGGCTAGATTGAGAGAGAACCCTAAGGGTTCGCCTCTGAAGTCTTGGGCTTGGGTGTAATTAAGGTAGTTACAACGAGAGTAATTCAGCGTGGCAATTAAAAGGGTCAGCCTGAGAGGCCTAAGTAATTCCAAAATCTTCTTGAAAAAGGGTGCGAGGGGCAATGCCCGAACGCCCGAACAGAAGAAACCGGGTGACACCAAAGTACTGCCCGAAGCTAAGTATCGCAGAGGGTCGAAGAGGGCCCAAAGGAAGATGAAGAGATATAGCGCAATTGAAAATAAACACGCGATCAGGAAAATGTAGTTCTCAACCCAAAGGGACGGAAGCCTCTCGCCCCTTATACCTCCTTGGGACACTTGCAAACAACTTTGAAGCGATCATATAACAACGCTTAGAAATTACGCGGAGGACCACGGATTCATGTCCGAAGCACAATGTGGGTTCAGGAAATGCCGATCAGTGATTACCGTCGATTGGGCGCCAAGGAAAGCAGAATCGATAAGAGAGCTCTTAAAGAAAGCAAATCATCTGCTCATAATATTCATGGCGTTCCTAGGAGAACTACGATGCGACCACCACAGAAAAACAACAGGGTCTTATAAATAGGGGTCCTCCCTCGGTGGTAGACCTGATCGCATATGCAGACGAGTTAGCAGTGAGAGCAAGGAAACCAGAAAAAGCTAGAAAGAATGGTAAACGACAAACTAGGAGCGGTTTTAGCATGAATGCAGAAAACTGGACTCAAGCTGGCCCCGGAGCGAAGCAGTACTGGTAATGAAAAATAAATTTTACAACCGACATTCGAATTGAGCTAGACTTGGATGGTGAGATGGACACCACACGTGGAGATCGCAACTTCAAAGGCAACGGAAGTCTCCACTGACCTTTATCGGATCATGCCTAGTATTAGAGGACGAAAAGAGGACAATAGACGTTTGCTCGATTTCCCAGGCGAAGGCCAAACAGGTTCAAAAATTACTCAAAAGGATACAACATATTTTGGCATTACGAGCTGCTCAAGCACAACTAAGACCATTACTGTATTTGTGCTAGCAGGCTCAATTACATGAGAGCTAAAAGTAGACGAATGCAGAACGACAAGGGAAGGTTCAGCAACGGGCGTGCGTAAAGAAATCCTGCAAGCACGGCAAGCTGAATCTACGACGACTCCTTGGGGGTCCCCGGTATAAGGAGATGGATAAACAGGCCAGGAGGTGAACTCTCGTTCTCCCTGGTGCAATCCTTGGCAGGCCATGGTGGTCACCAGAGTTATTGCATCGTATCAGGAAGACCCCCTTGAACATCACAGGAGAGGAGGACGATATATCCTTGGCCGGGTGACGAAAAGGGCCTCACGAATTTTTGCGGCCTACTTCTGCGAAGATAAACGGAAGTAGTAAAAATGGACATCCTCACCAAAGCAATAATAGAGGCTAAGGAAAGAAGAGGTCACGAGTACAAAGACTACAAAGTTCACAGCATGCACGGAGGGATATTCTCTGTGTAGGAAGGCACCAACCATTTCTCCAGGCAGCCCGTAGGACTACAATGAAGGAGAGCGGAGCTAACTAAAAGTGAAGTTTAAGTAGGGGTGCGAGTTTAGTGGATAGGTCCGCCACACCACCAGACAGGAGTCCCACTGTACCATGGCAAATACATAGTAGCGACAAATACAAATAATGATAACCATATTATTTCTGTGCCCCAGTTATTACTTCATTTTATTTTATTATAACTTCTCCTGATCTATGTATTTACAGCAGGATATCAATCGGTGCAAGGATTTAGTATCCGTGATGTCCATGGCTGAGAGCGAGGCCGTGACCATGACCGTATCCGTGACCGATAGCAACGGGTGCGGCAACATGTACAGGGGCAGCGATGGCCTTAGTCACAACGGGAGCAGAATGATGCTGATGGAAATAGGTGCGGGAGTGACCGACATGATGGACTGGAGCAGCAACGACCGCCTTTGAAATGACAGGGGCAGCAATGGCAGCGTGGCCGTAACCGTGACCGAGTCCAACACCGTGACTGAGTCCGACACCATGGCTAAGTCCGACACCGTGACCGTAGCCGCCGAAGGTGGCATGGGCTCCGGCAAAAGCCAGGGAGAGAAGGGTGACAGCCTAAAGACAGTGAAACAATAATGCACTTAGGTTAGCACTCAGCCTGATTGAAACAGTAACTTCTGTCATCGATAAATCGTTATGAACGCTGTAAGAGGCAATTAATCTCTATCAAGAAGATTAATGAGGGAATGCGGCGGCAAAATGTATAATAGCTTAAGTGATCTTCATACAAAACAATAGCAGGCACTAATTGCTCTTCAATGAATGATCAAGCTCCACTGGGCGTATCAACCGTGAGCAGCCATATACTTCGTCCTATGCTGCTGTCATAAATGACCATATGTATGCATGTGTGTAAGTAATAACAGTTCATGAAATATCGAACGGCTGGCCCTATCTATGATATCTCGTAACTCAACAAAACAAGTTGCACCTACAGCGAACATGTTGATTCTGGTTGATGCAGTTGTGGGAGAGGACTACGATCGAATCAGACCCTGGACGGACTTTTATACCCGGTCGTACAGTAAATAAATACCGTCAAGGGGTATCAATGAATGAGTGACAATAAAAGCGTTCCTTCTCTCAGAAAAGTAAAATAAAACCCTCGCTTACGGCAAGCGTGTTGATTAATTTGGTTGTCGTTCTGTGTTAACTGTGACTGGCTGTTACAGAAAGGACCGATTAAATGTGTGCGTGTACCTGTGTTGACACTTGCTGCACCATCGCGGTTGTGATATGAAGGGTCATAGGAGGAGATCTAATCGGAAGTCACTGTTTTGAGAGGAGACGGAAACGTTGTAGTAGAAATATCTGTGCAAATGGTTTTGATTATCCAACCTGGTGTTATTCATTACATTATATTGATTCTTATCATCTAGGGAAGTAATAAGTACATGACATATCTCATGTATAAGTCGACTGGGCTCGTAGGCAATTTTGGACACTAAACATTTTCGGGCCTCTCTGTTCAACGTCGTCAATGCCGACTCTTGAGCTCATTTCAAGATGAAGGATGGTGGATTCGAACAAAGATGCGGGACTTTAGTTTTTAATAAAAGTTATTTGTTCATATTAATTAACGGTATTTGTGTGTTACAAGAATGATCCCCAAGAATTACCGTTGCCGTTTGGATGGTGGCTCTTCCACATCCTTCATATGACCCCTAAGCGAGAGGTTATAGACAGTCTCTCTGAGTATTTGCTTCCAATATTGGTGGTCAGTAGGGCTTAATCTCCTTTTCAATAAGCTAAGACAACGATAGCTACCCTATTCTCCAGGTACAAATGGCAACGTTAAGGCCGCCATAGAAGAGTATTTTGGATCTATGGAAACAATGTTTTATTCGAACGGGATAAAAGCACTTGAGTATCGTTGGACTAGAAGGATCATTGGGCCTCAGAGAGAATATATTGAATAAATACAGCAACATGTTTTCCGTAAAGAATTGTTTTCTTTTCCTACGACGGTGTCCTGGTGATTAAGATACCAGACGGGGTACAGACTGGGTACCACGCCAGACGGGGTACCACGTCTCCTTGCGTCGGTGGAGAAATCCATGGCTTTACATGCAGCCCCGATATGGGTCGATATGGCGCTAGTTCCCGCTATAACAGGCATCTCTTGCGAGCTGCCCGAAGATCTCTGGCTGTCAGGGTCTACCGCGCCTGCAGGACCCGGACTTTGCCGAGGCCTTCCTGGTGCTTGCTAGAATGCTCGCCTGGAACATTTTGGGAGGAGAAAGAATTCAAAGATTCCCGTATGGAGACCTGGATCTCATCATGGCGCGACGGGCTTTTCTCAATAACTGGCAAGAGAAGTGGTCAATTGTAAGTGGGGGCCCTTCGGCTCGGGCAGTCCCCTTGGGCCCACAGATGATTAAAAAAAAAGTGCCTAGACGAATCAAATTGTCCCGGCTTTTGGCATATGGTATGAGGCGGATGTTGGGTAGTTTAGCTACGGTACCACTAGGTGTTCTTGCACCGTATTGTCAAGGCACCATTACACTCCTGCGTCGTGTTTCCTCCGGTGAGCTGGATGACCCGTTGTGGGGCTCTGCAGGTGGTAAGAGAGAGGGCCAGAGTCGTTGAGGGGGGTCCGATAAAAATGAACTTTATGATCCGGTGAAGTGAAAACAGGGACAAGGCAACGATATGGGTGAATGCGCTCATGAGCGAGAAAACTAGGCAGAGGAAATAGATTCAGACAGAATATCCGCCTAGGTAGCCCAGGACTGGAGCAAAGGGAGGAACCAGGAAGGAGCCAGGGGAACACAGGAGCGGTTTAGCTGTAGTCGCACTGACGTTCCCCCAGATGTAAAGGGACTGTAGGCGTAATCCCCAGGAGATACCCTCGTAGCAACGCCTCTGGCTTTCCGATCCATTTGGAGGAGGGCAGCAAGAAGGGTTTAGTCGGTTTGTGAGTCTCACCCTAACGTTGAAGGACCGCTCAACATGCATATGCATCATGCATTCTCTTCAACCCCGCACAAAAAATAAATCAGCTAAAGCTTTGATCGATGAACCAGTTCGATAAAAAGCTTGAAGTCCCCCTTAGAAGTCTTGCCAATTTAAGTTCATAAGAACCCATGATGATTCGTCGAAATATACGAATCTGATTATCTGCTGTGTCCGCGTGGCAATTAGTCTATTCCTCTGTCTTCCATCGATGACCCTCAAGTCAAGTGTACAAGTTCATTCAATCAGCAAAATGTTTTGACTAAGAACACTTAACTCGTTTGCTTTATTCTATTCCTACTACGCTATGCGTATTATATACAATAGAAAGCGCACCCATTAGTATCCGTGGCCGTAGCCATGACCCAGAGAGATCCCAGCTCCATGTCCGTATCCATGGTGTCCATGGCTGATAGCCACGGGAGCAGCAACGTGTACCGGGGCAGCAACCTTAGCCACAGCTATGGGAGCATGTGAGACGTGCTTCGTCTCTGTTGTGTACGAAGAGGTATGAACTGGGGCGGCGACAGCTACTTTAGCGATCGGTGCAGCAGCAATAGCATGGCCATAGCCATGCCCGAACGAATGACCAGCAGAACCAGAGATCACGCCCCCGTATCCGTGACCGAGGGCGACACCGTGACCGTATCCGTGACCGAGGCCGTAGCCGCCGATGGTGGCGTGGGCACCGGCAATAGCCAGGGAGAGAAGGGCGGCAGCCTAAAGAGGTTGAAGCAATCATGAACTTACGTTAGCACTCAGCCTGATTGGAACAGTAACGACTGTCATCGATAAACCATAATGAACGCTGTAACAGGCAATGAATCTCTATTATGAAGATTAATGAGAGAATTCAGTGACTAAGTTCACCTTCATACAGAACAAAGCCAATAACGAACTGCTGTTAGAAGATTTATCCAGCTCAAGTAGGTGTATTAATTACGAGCAGCCGTATACAGGGTCCTCCGTCCTCCGCTGGTGTCATGAATGACTGTATATATTATATGTATATTAGTGATAAGAGTCTATGCAATATCGAACGGTTTTAGGATCTATGATATCTCGTAACTCAATAAAGCAAGTTTCACCTACAGCGAACATGTTGATGCTGGTTGATGCAGTTGTGAGAGAGGAATATGATCGAATCAGACTTCAGACGGACTTTTATACCCGGTCGTACAGTAAATAAATACGATCAGGAGTATCAATGAATAAGTTATAAAAAAAGCGTTCCTTCTCTCACCAAAAAAACACTCAGCTTACGGCAAGCGTGTTGATTGTCGCTCCGTGTGAACTGTGTTTGACCGCTACACATACGACTCTTTAACTGTGTGTGTGCCTGTATTAACCATTGTAGCGCCATCACCCTGTCGCTTACTTTGTCATCAT